>CM076575.1:1039343532-1040698532 GCA_034641835.2 Pinus albicaulis
AACCCACAGCCATAAGGAACATGAGCACCGATAAAAAAAAGAAAGGGATGACGACTTTCAAATAGAATGCAACCAATCTAATCAAGATATATTAGGATTGCTGGAAAAGAAACTTGCTGATCTAAAGTGTATGATTGATGACATTCCTTCTTTTCAAGATTTGCATAAGTATGATCAGTGTGATGATAATTATGTTCTCCAAATTCAAGCTAACTTCGCAGAACAATCACTAGCTAGTTTGAGGGATGAGATATTAGAATTTCAGCTTGATGAGGATTTTCTAAGAGCTATATTTCTTATTTTGAAATTAAGAAAATATTATCCTCAACTAGAAAAATGTGTTCTTGAGATAATTTCTGAAAATTATGAAAACGAAATTAAACTTTTACTTTCTCAAATTCAGTCTTATAGTTTCCAGGATCCTAAAGAATTCTTGGAAAATCTTCCTTCTCCAAAGAAAAAGGAAATTGTACTACCTTTTGACTTGCAAATTGAGGATGATTATCCTTTCAAGTACAAGACTGAAAAAATAGTTTCAGGGTTTAATATTCAGAATACAACTAAGCAACTAGTCATTGAAGGCCTAGAAGCACAACTTATACATTATGCTTTTGATGATCCTATAGCAAATTATATGGAGACCATTTTTAGTTCAAGTCAACAAACATGATTTATTTACGAGGATCAAAAATATCAACAATTGCCATTTCACATCATATCATTGATTATGAAGACACATGATCAAGTTATACTTCCAAGTTTGATGACAAGCAGTCAAGCTATCCATTCATTTCTACAGCTACTTGATTGGCTTCATTGGCATTTTTGTATTACCTGATTCAACAAGGTTATCAGTAGATTAGAGTAGGTAGATGAGTGCAAATAAGATCAAAGCTCTGAGCATTTTTTCAGTATTATGTTTTCAGCTAGTTTTGAAATAATTCATTAAGATTTAAAGCCAATGAGAAGGTCCTAAAGATATTTAAGATCTATCAGTTTGGTTTGAAAATTGTAGTATGTTCTTTCAATTTCAGAACAGATTTCAGTTTGCAGAAAAAATGACTAAATTCAGTTCAAGAATTTCAGTTACAGAGATTTTATAAGAAAGCAAATGCATGTTTGGGATTGGCTCAAAGGATCAGGCTACTAGTTGATGGTGTTCTTAACATCTCGCAAGGAGATGCCATCCCCATGTGAAGTTGTTGTTAGGGTCCTATAAATATAAGATTCATAATTTTGAATTGACTATTGATAGTCTTGTAAATATGTACATATCTTGCTTTCTGCAAGTTGTTTTCCCATATTTTGAAACAAAATAAAAAATAAAAAAAAGAGGGTAAAAAGTCCTAAAAGAAAAATCGAAGGACTTAAAAAAATATAAACCCCAAAAGAAAAAGAAAATAAATAAAACATGATAGTGTGCAAGTCCAAATTCCACTACTTTTTACTTTGTTACTGATGATTATGGGAGTGTGTCAATAAATGCCATAATCCATGATGAGTTCAACTGTTTAAACTTGACTTGTCATGTTTTCAATTTTCATGTTTTAGATAGTGAATAAAGATTAGTCAGACAGCTTAATCCTGACTAATTAGTAGATAGGTAGAGAATAAAGAGGAGCTCATAAGTTTAATCTGAGCCCTCGGATGATATAAGGTAGATTTAGATAGTTTTTATGCTTTCAAAATAATAAAATGTTTCAAGGTAGCAAGCTCAAATGCACCTGCAAACTGGAAGAAAAAATGTTAGATTAAAGTTGGGTAGGTTGAAAGAAGTGGGAAAAGCATGTAAATATTCATCACCAGGCAAATAATCACTAATTTCCCCTCCCCTATAGTTATTATACATTCTAGACTTTCAGTCAGGGAGGCTCAGAGCATTTCTCTGACTTCTGTTGGGACCGGACCCAAGGCTCAATGACTAATAAGTTAAAAGTGTTGAATTCCTATATTGAATCCCTAATTATCATCATTTACCCTTCATACACTCATTACTATTCAATTTCATAAGTAAGCACTTTTTTTACTTAATGAAATATGAAATTCCCATTTGAATAACTCCCTTCATTCATAAAAGCATAAAATCCTCCAAAAGCATTATATCCTAAGTTAAAAGTGCTGAAATTATAAATGATAAAAGCTTTTCTTTAATATTTTCACTTTACTTAGCCATGTAATTGTATTTTTGGTGTATTTCATTGTCCCTTGTCATATTAACTTCTAATTTATATATTAAATCTCTAAAAATGACCTTTTCCTATTAATATAATTCCTTCTATATTAATACCCTTTAAACCCACTAT
Organism: Pinus albicaulis; assembly: GCA_034641835.2. Taxonomy (NCBI): domain Eukaryota; kingdom Viridiplantae; phylum Streptophyta; class Pinopsida; order Pinales; family Pinaceae; genus Pinus; species Pinus albicaulis. Next base: position 1,039,345,836 of record CM076575.1, read on the forward strand.
TATAAGTTTTTATGTCAAAGTAATTATCCACACGCGGAAATAAAAAGCCCCAATTACAACCCCTTTGGCATAAAACTAACATTATGTAAAATCCAGCCCCCTACAGTAAATAGACATTTCCATAGTATATAACTATATAATAAAAATAAAATATAAAACGGCTTTAGGCATGTTTTATATATATATAACACCGCCCATTATACCCTTTTGAACCATATGCCCGCATATATATTAAACCTTTTGTAAAGAAACTTTGGTTATAAATCATATTCCATAAAGTTTTTATTACATTAAACCATGCGCTATCGCATAAGTCCCCCGGGCCCTACCCAACCTTTCCACCACAACTTTACAATTGATCCTGACCATTCACTCCGATCATCCAGATCCAACGCCTGACGATGAGTTTCGCGCTCGAAATGTAAACGATGACCCCAAGCCAAAAGTAGCGCGAAATGGGTTGTTTTGATGAATTCGCCTCTGGTGACGTGGTGAACTCTAATTGCATCACGTTCATTTTTCAGAAAACCACATACTGTCTAAAGCCCACGCGAAAACCATTTCCTATTTTTCGCATTCGAAAACATAAAAAAGCCTCCCGCCTTGATATTATTAGCACTTAATCCGTTTGTAATATTTATTGCAAGGATTAAAACCTTTGTTATAAAAATTTATATGTGTTATTTGTGTATTCATCCGCGCCCAACTGTTATTTGAGCCTCCGACTGTGTTTTAAGCCTTTCATTCCCATTTAAAGACTATTTTCACCGCAAATTTCCAGATTCATGACCAGAATACACTTGTTCTGCTCCAAAAAATTGAAATAAAGATCAAATCAACTGCAAAAGCATTGAAAAGACCTTTTGACAGTCAAAATACCTGCAAATTTCACAGTTTAATCCTTCAACTGAACCGATTGAGCTGCAAAAATATAATTCATTCATATAATTTGCCCAAAAACACTCAAAACTAGGGCAAACTCTTGCAAATTTTCCCAAGAATTCACTGATTCATGAAAGCTTCATTAAAAGCCAAATCCTCAGATTAAAACCCCTAAAAGATCAATTCCACAATTAAAAAATGTTTTAAAACCTACAGATTACCTAAAAAGTCTCTTTTGCTGTCCTAGTCATTCAGAAAACCTGTGTTTTTTGTCTTAAACCTGTTGCACGTGTCCCAGATTCCTGATTGAGCATTAAAATAATCACTGAAGCTATCTTTGCCCAAGAATTTCTAAATTTACCCTCTGTTTCAACAAATCCAACTACTGCAAACTCTTTAATCTTGCTTTAGTTATTTAAAAATGACCAAGAAATAATTGACACCTAAAGTTGGAGGCTCTAGGCATGTTAAACCTGGAGGATCCAAACCTCCTAAGTCTAAAACAGCAGAATAAAAAGATTTGGACATTAAAGAAAGAGTAAATAAACAGAGTCAAAGTGTATCAGGATGAAAGTACATCGTGAAAGTGTATCAGGAGGAAGAGTGTCAGTCAAAACAACTCCAATAAAGATATTTTCCAATTTGCCAGCAAGCAGGACAGCTAGCCAGTAAAGGCTCCTTGATTAGTTTAAGTTGTTCTATATTTTTTGGATAAGAGGACAACTTGCTAAACTGTTAAGCAGTTGTCCCTCTTTATATGTAAAGATATTTTTATATTTCCTAGAGTTATTCCTGGATCTCTCTAAGATATTTTGTAAACAATATTTTGTATAAATACTTCAACCTTTGAAGTGTTTAGTGTGGAATAAAATTGCTAAGATTACTATAGACTTTTGCTGATACATTGGAGGCTTACATGTGTTGATTTCAAAGTAGCAATCTAGACAAAGCAAATTGGACATCATAATTCAAGATTCTCGCGATAAGTTAAAGAGTAAAGTGCATCTATCTTGTCATTGTTTATTTTCTGAGTTCCATTCATTTCATTATGTGTTTGTTCTTTCTTAATGAGTAACTAGGAATATTACTTAAGGACTAGCTTATGGTTCCCTGTCTTAACTAAGTTACCATTTAAATGTTTTCAACTGATTTCCGGTGTTAGGAATTCTTAACTGCTCCTACTCCCGTTTGAATCCTGCCTCCTTCCTTTATTGTCTGGATCAAAGGATCCTTCATTGCCCTTTGTCCCGAATACACCATTTCATCAAAAACCTTTTACCCAAAGCTTTGAGGGTTATCTATCTTGCCCTGACTATATTTGCATCCTTTTCGCCTTGCCTTCTAGTACTGCTATCAAGACTTAGACTCCATTAGTCCAATGGTCAAGTAGATTTCTCCCTAGTTTACCTTTAAGTGATTTTTTCCCACCAAACCAATTCAAAACCAAAACCAATTGTTCTATCATAACTAGCCTAAAACACTAAGCAAAAACAAAGTTAAATCATAAAGAGAGAGCCCTCTCTGAAATTTAGGATGGCTAGATCCTAGATTTCCAAAGTAGGTTTGTGGTTACTTCGGACTATTTCTCTTGAACCTGGAGAAATTACTGAGTGATAACATGTTCATCAACAAAAATTTAGTCATAATATGACATCGTTATTGGACTTATGTACAATGCCCTCCATCAGGCCATACGCCATATAAATATCTACCTCGATTCCTAGTTAGTAGTATCGTAGTTAAACCAAACATTTGAGACACTAGATTCACATCTATTTAGAAGATATTTGCGTGCAAAAAGATTAAGCAGTTACATTCACACATGTACCAGGGATTCATAACCAAATAGCTGATCGCATAGCTAAAAATATGCTAAACTGGAATGCTTCTCAAATAAACCATCATAAAAAATAATAATAATAATAAAAATAAATAAATAAATAAATAAAAAATAAATTAAAAATAAAAAATAAATTAAAAAAACAAAAAACAAAAAACAAAAAAAACAAAAAAACGAAAAAACAAAAAAAAACAATCATAGATGTCCATCAACATAACATAATCCATAAACAGAAATAGGGGGCACACCATATAGAACCACAAAAATATCTCTCATATATATATCAATATGTATGTGTCTGAGTACAAAAAATAGTGTCTCTAACCCCGGTCAGCCCAAAAAAATACACATATAAGTCGTCAAAAATAGGGGAAGCATCTTCATAATGGCTGCTTTCCCCATGTACAAAAACACTCTAGGGTAGTGCTCCCCCAGGAGGGGCACCTAGACCCACTGCCACTCCTGGTACCACTACTGGAGCCACCGCCAATACCGATACCTCCACCTAACGTAAAACTGGCCGATAGTCTGTCTCCCAGGCCATCAGAGTCTCCAGCCATACCTCCTTAACGTCATCAAAAAATCCTCGAGTCGGCATCCCCTGGGTCAAGCAGTCCACTCGATCCCAGGTATCCTCCAAAACTGACACATGCTTGGTCAGCTCAACAACATGAGCCTCCATCACATCAGTACGAGCTCGATCAGCTGTAGTCTCGCCAGCAGTCAAGCTGTTGCCCTCCCCCAAAGGGACAGCCTCGCCACCGAGTGCCCCACCCTCATGCTATGAAGGAACACTTCCCAGCCCGCCAAGAGCTCCCCCGAGGTTTCCGAATAGGATTATGCTCAACCAATCGAGCCACAAGGCGACCAACCTCGCCAACATCTGCAAGAGTAACAAAAACTATGTGTGTGTCATCATAAAAACAAATATAAACATAAATACTCAAATAAATGTAGAAAACACAAAGACATACCTGCTGGCCCCCAAGCATACCCAGGAGGAAGACCCATGTCTAGGCCTCCCTGGAAGTCCATCCCTCCATAAGGGAATGGCAGGAAAATCTGTCGGTTGGCCTCAAACCAGGCCTGCATGGTGGCGTTCCAGTAACGCCCCACCCTACCCCCACCTTCTTGATGCATCACAAGAGCCCACCTCCTCATGCAGGTCTCTCGTGGCCCCCCAGTCGACACTGCCACCACTAGCCTCAGCAACACCACCTGCTCGTACATAATGATGAATAAAATGCTCGCATAGGTAAATAGCTTCGATCCATCTCGGATCTTGTAAAGATGTGCAAGCATTCCGTCATAGCAGAAACAGGAAAAATCAAAGAAGTGCCCGACCCTCAGCCGGTGCAAGACACCAACCTGCAGACCAGATGCTCTATGTGGAGCAGACAACTAGGCTAGTCGCACAATCACCACCAAATTGCACTGCTCGGCCAAATCTGTCACCATGTCAATAGCTATGCACCCCTCCATAAGGGGAGTCGTGCCACAGTGACACACCCGGTGTTGTACCTTAATAGACAATCCCTTCACTGTGATAAGGAATCAATGCTTAAGACATTTATATGATTATGTCACAAATATATATGTCTCTGCTTTATTAACCCTTGAGTATTTACGATCAAACCCTTAAATATCAAATATGATGAATACCTCACAATGCTACCATTTGTTGATGTTGAATGAAGTGACTAGAAGAAAATAAAAGAATAAGCCCAAACTGATATGTTGTTTTATACAGAAAGTATCATCTCAAACCCCAGAAGAAATATATGAAAGAAACAGTTAAAACAAAGGAGCGCCAATTAAGGTTTTTAACTCTTACATACAGAAGTAAAAAGAGACCTGCTGCTCATAACTTTGTTTTATTCATAGATAAAAAACACAGAATGTAAACTTGAATACATTTCAACATATAAAAATAAATAAATAAATAAATAAATGCTAGAAACTTGCTTACTCATTCATTAATCTTTGAATCTCTGAGTACAAAAATAATTGTCTGAAGGTCCAAAACTCGGAACCTTTCCTTCTCTTGAAAATTACATTAAATACAATAAAAAGTAGTTTGGGACTGTTGTAACCAATCCTAACTATCAAAACCACTTGAGACTTCGAAGGCTGTCTATTACATGCCTTGAAAATGTCTTATTACAATTACACTGTCTTTGAAAAATAATATAAAATAAATATCCTAATCTATAGGAATTGTTGATGATATGGCTTCTTTTTCTAGGTCAATTGATTTGTTTTTCTTTGATGCTGATCCTTTTGGCAGGTCTATTGTCCAAGCTTTGCACTTTTTCCATATTTCTACCTTCATCCTGGATGAATGTGTCTGATTGTGATATTCCAATCTGAATGCAGTAATTCGATTATAGGGCGGCCTTTCTGTGAAAAGAGTCTTTACCATCCACAATAGTTGAAAATGTATCTCCAAGAAGTTGACCATTGTTTCTCCTTTAAGCACCTGAGTCTTTTCATGCCTGTTATCACCTTTTCTTTTTATCAATACTAATAAGTTCTCATAATAATTCCATGGCAAAAGATTTCCTTCAGCTCCCCAACATGATGGAAAGCCTACTCTTGTCATTTTGTCAAATGACTTATCAAACTGACTCACTGCTTTCTTGATTTCCATTAGCTTCTTTTTTGTAGCCTTTCTGAGATCATTTATGACAATCATTTTGTTAATTTCTACTACATACAACATTATGTCTTGCATGTCATTCTCCTCTAATTCCTGATCTGATTTAGAGTTAATAAAATCAATGAATCTTCTGGCCCAAATGGCTCTATTAATTGCTTTTTGTTTATCATACATGATTGGTTCTTCACATTCTAAAATAAGACTTTTCTCTTTTTGCAACTATCATAAAGAAGCACCAATTAGATTTCATTTATGAAATGATATCAATCCAAATGATGTCTTTGGCTTATATTAGTGAGAGATTTCCTTTCAGTCTTTCTTTGAGATTTTTAATCTCAGCTTCAACATTTCAGAAATCCGTTTTGTACTTGTCAGCTTCATTTTCTATGACTTTAATCAACTTTGTTGCAGTCTCTAGATCTGTTTGAGCCTATTTCCGATCTCTTTCAGCCATCTGCAACTCAGTATTTAATTGAAAAAATTGTGCTTGAGGATCTTCATTACCTATAGGAAAAACAAAAGTACAATTATGGTTATCAATATGATTTTGCAATGAAATTGCAATTTGCTTTATTTTGGAGATTTCTTCATCTTTCTGCATGAGTATCTGTAAAATCTTTTCCTTTTCCTTCTCTACCTCTGCAACTTTTGCAGCCATTGAATGTTCTCCAGTAGGTAATTTTAGCTTTTTCCTCAATGTGGATATTTCTACCTCAGCACTTTGCATGAATTTCTGCACAACAGTCTTGTCACTGGGTCTACTCCAATCTTTATAATGTTTTTTTTTCAATTCCTCATTCTGAATAGTTAAGGCTATTGAGTTAGCCTTCTCTAACTTCAATTGTTTAATTACTTTCCCCAACATATTTTCTGCCTTTATTTCCATTGCATTATTCTTTGTGAGGTCATTTACAATCAACTGACCTGTTTGCATATGCAAATTCATTTTATCCATCAGTGGAATTTTCTTCACATCCACAGTCACATTTACAATGTTGAAATTGTTGGAAGAATCAACTGACATGTCTATAGGATGTGACAGGGCAATTCTAAATTGATCTTTCTCAAGACCCATTATAGTCAAAAATCTTGTTTGATTAGTAGCAACTTGATGTTCAGCTTGGGCATCCATGCTGGCCTTCGTCTTTTGATTTCTTTCCTCAATTTGTGAAAACATATGTTTGATCAAAGGCACTTGTTCATGAGAGGTTTCATGACTCCTGGGTGAAGCAAGAGCATTTTGCTCTTCTCCCAAATGTAAAGAAAAACAAGGTGAATTAGATGTAGGTTCTTTAGCAAACTTTGTCCTCTTCTCGGCTCCCTACTCCTCATCATCTAGATCAATAACCACTTCTTTGTTTCTTTTATTTGTTTTCTATGCTATGACAGGAGTCTGAATGTTAGCACCTACTGAACTCATCACACCTTTACTTGCTACCTTCTCCTATTCTGGACTACTTTCACGAATGAAAGAAGAGTACCCATTCTCAATTCTTCTATTTGAAATTACACCATAAGGGTCATAAGCCCAACTTTCTCCTAGTAGCATATGCATCTCATCTAACATTCTTGTTACTTCATCAAATGCCTGCCTCATATTGACTATGAAAGGGCCTACAATCATTGGTAATTTATACATATATCCTTTTTTCAAAGACACAAATTGAACCTGGTCAACATTTAGGCTTTGTCTAATAAACTCTAAAGAAAAAAGCCTCATTGGTACAAACGTTGGGAGTCTATAAGGCTTAACACTTTCTCCATACAACCTTATTTCAGAGTAATCCAAAAACAAACCAATCTCCAAATTTGCAATTGGTTCCTAAATGCAAGAACTCCTGAGCTTTAGGTAAAAAATAGGGAGGAGGAACTCCATTCAATATTTTATATGCAACTGACATGTAATAGCTAGCAAAATCAAACAATCCAACCTCATTTTTCTCCCTTCTAACTACATCTGTCCAGAATATCATTGATTGCCTTGTTTTGTTTGCATCCATAATATTTAGACCTAAATGCATGAATTCTTCCACATTCTGATATAAGAACAAGTATACAATCAATGAAGGAAATTTGAAAGAAATTGTTAATGAAAGGCTCATTAGCTGTGAATTGACTGCTTCCTGCCAATATGATGGAATATCTAGTACCATTCCTGGCTTCATCATCGTGGAAAACATCCCTAGGTCTGATTTGTCCACTGTATTATCATCATTTTTACCTAGAATTTTTGCAATGTTACTTAATACAAGACGAGTCTTTGCATCAAAAACCTCCATAGCAAACACTTTACAGTCTAGCTAAAAATGCTTTGTGCCAGGTTTCAAATAAAACATGAACTAATTAAACTCTTCGCCTGCAAGATTATCATAATAATGTACCAGCGAATCATCAGAAAATTGGATGGATGACTCTGACTCAGGATAGCAAAGGGCTTGGCAGATTAACTGGGTGGACACTTGCAAAACTTTCTCTCCTTGGGAATTCATAACAAAACACTTCCCAGGATACATGATTGACACCGACCAATAGATAAATTCAGGGAAAAGATGGGTCTTTGGAATGCATGCAGAAAGAATTCCGAACTTGACCATGGCAGAATAAACAGGGGAAGCATTATCATTCAAGATGACTTGCTGATAGAAAGGAAGGTTAATTACAAAACATATAGTATCTTGAATATCCCTCTCAATATCCATGAGAGGGATATGACTAGATGAACCTGATAGAGATGACCATTTAGCCATTGCTGAAAATTTCAGCAAGAACAATTCACAAGGTGGTAAAATTTATGCAGGTGATGGATAACCGAAATAGGATGCAACGCAACAAATTACAAATGATTTGACAAACAAATGAAAATCTTCTTTAAATAGGTGGCACGACTTTTAAATTTAATGCTGATAAGACGCGTCAGCGAGTTGTTGATTCCACTTGACGTGGAAGATAGTCGTGAAAAACTCAGCATCTTACGTCACTGCAGGGGCTCCCGAGGTATGGAGGAAAACTTTGGCTGGTGCCCCCGCACTTAATCTCCACTATTCATCTCTGTTATCCCCGCAGTCAACCCAGTCAAATGCGGAGGCACTCGTCTCGATATCTTGTGCGCTGATTGTGCCCGCGAGTTGGGCCTTTTGATAGGAACTTTTATCAATCAGCGCTTTCCGCCCAACAAATCAATCGACCTTTAAGCATCAAATGTGGAACCCACTTATATAAAGTGTAAATGCTTAAAATTTAACTTAGATATAGCGAACATAAATATTTTTCATGCTAAAGTATAAGAATTTTGATACTTTAACATATTTTTCAATAATTTCTAATTTTTATATTTTCAAATATTTGAAAAATAAAAGGATATGAAAATGATTCACAACATCTGGCTCCACCTGGGGATAGTGTTTTTTGCCACGAAACACTAAGAACCTGCAGATCAGTGCCTTCACTTCGGGCTTGCAGTCAAAAATTGCTTGATGAGAAATATACAGTGAGAGAAAACTGAATATGTACAATGATGAACTAACTTCTTTTAGTGCTGGAAATAATGTTTCAGATACTGCCCATTCACAGGCAGTTCTACTGCTTCTCCATCAAGATTTTCCAGCATGAAAGTGTTATTTGATCTGGCTTCAGAAATTTTGTAAGGACCATACCATAAAAGATCAAATTTACCATGTTTCCCTTTCTCTTCCCTTCTGGTATCCCATCTTAATACCAAATCTCCAGTTTGAAACATGATTTCTTTTGCCTTTCTGTCAAAAATGGACTTCATTCTCCTGATAAGTGACAAAATTGTCTCTGACTTTATTTATTTTTTCACTCAATTCTATCATGTTATTTAGTCTTTTGATCAAGGCATTAGGTTCCTCTTGAGCGTCTTGAAGAAAATATATTACTGGCCTTGCTAGCTTAGTGGAAAACAAAGCCTGAGTACCATATACCACTTCATAAGGTGACTTACCAGTGGATCTTCTAATAGTCATCCTCACTACCCACAAAGCAAATATCAGCTTTGAATCCCAATCCTTCTGGTTCTCATTGATTGTTTTCTTCAAGATTTTCATCAATGTTTTATTAGATGATTCTGCTAATCCATTTCCTTGAGGGTGATATGTGTTGAAAATGCAGCAAGATGATGGAGCTTAGTGAAATGAAGTCGCCTTCACTAAGTGGGCCCGCAGGCAAATTCTGGCGCAAAGTCTATTTTTAGACTATGTCTATTTTTAGACATATGGAGCATGGTCCAGGGGTTGCAGCATGTTATTCTTGGAGTATTGGTCATGTTGGTAAAAATAGATGGACCTCTATTTTTTTGACCTATAGGTCGATGTCTATATTTAGACTGCCTATCCTAAAAATAGGGAAGTCAAATATTATTTACCCTTAATAATATTTGGACTATAAACTTCAGTTTACTCTCTTGGAGCACTTCAGTTCGAGCCTTGGAAGTGGCTCATGCACCTGACAGAGGAATTACGCTATTCCCAAGGGTTTGATGGCATCATGCATGGTTGACTTCAGTTAGGACTTTAGTGGCAGAAGTTTGGTGGAGTTAATGAGACAACTAGTGGAGTTGTGTTCTGTTTATTTTAGTTGAACTAGTTGAGATTAGTTTAACTAGCTAATCAATTAGTTATGAGTGGAGTGAATTAAATATTATTTAATTCATTAATTAGTAACTCATTATTCAGCTCAAGAACACATCAGTTCACTACAGTGCATGATCAGTTCAGTGGAGACCAGTGAAAGAGGTAGATGAAAGGGTGGAGTTAGCTATCAATGGCGACATCAGTTGTGCATGAGATTTGCACCACACTTGGAGGAATTGCCCATGATGATTGCGCTGTCAAGCCAAGGAGATTCGAACCTTGGATCTCTATATAGACAAGCCATGATTGCGCAATAGAGGCAAGGCAATTGGCGGTGAGTTTTGAACCAGTAACCTGTTCAAAACTGAGCTAGATTGTGAGTAACTTCATGAGAAAGTACTGAGTACTTGTGAGGAGTATTGTACCGAGTTTGTTACATGATTTCTCCATTATAATATACACAATAGCTGCGGGGTTTTCAGCTATAAGCTTTCCCCATACATACTGTGTTAATGTGTATGATGATTTGATGTGCTATTGCTTGTTTTATTTCCGCATGTGTGATGATCTGAGTGGAAGAGATTATGTGTTGCATATAAATTCGAATTGTATGTGATCAGGATAGTCTCGGTGGATAATTAATCATTATTCAGCAAATTTCTACAATATGTTGTAGAATGGGACAATATTACATTATAAGTTTGAAAAAAAATTATGAACCTGACTGAGTTGAATACTTGAGTATTGGCTATTACAATCTTTACTGGACATCCAAATCTGCTGAAAATATTCTCTTCTAAAAACTTCATCACAACCAAATCATTTGCTTTTCTAGTAGGAATTGCCTCTACCCATTTTGTAAAATAATCAGTAGTAGTTATAATCCATTTAAACTACCCACTTGATGGTGGATTAATCTCTCCAATGAAATCCAATCCCCATTGTCTAAAGGGTTCTTCAATAATCACAGAAAGAAGAGGTAAAGGAGCTAACCTTTTCTTTTCTGCAAACAATTGGCATTTATGGCAACTTTTCACAGTTTTGTATACATCAAAAAATAAAGAGGGCCAATAAAGACCTGATTTAAGAATCTTATGAGCAGTTAATTTACATCCGTAATGACCTCCACACAAGCATTCACAGTATTCTTTAATCACCTCCATGGTTTCCTCTTCTGTCAAACATAATAGCAACACACCAACAAGATCTTTCCAATACAACTTAGCTTCAATTATAACATAAGGTTGAGCCTTAAGTTTCAAAGCTCTGTGCTTAGTTCTGTTTATTAAAGGAGGACAAGAAAAGAAACACAGATAATAAATAATACCTTTGTACCAGTCTGAACAGAGAAATTTTTATTTAATTGCCGACTTTTTCATAATCTGATCGGTTTCTTCAGTCACTTCATCTACAAGTGCAAGTAAGCTAATTCCCAAAGCTTGGAAATTAGATTCTGTCAGGAATTTGGCCAGTACCTGTCCTTTGACTAACTTTGTTGGTTTGATATCCAAATCATATTCTTGGATTTTGGCAATCCATTTTCCTCTTTTTCCTTCCACATCACTCTGTACTAGCACATCCTTTATAGCAGAATTAGGCACATATGCTACTATTTGAGAATGAAGTACATAAGTTCTGAAAACCTTTAATGATTTAAATAAAGCATATACTTGTTTCTCTAGGATGTTATACTTCAGCTTTGCATCTCCGAGGACTTTGCTAAAAAAGGCTACAGGTTGTTCACTTCCTTCTTCGTTTTTTTGTAATAGCACAACAGTAATAGTAGAGGATGATGCAAATGAGAATATTTGAAAAGGCTTTAAGTAATATGGGCTGATCAGAACAGGAGCTTCTTGAAGAGCTTCTTTAATTCCGCCAAAGGATTCTCTTGCATTTTTGTTCCAATTAACTTCAGCATTCTTTTTTAACATATATTTTATTCTCCTGACAATCTCAGCATAATTCAAAACAAATATTCTCAAAAATTTGATTTTTCCCATAAACCTTTGGATATCCTTTTTACTTCTAGGCAGTGGAATTGTCTGTATAGCTTCAACTCTTACTAGATCAATCTTCACTCCTTGACTTGAAAATATGTTACCCAACAACTTACCTTCTTCTAAAGCAAACAAATATTTCTTGGGATTTAATGATAATCCAAATTTTCTGCATTTCAAGAAGGCTTTTCGCAGTTGCTCTAAGTGCTCATCATTAGAACCTGAAAAAATAGTAACATCATTAAGATAAATGACTACCAATTTATCACCCACAAAAGCAATATCCATTGCCCTTTGGAAAGTAGCTCCTGCATTCATGAGGCGGAATGGAATCCTGGCATACATGAATGTTCCCCAAGGTGTGGTGAAAGCAGTTTTATTTTTATCTTCCTTCTCCACAGCCACCTGATTATACCTGGAAAAACCATCAACCATGGATAACCTGAATGCTCCAATTACTTTCTGCAGAACAAAATCCATCTTTGGTAAAGGATAATTATCCTTTACGGAAGCTCTGTTCAAATTTCTGAAATCCACACATAATATTATCTCTCCATTTTTCTTCCTGACTGGTACCAGATTGGAAACCCAATCTGAATATCTTAGTGGAACTATGATTTTTGCTTGCAAAAGTTTCTTTACCTCTTTTTCAATTGGAGCCAACAATAGTGGGTTAATTTGTCTGAGCTTCTGCTTGTGTGGCTTAACCCCATCTTTCAGTGGTATTTAATGTTGAATAATATCTAGATCATAAGTTTTTAAATCTTCATATGACCATGCAAATACATCCATGAATTGTTTAAAAAGATCTACATACCTTTTTTTGTACTCCTTAGGAACTCCTTTAAATAATTTGACTATTTTAGGCTCATCTTGAGTTCCTAGATTACAGTCCTCCATTTCTCCATCTTAGGATACCTTTTTCTGGTTCACTGCCACATCATTAGCATCAAACAATCTCTCAAGAGGTACCAAACCTCTAGGCAAAATATTATCCTTCAACTGAATTATCTTCTGATCACCAATTGAATGTTTCAGATTTTTAGACATATCACTTTGACCACTTTCATCAACTTCTAAATCAATTTGACTATCTTCAAAATTTCCAATCATCGTTAAAAATTGATTAATCTACTCATCATCCTTAAAAACCTGCCATTGCTTTACATTATCAGGGATTGAAGGCCTGTGTCTCAATTCAATTTCATATCTCAACCTTGGATTAATTGGTGGCTTAAATGTACTGGCTGCAACTGCCAATGAATCTGCCATTCTATTCTCTTCTCTTGGAATAAACTGTAAATTAAAAGCTTCAAAATAATTTTCAACTAGATCCCACACCACATTTCTATAAGACCTCAATCTGGGATGTTTAGTCTGACACCAATTCTTAATTTGTCTTATTATTAATTCAGAATCACCAAAAACATAGATAGACTGAATTCCCATCTGTTTATTTGTTTGCAGACTTAGAATCAATGCTTCATATTCAGCTACATTATTAGCAGATTCAAATTCCAATTTGAAGGAAAAAGGTAAAAAGTTACCTTAAGGAGATATAAATATGAATCTAGCTCCAGTGCCATCCTTAGAGAAGGCACCATCAAAATAAAACTTCAAAATTTTATTTGAACACAACTCTTTATGTACATTGGCTGAAGAGAACTGCTCTTGTGAATCTTCAACAAATTCTGCATCTTCATGCAGCATGAAACAAGAGAGATCATCCTTCTCTTGACCATAAATGGGGGAATTACCTGCATCTTTCTTAGTAGTAGTTTTCAAAAATCTTGTTTCTTTGTATAACCTCCTTTCCTCCCCATTAAAAATAGGAATAATGGCATATGTGAAATCCAATTTCAAAACTCCTCCAAGCTTTGCCCCCCAAGATCTAGACAACAACATACCAAATCTGGCTGGAATATCTCCTACTACCACATCCATCATAATACTCTTAGCTGGAATTTGAGCCAAGGAAACAACCATATCTTTGATAAGACCTACACACTTCACCCTTTTTGAATCAAAGGAATAAAGGTCTCTATATGGCTTGTTGATTTTTAAATTTAACTCATTCATCACAAACAGTGGCATTAGATTATGTGATGCACCAGAATCTAGCATACAATTATGTAAAGTGAAATCATGCAACAGAACTGATATATAAAAAGGTAGAACAGAAGAATCTACCTCTTCAACACGAGGTCCAAAAGTAACCACTAGTTTCTCTTCTTGCAGATTCACTATATGACCCACCTCATCGGACTGAGATAAATTAATAAAATCTGCAAGTTCTTTCTTATAACTAGGTGTTTTAACCAACTCAAGAAGTGGTACTTGGATCTTTACTTTTTCTAACTCTTTCGACAAACTAAAAGTTTGATTTTGTTTTGTCAAATTTTCAGGTTCTTCTTGGTTTTTGTTTGAATTTGCATGTTGATCAGGAACAATAACAATCTTCTCCAACATATTAGGGTCATTAGGCTTTATTTGGGAAGCCTCAGCTTGTTGCTTCTTTTTTTCTTTTTCTTGATTCATGGGCTTCTTCCCCTTATCTTATTTTTTAATTGGATTCTTCTGTAGTGGAGTCGCCATTGGAGTAGGTACTGATTCTAATTCCTTTTCTTCATCATCTTGAGTTCTCAACCTCTTTTTGACCTCAAATCATATTTTTTATGCAACTCTTCTTTCATAAAATCAGTAAACCGTTTGCAATAATCATCCATTTCTTCCTGATCAAATGAGACATCAACTTCTTTACATTCCTCTGCATATTATTTCTCACTTCTTCTTCTGTTTCACCATCCTCCATATACACAACAGAAATTTGATTTTCATCTTCTTTCTGATCATCATCAACAGAATGTGATGGTGCTGCCTCTATATATAAAGGTGCTTGGACTTGGTCTTGATCTTTTCTTTCTCTCTATAGAATCTATAGGGGCTATTTTCTGAATTGGGGATTAAAAACCCCTTTGTTTTGTTGAATAGGTTTCTTGTTGTCTAATTCCATATTTACTAATTTGTTTGACAAATTTTTGATGACCTTAGTCATGTCATCGATCCTTTGATCTTGTGAGGAGTCTTCTTCTTTGGCTTTTCCTTTATCTTTAACCTTTCTAGCAGCAATCATATTTACCTCAATCTCTAAGGCATCAGTTTGAATCTGTTCAAGAGTGGGGGATATTATTTCTCTCAAGGTAAAATTGAAATCTAATACAAATACCCCAGCAAAAACAACCCTTGCTCCAATAAGAGGAGGTTTAATTTCCACAGGCAAACTATTGTACAACTTATTAAACCTTTTGATAAAATCACTCATGTTTTCATTTGATTTTTTCTTTATAGCATTAAAGTCCATTAAGGAATAACCATGGTCTCTTTTTTCACCCCCATCTCTGGATTAATTGTCTTTCTAATTCATCCCAATCATTGATTGAACCATTTGGTAATCCTTTGAACCATTTTCTTGCCTCTCCTTTTAGATACTCCACAAAAAGTCTCATTACAACATCAAGATGTTCTACATTAAAATTTTCAGCAAAAGTGCAAAACAAAGGCAAGTGTTGTTCTGCAGTTATTTCATCTTCACCAGTAAATCTAGGAAGCAACTTAAGGTACTCCTGAGGCATTGCATTCATTGGTTGGATTAGATTTAATGGTGCATATCTATTCATAAAGAAAGCAGGGGCTGCCATGTTTATGCCCTGATTGACTGCTCCTTGAGCGGGGGTAAAATGAATACCAGTTGTAGGTGGGGATAAATGGGATGGAACAATTGATATGGGAAGGGGTAGATGAATAATAGCAGAAGAACTGGCAACTGTATTAGGTTGAGCTTCTATGAATGGAAATGATACAGACTCAAAAGATAGTTCTTCTAATGTTGGTTCTTGGAAATGAATGGGCGAGGGTAAGCATTCTTGTTCCGAGAAAATGAGTTTTCGGAAAATATCCTTGGAGGGTAAGATATGAGAATTCCTACCTGGTGCAAGTAGTGTGGCATCAAGTGTAGAAAATATTTTTGTTTTCTGGTCCTTCTTTGAAACTAACTTTTCTAGATCTGACAGAATAGGGGATTTTTGCTGAGAGGTATCTGACCTCGTGTGAGGCCTCTTAGGAGCCAAAATTATTAAAATAAAGCACAACTTAGTATTTCCTCCTCTCTAAACAACCAAAGGAAATATGAACAAAACCAAGGGAAAACTTCGATTCTTCGCTCCCCCGTAACGGTGCCAATTAATGTTGTACCTTAAGAGACAATCCCTTAGCTGTGATAAGGAATTAGTGCTTAAGACATTTATATGATTATGTCACAAATATATATGTCTTTGTTTTATTAACCCTAAAGTATTTATGAGCAAACCCTTAAATATCAAATATGATGAATACCTCACAATGCTACCATTTGTTGATGTTGAATGAAGTGACTAGAAGAAAATTAAAGGAGAAGACCAAACTGATATGCTGTTTTATACAGAAAATATCATCTCAAACCCCAGAAGAAATATATGAAAGAAACAGTTAAAACAAAGGAGCACCAATTAAGGTTTTTAACTCTTACATACATAAGTAAAAAGAGACCTACTGCTCATAACTTTGTTTTATTCATAGATAGAAAACACAGAATGTAAACTCGAATACATTTCAACATAAAAAATAAAATAAAAAATGCTAGAAACTTGCTTACTCATTCATTAATCTTTGAATCTCTGAGTACAAAAATAATTATTTGAAGGTCCAAAACTCGGAACCTTCCTTCTCTTAAAAATTACATTAAATACAGTAAAAAGCAGTTTGGGACTACTGTAATCATCCTAACTACCAAAACTACTTAAGACTTCGAAGGCTGTCTATTACATGCCTTGAAAATGTCTTATTACAATTACACTGTCTTCAGAAAATAATATAAAATAAATATCCTAATCTATAGGAATTGCTGATGATGTGGCTTCTTTTTATGGGTCAACTGATACATTTTTCTTTGATATTGATCCTTTTGGCAGGTCTATTGTCCAAGCTCTGCACTTTTTCCATATTTCTACCTTCGTCCTGGATGAATGTGTCAGATTGTGATATTCCAATCTGAATGCAGTAATTCAATTATAGGATGGCCTTTCTGTGAAAAGAGTCTTTACTGTCCACAATAGTTGAAAATGTCTCTGCAAGAATTTGACCATTGTTTCTCCTTTAAGCACCTGAGTCTTTTCATGCCTGTTATCACCTTTTCTTTTTGTCAATATTAGTAAGTTCTCATAAGCATTCCATGGCAAAAGATTTCCTTCAACTCCCCAACATGATGGCAAGCCTACTCTTGTCATTTTGTCAAATGAATTATCAAAATGACTTACTGCTTCCTTGATTTCCATTAGCTTCTTTTCTGAAGCCTTTCTGAGATTATTTCTGACAATCATTTTGTGTATTTTCTACTACATACAACATTCTATCCTGCATGTCATTCTCCTCTAATTCCTAATCTAATTTAGAGTTAATAAAATCAATGAATCTTCTGGCCCAAATGGATCTATTAATTGCTTTTTGTTTATCAGACATGATTGGTTCTTCACATTCTAAAATAATAATTTTCTCTTTTGCAACTATCATCAAGAAGCACCAATTAGATTTCATTTCTGAAATGATATCAGTCCAAATGATGTCTTTGGCTTGTATCAGTGAGAGATTTCCTTTCAGTCTTTCTTTGAGATTTTTAATCTCAGCTTTAGCATTTTGGAAATCCGTTTTGTACTTGTCAGCTTCATTTTCTATGACTTTAATCAACTTGGTTGCAGTCTCAAGATTTGTTTGAGCCTTCTTTCGATCTCTTTCAGCCATCTGCAACTCGGTATTTAATTGAACAATTTGTGCTTGAGGATCTTCATTACCTGTAGGAAAAACAAAAGTACAATTATGGTTATCAATATGATTTTGCAATGAGATTGCAATTTTTTTATTTTTATTTTGGAGATTTCTTCATCTTTTTGCATGAGTTGTTGTAAAAGATTTTCCTTTTCCTTCTCTACCTCTGCAACTTCTGTAGCCATTGAATGTTCTCCAGTAGTTAATTTTAGCTTTTTCCTTAATGTGGATATTTCTACCTCAACACTTTGCATGAATTTCTACACAGCAGTCTTGTCACTGGGGTCTACTCCAATATTTATAATGATTTTTTTCAATTCCTCATTCTGAACTGTTAAGGCTCTTGAGTCAGCCTTCTCTAAATTCAATTATTTAATTACTTTCACCAACAGTCACATTTACAGTGTTGAAATTGTTGGAAGAACCAATTGACATGTCTGTAGGATGTGACAGGGCAATTCTAAATTGATCTTTCTCAAGATCCATTATAGTCAACAATCTTGTTTGATCAATAGCAACTTGATGTTCAGCTTGGGCCTCCATACTGGCCTTCATCTTCTAATTTCTTTCCTCAATTTGTGAAAACATATGTTTGATCAAAGGCACTTGTTCATGAGAGGCTTCATGACTCCTGGGTGAAGCAAGAGCATTTTTCTCTTCTCCCAAAAGTAAAGAAAAACCAGGTGAATTAGATGTAGGTTCTTTAGAAAACTTTGTTCTCTTCTTGGCTCCCTGCTCCTCATCATGTAGATCAATAACCACTTCTTTGTTTCTTTTATTTGTTTTCTCTGCTATGACAGGATTCTGAATGTTAGCACCTACTGAACTCATCACACCTTTACTTGCCACCTTCTCCTGTTATGACCTACTTTCATGAAAGAAAGAAGAGTACCTTTCTCAATTCTTCTATTTGAAATTACACCATAAGGGTCATAAGCCCAACTTTCTCTGTTGTGAAACCAGCTCCAAAAATAGAAGAAAAGAGATATCAACGCCTTATAAATAAGCCACTTCGAGGGGGAAACCTCCAATACATTACATGAATGAACAATTCTTGGATGATACAAATGACAAAACCTCCTTTCTATATATAGGAGTCCATGGGGCCACAATGTAATCCTATTGGGGCCACAATGTAACCCTAGCCGACCTAACAATAATAATGTAAGGGCACAATAATAACAATATGGGGGTTACAGGGGTACAACAATAACAATAAGGGGGGATAAAATAACATAATAAGGGACTACACTATTAATATAGTGGCTTAACATGCCCCTCTCCTTCAAACAAGTGTTTTCCTCAACGCTTGATTATTTCTTGATGCTTCTGTATAAAATTCTCATCCTCCCATGTGGAATATTCTACAGGAAAGTTCTTCCACTTGGTGAGATACTCTGAAATTTATCATACTTTTCGAGTTCTTGTTTCTGTGACTGCTTCAGAACTTCTTTCGATGTGATTTTGATCTTCCTGTTGTTTCATTAGATTTTGCACCAAAGTTAGGTTATCCTTTGAGAGTTGGAGAACTTGTTGTTGATGCTCGATGTGATCTTCTACTAATTTATCATCCATATTAGATATTATTTGATCCTTCAAACCATCCAACTTATTTTCCACGCCTTTCTTCAAAACTTCCATGTCATTTTTTGTTGCTCTTTCAGAGAGCGAAATTTGTTGCACTTGCTCTTGTAATTTTGATATGTCATGTTGCCATTCTTCGTCTTCATGAGTCATAGTAAAGCCTTCTAAAGGTTTAATGGGTTTTGAATTCTTTTTAGGGGCCATTTTAGAAACCAATACTGATATCTATTCTACAATATGCCCTTGGAATCAATTCAACTTGATTCTTCAAACAAGACTTATGCAATTCGAAAAAATAAATACACACCTTTTACTTGCTTTTGTAGAGCTCTATATGGACTGGTTCAGTAGAGTGAACTTGTACGCCTTGCCACGTGTCATTGTTTTCTCCTTTGGCTCTGAAATTTATAGGCAGAAAACTACAATCCGTGTACTTCCAGCCACTTTTTATAGAATTCCAATCCGATTCTCAGATAGAGAGTTATGAATATTTTTCCACGATCACCTCTTTGAGATGAAATTAGGGACCCTGGAAAAGACCTAACTTCCACAGATCATATCTCTGAAAATATTGCGAACTAAGCTCTGAAATTTTGTGCTAATCTTCCTCGGGATTTCAAATTCACACTCTAAACATTGCCACTTCTGAACCTTCTTAGAAAAAAATTATAGCGAAAATTCCACAATGACCTGTTTGGAGTAGTGAAACCCTAGAATCCCAAGCTCTGATACCAAATGTTGTGAAACCAGCTCCAAAAATAGAAGAAAAGAGATATCAACGCCTTATAAATAAGCCACTTCGAGGGGGAAACCTCCAATACATTACATGAATGAACAATTTTTGGATGATACAAATGAAAAAACCTCCTTTCTATATATAGGAGTCCATGGGGCAATGTAATCCTAGTGGGGCCACAATGTAACCCTAGCTGACCTAACAATAATAATGTAAGGGCACAATAATAACAATATGGGGGTTACAGGGGTACAACAATAACAATAAGGGGGGATAAAATAACATAATAAGGGACTACACTATTAATATAGGGACTTAAAATTCTCCTAGTAGCATATGCATCTCATCTAACATTCTTGTTACTTCATCAAATTCCTGCCTCATATTGACTATGAAAGGGCCTACAATCATGGGTAATTTATACATATATCCTTTTTTCATAGGCACAAAGTGAACCTGATCAACATTTAGGCTCTGTCTAATAAACTCTAAAGAAAAAAGCCTCATTGGTACAAACGTTGGGAGTCTATAAGGCTCAACACTTGCTCCATACAACCTTATTTCAGAGTAATCCTAAAAAACAAACCAATCTCCAAATTTGCAATTGGTTCATAAATGCAAGAACTCCTAAGATTTAGCTAAAAAACAGGGAGGAGGAACTGTAGAAATTTATATAACTTATATGTTATACATCCGAGATTCTCCTGATCACACACTATTTGACTTCATGCACAATACAGAATCTCTTCTACCATTGATCATTACTTGCGTAAATAAAAACAATCGCATGCGCACATTAAAACCATAAACATTCACACATATGAACATAGTATTTTATGGGAAAGCCTAAAGTTGAAAACCCCCAACTATCTTTATATTATATGTCATAGAGATCATGTAATAATCATTATACAAAGTTCCTCACAAGCTCTCAGTACAATCTCCAATTGCTACACACTAATCAGGTTCGATCTAGAAAAACACATGCTCCAATCTCTGCCACCTGCTAGCCTGCCTCTACTACGCAATCACTGCTGAAGAATGGATCTGAATGAACTTGAATTGGTCCAGACTTGCTCATGCAATCCTCATTGGCATCTCCAACCACTGTGTGTTGCAAATCATGCAACACTATAGTCACAACTGATAGTCACACTTCTCTTTCACCTACCTCTTCACTGGTCTCCACTGAAACTGTCCATGCACTGTAGTTAACTGATGTATTCATTAGTTGATTAATGAGTTAATAATTAGTGAATTAATTAATAATTAATTCACACCACTCTCACTAGTGTATCAATCAGTTAGACTAGATACAACTAGATCAACTATGTTTAACTCAGTTAAACTGAACACAACTCCATCAACTAGCTCAATAACTCCACCAAACTCTGTCACATGAGTTCTAACTGAAGTATCCATGCAATAGCTCCACTTAACCCTCAGGAATAGCGTAATTCCTTCTGTCAGCTCCTGTGCCACATTTGTGCACTTAACTGAAGTGCTCCAAGAGAATAAGATAATGTTTATAGTCCAAATATTATTAAGAGCTAATAATATTCGACATATCTATTTTTAGACTGGCAATCTAAAAATAGATTCCGCCTAATATGTCTAAAAATAGAAGTCCATCTATTTTTTCCAACTTGACCAACCATCCACAAATAGCATCCTACAACTCATAGAATATGATCGACATGTCTAAAAATAGACATAGTCTAAAAATAGACTTGCGCCAAAAATAGCCTGCGGGCCCACTTAGTGAAGGCGACTATTTTCACTAAGCTCATCATCTTGTTTCAATCTCAACACTCCCTCTCAACAAGATAGGGATTATCTGCCACCCTGATCCTACCCCTGTGGTATTCGAATTTGCTCCTGGTGAGCGCCTTCGTCAAGATATCAGCATCCTGATCCTCCGTAGGAATGTATGAAAGTAACATGATCTTCCCTTGCACACAATCTCTGATATGATGATACCAGATGTCAATGTGCTTAGATCTATCATGAAATACTGGATTAACTGAGAGTTTGATGCAACTCTGATTATCATAATATATCACAGTAGGATCCAAGTGTGAACCGAACAACCCGACCAGGATCTTCCTCATCCATATAGCCTCGCATGCAGCCAAATTCGTTGCCATATACTCGGCCTCTAATGAACTGAGTGCCACGGATCTCTGCTTCCTTCTGTACCAAGAAACTACTATCGACCTGATACTGAAAATCCCTCCAGATGTGCTCTTTCTGTCCGTTGGGCTCCTTGCCTAATCTGCATCCGTGAAGCCACACATCTTCACCTCATCCGACTGTCTGTAGCATAATCCATATCCCGATGTGCCTCTGAGATATCTCAATACATGTTTGCCTGCCTTCCAAAAGAGCTTGGTAGGCTTAACCATAGCTTGTGAAAGCTGGTTAACAACGTAGCATATGTCAGGTCGTGTATTGACTAGATACATAAACGACCCCACCAACTGTCGGTAAACAGTGGCATCCACTACCTCTACCGATGTAGCATCCTCTTTCCTCCATCCACTAGGAAGAGGAGTGTCGATAGGCTTGCAGCCATGCATGTTGAACTTCTCCAGTATCTCCCGGACATACTTGCCTTGAGACACAAACAATCCATCACTGCGCTGCCAAATTTCCAATCCCAGGAAATAATGAAGGAGGCCCAAGTCCTTCATCTCAAACTCCTTTGCAAGATCAGCCTTGCATGAGTGTATCAACAGTTCATCACCCGTCAGAATCAAATCATCTACATAAAGTACAATGATAAACAACTTACCCTCCACCACAATCTGGTATAGGTTCGGATCCGCCTCACTCTTGGAGAATCCAAGTCCGGTGAAATAACTATCTATCCATGTGTACCAAGCACGAGGTGCTTGTTTCAACCCATACAACGCTCTTTTGAGCCTGCACACATGTGACTCGCTGTTGAAGATCTCGAAACCTTTGGGCTGCTCTATGTAAACCTCCTCCTCAATCACTACACTGAGGAACGCAATCTTCACATCCATCTGATGAATGTGCCTCCCCATCTGCGCTGAGAGAGCAAGAATCGTTAGTATGGAAGAATACCTTGCGACGGGTGCAAAGGTTTCCTCATAATCAATCCCCTCAATCTGTGAGAAGCCTCGGGCAACAAATCTTGCCTTGTACTTCTCCACACTCCCGTCAGCTGCTTGCTTCACTTTGTAGATCCATCTCGAACCTACCACTGATTTCCCCTTCCGACCTGGGACACCCATGCACCGGTTCTCGACAATCGAATCATACTCTTCCACCATGGCATCTACCCATGCGGGGTCCTCCATGCTTCCTGCAAGAGGATGGCTCTCGTCACGATACACTTGCTCATAAGAGCCAAGGTATCCAAAAGATAACGGCTGTGTGACTCGTCTCGTTCAGGTTGCGGATGTAGGTGCTCCCACACCTTCGCATCCCGAATCGCTGCTTTAGCTTCGTAGTGCGCCACCTCTCGATGGCTAAACGATGAGTGGTCTCTTCACCCATGAACTCTTTGTGGATGATCCACATCCTGAGGCTCATCCTTAGGAACTAATAGCTCCTCATCTGCATGCAAGTGTGGATCCCTCTCAAGCGAACACTTCATGGCTTTCTCCTCATGAACTTTGATATCCCGTCGCACAACAGTCTTCCGACTATCTGGAAAATACACACGATAGTTGTGGGGTGTTTCTGTGCAACCCAAAAATATCCCAACCTCTGCGGTCAGCTCCAGCTTCTTCCTGGCATCCTTTGTCACATGAATGTAAACAGGTGAGCCAAAAATCTTCAAATGAGAAATATCAGGCTTCTTACTAGAAAACGCCTCTTCGGGTGTACTCGTGCCAAGTACTCTATGAGGACAACGGTTTTGCACATAAACCGCAGTATTTCATGCCTCAGCCCACAAGTGTATGGGAAGGCCCCGATCATGCAACATCGCCCGTGCAGCACCCACGATCGTTCTGTTCTTTCACTCAGTGACCCCATTATACTGTGGGTTATGAGGTGCTATGAGCTCTCTTCGAATTCCTTTTGCACTGCAAAAGTCCTTGAATTCGCCAGAGATGAATTCACCACCATTTTCGCTCGTAAGAGCCTTCACCTGCTTCCCCGATTATTTCTCAACCAGTGCCTTGAACTCACATAACTTTGAGTATGTCTCACTCTTCTTTTGCATGAAGAAGATCCATCACTTCCAAGAAAAATCATCAACAAATATCACATAGTACCTGTGCTTTGCTGTCGAAGCTACTGAGAAAGGTCCACACACGTCTGTGTGAATTATCTCAACGATCATCGTGGCGCGACTATCCTTCTCGTGAAAGGTGGCTTTCACAAATTTTCCCAAAGTAGATCCCTTGCATCATCCGATCGCGCTAAGTGTACCTTTTGGGAAGCCCGGTAGAGAAACTGGCCGCAAATTTTTCGCAGCACGTATGGTGAAGATGGCCCAATCTCCCGTGCCATAGCTTGCCCTCAATTTGCCCTCATCCCCGTTCACCACTCCTGTTCACCACTCCTTCTGCCTTTCCTGCCATTGCTACACAGCCATCTACCTGCAATTGATAAAGGTTCTTAACTTGAACCCCTATCCTCCACTTCTCACCAGTTGCCTTACTGTGCAGGAAAGCCTTTCCCTCGCTAAAGACAACATCATATGCCTTATCTTCTAACATGGCCACCGAGATCAGATTCTTCTTCAATCCTGGAACATGCATCACTTCCTTCAATATGAAGGGTTTGCTATACTCCCTCTCAAAGGAAATGGTACCAATACTGGTCGTACTGTATCTACCATCATCGCCCATCTCGATGTGCACTCCAAGATCTTTCTCATCCACATCAGTAAACAAATATTTGTCTCCGGTCATATGAAAAGACGCACCACTGTCAAGAAACCACACTAAACCCATCACACTTGAGCACAACTGCTAATGCGATTAGCAAAACGAGCTTCAAAGACACAGTTAAGGCCCTCCACCGCAGATCCAAACAGCTCGATTATTTTTCTTCTGTGGACAATTAGTGGCGTAATGTCCGTGTTGGTGACAGTGAAAGCACTTCACCTTGGACATGTCCTACTTCTTTCCTTTTGCACCGGATTGAGAAGCATTCTTCTTGCTCTTCCCCTTCCTTTCTTTGGTAGTCAAAGCGCAATTTTCTTCATCTGCACTCTTAAATGAATATCTATCCCTAGTACTCCACCTTATCTCCTCTTGCACAAGATCCGACCAAAGTCGCTCCCATCCTCGCAATTTCTCCCGACCATTGACAGAGTCCTGATAGGAATGCCAACTCTTCGGAAGCCCAAGGAGAGCCAAGCTCACCAAGTCCTCGTCATCTACAGTCACCCCCACACTTCCCAGCTCATCCCTGCATTGGACAAACTTCATGAGGTACTTGGGTATACTGTCGCCTTTCTCCATTTTTATGTTCCTGAGTTTATCCTTGAGCGCCGTTGTACATATTTACCCCTACATGTAAATTTTCGGTCTGCCACCTTTTTAAAATATCTTTCAGACCTGCACTGTGGCTTAAAACCTCATGCTCCTGTTTGATATTACCGTCCCCGCCCGAAAATCCGCTCTAGAAAGGTCAAAAACCCATAATTTAAGTTTATCGGGCCCAGTTCTAAGATCTTAACCCCCCGTGCTTTGGCTACCATATAACCCGAGTGCAAATTAATATGCCAAAGGGAAGGGAGCTTAACATTAAAGGTTTTCAGGCGCAATCGCGACCGTCCGATCGGGTTCAATCAACGGAGCGGAGATCGTTTTATATGGTGGCCCCCGCGTCCGTATCTCACTGCAGAAACCGAAGGTAAGGTTCCGCACTTCTTACCTCGAGCTGGCGGTATTACCCTTTGGACCGGCGATTCCATAGATCATATGCCGCGTGTCCTCAGTATGGGCATGAAACCGCTTTTCTCCCGCGCGTTAAACCTCAGTCAATAGATACGCAGCGGAATCATTATCCGCCGTCCGATCTTATAGGCCCGATCCAATGGCTATAAATCTCCGGGTCTGCACGAGCTTTAACCCATGGTTCCTCGAACCCCTGGCCCACCTTTTGATAGCCTCCCGACTCGTTTTGATCATCGATCTCATTTTTGGTTGAGTGGCTCATACCATCCGTCTGACCACCCTACGACCAAGGCCTCCGCCACGTCGCCTTTCCACCCGTCCCCCGTACATCCACGTGTTTTATTCCCGCACGTCTAAGATATTTCCCCCGTCATATATATATATATATATATATATATATATATATATATATATATATATATATATATATATATATATATATATATATATATATATATATATATATATATATATATATATATATATATATATATATATATATATATATATATATATATATATATATATATATATATATATATATATATATATATATATATATATATATATATATATATATATATATATATATATATATATATATATATATATATATATAGGCGTGTCTTTTCATTCATACCCTTCGTTCTTATTCATTCCTCATGTTCAAACTGCTTCACGTGGAGAAGTCGCACTCCATCTGTTTAATCAAAGTCTCCATCGTCTTTCCTCCGCCACCCTGCGTGTTCTTGCCATCTATTCGTGTCCACGATGTCATTACGACCCCGCCTCCACTCTCCTTACCTCCGAGTTTGATTTTTCTGATATATCTGTGGGTTTTGCAGGTTTCAAGATAACAAGAAGGCGCTTTAAATGGTTGCCTCTGTTGCAGAGGTTGAGAGCATGTCAAAGGACGATATTATGCTGGCGAAATTTAAAGAAGAAGCCGAGGGTAGGTGTGTGAAATGACCATCATTAAAGAAAACAAAGATATGAATCTACAGAACCCTCCAGAGAAAATCAAGAGACGCTTCACCCTGCATTAAAGATCCAAGGTTTAAATTCAAAGTTAAAGGGCTGAGAGTACAGTACAAAATCGCAGGCTATCTCAAGGTTTTACAGCAGCAGATTTTCCCTCTTTCAGTAAGAGGCAGAACATTGTATATATTTTATTATTTGTGTCATGTTTATAAGGAGATTTTCATATCCCATCATTTATTTCTAGAGACAGATTGTAAAGTACAATCATTTATAGTTAGTCATTCATAGAGTGGGCGCGAATGTTTTCCGCCATTTTATTCAAATTGAGTCATTAAATGTGCTCCCTCTACCTCCTTCTCTAGAATTCTCTATCTTTTCGATAAAGGCCCGAAAAAAAGACATTGTAAGGGTTCCAGATTTCTATCAGCAAACTGTGCAGTGAAAAGGCTTTTGTATACATTTTGTAATATTTCTGTATGAAGGTTCAGAGCCCGTAGGGTCTCAGTGAGGAGGAGTTATAACTGTAATGAGGATTCTGGTCTTTGGTATCTCACAGTATGTAATTTCTCTTATGTGTTAATACAATCTCTCATTTCATGCTATTTATCTTCTTGTATCATGTTCTAGAATGCGAGTGGCTCACTAGTTTGCAGTAAGGATTCATCCTTGTTGATGCCCTTTCTGGAATTAGTCAAGCGCTTTAAATAGGCCTAGTCATGATATATTGTTCCATGTTCATCTCTTCCATATTTTCTGCTATATTAGTTACTTGAGGAGGGTGCTTTTAAAACGCCATTGTCATATAAGGATTCATAAATTAATATTCCCTTATGTGGTTCTGTTGTGTATCTGGGTATCAGTCTCATGTTAACTAATATCTTCTTTATGTTTCCTCACTGCACTCACTTCCTGATATTTGATTTCTGTGATATATTATTTGAACTGGCCCTCTTTACAGTAAGCTGTCTCTTAACTGTCTGATGCCTTTGTATTGGAGTTTTACATGATGTCTCTACACTATTCTTATCTTTGTGTCAGCTTCTGAGAGAGTTTGGTCCCACTCAAAATTTATTTCCTTGTTTTACAAGAGATAGTAAGTGAGCTTTTGGATTGACAACCCAAGCTATATGAAGATCTCCTTACTATATTAAGATGTCCTAGGCACTGGTCTATGGAAACTCTAGACTGTCTCTAGGGGGTGACAAAATTGTCCACAACATCTTTCTGGCGCCGTTGCCGGGGATCGAATTCAAGAATATCAGTTTCCCTGGGCCTCGACAAATTGTTTTCACTCTCTAATCAGGTGAGCACGGAGAGTTGAAGAGTTGCGTATCTCTCACCTTGGCGACTCCACTGTTCTTTATTTGATAAATTTTACTGGTAGTCCTGGCTTCTCGAAAGCCACATTTGAGGTCAGATACATCTCAGTCGAAAACACCTTACGTGTCTGACCCAGAGAAGATCATTCATAAAAGAGTTTGGAAGGAGAGGAAGTTAGTTCATGCTGAAAACCCAGAATTTTCCATTGAAGATTATCCGCCCTCTTCTTCTCAAGAGATCATAACAGAAAATCCCGAGTTTTACTTAGAAACTCCACGTAGAGGAAGTGTCTGGATTGAAGAAGATTCTCATCCTACCCTCGAGGCTGAGGAAATTAAAGAAGTCACAGAAGTAGCTGCTGTTAATCGTGAATTATTCCCAGCTACGCCTCAGTCCTCCATATCATATATTCCCATTGTTATTCACACTCCGCTTCCTCCTACTCCTCTCCCTTCATTTGTATCTCAGACTGTTGTACAACCCACACCTCCCCAAATGGCTAATGTTCCTGCTTTTCTATTGAACAAATACGCTCCACTGGCCTTGCCCCAAGTGCTAAATGATATGCCACAGGATTATCTAAATATTCTGCCAAGATTTAATGGTGAAAATGAAGTTGATGCTCAGAAACATCTTGAGACCTTCTGCTCTTTTGCAGAGAACTTAAATGTTGAACATTTGGATGTGGTCTTGAGATTGTTTGTACAGTCTTTGGAAGGTGAAGCCAGAAAATGGTTCAAGACATTGGGGAATCGTTCTGTGACCACCTAGGACCAGATGCAAAATACTTTTCTCAGGAAGTGGGGAGAAAAGAAAGATCATGGTCAATGTCTTACTGAGTTCAATACTATGAAGAAGAAACAGAACGAAGGGGTATCAGAGTTTATCAAAAGATTCAACAAGTTATATCTGAGCCTGCCTCCTGAAATGAAGCCCCATGAAGCTGCTGCCAAGATAATTTTTATAGTAGCCTTTGATTTTGACTTTGGATTCTCCTTGAGAGAAAGAAAACCTGCCACTTTAGATGATGCACAGTCAGACGCCCTGGAGTTAGAAGCGAACTTTGCCTCTACTGGGAAACTGAAGGGAAAAGTCGAACAAGATACTAGGAGGAGAGGCAAAGAAGAGGTTTCCACCTCTAATCAGGAAAAGGATTCAGATAAAATGGATGAAATAAGCAAAATGATAAAGAAGATGGTCAAGCTTGAACTGGAAGCTAAAAATGCAGCTCCCAAGAACTATTACAATGCTCCAAACAGAGGATATAATCCTCAGTATAGAAGGCCACCATTGCAGATATTGCCGCGAGAAGCAAAGGAATCACAAGACCAGGTACCCCATCCCTTGTACCTAGAAGGACCAGCAGATGACTCCATTGGAGATGCAGCTTATGGATTAGAAGATTCAAATCTGGCTTTTTCAAATACTGATGATATGGATTGCCCATTGCAAGACGAAGACGAAGAAGCAGAGATTGATCATTATTGTAAGCAATTTGTTGATTTCATGCAAGCACAGTTCAATGTAAAATATGATCTCAGATCTTCAAGGAAGAGGACCAGAAATAAAGATCAAGAAGAGGAGCCACCTCAGAAAGAAGCATCTGCTCAGAAGGAATCAACAATAAAGAGAAACATAGAAAAAGGTAAGAATCCTCTAAATACTCCCTTGCAGTCTAATGATCAAATTCCTTCTTCTTCAAAAACAGTTAGTCCTCCTAATGTTGAGCCAGTGTCAAAAGAAATTAAATCTTCAGCTGAAAATAAAGAGTCAAAAGAAGTAGTGATAGAAAAGCCCCCGTCTGCTTTCAATTTGCAAAAAGAACTTGAGAAGATTAAGATTCCAGTCCCCCTGACTGAGCTATTAAAACAACCTGTATACCAGTCTGAAGTCACTTCCTTTATGCTTCCTCCTGAAATACCAATTGCACCTGATAGTCTAAACCTTCA
This sequence comes from Pinus albicaulis, assembly GCA_034641835.2. NCBI lineage: Eukaryota > Viridiplantae > Streptophyta > Pinopsida > Pinales > Pinaceae > Pinus > Pinus albicaulis. The sequence goes on from CM076575.1 coordinate 1,039,376,114, forward strand.
AGAAGAAAGACCCATGGTAGTCTTTGGCCCACATGTCGAGGAGATAGACCCTTCTACTCCTCCTTTTTATGTGTCATTAGTCATCCATGACTTGCTGTTACATAATTGTATGTTAGATTCAGGATCTTCCCATAATCTTATGCCTCTGTCTATCATGGAGCAACTAGGACTACAAATTACAAGACCATACAAAGATTTGTATTCATTTGATTCTAAAAGAGTTAAATGCTTGGGAATGATTAAAGATTTAGCGGTCAATTTGGCCCAAATTCCAGCAAAGAGTGTGGTCATGGACGTTGTGGTTGCTGATATCCCAGCCTGCTTTGGCATGCTACTGTCAAGGTCATGGGGTACCAAGATTGGGGGGTCAATCAAATTGGATTTAACATATGCCACTCTCCCCGTCTTTGGAGGCCAAGAGAGGAGGTTGTACAGGGAGACTAGATTTGTCAAAATGGTAACTAAGGCTGACTGCTCAGAAAATTCTCTAGTTTATAACAAAGAGGGAGACTTCTCATGTTTGATGTTAGAAGAAAATCAAAATTGTGCTCATGAGCCCCTTTTTGGTCAAATCCAAGCTGAGCAGCCTAAAGAAGATCAGGAATCAGAAATTTGGACTTTGCATTTTGATGGAGAAAACTCAAGAGAAGGCAATGGAGCTGGGGTGTTATTAATTTATCTTACAGGAAAATGGGTGCCACTGTCTTTTAAATTAGAGTATGAGGCTACAAACAATATGGTGGAATGTGGCTTACTATTATTAGATATTCTGAGACGACAGAAACATGGGCATCCAATGTTTAAAAGTCTTAGGAGACTGCGAAATTTGGTGGTAAAAGATGGATAAAAAATGAATGTCCAAACTAAGCACCCTCGGCTCGGAGCATATAGAAGCAGAAGTGTGATTATGGTAGAAAATTTCTTCCGGCATTTAACATACATTTCCATGCCCGGGGAGCAAAATAGAATAGGCGAGATTCTCTGTTGTGGGCGCGTGCAATTCGTCCTCCTCAAAATCCACTCTTAAGATATGAAGTGGAGGTGCAAAGTACAGACCTCCATTCCAGATAATATAAAGCATTGGCGAGGCATTTCAAGATGATGAACGAGAGGAAAGAGATTCATGGAGGCAGTGAATGGAGAATTCTCCCGATATGGATATCGATGATAATGAAGCGAGAAGAAGTTCGATATTGCGAGAAAACTTATGGGAAGAGAATAGCGGAAATAAAGTGCTGCAGCTGAAAGGAAATGTTATACCTAGAGGCCTGGTATTTGAAGTTGTTTCAATCTTACAAAGATGTATTTTCTTGGTCCTATCAGGACCTAAAAACTTTTGATATAAATATAATACAACACAAGATTCCATTGAGGGAAGATGCAAAGCCATATAAGCAGAAACTCAGACAGATAAATCCTCTGCTGCTTCCCTCCATTGAAAAAGAAGTCAAGAAGCTATTGAAAGCCAAAATAATTGTGCCATTGAGATACTCAGAATGGGTAGCAAACCTTGTTCCTGTTTGAAATAAAAATGGAGAAATAAGGCTCTGTGTGGATTTCAGGAATTTAAATAGAGCATCTCTCAAGGATAATTATCCACTGCCTAAGATGGACCACATCCTGCAGAAAGTGGTGGGAGCATCCAGAATGTCAATGATGGACGGATTTTCTGGTTATAATCAGGTAGCTGTATTTTCAGAAGACCAGAAGAAAACTGCATTTACTACACCATGGGGAACATTTATGTATGCTAGGATGCCATTTGGATTAATTAATGTAGGGGCTACTTTTCAAAGGGCAATGGACATAGCCTTTGTTGGAGAACAAGACAAGTTTTTGGTGGTATATCTTGATGATATCACAGTGTTTTCAAAGAATGATGATGAGCACATTGAACATTTAAGAAGAACTTTTGAAAAGTGCAGAAGGTACGACCTTTCTCTCAATCCTCAAAAATCTTTGTTTGCATTAGATGAGGGAAAACTCTTAGGGCACATTGTAACTAAAGATGGTGTGAGAATAGACCCTAAGAGAGTTGAAGTAATAAATAGTATTCCTTTACCGAGGAATAAGAAGGAAGTACAGGTGTTTTTAAGCCGAATCAATTTTTTGAGAAGGTTTATTCCTAACTATGCTGAGATAGTTAGGCATATAACTAATATGTTGAAAAAGGAGAATGAAGTAAAATGGTCCCAGGAGTCTAGAGATGCATTCACAAGGATAAAACAGGTGTTTGATGAAGCTCCTGTGCTGGCTGGGCGAGATTACAACAAGCCATTTATGATCTTTTCATTTGCTTCACCTCATACAATTGCTGGAGTATTATTACAGAAAAATGAAGAGGGATATGAACAGCCTATAGCTTTCTTCAGTCAAGTGCTTTATGATGCTGAATTGAAATATAATATATTGGAGAAGTAGGCATATGCCCTGGTAAAGTCCCTTAAAGCTTTTAGAGTATATGTTTTGCAATCTCACGTTACTGCATATGTTCCCACAGCAGCGGTCAAAGACATTCTCGTTCAGGGGGACAGCGAAGGTAGAAGAGGAAGATGGATTGCAAAAATTCAGGAGTATGATTTGGACATAAAGCCTACTAAGTTGATTAAAGGACAGGGACTTGCTAAGATGTTATCTGAATCAAATCATCAAGCCTTGGGCATTAATCTATCCATGATAGCCAATGAAGAATCTGAGAAAGGAGAAGAACAACAAGGGCTAGAAATGGCCACTCAAAAGATACATATGAAATATCTAACTAGTCCTTGGTACAAAGAAATTGTTGAATATCTTTTAACACTTAGCTGTCCTCCGAGTTGTGATAAGATAAAATACAGAGCTGTAAGAATGAAATCCCAGAAATATATAATTGCTAATGGACAGCTATATTGGAAAGACCCTTCAGGTATATTACTGTTATGCCTCACGGAAAATGAAGTGGAGAATATATTGACAGAATTTCATGAGGGAATTTGTGGAGGACATTACAGCTGGAGGGCCACAACTCATAAAATCCTAAAGGCTGGTTTTTACTGGCCAAAATTTTATACATATACTTTTGCTTGGGTCAGAGCATGTGACAAATGCCAAAGATTTGCCGAAAGACATAAATTAGCAGCTTTGCCCCTGATTCCTATTCATGTGAATGAACCATTTCAGAAATGGGGATTAGATTTTATAGGAGAGATACATCCCCCATCAAGTGGCCAATATAAATGGATACTAACAGCCACAGATTATTTTACGAAATGGGTGGAAGCCATACCTACCAGAAATGCTACAGATGCCGTGATAATGAAGTTTATGGAGGAAAATATCATATCTAGATTTGGCTGTCCTGCTAGAATTGTAACTGATAATGCACAAGCTTTTAAATCTGTCAGGTTTGTGAATTTCTGCCAAAGGTATAACATCATATTGAATCACTCTACTGCATACTATCCACAGGGAAATGGCCTAGCAGAGTCTTCTAATAAAACCCTGGTGAGGGCCCTGAAGAAAACAATAAGTGAAAATCAGAAGAATTGGGACTCCCAATTAAAATTTTCTCTGTGGGCAAATAGGATAACCAGTAAGAGAGCAACAGGGAAATCTCCCTATGAGTTGGTTTATGGCTGAGCTGCTGTGTTTCCTGTGCAATTGGCATTGCCGGTAGCACGTTTTATGCAGGAAAATCAGGAAGAACCAGATGACAAGGTCAGAAGGATTAATCAGCTGGTAGAGGTAGCCGATTACGAGGCGGAAGCGCAAAGGAATGGAAGAAACGGAGAATGTACATACAGAGATGTTTGATGGTCCAGGAGTTCTCGACATGTGGGAAGAACATGCGTCCCAGATGGAGCGATGTTGTACATATTTACCCCTACATGTAAATTTTCGATGCCTTACCTTTTTAAAATTTCTTTGAGACCTGCTGTGGCTTAAAAAACCTCATGCTCTGTTTATCATTACGAGTCCCCTTAGAAAATCCGCTCTAGAAAGGTCAAAAACCCATAATTTAAGTTTATCGGGCCCAGTTCTAAGATCTTAGCCCCCCTGTGCTTTGGCTACCATATAACCCAAGCGCAAATTAATATGCCGAAGGGAAGAGAGCTTAACATTAAAGGTTTTCGGGCACAATCGTAGCCGTCTGATCAAGTTCAATCAATGGAGCGGAGATCGTTTTATATGGTGGCCCCCGCGTCTGTATCTCATTGCAGAAACCGGCGGTATGGTTCCGCACCGCTTACCTCAAGCTGGCGGTATTACCCCTTGGACCGGCGATTCCATAGATCATATGTTGCGTGTCCTCAGTACAGGCATGAAACCACTTTTCTCCCACGCGTTAACCTTCAGTCAATGGATACGCAGCGGAATCATCATCCGCCGTTCGATCTTGTAGGCCCGATCCAATGGCTATAAATCTCCGAGTCTGCATGAGCTTTAACCCATGGTTCCTCGGACCCCTGGCCCACCTTTTGACAGCCCCCCAACTCGTTCTGATCGTCGATCTCATTTTTGGTTGAGTGGCTTATACCATCCGTCCGACCACCCCATGACTAAGTCCTTCGCCACGTCGCCTTTCCACCCGTCCCCCGTACATCCACATGTTTTACTCCCGCACGTCTAAGATATTTCCCCCATCATATATATATATAGGCATGTGTTTTCATTCATACCCTTTGTTCTTATTCATTCCTCATGTTCAAACTGCTTCACGTGGAGAAGTCGCACTCCGTCTGATTAATCAAAGTCTCCATTGTCTTTCCTCCGCCACCCTGCGTGTTCTTGTCATCTATTCGAGTCTGCGATGTCACCATGACCTCTGCCTCCACTCTCCTTACCTCCGAGTCCGGTTTTTCTGATATATCTGTGGGTTTTTCAGGTTTCAAAATAACAAGAAGGTGCTTTAATTTATTGCCTCTGTTAGAGAGGTTAAGATCATGTCAAAGGACGACATTCTACTGGTGAAATTTAAAGAAGAAGCCGAGGGTAGGTGTGTGAAATGACCATCATTAAAGAAAACAAAGATATGAATCTCCAGAACCCTCCGGAGAAAATCAAGGCACGCTCCGCCCCACATTAAAGGTCTAGGATTTAAATTCAAAGTTAAAGCCCAAGAGTACAATACAAAATCGCAAGATATCTCAGGGTTTTATGGCAGCAGATTTTCCCTCTTTCAGTAAGAGGCAGAACATTGTATATATTGTTATTACTTGTAGATTTTCATTATCCAGCATTTATTTCTAAAGACAGATTGTAAAGTACAATCATTTATAGTTAGTCATTCACAGTGTGGGCGCGAATGTTTTCCGCCATTTTATTCAAATTGAGTCATTAAATGTGCTCCATCTTCCTCCTTCTCTAGAATTCTCTATCTTCTCTATAAAAACCCAGAAACAAAACATTGTAAGGGTTCCAGATTTCTATCAGCAAACTGTGCAATGAAAAGGCTTTTGTATACATTTTGTAATATTTCTGTATGAAGGTTCGGAGCCCGTAGGGTCTCAGTGAGGAGGAGTTATAGCTGTAATGAGGATTCTGGTCTTTGGTATCTCACAGTATGTAATTTTCTCTTATGTGACAATACAATATCTCATTTCATGCAATTTATCTTCTTGTATCATGTTCTAGAATGCGAGTGGCTCACTATTTTGTAGTAAGGATTCATCTTAGTTGATGCTTTTTCTGGGATTAGTCAAGCGCTTTAAATAGGCCTAGTCATGATATACTGTTCCATGTTCATCTCTTCCATATTTTCTGCTATATTAGTTGCATGAGAAGGATGCTTTTAAAACGCCATTGTCATATAAGGATTCATAAATTAATATGCCCTTATGTGGTTTTGTTGTGTATCTGGGTATCAATCCCATGTTAACTAATATCTTCTTTATGTTTCCTCACTGCACTCATTTCCTGATATTTGATTTCTGTGATATATTATTTGAAACTGCCCTCTTTACAGTAAGTTGTCTCTTAACTGTCTGATGCCTTCGTATTAGAGTTTTGCATTATGTCCCTACACTATTCTTATCCTTGTACCAACTTCTGAGAGAGATTGGTTCCATTCTAAACTAATTTCCTTGTTTAAAACAAGAGATAGTAAGTGAGCTTTTGGATTGACAACCCAAGCTATATGAAGAGCTCCTTGCTATATTAAGATGTCCTAGGCACTAGTCTATGGCAACTCTAGACTGTCTCTAGGGGGTGACTAAATTGTCCACCTTGAGCGCCAACTTCCTCTGGTCGCTCTTGCTTTGAAATAAATCTGTCAAAGATTTCCACATCAAGAATGGAGAAGCTTTACCATGAAGGCTGGACACTATGTGATCCTTCACACCTTCCAACAGAATCCTTCGACACTTTGCTGGCTTCTTTTTCCATGCGTCAAGTGCGGCAGCATCGCTAGAAGCAGGTTTTGGAATTTCTACATCTATGAACTCCTTCAACCCATTGTCATCCAACACCGCCTCCATCTTGTCCTTCCATGCAATATAATTCAAGCTACCCTCAAGGGCATACTCCAATCGTAATTCGTTGAAAGACATCTCAACTTCGACACCAAGAAAACACTGCTGCAAATTCGAATTCCACAAGCTCAAAACTCAACCGCTTCAATGTTTTGCAATTGCTCCAATGATCAATATCACTCTTATACCATGTAGAAATTTATATAACTGATATGTTATACATCCTATATTCTCCTGATCACGCACTATTTGACTTCATGCACAATACAGAATCTCTTCTACCATTGATCATTAATTGCGGAAATAAAAACAATCGCATGCGCACATTAAAACCATAAACATTCACACATATGAACACAATATTTTATGGGAAGCTTAAAGTTTGAAAACCCCCAACTATCTTTATATTATATGTCTGAGATCATGTAACAATAATTATACAAAGCTCCTCACAAGCTCTCGGTACAATCTCCAATTACTACACACTAATCGGGTATGATCTAGCAAATCACATGTGGCAATCTGTGCCACACCCTTGCTTTGCCTCCTTTATGATAACCTGCTGAAGAATGGCTACGAATGAACTCGAATTACTCCAGCCTTGCTCACGCAATCCTCATTGGCACATCTCCAACCTTTGTGTGTTGCAAATCATGCAACACTATAGTCAAAGCGATGATCACACTTCTCTTTCACCCTACTCTTCCATGGTCTCCATGAGGCGGCCAGTACCTTTGTAGTTAAGCGATGTATTATTTAGTTGATTAATGAGTTTATAATTAGTGAATTAATTAATAATTAATTCACACCACTCTCACTAATTGTATCAATTAGTTGAACTGAATACAAATAGCTCAACTATGTTTAGATTAGTTAAACTGAATACAACTCCACTAACTTCCTCAATCAACTCCACCAAACTCTGTCACATGAGTTCTAACTGAAGTATCCATGCAATAGCTCCACTTAACCCTTAGGAATAGCGTAATTCCTTCCGTCAGCTCCTGTGCCACATCTGTGCACTTAACTAAAGTGCTCCAAGAGAATAAGATAATGTTTATAGTCCAAATATTATTAAGAGCTAATAATATTCGACATATCTATTTTTAGACTGGCAATCTAAAAATAGATTCCGCCCAATATGTCTAAAAATAGAAGTCCATCTATTTTTCCAACTTGACCAACCATCCACAAATACCATCTTGCAACTCATAGAATATGATCGACATATCTAAAAATAGACATAGTCTAAAAATAGACTTGCGCTAAAAATAGCCTGCGGGCCCACTTAGTGAAGGCGACTCTTTTCACTAAGCTCATCATCTTGTTGCAATCTCAACAAGGAGTAACTCCATTCAATATTTTATATGCAACTGACATGTAATAGCTAGCAAAATCAAACAATCCAACCTCATTTTGCTCCCTTCTAACTACATTTGTCCAGAATATCACTGATTTCCTTGTTTTTTTTTCATCCATAATATTTAGACCTAAATGCATGAATTCTTCCACATTCTGATATAAGAACAAGTATACAATCAATGAATGAAATTTGAAAGAACTTGTTAATGAAAGGTTCATTAGATGTGAATTGACTGCTTCCTGCCAATATGATGGAATATCTAGTACCATTCCTCGCTTCATCATCATGGCAAACATCCCTACGACTGATTTGTCCACTATATTATCATCATTTTTACCCATAATTTTTGCAATGTTACTTAATACAGGACAAGTATCTGAGTCAAAAACCTCCATAGAAAAAACTTTACAGTTTGGCTGAAAATGCTTCATGTCAAGTTTAAAATAAAACATGAACTGATTAAACTCTTCACCTACAAGATTATCATAATAATGTACTAGCGAATCGTCAGAAAACTGGATGGATGACTCAAACTCAGGATAGCAAAGGGCTTGGTGGATTAATTGGGTGGACACTTGCAGAATGTTCTCTCCTTGGGAATTCATAACAAAAAACTTCCCAGGATACATGACTGACACCAACCAATAGATGAATTCAGGGAAAAGATGAGTCTTTGGAATGCATGCAGAAAGAATTTCGGACTTGACCATGGCAGAATAAAAAGGGGAAGCATTATCATTCAAGATGACTTGTTGATAGAAAGGAAGGTTAATTACAGAACATATAGTATCTTGAATATCCCTCTCAGTATCCATGAGAGGGATATGACTAGTTGAACCTAATAGAGACGACCTTTTAGCCATGGCTGAAAATTTCCACAAGAACAATTCATAGGGTGGTCAAATTTATGCAAGTGACGAAAAACTGAAACAGGATGCAACGCAACAAATTATAAATGATTTGGAAAAAAATTCAAAATATTATTTAAATAGGTGGCGCAGATTTTAAATTTAATGCTGATAAGACGCACCAGTGAGCCGTTGGTTCCACCTAATGTGGAAGACAACTGTGAACAACTCAGCATCTTACGTCACTGCGGGGGCTCCCGGGGTATGGAGGAAAACTTTGGCTGGTGCCCCCACACTCAATGTCCACCGTTCATCTCTGATATCCCTGTAGTCAACCCATTCAACTGTGGAGGCACTCATCTCGATATCTTGTGTGCCGATTGTGCCTGCGAGTTGGGCCTTTAATAGGAACTTTTATCATCAATGCTTTTCTCCCAACAAATCAATCGATCTTTAAGCATCAAATGCAGAACCCACTTATATAAAGTTTAAATGCTTAAAATTTAACTCAGATATAGCGAACATATATATTTTTCATGCTAAAGTATAAGAATTTTGATACTTTAACATATTTTTCAACAATTTCTAATTTTTATATTTTCAAATATTTGAAAAATAAAAGGATATGCAAATGATCCACAACACCCGGAACTGATCAAGATCCACCCTCCTAGAGGGAAGTGGAAACCGAAGCACCTCACCCTGAGGCAGTAGCCTGGTCACAAAGTAGATATCCGTCTCAGGATGGATAGTGAGGTCACACCCACGTAGCACAAACACCTTACACCGCCTGTTCCAATGCTGGATCAGGTAGCGCAAAATTCAATGCTGTGATAGAAGAAGGTCATTCTCCAAAAATTTCAGGAGACCACATCTCACCAAATGTTGTTGCACCTGACCATTGGTAGCTAAAGCGCTGCAGAGCTCGGGCCAATCCCGCTCCCTCCACAACATCCTGCCATTAAAACAAGAGCACATCAATAGCATGAAAAACACGAAAAATAGGCAAATTTCCAAAAAAATTTGCCTCTGATTTTTGCGAGCCTATATGTTAGACAAGCACGAGGAAGGCATGCCTATTCCTCTCACAGGCATGCTAAAGGCACACCCATAATTTGAACATGCAGGCCTTTTGCATGCAAAACCTTCATTTTGCACGCAGAAGGTGCGCGAGTTCCCTCATCGCTCGTGCACTCAAAGAAGAAACTGGCTAGAAATCTGTATAAATCAGTGTTGTACAGACCTCAGCATTCACAGATTGAAAAAATTTAAATGCAAGGCATCATGGAGTTTACCTGGGCATAGAATCACTGATCCCGGGTGCTCAGGCTGATCGCAATGGCAAGAACTACTCCGCAGAAGCCTTTAACCTCTCAATACTCAACAGAAACAAATGAATTGAATTGAGCCACATTTGCCTATATGTCACCCTTTTCAGAAACTTTGGAGGACCATAACGAGAGCCCAGACTGCCCAATCACCAGACCAGAAGCAACACTGCGATCAACACTCTATAACGCCCAAGGGCGATGCCACACATTCACACCCCCAAAAAAATAAATTTTCAGCACCGGCAGGTATGCCATCTCTCATCTACTTTTTAAAGCACATGGATTTCAATAATATTTGGATAAAGAAGATGCTTTCACTTGGGGTAGTTTTTTTGCTGGTAGTATTCAAACCATCCATAGCTCCATCGACTGAAAGTTACAGAGAAGGTATCATTCTACCCTGAGCATGATAGAGTCCCAAAAAAACTCTGCATATTCTGACATCATTTTTCCATCAACCATAGGTTCCACACACCTGACTATGTTTATAATCACCTCACCTTGCACATGATAAGCATCCTCGTTTGGCAGTAGAGCCTCCCTTCCATGGTGCTCGTCACCCATAGTAGACCATGTATCACAACAATAGTGACGCCATGGCCATACCACCTTAGTCCAGGAAGCACCTCATGCCCATTCACTCACCATGCATTAGGTCAAGTTTTACCATATCACAATAAAACCCCTTTCCCGGACGATCAGGTTGTGCAAGCAGATTGAAAGCACACTACTGCACCTCGCATTTGGCCTAACATACCTCCATCAACATAACCCATCTGCGACATTTTTGATCCGCTTCATCAACCTCACACATGAGACCAACCAAAGAGGCCCCCACCCTCAACAAAACACCTTCCTCACATCATCAGTGAGAAAACACTTTCATGTTTTGGGGCACCTGTCTCTGTGTTTTGTATAAACCAAAACCCATTATTTTATTCATTTGGTAAGTGTACAAAGACTACAAATGGTGCACTACATCCCCCACCCATCCATTCATTTTTTCTGTCATGGCAACATTCCCTCGTCACCCTTGTCCAGAGTATCACACCAACACGCAAAATCCACCATGACATTCATAACCATTTTATACCCACCCTGGAAGTCCTACCGACTCCAGGGATTTCCCCATCAAACATAGTTATGACTGCCACCAAAGCTAATTTTTATACTTTGACCTTGGGCCATTGAATCCCTATCCTCATTTTTCAGTACCCCTCACCATCATGCCTATGTTAAACCCATCACGTCCAGGATCCTGATCCTCCATATTAGTGACCCCCTTATTCGGTTAATACTTGCTTTCTGTCGACATCAACACTTGTTTTCCAAAAAGGAGGTAGTACCTTGGATCACCCCTCTCCACAAAAGGGACATCCTTAGGTGGCACTGTGGGAAACATCATTGCCAAAATATGTAATTGATCCTCCTCACATTTGAATACAACACAAGATTTCATGTCACAATGGTATCGTACCTTACAACCCTTGCACTTTAATCAAATTCGTCGATGACCCGTGCCTTTATAAGAGTCTTTGTCAACAATTCTTAGATGAGAGGTCCTAGCGAGCGCCTATGCGTATAATGCGCATTTATATGCCATAACAAGTTTACGCATAAGGGTAACACTTTCCACCTATTGTCAAAGAAAAAACGCCCCTGAGGGTGTCAGCAGTTGTCATCATCAACCAACGCATCACTACCATACTAGTGACACAGACAGAATCTTTATCTGTCATATATATTTGTTTAACTATCCAAATCACCACGAGCATCATAGAAAATTTCTATATATTGTATTATACCATTGCTTGCAGGGATCCCACAGGACATGGTCGCTCTTCGACCCAGTCTAAGGTGTCTCCAATTCCAAGCTACATGCAGGTCTCTCTCTCTCTCGAGACACAATATATAGAAAAGAAACTATAATGTATTTCAGCTATACAGTTCTTCCTAGAACTCACATATTAGGGCGCAAGTTTTATCACTGGAAAATCGTATAATCAAAGGTGACATTATCTAATCTCAGGAAGAAGGATTTACAGGGCTAAGAGACATTAGAGAATCTAAAAGTATTCAAAAATATCTAAGGCTTGAAAGGAAAAATCAAATTGCATACAAGAAGAATCAGTCAAATTTGCCTTTGCACGCAAAAATCTTTGATAAACGTGACTTTCCACGCTTTTTACTAAAAAAAGCGCACAATCTTGGGAGTGGCAGAAGTCACTTTTCGAGACCACAAGGTACACTCCAGGACATTGATCCCACCTAAGGATAGCCGCCCAAGCCTCCTTAGGACATCAAGGGAGCACACAATGGAATAATTGTGGCACACAATGGAATCACCCTCCTCTCTTGGGTCACCATCCACAATGTACCAAGAGAGGGAAGGAGGATTTGAATTCTCCTATAAAAGGCCACCAAGATATGAATAACATGAGAGCACATTGTTATGAGAGCAATACTAGTAGTGTGTGATCTGGAGCACAGATAGAGGGGACTCACTTGTTAGCCATCCAACAACTCCAGTCCACCATAGTAGAGAGAGGGAGACTTTGTGCCAAGGCAAATTGGAAGTAAAGAAATCCTTGCATCGGGACTTAGAACCCCTAGTTCTAAGGGCCCCTTGGTAAGTGGGTTAAAGTTTCATCCTCATTTCCTACCAACACTCAATAAGAGGGGACGTAAGCGCCGTCGTTTGGATTATTGAAGTTGTTTGATTCTATTTAGAGATTTTGTGTTATTTTTTTTAGTTTTAATTTATTTTTCATGTTTGAATATTCATGCTATTTCTCTATCTAGTATGTTTATGTTTTAAAATTTTCCACTAACTTGCTTGACTCCATCTATTTTCTTTCTGTGACCAATAACTTAAGAGGGAAAACCACACCCCTTAAGTTGGTGTGATTTTGTACATTCATGCGCCAAACACACTAACACGGTTCTAACCAGGTCATCAATCTTAGCATCAGATGTGGAGGCCACAGGCTCTTCCCTAATAGTGACTCTCTTCTCATTTCTCATATAGCTCTCTTTGCAAGCAGGTTGTATTCTACACTTACTACACCCCTCTGCATTTCTCTAATGTAGTAGTATATCTTTCTCTAAGATGAAAATCCATCTCTGGATCGAAACCATCTAGGAATTTCATCACGGCTAAGCCTTGTGGGGGTTTCATGTGAGCGGGGAGTGCGTTGTATACACTGTCAAACCTAGCACAGTAGTCTTGGACACACTCTCCAACATTCCTCTTGATGTTTTCATATTCTGAAAAAACTTGAAGAGGGTTTTTCTTAACTTCCCATTTATTTATGAATAGATGGTGAAGGGTAGGGAGGTCATGGACACTATTCAGAGTCAAGCCTTTAAACCATTTTCTTTCTTCTCCCCCAAACTTTGAGAAAACATCCTCAATTTGACACTTTCATCATCTATCTCTTGATGGTCAAAATAGTCATTCATTTTATCCACATGTTGTTGAGAAGTTGCAGGATCAGTTCCATCAAATAGTGGGATTTTGGACTGATAATCATGTGGCATAGGCACCATAGTTAGTGGTAGCACCAATGGAGCATACCAAGCTACCATGATTAGTGGTGGGGGAACCCAAGGGGGATTAATAAGAGGAGGGTTTATCAAGGGAGGTGGAGGATTAAATGGAGGAAGGTGGATAGTGGGTGTATGAGTGGAGGTTTGGGCACTTTGGTGGGAAATATTCAAGGAAGTTGTAGGAGCTGCAGATACACCCAGATGGATTGGCTAAGGATGAGAATACTTGGAGATAATAGAGGGAGATGTTGTAGTAAGATTATATAACTCTACAGATTTTTGGAGGTAAGCATCATCGACAACTGAGGTGAAACCTGCTACCAAACCTTGAAGGGAGTCAAAGTGTTGGAGAAGTTGAAGGTCGGCTTGAGTGGATGTGGAGGCTTTCCCAACTGGACTTTGTTGTAGGATATATGGGTCAAAAACTGTATGGGATGTTCAATTCTGAGATTTGGCACTGAATAATCTTTGTTCAAAATGTAAATCAAACTGGATGTCCTACAAGGTTACAAGGTTCCCTAGGAGGGAATTTTCTCTGTGAGGTAATTTACTAACAGTTTGACTCTCCGCTCTGGGGGTTTTTCTTCAAAATTTTCTTTGGATTTTCAACTATTGCAGGAGGGTTTGGTTTAGAATGAGATCTGGTAAAGATTCTTTTGGGAGCTAGAATTTAGACCCAAAGCACAGACAGGCTAAATATTTTACAAAAGTTGAAAAACAAATATGTGGAAAATACTTGAATCACACAATGTTTTGACTGGGGTTTCTGAGTTCTAATGAAATATTAAGCTTATTCAATAAGTACCTAGTATGGTCACCATTATTTTGTGTCCCTATAATTTATAAGATTGGCAAGAATAAATGACAGAGTAAAACATCAAACCGCTTTGGAAACTAGGACCTAGCATTCCTAGACTCAGAGAGGGCTCTCTCTATTTCTGATTTAATTTTTCCTTAATATGATGAATGTTGATGTTAGGATAGTTATAATGATGGTGGTATTATTTTTTTTGAGTGATTTTGGTTGTTTGATGAGTATGTCCGCAAGGACTAATCCATTTAGTTATGGAGTCAAAAGGCTGAGTTAGTGCATCATCTTTCAAGAGTGTCACAAGGCAAGCTGTTAGTCATCGGTAATTTTTTTCTTTCTATAGATGACTAAATGTCTAGCCTAGATTTCTAGAAAAAAAATTAATGAATATTGTGAGCTCTAGAAATCTCACTGCCTTCATTATCCTTAAGATACATTTTTCACTATTTTACCATCCTATCATGTCATGGTCAACTCACCAATCCCAGAAGACCCATCATGGGCTCATATCACTCATTTTCACTATGTTTTGCCACCCCTGACCTTAGCACTTGTTTTGGCTTGCCTGATTCCTCCACTTGCCACCTAGGATCACCAACAAACCTACTCACTCTTGTTTTTCCCGGATACATCAAGCACCGATGGTCTCAAAACCATCTTTGCAGGCTCTTTAGATAAATCAAGTACATTGGATTTTGGATCTTCAATACAAGCTTAAGGACCAAAAGCCAAGTTTTTAGTCAAAGGCCAAGTCCAAAGAGCCTCCAGCTAGGTTATCTAGGATTTCATAGGTTATAGGATTGTTTTGGTGTTCTAAATCTCTGTTTTTCCTATGCCAAGAGGCTACAATCAAATAGGAAGAAGGTCAGCACATGATTGTACAAAAGTATCAAAAATCCTTCAAGGAAGGCCTCCTTGGTCAAAACAC
Organism: Pinus albicaulis; assembly: GCA_034641835.2. Classification (NCBI taxonomy): domain Eukaryota; kingdom Viridiplantae; phylum Streptophyta; class Pinopsida; order Pinales; family Pinaceae; genus Pinus; species Pinus albicaulis. Next base: position 1,039,391,393 of record CM076575.1, read on the forward strand.
AACTTCTGCAAAAAGACAACTGCTCATCTTTAAAATTTCTGCAGGAATGATTGAGATGGCTATCAGTAGAAAAAGAGGTAAGGTAAGAGGCTAAATCATCACAAAGGACAACCACAACAAAGAAGAGGCAACATGCCTATGTATAAAGAGAATCAGGGTTTTGTGACTGATTGGCAAAACAATGTTGCTAAGTAAGGAGCCAGTGCAAAGGCCACAAGGAGAGAAGGCACAATAACACAACCAAGCACACATTGAAGATTTTTAGAAATTTTAAATAAAAAAGGGAAAATGGTGAGGTGAACTGAATATAAATGAATGAAATTCAAAGGGCTATAGAGAAATTAATAGACAACAATAATTATTTGTCTCTAACAACCCTAAAACCTAAAGTTTGGGAAGGTAGGAAAAGAAGGTAAAATGAGGATGATGGGCCTCCATCATGAGAGAAAGAGGTTTTCAAAAATACTTTGGAGGTGATTTCTAGGGTTTTTCAAGGTAACAATGCTTCACTGCATCCAAGGGAATGAAATTTCAAAGAGTATCAGTGTGAGGGAGACTAAGCCTTCAAGTGTAGTCAATTGCCCTTAAAATGGTTGAATGAAGGAAATCATAAGGTCCAGTGTCAAAAAGAGAAATCAAGTTGAGCATGGGTTTGCTGTTGAGTAACTAAGACTGTCAAAACTCCAAACCATGAAAAAAGATACCAAAGCATTGTGTCATAGGTACCTACAAAGATAAAAAGTGGCCAAGGGAAGACATGGCAGACCTAATTTGTAGTCTTTGTCAAAGTGACTGAATCACTATTAAAAATAGTAAGAAAAACATATGTTTGGATCACTTACACTCAGAGATTTCAAAAGGGTATAAAAACATGTTTTTCTTAGTTTCTTAGTAAAGACATAGGTTCAACAATTCCTAGACCTTTATAGATAAAAATGGGACATCTTCATCTCCTCAGCAAGCCATCACTAGAGGAAGAAGAAAAGCTTTGTTGAAAGGTTTTCAATCCATCTACAAAAAGGTCAAAGGAATATCATTGGGAAAAAGACAAAAAGATTGAAAAACATTATAAAGTGGGTTTTTGAATTCCATTTATTAAATTTAAAAAAGGTATAAAAGGCCTTCTTAGTCTTTTTCCATGTTATTTTGTCATTACAAGAGAAAGAAAGCTTTGAGAATAAAAATTGGAGTTTTTTGTTGATTTCCGGGTAAGGTTTACTGGCGCTGCGCGAATTGGGTGGCGTTGCACTTATAAGGTCTGGTGCTGCGCTAATCTAGTTTCTCCCCTTTCAAAGGTACTTTGCACTGCACTAGTCCGAGGTGGCACTATGCTCAGAAGGTGGCGTTACGAGAATATGGGCCCGACACGCCCAGGACCCGACCGATAGGCCTGAACATCGGTGCTGCGCTAATCCACAGGCACGACTACCGGCGCTGTGCCCATAGGCTAACCCGACTATTCGGGAAGGGTGCTGCGCTAATGCAGAGACCCTCCAACAAACAAAGATTTTCCCTAAAGCTTAAAGATCATCCTCAAATTTGCCTTCAAAGGCCTGCAAAAGAGATAAACCTGGTAGGTGCCTTTTTCCTCCTCCTCTCAAGTATTTTTTCATCTTGGTATCTATGGAATGGTTAAACCCTAGTGGTGCAAACCCTAGGTCTTAAATGCATATTACACCTTTTTTTTGGCCTCCTTGAACAAGTTATGTGTCATTTAAGGGAGAGTAAGCTAGTGTGGTTACAATTAATTTTCAAGAGAAGCCTCCTTAAGCTCCAAAGAAAGCAGTCCTAAAACCTATCCTCCATATCACTTATCTGTAAAGGTTTCCATCACCACCTTCTTCATTTTTATCCGCCAAACCCTAGTTTGTCCACAAACATCTACTATCACCATGTCAGGAGATGAAGATAGTAGCAGTAGCGGAAGAATCAAAGGTCCTATGAGACCAAATCATAAGGGAGGGAAAGTGAACAGATTTGAACCCCAGAGCATAGTAGACATCACCTCATCTCCCAGGATCCTCTCATGTTTCCATAATGCAGGGTGCTTCCAATTTTGTGAGAAATTCAAGCAAGTGAAAAGCCACCCAGACCTTACAAGACTTCTCATTCTCAACCTGCAGAACAAACAATCAAGCCTTGCAGGGGTAGTTTTTGAGAACTTAGTAGATAACATCTCTTATGCTACAAGTGTCCCTGTTGTTGGTGAAAATATTGCCAAATTGGACAAAAAATCTTATGAGCCATTTGTCAAAACTAGGTACAGAATGGGCTGCAGGGCCATTTTCCCTTTCTCACACCTAAACAGAGATTCTCTCCCTTGATGATGGTTATCACGAAGTAATTCACCTGTGAAGGGAGATACTCCAGGCCCTACTCCTACCATGTCAGACTCCTCATGCATTTCAACAGGGTCAAGATGCTCAATTTTCCCTATTACCTCTATAGGAGCATTGAGAATATGTCTTCTGTTGTTCGAAGGAGGAATCACTCCTAACAAATGAAAAGTTTATTTCACCATTCCTTGATCAATAAGGTGGTATTACATCAGTTGGAATAGAAGGGCATACCTTGGGATGTGTTCATAGCCCATGAATTCTTCACAAGCCCATAACCTCCTCATCATCGAAACTTTCCCTCCTCATCTACAGAAGTGCCCTCACCTCAAGGAAACCTCCCTTCTTCCCCTTCTTTTGATGCATCAAATGAAGAGGATGACAATGGAAATAATGAATAAAGTAATGGAAGTGAGGGTAATGGTGCCAATGAGTCAGCCCAAGTTGAATATGAAGGAAATGATCAATTGAGCTCACAAGGGGTAGAAGATATGGAGATAGGGAAAAGTGATGATGATGAACAAGGTGGTGATGACTTAAATCAGCAAGAGGAAGAAGACACGGAAATAAAAGAGGATGATAACAATGAAACAAATGAACAAGAGGACAGAGGAGGCAGTCTAAGAAATGATGGTGATTCAAGCCAAAAAGAAGAGACAGAGGCAGAAACAGAGAAAGAAAAATAAGAATGGGATGATGATAATAAAGATGGGGCAGAGGAAGAAAATGAAGAGGAGGTCAGTAACAAAACAGAGGATACAGAGGTAGAAAATGAAAAGGAAAGTGAGGAGGTAGAGACAGGAAATGATGATGAAGCTATGACAGATAATGAAGACATGAAAGAAGATGAAAATGACAAAGAGGATGACAGTGAGGAAGAGGCAGAAATTGAAGGCAACAGTGACCAAAATGAAGCCAACCTCAGTGATGAGAAGGAAAAAAAGAAAAAGAAAATAGTCATGATAGTAATGACAGCTGTCATGACAGTCATGACAACAATTAGCCCCTCAGTGACAATGAAAATGATGACAATGCAGAAAACAAAGATGAAAGCAGTCCTGGTGATGAACAAAATGAGAGTAAGGAAAGTGCAGAGGATGATTTCCAAATTGAAGGTCACGACCATGATAAGGACACCACAAAGACCACCATCACACCTCTTTCGTTCACTTATCAGAGAGGGTCAAGGCTTGTGTTTTTTTCCTCCAAAAGGCGAGGGACCATGCCATCTACTTCAGCTCAGCCACTAGACAAGGGTAAACAAAAGGTGAAGCAAGAGGAAGAAGATAATGATGTGGAAAGGGAGTTTGAGATCATCCAGATAGATAGTGATGAAGAGAATGAAGCAATAATCTCAAAATTTCTCATTCAAAACAAAAATGCACTCATTGAAGACCTACAAGCCGATCTAAATAGGGCCAAAAATGTAAATGATGCCCTTGACTTGGAGAACAGGCAACTAGGAGCATAAGTTGCCATCTATGAAGCTAGAGCCCTCGAGGCCCAGAAAGAAGCCCAAAAGGCACAGGTGAAACTGGAAGAGTTCATGGGCATCTATGAGGAGAGTGAGGGTGAAGAAAGACAATCTAGGAAGAGACCTAGAACCATGGGGTTGAGAAAGGCATTGGCAAGGTAAAGAGAAAAAGAAGCAGGCCTAGTAGAACAGCTCTCCCTTGATGAGCTATTGGCCATGGAAGTAGCACATGATCAAGAACCTTGGTTGGAGAGAGCCAACATTCACTTGGAGGCTAAATTATAGAAGGCCAAAAATAATCTTGAACTCCAAAGACGGATGACTAAGCACTATGCCTAGAGAAACCAAGTTGCAAGGGCCAAATTGAAGAAGGCCCAAGTCAAAATCCAAGCACTAAAAGAAGCAAAAGGTCATGGAAACCTTGGATTTTTGGCACAATCTTCTCATAATGTCTCCCAAATCCCATGAGGCACACTTCCACCAATTTTAAGGGAATTTGGATAATTTTTTGTTTTTTGAGAATTGGAGGCCTATAAGCACAACACCACTGGTGCTATGCTTTACCCTGGAGCATCATAAAATGGAAAACTATACATTTTTGGATTTCTCATCACTATTACACTATGCTCAAAACATTTTAGAGCAATTGGAGAATTTTTGACCCTTCAAAAGGTCAAAAAACCCCTCATTTTTCACCATTCTGCCTCATTTTCAGGCCTGGCGCTGCGCTTAGAGAAGTGTTGGTATTTTTACATTTTGAACAAGTTATAGGAGCTGGATTAGGAAACCATGGGTATAATTGGAAAGTATACTCATCATGCTTTCCAACGACCCATCACAGAGAAAAATCCAAAATCGGGAAGGGGTCTAAAACTTGGCTGCAACAGGACCTATTTTCTGCCTGAGGTGGTGCTGTGCTTATGGACTGTGTAGTGTGTTTTTGGCCAAAAGTCAACAAAACACTCTCATTTATTATAAAATCATATTTTAGTGTTTTTTTAAGCAAATCGCTCTGAAATTAGGTACAAGAATTTATTTTAGCATTTATTTCATGAGATATTTTGTGCCTTGGGCCTTGCATGGTCCCTTAGGCATAAATGACATTTATGAGTGATTTTGACATTTTCCAACCCTATCTAGGGTTTTTTCCCCTCCTTTTCTGAGTTAAATAGAGCATGAGGGATTCATTTTAAATGTTGGAATTTGATGAGTTTTGAGAGAAATACATGGTTTTTTGAGATTGAAGAGAAATTTGGTGTTGTGGAGCTTGTGGATGATTTGCTTTGATTGATGATGATGAAGGCTTGCTTGCAGGATCCCTGAGCTTGGTTAATGGTGACGTGTCTCTAATTTTTTCATGTTTTCTTGTTTATCATTATGTCCATCCTTCTATGCTGTAGTACATCAAAAAAGTATAGGCTAAGAAATGTTGTTTGAGGCACCTTAGTCCTTCCTGTTTACTATTGTCTTTATGTTTTCCTCCGTTAAGACATTTTAAGGAATTATTGGTTGCTCCTTAGACCCCCTAAGCTTGTTTATTCCATGAATGGTTCAAATATAGTAGTTTTCAAATATGTTTTTATGGTTAGCCCTGCCTATTTGATGCTATTTAAAACTCTGTTTTGGAATCTCTATTTGAAGTATTACTTGTTAGGTTTGGCCAAAGAGGCCATGTTTTGATCATGTCCTTTGTCCATGGTTGAGAAGTTTGCCTCAAAGTTCTTTGTAGCTTGATCAAATGATGTTTAGGCATTCCATCTTCATTGATTAAAGTTATTTTTTATCTTATATGTTTTCAAACCTTGAAGGTGAAATCACTAGAAGTTAAATGAGTTTCTTGCCTTCTATATTTCATTGGAATGTTTGTCTTGAATGTCTATTTGTTTAAGTATTGTCATTGAGTTAATGGTTTTCCCTATCTCATGATTATTATCTTTTTCTTATCAGTATTTGAGACCTTCTTGTTTATGGGTATTTGACAAAAGGTTCTTCACTGCCCTTTGCCCTGCCTTGTTCACCAACTTAATGTCCATTTCACTTCACACATAACCTTAAAGATCCATTGACCACAATAGATTTGCCCTGTGATGCACTCTGACTCATTGTTGAGATATCCATGACTTTCATAGACTCCATAGCCCAATGATTTTATGATCTCTCACTCCACCTATTCTATCTGTTTCATCTTACCCAACCAAAACAAACAACAAACCCTACACTTAACAACTAGCCTAAAATCTGTTGGACGGATAAATCATTCTTGTAGACAAGACAGATCTCCCTAGTATTCTACGATAACTAGCAACAAACAGACAGATGTAAACTACTTTCTCTAGATTATATTTGATCTGGAATTATCTATAATGAAGGATTTAAGACTTACCTGTAGTCCAACGTTGATCGTAGTCTTTTTTCCTATCGCTTTGAATACGTCTCCTTTTGGGATCTACAATAAAAAACATGAAAGAATCAGAAGCACCTGCACAATATAGATTAATTCATAAACAATAAATATATCTTGATGATCAAGGAATTCAAGAAATAATCCATTTAAATAAACAACTCATTGAGAAAACAATATCCATTTGTATTATCTTTGATGAAAGGAGGAGCCTTACAATCATGTTCGCCTTGATGTCATACAGGTCCTTCGGGGGTTCGGAACAAGAGTTTCCTCTACTTTGACAAGCCTTTGCACTCTCTCGACTAACATACACACGAGTGTGTGATCATTCCCATATGGTAATTAGTTAAGAGAGTCTGAGTTTTTCCAACAATTCTCCTCAAAAAATCTCAAAGCCTAACTCTCCTTGAGGCTGAACTATGGCCTCAATTTATAGCAAAAAAAAAGAGGTTGCAGGTCCAAATAAGAGGGGATAGAATCCTCTTTCAAGGGATTAAGTTCAACATACCAAGGGGTAGGCTTCTTTAATGGAGGGATGAATGTCCATGAAAGGAGCAAACTTTCCACTGAATAATTTCTTCCAGAAGCTTCTAGATTTAACTAGTTGGGCTTCCAAATTTTACTTCCGCCTTCATTTTACCTTTTACAGGAATCCGCACCTTTAATGAAGAAAAAGTGCGGTCGGTTCCGCATGTTCTAGAACAAACAGATGCGGCACCGCAGGTAATACTAAGAGAAAGTGTGGTACAAGTATTTTTATGACTTTTATAAGATTTTCTCTCAATTTGAAGGCTTGGTTTTAGGAACTTGGTGTTTTTAGACTTCTAAGGGAGTATTGTATGAGTAATGATGAACCCATATAAATAGTAAAACATCACGGTGACAATTTTAGTGTAACAGATTTCCCCCTAAAGTGCGAAGTCTGAGACTATTCGAAGAGTGATGTGCTTTATCATTTCGAGGATTAGCTTGTGGACACCCGAGTCAGAATCCTATAAAAAAATTCAATGCAAAACACACACACACACACACACACACACATATATATCATCACTGAGGTAGGCATTCCCATACTTAGATCAAACACTAACTAAAACTTGTTCTTATGTAGAAATTATTTTACTATCACATCAATAATGTAGACGCAGTATGGATGTAGCCATCTGTTATGAATAGTCTACTACATAATGAATAATAAAACTCCTCACAGCCTGGATGGTGGAAACTAGATCCAAGGTCTTGATTTCCGCTACCGAAATTAGTACGATTCTATCCATGTGATTGATTGTGTCGAAGTCGAACATGGTAGAAACCACTTGATTACCAGTCAATGATGTGAACTGTTAACAAGTGTGAGAGAAACCACCATTAATGATGATGCAACCTGTCGTCGAAGGCGAGAAACCTACCATTAAGGCATCCAGATTCCAAGGTACTGAAGGATTCTAGATCAAATTCCTAGATGATGAGCTGTCGTCGATAGAAAGTGATCCATTGTAGGAAAGCCCACGACACGAAACCATTAGATCAAGTTTTGTAGAAATATTTTGCAAGGACTGACTCAGGGATGGTCAACACGAATGGAGACATATGTTTGCAAATGAATGGTTTATTTGAACTGTCCTCTTGAACAGATAACGACACTGTAGATGGTTTGGTGACAAGGCCGAATACTTTCAATATGGTTTGATTAATTGATAGGCAAATGATTTTCCCAACCCAAGTAGAAGTGTGACAAAAAGTGTCGTGTTCAAGAGTAGTAAACTGCTTTTTAAAAATAGTGTGACAAACAAATTCGTTTTCTCTCTTTTTTCCCCACCATTTCTGGCAAGTACCTCTTTATTTTTTACAAGCTTGAGGAGAATAACATTTTTTTGTTATATAAGCTCATCCTTCGGATGAGTCCAACTTAGTTTAAAATTGAACCCTACGAAGGAGTGGTTTGTTCCTGTTTGTAATCGACATGTCCTTTACTGTTAAATTTTAACGAGTCCAGTATAGGAGAAACTCGGTGTTTTTCAATTTTAGGGAGTCAGAAGAAAAACTTAAGGAAACTCTGTGGGTGTAATTTTTTGTAAATTTAGTCTCTCAGGCCCGAAAAATAATAAAATAATATAGGAGAGAACTCTATTGACCATGATTAGTCAACGTATACCTTTTTTGTAAATAGTCCATTTCAATCTGGAAAAGGGGTAAAATTATATTGAAGGGACGACTGTTCATTTCCTTTAACGAGTTCGAATAGTCAAGTACTCGGCAATATTTTTATTTTTAGAGAGTCTGAAAAGGGCTTAAAAGAGAACTCCAGGGTTTCGCTTTTTCGTAATTTTTTAAGAGTTCGAAAAAGTGATAAAAGTGTACTCAGTAGTTTCGCTTTTTCTGTAAGTTTTAACGAGTTCGAAAAAGTGATAAAAATGTACTCATTTTCTTTTTCATAATTAAAACTGTTTTAAAAAAAGTGATAAAAAGTTACTCCTTTGTCAAAATGACCATTTCACCCCAAAAATCCTGTATTCTACACAAAAACTCAAAAATTAAACATACCTGTTTATGATTAATAAAAATAATTTGGAAAACCACTTTTCAAAGTGAAAAATAAACAAAATAATATTTTATTTATTCAAAAAATCTTATAAAAAGGAGTTTTTCTAAATCATTTTTACCATTTTATTTCAGAGTGAAAATTGAGATCTTTTGGTAAAAAACGTTCCAGAGGAGATTGCAGAAGATTCGCCCATCAGAATTGAAAACTGTAAGTTCCAGGTAATCCACATCATCCTTACCTTCATTTTTTTCTATTTAATTTCTTAATTTAGGGCTTAAATTGATTTTTAAGGAGGAAAATAGGCTCAAAAATTCGCTCACGAGGGTCCGCAGGTAAGACACATGGAACCTACAGACCCCAATAATAAAAATTGTCGTGGTCCCGCACCTTGCGCATAAGATACGTGCAAATCCACACATTGTTTTTATGTGAAAAGTGCGGAGGCGCCGTAAGAAAAAATAAAATGAACAAATCTCCCAATTTAAACCAAATTTTCCAACTCAACTTGTCTCTGATCTTTCAATTTGTCTATTGCAGGATATTTACAATGCTTGAGTGGAGAGAACGTGAGCATGAAGAAGTTGATGATGCGGCCATGTTACATCCGCCTACATTACATATTTTGAGAGAATGCAGTTTGTACAAATTTTGGGCCATTCAAGGTATGAGGGCTCAAGTGGATTTTCTTACCTGACTAGTCAACAAATGGGACATACAAGAACAATGCTTTATAATTGGAGGTCACCGGCTCGAAATTGAGCTAGAAGATATATACTTCCTCATTGATTTATCAAAGAGGGGCGAGCCACTCTCTTTGTTTGGTGCTGGGGCAGGTGGCTAGTCTGTCACTAGCCTTCAGGAAGAATTTTGCAATGAAGAAGGAGACCCTAAGGATAAACGCATTGACATAAAAACCATTATTCGTCCTGAGCTTAAAGTGGTTGCATTTACGATAACCAGTTTGTGGGGAGCGCAGCTCCACATGTCGATACAAGATCCTAAATGAAAACTGCCATTGACTGCTTTAGAGGCACCATTTTCAATTGGTGTGAGGCAGTGTTGACCAATGTCAAAGGCCAACTGACTAGAGAAAAAAACGTGAAGTTGAAATTTTTTGGATATGGAGCGATCGTGGTTACATTTGCTTTAGAGAGGATTCCTTTACTGGCCCCACAACTTATTTCAGTTGATCATGGTAGAGTCAAAGAGCCTCGAATGGTTCAATGGGTTGCATTGATGGCCCGTCACAGTAAAGGCGGCGAGGTTGTTCATTTTATCCCAGCCTATTTCCATTGGTTGGAGAATCAAATCTTTGTGATATAAGAATTCCCTTATGCTGGGATAGATTTCTGCAGCAATCGAGAGATGTCTCTTCCTCCAGGGACACAATGGGAAAAATTATTTTGACATGTTCTAAATTCTAATTTTTATTTTGTTTTTTGAATCGTCCAAAACTAATGACAAAAATTTCAAATGTAGATGTGGGTCCATGTCGACCAACCACTCTTCGTCCTTTTGATAGGAAGCCAGCTGCACCACCACTACCACCACCACAGGATCAAACAACAGAGGTCCTTATCGAACTGGAAAGCCATATGGAGCGGTTGACTTTAGATATTCTAGAGACTACCATATATGACATTCCGCTCCGCTTACAGAGATATGTTATCAGGGTTCTGGGACCATTCAGGAGATTTCTGAGCAAGGTGGCACGGGTTGTAGTGTTTTATCGTGATCATCACCATTGATAGTGGATGAATGATATTGTAGAATTATATCATTTTTTGTATCACTTTTTTCCGATCATAAGGCGTTTTGAACCTATGATCGAGGACGATGTAATTTTTTTTGAAAACACTACTCTTATGCTATGATATTACTACTATTTCCAGTTATCTGTCTTAACATGTTATCGAATGTTATTTTGATCTACTGCTTTAATTATTGCAAATGTATGTTTATAACACTAGAAGCTACTGCATTAGCTAATGTGTTTAAATTTCTCGGAATATGTTGATACTCAATATAATCAAATTCTCGTTCTAAGAGACGAAATTTCAAAAATAATCTTAACAACACTGGGTTTTTAATTGCATATACTCTATTCAATTGTAATACAATGATTTCATAATTTAACCTAACGATCAAACTTTGAATTCCAAATGAAATGGATTCAGACAATAACTCAATAACTGCGCTATACTCTGCAATATTGTTCGTCGTTTGACCGAGGCTTACCCCATGCATAGATACTAACTCATCAGTGGGTGAATAAATAACCCAAGCTGTGGAAGAAATGTTCTGTGTACTACGACAAGCACCATCAGCAAAACCAATGTATGTTTGAAGGGACATTGAAATCTGCAAAATCAAGAATGATCCAGATAAGCAGGGATAGTGGTAAAATCACACTTAAACTAGGCACGCCCTATAATCTACAACACACCAGTTTATGAAAATAACTAATATATAGAGAAGATCTCCACACAAGAATCAAGCATAATATATCTTCAGATAAAGCCCATTTCTGGGTTTGCCTAAAGAGACCCCTTCAAATTCAATCAATTCATAGGCCCCTTTTGCAAGTTGTCGCTTGACAATATAAGGACCATGCCACATGGGTTCAAATTTCCCAACCCCTAGCTTATCATTAGCTTGATCATAAACCAAGACTAGGTCTCCTTCTGAAAAAATACGAGGTGTAACACTTCTATCATACTAAGCTTTCATTCGTTTCGCATGAGTTTCGGTAGCTAATGCAGCGGTGTGCCGATTATCACCTAATTGAGCTACGTACAAAAAGTGTTTCTCCTCTTCAGAAGTGGCTGGTAGTAAATCTATGGCTAGTTGGAGTGACGGTATCTCGTATTCAATCGGTAGTACCACTTCTAAATCGTAAAACAGTTGAAAAGGGGTAAAACCTGTTGATGTGTTTGCTAAGGTTCGATATGCCCAAAGTGTTGAAAAAAGCATGGTATGCCAATTCGATTTATGAATTTCGATGATTCGTTTGATCATGGTGACTAAAAATTTATTGATAGCTTCAACCAGATCATTAGCTTGCGGATAATATGGTGTAGAAATGTCATGGCGCAGGCCAAGTTGATCATTTAGTTCGGTCATCATGATGTTTTGAAAACGACTCCCATGGTCAGTAATTATTGCTTGGGGTACACTGAAATGAGCAATCACATGATTGAACATGAACGTAGCTGCAGTTTTTCCATTTTCCGCAAATGTAGGCATCGCCTCGGCCCATTTGGTAAAATAATATACTGCGAGAATAATATACCCATGCTCCCCCGGCCGAGTGAGGGTTACGCGTAATGAAGTCAATGCCCCATTTTGCGAAAGGACCGACAATAATTATAGGATGAAGAGGAGTGGGTGGTGCACACATCTTTCAATCAAAGATTTGACAGTTGTGACATTTTCAGATAGCAGAAATACAATCTTTAAATAAGGACAACCAAAAATAGCCAGCGCGCAATATCTTTTGGGTTGTGGCATATCCAGACATATGACCACCACACGCTCCAGAGTGACAGTCATTTAAAACCTTTTCAGCTTCGTCAAGAGTTATACAACGTCGAAAAACAGAGTCCGCACCACGACGATATAGTGTGTCACCAACAATATGATATTGCTGAGACTGGAAACGGATTTTTCGTCATTGTGACTGTGAAAGTTCAGGCCGAAAAGTTTGGGTTTGAAGATAAATGATGATATCTCCATACCAAGGATCGATGGTACTGATAAGAAACAAAGATTCATCCGTAATCGGATGTTCTGCCATAGTTTCTGTGTCAGTATTTGGGAAGTCACGCATAAGTTTGGCGAATACCAATGATTTATTTGATTTGGATTTTTCAAATTCCAAATAAAAATCCTATAGGATAACAATCCATTTGGAGTATTTTCGCCCTAGCAGTTGTTTGGTGAAAATATACATCATAGTGTTACAATCAGAAATCACTGTTGTTTTGAGTGACAGTATGTAATGACAGAATCGTTGGATAGCTTGAACGGCTGCCAAGGCCAATTTCTCCACATGTGAGTACTTGATTTTGGTCGTACGCAGATTGCAACTGAGATAATAAATCACATGTTCATTGTGGAATTCATCTTCTTGAACTAAGACCATGCCAATCGTAGAATTTGAGGCTGCTAAGTATAAAAAGTAATCCTGGTTGTAATTGGGAGGATGCAATAACAGTGCACGAGTCAACGAGTATTTAAGAGAATCAAAAGATCGATCAACGATCTTGTCCTAAAAGAAAGGAGTATTTTTCTTTAACAACCTAGTAAAACCTTTGGTTAACTCAGCATAGTTAGGAATGAATCGACGTAAAAATTTCACTTTCCCTTTCAAACTTTGGAGTTGGCGAAGAGTAGAAGGAGGAGGTAAATTGACGATAGCCTCAACCTTCGATGGGTGGACATGAATGCCTTCCTTTGAGACAAAAAACCCCAAAAATCGCCCAGATTCAACACAAAAGACACATTTGTGAGGATTCAGACGAATCCTATAATGCCTACATCTCATAAAGATAGCTCGTAGATGAGTAAGATGGTTTGATCTGCGCGATGAATGAGCGAGTAAATCATCAAGATAGGGTTGCACAATGTGTTTAATTTCATGAAATGCATAAGACATTGCCCTCTGAAAAGTTGCACCAGCATTCTTAAGTCCAAAAGGTAATTTGCAGTAAGAAAAAGTCCCTCACGGACAAATGAAAGCTGTTTTGGGTTGATCAACAAGGAGTATGTTGATTTTATTGTAGCCCGAAAATACATCCATAAATGAAAACATTTCACTTCCGGCACAATCGTCAATAATTTGATCGATATAAGGGGTTGGATAATTGTCTTTTGGACAAGCTTGATTTATATCCCTATAATTAATAATACTCGTATCGTCCCTTGTTTTTTATTAACAAGAACAATAGTAGATACCCAATCCATTAAAGGAATAGGATAAATAAAACCTGCACGAAGTAATTTCTCAACTTCTGCTTTGATAGTGGCAGCGTTTTGCGGATGTATCTGACGTAATTTTTGTCGGACAGGTTTAGCATCCAGGTATGTTTTAATTTCATGAACAACAATTGATGGATCGATTCATGGCATTTCTTCATATGACCAGGAAAAAATGTCACCAAATTCTTGAAATAGGGCTTTATATGCTTGGATTTCATCTGGCGTACAAGAAGCACCTATATGAATGTTGTCAACAATTCTTGGTTTCACTGAAATGTTAATAGGAACTGTAGTAGAAATGTTTGCTAAGTTTAATTCAAAATCAGAATTCGTGAGAGGATTCTGAGGTTCGTTGACATAATTAGCAGTAAAAATGGAAGAAAAATCAGTTTCAAAATGATCGAGATCAGGTAAAAACGAAGATCGATGATGTAGATCTTCCCATGGTAATTATTATATAGACATAATTTCACGAATATGCTCATCAGTGTTAAATACTTGTTGAACAGGATTCAGAATTGATGGCGAAGCTGAGCTTGATATCGAAAGTGATTCCTCATTGATCTCATTCACTAGATCAGGTTTAGTTGAAGGAGTATTAGAAAATGACTGTACTGCCTGATATGCTAATTCAAAAGGATTCGAAGGCATCGCGCCATCGAAAGAATCCAGTTCTGAGTCTAAAGGTACTATCCAAGGATCATCAAAGGAAATAGTATTTGATGTAATCATATTAATATTAGCAATAGGAGGCAGTACGTTGGGAGCAGGTAGGGAAAAAGTTCCCAGTAAAGTAGAATATTTAAGTAAAGTTACTCCAACATCTTTATAAGGGATAGTCGATTTACTGACATGCTGGATACTATCAGCAATAGCTGGGTCAGATGAATAATATGAGAGCTAATCTATTTTAACGATCTTTCCTTTATGAGGAAACATGATGAAATGAAAGACCGATGATACAATAGAAGTCATGGCATAAGACCAATTGTGACCCAGGAGAAGGTTGTAATCCAGAGGGGCATCAACCACTTCCACATCTATATTAACGATTTTTCCTTCGACCTCTATTGGTAGATCTTGTAAAATACCATACGGATGGAAACCTCTTCCATCAAAAGCTTTGAGGATAGTTGGCGATTGGTTAAGTGTTGGAGAACCAAGTGATTTCCAACATTTTAATGACATGATACACATAGAAGCCCCTTCATCAACAACAGTATGAAAGCAACGTTTGTTTTTTACTATTACTGGAATCTGAAAAGCCATTTGATGGGGTAGGCGGGGTGTAAAATTCTCTAAATCGAAGATCATTAGGTTCGAATCCTGAAGGTCTACGGCTCCTATGGATGACAATAGTAATTTTCTTTGGGTTGGACATGATTGCAACACTTCCAAAGCCAACATTGTTGAAGGGGAAATCGCTAAGTCTTCAATAATATTATAGTCCTGAGCAGCTCTCGCATGTGGATTGAAAGCTGATTTACGAAGTACACCTTTAGCAGGCGGTTTGATTACTAAGTCAGGATTCGGTTTCTCGATCTGTAGTGGATCAGAAACCGAGGGAGATGTAGTTGATGCAGAATTCAAATTTTCTACTTCTTTACCACCAACTGGATTTTTACTACCATAATCTTGAGATCGCGTCGCAACCATCAAGATATTTTCTAGCGTATTCGAGGAAGATCCAATCATATTACTATCTTGAGCAGGAAAGGGATCCTTCAAACGGTAGGATTGGGTGAACCCTTAACGAATTTCGATACCTCGTCTCTATGCGGACACTCTTTAGTAAAATGATCCTCATCACATATCAGACAAGGATAACAAGGTTTCCGTTTATCGTCAGTTGGTTCAGTTTTATCGTTTTTATCTTTTGAAGATGATTTTTTGTTTTTATTCTTACCTTTTTTTTTACCACCAGTTTTAGGTTTGGTTGTAGACGATTCTACAACATGAATATAGGCGAAAGTTTCAACAGAAGAATCTCCTTTTGGTGAATCGAGTAAAGTTATAATAGGAGAAGTCGTCTTGGAAGATTTCTTCTTACTCTTGCTAGTGCTAACAGAACCAATTACACCATCAACGACATGAGAGCCTGAAGGAGTTGTAGTTAATTGACCAAGTTTTGGTAAATCGGGGATTTTTTCATACAGAGTACCTGACTGTGTATATACAAGGTCAAGGTATTGAGCTTGAGCAATGACTTGCTCTTCTGTAACAATGCCTCATTTGGCCACATCTTCAGTAATTTTTGGCAATAATGATTGGATAAACCATTAAGCCAAAATTTGATCCGGAATAAAGAATTTCGCTAAACGTCTCCTATGTCTCCATTCATGAATGTGATCAGATATGTATGTAGACATAAATTGTTTTAATGAGGTCAACAATTCTGTACCATTGTCGTATCTAACAGGTAACTGAAAATGGGTTAAGAAAGCAGTAGCTAGTGCATTAAAATTATTAAATGAGCCTCATGGCAACTCAATGTACCATTTGACAGCTAGACCAATGAGAGTTATCTGAAAAAGACGTAATCGAATCGAATCATCGATTAGTGAATTGGATGCACACTAGAGGTGGTAAGTCATAACATGATTAGATGGATCTTCCCCTGAATTACCTTCAAACTTTGGAATATCACTTGGCAACTTATTAGGCATTGGCGACCAATACGGAAGATAAAAAATAGGATCATTTGTAAGGCGTGATAGATCAGGTAAATCTAAAGTTGCTATGAATGTTAATCGATGGTTAGGGTCTCGATAACCTTGTGTGACCAAACCAGTTCCAGGAGGAGGATATCCAGGATATCCTGGAATTGGATGCGCATTGGGAATTATGAAACCAGTATTAACCGGACCAAACTGGGGTTGTTGAGGAACTTGATAAGTATACTGAGGATACGGTTGATACTGATATGTTGGATTTTGGGTAGTATGTCCCAATTGATATTGTCCCTGATACGGTTGATAAGTAAATTGTGGTTGACTAGTGAGAACCGTACTCATACCAAATTGTCCTGTCGGCATCTGGACCGTATTCTGAATTGTAGGTCCTGACTGTGGCACAAATATTTGAGGAATTTGCACTGATACAGGGGTAGTAGAAACAGGAGCTGCAGATACTCCAGAAATAGGTGTGGTAGGTTGAACACAAGTTGCAGTAGCAGCAGAAGTTTGAGGCGGAGTTCTAGGTGTACTAGGTCTAGGTTGCTGAACAGAACTAGGTGCAGAGACTTGAATGGTAGGATGGACAGGTTGCTGGGTTGGACCAAAACATATGGGTTTTCCAGGTTGATTAGGTAACTGCACATTGGGTTGTAAAGTCTGTTGAATTTGGGATGGATCCCACACCATATTAATTCTGGAATATTGACCCATAGAAGGTTGTGCATATGAAGGACCATAACCAGGTTGAACGTAAGTTTGATAATTGACTAGAAAATTTCCAGCTCCTTGTAATAATAGTTGACCTGAAGGAGGTTGAAAACCTTGAGCTGGGTACTGACCCTGAGGTTGATATTGACTTTGAGGCATGTACGGAATCTAGGGTTGATATTGACCCTGAGGTAAGTACTGCCCTTGGGGTTGATATTGACCTTGAGGTATGTATTGTCCTTGGGGTTGATATTGACCTTGAGGTATGTACTGTCCTTGAGGTTTCTCCCCAGGCAGGAAATATTGTCCTACAGTTTGACCTCCAGGCGGTAAAAAATTACCCTGATGTTGCCCTCCGAGCGGTAATTGACCACCTTGAGGTTTCCCCCCAGGCAGTAACTAACTTCCTTGAGGTTGAGGATTTGGAATATTGCCAGACATCATAAAAATATGTTTTGTGTTCAACGTTCCAGTGTTTGTTCCATTTGTACCAAATGATAACATTTTTTCAATTGGTTGAGGAGCTGCTCCTGAGAAGGTACCAGAGAGCGACTAGTATCTCGGAGGAATAGACGAACCACCGTATAAAAATGTTTCTGGAGATTCAGAAAAAATAGATGACTCACTCGACATAGATAATGAAGGCCGATAACCTCTTGGTGTAGGGTAAAAAGGAATTCAGGGTGGTGAATAAGTAAGACCTGCGTTTTATAAAAATTCTATCAATGATAAATACCAAGCATCAGTTCTACAAGGACTATAGAATATTGATTCACGCTCTCTAAGATTTAAAATTTCTTGGGTTTCGGGAAGAACTACGTCTTCGTCTGGACCAACAAGTTCTTCAATACATATGAGATCAGAAGGAAGATTTTCGGTAATGCGATGTCTTACTCTAGGTGAATCAGGATCACTAGAAGTCGGAGTAACAAATCCTGAAGATGATTCTAACACAGTAGGTTCAGTTTCTGAATCATAAATTTTAGGTTCTTCAGCTAATTCACTGGTTGCAAAAGCAATGTCAGTGATTTCGAAAATTGAAATTGACTCTTGAATATATTATGTTGTTTGTGATTGATTTACTTCATGATAATCAAGATGAGTAATTATGGATGATTCTCCTAGTTCTATTGATCTAATTCTGCTGATACTGTGCGGTACTAGAGCTTTCAGTCCTTCAAGTTGGCTTGGTGTATACTTAGGGGGTTTCCCTTGAAGTCTACGCGATTGTCTTGGTAATTCAACCACGGTTAAAAATTATTAATCACACACAATCAAAGAAATTTTCAATCAAAAGTCCTAAAGTCATTAAGGAGACAAACAAATGATCAAACACTTATAAAATATAGGAGATCAAACCACACACAAACAGTAGATTCCCACACTAAAAACACTAGTTGGTGATGAAATCCAACATCGTAGTAGTTAATGTAGAAATGGCGGTCGGAACATTTACCCCGACAACTTGCTTAATGAAACAGACTGGTGCAATTTTCTCCACTTAAACCATCTCGATTGAAGATAACCCTTCGGAGAGTCCAAGTGAGTCTAGTCGACGTCTTCTCCAGGTACAGTGAGATCTTTCCTCCACTGTCACCTTAAGAAAAAATCTTAAATTTTATGGCCACTAAGGTCGGCAACAAGAACAAATATACCTGGGGGAACAGTCTACGATCCGATATACGCGCAAGGGCAGAGTAACAAAGCTCAATCCTTTTGAAGGCTCCTTGACATAATCCAAGGTATACCGAGAAGTTACCCCAGGCTCCTCGACAATGGTCAATCCAAGGTTTACCGTTGTTAATACGCGGACATATTCTATCATTCCCAATGAGATGGAATTGATTACCTCACTAGTTCAGATATGATCTCGTGCTTGACTGGTTTAGGAGGATCTTCCCAGAGTAGACAAGCTACTATTGTATTTTTCCTACTGTAAGATTAACTACTTATTTGTTTTAACTGTCCTAGAGAGTTAATTACTCCCTACTCTAAGACACTAGCCTAAGCTATGTTGGTGAAAAGAGTCCTAGAAATATAAAAATTACTAGATTGATTTTAATTTAAGAATTGCTTTTAATAGGCCATTTTTTAGGACAATAGGTGCGAAAGTGAAAATTTGATGATATGTAGTGACCCGACTCAAAACACACTAAAAATGCATCTATTATGAGAAACAATTCATTTATTTTCGATGAATTCTATCTAAAAGAAAGAGTTGAGAGATGCAATCTTTCTAAAACAATTCTTTCCTTCAAAACAAGAACATACGAAAGGAAATATTATCTTATGAGAACTCAGAATGATCAATTGCTCAAAAAGAAATCCCTTTATTCTTCAAGGTCAAAACTACAAACAAACATTCTCCAAAAGAAAACTATAGTTTCTAGAAATAACACTCAAAACAAAAAGCACTAATTTCGAGATCTAAAAATTCTAAGAATTAAATCTGAAATAAAAAATTTAAATATTTTGAGGAAGTTTTGCTTAGTTTGTAATCTAACTAAGAAATTCTTTGCTGAAATAAGCAAAAACTCAAAAACATCCAATTATTGTTTTTTAAGTGAAATTCAAAACTTAATGAAAAAGTTGTTAAAGATTTGCAAATGAGAAAATGGGATCTAATTCTCATAAAGCAATTTCTGCTATGAAATCAAAGACTCAGCAAGAAAACAATGAAATACCAGTGATCTAAGGCATACAGAGGTCTCTGATCTTTGAGTGACACAAAGACAAAGCAAAAATCACTTATAACATGCAGATCTTATAGAAAATCATTCAAAACTTAAAAAAGCTGAAAGAAACTCTCACACAAAGCTTTCTCGTAGAAATATAAGTCTGGGTATATACTGAGAATCTTGCAAGCCAATCCTAGAAAAGAGAATTTTAATTTTTTCAAAAAAATTTCTCAGGGTCCGCAGGTTTTAGTGTAAACAGGTGCGGTGCCGCACCATGTGTACAGAAAAATAGTGGAGATGACTGCACCGTGCCTAAGGACAAAGTGTGGAGACCAAAAAACTTAAAGAAAAATAAAAAATTCTAAAGCACTTTTCAGGAATTCTGCAGGAATAAATTACCCAAGCCAATATCAATCAATCAAAATCAGAAAAATAATTACACAAGTCAAAAAATAAAAGAAAACAAAGTTCAAGATCCATTCCCCATTGGAGTCGCCATTTTGTTGGATGGATAAATCGTTCTTGTGGACAAGACAGATCTCCCTCGTATCCTACGATAACTAGTAACAAACAGAAAAATGTAAACTAATTTCTCTAGATTATATTTGATCTAGAATTATCTATAATGAAGGATTTAGGACTTACTTGTAGTCTAGCGCTGATCGTAGTCTTTTTTCCTATCGCTTTGAATACGTCTCCTTTTGGGATCTGCAATAAAAAACATGAAAGAATCAGAAGCACTTGCACAATATAGATTAATTCAAAAACCATAAATCTATCTTGATGATCAAGGAATTCAAGAAATAAGCCATTTAAATAAACAACTCATTAAGAAAACAGGATCCATTTGTATTATCTTTGATGAAATAAGGAGCCTTACAACTGTGTTCGCCTTGATGTCGTACAGGTCCTTCTGGGGTCCGGAACAAGCATTTCCTCTACTTTGAAAAGCCTTTGCACTCTCTCGACTAACATACACATGAGTGTGTGATCATTCCCATATGGTAATCAGTTAAGAGAGTCTGAGTTTTTCCAGCAATTCTCCTCAAAAAATCTCAAAGCCTAACTCTCCTTGAGGCTGAATTATGGCCTCAATTTATAGCAAAAAGAAGAGGTTGTAGCTCCAAATAAAAGGGGATAGAATCCCCTTTCAAGGGATTAAGTTCCACATACCAAGGGGTAGGCTCATTTAATGGAGGGATGAATGTACATGAAAGGATCGAACTTTCCACCGAATAATTGCTGCCAGAAGCTCCTAGATTTAACTAGTTGGGCTTCCAAATTTTACTTCCGCCTTCATTTTACCTTTTACAGGAATCCACATCTTTAATGAAGAAAAAGTGTGGTCGGTTCCGCATGTTCTAGAACAAACAAATGCGTCACCGCAAGTAATACTAAGAGAAAGTGTGGTACAAGTATTTTTATGACTTTTATAAGCTTTTCTCTCAATTTCAAGGCTTGGTTTTAGGAACTTGATGTTTGTAGACTTATAAGAGAGTATTTTATGAGTAATTATGAACCCATATAGACAGTAAAATGTCACAGTGATAATTTTAGTGTAACAAAATCAACCATCTAAAGCAAACAAGTTCACATCCTTTGCATACAATAGAGAGAGCCCTCTCTAAGTCCAGGAAGGCTAGGTCCTAGGACTCCAAAGATTGCTCTGATGTTACCCTATGCATTTGTGTTGGCCGGATAAATCGATCTTGTGGACAAGATCGATCTCCCTAGTGTCAGAAGACAATCTAGCAACAAACGAACAACTAAGTTTGTCTTTCTCTAAATATATTCGCTTTACAAATAAATGCTATAAAGGTGTCGATCCTACCTTAGATCCAAATGCTTATTTGCGGTCGTAGTGCTTCCGTCGCATCAATAATCCTTCCGTCGCAACATGAGTTCTTTCGTCGCAACAATAATTCTTTCCGTCGCAACAATAGTTCCTCCGTCGCAACAATAATTCCTCCGTCACAACAATAGTTCTTTCGTCACAACAAAGTGTCGTCTTTTGTCGACTTGCAATCACAAACAAGCAAATATTAAATAGCACCTGTATAAAAAATAATCACAAAACATAATTATCATAGGGATCAAGGAATCTATGAAATAAACGATCAAACGATAGCTTATTGAAATAAACAATTGAACGACAATTTATTGAGAAAAACAAAACTTGATTGTATTAATCTTAAAATAATAGAAGAACCTTACAACCTTAGCCTTGATGTTGAATGGGCCTTCTCGGGGTTCGAAGCAGGAGTCTCCTCTACTTTGATAAGTCTTGCACTCTTTGTCCAGGAGCACATAGAGGTATGTGATCTTTCCTCTCAAAAGCTCAACAGAAAGAAGTCTAAATCTCAACAGCACTTCAACTCAATCACACACTAAAGCTTGAAATCCCTTTAAGGCTACCCAATGCCTCTTTTTATAGAGTAGATGAGGAGGTTAGGGTTCCAACTTTGAAGGGATAGAATCCTCCTTCAAAGGGATATGCTCCTCACATCAAGGGATTAGTTTCTTAAGGTGAGGGAAGCATGAACCTTATTAAAGCGTACTCATCCCCAAAAAATCTCATCTAGAACCTTCTAGAATTGACCTCAAATCAGCTTTTTAACTTTAGTTTCTCGCTTTTTTGAGTTTGAGAAGGGTACGCAGGCATTACAAGGGAAAACTGCGTTCTGGAACGCAGGTAAGCAGTGTATTACCTGCGTACCCAAGCTAGGAATGCAGGCAGGCTTCATGTTACCTGCGTACCCAGGGTTTTGGAGTTTTTTAGGGTTTTTCTCCTATTTTTAGGGCTTGGAATGAGGAACAAAGGTTGTAAGACTTGTAGAGGAGGCATGTATGAGTGTTAATGAGCTCATACAGTCAGCAAAATGTCAAGGTGACAGTTTTTAGTGCAACAGATTGCCCCCTAAAGTGCGAAGTCTGGAATAGATGGAGATGAAGTCTGTCATATATGAAGAGTGAAGTACTTTATCATTTCAAGGATCATCCTGTGGACACCCCGGTCGTAACCTGTAAAAATGTTCAATTCAATATATATATATATATATATATATATATATATATATATCATCGCTGAGGTAGGCATTCCCATACTCAGATCAAAACTAACTAGAAAACTGATTTAAACTGTTTTGATACAGAAAATATTTTCAATACATCAACAATATAGACATATGTAGACACAGCATGGACACAACCATCTGTTTATGAATATTCTACTGTATAAATGAATAACAAAAATTCCTCGCAGCCTAGATGGTGGAAACTAGATCCACGTCTTGATTTCCGCTTCTCGAACCAGTACGATTCTATCCATGTGAATGAATGTGTCGAAGTCGAACATGGTAGAAACCACTTGATTACCAGTCAATAATGTAAAATGTTAACAAGTGTGAGAGTAATCACTAGTAATGTCAATCGCTCTCAAAGTACTCAGTACAATCCATGAAATGTGAATGAATGAGCTGAAGTCGAACATGTCATGAAATCATTCGACCGAAGGTCAATGATGCAACCTGTCGTCGAAGGCGAGAAACCTGCCATTGAGGCATGCATATTTCAAGGTACTGACAATTTCTAGATCAATTTCCTAGATAATGAGCTATCGTCGATAGAAAGTGATATGTCGTAGGTAAGCCCACAACACGAAATCATAGATCAAGTTTTGAAGAAATATATTGGCAAGGATTGACTCAGGGATGGTTAAAATGGAAGACAAATATTTTGCAAGTGAATTGTTTGTTTGAACTGTCCTCTTGAACACATAACGACACTGTAGATGGTTTGGTGACAATTGACCTAAAGATAATACCCAGAAACCGGCTGAAGACTTTCAATATGGCTTGATTAACTGTCAGGAAAAGGATTTCCCAACCAAGGTGAAAAAAAGTGTCGTGTTCAAGAGTGGTTGATCGACTTTTCGAATAATCAAAATACAACAAACAGGTTCGTTTTTCTCTCTTTTCCCCCACCATTTCTGGCAAGTACCTCATTATTTTTGACAAGCTTGAGGAGGATAACATTTGCTTGTTTATAAGCTCATCCTTCGAATGATTCCAACTTAGTTTAAGATTCGAACCCTAAGAAGGAGTGGTTCGTTCCTATTTGAAATTGAACAGGTCCTTTACTGTTAAATTTTAACGAGTCCAATATAGGAGAAACTCGGTGTTTTTCAATTTTAGGGAGTCAGAAGAAAAAACTTAAGAAAACTCCATGGGTGTACTTTTTTTTAAATTTAGTCTCTCGAGCCCGAAAAAGGATAAAATAATGCGGGAGAGAACTCTATTGACCGTAATTAGTCAACGTATACCTTTTTCGTAAATAGTCCATTTCAGTCCGTAAAAGGGGTAAACTTATACTGAAGGAACGATCATTCATTTACTTTAATGAGTTCGAATAGTCAAGTACTCGGAAATATTTTCATTTTTAAAGAGTCTGAAAAGGGCTTAAAAGAGAACTCAAAATTTCGCTTTTTCGTAAGTTTTAACGAGTTCGAAAAAAGGGATAAAAATGTACTCATGGTTTTCTCTTTTTTCGTAAGTTTTAGTGAGTTCGAAAAAGGGATAAAAATGTACTCCTGTGGCTGACTTTCAATTTAATTTACGAGTATGAAAAGACGGAAAGAACTCGGCATTTTCATGTGTTTTACGAGAATGAAAGATATCAAAATAATCTCAGGATTTTCATGAGTTTAATGAGTCTTGAAAAAACCGAAATTGACTCAAGATAGGTTTCATTTTTACAAAAGCTTGAAACAAAGAAAAACTATGCTTCATAGTGGTTTCATTTTTACACAAGCTTGAAACAGAAAGAAAACTGTGCTTGATGACCCCTAAGTGTAACTGCTAGAGTGCATGCCGCCCCAGCTTCATTTCATTCAACTAAGTACACTGCTGGTAATTAATAGCTGGATGGAATGAGGGTTCATTTACGAGATCATATGAAAGACCCGATCTAAAACTGTAATAAAATTATGCAAAAACTGAAATAACTAACCTAAATATATGACTTAACATTTACGAGATCTAGTCAAAGACCCGACTCAATTAGGGGAGGATTTGTTTCATTTTTTAACGAGGAAAAGAACTATGCTCATGGCAACATGTTTCATTTTTTAACGAGGTTGACAGAGTAAAAGGAACTTTCCTCTTGATACATTGATTCATTTTTAACGAGTTTGACACAGTAAAAGGAACTTTCCTCATACCTAATTCATTTTTTTACAAGGTTGACTCAGTAATAGGAACTATCCTCTCGACTAACTGATTCATTTTTTAATGAGGTTGACACAGTAAAAGGAACTATCCTCACACTCACTGATTCATTTTTTAACGAGGTTGACACAGTAAAAGGAACTATCCTCGGACTCACTGATTCATTTTTTAACGAGGTTGACACAGCAAAAGTAACTATCCTGGGAAACTACTTATTTCTAATCTACCTACATAACCTACTGATTCATTTTTTAATGAGGTTGACACAGGAAAAGAACTATCCTCATACCTGATTCATTTTTTAACGAGGTTGACTCAGTAACAGGAGCTATCCTCAAATATACTCTCTACAATCTACCTACATAACCTACTGATTCATTTTTTAATGAGGTTGACACAGGAAAAGAACTGTCCTCATGGCCCACTGATTCATTTTTTAACGAGGTTGACACAGTAAAATGAACTTTCCTCTTGATCCACTGATTCATTTTTAACGAGGTTGACACAGTAAAAGGAACTTTCCTCATACCTGATTCATTTTTTAACGAGGTTGACATAGTAAAAGGAACTATCCTCGGAAACTACTTATTTCTAATCTATTAATCTACTCTCTACAATATACCTACTGATTCATTTTTTAATGAGGTTGACACAGGAAAAGAACTGTCCTCATACCTGATTCATTTTTTAACGAGGTTGACACAGGAAAAAGAACTATCCTCAGAAGCTTGTTTCATTTTTTTAACGAGCTTGACACAAGAAAAGGAACTATGCTCTCGACTAACTAATTCATTTTTTAATGAGGTTGACACAGTAAAAGGAACTATCCTCACACTCACTGATTCATTTTTTAACGAGGTTGACACAGTAAAAGGAACTATCCTCGGGCCACTGATTCATTTTTTAACGAGGTTGACATAGTAAAAGGAACTATCCTCGGACCAACTGATTCATTTTTTAACGAGGTTGACACAGTAAAAGGAACTATCCTCAGACCAACTGATTCATTTTTTAACGAGGTTGACACAGTAAAAGGAACTATCCTCAGAAACTTGCTCATGGCTTCCAACTGGAAGAAACACATGTCAATGGACACACCTTGATCATGGCTTCCAAGAGGTCTTCATCAGAAGGAAGAATATTTCTCTGGAAGGAACACATGTCAAGGGAATCAAAAGGGATAAGAACATCACGTTCAAATAATCCCATAGATTTTTCCATGTCAATTACCGGATCTAAGTCAAAAGAAGACGAGCAAACAGTGAGAGGCTCACTTACATCGGTGATTGAAAACATGGGACTAGTTGCCACATAATTGACCCGTGGCGAGGTAGATACCACTTTAGAATCAGGAACATTTAGGGGTTTCATATTATTGGTAGTCGAAACAAGACTAGGGAATGAAAGTTGGTCTACAGTCACAATATTTCCATTGTGAGGGAAAGACATCATGCGAAAGAGTGTCGATACTACAGATTTCATTGCATAGACATAATCTCGCCCAAGGAGTAAATTGAAATCCAAGGGGCCTCGAACTACCATAAGATCAATACAGACAGTTTTACCTTCCAAAGTAATAGAAAAATTAGGAAGGATCCCTAAAGGTTCACTAATGGTTCTGTTAAAAGCTTTCAGATTCTACTTAATATGCACAAGCTGAGGGGAACCCAAAGCTTTCCAAGAAATTGAGGATAAAATACTAACAGGAGCACCTTCATCTACATGTGTGTGGTGTATGTCCCTACCACCAAACTTCACAATGATTTGGAAAGGGATGGAAGAAGGAAGACGAGGTTCTATCAGTCTATTCCAATCAAAGGAAAATACCTCAGTACTTGGAGGGGGTTCTGTAGAAACAGGTGAAATGCCCCCTAGCGTAGAAGAATCTGATGTAACAAGAAGAACCTGAGTGTTATGAAGTTCACTCTCTACAGGGAGAATGGGATCGACCGAATGTGAAATCGAATCGACCACTTGATCCACTAATGGATCATCAACTTGAGTGATATAAGTTTCACTCTCCAATGGAAGAGTTGGATCAACTGTACTTGAAATTAGATCAATCACTCCGTCAGTTGACGGTAGGTTGGGAGAAAGTTTACGGTAACCAGTTGGAAATTATTGCTGTGGAACAGTAAGTTTTTCCAATAATTTTGAGGCTTCACCCATGTGAGGGAAAATGTGAGTTTGATTACTCCCTTTGCATAACTTACAAGGAAACCTAACTTTACCCTTTTTCCCAAGAACCTGACTATCACTAGTTGATGGATCAACGGAAAGTTGATGAGATTTTTCAGACTATACTTCCAAGACCTTTGGAATACCAGGACAATTGATAAGGAAGTGGTCACCCTTACAAAGCTTGCAAGGGTATTTGGGTTTACGATGCATGTTGGAGGTTTCCTCAACACAAATAACAATTACAGCCATGGTGGGTTGGTTGACTTCTTTCTTATCTTGCTTCTTCTTCTTCTTCTTCTTCCCTTTCTTCTTCTTCGTCACCACCTGGTTACTAGCATCAAGGCTTTTACCAAGCGAAGAGGAAGAAATGGAGGGAGAAATATTAGGTGAAGAAGGTAAAGGGTCAACAGAAGGTTGGTGATGTTGAGATGGTGAACTCTGTTGAAGTGAAGCATTTGGTTGAGGTGGAACAATTGGAGTATTCAGGACCAACAAAGTTGAAAATAACCATATCGGTAAACCTATTGTAAATCCAGGTAATGAAAAAGTAGCCATATAAGGAGGACCAACATTTCCAAAGCAAGGAAAATTACTATGATTCTCATTAAGAGGGGTTCCTTGGTTGGTAAATTCCGAAAAAGTTGCCATTATATTCAACTTCAGTGAATTTTATTAACAATTTAAAGCTAAAATTAAAAATTCAAAATTGACACCTAACAATTAAAATTCACAATTCACACCTATGGTCTCTAAAAGTAAAAACAAACAAATTAACACGCGCTATCAAATCTAGGAGTCAAACCACACACAAACAGTAACTTCCCATACTAAAAACACTAGTTGGTGATGAAATCCAAGATCGTAGAATTTAATACATAAAGGGCAGTTGGAACAGTTACCCCAAAAACCTGCTTAATGAAACAGACTGTCACAAGTTTCTTCACAAAACCATCTCGAATGAAGAAAACCCCCCAGAGAGTCAAAGTGAGTCTAGTTGACATCTACTCCAGGTACAGTGAGATCTTTCCTTCACTATCACCTTAGGAAATAATCTTAAGCTTATGGACACTAAGGTTACCAACAGTAATAAATACAACTAGGGGAACAGTCTACGATCTGATTCCACGCGCAAGGGCAGAATAACAAAGCTCAATCCCCTTGAAGGCTCCTCGACATGGTCAATCCGAGGTTTACCGACAAGTGACCCCAGGCTCCTCGAAAATGGTTAATCCGAGGCTTACCATTTGTAATGCGTTAAAATCTTCTATATTTCCCAATGAAACAAAATTGATTGTCTCAAAGGTTCGGACATGATCTCGTGATTAACTCCTTTAAGAGAAGCTTCCCAGAATGTACCAGTTACAATTGGATTTATTTCCTACCGCAAGATTTATCTACTTTTTTTTTTTTTTTCTTTGGAAAGTTAACTACAACCTATTCCAAAGCACTAATCCTAAGCTATATTGGTGGAAAGAGCCCTAAAAATGTAAAAATTACTAGATGAATTTTATTAAGTGCTGTGTTATTTAGGCTGTTATTACTCAAAAGGGTAAATGGATATGAAACCAATGGTGTTTTGACCCGACCCAAAACTGAATGCAATCAAATATGATAATGTAATATTTTCAATTCGATGAATCCTAACTAAAGTAAGGAGAATTTTCCATGCACTTCCAACAATGCAAAAAAATGATCACTAAGAGAAAATATAACAAATTCTCTAATGCACTAATTTCATTAAGAAAAACTAATGCAAATCAATCCCAAAACAATTTTTATTTTTGTGTTTTTTAAACAAGCATAAAAACATCTAAATTCAAATCAAAGAAAATTGATCTAAATCTACGACTGATTTTTCAGAATGTAAACTATGCAGTTGTAATCTATGCACAATTCACTTGAAAAGTATGCAAATGTAATCTATGCACATTTTTCATTCATATTCTGAAAATGAGAATTATAATTATGCAAACGTGATGTATGCAAGATAATTCTCAAACACAAGATGATTCTAATGTAATATAAGAACCAATCAAGTGCAAGCAAAGAAAATTGGGTGAGAGTTCGAAAGATCAAAAAACACTCAAAGGTGATTAACACTCATACTTAAAGGAAATTTTTTTGCAAAAACAAAAGGCAAAAAATGGAAAATTGTAAAAATACTGATGCAAACCTCCAAGTAATGCCCAAAGGAAATCAAAGTAAGAATTTCTCAAAAAAGAGTCTCAAAACACCCAATTAACTCAATGGATATTGATGAGATGAAAAATTGCTGAAAGAAACTTATTCACAAGAGATTTTCGACAGAAAACACATACAGATTTGGGCAGACACTAAGAATCCTAAATCAAATCTAAACTAAACTGAAAGAAGAAATCTAAGTTTTTCAAGACTTTTAATAGGGTTTGCAACAATGTGCAGTCCCTAGAAAATTTCAAGAAAAAACAAAAAAGACTTCAAAATTTTTCAAATTAAAGTAAATATAAGTTACCCAAGCCTGTACAAATGAATAAAAAATCAGAAAAAAACATTTTATCAAACCAAAAAAAAGGAAAATAAAATTATTTCCCTAGCGGAGTCGCCAATTTGTTGGCCAGATAAATCGATCTTGCAGACAAGTTCGATCTCCCTAGTGTTAGAAGACAATCTAGCAACAAACAAACAACTAAGATTATATTTCTCTAAATATATTCGTTTTACAGATAAATGCTATGAAGGTGTCAATCCTACCTTATATCCAAATGCTTATTTGTGGTCGTAAAGCTTTTGTCGCATCAATAATCCTTTTGTCGCAAAAAGAGTTCTTCCATCGCAACAAGAGTTCTTTCGTTGCAACAATAATCCTTCCGTTGCAACAAGAGTTCTTTCATCGCAACAAGGGTTCTTTCGCCGCAATAAAGTGTCATCTTTTGTCGACCTGCAATCACAAACAAGAAAATATTAAATAGCACCTATATAACAAATAATTATAAAACATACCTATCATAGTGATCAAGGAATCCATGGAATAAATGATCAAACGATGGCTTATTGAAATAAACAATCGAACGAAAATTTATTGAGAAAAACAAAACTTGATTGTATTAATCTTAAAATATACAGAAGAACCTTACAACCTTAGCCTTGATGTTTGAAAGGCCTTCTTGGGGTCCGAAGCAGGAGTCTCCTCTACTTTGATAATTCTTGTACTCTTCCTCCAGGAGCACAAAGAGGTATGTGATCTTTCCTCTCAAAAGCTCAGCAGAAAGAAGTCTAAATCTCAACAGCACTTCAACACAATCACACATAAATCTTGAACTCCCTTTGACGCTACCCAATGCCTCCTTTTATAGAGCAGATGAGGAGGTTAGGGTTCCACCTTTGAAGGGATAGAATCCTCCTTCAAAGGGATAGGCTCCGCACATCAAGGGATTAGTTCCTTAAGGTGTGGGATACATGCACCTTATTAAAGTGTACTCATCCCCAAAAAATCTCATCTAGAACCTTCTAGAATTGACCTCAAACCACTTTTTTTACTTACTTTCTTTCCTTTTTGAATTTGAGGAGGGTACGCAGGCATTGCAAAAGAAAACTGCGTTCTAGAACGTAGGTAATCAGTGTATTACCTGCGTACCCAAGCTAGGAATGTAGGAAGGCTTCATGTTACTTGCGTACCCAAAGTTTCAGAGATTTTTAGGATTTTTCCTCCTGTTTTAGGGCTTGACATGAGGAGTAAAGGTTGTAAGACTTGCAGAAGAGGCATGTATGAGTGTTAATGAGCTCATACAGTCAGCAGAATGTGAAGGTGACAGTTTTTAGTGGAACAAGCTCAAAGACAAAAAAATGCACAATGCAGCAATTACCAACAATTCACACAAGAGTACTCACAGATTTGGTTCTCTATCAATCTTTCTTATTCATTCATTCATAAATTCTTCCTTACAATTCCCTTCCCAACCTGTGCACACAGTAGCAGGGTTCGCACACAGCTGGACTTGGATCTTCGCGCACACAACCAGCAGGATTCCTCTCCCAAAAACCCAAAAATATAGCTTAAACCACAATTCACATCAATAGCTCATCATTCCTATCCTTTACAATAAAAAATTTCCCTCTATTTATAGCAATCTAGCATGGACTTTCCTATGGTCTGAAAACCATGGTTTTTGGACCCCTGGTTTACCCTTTTACCCATTACAATGCTTTCGGGGCTTTGACCGACCCAAAAACCCTTGTGCTAGACTAAATCTAATAAAAAATATTCAAAATGGACCAGTGTCGTAGCTTGTAGGAGACCCTGTTCCAACAATCCCCCAACACAATCTTGTGACTTGTCCTGTGTCACTGCGGGGGTGCAGCCTCGATATGCGCAAACAAGGTATCAAGAGCACTGCTGAGTTGAGGGAGTACATCCTGACTTTGAGCCGCATCATTCTGTGCAAGATCTACCAGTGTCTGGGAGGGCGGTTCGTCAGTGGATGAGGTAACGCTTTCAAGAAGCTGATTTAGTCGCTTGGTCATGCCATCAATGTCTTGTGATAATCAGAGGGCTGTGGAAGTCCAAGGCTTCAGACGTTCAGCCATGATGTGATATTTATGCTGGAGTTTCTCAATCTCGCCCTGGAGATCATTGTTGGTTTTTAATCAGGCTAAGCGCTGGGCAGGCACCAAAGTAGGCAGAATAGTGTTGATCTGTTTGACGAATTCTTCCTTTTGTCATAAATCCTAAGTGATTTTTTGGAGGACCGGATCATGCTGTACCCTAGTATAGAGTTGGAGGGCTGACTCCAGCAGCTTGGCACCTTGAGAAATTTTCCCCAAAATAACGGTGGTCACGTCGGTGACTAGGGCAGTACACTGGGCGCGGACTTCCGGGGGTGTTTCGGGCTGTAGCTTGGTTTGCAAGTTAGAGATCTATTGTTCCAACTTTGTCTTGACGGTGTGTATTTCCATCCGAGATGCTTTCAGAGAGGCAACCAGTTTTTCCACCTTATCCCGAGGCGTATCTGCAACTGGGATCTCATCGGTAACCTCCGTGCAGAGCTGGTGGATCACAGTTTCAAGCTATGCCTGTTGTGACCCAGCCAGGAGTAGAGCAGTAGCCTACTGCGCAATGGTGTGCTTAGCTGTACTAAGCCGTTGGTTTGCTTGCTGATCATAGGAGTGAAACTCCTTGAAGACAGTGTGATGTAGGTCGTGTAAGGTTGCGCAGGGTAGCTTAGCCAGGTCCAGCTGAATCCTTGTGGCGGTCGAGGGCCGCATTCCTACCAAGGAACTTCTAGGGATATCATAGAGACTACTGGCCTCCCTGAGGGGCATTAAACTACTGTCAACTGAAAGGGGGTGTGCCTGGCTAGTTGGGAAGGTATCAATTTTGATCTAGAGAGCACGGAGTTCAGCTTGGAGGGATTCAACCTCAGCCTACGACTGGGTCTCGAAAAATTCCCACTTTTCTTCTGTAGCCATGGTAATCCTGTCTGGGATCTGTTCCAGGTCACCATTCATGAGTGTGACTGTCACATCGTATTGTGTGCAGTGGGCGTGCTATTTCTTTCTGGGTCCTGATTCCGATTCCCCTGTCCTCTTAGTGCTTGGGGGAGGAGTGGTAGCATTGTCGAAGCCTACTTGGGCCAGAACTTCTGCAGGCTACTGTGGTGGGTTACTGTTGGGCTCGGTTGCAGCTACTACCTGCTGGTGGGGCACCACGGTCTCCCCAGGAGTGTCGATGAGGCCTTTTTTCTAGGCAGGGAGCCACAGCAAGATCAGTAGGTCAATCTCTTCATCGGCTACCATATAAGGGAGTTTTGTCCATGCTTTATTGACGAGGCTGCGAATCTAGACATGGTGCATGGTGATTTGGAATGCAGCAACATTCTTGTATTTGTCATATATGGTCGGGGATAGCCAGGGTTAGGATTTTATGGCAGCTGCAACACTACCCTGGAAGAGGATCCAAAATACCTTATTATCCTCGATGCATTGGTTATCCTTAGAGTCCCATAAGTGAGCACACTGAGCGCCTTCGCACATCCCCTGAGGGAGCTCTGGAATGAGCGACTCCTCAGGTTTGTCCCAGGTGACTAGTGCTATCAGAAATAATACCCATGAATATAAGAAAGGTGTCCCTTGCTCCTGGGATTCACGAACATTGGTTAGAAATTCTTCGCACAAGTACTGAGCCCAATTGAAAAAAACACCCTTCGCGCATTGTCCGACTAGATGGATTACATAGGCAGGCTCAATTGCAACCTGGCACTTCCTCATTAGTTTACCGGCTAAGAACCAAGTACCCATCTGCATGGTAGGGTCATTTATAGTTTGGATCACAAACCCTCACTGATTTCGTTGTATCGCATATGTCTCCCAGACAAACACAGTGGTAGCGGCTTCGTACTTCTTTCCAACCTATGATAGCGGGTGCAGTCCTTGCATCAAGAGGCCTGTAATATTATGGATTAATGCAGCATCAATAGGGACCCTCTTGCAAATCCATAAGCAACCATCATGAATGAGAGTGAGTAACTGGCGGGCCAACCAATCTGTGACGTTGTAATGGCCAAAGTGGGGCATTCAGAGTATATTCAAAAGTCCAGATCCCTCCAAGCTGCATACCCAATGCTGAGGTACTACCGTGATTCCATCATCCTTATGAATTGTATCAAAGTATAGGGCAGGGGCCAATTCCGGGAGGGTGTCATAGTTCGCCAAATCGTGATCATCAAAATTGACCTCATGGAGGCATCCGCAAGGATCACTGAGGATGGGGACTTCTCCTGGGGTTAAGGGGGTTTGCAGGTAGGTGACCAAGCCATCAAATTTTTTTCGTGTTCGTGTAGATGGTCTTCGTGGCTGAACAAAGAGAGGTAACCAATTGATCGGGTTAGCTGGCAGAGCACCCTCTTGTTCATCTTGTTCTGAGGGTGGGGCCCTGGCATGTCTTGGGGAGCTTCGAGGTCATCTTGCTGCTTTCAGGGTTTTCCCCGAGCTTTGCGCTTTTTCCTTGCCTTTCCTTGTGACCATCAGGGGGGGGGGGGACTTCTACTAATTCAGGCTCAACCTCCAGGACTTCTTCATCATCAGGCTCAGTCGGGGCTGAGGGTTCGGTAGGGGTAGTAGCTGGCATCCTTGCGTGAAAAAGAAATCTTGGATCTAGGTGACCATTATCAGATGGAGGAGGTTGACCAGACAGGAGAGGGACACTGCAGTTATGAGGATGCTTGTTGCTCAAATGCTTCCACGAGACACTTGAGGCAAGCCAGTTGTAGAAATGAGACGATAGCTCTAACTGGACTATCCTGCCCCCTTTTAAGAACTTTCGAGCGTGTGATAGAGAAGGACATTTTAATAGGGGTAGGTTCCCCGAGGAACGGTAAAAATTTCCCATAACTCGTCCTGCTAAAGGCACGAGAGCCGCTTATTCCAACGGTAACTTCTAATTTTTACCGGTAGGTACTGTTCCAATGACTAGTTCACGTGTCCTTAGTGATTTTGACGTACTTGTCACGCTAGGGTTACCTATTGGTGACAACTGCATACCTTCCCCCAACAAAGGCTTGCTTCCTAGGCAACTCTTGACCCAAGACCAAGAGAAGTTGACCATCTATCCTAGTAAGGCCTCAGGGGGTGCTGTTTTCAGAATATACCACCTGACCCTTAGCTGCTTTGTCACCGTAGGGGTGGCCCGATGCATGAGACCACTACCTACTGAGCCTATAGCTATTGTAGGAAGCCTGTTGCTTGGTCATGGGCCAGCCTGATCCTCTCCCGGGGTGGGTTTACAGCGGTTGATCAAGCCTAGCTCCATCTGAGTCCTTTCCTTTGGGACCATAAGGAGGAAGTCCTTTTTGATGCGAAGACAACGTAGCGTAGAAGCTTCACCTAACCGGTTCTGCCAAGTTTCTAGTTCCTCACTGGGATTAGAAAGTCCCTTAATATCCCCCTCGTAGCACAGTAATGCATCCTTGGTTGGGTTTTCCCTGTTTCGTGCCGTCAACTTATAGATATAATCCACATCTCCCCCCTTGGGTATGGGTTTCGTATATCGGTTACCTTCTGCAGGGTCTAATGGCACGACTACCCTTGTACCATTATTTTCAAATACCATGCTCTGTTTTTCTAAGTTAATGATACCACCCATGTCGATGGCCCAATCCAATCCCAACAGTGCAGGGTAGGGGTACGCATCCCCAACGATTTGAAAGACTTCAAAGTTAGCCCAGATTCTTACCCCTGCGACATCCACGATAATCCCAGAGAGCCTCCCCAGAGGTACTATTTTCTAGTGATTGGCCATTTGAAGCTAGATGGTGGACCTTTCCAGCCTTGGTTCCCCCATGCGTTGCCAAGTTTGCTTAGGTAATACATTGGCGTCCGATCCGAGGTCTAAGATAACCCTATCCATTTCATAGTTGCCGATATGGACTGTCAGGTACATCTCCCTGCCAGTGCATCTTTGATATTTGTATAAATTATGCACATCCTTAACGCCAGGTGATAGGGCGGTGTGTGTTGTGAAGCTCTCTAGTAACGCCTGCAGATTTCGTACTACCTAGGGGTTGCGTAACTATCTCATGCATGCCTGCAGGAAAGGTTTAACATCCTCGGCTACCTTTAAGTCCTCAGAGTGGGTGGACGTAAAGGCTTTAGTCTTGAGGAAGTCATTTCGAGCTTCTATAAATGTTTCCCTCGCTTTAGCCAGTTCCAACCCTTCTTGGTTTCTAACTGCTCTGTGGATCAGTCTTTCAGTTTCATCTTTCTCCTCGATTCCCCTAGTTACCAATCTGCTGCGTGTTACCAAATTTACCTTCGGGTCCTTACCCCTTAGCTCAGTTTGGACCCTGCGCACCTTCTGTGTAGATGGGAGCTAATTTTCCTGTATCTTCATTTTAAGGGCTGGAAAATCCTCCAACGTATGGCCCAACTGTCTACAGTACCTGCAGGATTGTCGTGTGGGGTCCGGGCAATCCTTCACAAAATGCCCCGTGCCCCCACAGTTATAGCAGATCAACTGGCCCCGACCCCAACCTGCACTTCTGCTTCAGCTCCTGTCCCTTCCTTCGGAGGGGGAGACATCCCTGGCCATGGGGGTTTTCGGTGAGTAGGGTCTAATTATACTTTTGGCAGCTTTCCCCAACCTATTGCTAAATTATGAATTCAACAGTCCTGCTCCTCATGGCCAACTGACTAGAAAAACTAGCACCAATGTTGCTTTGGTTCTAAAACATTGGTACTCAGACAGGGGTAGCGGTTGGTATTACGCATCCCCTCTACATGTCTATCCCCGTACCAGACCATAGATCCAATTGAGCTTCTCTTTTCTGGACCAGGCTCCCCTGACCCCGAGTGGCCTGGACTAGGTTCTCGTATTCGCAGGTGGCCTGACAATTGTCCTAGTTTCATGGTAGCCTCTCTTCCTTTTTCTCGTTGTAGATCCTGAATCTCCCAGTGCATAGCCCCAAGCTGCACCTGAATCTTCTCTACCTCCAATGCAACATCTTTCCTCGGTGTAGCTTCTATTTTCATGGAAACTTCCAAAGCTTTATCTTGCGAATCAAAATTTTGGTGACCCAGAGGTATGCATAAGTGAGGGAGTAGCATGGCGATGAACCATTTTGTAAGCTGTCTATAATTATAATAAAATTCTCCTCCTCGGATAGCTTTTTTTAGGAATTTATCCACTTCCCACACGGACTCAGTTGCTCCCTGTTTGAAATCTTTTACATTGGCTACAACCTAAGAGTAGGATTTAGGTTTCTGAAACTGTTGTTTTAGGGTGTCCTTAATGTTTTGAATGGATGCGGCCCCATTTTGGGATACGTATCCCATATACCAATCCAAAGCTCTTTCTTTAAAGGCTAGGGATAGCTATGATTTTTTCACAGTATCTCCCACCATACCCTGCGCAACCCATACCGAGTCTGCCACAAACCAAAATCGATCCATGTCTTCATCGGTCGTGCCTTTAAAGGTAGGCAATTTTAAGTGCACCACCATGTCTCCTTTTTTATAGGTTTCCCACATTTTCTTGTTAGTTCTCAAGTCCTTTCTCAAAATTATTGGGTCTCGGAAATGGAACCATTTGTTGGCTCGAGCAGTCCTGACCCAAGTTCGGTGTGCAAGGTTTTCCAACAAACCCCTATACTACTGGCCCTTTCGGTAGTGACCTGCTTGTGCAGGTCAAAGTCTCACCTGAAGTAGTATGGGTGGGTATTGGAACCAGGTTTCCGCACCTTGAGAAAGGATAGGTAAGGCAAGTAGAGTTGCGTTAAGCCCTGAAACTCCCAGATTACTTTTCTCTACGCAGGGTTAACTAGGTCTCTATTCGCATCCACGTGCACTAGATCTATAATTATATGCCTTTATGATGATAACACAAAATTACATAAACAGACATAATAGATCCAGATCTAGAACACATTTACACAGATATTCGTAGCTCAAATAAAGGAAATGCATAATGCAGCAATTACCAACAATTCACACAAGAGTACTCACAGATTCGGTTCTCTATCAATCTTTCTTATTAATTCATTCATCAATTCTTGCCTACAATTCCCTTCCCAACCTATGCACATAGTATCAGGGTCCACACACAGTTGGACTTGGATCTCCGCGCACACAGCCAGCAGGAGTCCTTTCCCCGAAACCCAAAAAGATAGCTTAAACCACAATTCACATCAATAGCTCATCATTCCTATCCTTTACAATAAAAAATTTCCCTCTATGTATAGCAATCTAGCCTAGACTTTCCTATGGTCCACAAACTGTGGTTTTCGGACCCTTGGTTTACCCTTTTACCCATTACAATGCTTTCAGGGCTTTGACCCACCCCAAAACCCCTGCGCTAGACTAGATCTAATAAAAAATATTCAAAATGGACCAGTGTCACAGCTTGTAGGAGACCCTGTTCCAACATGAACTATCCCTATTCTAGCTAAAATTACCATTTCTTGTAGGATATATCCAATCTTCATCCATCGTACTTAGTTTGTATATATGATCAACATCCTCTTCTGCCACACTAGTTATGTATATCTTTCTCCTTCTGTAGGGTCCAGAGGGACCATGAACCTAGTTCCATTGTTTTCAAACACCATACTTCTGCACTTAAGGTTGATGAAAGAACTCATGTCAATAGCCCAATCCAGAACCAATAACACAGGGTACATATTTTTATCAACAAAAAATTTAATAACTTCAAATTTAGGCAGTGCCTTAACTCCATCAATGTCAACTACAACTCAAGAGAGTCTACCCATTGGGATAATCTTCTATTTATTTTCCATGCGTAGTTGAATTGTGGACCATTCCAACTTAGGTTCTCCCATTCCGTCCCAATTATGCTTTGGTAGTACATTTTCATCAAAGCCTAGATCGAAAATAACCTGATCGATTTCAAACTCACCAATCTTAGTAGTTAAGTGCATCTCTCGACCATTTCTTCATTTTTTCCTGTAAATTTTATTGATAAACCTTTGCTTCACCTGAGGTTGTTCTTTCTCGGTGTAGCTATCAATCATAGTTTGAATATTCTCAAATGCCTTCTTATTACGCAGAAGCTTGATACATGCCTACAAAAATAGTTTCAGCTCGGCACGTTCGACCCTTTGATAGTATCCATGGTAGGTTTTCTTAGTACTTTAGAGGTTAATATGCCAAGATCTGCAAAGTCCTTCTTTGCTTCGAGAAAGGTTTCCTTCTCCCTTTATAATTTAAACCCCTCATTTTTCTCAGGAGCTTTCCTGACCCAAACAACAATAGTAGGTTTCTCACCTTCTACTTTATCTTCACTAGTTTCTACACTGCTTCTCGTCACAATATTAATGATAGGTTCCTCACCAATTGCTACACCACTTCTGGTTACAATATTCATGCTAGGTTCTTCTGCCTATGGTTCTACTCTCATCATTTGAAATTTCTACGTAGGTGTCCTCATTTTATTTTATTGCTTTTTTGCAAACAACACGAGGCAATCTTCAAAAACATGATAAAAATGTCTACAATAACTGTAAGATTGTTGTGTTGGGTTCGGGAATTCATGCGCATAATGGCCATCATCCCCATAATTATATAAAATAGCTGGCCTCTTCCCTGACCAGATCCTCCTCCTCTTCCTTTTCCTTTTCCTTGAAATCCACCGCACCTAGATGGAGATGCAGGTGAATCTAGCCCTCGAACCTCAGCCTGCATTCTATAGGAAGTAGCCTGCTCAATCATTAGATCAAATATGTGACAGTTCTTCTCATCGTGTCCCACAGATTGAAAAAATGTGTAGTAAGGTTTATTGAGCTTTGAAACATATTTACCAATCCTAGGGTAGAAGTCTATTGTGTGCAATTCATTTTCTTAAAAAACTATGCACCATAGTGTGGGAACTTCACTAAGCCCTGTCGCATTCTTAATCGGACTTGGTCCTCATATTTATAGATAGTTATTATATATAGGACACTGATCCTTGTGATGCCCTTCAACTTTACAGCATGTGCACCATACTCCTGTGCACACATCCTTCCCTTTATCTTGTCACAAATGTTTTATCTCTAAGTTTAATGAAACTAAATGGCTTTGGATTTGATGATCCCCAACCTATGTAGCTGGTACAGATGAGGCTTCTAACTTCATGGTGATCTCCACATCTTCCACATGTGTCGCAATCTTTTGCTGGTTTAAGTACTGGCATAGATGCGAAAGCAACATGGAAATGAACAATTCTCTATGTTGCGTATCATCAATACTAAATCCTCCCTCCGTGATGGTGCACTTCAATCATTGATATCCCTCCCATACAGATTCATTTACTTCTTGGTGGATCTCCTTTAATTCAGTCATGCATTTAGCATATGATTTTGACTTTTTCAATTGCTCCTTTAGTGTGGCTTTAAGCTCATCAATTGTTGCATTAGGGTTTGTTGCCATATACTTCATGTACCAATCCAGTGCGTGTTATTGGAATGCAGTAGCAATCTGTGCTTTATTAACATTATCATTATTTATATGTTGTGCTGTTCACACAACATCTGCGACGAACTAGAATTGGTCAACATCTTTAGTTCCAACACCCATGAAATTTTGCAACTTTATGGAAGTAGCGATATCAAATTCTAGTGGTGGAGGCAGAGGTGGAGTGGATGACTTGTTAGTGTGAGATGAATTTGTAAATGGAGTGGATGGGATCTGAACTATGATCAATTTCTCTACTTCTGAGTGCACAGTTTCACCAGAGCTACTTGTTTTAGACTCCTCATTGATGTCAAATTTACCTTTGAGGGGGTTTTAGATAAAATAGCTTTCTAGGTCTATTTTGTAACTTTTCCCACTATGTGTAGAACTACCAGAACCTCTGTGTGTGGAACTATATGGGACTCTTTAGGACATTCACTCAATGTGGTTGCATAGAGTACGCTTTTCACATAAAATAATTTTAATCCACAGTTTCAATAAGCATTGAAACTTACCTCTAGGGCCTTTGAAAAATGTCCTTTTGGCTTTAGAATATGACACAAAAGTAACAATATAAAATTCAATCACAAACCCACTTAGAATGCTAGAAATCCAATAATCTACTGTGTGGGTAATTTTGTTGCTAGATTTCTCCAACTGTTAAACCAACTCATGAGTTCACCTGGTGATCACTTCATCCTTTCCACGGGTCTGGAACTCAGCAAGCTAAGATAACCAATCTTGTAATTTTGTTGCAAAGGAAGAAAAGAATATTTCATGGATCTCTCTATATATATACCTTTGCTCCCAATATTTAGCAAAAAAGTTAAGGTTTCAATTTTCTTAGATCACAAATTCGCGCACCTTCTTATACAACCAATCTTGCAATTCGTTCTTCATCAGATGCCACATAAAACTTCCCTCAAATAGATCCTGGTCCTGACAACAGAACAATTTTTTGGCTTGAGGGGTCCTGACCTAGGTTCAGAGTGTTCTGCGCAACCAACAAAACTCTCCAACTACTGGCCCTTTCGGCAGTGATCTGCTTACGCAGACCAAAGTCTCACTCAAAGTAGTATGGGGGGGTGTTGGAACTAGGTTTCCACACCCTGATGGAGCATATGATGTGGAAGTTAAACCTCCTTATCAAATCTAAAGCTTATTTTTCTACATGAGACTTCACAAAACCAAGATCTAATTGGAGATAAACCCTTTAAATTATATGCGTAAAACATATTATTATACTCCGGTTAGATCTAGATTATCAAAGAAGAAGTAACTCTTGCGCAATCACATATATAGTTCTTCTATAAAAACTTTAACACAAATGTAACCCTTGCGTTAATAGAAATATTTTTAACATATACTTAACTCGTATAAATGCACATTCAATCAAGAATAGAAATAGATCTATAACTTGCAGTAATAAATAGATAATTAAAACAACATATTCATGCATAAACACATAAATCACAATGTAACTGAGTTCACCAAATATTATTATTTATTAATAGATCTTCAATTTAGTACAATCCTTTCTTCCTGCACACTTTGCAGTAGGGTCCTTGCACACAACTTAGGACTAGGTCTCTGCGCACACAGCCAGCTGGAGCCTTTCTACCCAGATTGATCACAGACTAGCCCAAAACTTAGATTAAAAAAATCATAAACATCATATGACATATCCTTACCCGAATCAAATCTTACATATTTATATGTCTCAGATGCGCACATACCATGGTCTCAAACCATGGTTTGAGAATCATGGTTTCCATTTTCACCCATTAAAATCATTAAGGAGCTTTGACCCACCCTAGAGCCACTTTACTTCTACGCGTAATGTGTATTG
This sequence comes from Pinus albicaulis, assembly GCA_034641835.2. Classification (NCBI taxonomy): domain Eukaryota; kingdom Viridiplantae; phylum Streptophyta; class Pinopsida; order Pinales; family Pinaceae; genus Pinus; species Pinus albicaulis. The sequence continues at coordinate 1,039,433,366 of CM076575.1, forward strand.
ACAAAATTTAACAAAAATTGTACCCAAAAATTGACCCTAGGGGACACTATCCCAACAGGTTGGGTTCTATTTGATATGGAGGTGTTTCAAGTGAAGTATTCCAAGCCATGAATGTCACCTACATTGAGTGAGAAGTATAAACGCATTGCAGACTTCAAGGCCACCTTTCACAATGTGCATGTATGTGCAAAGAGGGAAATGGAAAGATTCTAGTATGAGCTGCCATATATGGTTATAGAGGATGAACTTGTGCACACTATGAAAAAGTGGCCCCCCTTATGGTTAGAATAAAGTACAACTAATGTTGCAATGTCATCGAAACCACCTAATACTCCTACGAAGCCGCGCATGTTGACAGAACAACTAAAGGATGCAGAGAAGGAAGTTAAGGAGGATTGACAAAGGAGGATTTGGGTCAATCCTCCGCGCATAGTGACGATTACATGGAAGTTAAGGAAGGAAATATTGGCGATGCACCTTTGAAATAGCCAGACATGCAATGAGGGACCAAGAGAGGGCCTTAGACACCACTGGGTTCATGCACAAAAAGGAAAACATCTAAGAAGACCGAGATTGACCCAATGACATTGACAAAGGAGGATTTTGACAATATTCATGACATAGTCCAGGAAGTGACCAAAGATGTATGGAACAAAGTAGAGTCACAATAAAAATTTGTCCTTGATGGTGTGCAACAAGGACTCCAACAGCTCAGAGTGCAAGTGAGTGTGATGAAAGCAAGCGTGGGGAAATCGAGCGCGCTGAAACTCAGAAATTTCTTGGCATCTCCCTTGGACAGCAAAATTTTCCAACTCCCAAGACCTGTGCTTCATCTTGAACACCCTATATTACACACAACCATCTAGGCTCAGCAAGTGGGATTTGACTTGGAAATATTTCCTGGCGGTAAGCTAAATACTATGCATACAATGATCACGGATGAGATACAGTACAGGGAATAAAAGGCATTGCATGCCACCATAGAGGCTCAGTAGCATGCCACAAAAATGCATAAGTGAGAATAGATAGAAAAGGATGTGTGCCGCACTGCTGAAATTCGGTACACCAATTTGGAATCCATGATCGATTAGTAGTGCTTTGTCCTCCCTGAAATCATTGTGGCAACTACTGCAGTTCCCACTACCAAATTGGAAATTTTGGTATATGAACCGAAATCATCAAGGTTATATGTATCAACAGTGTGTGCCGAGGTCAAGAAAAATATAGCATACTTGTAGACGAAGTTGTAGCCTGATACACCTCTGGAAGTTTGCACACAGCGCACCACTGCAATGTAGGAATTAAATACTAGAGTCACTATTGTTGTGGATGCTTGCGAAATTTTTTTGGAAGATGCCATGGGAATTTAGAGCTCCATCCAAGATGACACCATCATAAAATAGCTGAAGATAGATCTATGGGCCAAGGATCAATATTTCAGTGAGATTCAGGTCGACGCGCCAACCCTAGTGCCAACTCGAAGACTAGTGCGACTGCAAGAAATCAATACATTGCATCGATAAGAGCAGTTACTGGAAAAAAGAAAGCAACCTTGGGCTGAGAAGGCCTTACATCTTTTATAGAGCATCAATGGCACCCTCAAAGGCCTGCACCAGAATCATAGAAGCATCAGTTTGGTAGCCGAGGGGCCAACGATAGAGAAATTGGTTGAAGAAGCACAGAGCGCCGCAACACAGAGTATAGATGCCATTCAACCACTTGAAGCTTCCATTCAGGCACTGAAAGAAAATATGAGAGAACCTGGACTAAAGTGACTCGAGACGAGTCACTAGATTGTGTTGGGGGATTGTTCGGATAGGGTCCCCTAGGGTCAAGATTTTGGGTATAGTTTTCGTTAAATTTTTTCAATACGCCAAGCGTGCAGAGGTCAAGGGGATTTGGAGTGGGTCAAATATCCTTAATAATTGTAATGCATGAAAAGGGAAACCATGAATCTCAAACCATGGTTTGAGACCATAGTTTAAGACCATGGTATGTGCGTGTCTAAGTCATATAAATATGTAAGAGTTGAGTCTAGTAAGGATATGTCATATGATATTTATGAACGTTTTGATCTAATTTTTGGGCTAGTCTGTGATTGGTCTAGGTAGAAAGGCTCCTGCTAGCTGTGTGCTCGAATGTCTAGTCCTAAGATAGGTGCAAGGACCCTGAGGTTGTGTGCGTAGGTGGAAAGGATTGTACTTAATTGAATATTTATTAATAAAGAAGAAGATTTGGTGAACTTTGTTCCGTTGTGGTTTCTGTGTTTATGCATGAATATGTTGGTTTAATTATCTATTGATTATTGGAAGTTACAGATCTATTTATATTCTTGATTGAATGTGCATCTATCTAATTTAATTATATGTTAAATATCTATGTATTCGCATAAGGGTTTCATCTGTGTTAAATTTTTTATAGAAGAACTATCTATGTGATTGTGCAAGAGTTATTTCCGCTCTGGTAAGCTAGATCTGACTGAAGTATAATAATTTGTTTTATGCATATAAGTTAAGGTTTTTATATGAAATTAGATATGGGTTTTGTGAAGTCTCGTGAAGAATGATAATATTTAGATATGATAAGTAGGGTTAAGGTCCACATCATATGCTCCCTCAGGGTGCGGGAACCTAGTTCCAGCACCCCCCCATACTGCTTCGGGTGAGACTTTGGTTTGTGCAAGCATATCACTTCTGAAAGGGCCAGTAGTTGGAGGGTTTTTTTGTTTACATAGAATTATTTTACCCTGGGTCAGGACCCCTCAACCCAACAGTGGGTTACTTCCACAGATTTTTTCAACCCGCAAACCTACCTTGGGCACCTCAAAGATGTTTTCACCCAAGGATATTTTATTTCTTTGTTTTTTATTTTTTATTTTTTCGCTCCAGGATCACCTCATAGAGGTTTTCAACCCAAGATTTGGCCTTATATTCCTTAGATATTTTTTCACCCATGCCTCTTTATTTTTTCTTTTTTTCTTTTTTTCTAGGAAGGAGAGGCGTTGGAAACTATGGAGCTTCCAATGACATACAGCTCCATGTTTATGGAATTAATTAACTCAACCCTAGAAAGTGGCTTCTTGTATAATTTAAGCCTGTAACCATTGGCAAGCAAGGGGATCCCCTCCTCATTTATGGTTATGATCTGAACAACACCATTTTCATATACTTTTTCCTCTTGGTAAGGCCCCATCCGTCTTGTCATTAATTTTCCTTTGAAGTCCTTGAACCTTGAGTCATAGATCAATGCCCAATATCCTTCTTGAAATTCCTTTTCCTTAATGTGTTTTTCATGCCAAACCTTCCTTTTTAATTGAATTACCTCTGTTTGAAGTAATGCCTACATTCTAAACTCATCCAAACCACTTAACTGCAAAAAAAATTCTTGTTGGGCCTTTGTGATATCTAGGTCTAACTCAGCTGCCATTCTCAAGGTGTGGTACTCAAATTCAATAGAAAGAAGATATTTCTTCCCATAGACTAAATCATAAGGAGAAACGTTGTGGTTGTCTTTCAAGTGGTATTGTAAGCCCAAAGTGGTTTCCACCAATCTATCTGTCCAATATTTTATGCTGCTACTCACAAACTTGGTGAGGATATTCTCCAAGGATCTATTTTTCACTTCCTCCTAGAAATTTTCCTGAGGATGATAGCCAGTCGATGTCTTGTGCTTTATCTTGTGCCGCCTTAGGAGGTTTTCAATGAGATGAGATGTAAATTGGCCCCCCTTTTTAGTGACTACCTCTTTGGGGTATCAAAAATTTTAGAACACATTTTATCTTTGAAAATCAGTTACCTTATCCTCTGTTGCTACCTTTACATCCCTTGTTTCAACTCATTTGGTCAAGTAGTCAGTGCAGGCTATGATATACCTCGTCTGTCTGGATGGTGGATCAATGGATCTAATGAAGTCCATGCCCCATTTTTCAAATGGATCTAGATCCATATGAGGGTGCAAAGGCATTTTATCCTTTGGTGTAGGTATCCCCATTCTTTGGCACTGGTCACACCTACTGATCTGAAAATGGAAGTACTTGAAAATGTGTGCAAGGTATCCATTTCCATTAATTAAATGTGTGCAAAATTCTCCATGCCTTGTTGCATAAAATAAAGTGTTTTTGGTATTTGTATATGAGTTTATGTGTGAAGGCAAGTTAATTTAATTTCTTTTTTAACATATTAAATCAGAAATTTTCAGTAAAATAACTTCAGCATAACATGACACAGATGTTTGATGAGCAATTCACCCCTCCTGGGCTACGTCTGCTAGATCAAGCCTCCCGAAATGAGCTTTTCCTCTTGTATTAAAATGCTCCAAAATGCTAATACAAGTTTAAAAGTGTCTCAATAAATAGATCTGAATGAAAATACTGATTCAGAAGACATGAAAAAGCTAAGAATGCCTTTCTAAATTCACTAAACAGTGAAGAATTACCATAAAAAGTGACTTCTTAAATAAGGCCCTACTGGCTCTTTGAACTCCTCTGAAGTTTTTTGGGTTGTAAAAGTCATCAAACAGGTCTAAAACCTCTTTAATTAGGTTCAGAAGGTCGAAATTAGATGAAAATAGTTTTTGGTTTACCTCAAATGGTTAAGCATAGCCCAAAACAGCTCTAACTCCCTCTTGGCCCTGATGGCTCTCATTACTTCCCTGAGGCAAAAGGGACTGAAGATCAAATCCAATGGCTCTGAAACCTATTCCAATGGATCTATAATTCTTTGAATACCCAAAAAAAAAAAAAAAATTTCATCCAAAAAGGTTCAGTATTGGATAATTTATGCTTCCAACAGTATTTTGCCCAATGTTAATTAAAAATCCCACTAAATGTGGGAGAGCTGGAGTTAGGCCGACTAAAAATGGCCATCCCGCTAACTTTGGTGCACTCCTCCATAACCAACGGTCAGATAACTGTAACATTTAATGTGCATTATGGGCTGGTCACATGTGGAGAACCCACCTCCGAAACCGCGCGTAGACCGCCATCGCAACTGTTTATAAAACGTGGCATTAAACGATATAAATGTGCGGTCACATTTGGATGGTTATGTTAACAGTTACAAACAACCACCGTGGGTTTTAGGTCCAGGGTTCCCGCCCGTGGTCTCATGTATAGGGAGCTGGCCCCCTTCAAATCGGGCAAAGAGACTCTTTTTATATTAATCCTAAATAGATACTACCACAATTTGTATAACAAGAACCAAAACTAGCTCAACAGCAAACATGTGCGTTGTTCGGTATGGGTCCTGTATAACTCTGCAGATATGGGGAAATTTTACACGCCATACTCAATACCCTTAAAGATGTTCTTTCTTCCACCACATTCCACTCCATTTCCTTTGTCCATTATTAATCATAGGCTCAAATGATCAGTAGAATTGGTTAAAATTTCTTTAAGAATATATATCATGACTAACTTGCTATGTTTTTATGATTTTGTCATTGTAGTACTTTTTGAACTAGATCTAGCTACAGAATGCAGACATTCTGTAGCTAGTTGCCGATTCTGCAGCTGTCTTCATGTCTATGCAGGTTCCAGGTGTCATCTCAGAGGAAAACACATATGGTCATATTCCACATCATTCCCTCATCATTTGTTGCTCTCCACGAAGTTTGAACGGAATTCTGTAGGCGGTTATGTACGTGGGAACTCAAACTAGGAGAGAGACTCCTAATAGGACAAGGACAGTCCAGATGTCCTTAATTATATTACGTGACCACCATCAGAGTCCTAGTTTGGTTTTTATTTGGAAATAAAATTATCCCTAGGTTATCTCAAGACAGTTATGTAATTTTGTTACAAATATGGCTCGGGAAACCGAGGGACAAGGTTAGATTTTGTGGTTGATTGCTAGATTTCAGAAGTCCGAAAACACTCTGTTTTTGAAGTAATTTCTCTTTAATGAAAGAAGCATCACTTCCTTGAAAGCGTTGAGTCAATATTGAAGTATATTTCGTGCTACTCCGGTGGTAGAGGGCCCCTGCTACCTGAGCAGCCTTGTTTATATGGTTTAGATAAGTATTTTAGTCTCGTTTTCATTTCTAGCTTAGGCAAGTTTCTGAAGTTTATGTTCATACTTGTTTACATTAATTATCACAGCTAGACTTACTCTTATAAACTCTTCCAAAATATCATCACGATGAATAAGGCATAGTTGTGGTATTGTAGGTTTTAGTTGCATTTCCTTTCGAATTTTATGATTTATGCTTGTTTACCCTAAGTGTCACAGCCGGTCTTACTCTTACAAACTCTTCTGAAACATCATTAAAAATAAATGAGAAACAGTTGTGGTGTCTTAGATTCTAGTTGTATTTGCTTTCAATCTTATGTTTATGTTCAATTGCATTGAATAATACAGCCAGACTTGTTTTATAAACTCTTCCAAAATATCATTCCTATTGAACGAGATGGGCTGTAGAATTCCATAGACTAGTTGCATGTTAATTTAGTTATAGCACTCCGGAGGTTGACTGCATTTAGTTCAGCTCTGTCACTACATTTCCAGTTTGATAATGGCATTTTAGTTTAACTCTGTTCACTGTAATTCAACTAGATTAGAAGCACTCTAGTTCAGTCTCAGTTCATTTTGTTTCAAGGAAAGATTAATGGCATTCTAGTTTAAGTGTAGTCACTGCATTTTAAAATTGATAGACCACTTTCTAGCCTAGTGTTATCCATTGTGTTTCAAGTAGTGCTAGTTGTCAAAATTAGTCTCTCGACCTTCATTATTTACAAATTAATTTTGTTCTGAATTTATATTGATACATCATCACATGAACAGGGGTCAGTAATATTAATTTAAGGCTTCGATCACTCTGCAAATCTTTTACAAATTCACCTACAGCCTTTTTCCCAAGCATTATTTTAGAAAATCTCAAAACTTATGAATAAGGCCTAGAAGTGATAAGTCAAGTTGCAGAATAGGGTAACTTCAGCATCATAGGTTAATCTAGAATAGAAACCTTACTGTGTTACAAATAATCATTTTGTAATATTGTGAGTTGATTACTTATTTAGGATAACTTCATTTACACTTAACTTGTCCATTTCTCAAGCTCTTCCAACACACCTTTAATGAATGAATTGGATAAGTTCAAGCTCATGTTGTGATTTATTTTCTTGCAATGAAGTCATTATCAAGCTTTTCATTTGTTGTTTGTCATCCATAGTTTAAGCTTTGTTCTGTTTTAGTATAACCATCCACTTCTCTTTTCCAACATTTAGCTCTTTTTTTTTCTTTTGAACATAAAACCATAAAACCAAAAACATCATAAAACACTAAACACAACGTAGTGAGAAACAAATACCTAGGCACATATAGTGCACCACACTTTAGCAGTTTACCAACCCTGGTTGACAATTAATGAACTCAATTTAGGAACACTAGGTTGAGCACAAAAATTTTGGCGCCGTTGCCGGGGAAGTGTAACTAGGTAGCCTTGTTTCTTAACTCCCAAAAACAATGATATGCGTAGAGAGAGAGACTCAAGGGGTAGATTCATAAGAAGCAGAAGCATAAGTTTGATTCCTAGAACACCACTTGTTTCATCAAGACCTAGAGCCAGCACACCTCCAACTCAGACCCACATTCCATCCTTTACTGATCCTAGACTTCCAGAAGACTTAAGATCAGATATTCCATTAGAAATACCTTCCACTTCATCCACTGAACCTGTCTTAGGAGAAGATTCAAGGACCCTTGCTAGAGATACAAACTTTTCCACTTCCACAGAAGAATCAACTATGGCAGAAGAAGGGGGAGGAGGAGTCTTTAATGGAGAACACACATTATTTGGAGGGGTTAGAGGTAGAGGTAGAGGAGAAGGAGGTAGAGGTGTAGAAGGAGAAGGAGGTAGAGGAAGAGGTAGAAGAGAAATGGGAAGCTCTTTTGGGTTTCCTATAGTAGATGAAGAAACCAATATAACCATGAAAAACATTTCACCCTCTGTCCTTCCAAACTTATATGGACTTAAAAATGAAGATCCTGAAACCTTCCTATTTGAATTTGAAGTCCTATGTAGAACTTATGACTACTTACAAGATGCTCAAAAACTTAAACTATTTCCTTCAACATTGAAAGGAGCAGCATTGAAGTGGTTTATGAATTTGATCAATAGTTCTATTAGGACATGGGAAGACATGAAACAAGCATTTCTAGAGAGGTATTTGGATTATTGTATGCCAGTCAATCATAAGGAGGAAGTGTTTAAGATGCTACAAAAAGAAGATGAAAACTTGGAAGATTTGTTGGAGAGATTTCATTACAACATCAAAAGAGAAAAAATGGAAAACTTAGACCAAGACACCTTAAAAGCTCTCTTGTTGAAGAAAATTAGGGATGAATGGTTGGATATCCTTAACATGATGGGAAAAGGGGATATATCTCAACTCACATTACCTGAAATATCTGAGTTATGTATCAACCTTTCAAGAGGGAAATCCAAAACTGTAAAAGGTCCAAGAGACCCTGCTCTTGCAAGGGAAAGTAAGTCTGCTTCTGGGACAGTAAGTAGGGCAGAGATAGGGCATATGCTTGATGAATTCAAATCTGACATCTTAGGGAGTCTTAGTGAACAAATAGACACCCTTAAGTTACAAAACAAGAAAAAAGCTGAATCTGATGCCTTAGCAATATTTTGTCCCAAATGTAGAAGGAAGCATGCCTTGAGAGAATGTCCTTTGGATGCAAAAGTTGTAGAGACTTGTGTAATTTGTTCAGAAAAACATGAGACCAAAATTTTTCCTTCACTTCCTGGTCTTAAAGCTGTCTTTCAAGAGGAAACTCCTACAAATTCCACAGAATCTCTCAATTTTGTCTCTATAAGGCCTTGGCAAGGACCTCAAACACAAGGATTCCATGATCACATGTATAACCAACCTCCACCAAATTGGAATTCTTGGCAGAAACCTTGGCCCCAATTTCAAAATCAATCTCAAGCTTGGGCACAAGGAGCAAAAAATCCCTATGGAAGATACTCTCAGTACTATCAGTATCCACCATCCTATCCACCATACCTACATTTTTCTCCTCAAAGTCCTCAACAAAATCCTCAACAGAATCCTCAAAACCCACAACATCAAAATCAACCACTTCCATTACCATTTCCTCAGAAATCAAATCAGTTGCCTGCTCAACCCATACCAAACCCCAACAATAAAAATCCTCAGAATACATACATGATAGAAGGACAACATTTTCCAATTTATTTAATCACTCCTCTAGACCTTAGTGATGTTCAACTTAGGTCTGGAAGAATACTTGAAAAGACGAAACCTTCTGTGATCATACAAGAACAAGAAAACTCTGAGGAAGACTCTCTACGGGAAAATAAAAGTCTTGAAGAAGACACATCTTTTCAAGACCCAAACATTGAAAAATCAAAACAAAAAGAACCAATAATTTCAACTCCTGTATTAGAGCAGCCATCAACATCCACTCCTACACCTCCCTTTCCAAAAAGATTACAAATTGATAGAGGTGTAGAAAAACAAATTATGGTGCCTAATTATGATTTCCTAGATGAGCTAAGAAATGTCTGTATTAAGATTCCATTATTACAAGATATCAAGGAAATTCCAATTTTAGCAAAAACAATAAAGGAGTTGAGCATGAAGAAAACAAGAAAAAGAATAAGAGAGACAAAGAAAATTCAACTGGTAGGAAAAATAATAGACATTATGATGGGTAAGATTTCTATTCCAAAGTATCTAGACCCAGGAAATCCAGTTGTTAAAATTCACATCAATGGAATTGAGATCCAAAACACACTCATTGATTTAGGAGCAGAAATCAATATCATGAGTAGACAAATCATGGATAAACTGAAACTTCCTAATCTTCTTTTTACACCCACATTATTACAATTAGCAGACAAATTTGTGATCAAACCTGATGGGGTAATAGAAGACATTCCAGTGTCCCTAGATTCTTGGGAGTATCCTGTGGATTTTATGATCCTAACTCCTAAGAATAATCTAGGAGGGCATCCTATTATATTAGGAAGACCTTGGTTAGTTACAGCTGATGCTTTCATTAGTTGTAGATCCGGTGATATGTACATCTCTGATGGTAGTTCAACCAAGAAATTTACCTTGTATCCTCCAGCAAAAACAATTACAGAATTAGATGATACTCAATGGATAGAGGATGAAGAAGACTTACAACCTCTCTTCACAATTTCAGTAATTAGTGAAGATAGCCAGATTCTGAATACCTTAGAGAATTTTGAATCCTCTTTGGAATACAAACATGAAAAATTTCAAGAAGAATCCAACATTGATTTTTTATCATCAAGACAGATGTCTCTTTATTCCATGGATAAATTTGGCAGCTCTATAATTGAGATATTTCCAGGCAAAACTTTAAACATAAACAAGAACCTAGAGAAATCTCAACAAGAAGAGCTAGTCAAGATCTTACAGAGACATTCTTCTGCATATGCATGGGAGTACACTGATATGAAAGGGATAAGCCCCAAGAATTGTACTCATCACATCTACATAGAGGAAAATTGTAAACCAATCAGACAACCTCAAAGACGGATGAATCCAAATCTTAGTGAGATTGTTAAATAAGAATTGCAGAAATTGTTGAATGTCAACTTTATCTATCCTATTTCAGATAGTCAGTGGGTTTCTCCTTTGGTAATTGTGCCAAAGAAAAATGGTAAATGGAGGGTATGTATTGAATACCGAGAATTAAACAAAGCTACTCTTAAATATCATTTTCCCCTACCTTTCATAGATCAGGTGTTAGATACCTTAGCTGGCAAAAAGTACTTCTCATTTCTAGATGGGTTTAGTGGTTATAATCAAATTCAAGTAGCACTTGAGGATCAAGACAAAACCACATTTACCTGTCCTTGGGGTACATATGCTTACTGAGTATTGCCATTTGGATTATGCAATGCACCTGCAACATTTCAAAGGGCAGTATTAGGAATCTTTTCAGATCTAATACATGATTGTGTAGAGGTATATATGGATGATTTCATAGTTTATGGAAACACATTTGAAGAAGCCTTAGAAAACTTGGAAAAAGTTTTAAAAAGATGTAAAGAAGAAAATCTTTCACTTAGTCATGAGAAGTGTTTTATGATGTTTACTGAAGGAATTGTTTTAGGACATCACATTTCAGGGGATGGGATTAGAGTTGACGAGTCAAAAGTTGAAGTCATCTCTAACTTATCTATTCCAAGTTGTCAAAAAGATGTTAGGAGTTTTCTAGGATTTACAGGATATTATCGGAGGTTTATAGAAAACTTCACCAAGATAGCATCTCCACTCTTCAAATTACTTACCAAATATTGTGAATTCAAATGGAATTCTGATTGCCAGTTAGCCTTTGAAACCCTGAAAACAAAAATTTCTGAAGCACCTATTTTAAGGGGACCTAACTGGAAGTTACCTTTTCATATCTCGACAGATGCCTCTGATACAGCTCTAGGAGAAGTATTAGGAAAAAAGACCTGATTCCTTATGCCATCTACTATACCAGTAAAAATTTGACTCCTGCAGAGTTAAACTATACTGTAACTGAAAAAGAGTTTTTAGCCGTTGTTCATGCCATAAACAAATTCATACACTATATAACATCCTATGAAACTTTTGTTCACACTGATCATTCTGCAATTAGATACTTAATGAACAAATCAATTACTAATGGCAGAGTTATAAGATGGTTATTGCTTTTACAAGAATTCAACATTACCATTCTAGATAGGCCTGGAAAACAAAACACAGTAGCTGATTTCCCATCTAGACTCCAAAACATCAAAGATGACACTCCAGTTGAAGATCAATTTCCTGATGAATATCTTTTTGCAATTTCTACTCAAACTCCTTGGTTTGCTGACATTGCTAATTATTTAGTTTCAGAAAAATTTCCTTCAATAATGAATGCAAGAGATAAAAGAAAAATCATTTATGACAGTGCAAAATATTCATGGGTTGCTAATGAGTTGTACAAGACAGGTCTAGATTTTATCATTAGGAGATGTGTTCGGGAAGATGAGATGCCTGAGATTCTCAAAGCATGTCATGATGAACCTTGTGGCGGACACTTTGTTGATAAGAGGACAACTTATAAGATCCTTCATTTAGGATATTATTGGCCATCCTTGTTTAAGGATGCTAAAGAGTATGTCAAAAGGTGTGACAGTTGCCAAAGGGTAGGGAAACCTTCTCCTTCAGGTGAGATGCCATTACAACCTCAGGTACATATTGAACCTTTTGAAAAATGGGCTTTGGATTTTGTAGGACCTATTAGTCCTCCGTCAAGACAAAAGAGATATATATTAGTTTGCACTGATTATGTTACCAAATGGGTAGAGGCCAAGCCATTACTTTTTGCTACTGAAGCATCTGTAGTTAATTTTCTTTTTGAGGATATTTTTACTCGTTTTGGTGTCCGAAGGGAAATTGTTACAGATCAAGGAGCTCAATTCACATCAAGGCTAGTGGAACAAATGATGGAGAGGTACAAAATCAGACACAAAAAATCTACTCCCTATCATCCACAAGAAAATGGTCAAGTGGAATCTACTAATAAGGTTATTGAAGGGATCCTAACAAAGACTGTTCATTTACATAGAAGAGATTGGGCAGATAGGCTTCCTGAAGCCTTGTGGGCCTATAGAACTACATGGAGAAGCACAACAGGTCATACTCCTTATGAACTTGTTTATGGAAAGTAAGTTTTGTTTCCCATAGAGTTCCAGATTCAAACTTTCAAAATGGCAGTTCAGCTAGGACTTGATCTAACAGAGGCACAAAAGCACAGATTGGAGCAGATTAATGAATTGGATGAAATCAGACAAGATGTAGTTCAGAAAACAAGTATAGTCCAACAGAAAAGGACTAGATGGCATGATAAGTACATCAAAGAAAAGAAGTTCAAAGAAGGTGACTGGGCTCTCTTGTTTGATTCAAAGTTCAAAGATTTTCAAGGTAAATTCCAAACACATTGGCTTGGGCCATATTAAATTGTGAATTTTTTTGACAATGGAGCAATAAAAATCAGGACAATAGATGAAGAAGACGTCACTTTTCTTGTGAATGGTCATAGATTGAAGCTATATCATAAGACAATTTCAAGAGAAGAATTTGTCAGGAAGTTCCAGGAAAACAGTGATGTGAAGTTAATGAATAAGAATATTTCTTCTTCATCAACTTAATTGAATTTTCTGAAGTCATTTTATTGAAAAAAAAAGAAAAAGAAAAGAAAATAAAAGAAAGTATAAACATGAAAAATAATCACTGATTAACATGTTTATACAGAAAAGGTAGAGTGAAAATCAGAATCTTTCTGACACTTTAGCTTTTCAAATTTGTTTTTCTGCAAGCAGTTGTTACAAAATCATAAGTGTAGATCCATTTCACTTATGGTCCATTTCATTTCATTCATCCATACTTCATTTCATTCATTCATCCATACTCCATTTCATTCATTCATACACACTTCATTCATTTCACTCCATGGTCCACCTCATTTCCATTCCAGATTTTTAAAGTTTGATGTCTTTCTACAATTGAATAATACATATCATGAATTGCAGGCCACTTCTCATACTTCACTCCATTTCATAAGTTGTGATCCATTCCACTCCATTATTTACTTCATTCATATTCCATTACATCATATTTCATTATCCATCTTCACTCATTCCATACAACATTCCACTCATGCTCCAAACCATTCCATTTCATGTTTCAAGTTCTCTACAGGTACATTCTACAATCAATCAGACATTCTGCAGCCAGAGATCCTGAAGGCACTATCTAGTAATCACCTGATCTGCAATAAAATGATCCTGCATATCCATGACAACAAGAAAAATCAAGAAGGTTATGAAGACTCAAAAATTAATGATTTTCAGGAGAGAACAAAGCATATGAAGAACACACAAAAAAAAAATCAGAGGAAAGGCAAAGGTAAAAGTTCTGATTATAATGACATATCATGAAAGATTTTAGTATAGTTAAGTTATGAATAATTCAAAAAGTTGTTTTAATTAATTTTGTTGATCATGCCTAACCAACCTCCCGCAAAAACTTTGGATAAAACTCCTTCTATTCCACCATTTCAAATCCCATATTCGATCATCATTTAAAAATATAAACGGTTAAAGTGCTGAAGTGATTGGATTAGTCACGTCACTAGGCCAAAGCATTTAATGATGATTTTGAATTCGTTACAAAATATCTCCGCGATCTTTTCTTCTGTGATATCCTTCAACTCATATACATCATCCTCACCTCATTATATTCATTCCACAATCACTCCATATCATTCTTTCCCGTAGCCAATTTTTAACCATTTCGGTCTGTGAAATAGAGGCATCTTTGTAACAACCATTGTCACTGTGAACAGAGGAGCAACAATTTGAAGGTTGGAAAGAGGAGTTATGGGTCTTATAGTGAGGACTGAACCGGTTGGCACTAAGTACTTGGAAGGTTATCCTCAAGTCAGAGAAATGTTACAACAAGCAGGGTGGTTGCAATTCTTTGAAAAATTCAGTGGGTTTCACAAAGAGGTGACCAAAACGTTTGCAAGATCCTTCAATGGAGCTGAGGTCGAGATAGGAGATATCAAATTCACCATTACTGAAGCCTTCATTGCAGAAGCAACGAAATTTCCCAGACAAGGAGAAAGGTGGTTCAAGAATAGAGAATTTCATAACGAAGCATGGAAGTAGATACTCAAGTCACCAGGTATGGATGTTACCATTTTTAAAAAGGGTATCCCTAGCTCTGCACTAAAGAACAAATGGAGGAACATGTTGCTTATCTTGCAAAAAATCATCACTTGTGAAGGAAGATATGGTACTTTCTATGTTTATCATATTCGGTTGATAATGCATTTCCTAGAAGAAGAACTCAATTTGCCCTTTTTCTTGCTTCATAGTTTAAAGAAAATGGCCTCAAGTGTTCAAAAGAGAATTCAATTTCTGGAAACAACCTTATACCACCATGGTTTATTCAAAATTTTGATTGAACATCATTTGAGAAAAATGGGAGATAATTGGGAAGAGTTCTTAGTGAGAAATCACTTTGAAGAACCCAAGGAACCTCCACCTGAAGACAAACCTACAAAAAGAAGCAGAAGATGGAAAACCTCCAAAACTGAAACTGGTAAAACAATACAAGAAAGCAGTGAAGAAATGATTTCTGAGAAATTGACTCAGATTAAGAAGCAGCTTAAGAAAGAGAGGATAATAAGAAAATTTGCCAGAGAGAAAGGAGAAGGGCCATCTCAATCGAGAAGGAGCCACAAACTTAGAGGGATACTAAAGAAAAAAAGGTTAAAAAAACTGGAGTCATAAACATAGAGGATGAAGAAACACCTAATGAGGAGGATTTTGATGAAGGAGCTCCTGAAATAGACCCTGCACAGCAAGAAATTTACAACTATGTTGAGACATTAGAGAAAAGAGCTTCAGAAGGAAGAGACAGAACTCCTAGTCCACCAAAATCTGCAGTTGATATCCTAAGGAGGGATAAATATGATTTAGAAATACTCAACAGACATATCAAGAATGAGAATGAAATTCTGAGAGAGCAAGTTAAACTGAAAACTTATATGAATTCAACTTTGTCTCTACAAATGCAAAAGTTACACAAGGCCAATGAAAAATTGAAGAAGAGAAATAAAAAGTTAACCAGGGCACTCACAAATTTGAGATTCAAGTTAGTCATAAGGAAGCCCAAAATGCATTTGACTACCAGGCAAAGCAGAAGAAGAGGGTTGGATGTCCTTGCAGAGGTCTCAGAGTTCATGGAATAGTTGCATGAGGACATGCAAGAATCTAGCAATGGGGGTATGTTGAGCTCCAAAGATGTTCTTTCTTCCACCACATTCCACTCCATTTCCTTTGTCCATTATTAATCACAGGCTCAAATGATCAGTAGAATTAGTTAAAATTGCTTTAATAATATATATCATGACTAACTTGCTATGTTTTTATGATTTTGTCATTGTAGTACTTTTTGAACTAGATCTAGCTACAGAATGCAGACATTCTGTAGCTAGTTGCCGATTCTGCAGCTGTCTTCATGTCTATGCAGGTTCCAGGTGTCATCTCAGAGAAAAAAACATATGGATGTATTCTACATCACTCCCTCATCATTTTTTGCTCTCCACGAAGTTTGAACGGAATTTTGTAGGTGGTTATGCACGTGGGAACTCAAACTAGGAGAGAGACTCCTAATAGGACAAGGACAGTCCAGATGTCCTTAATTATATTACGTGACCACCATCAAAGTCCTAGTTTGGTTTTTATTTGGAAAGACAATTATCCCTAGGTTATCTCAAGACAGTTATGTAAATTTGTTACAAATATGGCTCGGGAAACTGAGGGACAAGGTTAGATTTTGTGGTTGATTGCTAGATTTCAGAAGTCCGAAAACACTATGTTTTTGAAGTAATTTCTCTTTAATGAAAGAAGCAGCACTTCCTTGAAAGTGTTGAGTCAATTTTGAAGTATATTTTGTGCTACTCTGGTGGTAGAGGGCCCCTGCTACCTGAGCAGCCTTGTTTATACGGTTTAGATAAGTATTTTAGTCTCGTTTTCATTTCTAGCTTAGGCAAGTTTCTGAAGTTTATGTTTCATGCTTGTTTACATTAATTATCACAGCTAGACTTACTCTTATAAACTCTTCCAAAATATCATCACGATGAATAAGGCATAGCTGTGGTATTGTAGGTTTTAGTTGCATTTCCTTTCGAATTTTATGATTTATGCTTGTTTACACTAAGTGTCACAACCGGTCTTACTCCTACAAACTCTTCCAAAACATCATTAACAATGAATAAGAAACAACTGTGGTGTCTTAGATTCTAGTTGTATTTGCTTTCAATTTTATGTTTATGTTCAATTGCACCGAATAATACAACGATACTTGTTTTACAAACTCTTCCAAAATATCATTCCTATTGAACGAGATGGGCTTTAGAATTCCATAGACTAGTTGCATGTTAATTTAGTTAGAGCACTCCGGAGGTTGATTGCATTTAGTTCAGCTCTGTCACTACATTTCTAGTTTGATAATGGCATTTTAGTTTAACTCTGTTCACTGTACTTCAAGTAGATTAGAAGCACTCTAGTTCAGTCTCAGTTCATTTTGTTTCAAGAAAAGATTAATGGCATTCTAGTTTAAGTGTAGTCACTGCATTTTAAAATTGCTAGACCGCTTTCTAGCCTAGTGTTATCCATTGTGTTTCAAGTAGTGCTAGTTGTCAAAATTACTCTCTCGGCCTTCATTATTTACAACTTACTTTTGTTCTGAATTTATATTGATACATCATCACCATCCACTTTCTTTTCCAACATTTAGCTATTTTTTTTTCTTTTGCACATAAAACCATAAAACCAAAAACATCATAAAACACTAAACACAACGAGAGAAATAAATACCTAGGCACATATAGTGCACCACACTTCAGCTTACCAACCCCTGCTGACAATTAATAATCCAAATTTAGGAACACTAGGTTGAGCACAACAATTTCCACAAAGCAGGGGGCCACGTGGCACCTGGGCTGATTGGCCGGTAATTCAACAAGTCAAACCGCCATCCAATGAGCGAGTGAAATCCCATTCTCCATAATCGTATTGGCCTCTGGAATATTCTAGGAAATATTCCCAGGGAATATCTAAGAATATTCTTTAATTTTTCAAAAATTGAAAGTCAAACCTGGTCAAACTGGTCTTTTGCCTGAAATTGTGAATTTTCAAATTTGAATAACTTTCACATACAGTATCAGTTTTGAGTGTCATTCACGGCGTCAGGATCGTATCATTGAGGCCTATTCGGTCATTCAGGTTGCAAGTGATTTTGAACACTTTCAAATTTCAGCCTTTTCCATAGCTCAGACTTGAGCTCCTGATCACACCTCCCAAATGAGAGGCTTTTGGAACCCAAAAGCTCACTAAAATTCTGAAACTGAACTGTAGTACAGAAAATGAGAGAATAAAAACATCCTCTTCTCTTCAACCTCCAAAATTTTTCCTGAATTGCCAATTGTTCACATGGCGAATTTTGTTGAGTGAGCCGTGTACTTATGTCAAATCCTGACCAAGTTTTCTCGCCATACCAATCTACCATTCTGAAACCAACAATAACCCTTGCTGAACTTTGTGCCCTCTTTGCTTGCATGCCTTTCCATCTCATGGAATATTGCACTGCTTTGCACTGACACTTCGTTCTCTGCGCCAATCGACACCAAAGGCACCTTGTGAAACATACGACATGAAAAACAAGTTGACAATGAAATTTTATATACAATTGACACACAAAATCTATAACAAGTGTGCACACAACTGACACAAGTCGATAAACATGTATGACACAATTGACACAAGTCGATAAACATGTGTGACATAATCGACACAAGTTGACAAACAGGTGTGACACAATCGACACAAGTCGATAATCATATGTAACACAATCAACACGAGTCAAAAAACAACAAGATACATGTTGAAAAACACATGTGTATGTATCATGTACAATGAACTATATACAGTTCACTATTTACACATACAACCTCTATGTACATGTGAAACTTCAACTCTTCTTTCAAATACCAACAAGTACATCATCCCAAAAACATGTGGGGGAATAAGAGCTGAACCAAAAGACATTGCTGCAATATAAGTGATTATCATACTCATATTTTACACTTCCATGACGAAAATTTTGCAACAACAAAGAAATTCCATCAACTGAAACTACTTTTACATGCAATCTTGCATCAAAATTTTCAACTGAAATACATGCATACCAATCTGAAATTTGCATGTACAAAATGAAGATGACTTACTGCAATAAGAGGTTAATCCACTTCCTACCAAGCCAACTCCATGGCGTCTTTTGCAGTTTCAATACACCTTCATGTGAATCTTCCATTTCTACATTGATAATGGACTCCATAAATCCACTTGCGCCAAACTTGTTGTCCTCTAGCTACATGTGCTTTGGACGACTTGTTGGATGCAAAGTCCAACAATGAGAGACATCATGTCCCTTCCTTTGAAAAAATGTGCAACTCTTAAGCACTTTCTATGAAATTTTTCTTTGCCTCTTCTGCTTCCTGTGTGCTTTCATTTTCAACCAGCATCTTGAAGCAACATGGTTAAATCCACCACAAAATGTGCAACAAAAATTTCTTTCATTTGAACAAGAAAAATTATCATTCTTTGCTGAAACATAATCAAATTGATCATGTGAATAATTATACCTCTTTTGCTGCATGGAATGTCCATCTTTTTTGTCTTCGGGAGACGATGAACTAGTAGAGGAGACAACTTTCCTTTTTAAACTTTCATCACAGTTCTTGTCTTGAAAAATGTTTAAACTTGAATGCTTGCCATAAGCGACATGTTTACCCTCTACTTGCTAAAATTATGGCTTAAGACAATGGCAGTCATCCTTAAAAAAAATTTGACATATTTGCATATTAGCACTTGGAATAAAGGTTCTTTTTAAATTTGCATCACATGCATTCAAGGATTTGAATTCTTCGTCATTAAACTGCACATATCCAAGACCAACATTCTTGGGTCGCTCCACAACCGAAATAGGGTCAACCATGCCTTGTGCATGCTTTCCCAAACCTTTTCCTTCATGATAGCCAATTTTAAACATTATTTTGGACTCGATGCCCCTTGTATGTTTTTCAAACGAACCAACACACCTTTCAATTGAGGAAATTGAAGACAAGTTGGAATGGTTTACCTCTTCCTCATGCTTGTTCTTGGACAAGGCTTATTGAGCTTGAAGGAGTTGTTTCTCCATGTCATGCAGTCTTTGGATAATTGCTTCCTTCTCATCCTTCATAGCCAACAATTGTGCATGAATCTTAACACTTTCTCTTTGATCCTCAATGAGAATCTGCACCATGCCCTTTACCTTAATGAACTCATTCTTCATGTCATCATTGAAGAATCTCGTGGAGGAGGAAACTTAATTTTTAGAAGAAGTTGACATTATGTAAATGGTAAAATTAACAAAAGAAACTTCCAAAGAAAAGTCCTCAAAGATTTCCAACAAATGACAACCTTTTAACCAAATGTCTTTAAAGACCCCTTCTTATTCAAGCAGCCATAAAACACAAACTCCAATATCTTTTGTAGCAAACAATAATCAAGTGAGTTTGTTTTCAAAAGACAATCTTGAGGTACTTTAGGGTAAGGAAATATCCTACAACTTTTTTTGCTTTCAAAAACTTAGCTATCAACAGCTATCTTTTCAACTCAAGAAAACTCATACAAGCAACCATTTTGCAACCAATAAAACAATCAATATTTTACACTGTTTTAACACCTTTTGCACAAAAAAAAATGCTCAAAATAAGCTCAAACAATGCTCAACCAAGTCTTAACCAAAGCTCTGATACCATCTGATCTAAAAATGGAAGTTCTTGAAAATACATGCAAGGTATCCATTTCCATTAATTAAATGTGTGCAAAATTCTCCATGTCTTGTTGCATAAAATAAAGTGTTTTTGGTAACTGTATATGAGTTTATGTGTGAAGGCAAGTTAATTTAATTTTTTGTTTAACATATTAAATTAGAAATTTTCAGCAATATAACTTCAACATAACATGACACAGATGTTTGATGAGCAGTTCACCCCTCCTGGGCTACGTCTACTGGATCAAGCCTCCCAAAATGAGCTTGTCCTCTTATATTAAAATGCTCCAAAATGCTAATAAAAGTTTAAAAGTGTCCCAATAGGAAAATTTGAATGAAAATACTGATTCAGAAGACATGAAAAATATAAGAATGCATTTCCAAATTCACTAAACAGTGAAGAATTATCGTAAACAGTGACTTCTTTAATAAGGCCATGCTGGCTCTTTGAATTAATATGAAGTTTTTTGGGCTATATAAGTCCTTAAACAGGTCTGAAACCTCTTTAATTAGGTTTATAAGGTCAAAATTAGCTAAAAATGGTTTTTGGATCACCTCAAATAGAGAGGTACAATTCAATACAGCTCCATTTCCCCAATGGCCCTAATGGCTCAAAAAGCTTCCCTGAAGCTAAAATGGCTGTAGAACACATTTACTTCCTCTGAAACCTATTCCAATGGATGCATAATTCTCTGAATACTGAAAAAAAAAAAAAAAAAAAAATCGTCCAAAATGGTTAAGTATTGGAGAAGTTATACTTCCAACAGTATTTTTCCCAATGTTAATTAAAAATCCCACTAATGTGGGAGAATTGGAGTTAGGCCGACTAAAAATGGCCATCCTGCCAAATTTGGCATGCTCCTCCATACCTATCGATCAGATAAATATAACATTTAATGTGCATTATGGGTTGGTTACACGCGGAGAACCTGCCTCTGAAACCGTGCGTAGACCGCCATCCCAACTGTTTATAAAACGTGGCATTAAACGATATAAATTGGCGGCCACATTTGGATGGTTATATTAATGGTTATAAACAACCACCAGGGGTTTTAGGGCTAGGGTTCCCACCCATGGTCCCGTGTATAGGGGGCTGGCTCTTAGGGGCTGGTCCCTTTTCTGCCACCAATGAGACCTTTGATACAACTTAAATATGCGTTGCGACCTTTGTATAACAAGAACCAAACCTGTGGCTCAACGGTAAATGTGTGCAATATTTGGTATGTGGTCAAGGGTTCAAATCCAATAGAGCCACAAAAATTTTACAGTGCCGTAATTTCCACAGGCTAGGGGCCATGTGGCAGCCTCCGGGCTTGCCACATGGCACCCGTTGATTGGACGAAAATTCAACAAGTAAAACTACTATCCAATGAGCTAGTGACACTTGTCCATAATTGATTGGCCTAGGTGGAATATTCCAAGAATATTCCATGGAATAATAATTTTTTAATTTTTCAAAAATTGAAAGTCAAACCTGGTCAAACTGGTCTTTTGCCTGAAATTGTGAATTTTCAAACTTGAATAAATTTCACATACAGTGTCGGATTTGAGTGCCATTCATGGCGTTAGGATAGTATCGCCGAGGCCTATTCAGTTGTTCAGGTTTCAAGTGATTTTGAACACTTTCAATTTTGAGCCTTTTCCATAGCTCAGACTTGAGCTCCTGATCACCTACTAGTGTATCTCTTGGCATCTTGGTGTAGGGTAGGCCAATAGTAACCTGCCTGCAAAAATTTGAAGGTTTTCCATTTTTCAGCAAAGTGGCCTCCAAAAGGACTGTCATGACATGCTGAGAGGATGTCAAAAACCTCTTCTTCCCTCACACATATTTTGAGAATTTGGTTAGGACCCAAATTGAAGATATTTCCACCAATCTAGGTGAAAAGGGGTGTTTTTCCTGATAATATTTCTCTTCTCCTTGGATGAGAGGTTTGGAGGGAACTTTTCAGCAACCAAGTAGTTGGCAATGTTAGAAAACCAATGTGAGAGTGTTGAGATAGAAAAAAGGTGCTCATCTGGAAGCTGATCATCCACCATCCCTTCCTTATCAGTAGGTATAGTTAGTCTTGATAAGAAATCTGCAACAACATTTTCCTTTCCTGGTTTATCAACAATTGTTAAGTCAAACTACTGTAATAACAACAACCATCTAATTATTCTAGCATGAACATCAGGTTTATTCATTAAGTACTTGATGGATGCATGGTCAGTATGTACAAAGGTCTGATAACAAGTAATATAATGTCTAAATTTTTTAAGGAATGGAAAATGGCTAAAAGCTCCTTTTCTGTGACAGTATAGTTGAGTTCAGCCACTAGTACATTTGGTCAAAATTATGACACTTTAGTTCCGAAACTTTTAACGTATTGTCGAAAATTTCCCCAATTTTTCTCAATGTTTTAAATCCCACCAACAAATGTCACTATAGCGACGTTTAGGGAAATCGCTGATATTACGACGTTTAGGAACGTCATCAAAATACTAACGTTTTGCCACACAACATTGCAACTGGGATGTTTCTAAGACATGAGTTGATATTGCGACATTTGGAGACAAGTGTCGCTATTGCGACATTTAGAGACACTTGTCGGTAGTGTGACGGTGTTGGGGACAACTGTCGGTATTATGATGGTTTGTAGAAAACCATTGGTATTGTGACATTTTGGGGACAACCATTGGTATTGCGACATTTAGACCAAACATCAGAATAGCGACGATGGTAAACATTTTGTAACGGCGGAATATTTTGTAATGTTGTTTTTTTATTTTATTAATTTATATAGGATTATAATAATATATTTTTATTTGTTTACTAGGGTGACTTAATTGACGATTATTATGTTAGCTATTACTATGTTAGCTAGGTCAAGCTAACAAAAATAATAATATATTTGTTATATTTAATTTTTATTAATTTCTCTTTAACTTATAACATGTTTAATCTTAAAAATGAATATATATATATATATATATTTTAAAAAAAATTATCTATAAATTTAATGAATGAATAAATTAGAAGTTTTATTATAACTTTTTCAAAATATAATGTCCTATGTATTGAATAATATTTACCATTTTTTCATTACAATATTTGTATTGTGATTACCCCACAAATCGTAGCCCAATGTGGGCCCTCTCCACCTGCTTTGACATGGTGACATATCACACTTTCAAGAGTTGCAATTCATGAATGTCACTTGCCTAGTATTGACTAACATGCGCGTCACCTTGGAAATTCACTTCAACATGACATTTTTCCTTCAACGTTACTTAATTTTTGTACCATGCCAGTATAACCTCGCACATAACCACATCACCGTTGATGGTGAAGACTTTGTATCATAATGGTAATATGATGGATCTCATTCATTGTCAAAACACCCCTAATCACTTCCCTGAGGAAGCAGCCACCATGGAAACCTTGTGCAAAAAGAGCATTGGCACGTAGCACAATATCCATCACAACTCCAAATACAGTGAAACACCCTTAAATCATGCATATTGTTCCCGAATAATGGTAATGTAATCTTCCTCAGTCTCAGAAAATTATGCATTCCAATACACTCATGCAATTTAATTACCATTACCATGCAAAGTTATTTAAGATCAACATCCCTTTTAGCTAGAGCATATCATTCGGTGCACATTGAAAAATATGTCGTATCCTTTATGATTCAGCTTCTCAGCGAAGGCCTCTTAACCTTAAGGACTTGGCCTTCTAGCCATTATTTTCCTTCAATAGCTCTCCCTCTCTAGCCTTCTGCTTGAACTTTCTATTACCCTCTCCTATGTTCATGCATGTCATCCCTTTAGCCTTTTTGTATGCTTCACATCCCAATTTCCTTTGTCTAGGAGGGTCCAGTCGGGTCGGGTGGGGCTGTGTCAGGTCGGGTCGTGTGAGTTCGGGTTGTGTGAGGTCAGGTCGGGTTGGGTCATGCGAGGTCGGGTTGAGTTGGGTCAGGTCAGGTTAGGTCAGGTCGGGTTGGGTCGTGTGAGGCCGGGTTGAGTCGGGTCAGGTCAGGTTAGGTCAGGTCGGGTCGGGTCGGGTTGGGTTGGGTCAGGTTGGGTCAGGTCATGTGAGGCTGGGTCGGGTTGGGTGGTGTGAGGGTGCCCAAGGAAGCACATAGAGGTGGGTTGGGTAGGGTTCAATCGGGTCATGTTGTGTGAGGTTGCATAGGGAAATGCATTCAGGTGGGTCGGTTCGTGTCGTGTGAGGGCGCCCAAGGAAACGCATTTGAGCGGGTCGAGTTGGGTCGAGTCATGAGAGGGTGCTCAGGAAAACACATTTGGGTGGGCTTTCTCGGGTTGTGTCATGTGAGGGCGCTCGAGGAAATGTGTTTGGATTGGTCGGGTCAGGTCAAGTTGTGTGAGGGCACCCAAGGAAACACGTTCAATCGGGCTAGGTCAGTTTAAGTCAAGCCGGGTCAGTTCGGGTCAGGTTGTGTGAGGGCGCACAAGGAAATACGTTTGGCGCGGGTTGGGGAGGGTCGGGTCAGGTTGTGTGAGGGTGCTCAGGGAAATGTGTTCGGGTGGTTTGGGTTGCGTCGGGTCGTTTGAGAGCTCCTAGGGAAATGCGTTCAGGTGGGTTGGGTCTTGTGAGGGTGGTTGTATAAAAAATGCTAAGTTGTGACCGCCAGTGTGCCTTGTATTGCACGTTTGTGTGATCCATTTTCCGTTTTCTCTGTCGTGCCTTCATTCAGGTGGGTCAGGTCATGTCGTGTGAGGGCACGATATGAAACACGTTTGGGTCGGTTTGTGTGAGGTAGGTCGTATAAAAAAAGCTAAGTTGTGACCGCCCGTGTGCCTTGTGCACATTTGTGCAACCCGTTTTCCATTTTATCCCTTGTCATGCTAAATTAATCGACGTTCGGGCGTGTCAAGTTGGGTTGGGTCATGTGATGGTGCCAAAGGAAACACGTTCGGTTCGTGTTGGGTCCAGTCGAGTTGTGCCGTGTGAGGGCACCCCAGGAAATGAGTTCGAGAGGGTTGGTTTTATTCAGGTTGGGTCGTGTGAGGGCTCCTAAGTAAACGTGTTTGTGCAAGTCATATTGGGTTGTGAGAGCGCATGATTGAAACAGACTTCTTTGATAAGCCTAGGCAAGATGCTTCTAAAGAGTTAATTCCAAAACAGAGTATTTCAGTAGCAACAATATGCAGGACTATCCATAAATCATACTTTATACTAACTGATCTAAACCATTCAAGAAATGGACAAGCCAAGAACTTCTTAGGGAGCAAGAGATGAATTCCCTAACATATCTTAACAAAAGAAAACATTTAGGCAGTGAAGGGCAAACAGAATTAAGGTGCCATCAAAAAAAATTTCTTAATCTAAAATTTTTGTCCTACTGCAAAATAGAAAGATGGAAAACATAATGGAAAACTAGAAAACATGAACATAAGAAAACTTCACCATAAACCAATCTTATGGATCCTACAAATAGTCTCTATCCATCAACAAGAAAACCAGGGCATGCATGAGCTCCAAGACATCAACTTGTTATCAAAAACTCCAAGAGACTATGTATTTGCTTTAGCATAAGTCATAGAAATCCAACTAATACATAAGAGCCTCAGGCTCTATTTATGGAGAAAATGAGGAGGTGGAAACCCTAAGAGGTTTCCAGAAACCCTAATTTAGCCATAAATGTCATAAACGTGCTTAATGACCATGCAAGGCCCAAGAAACATAAGAGATAAGATAATAAATGAAAAACATCAAAAAATAACTCCCAAATAAAATTAGGAGTGTTTTGTCCAAAAAAAACATTAAAAAACCATTTTTTCATTTAATCAGTGTCTTATGTTGACTTTTTGGCCTATGTCAGTCTATTTGCACAACGCCACTTTTGCAGAAAATAGGTTGTATTGTAACTAGATTTTGAACCACTTCCCGGTGTCGGATTTGGCTCCGTGATATCTCGTTAGAAATATTGAAGAGTCTACTTTCCAAAAATACTTGTGGTTTCTTGATCCAGTCCCTGTAACCCTATCAAAAATGAAAAAATCTCCAACCTATCATTTGCACAGCGCCAAGCTTAAAACAAGGGCATAAAGGTGTTTTTTGAGGTGTTTTTTGACCTTTTGAGGGGTCAAAATAGCTCCAAATCTTCTAAAATTTTATATTGATGATGTGCAGGTCACGAAAAATCCAAAAATGTCAAGTTTACCTCCAGAGTATGCCGCAAAGTTTTGCGCATCACCAGTGGCGTTGCGCAAAGTAGACCAAAAATTTATAAAAAACAAAATCTTCTCCAAATTCCCTCAAAATTGGTGGGGACCCTCCTTAGATGTTTCTGGATAATTACTGAGAAGGCTCAGCCAAAATTCCAAGACTGTCAAGCTCATTTGGGATTTTTAGGTTTTTATCTCAAGGAAGGCTTCTTTGAGTTTGGCATTTGCAAGCCTGCTCTTCCTTATGTAATGTTTGGTCATCTTCTTTTGGAGGACAAGGCCTCCCTTGATCTTCTTGAAGTACTTGTGTTCATTTTTATAGTATTGAATGACACACTGTGCTCTTTCAAAATCTTCCTCCCATTCTTTGATCTATGCATATTTTTCTAGGAGCAGCATTTTAGTGGTCATCTCCTCATCCTGCTCATCACTGTCTAGATCAATGAATTCAGGCCCTTGGGTAGTTTTCTTCAGTCTCTTACTCCTGCTTACCTTTTCTTGCTGCTCATTCCTTTCTATCTTTTCTTTCCTTTTTCCACTCCTTTGATGGCTTGAGAAGAGGTGGCCCCTTGCCTTTTTGAGGCAGCAAACACATCTCTTTGTCCTCTGTAGTATGTGCATATGTGAGGGGTGGTGATGGAATTTTTGACCATGTTTTCATCATTGCTTTGACCCTCCTCTTGGCTTTGTTATTTACTAAGGTTTCCTATTCGTTTATTTTCTGTATTATCACTTTGAATATATTGATCATCAAACAACTGATTAGTGTCATGACAGTCTTGACAACTATCAAGATTTTCATTAACATTTCCTTGGCTACCTTGTACATCATGCTGACTGTCTTCTTCATCCTGTTGTTGATCTGTTTTTTCATCATGCTCACTGCCTTGTGTTTTATCACTATTTTCCCTATCACTCCCCATATCCTCCCCCTCTTCTTCATTTATTTATGTATTTTCCTCACTGACTTCTTCTCCCTCACTCTGATCCCCATGTGATTCTTGATGTGCACTTCCTATTTCACTTAATGCATCAAGAGAAGGAGAGAAAGGCATGTGTGCATGTGGTGAGGGTACTTGTGTAGATGAGGAAAGCAGATTTGTTTAATGAGGATGTTGTGGTTTTGAAAAGAACTCATTGGTTATGAAATCATCCCAAGGTACACCCTACTGTTTGAGCTGATGTTCAACGACCATCTTGATCAGGGAATGGTGGAACAAGCGAGAAATGTTTTGGGGAAAACTCCTCCTTTGAACAACAGAATTCATTTTCACAATACTCCTATAGAGATAGTATGGTAGGTCAAGTGCCTTAATCAATGTAAAATGCATAAGGGGTCTAAGATGATAGGTATAGACCCTAGAGTACCTCCCTCGTGCTTTGATTTCAGGGGTCTTTGATTGCCTTGACTATCACTGATGTTTTCCATCTCTGACATGGTGATGGGGGGGAACTGATTTGGAATTTTGAGGCCTTTTGAGTCTTTTTGCAACTCAAGGATTCTAATCATAAATGTAGCAATCGGCCTTAGTTTCCTCCCCTACACTTTTTGTTCTTAAATTTAGTTTCAAAGTGTCACTGCTTTCCTTGTTTTTGATGTAGGGTTTCACCCTCCTAGATTTTTTACTTTAACCATTTGAAACAATTTTTTTTTTTTTTTTTTTTTATAAACTTGACTTGGGGATTTACAAAGGAATACCACTTACCACTTTTCTTTAAACTTGGAGGCACCGTTGAAAGACAAATTTCTGCAGTTGGGGTCTTTCTGGATTTTTTGGCACCTCCCAGAACTTTTGCGCAGCGCTGCGTGGCTGAACGCCCTTTTGCGCAATGCCGAGGTGTTAGGCGCCCTTTTGCGCAACACGGGTGGTTTGCGCGCCTGTTTTCACAACGTTGGTGCAACTGTCGGTCATCGAGCGGGCTAGGTCCTTGTTTTGCACAGCGCCCGAAATTTGCGCAGCGTAGAAGAAAAATTTGCATGGCGCGGTGTAAAAATAGATGGGAAGAAAGGCACTTTGCGCAACACTGGTTCTTCTTTTGTGTAGTGCCTGGATTTTGCACAGCGTTTTGACGAACTTGCCTAGAAATGGCTCAGAAACTCTGTTTTCTCTCCTTGGAGTTTTTCTCTCCTTGCAAAGTGCGGGAATGATTTACTCAAGGAATTCAAAATCCTTAATGCCTTTGGGAAAAAGAAAAAACAAAATATGAAACCCACTTTTGTAATGTTTATTGTTTATTTACCTTTTCTCACCGTGCCTTTTTGACTGTTTGGTGTTGCAGGTGGTGTATTTGATTTACAAAGTTTCTTTTCTCTGTTTGTTGGGGGCCTCTCAAGTTTCTCTTTAATCTTTCAAATCTACTTGAAGATATCAAGACTACTCCTGTCCACTTTTTGAAAGAAAAGGAACTAGTCTTTGGATTCTTTATCATTTTATACAAACAAAAAACCTATCACCTTTTTTTTCCTTTTCTCCCTTTTAAACTGATATCCTTTGTATACCCTCTGTGTGCAAACTCTTAGTTTTTTTAGGGTTTTTTAGAAAGGACAAGGAGTGTTGCTAAGTTTTCTCTGTAGCCTCTCAAAACTTATTCATTACTTTGCAACAATCTTCAATGTGCATTTGATGGCAGTTGAAGTGGCTTTTTTCCTTGGTGGCCTTTGTGATGGTTTCTTGCCTGCCACCACTATTTTGTTCAACAACCCTAAAGAAACCCTGTTTCTCCTTTAAACATAGGCCTACTACCTTTTTCTTACTTGTGGATGTCTCCTAGTAAAAATTGCATCCCATTACTTTACCTCTCCTTTTGCTGATGGCAGCCCTGATCATTTGTTTGCAAAAATATGAACAAGGGCAGTTGTCCCTTGTAATATTTGTGTTTTTAAGCTAAAAAGGATTTTCTTGCATGACTATTTAACCAATATTGGGCCAAATTGCTTGATTTTATTCTTCTTTGAATATAATTTCTTCAAACAGGAAAGCATAGTTTTTAGGGCACCAAATCTATCCTATGACTGAGTGGAACCTTAGGTGACCTAATGGGGCTTTCTTGGATTTGGACTTTGGATTGAGATCTAGATTTAGGGTTCACAAGTGCAATATAGTATCCATGACAGGCTTGGTGTATTCGAGAACCTAAGGTCCAACATACTTGACTATCCAAAGGGCCTGCAAAGACAATCAGTGTTTGGGAATATTATTGAAGATGCAACAAGGTTATTTGATTGGTAGGTTTAGGTAGTAGTGGGGAATTCTGGAGGTGATAAAAATATAGGTTTTGGGCCAAAAGGCAAGACATGCTAAAGAATGGGTGAGAAATTAGGGTTAGAACAAATGGCTTGAACCCAAGATGGGTTTTCCCAGAGTGGTGGGCCAGTCATGACTAGATAGGAAGATGAAAAATAGTGAAAGTTTTATCTCGGGATAATGAAGGCAGTGAGATTTCTAGAACTCGCAATGTTTATGAATTTTGTTTCTAGAAATATAGGACCACTACTTATTCATCTTCATATAGTGAAAATTATGGATGACTAACAGTGGCTCCACTTGGGGAGGGCAACTCCTTCTCAAAAGGTGTCCAGAACTTCATATTTTCTGGCTTTCGGAGATCAATGCCTTTTCCATTGGGCAGATGTGCCCTTTCTTCATTTTATTGATGTTTTTTTTGAGTCTGTAACCTCTGAAATCTGAAAAGACATGATTCATATCAGCATCATTTCTACCTACCTAATCTACTTGCATAACATTTTTTCTTCCTTCGGTGCACTTGAACTGGAAAACCCTTGACATTTCTCTTTTTGGAAACAAAAATCAAACTATCTAATTGTACCCTGATTTCTTCCAAGAGTTAAAATTAGGCTTGATGAACTCTTTTTATTTTCTACCTAATCTACTCATTTGTCAAGATTAAGTTGTTTGAAAAACTTTATTCTCTACCCTACTAACATGAAATTGAAAGCACGGTAAATCAGGATTAGACAATCTGACTCACCATGAGTTGTGGCATCAAAACAAGCTGCACACAAGTGTTATTTTTGTACAATAAAAGACTAGAAAACATGAGGGCTATGATTCATAATTTGTTAGGAATCCCTATCTTTTCTCTTTGGTTCAGATTTGAGCATGGAGAACCTATATATTTTCTTCCTCATCTATTCCTACTGAAAAGTCAAGTTTAGATGCTTTGACAAGTTTTCTTTCACTAACCTATCAGCAATAAATCGAAAACATGTTTAGCCACAATTAGGCTAGATGACTCGACAAGGATTTTTTGAAATAAGCAGTGGAATTTAGACTTGCACACTTTCAGCATTGTTATTTTTTAGGTATGGGGCTGTACCTCTCTTTCAAACTCTGCCCTATTTTATTTTTATGTTGTTTTTGTGATTTTTATTTTCATCAAACAATGGTATGTACAATTAATGAGAAAAATAAACTAGGTTTTTTGACAGAAATAATGTTTAGGCATCCTCCCATTTACCAGACCTCCAAACATCTTAGTTCCATAAAGCTCTCACAAAATAAAGCATTGTTTCCTCTAACTGACTGAATGATATAAGGGCCTTTCCATATATTTTCAAACTTTCCATGTTTTCCCTTGTCTTCCCTTCTCCAGTCCCATTTCAGAACCATGTCTCCAATATGGCAATAATTTGCTTTGGTTCTCCTATCAACGA
The DNA here is from genome assembly GCA_034641835.2 of Pinus albicaulis. NCBI lineage: Eukaryota > Viridiplantae > Streptophyta > Pinopsida > Pinales > Pinaceae > Pinus > Pinus albicaulis. Next base: position 1,039,464,628 of record CM076575.1, read on the forward strand.
TTTTCTTGATATTGTCCTGTATAGCTTGTGTTATTTTGTAAACTTCCTCCCTTGACTGTTGCAAATGAATGGTTTGGTTCAGCCTCCTCTACATGTCATTTTTTTCTGATTGTACTTCTTGAAGAAGCTTCATGACTGGAACTCCCAAAGAGGTGGGGAAAACTTCATCCATGCCATACACTAGTTGAAATGGAGATATACCGATAGATTTCTTGGTGGTTAGTCTATCAGCCCATACTGCATGCACTAGTTTGCTATGCCATGCTTTTTGATTTTTTTCTAAGAGCTTCTTAATGATGTTTACCAAGATTTTGTTAGAGGACTCAGCTAGTCCATTACCTTGTGGGTGATAAGCAGTGGAGTGGCATAGGGTGATGTGATATTTGTAACAAAAGTCTACCATTTTCTTAGAATCAAAGGTAGCAGTGTTATCAGCGTTGATATTTTTAGGACAGCCAAACCTGGACAAGATGTTGGTTTCAAGGAATTTGATGATGAATGAGTTGGTGGCATTTCTAGAAGGGATGGCTTCTATCCGCTTGGTGAAATAATTAGTGGTAGTGAGGATCCACTTATGTTGGGCAGATGAAGTAGGATGGATATCTCCTATGAAGTCCAAACCCCGCTGTTGAAAAGGCACTTCAATACTGATGGGGTGCAAGGGTAAAGGTAGGAGCTTTCTTTTGCCATCAAATATTTGGCACTTATGGCAAGTCATGACTAGTTTGTGAGTATTAGAAAATAGGGTAGGCCAATAGTAGCCAGCTCTAAGGAGCTTGTTGGCTTTGATCTTCCAATAAAGGTGACCCCCACATTCTCCCTCGTGTAATTCATGCATGATTTTTTCTGCATCATCTTCAAGAAAACATTTAAGCAACAAACCATCAAAACTCTTCCAGTACAATACTCCATCTAAAATGAAAAAATTTAATGCTTTTTGTTTTAAGAATATAGCTTTGGTTTTTGACAAACAAGGGGGAGCATTGAGATAAAGAAGCACATAAATAATATCAGCATACCAAGATGAATTTAAAAACATTTCTTCAATGTATGGTGTTGTACATTCTTCAGTTTCTTCTAACATACCAACCATATTCATGTCTAAAGCTTGGAAATTTGATTTAGCCATAAGTTTTGCAAGTCCTTGTCCTTTAATCAATTTAGTGGGTCTGATTTATAAATCATATTCTAAAATCGTAGCAATCCGCTTGCCCCTTTTACCATCAGGGTCTTGATTTAGTATGTCTTTGACAATTGTGTGTTGGACAAAGGCTATGATATGTGAATGCAAAATATAAACTCTAAAATCCTTCAAAGCTTTGATTAAGGCAAAGGCTTGTTTCTCCATAATGTTATACTTTAGAGGGGCATCCCTTAAGGTTTTGCTGAAGAAAGCTAAGGGTTGTTCTTGCCCCATGGTGTTCTTTTGCAACAATATTGTTGCCACAGTATGTTTAGAGGCAAAGGAGAAAATATAAAAGTCCTTGGTGAAGTCAGGGCTGATTAAGACTGGTGTTTGTGTGAGTGCTTATTTTAAAAACTCAAAAGATTGTTTTGCTTCCATATTCCACTTCAATCCTACTTCCTTTTTCAACATATTTGTGATATTTATTAGGATCTCAGCAAGGTTAGGGATGAATCTTCTTAGGAAGTTAATCTTTCCAATGAAATATTGTAGCTCTTTAATGTTTCTAGGATGGCTGATTTGTAAGATGCCTTCTATTATTTTGGGATCTATCTTGACTCCTTCCTCAGAGATGATGTGACCTAAGAGTTTTCCTTCCTGAAGGCCAATTTTTTTTTTCTTAGGATTTAGGGACAGGCCATACTTTCTACATTTTTCAAAGAAATTTCTCAAGTGGGCTAAGTGCTCCTCATCAGTCTTAGAGTAGATAGTGATGTCATCAAGATATATGACTATGAAGTAACCTATGTCTTCTGAAAAAGCTATGTCCATTTCCCTTTGGAAAGTAGCCCTTGCATTCATTAAACCAAATGGCATTTTAACATACATGAATGTACCCCAAGGTGTAGTGAAAGCAGTTTTGAGTTGGTCACTTGGAAAGACTAGAACTTGGTTATAACTTGAGAAGCCATCTAGTAATGTGATTCTTTGTGAGCCAACTAATTTTTGGAGTATGTGATCCATTTTAGGCAAGGGGTAATTGTCTTTCAAGGAGGCTTTGTTCAAATTTCTGAAGTCAATACAAAGCCTAATTTCCCTAGTCTTCTTCCTAACTAACACAAGGTTGGACACGCAATTTGAGTATCGAACAGGGACTATGATCCCGACATCATACATATTTTTGAATTCTTTCTCAACTGAGGGTAACAAGAGGGGGTTAATTCTTCTAAATTTTTGCTTAAATGGCTTTTGATTTTCTTTGAGAGAAATTTTATGTTGGATGATTTTGGTGTCATAGGATTTCAAGTATTTATACCCTCAAGAAAACACCTTTTTAAATTCTCTAAAAAGCTCGATGTATTTCAGTTTTGTGTGAGGTGGGAGAGTTTTGGACAACTTGATTATTTTGGGCTCTTATTATTCCTCCAATGTTACATTCTTCTATATTTGTTTCAGTGGATTCCATCTTGGGTTTTTTAGCTACATCATTAAAATCAAACAACTCTTCTCATTGTGTAAGGCCTCTTGGAAAGGTGTCATCTTTGTACTGCAGAATTTCAAGTTCTCCTTGATCTGATTTATCAAATACTTCTGCGACACAAGGGATTTGAAGGTGGTTTATATCATCATCAAAGGGAAGCTCTATTTTGGGAGTTTCATTTTCAGCAGAATTATTTCTTTCAAATCTTAAACTCTGTTTTGTGCTTGCAAAATCATTTTTGGATTGCAGAAAATCATCTATTTGGTCATCATTGTCAAACACTTGCCAATGGTTCAAGTTGTCCAGTATAGTAGGCCTATTCTTTATTTTGATGAGGCATTGATTATTTTCATAAGGTAAAGAGAAATTTCTCGCAGCAAAGGCAAGCTCATTGGCAAGGCAGTTTTGGGCCCTAGGGATGAAAGTGAGCTCATACTTCTCAAAGGTTTTGAGAAGGTCTAGGGCAGCATTCCTATATTCCCTTAATCTAGGGTTCTTTGTTGAATATTATCCCTTAATTTTATTTATGATCAGTTTTGAATCTCCTTGAACCAAGATTTTCTTAGCTTTGAGGTCTTTGAGTAGGTGTAAACCAATGAGGAGAGCCTCATATTATGCAACGTTATTGGTGCATTGGAAATATAGCCTATAGGAATGGCCTTCATTTGTTTTTTGGAGCCAAACCCCTACTCCTGAACCAGCCTTACCACAAGAGCCATCAAAGCTTATATGCCAAAGGGTGTCAATTTCAGTTTTTTCAATGTTCTGCACTTCGGGGATACTAGAGTTTGGGGTGTCTTTTTCTTGGTCAGAGGATTGGCTTGGTTGTTCTAAGGGGCTTATTTCTCTCTCCTTGTCATTCACTTTTTCACTTATGTCATTTTCATTGGACAGGATGAAGGATTCAAGGTCTGAGTGAATGGAATAAACCGGTGTGTTATTTGGCCTATCTATGTTGCTCACCATATATTTCATGTGGAATTCCTGGTATAATCTCCTTGTTTGATTGAAAACTGGGATGGTGGCATAAGTCATGTCCATTTGAAGGCTTTCCTAGAGTTTGGCCACCCATGATCTAGATAAAAGCATTCCATACTTTGGGGGGGTGTCAGCCACAACTATATCCATGAATAGACTCTTAGCAGGGATTTGTGCCAGATTGACACACAAATCCTTGATTAGGCCTAGACACTTGACCCTACTAGAATCAAAATAGTACAAGTGTTTGTAGGGATTTGTGATTTCTAAGCCCAATCTCTCCATCAAAACCTTTGGCATGAGGTTGTGTGAGGCACTGGAGTCTAACATAGAATTATGCAGAATTTTGTCATGTATGTTCAGACTTACATAGAAAGGAGGGACATCTCCTTCCGGGTATTTTCCCTCTACCTTAGGACCAAAAAATAGCTTTATTTTATCATCAGTTAAGTTTAAAGTGTCGATACCATTCCCTATATTTAAAACTTTGAAAATATGGGATCTATATACCTCTTGGGTTACCAACTCAGTGAGGGGTATGGTTATCTTGATTTTAGCAATCTCCCCCTCAAAGATGAAAGGCACAGGTGTCTTTATTGTATTTACATCAACTTTATCAACCATCAATTTTTCTACATTTTTGATTTGCTGATTCAGATTTGATGGTTTGGACAAAAATGTTTTTTTAGGGCTACTAGTTGAAGTACTAGGGCAGTTTGAATCATTACTAGGTTGGCTAGTCTTTGATTTGTATAGGTTAGATTTCTTATCCATAATATTTGTGTTTTCTGTTGTCTTTTTAGGAATATGTTTGGAGTTCTTTCTTACAACAGTGTTTGGCTGATTTGGTTTAGGAATATCTTGATTATTTTGTCTCCTAAGGTCATATTGCCTATGGACTTCCATAATGGCATTCTCAAATCCTAGTCTATAGTCTTCGGAATATTCATATGATTTCTCATTTGGTTTTGAAGAAAACATCCTTTGTTCTTCTTCGGTAAGGAAGGTGTTGTCCTCATCATCCGAACCTATGAAATTTACATGGTCTTGTTCCAACTGCTCAGGCTCTCTTTCATCTTCATCTATATAGTTGTCTTGGAAAGGAGGTATAATTTGTTGGTCACTCTCTCTTTGTCTGACCTGAGGAGGGTCTCTTCTAAAATTTTGATTCCTATTCCTGTTTTGAAGATTGGCTTCATTTTCCCTAGGAGGTGTTCTCTCATTCAAACTGATTTTTTCCATCATTCTCTCCATTTTCCTAACTATGGAGTCTAGTTTGGTGTCAGAAGAGGGGGGTGGAGGTGTTGTCTCATCTTTATAAGTCACCCTTTTTTTTAATCTCATCCTAGCCCTTTTCTCAATTAAATTGGCCTCTACACTCACAGCCCCATTTTGCATGTCTTCTAGAGTTAGGTAATCTCTCTCCCTAAGTTAATAAGCCATATCAGCATTAAAGCCTTTGGGATATTTGACTAAGGCTAAGCCTTGGGGAGGTTTTATGTGAGGTGGGAGGGCTTTGTAAACACTGTTAAACCTAGTGGAGTAGTCATGAACACTTTCTCCCAGATTCCTTTTAAGATTTTTATATTCAGAAAGAATTTCAAGGGGATTCTTCCTGATTTCCCATTTGTCCACAAAGGTTTGGTAGAGGGTAGGGATATCATGTATGCTATTGGGAGGTAAGTTTTTAAACCATTTCTTGGGTTCTCCCTCTAGGCTCTGATCAAAAATCCTCATCTTAATGGTTTCTTCTTCTATCTCCATGTAGTCAAAAGCATCATCAATTCTATCTACATGTTTTTTAGCAGTGATGGATTCAGTCCCTAAGAAGTGAGGGATTTTGGACTGGTAGTCATTTGGCAGAGGTAATAGTGGTTTTTGTAGAGCTAGTGGAGCATACCAGGCTGCCATGATGGGAGGAAAAGGAAATAAGGGTTGATTTATAAGGGGAGGATTTGTGAGAGGTGGAGTAGGATGGAGTGGGGTAGTTTTCACATTGGTGGTATGAATGGGTGTACCTGAGGTACTTGGACTGGAGAATTGATTCTGAGTGGATTTGAGATGAAAAGGGCTGAAGTGATGGAGAAGCTGAAAGTCAGGTGGAGTGGAAGGAGAAGCTTCTCTACTGGAGCTTTGCTGCAAATATACAAGGTCAGTTTGGTCAACCCTACTTTGTGACTTGGTCTTGAATAGATTATTGGTATGGTGCAAGTTAAACTGAGGATCTTGTGAAATTGTAAGGTGTTCTGGTGCAGAAATTTCTCTATGAATGGTCCTGAAAGTGGGTGAGTTTCTAGCTTTAGATGTTTGCCACAAAATATTTTCTGGGTCATCAACTACGGTAGGACGATTTGGGTCCGAGTGTGATCTGGGATTGATCCTTCGTGAAGCCAGATCTCTTTACTTGAAGATCAGAGAGGCTTTAATCACACAAGGTATAAATAGGCCCTAAAAAAATAATTTGGACTGATTTGACACAATCCTAGAACAACCTATGGGACTAGTGAGATGAAAAAATGCCTACTGGAGGCTAGTGGAGTCGCCAAGTGGATTCGTTTTTGAAATTTTGAGGATATGTATACAATGGTCCACCACCAAATTCTTGATAAAAATAAATCTAGAGAGTACTTTTGGGTTTTTGAGTTTCTTTATGCATCCTTAAGGTTAATGAGTATCTCCTAGCTGAGTCATAATATTACTAGGATGGTGAAGCAATTAGTTTCTACTCTTGGCTATGGGTTGGTTTTTAAGTCAAATAGGGATGTATATGAGTCTGTAAGAGTTTGTCAAGCTACTATGAACTCAATCCCACCATGATCGCCATTATGTTAGCTCCCCGTAATTTGCTATATTGATTGAGATACAAATGGACAGGGTAACATCAAACCAAGCTTTGGAATCCAAGGACCTAGCCTTCTTGGATTCAGAGAGGGATCTCTCTAGTAGGTGTAAATATGTGAACTTTTTTACTGATTAGGGTTAATTTTAGGCTAGATGTCAAGAGTAGGGTATTTTGATTGTTTTTGGTTGGGTATGATGCTCAGATGGATTTATATAGAAAACATGGAAGATTGTTAAGTCATTGGGAAATGGAGTCTAACAAGGTCATGATAAGTTCATCAATAGTTTCAAGAGCATTTGCAAGGAAATTTTAACTTGGTTGGTGGATCTTTGAGGTTGTGGTGGATAATGAGGTGAACATTAAGCTTGGGAACAATAAGCTAATAAAGAGCAAAACTGAATCCTTAATAACTTTTTAGACTAAGGGAGTTAGAAACATCATAAGCATGGAAAGAGAATCAAATGCATAAGTGAAACCTAATCCATTTTATTTCAAGCTGAACACAGATGATTATCCAAGACAAACATTTAAATGAAATTTATAGAAAGGCAAGAAACTTATTTAACTTTCATATATTTCATAATCAAGAGAAAAAAATATTTAAGATGCACAAATAACTATAACCATAGAAGGAGAGAAAACCCTGAACATCTAAAGTGATAGCTATGAAGGTTATTTGAAACAAATTTAGCAAATTAAAGGCAAAGAGCATGATTGAAACATAATTATTTGATAAACCTAGGCAAAGATGCTTCTAAAGAGTTAATTACAAAACAGAGTATTTCAGTAGCAACAATATGCAGGACTATCCATAAATCATACTTGATACTAAATGATATAAACCATTCAAGAAATGGAAAAGCCAAGAATTTCTTAGGGAGCAAGAGATGAATTCCCTAACAATCTTAACAGAAGGAAACATTGAGGCAGTGTAGAACAAACAGAATTAAGGTGCCATCATAAAACATTTCTTAATCTAAAATTTTTGTCCTACTGCAAAATAGAAATATGGAAAGCATAATGGAAAACTAGAAAACATGAACATAAGAAAACTTCACCATTAACCAAGCTTATGGATCATGCAAACAATCTCTATCCATCAACAAGCAAACCAGGGCATGCATGAGCTCCAAGACATCAAATTGATATCAAAAACTCCAAGAGACTATGTATTTTCTTCAGCATAAGTCATTAAAATCCAACTAATACATAAGAGCCTCGAGCTCTATTTATGGATAAAATGAGGAGTTGGAAACCCTAAGAGGCTTCTAGAAACCCTAATTTAGCCTTAAATGTGATAAATGTGCTTAATGACCATGCAAGGCCCAAGACACATAAGAGATAAGATAATAAATGAAAAACATCGAAAAATAACTCCCAAATCAAATCTGGAGTGATTTGTCCAAAAAAAACATTAAAAAACCAATTTGTCATTTAATTAGTGTCTTTTGTTGACTTTTTGGCCTATGACAGTCTGTTTGCGTAGTGCCACTTTTGCAGAAAATAGGTTGTTTTGTAACTAGCTTTTGAACCCTTTATCGATGTTGGATTTGGATCCATGATAGTTCGTTGGAAAAATTGAAGAGTATATTTTCCAAAAATTCTTGTGGCTTCCTGATCCAGTCCCTGTAACCCTGTCAAAAATGCAAAAATATCCAACCTGTCATTTTCACATCACTATGCTTAAAACAGGGGCAGAAAGGTGTTTTTTGACCTTTTGAGGGGTCAAAACAGCTCCAAATCTTCTTAAATTTTTTGTGGATGATGTGCAGGTCATGAAAAATCCAAAAATGTAAATTTTACCTCCAGAGGATGCCCCAAATTTTTGCAGTAGACAAAAAATTCATAAAAAAACAAAATCTTCTCCAAATTCCCTCAATATTGGTGGGGACCCTTCTTAGATATTTCTAGATAATTTCTGAGAATTCTCAGCCAAAATTCCAAGGTTGTCATGCTCATTTGGGTTTTTTAGGTTTTTATCTCAAGGAAGGCTTCTTTGAGTTTGGAATTTGCAAGCCTGCTCTTCCTTGCGTAATGTTCGGTCATCTTCTTTTGGAGGACAATGCCTCTCTTGATCTTCTTGAAGTACTTGTGTTCATTTTTATAGTAATGAATGACGCGTTGTAATCTTTCAAAATCTTCCTCCCATTCTTTGATCTGTGCAAATTTTTCTAGGAGTAGCATTTTAATGGTCATCTCCTCATCCTACTCATCATTGTCTAGATTAATGAATTCAGGCCCTTGGGTAGTTTTCTTCAGTCTCTTACTCCTTACCTTTTCTTGCTACTCATTCCTTTATATCTTTTTCATGCCTTTGTCCACTCATTTGATGGCTTGAGAAGAGGTGGTCCCTTAACTTTTTGAAGCAGCAAACACATCTCTTTGTCCTCTGTAGTATGTGCATATGTGAGGGATGGTGATGGAAATTTCGACCATGTTTTCATCATTGCTTTGACCCTCCTCTTAGCTTTGTTCTTTACTGAGGTTTTCTATTTGTTCATTTTCTACATTATCACTTTGAGTTTCTTGATCATCAAAAAACTGATTAGTGTCATGACATTCTTGACAGTTGTCAAGACTGTCATGAACATTTCCTTGGCTACCTTGTACGTCATGCTGACTGTCTTCTTCATCCTGTTGCTGATATGTTTGTTCATCATGCTCATTGCCTTGTGTTTTATCACTGTTTTCCCCATCACTCCCCACATCCTCCCCCTATTCTTCATGTATTTTTGTATTTGCCTCATTGACTTCTTCTCCCTCACCCTGATCCCCATGTGATTCTTGATGTCCACTTCATGTTTCACTTAATGCATCAAGAGAAGGAGAGGAAGGGATGTGTGCCTGTGGTAAGGGTACTTGTGCAGATGAGGAAATCAGATTTGTTTGATGAGGATGTTGTGGTTTTGAAAAGAACTCATTGTTTATGAAAGAATCGCACGGTACACCCTGCTGTTTGAGCTGATGTTCAATCACCATCTTGATCAGGGAATGGTGGAACAAGCTAGACATTTTTTGGGGAAAACTCCTCCTTTGAACAACATAACTCATTTTCACAATACTCCTGTAGAGATAGTATGGTAGGTCAAGTGCCTTAACCCTTGTAAAATGCATAAGAAGTATAAGATGATAGGTATAGACCCTAGAGTACCTCCCTTGTGCTTTGATTTCGGAGGTCTTTGATTGCCTTGACTATCACTGTTGTTTTCCATCTCTGACATGGTGATTGGGGGGCACTGATTTGGAATTTTGAGGCCTTTTGAATATTTTTGCAACTCAAGGATTCTAATCATAAATGTAGAAATCGGCCTTAATTTCCTCCCCCACACTTTTTGCTGTTAAATTTAGTTTCACAGTGTCACTGATTTCCTTGTTTTTGACCTAGGGTTTCACCCTCCTAGGTTTTTTAATTTAACCATTTGAAACAAAATGTTTTATTTTTTATTTTTTGTAAACTTGACTTGGGGATTTACAAAGGAAGACCACTTACCACTTTTCTTTAAACTTGGAGGCACCCTTGAAAGGAAAATTTGTGTAGTTGGGATCTTTCTGGCTTGTTTGGCACCTCCCAGAACTTTGCACAGCGTCGGGGTGTCGGGCGCCCTTTTCCGCAACGCCGGGTGGTTCGGGTGCCTATTTGCGCATCGTCGATGCAACTGCCCATCATCGGGTGGGATGGGTCCTTGTTTTGCGCAGCACCCAAAATTTGCGCAGCGTAGAAGAAAACTTTGCACAGCGCGGTGTAAAAATAGACGGGAAGAAAGGCAATTTGTGCAGCGCCAGTTCTTCTTTTGCACAACGCCTAGATTTTGCGCAGTGTTTTAACGAACTTGCCTAGAAATGGCTCAGAAACTCTATTTTCTCTCCTTGGAGTTTTTCTCTCCTTGAAAAGTGCGGGAATGATTTACTCAAGGAATTCAAAATCCTTAATGCCTTTGGGAAAAAGAAAAATCAAAATATGAAACCCACTTTTGTAATGTTTATTGTTTATTTACCTTTTCTCACTGTGCCTTTTTTACTGTTTGGTGTTACAAGTGGCATATTTTATTTACAAATTTTCTTTTCTCTATTTTCTGGGGGCCTCTCAAGTTTCTCTTTAATCTTGCCAATCTACTTGAAGATATCAAGACTACTCCTGTCCACTTTTTGAAAGCAAAGGAACTTGTCTTTGGATTCTTTATCATTTTATACAAACAACAAACCTATCCCCTTTTTTTTCCTTTTCTCCCTTTTAAACTGATATCATTTGTATACCCCGTGTGTGCAAACTCTTTATTTTTTTAGGGTTTTTTAGAAAGGAAAAGGAGTGTTGCTAAGTTTTCTTTTTAGCCTCTCAAAACTTATTCATTACTTTGCAACAATCTTCAATGTGCATTTGATGGCAGTTGAAGTGGATTTTTTCCTTGGTGGCCTTTGTGATGGTTTCTTTCCTGCCACCATTGTTTTGTTAAAAAACCCTAAAGAAACCCTGTTTCTCCTTTAATCATAGGACTGCTACTTTTTTCTCACTTGTGGATGTATCCTAGTGAAAATTTCATCCCATTACTTTACCTCTCCTTTTTCTGATGGCAGCCCTGATCATTTGTTTGCAAAAATATGAGCAAGGGCAGCTGTCCCTTGTAATATTTGTGTTTTTAAGCTAAAAAGGATTTTCTTGCATGGCTGTTTAACCAATCTTGGGCCAAATTGCTTGATTTTATTCTCCTTTGAATATAATTTCTTCATACAGGAAAGCATATTTTGCAGGGCGCCAAATCCATCCTATGACTGAGTGGAACCTTAGGTGACCTAATGGGGCTGTCTTAGATTTGGACTTTGGACTGAGATCTAGATTTAGGGTTCACAAGTGTAAGATAGTATCCATGCCAGGCTTGGTGTATTTGAGAACCTAAGGTCCAACATACTTGACTATCCAAACGACCTGCAGAGACAATCAGTGTTTGGGAATATTATGGAAGAGGTAGCAAGGTTATTTGATTGGTAGGTTTAGGTAGTAGTGGGGAATTCTGGAGGTAAGAAAAATAGAGGTTTTGGGCCAAAAGGCAATACATGGTAAATAATGGGTGAGAAATTAGGGTCAAAACAAATGGCTTGAACCCAAGATGGGTTTTCCCAGAGTGGTGGGCTAGTCATGACTAGATAGGAAGATGAAAAATAGTGAAAGTTTTATCCTAGGATAATGAAGGCAGTGAGATTTCTAGAACTCAAAATGTTTATGAATTTTGTTTCTATAAATATAGGACCACTACTTAGTCATCTTCAGATAGTGAAAACTATGGATGACTAACAGGGGTGGGTCATGTAATTTGGTTGGCTTTTGCTTGATTACAAGATGTGGTAAACAACCTGCATCAATGTTTCTTTCCTTTATGAAACAACCAACATGAATAAGAGTGTGTGATAGGGAGTGTCAGTAAGTTCTAGCCAGTGTGCTAAGGAGGGAGTGACAAGGCTAGGTATGTTAGGTACCCCTAACCCATTTCACCCCCTAAACCCTAAACCTCCAAACCCTTAATCCCTAACCCTTTCCTTTTCTCCCTCGTTCAAGCTTAATCAACATTTGGGTGTTCTGGGTCGATTCAAGTCGTGTGATGGTGCCCAAGGAAACATGTTCGGTTCGGGTAGGGTTTAGTCATGCTGTATTGTGAGGGTGCCTAGGGAAATGTGTTCGAGTGGGTTTGTTTACTCCATCATCATACTGGCCATTTAAAAATGGAGCATGTTGACATAAATTGAAAATTCCTTGATGTGAGTTCATGAAATGGAAATTTATTGCAACAAAAATCAGAGTATGACAGACTCAATTAGTCTAGGTCCCTAGTGTTTCCTTTAAGAGTGACATAAATCCTCGAGAATCTGAAATTAGATATTATGGGTTTTTAGATGATATATATTTGAGTGTGACTTTAATTTCTTCAAATTAGTTTTGTTCGACGTCAAATGGTATAGGCTACGAATTAACATCACAGTTTGAAGCAGGAAAAGATAGTTATGTTTTTCCAAGCCAATGTGAACAAGTCTTTTACTCAAAGGTTCCAGGCGAGAATGGATGGTAATTTGCTATTATATATGATCCAAGAGGAAGGTTAGTAGAGTATATTGTAGAGGAAAAATATGATATTGATCAAGAAGAAGATGATGCAGTGGTAGATGAGTAGGAACATGAATTGACAGACGAAAAAGATATAGAATATGAACCAGGCATAGGAGATGAGGAAACAATTATTGATGATGATGTCGATAAGGATATTATTTAAAATGACATAATTGAATATTATGATGACATGGTCAATCATTTCAACACCATTTCTGAATCAGATGTTGGTACATATGGCAATCAGTTGGATGAAGATCAAGAAGATACAAAAGAAGAAATTGATACATATGTTTTGTTCGAGTATGAGCTGGTATGTTATAAATTTATATTTTAATCATAATAGAAATATTTTTTATGCACAATGGATCATTTACTATGGGCCTCAAAGGACTGGGCGATTGAATAAAATTTAATAACAAATCAAGAGTATCATGAATAGAAGGAAGGGATCGAGTGACAGTACCCACCAAGTCTGGTGCAGGTTCCACTGGAGCCCAAGTGTCCTGTGCTTGGTTTAATATCTCATCGACAAGATGGTTCTATATTTGTTCAATATATTCCTCCATCCCTTCCATCAGGATAAGCCCCTCTTCCTACTGATGCACCACCTCTTCCATCTGTTCCTGCTCACCACCTTCTGACTGATCAGCTACCTGAGCCCGATAATCATTCCTGTAGACTACCCTTTGACGATGCCTCCTACTAATTCTTAGAGGAAATTCTATGACCAAATGATCACCATACTTGTGACATCTATGGCACCGAAAAGGAATGTGCTCGTAATCAATAATTTGGAAGAAAGATTTTTCGTCGAGATGTAAGTGGATTTTTTCAACTAGATCTTCTCTTGGAACAAGAGGAACCAGTATTCAAGCCACATTACGAGATTTTTTAACTTGAAATGACATATCCAAATCCATAAAGATGCACATATTATTCCCAATGGCCCTGAAAATGTCCATTTTCCATAAGTGCGGAGGTAACGCCAACAAACGTATCCAAACCAAGATCTCATCCACTCTTTCCCACTTCACATCAAATATGGGAGTCCACCGCTTGAAGAGAATTAGTGCAATGCCAAAACCCAAATTGCACACAAGGACCCATTAATATAGAAAACATTGGAGCCAAATTGACTAGGTGATAATCCAAGCATTTTATATATAGGGACATGAAATGAATGTATGAGAGATGGATTTTTCCTCCACATGGCATAAGGCATAACGATTTGTACCAGACCATCCCTTTTGAGTAGATTTTCCTATGTTAGCAATTTAATATTCAATGTCAACCATAACATCACATTACATTTGAGTTGAAAAGAGTGTTTCCATAAATATTGCCACCACCACCTTTGTCGTTGTGTGGTATTTGATTCTAGAAAGGCCTTGTAACCCAATTTTTTTGTGCATTCCCCTAAATGTAATTCTTTGACCAGATCAATCGATCTGGATTGTCTTCATCCAAATGGATAAGGTAATATACTAGAAACCTCTCACACACACATGAATTTCATGGCAAATTTTATCAAATATTTTAGATATGATGATTTTTTCTTATATTTCATTGTTGTTGAATACGAACATGAATGTCATGAGTTGAATTTGAACTTATATATAGTTAAAATTTCTCATATATCATGTGATTTTCATTTTTATATAGCTAAATGAATATTATCACTGTAATATTATCTATCTCACTTTTCCTTTTTTTTATTAAAAGAATGTTGTAATTAATAAAAAATTATAGTGCGATTGGTTTTTGAGGATTTTGTTCTCAAATTTCGTTAATGTTCAAAATTCAAGGAAGAGACACAAAAAAAATATATCCATGTTGAGGGTTGGTGTGGCCTGGGATATCTATGAATCTCAAATGCTTTTGATATCTTATATTCCCATTAGTCATGTTTTATTAGATAGCAACAAGCTAGTCTTGCAAACCCCAAATAAATTTGATAGCTGATCCCCTGGGTTGTAGTTTATTAGACAACAAGATAGTCTTGCAAGTCACTGATAGCTAGTAAACCAAAATATATATAAAATAATGTTGCAAGTCCCACAAGTCTCTAATAGCTAACAAACCAAAAAAAATACAAAATAATGTCGTAAGAGAAGATTTTATTAGCAAGTCTTAGGATCAAATATGTGGATTGGTGGTAACAAAAAATAAATTTAAAGAAGAATTCAAGCTATATTATTTGTAAACATAACAATATAAAGAAACAAATAACATCTTCTTGAGAAAATAACCATTCATTGTCAACCACATCAATTGTAGGAGTAGGTTGATCTGGTCATCTCACAAGACCTTCACTTATAAACTCGTAACATAGCACATGCATTCATGGGATTTTAAATATTACCCTCAATTTCCATAGATATTGATAAAGATCTCCCAAAATCATTTTCGTGAATCCCCCTTCTAATACATATTTGCTATTAAGGCTCCCTATTTTTATTAAATACCTATTTGTATAATTCCTAATACCTCTAAACCCTCCCCCTACCCCGCTCCACCGATACACCCAATTATATCACCCCAATACCTACAATATATTGACTTTATTCGTCATAACTTAAAAACCTCCTTTATGAAAGAACATTATAAGATATTGGTCAACAAGGTGAAGTCCTCATGGTTCATATATTTCAAGGACCCTACACTAAATAAGATGATTAGTGGACTAGACAAGGTTACACATGTTGGAACAAGTATGCGGAAACTTGAACCTATCTAAAATAGTGAGAGCCAACATTGGTAAATTATAGTTAATATGGGTTGGGAAATGGGTTTAGTGCATGTTTTGATCACACCTCTCACAAGCATGTCTCCTTTCTTTGTACCTTGGCCTAATGTGATGGGGAATTTCGTGGGACCCAATTAATATACACGACCATGGCAGGCCAATAGAGACACATGTAAATCAACTCATGGTGCATGGCCTAACCCCTGAACCCTAATCCTCTAACCCCTAATCCCCTATTCCCTTAACCCCTAACCCCTAACCCCTAAGCCCCTAACATAAAAAATAATAATTAATTAATCAATTAACATTGTAGTCTAATTAGTAATTTTTAATTAAGTTTACTATTCATAATTAATCAATTGAAATTAATTCTTACTGCCTTTTTTCCAACAATATTGCCTTAATTCAATTCTTACTGCTAAATCTTTCCAGCAATGTGAATGCAATTCTTACCGCTTAATGCAGCTTTTGCGCACTGGCCCTGTAATCGTTTTTCAGTTCCATATTATCCAGCAGTTGGAATGAAAGCATATACCATGGAGGCAACAAAGTAATAGAGGTCGAAAGTGGGGGAAGAAGTATTAAAGGGAGCTGCATTTAGGCATTTTCACATACATTGGTTCAGGGGGGAATTTGTCAACCCACAAAATGGTAATGACCTTTATTTGATTTTACACAGATTGGTTATTTTTTGGACTATGTTTAGACTTACAATAGGACCTATTTCTTCCTTTGATCTAGTTTTGAACATTATTTATAAATTATTTTGTTTACATTTAAGAATATGGCTGATTACACTTCTTCTCGTCTTTAATTATTTATTCTTACTTAAAATCGAGCTCTGGCCTGATACCTCGAATAACAGATTCAGGGTGTTGATCCCTTCAGTTTATATCCAAGATCCCCTTAATGTTATCAACCTCTTTGTAGTATCCTAAGTCAAATAGTTCAAATATGAGGTTGGGTTCAACAACAATTAGGTTCAGTTTGAATTCAATTTTTTTTTATGAGGTTCAGATAAAGTTTGCGATGAGGCTCATCTATATAAATTTTTCATTATCTATAGAGTCTGAATACAGTGGTGACTGGTCCTAGATACAAACCCCATAGCCCATGGCACATGCTACAGGCTATAGCTTGAGTTGTGGGTGTGGCATAGACTATAGGCCACAACTTGAGTTGTGAGACATATCAAATCCCCTGGAGGTTGGGCACAATAAGGGTGGAAAATTGCAAACACAATAATTCTTTGTGGGTAGTGAACCATCAACCTAGCAGGTATATGGTCCATCTGGCAATAGTAATGGAGGGTCGAATTCCACAGAGAAGAGAATTAAGACTAGAATTGACAGAAAGCAATCACATGGTTGAATAAGGTTAGCAGGATCAAGGGTCAGCATGAATGGAAAGAGGGTCAGTGACATGGGAAATGGAGACAAGTTGGTTGAGTGAAGAGTGAACAAAAAAGTGCAAAAAGGATTCTAAGTCAAGGGATCTAGGGTTAGAAAAAATTTACTTTATTATTTATAAAAACATGAGAAAAATGATTAAAAAAACCCAATTTTTCCTTCAAGTTCAAATTAAACTTGAATTCAACTTGAGGTTCGGTCATGAGGTTTGAAGAACCTAATCAAACCTAAGAATTTTCTTTAGGTTCGTTTAATTTTAAACCTCAAGTTTGAAGTTCGGTGAACCATGTGACATAGATGGTATCAATGTTTTTAGCTTGCCAAAGGGATTGCTAAGCTTCTCAATGCTCATAGTTAAGAGTCTTTAAAAGCTAGACCACAAATATCAATTGCATCATAGGCTTATAGAATATGTTTCCCTTAAGAGGCATTAAGGAAAATCAGACAAATACCACCATCTACCTACAATTCTATCTGCCTTTTTGCTACTCTTTTTCCTTCCAACATGAATCTAAGGTGCTTTGTGCACCAACTGGTGGACGAGTAAAATCATAGACTAGTTTGTCTATTACTTGAGATGTTTCCATCATCTCCAAAACGTTAAAACACTTAAGGAACCTCCCTCACCTCAATTTCCAAGGCCTCTCCAAATATTTATTGCATGCCTCTTTCCTTTTTTTTTTGCATCTCTATATCATGATTTAAGATGTCTACCCCTTATGATGGACTCACTTAGGAAGTTTGAAATGTTGGGTTATTAAAAAATTCATAAATAGGTTATTCCTCTCTTCTATAAAACAACTAGATTAGTGTCAGAAAGCATAGCCATGTAGTATACAAGTTGTTTTATACCCCCAGAGTAATTATCATTGTATCATTCACATCTTACCCAAGAACCCTATAAATTTATCCCTAAGATTTTTTATAATGGTTTTGAAGCAAATTTCAAGCCTTAATCAAACTTACCTAGAAATTCAAAGATGGTAATTTGAGGGAAAAAGGAAATGTGAAATCTTATGTATGAAAATGCAGTCCCAATTTTTTTTGGACATTCTAATTATAGTAACTTATAGCTATTTTTGAGCTAAGTGGCCATGCTATGAGGGGAATCCCTATTCCATCAAAACCAACCAAGAGTTGCACCTGGCCTCATCTGCACCCACTCAAGAGGTTTTGAATGTGTATCTTTGTGTTAATACAAGCCTAATCACCTCACGGATAGTTGCTACGCACCACAACCATGGGTTGTATCCTCTATTTTTCCTGTTATACCCATCAAAACCCATTATAAATGCCTTCAAATGGTTCAATGTTGGTTCTACATGGCTCCATGGCACTCCCAAGACACCCAAGCACTTTAAGAAAATATCCTAAGATAAAGAACTTTAAGAAAATAAGAACTGTTAGTTGACTGAATATTTTTCCAGATGAAAATCACCTTAAGGCCAAAAGATTACAAATAGCCTGTTAAATCACTTGAATTTCTCCTTAAAACCCCGAAATATGCTTGTAAATGGCCTTCAAAAAATTCTCACAAATGATTTTGTGTTCAAGTCAAGGGGTTTAAAAGGAAAAGACAAGGTGAAAAACTCCCTCTTATCCCCAAAACCGCCAGCAACATCAAAAACTGCCATTCATTCAGACTTACCATACTCCACTGCACATGGGAGAACTTGCCAACACTCACAAGTACATCAAGTATTGACTGCCCAATTCTTGGTCAATGTGAGTTTTGTCCCAAGTACTTGCCAAGCCGCCACACTCCTGAGCAATGTTTTATAACTAGGACTTGGCCTCAGAATCGATCAAGGTTCAACTAGGACTTGGAATGACTCAGACTGATCTGATTTAAATTGCTTGGTTTGCCAAAAAAATACAGATAATATTTAAATTTTAATGAAAAACTATGTTTTAAAATTTTAATATTCAAAACCATGATTCCAAACCATTAGATACAAAATATGCAAAGTTTACTCATATATATATTATCAGTGAGGCTCTACATGGCCTCTAGAGTGGGGAGGGCCCTTAAAAAGGATTAGGAAAATATAATTTTTGAATGACAAAAGGTAATACCCTCCCTTAAAAATTTACCCTTGGGCGTTCAAGTATCTATAGAGTATAAACCTAGAGATACTCCACTAAAATTATAGTGAGAATAAATACTATTTTTTTGTGGGAACATTCAACAAACCACACATGTGACGAATCATGCTTGCACACAGAAATTTTTATCCTAGATAAAATCACAAATCTATACATACCCTAAATTAGTAGCCTTACCAACAACCAAACTTATGCTAGAAAAATGTACCAAACAGGTTGAAGCACAACCTGAAACCCAAGATAACAGGAAAGAATACCTCCAACGAGCAACAGAATTTGTGTTATGTAATTGACATGCCCGTACCAAAAAAATAGTGGAGGAGGAAACTACCAAAATCCCTTAGAATAAACATGCCATAGGCACAGTAAATAGATTTTCTGAAACCCTAGGTTTGCTGGGAATATTTACAACATGCTGGCAGAAACAAGAAAAATTTAGTGGAGGGGCTGCGAAGAGGCTGAAATAAGGCCAAATTTCTGTCCAGGAAAATTTTCTCTAAAATGTCAGCAAAAATACAGGTAAAAGAATGACCTATGCATAACATAACATGCACAAATTCCATCAAAAAATGATTTGGCCAATAAGGTACGAACTCAGCCTAGTTGGGTTGTTTTGGTACCAAACCATCCAAGTCATGCCTTGTGGTTTGGTACCAAAACATTCCGACTCAACCGAGTATGTACTGGCCCTCTGAACCAATCCATTGGCCAAGCTGATATGCTAGTCTGAGTCAACTTGGTCCAAGTTTTAAAACAATGCACACAAGTAATCCGAAGAAATACCCAAGGCTATGGAAATTATGGAACAAATAATGATTAATTACCAAACTGTCATGCTGAGCACCATATTCATAATTTAATTATGCATGTAAGGGAAACTTTATAGGATATATGACCATGCTCTCAAGCAACCTTAGAATATTCTATTAGACTTTTGAATTTCATGTTTTTCCTTTCCACTTTAAGCGTGACATAATATTGATATGTATATTGCTCTATCAAGTAACTATTGACAGGATTCCCATGGCATACCCCTTCTTTTCTATTTATGCTTTCTTTAATGTTTATCTTTTTGGCCTGCAAGCTATTCCCAAAATATGGGAAACGTTTCAAATTTTGTCTTCCAAATCAAGAAAATCATCAAAAGTTGGGAAATGTTTCGCGAGTTATCTTCCAAATCAAGAAAATCATCTGAGATTCAAGGCAACGTAATTCTCTCCCAGATTTGTGAATCCTTATACCCAAAGCATTGTAGCTCCAAGTCCAGGTCCATTGGATCCAATAGGCAGATCCAATGGCCAAAATGAACATTGAAGTTTACAGGCTTGTTTTTTAATAAAAAAATTCCCTATGGTATCTAGTCCTAATTTCATGCTATTTTTCGAAGTCATGTTTTCTGGTATATGAGCAAGCACCAATAGATTTATAAACATGTACAATACAACATCATATCATTTAACAATATTTCTCATAAATGAGAATGACATTTTTCTTACCTTCTAGTGTCATAGAATCACAAAGATTCAGTGCCTTTTCATAAGAACTCAAAAATTTTAAATTACCTAATGGTGAAGTAAAATGAGAACAAAAAGACTAGTTTCCAGCCCATGGAAAATTTTAGGGGCTAATATTCCATGTTTTTTCCAAAAAAAAGATTCGCCCAAATTTTACCATATAAAATTATTTTAACTTAAAAATCGCCAACATTATATAGAGAGTATATAGAAATCATTATAAATTTGAATAATTTTACAAATATATCAATAAACATATTATAGTTTGCATATTATGGACTAGTGAGATTCACCAATGTTTTAAACTTCAAAATAATCTCCCGTCCTTAAAATTTTCAGTATGTTCAACCCAAAATACAGATCTCTTTCTACTTATCTATTCTAGAACCCATCAATTTAGTAAATCGTATAGATTCAACAAACTTGAATCAGAAACTGAACAACTAGCATTCATTAATTTACTACTCCCATCATCATAACTATTGCTACACAATTGTGAAGTTGTGCTTTAGCTTGAACGCCAACTATCAGATTCTTATCACCTCTTTACAATCATGTAGAGTTTCCATTTTAAAAACCATTTTATCTGATTTGTAGAGTACACATTATAATATTTTACACGCATCAAATAAATCTCTCTTTGTGAATGATGAATTATACCATGAATTGAGTGGCATCACTTTATAAACAATCAATTTCTACAATCTTAGTTTGTCCTCAGCATCACAAAATGGTATAAGATCTTTAGACTCTGCTGTAAAAAAATTTCCTGGAGAATGCACATCACTCCACTTCGAGAAATGGAAGCAATTAGCAAATGAAATCATAAGAAAAGACAAGTAGAAAAGTAATTGAAAGAATGGACAAAGATGAGATTGGTTGTTCAAGTAGAAATTTCACTATCAGATTTCATCAGTGTAGTCAAGGCCTGTGGAGGAAACTCTACTTCGGTGCAGATTGGCAAGGCCTGTCCAGGAAACTCCATTCAGTCAAACAAATGAAGAAATTTTTCAATTATGCTACAGACTATTCTCATTTTTTCTCCATTGTTATGTTTATTTTCATGAATCATCATCCATGAGCTTATAAAATTGACCTCTCTGGCAGGAAAAAAGGGCAAGCTAGGAGGATAAAATCATAAACCAATCCATCAAAGCCTCGGTTATTCACCATTTATCTCTAGTGTCTGAACATTAACTTTAAAACAAGGCTATGATTTTCTACTAGGAAACACACCTCTCTTTATGGTTATTGAATAAAGCTGTTATGCACCTTCTGTCATGCCCAGCTTGTGGTATTCTTAAATCAAAATATTGTAAGAGATAATTTTTGGATCCACGCCATTTTCAACCATAAAGGCAAGCATATTAGTAGCCTCACCTAATATTTTTTGTCTACAAAACCCCTTAATTATTGTATTGTATGTCATTATACTGGGGGATAAGCCCTTGTCCAACATCTCAGGAAAAAGTGTATGGGCCATATCTATCTCTCCTTCTGTGGCGTGAGCATGTATTAATAAATAGTAGTTAAGGTCATTATGCCTATGACCCCTATTCTCCATTTTTCTAAATAACCTGATTGCATATTTGGCATAAGAATTCCTATAGAGTGCCTTCGAAATATGGTGATCATTGTCTTCATATATAGTTCATAGCCCTTGTCTGCCATCTGATCATGCAACTTGAAAGCCTCTAAGATCTTGTTCTCTTTTATTAGCCCATAAATTATGGTACTTGTTCACACCTGATCTGGACCCCAGGCTGAAAAGGGAAAAATAGGGTAACAACTAAACCACACTCAGCCTTGCAGCTAGCCCTACAAGGACAGGAGAGGGCTCTCTCTGTGAAAGGATATTCAATAAAGTGCAATAATTATATGATATTAGGCTAGGTATAATGATAGGAAAGAATTTTAATAAATGAAATGAATTTTCAGGGATGTGTGGGACAAAAATGGGACAGTTGAAACCGGGGAATTTAATCGGAATACAGGGTATTTCATGGGGCAGGATAGGCAAGAAAATTTAGCAATTAAAATTAAATAAGGATGGGATGGAAGGACTGGTGAGGAGTTGAAAAGGGCACAATAAATGGATCCCTTTCAAACAGAAAAAAAAAAACAGAGTATGAATTTTTTCCCAAGGCAGGGCATAAAAATGGATCCTACCTTTCTATGTTGAAAGCATTCAAAAGAAATGTTTATGGATGAATGGAACACATAACAATTTACATATGAAACAAAGGAGAGAGACAAATTCTAAATCTCATACCACATGGATCCCACAAATCAGAGTTGCATCTCTTATTAATCCCTGTCAAACTGTACAATGGAGTGCAAAATGTTCTTCCACACTATTCCCCTATTGCTGAATTACAGCCTCAGACTAATGATTTACAATTACAATAAATAAGCTGAAATGTGGGAACATGGATCCACAAAAAAAAGGGAGATGTTCTGACATCTCAAAAATTGAAGTACAATGATAGAAAAGAAATACAACAATCTGCCCCTGAAAATGAGGGACAACGAGACTTTTTGACCTCTTGTAGATTTCGTTGTTATGCTATATGAAGGAAATATAGGCAATCCAAAGGAAAATTTCCTACTTTGCTGCTGTTGTAACAATATTTGTTTTAATTTAAGCTCTTCGGTCAAATGATTGTTTCCTTTGTTTTCCATTTTTTTTTTGAATAAAACCGAATTTTTATAAAATACTTTGAAGCAAAACTGAAATGAAATAATGCTTTCGGTGAAGGGAAATAATTCTTTGAATGGGAAAAATGGAAGGGAAGGAAGTGGGACCCGCATTATAATTGCAATCGGGATTGGATGGAGGGTGATATAACAAAACCATATAATGTGCCGTGGGATGCATTACAATACTCAAAGGGTAATTGCAATCGGGGGTCGGGGGTCGGGGAAGGCGCATTACATAACCGAATAGAATATTTCCAATGCGATGGGAATAAGCAATAAGGGGAAGGCCTTTGGTAAAATGAAATAAATTAAAATTTGATTTTTACAAAGGGGAATGGGATTTTTATAATAAATGGGTGGAGGATTTATGGTGGGCCCGAGGGTCAATCAGGATCAGAATCGAAGGGGAGTGGAGCATAGCATATGTCATAATGCCAATTGGAGAGGTCTGATGGGCTGTGGGCCATCGAATTGGAGGGGTAAAATCAACGGCGGAGGGATAATCGGTGACAAGCCGTCGGCGGGTTCAATCGGGGAAAGCTTTATGAAATCGTCGATGGAAATGGGACGATTTCATATGGGCCGTCCGATTAAAGGAGGAGATCAACGGTCAGATGTGCATCGGAGGGGGGCAATACAATCGCATCGGAACTTTTTGCGATTGGCTAATCGATACGCATCGTTCAAACATTGCGATTGCGAAGGAAGGGACTTGGGTCGGCAGAAGTATTATAATACAAGTTTGATTTGTATTATAATGTTTCAAAAGCATGGAGGGGAAGTGGTTTTACGTATAAATCACATTTGTAGTTCAATAATTTTATAATGTGATTTTATGATCGGAGGGAGGAAAAGGGATTTTCATAAGGAAGATACTAAAACTTTAAATATAAATTTTTAAGGGAAAAATGGGAAATAAGGATTATTTGAAGATATAGGGAATTTTACTTCACTTAAGAATAAATTACAATCCAGAAGTCAGTTTTAAGAGTGCAGTATACCGTTGGAAAGCTCTTTCCGGGCTCTTTCTGATGGATCTGCTTGGAAGATGATTTGGCACTAAACACGCTGTGAAAAACGTCTATGAAGGCAGGGTGATGACTTTGTGGAGATGACAACTTTCTAAATTGTGACTTATTACATATGATGATATAAAATTACATAATGAATAATAATAAAGGAAAAATATCATGTTTTCATCTCAAAACATGGTTTTGAGGTGAAAATTACCTCAAACTAAATAACATATATCTTTGATCTTCCAGGTGCTGTGACTTTGAGTTTATTTGACTTCCGCATGACCTTGCTGATATTTATCGACATTTGACTCGTTAATTTGACCATGGTGAAACCCTAGAAACTAATGAGACCCATCCTATGATCCACTCGCATGATTTTGAGAGTAAAAGTAACTAATGACCAAAGACCATAGAGAGGAGAATCAACAAGTACCTCATAAGGGAAAATTGATGAAAAATTACTACCATCAATGAATCCATGACCTAGTGGAATGGTGAAATTTATTCGGTATGAGACACCTAATATGCAAATGAAAAAGAGCAGTTTTGATCACTGATGGAAGTATGACTAGACTGACACTAACAGTACTATATGTAATTATGTCAGGTATGCAGTCATTCTCATTCATTTCTTCGAGGAGAAGGAAATCTTCATCCAATTTCCCTCCCTTGCAATACCCATTGACCAATGCACTATAGGTCACTACAGTTAGCTTTATTCCACTCATTAAAGCTTCACTGAAAATCTCTTTAGCCTCATCTAATCTACCTACTTTGCATAAATTGTCTACTAGCAAGGTGTAAGTATAAATATTTGGCTTAAAGCCCTTACTTTTAATTATACTCAACCATTCCATGGCCTCTTCTACTCTACCAACAAAACAGAGACCAATGATCATAGAATTGTCAGTCACAATGTTTGGCTCACACCCATTCCTTATAAATGCGCCTCTAACTTGTTGTGTTGTATGTTGATCTGAAAACTTAGAGTAAATACTGTCTTAATATTTCTAATTTATTGTTTACTCTCTTTAAACTCAAATGTCATTTCATGGTAAATTTGTACTCTTTAATGCAAAATTTTATGTATTAGAAATGTAAATTTAGAAATTATTTCAGTTTTCATTTTGTGTTTTCAAGTTAGATATTGTTTTCAAGTTTTCACATTTCTAATTTTATTGCAATGTGGAAGAATGATCATGGCAGTACAGGAACAACCCCAGAACAGGTACAAAAATAACAATTTCAGTTTCATATTCGTTTCTTTATCTTTAAAAATTTATTTTTATATATTTCATGCTTCTTATTATTTTATAATGTGGTAGGATGATCGCAGAAAGGGGCCAACCGAAGAACATGTAAAGTGCCAACCTTGCTCTATATTAAGGTATTTTAGTTCTTTACATAATTGAAATAAAGTTAATTTTTTTCAAATATGTAGACGCTTGGCCATGGTGCGCCTGATGATTCCCTGAACAAGGAAGACTTGTCTTCATCCCCATGTCCATTTGTGTTGCTACGAAAAAGGGCACTAAAAGAAAGCAAGGAACTTGAGCTTTTGGTAGACATTGTGCCTCAAACATCTAAATTAGGAAAAAGCATAAGAAAAATTATGACCCACCTTGAAACATATAAGGTAGTAACAAAAATCAAAAGGATATTTTATTGTTTTGCATGAGATCAATTGTGATAGGTTGATTTTTAATTTTTACATTAACTAAACTAACAAAAAAATTCTTTTGTATGTAGCATTTTCTGGGATCTGATGTCCCCGATGGTTGTGGTAGTGGGACACAAAGGAAAGAGATTCCCGAGGAACCCTCTTGTACACCTTCTACGCCTTTAGGTAGCAACCATGAAACACACCCTGGAAAAGAAGAGACACAGCCAATCGTTGAATGTGTTGGAAGTGATGAGGCTGCTATGGCCAACTTTATTATTTCATTTCCTGGAGCTACACATGTCACATCCACGGGGACCATTCCAAGCATGTTTTTGATGAAAAATGAAGGTGTTCCTATAAATCAAGTACAACTCCCAGGTAAGTTTTAATATTTTGATTGTTTCATGTAATCTATCTAAAACATATTTTATCATGATTATTATTTTTAAATTAATGATAATATATTTTTTCTATGTAGGAAAGAATGATTTCTACAGGGACTTGGAGAGTAAGGCATTGGTAATTTTTGGCCCAGACATATGCAAAAGGTGAAATTCCCAAAATTTCAACCTGAAAAAACAACATCTATATTATTTAGAAGGCCTTTTTGGGGTGGGCATATTTGATAGAATAACAGTTGCCTGGGCAGTTGGAAAATATCCGAAATATACCTGGGACACCTATAGGACGCACTTGCAAATTAACTCTAGATACTCTCACAGTTCCAAAGAGGGAGTGGAGAGCACTCATCAATGACAGAAAAGAGAAAAAGGCCAAGAAACAAGGAAAAATGCTAACTGGACTTGCAAGGTAAATTACAAATTTAATTCAATAGCTTTAATTTTATCTATGTATAAAATAAAAGTGCATTATATAACTGACTTCAAGCTTTTGATGATAGGTTTCCTGACGCCACGAAGGAAACAAAAGCTAGGATTGAAAACAAAGGCCATCACAAGCTAGGCCAGGGTGGCTACTTGAAATTAGCTGCAAGAATTGTAAGTAGCTAAACATCTTATAATTAATTGTATTACCTTCCAAAATTTTTGTAATCCCATCAAATAACATTAAAAATACAAAATCATATGTAATGTAGGGTGATGAATTTGGAACAGAAACCACAGAGGAAGGAAGATAGATCACTTTCCTTTCCAGCTATCAAGCCGTATTTAAACGTCGTAGTAGCTTGGCACAGGTCCTAAGATCCAAAATGCTTGATAAGGTAAAACATTAACCTTTCAATATGTTTATATTCATCCATAAATTTAATGTCTAACAACTTTGTTTAAATCAGGGGAGCAACAATTTCAACGAGCCAAATAACCCAATTGTAGAGCAGTGCGTTGAGAGTGAAATATTGTCAGAAGTACATGGTCCTCACGTGAAACCTGATCATTCCAGTGGGGACAAGGCCGACAATGCTACTATCAGTGAGAGCCATGACGCTAATTAATTTCTACTTATAATTTTTTCTAATTATACCTTGAGGGTTGTGTCCTTATAACATTTTTTGTTTAAATGATAGAGAATTTTGTACTTGAGCATCCTACCACCAGAGAGGAACACAGGGAAATGGTTCCAACGGTGACAACTGGTGCACTAAGTAAATAATGTCATTGCAATTTTTTTATTAATATTACCAAACTAGTTCAATGATATTTAAAAACTGACAATTAAAATTTAATATTGTTTTTTTTGTAGGCGATGCCCTGTCACTGTATAAGACCAGACATCATGAGTACGCAACTAGGTCAGCTATGCAGGAAAGGCACGAAATAGAAGTAGAGCACAATGATGTTGATGATGTAGTTAGGAGCTTTAGAATTAGGAATAAGAAAAATAAAATTTGATAATGTAAAATATTTTATTATTATAAGACAAATGTTACCATACTTGGAGCCTTTTTTTCATTATATAAAAACTCATTTATCATACTATTTTATGCCACTCACTTTCAATGTTTTCTTTCCTACTTTTTGTTGTGTTTCTTTTTTATTGGTTATTGAATTTTATTTTATTTTTTTTCTCATGAAAGTAAAAAATGAAATATAGATTGGGTATTGGGGAATTGAGGGTAATGTGGGGGGGTGGGCATAAGAGCTTCCACCTTCACGTGGTTGGCCCTATTTAGTAGAGAATAATTTATTAGAGCAATTTAATCTTGGAGAAAACCTCCCTCGATCCAACGTAGCAACAAAAAAGTCACTGTTGACTTAGTTGCTACTCTTTTAGATCGTGGGAGGCTTGTTCCAAGTTCAAGTGGCTCCAATAAATTATTCTTGAAATGAAGAGGAGCTTATTCAGGCATGTTTTGACATTGTCAACATATGTTCTAACAGTATCATAAGAATGCATCTTAGAGTAAAAAATACTACATCAATTACTTGTATTTATTGTATAGATAATTATGGATTTTGATTGACTTGGCAGTGCAGGTACAAATCCTCTTGCATCATGAGCGATAAAACTTGTCAACCAGGGTCATGTCCAGGATCTTTTTTATTGTGCACCTGACCAGGTTCGTAGTGTTACATTTTGTAAGTTCCTTTACAGTTCATAATTCAAGATGAAGCTTGTTCATGATTATTATCTGGTTTTTTGTATGTGTTTTTTCCTCTATTTGATTGTAACTTTGAACATGCTTTTAAACATTGAAACATATTTTGTTTTTATACTATTTTTATACTTACTTGTTATAATTATGGTGATATAACCACCATTGTATCGTATCCATCTTATCACAATCCCTTGGGTTGTAGTTAGGTAGAAAGGAACTCCAACTAGTTCCAATTCCCTCACATTCCAATTACAAGGACCATTAGAATAATTGGCACATACCATGTTGACTCAATTTTTTGGCCATCTTCATTCAAGTATTCCAAGAATACATCATAATATTTTGGGAAAAATAAGCGTGTTATTGGTGACATGCATGTGAAAACATATCGAGTGCTTGCATGATATTTTCCACCCTGGGCTTTGGTACCAAATTTCCCAAGTGGAGCAAGGAGGTTAATTTTGTTACTTCCAACAAAATCTTGTGCCATTCCAATAATTGTGCTAGCAAGACTCTGCTCACCGTGATGGTAAACATAATGCTCTGAGACATAACCAGAGAATTGAGTAACCTTTTCTTGCGTAACAAAATTACTCTTGAAAGAGAAAAACAATATTTTCCTTTGCCCCGGTTTGAAGCCATCAACCATGGATGGGATGGATATTTGCAAATTAGCCATGGAAAATAGGATCAGTTCCTTATTTACAAATTCAATTTACTTGATAAGCATGTCATTCTGGTCCAAATATGTTCCCGACTCAAAATGTCTTAGCCAGTTCCTTTCGGCCTCTATTTTCTTCTTGTTGAAGGCCAATTCAATTGCATCTCCATCTTCCTCATTTATCCACATGAAGTCTTTTTTATGTTTGCCCAAATATTTAAAATATTATTTCCCCTCTTTAGAAGTACTTATACCGAGACCTTTATAGTACTTTATGGTCAATCCTGATGCTGGTCCACCCAGATATTCTCTCCATGATTCATACTCAGGCATGGTATAGAAATACAATACTCGTCCATTTTTATGGGTTTCCTTGAAAATAGGAGTAATGAATTCCACAAGGAATGAATGAATATTGAGTAGATATGTCCATAAAGAGTGTCTGAAGTTGAAGTCTTCCCATGATAATATGCTCTCAACAACCCCACATTTATCAACTTTCTTTAAAAACTCTTGAGAGAGTTCAAACTTTCTTTTTGTCATTGGTTTGGGATTCAAATGTAGGATTGTCAATCAAAGAATCGACAAAGGTCCATAAATGATTATTTATCGTGTGTGCTTTCACCACAGTTGTCTTGTTCTTCTTATTTATAATGTTCATCACATGGGTTGTTATATGGTTTACTACTAAATCAAGGTGGGAACCACCTTTAATGGTAGCTATTCCATTAACAAAGTTGAGGTATTGGTCTTATTACCTCATGTATTTTATATGTGGATAGTTATTTGATTACTTCTGCAAGCATTAGTGAACTTAGAAAACCAAGTGAATCTTGGGGAGGTCCCCTATCATTGTCTGGAGTTAGAATGTTGTGGTGCTCTTGAGGATTTATTTGAAATTTGTACCATTGATATTTTGTTACCATTTGTTGCACATGGTCACGATTTGGATCAAAACCTGATCCTTTTCTATATGTTTTTCTTGCAGATGAAAGGTTTGATTGATATTAATGGATTAGAGAAGATTTTAAGAACTACTTTGGGTTTGAGATGTGATCAGTTGAAAATGGTGGTGAAATTTAGACGAGATATAATCACAAAGGGTGATAAATATCTATGTTGATTTAAGGATTAAATAATTCACTAAACATCAATAAATACATCAATACTTAAGTCGAGAAAGTAAAAATACTAAGAACTCCAATACTTAACATATTTTTCGCGTTGATTAACTTCTTTCCAATATCCAAGAATTGAAATATATCCTTTTCACCTATCTTATAGACAACAAAAGGCTAATAAAACCGCTATCTTGTTTTTTATGATAGTTCACCAACAATCACCACAAAAAAAAATTCCTTAAATGCTTAAAATGGCCACCATCCCTGACTAAAATCTCATGATTACCATGTAAGAGATCAACTTGTTAGCGTTATGTCATTCATCAAAGGAGGATGATTTTGGATGCTTAGAGACACATCTAAAAGCAGTGGCCAATGTTTCAATGTGGTGGCCAAGAGCATGTTATTCATGCAGGAACAAGTTTGTACATGGCTTGTATCCTACCATTACCCTTAGTGAAGACAATGCTCTCAGCTTTACATAGAAATCCTCTATTTCAGGAGGACACGTGTACACTATGACAACCGAAATGCACTTTATTCTAAGCCTAAATCTAGTTGTATATGTAATTTGCACATTATTTCACTCAAAATTATATAAACATTGCTAAGGAACGTATCAACTACATTTTATATATGTGAATAACCACACCAGTATATGTGTATATCTTTATCTCTGTAGTGAGGGGTTAGATATGGATCTTACATTCGTTTTATTAAGGACCAAGAGATATTTTTAAGGCATGTACCACTTAGCCATGTATACCCATATTTTAGTAATATAAATCCATTAAGTATGGACACACACTAGGAATTCCTATCAATTAGAGTTTTGAGCTATGGGATGCATTATTCCTTCCACCTTACAGGAATTCCCTATACAAGCAACTAAATCCTAGGTTGTTCCTTAACCATAACAAAAGTAGAAGTCCACTAATTTTGAAGGAATGCTCTTCATGGTAGTCACTTTAGTGGGAATATGGGTCTATATAAATATATTATAGTCACTGTTTACAAAGCCACTTCCAAGGGTAGTAGAATGTGTTAAAGCCAACCAATCATGTGACTCTATGTATATGATATCTAGTACAAATCATATTGAAAATTAGACGAAAGTGTTATTCTTTGGGCATCACAGTTTAAAGGATAGAGTTCGGTGTAATAATAGTAGCATTCAACATAATAGTAGAAACATATCAGCATTCGACATAATGAGAACAATAAAAATAGAAATCATATAATAGTACGCCAACATATCAAGCGCTTGCGTGATCTTTTCCACCCTGGGCTCTGGTACCAAATTGCCCAAGAGGAGCAAGGAGGTTAATGTTGTTACTTCCAATGAAATCTTGTTCCATTCCAATAATTGTGCTAGCAAGACTCTGCTCACCGTGATGGTAAGTAGAATGCTTTGAGACATAACCCGAGAGTTGAGCAACCTTTTCTTTCATAACAAAATTTCTCTTGAAATAGAAAAACAATATTTTCCTTTTCCCTAGTTTCAAACCATCAACCATGGATGGGATGAATATTTAAAAATCAGCCATGGAAAATAGGATCAATTCCTTGTTTACAAAGTCGATGTACTTGATAAGCGTGTCAGTCTGGTCCAAATATGTTCCCAGCTCAAAATGTCTTAACTAAATCTTTCCGGCCTCTATTTTCTTCTTGTTGAAGGCCAATTCAATTGCATCTCCATCTTCCTCATTTATCTACATGAAGTCTTTTTTATGTTTGTCCAATTTTTTAAAATATTCTTTCCCCTCTTTAGAAGTACTTATACCGAGACCTTTATAGTACTTTATGGTCCATCCTGATGCTGATCCACCCAGATATTCTCTCCATGATTCATACTCAGGCATGGTATAGAAAGACAATACACGTTCATTTTTATGGGTTGCCTTGAAAATAGGAGTAATGAATTCAAAAATAAATGAAGGAATCTTGAGTAGAGATGTCCAGAAAGAGTGTATGAAGTTGAAGTCTGCCCATGATAATATGTTCTTAACAACTCCACATTTATCAACTTTATTCAAAAAATCTTGAGAGAGTTCACACTTTGAACCAAAGTTGTTCTGACGAGTTTTCAATGTTTCCTTGGTTTGGGATTCAAATGCAGGATTGTCAATCAAATAATTGTCAAAGGTCCATAAATGATTCTTTATCGTGTGTGCTTTCACCGTAGCTTTCTTGTTCTTCTTATTTACAATGTTCATCACATGGGTTGTTATCTGGTTTGCTACTAAATCAACGTGGGAACCACCTTTAATGGTAGCTATTACATTAAAAAAGCTGAGGTACTGGTGTCTGTACACCATGTATTTTCTATGTGGATAGTTAGTTGATTACTTCTGCAAGAAGTAGTGAACTTAGAAATGCACTTTATTCTAGACTTAAATCTAGTTGTATATGTAATTCACAAATTAGTTCACTCAAAATTATACAAACATTGCTAAGGAACATGTCAACTACATTTTAGATATGTGAGTAACCACACCATTATATGTGTATATCTTTATCTCTGTAGCGAGGGGGTAGATATGGATCTTACATTCAGTTTATTAAGGACCAAGAGATATTTTTAAGGCATGTACCACTTAGCCATGTATACCCATATTTTAGTAATATAAATCCATTAAGTATGGACAGACACCAGGAATGCCTATCAATTAGAGTTATGAGCTATGGGATGCAGTATTCCTTCCACCTTACAGGAATTCCCTATACAAGAAACTAAATCCTGGGTTGTTCCTTAACCATAACGAATGTAGAATTCCACAAATTTTGAAGGAATGCTCTTCGTGGTGGTCACTTTAGTGGTAATATCGGTCTATATAAATATATTATATTCACTGGTTACAAAGCCACTTCCAAGGGTAGTAGAATGTGTTAAAGCCAACCAATCATGTGACTCTATGTATATCATATCTAGTACAAATCATATCGAAAATCAGTCCAACATGTTATTCTTTGGGCATCACAGTTTATAGGATAGAGTTAAATGTAATAATAGTAGCATTCAACATAATAGTATAAACATATCAGCATTCGACATACTGAGAACAATAAAAATAGAAATCATATAATAGTACGCCAACGTATCAAGCGCTTGCATGATCTTTTCCACCCTGGGCTCTAGTACCAAATTTCCCAAGTGGAGCAAGGAGGTTAATGTTGCTACTTCCAACGAAATCTTGTGCCATTCCAATAATTGTGCTAGAAATAATCTGTTCACAGTGATGGTAAGAAGAATTCTCTAAGACATAACTCGAGAATTGAGCAACCTTTGATTTTGTAACAAAATTTCTCTTGAAAGAGAAAAACAATATCTTCCTTTGCCCTAGTTTCAAACCATCAACCATGGATGGGATGGATCTTTGCAAATCATCCATGGAATATAGGATTAGTTCCTTGTTTACAAAGTTGATGTACTTGATAAGTGTGTCAGTTTGGTCCAAATATTTTCCCGGCTCAAAATGTCTTAGCCAGTTCTTTCCGACCTCTATTTTCTTCTTCCTGAAGGCCAATTCAATTGCATCTCCATTTTCCTCATTTATCCACATGAAGTATTTTTTATGTTTGTCCAAATATTTAAAATATTATTTCCCCTATTTAGATGTACTTATACCGAGACCTTTATAGTACTTTATGGTCCATCCTGATGCTGATCCACCCAGATATTCTCTCCATGATTCATACTTAGGCATGGTATAGAAAGACAATACCCGTCCATTTTTATGGGTGGCCTTGAAAATAGGAGTAATGAATTCAACAAGAAATGAAGGAATATTGAGTAGAGATGTCGAGAAAGAGTGTATGAAGTTGAAGTCTGCCCATGATAA
Organism: Pinus albicaulis; assembly: GCA_034641835.2. Classification (NCBI taxonomy): domain Eukaryota; kingdom Viridiplantae; phylum Streptophyta; class Pinopsida; order Pinales; family Pinaceae; genus Pinus; species Pinus albicaulis. The sequence goes on from CM076575.1 coordinate 1,039,498,489, forward strand.
TATGCTCTCAACAACTCCACATTTATCAACTTTCTTTAAAAAATCTTGAGAAAGTTCACACTTTGAACCAAAGTTTTTTTGACGAGTTGTCAGTGTCTCCTTGGTTTCGGATTCAAATACAATATTATTAATCAAACAATTTGCAAACATCCATAAATTATTCTTTATCGTGCGTGCTTTCACCGCAACTGTCTTTTTCTTCTTATTTACAATGTTCATCACATGGGTTGTTACTTGGTCTGCTACTAAATCAACGTGGGAACCACCTTTACTGGTAGCTATTCCATTAACAAAGATGAGGTATTGGTTTCTGTACCTCATGTATTTTCTATGTGGATAGTTAGTTGATTACTTCTACAAGCAGTAGTGAACATAGAAATGCACTTTATTGTAGACCTAAATCTAGTTGTATATGTAATTCGCACATTATTTCACTCAACATTATATAAACATTTATAAGGAACGTTTCAACTACATTTTAGATATGTGAATAACCACACCAGTATATGTGTATATCTTTATATCTATTGCTAGGGGTTAGATATGGATCTTAAGTTCAGTTTATTAAGGACCAAGATATATTTTTAAGGCATGTACCACTTAGCCATGTATACCCATATTTTAATAATATAAATCCATTAAGTATGGACACACACTAGGAATGCCTATCAATTAGAGGTTTGAGCTATGGGATGCATTATTCCTTCCACCTTATAGGAATTCCCTATATAAGCAACTAAATCCTGGGTTTTTCCTTAACCATAACTAATGTATAAGTCCACTAATTTTAAAGGAATGCTCTTCGTGGTAGTCACTTTAGTGGGAATATGGGTCTATATAAATATATTATAGTCACTGGTTACAAAGCCACTTCCAAGGCCAGTAGACTGTGTTAAATCCAACCAATCATGTTACTCTATGTATACCATATCTAGTACAAATTACATCGAAAATTAGTCCAACATGTTAGTCTTTGGGCATAACATTTTATAGGATAGAGTTCGGTGTGATAATAGTAGCATTCAACATAATAGTAGAAACATATAAGTATTTGACATAATGAGAACAATTAAAATAGAAATCATATAATAGTACACCAACATATCAAGTGCTTGCATGATCTTTTCCACCCTGGGCTCTGGTACCAAATTGCCCAAGTGGAGCAAGGAGGTTAATGTTGTTACTTCCAATGAACTCTTTTATCAATTTTTTGGGAATGTAATAATGTTCCAAGGCTTGATATGCTTATACACGTGATTTTGAATACCCTGAATTACATGGTATCACTAGAATAATTAGACCCATTTATAATTACTTCCAGCCTTTCTTTCCTTGTTAGATATGTTGTTTAAAATAGAAAGGAGGATTATTGGGAATATTCACGTCTAAATGACATTTATTGAAAACTATTGGAACATAATTCAACAAATTTTCTCCAGAGTCCAAATACAGTGTGCTCACATTATCAGACATAATGAAGATGTATCACTTTTCTAAATACCTTATGGTATGTGCATCAAAAGGCTACTCAAGAAAAATATATTTATTTGACTTCTAGTTATAATGTTTCCATTTCATCCGAGGATATTTGTGCAGAAAGAAGAACAATGGAAACATGTCACTAAATATGTAAGAATTATATTTGGGACTCGCACTTCAAGGCCTTCAATAATTTGAGCTATTGGGAAAGAATTTTGTAACTCTATTAGAGCACACCAAAAATCTTAAATGGATATTCAAAGTGAGGATGATAAACTCATCTTCAGGGTTTTTTAAAATTCACAATTTCTGCTGATTGATAATTTTGTTGGCATAAGGCTCTCCTCTCTCTTTTTGCACATAACATTTATCTAAGGGGAGATGTTTCTCATTCTTCATATACCTACTTATCATATTCTTCCTAATTTCTTCTTTCATTCCTGCCCTTGTGGAGTAGAATATATGGGTGAAACAAAAATGTTCAACTAGTCATGCTAAATTGTTTCAAATTTCACAACAAAGTTTCAGCTAACATAGAGTTTAAAATATCTTAACACTTATTTAGATGCCAAAAATGACCAGACTGTGGATATATTGCTTAAAAATGGTGCCAAATAATCTGAACAAACAATATATTGTGAATGAAATAAATCCACCTAACAAATTAGAATAGTTGTTGAAAATGTTATTTTCCAAGGAATGTGGGGTTTTCAACATTTTCATAAAACTGGAAACAAAACATATACTTCATAAGAGTTTTAGAAAGAGGTTTTTGACCTGTATGATTGAGAGAGTCAATGGTTTTTATCAAATGCATAGGAGAGGATTAAGAATTGGGGGGAAATCATAATTTTAGGGACATTCAAGAAGCTCTGTGACAAAGCACATAACTGTAGCTTTTCATATGATTTAAAATTCAACTTATAAATAAACATTTCATACAATTTCAAATTCAAAGGTGTTCTTTTACCTTCTTTTTTTGCATCTTCCTAGATAGCTTCATGTTTAAAAGTAAAAATCCTTAGTGACAAGTACAACAACTATGTTATTAGCATAATTAGGTCACTACTTTCGAGAAAGTGACCTACTGCCTAATTCTCAGCCAAGCACTTACCTAAGCAAGATATTACCACAATCATTGATCTTTTATATTTTAAAACCCAAGTCTGGAAAAATATGGTCTAAATTGAAGGCATTTAATTTAGGATTTACTGAAAAGTCAATTATAGAGCACATAAATAGTCTTATTCCAGAAAATATATTGCTCAAGATTGGTCAGCAGGGCACTGAAACTTAGTGGAAACTCATGATATTTGAGAGGGAAAACCACCAAAGTGTTTAGGAAGTGAAAACTAATGAATGGATATTTTTGGCTAAGCCTAAAGTGTGTTTTGTATATTCAACTCAATGGAGCCTAGAAATTTCCCTATAAGAAGAAGCATTGATTGTATCAGGTTGAAACAATCTAGGAGCCCTATATCGAGTCAAAAAATCCATTCTTCACCTGCTCATTTATTTTGGAAGGCCTTCCTCTTGGCCAACAACATAAATTTAATATATGTGGGTTCCCCATCCCAATGACCCCTTTTGTAGTAGAATGAACGCCCCTATTCTGGTAATTGTATATCTGCTATATTACCCTAGGAGTGGACCTAGAGTATTTTCAGCCAATTTCTCCCTACCACCATTTTTTGGAAGTCTATTCTATTAGGTCATAAACTCCCTTGGGTCATTTAGTTCCAAAAAACATTCCAATTATTTGGAGTTGAAATCTTATATCTCGTATGGAAAAAAAAGAAATATGAAATACAAGTTTATTTAAAAATGCTTAAAATTGCAGCAAATTTACTTGGTATGGTGGTGTTATAATATGTGTCAAGTTTCCAACCTTCATTTGTAGGTCCAGGTGCAGGTTAGAAGGTTGAACCTAGATCTAACAAATTACATTGATTCCTTCAGTTTTTTCTAGGGGTTACTCCATGTACGTAAAATGATTTCCACACAGGATTCAAATCTCCCCACTCAACCCAGTCTTGCAAGGTTTAAGGGTTCACCCAACACAAGGTTTATTTTACTAAGTGAACATAATGAGATCTATAGATAACCTCCTCCTCATTCAAATGATGATAAATTTTCTTGAAGATCACATTCTCAATTTTAGCTAGGTTGACCTAGTTTTGTGGTCACTTAGACACTAATACAATTATCTTATTGCATCTTATATTATCTCCTAACGCTCATCATCCTAGAAGGGGATAAGCCACCGACCAATAGAATGACGGATAGGACACTTGTCACCCCCAACTAGGGGGACTGACAATGAAGGCTAGGGGACAAACCCCAAAAATAAGGATGGATTTATGATGGGAAATTGGCCTGGTTTTTTCCTACAAACATCAATCTATCATCACTAACTATTTATTCTACGCAAGGTATCTAAAGTCGCTCTACCGATTCATTTTAATGCCAAGAATTCACTACAAGAAACAAAATCATTGTTATTTTTGTTCGAGTTAGGATACAATTTATAACGTTAAAAAGTTGGTATTGGCTATAGGTCCATAGTGTTTCAAATTTTCTATTTGAATTACATCAATGTTTATAATAATTACATTTATGTATGTGTGTGTATGTGTGTTGGCTCACACATAGACACAACGTTGAGCTGTCAAAGATGAATCTCAAAGGTGTTTTTCAAAAGATAAGTGCACATGGACATTATTGAGCCAGAAATTCCTGCATATTTCCTTCTCATGAACAAGTCTTAATGTGTAAAATCCATGAAATATAATTATGTCAACTTTTTCACGTAATTCTTCCACATTTTTCCAAAACAACACATTGCCACGTGCTCTTGTTTTCTCATTTTTATAAGCAAGGAAATGGGAGCATGTTATGCTATTGATGGTGAAGGTTATTGTGTCTACCTGTAGGTGCCTTCCTATGGGTCAAGGCCTACTACTTCTGTCTTGTCACCGAAAAATCTTAGAGATAGGTCACCAAAACTCTCATAGAACATGTCTAAAAATCTTTGTTTGTACACTGAGTCGAGGTTGCTATTTATAGTGGTTAGGCACCCATAAATAAGTCGACATGACTTCTTGAATGGATTCTTCCTATTTATGTAAGCCGACATGTCAAATATATATTTAATGAGGGCAACTTTTAGGATGACCGTGTCTTGTCTTTTAGAGGTCTTATTTCAAGTGTAACATGACTCTATTAACATGAAAACGACTCTTATAAATCCTAATGACATCAAGAAGAAGTATATCTACATAGTAAATCTTGCTCATAAAACCCATGAAGCAAGTACAACAAAATACATTTTATTATATTTGTCTTCTTCTTTACATAATTACACAATTACATAGTCAACATGAAGACCTACATTGTTACACTTTTCAATAGAGAATACCCTAGACCAGTGAAAAAACATTTTTGGAGGGTCGGATTAGTAACTTACTTGTGGACTTGAACTTCCTTTAGAACCTAAAAGAGCTCAAACCTTGAGAAATGTTGCCTTAGCCCAGGTTTGAGAACAATTTCCTTAGCCCAGATTTGTAGTTTGCAGTGAAGAACAATAATATATTCATTGGTATGTGGAACACCCACATGGAAGATAACATGTCATTGTTATTTGGTTCATGATGTTGTGGCATTGAAGTAGAATGATGTGGCACACCTATGTGGTAGATGGTGTATCATCATGACATGGCTCATTGGTGATGTGGTGATGACATGGTGAAAACATTCCACTAACATGGCACTGACATGGAGAGGAAGTGGAAGGTGATGTGGAGTTGGGTATTAAACTTTTGTTATACTAGGATGTCGAGGAATTGATTCCGGGAAATTTGGAATCCAGTATTTGGCTTATCTCCTAATACTAATAGAACCTAAACTTTTTCAGTTATATTAATTGTATCTACAAATCCTTAGTATATTAACATGAACTAATTATAGCCCATTTTACACTTATAAATTAAGGTTATAATTATGGTCTTGTGCTTTAAGCGCTTTTTTCATAACAACTACATAACACTTTAGTCTATTACTTCACGCTTATATTTGGGTGAATAATTCCCTTGTTGCATTGAGTGCTAGTACGAGGAACAATGGAAGGCTATAAAAGATATAACTGATGTTCTTGAAATTGCCTCTAATGGTTTCTATTATATGTAGATAAATCTTAGGATTTATGCACATCTAGAGTGATATTATTTATGCACAATATTAGTTATATTAATAGTAGCTCGCTTTAGCTCTATTCCTGATGTAGCGTTAATTAATGGTGGCCTATGATAACTTTTTCTGTGTTAGTTCATTTTATAAGCTTGGTAGACATTACTACTATTCAAAACATTCATTTTTATATGACTTATCTAATAACTATACAACTACCAGTTTTCTAATACATATGTATACAGTCGAGAATTGATGCTCATTAGACTTCCCTCATAGAAAATAAAAGAAACCTAAGACAGTATGAAATACTTGTAGCTTTCTAATTATGTAGCCATCATGTGATATTTTTATGCATTACATTGTTAGAAGCATTTATACAAATTGATAATAAATGAAAATAGTCTATCCCAATATGGCATGATGTCAAGGTGTTGCCATTGAGTATTCATGCTTGGGCATGATGTCAAGTATTAGTCTAAATTTAACATTAAACACAGTGTATTTTTTAATGGACATAATATTATAAATAATAGACACGTATTATTTCTAGAGGTATCCTTTATGGATATACCTGATATTGTTATTTACCTTAGTAAAGGGTACAAGGTGATGTTATCAAATATTTTTAGTCATGTTTTATTGTTGGGAAGTTTTTCTTGCTACAACAGAAAGAAAATGGAGTTGTGTTTTAATGACTGGGTAGTTTTCCTTGCTACAACAAAAAATAAATGGGGTTGTGTTTTAATTATTGGGCAGTGTGTCTTGCTACAGTAGCAAGGAAATGGAACCATGTTTTAATTACTGGGAAGTATACCTTTCTACAGTAACAAGGAAATGGCCATCGCTAAACTTCACATCTAGTGGCTCAACACTATTACCATCACCAACTTATTTCCCATTGACCACCAAACTAGTGGACTTATCCAAATTTGGTGTTTGTGTTAACCAACTAAAATTAGTTGTGCATTCCTCCTTTAAAATTTTGCAAAATATAGTTGAGTCATGCAATCTGTTACAATGTAATGGTAGCATAAGACTAATTCATATAATTTGTGTGATTTTCATATATATTTGGTGTTTATATGAGATATTTCCATCACTTGAGTGTGTAACCATGCTAAGCACTAGTACAAAGACATTCCATTCTTGATATGGTAAGATTCTTGGACATGTTAATTCCTTTGTGACTTGGCATTTCCATGGTGCTTTTGATGTTTATTTCACAAGGAAAGCTTCATGGATGGTAGATCATAATAAGAATATCAATTATGTGTACAATCGGATATGAGATTAAGATTGTCATGTTATTGGCTTTGTTATATCATAATACCTCTCTTGTATGTACTACAAGAGTAATCACCCTATTTAATGGTTTAAAATTGAGTATACATTTAATGACCCTTCCCACATGCACCATGTATTAAATGAATGTAGGTATAGCAACGTATAGAGGCCTCCCTTTGAGGAAAAAAATAGGACTTCTTTAGAGGTAGCAATATGAAATGATATTTTTAGGTTTCATTTCCCTCTTTACAATCCTCTTGTTTCGACTCCCTTGGAGGAATTTCAAGCATAGCCTTCTAGTCTTATAAATGCAACCGACGGGATTCAAACTTATAAAACACATCTAATAGAACAATGATTTTAGGCCCAACCTCAGCAAAAGGGTGTTGGAAAAATAACATAAGAATGGTCAAAACTAAGCCATTCAAGTAATAGTGGATCACCCAAACATAAACAAGAACAAAAAAAATCACAATTACACATGGGGGTATGTTACAAGTGACATCATATCCCAAGTTCCAACACTTGACCTTGGGTTGAAAAATAAGTATAAGAAGGAATGGTATTATTCATGCATGCATAAATCCTCGATCCTTATGTTATCGCTGAGTAGGGTGACATTGTAGGTAGATCGAGGTGAGAAACAAGAGTTAGATCTAACAGTGGCACCATACTACCTTGGTAGATCGAAAAAGAGATAAAAATTGCATCATACTATCAATGTTCCTAACTTGTTAACAGATTTTATTGAGAACAAGTCCCATCATTAAAATTTATAAAGGATACTATCATCAATAATTTTTCCAAAATGTCACAATTTCCTTGAACTGGAAGAGTGTCATTTCAATACTTATTCTTATGCTAACTATATGCATGAATATATGATGATTCCAAGATTGATCTACCTGCAAATATGTTTTCATGCCAAATTTGCATAGGTATCCATCCCTCTAGCTAGGGCTTCCCATTTTCACTGGTGGACTGATAATTCCTTTTGAGAATTCAACTTTCACATGAGTGAAATTTCAAAGTAGCTCAAGGACCTGTTCAAGAGTCAAGAACTTGACACTATTTTACATGAATTGTGATCCATGTCCCCTAGTATTATCCTTATGCTGATAAGACACCTAAATATTTTCTCCTTTCAAATTTGGCCCACAAACTAGGGCTTTCAGCAAGAACAAGAAATGTTTTCTCCTTCTTTATTAGTACTCTGAAATTTTTTATTATTTCTAGTTTTCCCAATTCTTGTCAGTTCGAAGATGAAACCTTGATCATTTGGAGGGTTCATGTGCTCCTCTTCTATATCAAAAGCCTGGATTATTATTGATAACTTATCCAATGTTTTTTTTATAAAATGGATTTTTCCGTCGGTACTCTGATGTTAAGTTTTTTTTTTTTAAATCGTTTGTGTCGTCGGTATTTCAACATCTTAACACCATCGCTCAAGCGATGTTTACTTTTTTTTTTTAATTTTTTGTTTCTTCGGTCTTCCAACCACTTAGAACCATTGCTCTAGTGACACTACTTTTTTTTTTCTTTTTCTTTTGGTTTCATCAGTCTTCCGACTGCTTTGAACCATCACTCTAGCGACGTTCACCTTTTTTTTTTTTTTTGGTCTTCCAACTGCTTAGAATCATTTTTCTAGCGATGTTTATTTTATTTTATTTTATTTGGTTTCATCGGTCTTCCAACCTTTAGTACCATCGTTTTAGCAACGTTTGGAGTTGTCGGACTAGCAATGTTTGTGCCCATCGGAAATGCGATGATTCATTAAACATTAGAAGTGTGAAAAAAATATAAAACGTTGGAGATATCATTTTTATACCGACATTTAAGTCAAGTGTCAAAAGTCCGACATGAGGAGAAACCACATTTTGGCGCACCGAAAAACGCCACTCTTGGGCCACCTATGTGTCGCAAGAGCGACATTTTTCCCATCGGAATTTGGGGCAAATGTGCTAGTGAGCTTTGGACAAATTCTTGCTAATGAAATAGATGGCATAGGGTAATTTTTCTTCCAACTACCCCATAGCTGCCCCAACAGATTTTTATGATGCATCTGTGTGGATTTTGGCTTGAGGGGTCCTAAGCCAAGTTCAGATTTATTGTGCAACCAACAAACCCTCCAACTGCTAGCCCTTTTAGCAATGATCTGCTTGCGCATATCAAAGTCTCACCCGAAGTAGTATGTTGGGGTGTTGGATCTAGGTTTCCGCACCCTGAGGAATAATTTAACGTGCTGGAACTAGACAAACCTATAAATGTGAACTGAAAAAATTATATGCAAAGGCATGCATCAATAGATTAACAATAAACCAACAGATTGACCCTTCATTTCAGATTATCCTAGAATGCAGTATATATTTGCGCGCTGTAAACAGATGTACTTTAATCAGAGCTATTCATCTACAATGTTCTTCACACATAATATAATTTATTCATTCACGCAGATGCATTTAATCATAAACAAAAGTAAAGATGCAATCACAGAACAGATTCTGATCTCAAGTAAATAATAGATACACAACACATCAATTGCATAATACACTCAAGTTCACCAAAACAATATTCTATATTAAGAGATCCAATTGGTCAATACATTCAGTTCTTCAATACCATTACCTCTTCTGTGCACACACCCAACGGAGTCTGCACACAACCAGGATTAAGGTCTCCATGCACACAGCCATCAGTAGCCTTTCTCCACAAAAACCTAGGCTTATATCAAAATCTTACAAAATATTCATCAGTGATCATTCAATTATATCTCTACTTGACTCGATCTATATATATTTATATTAACTTATCGTGTAGATACCATGGTCTCAAACAATGGTTTTATACTCATGGTTTCCCCTTAAAACCCATTTACATTGAATAAGGACTTTGACCCGCTATTACGTAGGTAAATCCTCTCTGCGGACAGAGACGATCCCTCTATCCCTAGGGTGGGTCTAGAAACAAAGGGACACTCTAAAGTGTTGCTTCCTAGTTAATGAATGAAAAATATACATGGTAGATCTACCTACCTAGAATCCAATGCTGTTTTCATTGCAGAAAGTGTAGTATCCTCTTGCTCCTGCCTTGGAAAATCACAATATGTTCGTTGTTACGCCTGGATACCTACACATAGAACAAGAAACAAGAAAAACATATGACATCATAGTTTCACTCATAACTATTAACCAGTCAAAGATGGCTAAACATATCGCATTACACAAACATCATAACGCAATAGTGTAACCAAACATTAGTCATGTGTATAAATGAATAGAAGGAAGAGTTACAACCAATGCTTTGACGTCGCAGTCTCCTCCAGTGGGGTTCAGGCGAAGCACGTCTCAGATGTTCATCAGGGAATTCAGATGGGATGAGGGAATGGGCTTAAGCTCTCTCAACGAATTTCCTTCTTGTTCTATCTCTTAAAAAATTCTGCTATAGTAGTTCAATTCTCCATGTTCAGCTATTCAGCTGTTCAGCTAGCTTGTTCTAAGAGAGATAACTTCTTTTATAGAGGAAAAGGAGGAGGTTAGGATCCCTACAAAGATGGAAGGGAGGCATATCCTTTAGGAGGTTCTTATGGGAGGTGGAAACCATAAACTAAAGGAGGGAGTCCATGGTTATTCATTCCAACCACTCCCGATGACTCATCCTCGAAGTTGTTGAAGTGGAATCTCCAGCTCTATTTTTAAAAAACATTCCATAAACAGCTTGGCATGGGTGTCTAACTGGGACAGAGTGCCAACTGGCATGGGGCCCAGTGTTAATCTTCCTCATTGGTGTGAGGGAAAAATTGGCTACTCGCGCCAAGGTAAAAACAGGGGTTTTTGAAGCTCTGCTTAGGGAAATGTTAACAGAAGGAATATTGGTCTCATGTAAAGGGATGCAATGATGGTATTTTCAAGGCATGACACTTCTTATTGATCACATAAATGACCCTCCAATGGGAAAGATGGGAGTTGCAGGGATGGTGACAAAATTTTCTCTAACACCCGCCCCAAAGCCCCTTTGACTCTTCCGCGTGGCGCGAACAACAAAACATATACAAAAATCTATCAACATTGACCTCATGGGACCCTGCTCTAACTGTGGATATGGAAAGACAAAGCCAAATTTGGACCTCAGAGAATGGGGGAAGTAGTTAAATTTTCCTAAATGAACTCAAAATATTCTTGACAGATAATGGACTAGAAAAGCTCAGAATATTTGGCCATTAATCCAAATGGCAAAGCCAATTTTCTAAAGTCTTTAATGAACCTTCTATAATAGCCACCCAAAACTATGAAACTTCTGACATATCTATGCTTTTGAGGAACAAGTAACCTTTTTATGATAGTGATTTTTTTAGGGTGGCCCAAGAGTACTCCTGCTCTTTTTAAGAATTCACACTTTCCGGACTGAGGGAGAGATGCATCTCAATGCACCTTCTTAGCACTTTTCCAAAATTTGAGAGAGCTTATTGGAAGTCATCCCCATATGGTGTGAAATCATCCATGTAGATTTAAACAAAGTCATGGACTAGCTTAGAGAACATTAGAGTGGTGGCTTTGGTGCACAAGTGTACCAATCCACTAGTGCTTGGTAGGAGTGGTCGCTGCCTCCAAGCTATGGTCACAGGAAGAAAATATGGTAGCATGTTAGTGAATACATGCTAATATATATAAAACAAACTAAATTATGGAATGTAGTATGCATATAGAGAGAATAAACACAAATAAAATAAAACAAAAACAAAATATCACAATGATTCAAATGTCGCAATAATGCAAATGAGGGAATCAAAGTCCCCTCTTATTGACCACTATTAATAATAAATATGAAACGTTACACTCTTGCCAAAGGATCCTTATAAATATGGAGTTCTAAGACCCAGTGCAAGGAATTTTTTACCCTTTAGCTGGTGTCACAAGGTCTCTCTCTTCTCCGAAGGATTGAAGTTTTTGGGTGGCCAGCAACCGAATCCTCACTCAATTGCTACACTGGATTACACACTGTTGGCTTTCTCATGAGAAATTTGGCCACCATAATAATGTTTTCATGTTTTTCTCATCCCTTGGTAGCCATTAGGGGAATTTTAAGGTCTAAAATGGGCCTCCTAAGAAAAATGTACCAAAAAAATAAACTTTATAAGAAACAATAGGATTCAAGATGATGATGTCAATCACGGGGGATGATTCACCATTTTTTAAGTAAAATGGTAAAAAGATTAAAAAATAATAAAATAAGAAAACTATTTTTTTAGCTCGTATTTTCAACTTATCTCCCAAATTTTTTACTCAAATTTCAAGCAAGAGTACTCGTTGGATGAAAAATCTAATTCCTCATCCAAGGAGTACCCATGTTGCACACTTTCAATTGACCCTGCTACACGAAAAATGAGAAATAAATGAAAAAATGTGATTGCAATCACGTTTTTTCATGTATTTCTCATTTTTTCGTTTAGCAGGGTCAATCAAAAGTATGCAACATGGGTACTCCTTGGATAGAAATTAAATTTTTCATCCAACAAGTACTCCCACTCAAAATTTGAGTAAAACTTTGGGAGATAAGTTGAAAATATGAGTTGAAAAAGTAGTTTTTTCTTTTTTCCCTCTAAAAATTTGATGATGTCATCAAATATTATTTTATTCTTTCCACTATTATTTTATAATTTCCTTAGGAGGCCCATTTTAGACCTCAAAATTCCCCTAATGAATTATAGAAAAAATCAAATCCTTCTTCCCTCTCTTGGTACACTTGTGGATGGTGACCCAAGAGAGAGGGTTGATTTCTTTTTGTGCCCACTTGATTCCTCTGTGTGCTCACTTGAGATCCCAATGTAGCTTAGGCGGCTGTCCTTAGGTGGCCTCAAGTGGAGGATCATTTCCTGAAGTGTGTCAAGAAGTCCCAGAAAGTGACTTCCGCAACTCCTAGGAGCGCGCAACTTTTTTAGGGAAATTTGTGCAGACCAGTGCAATATCAAAGGAAAATGCACGCAAGATGCATTTTTCATATGTCTCTGGTGCGCAATTTGATTTTTGGCCTCTTGACCTTAGAGATTTAAAAAAAAAATCAGATCCTCTAATGTTCCTTAGCCTTGTAAATCCTTCTGCCTGACATTTAATAATGTCATTTTTGCTTGACCGATTTTCCAATGATAACAGTTGCCCCCTAATGTGTGAGTTCTAGGAAGAAATGTATAGCCGAAATACATTATAGTTTATTTTCTATGTAACTTGTGTGGAGAGAGAGAGACCTGCGTACAACCCAAGGTTGGAAACCCCTTGCAGTGGGTAGAAGAGTGACCATGTTCAGTCAAAAACCTACAAGAAATAGTATGATACAATAAATACAATTTTTCTATGAGTTGGCCATGTCCCATGCTTGTAATGCTTTGGCTAGCTAAACAAATCTATCTGACAGATAAAGGTTCTATCTGTGTCACTGATATGGTAGTGATATGCTGATTTGGTTGATGATGATGATTGTTGACGCCCTCAGGGGCATTTTTTCTTTGACAATAGGTTGAATGTGGTGCCCACATATGTAATCTTGGTATGGCATATAAATTCTCATTTTACATGTGGGTGTATGACTGGGACCTTCACATGTAAGCATTTATGAAAGAGATTCTTATAATGGCACGGGTCTTCGACGAATCTGAGCAAAGTGAAATGGTTGTAAAGTACGATACCATCTTAACATGAAAGCTTGTGTTGTAGTCAAATTTCAGGAGGATCGATGAAATCTATGGGTAATGATGATTCACACAGTTCCACCCAAGGATTCCCCTACTGTGGTGAGGAGTCATCCAAGGTATTGCTTCCTTTTTGGAGAATGGGTGTTGAAGTCGAAAAAAAGGAAGCCTAAACTGAATGAGAAAGCTACTGATGTAATGGACCAAGGTCTCTGATTCGATAGGTTTAACATAGGCATGATGGAAATGGGTGACTGAAAACTAATGATGGGAATTCAATGGCCCAAGGTCGGAGCATAAAAAAGCAGCTTGGTAGCAGTCATAACTATTTTTGATGAGGAAATCCATAGAGTCGGTAAGACATCTAGGGTGGGTATATGTTGGTTTTGAATGTCATGGTGGCTATGCGTAAAATGTGTGATGCTCCGACCAAGGGTGACTAGGGAATGCTGCCATGCGAGAAAAATGGATGGATGAGTGGGGGACTGTTCTCTATTTGAGATATTTGCACACTTGCCAAAAGAATGAAATAATGGGATTGGTTTATACAAAACATAGAGACGGGTGCCCCAAAACATGAAAATGTTCGCTCACTGATGATATGAGGAGGGTTTTTTTGCTGAGGTTGGGGGCCCCATTGGTTGGATTCTTGTGTGGGGATGATGAAGCAGATGGAAAATTCACAGATGGGCTATGTTGATGGATGGATGGTAGGAAAAATGTGAGACGCGGTGGTGCGTGTTTGATCTTCTTGAAAGAAATGGTAGTCCAGGAAAGGTGTTTTATTTTGATATGGTAAAACTTGACTTGATGCATGGCAGATGAATGGGCATGAAGTGATTCCCATACTGAAGTGGTATGGCCATGGTTTCATGATTTTCTGATGAGTGGTCTACTTTGAGTGACACATTCCATGGAGGGAAGGCTCTACCGACCAACAAGGACCTTTATCATGTGCAAGGTGGGGATATGATAAACATGGTCGAGTGTTTGGAACCTATGGTTGATTTCTTGTTGGAAAAATGATGTCAAGATATGCATAGTTTTTCTGGGACTCTATCATGCTGAGGGTAGATTGATACCTTCTCTGGAACCTTCGGTTCATGGCGAAATGGATGTTTTGTACAATACCTGCAACAAAATACCCCAAGTGAAAGAATTTTTCTCATTCAAATATTAATGAGAACATGTGCTAAATGAACATAAGATAAGAGAGCGCATACCTTTTTAGAGAAGCATTGAAATCGCTCGCACCTATTGACTGTTGACATGCAATCGTGAAATAAAGAGGCCAAAAATATCTTGCCCATAGGAATTCCTGGGCGATGAACATTCCAAAGAGGTGACCACTGCAAGCTCTGTTGTGTCAGTCATTAAGGGCTTGTTCCACTTGGTCATGGATGAGGCATCAACGTAAGATGGTGTTGATGCCCTGTCAGTATAAGACATCTCCCATGAGGAGGTATTTGTGGGCCTAGTGGCATATGTGCCGACGATCATCACAAGTGAAGTGGGGTCTGAACTTTTGGGTTTGTAAAAAGAGGAGAATATCTCTGTACCAAGGTTCGTTGGTCACTACAAGGAAGAGATGTTGTTTGATAGTGAATCGTTGACTGGTGATCCTTTGATGTGACATGGGAGGTCCGTAATGAACTCGGCTAAGATTAATGCCTTCTTTCTCTTGGGGGAGCGAGTGAAACTGTAAGTCATATTCCTACAGAATGACTATCCAGCGGGCATACTTATGGTTCATTAAATGGAGCGTGAGTAGGTATTTGATGGGGTTAATATCTGCAATGACTATTGTTCTCCTTAAGATAATGTAGTGGTGAAGTTTTTGGACTGCGTGAATTAGCGCTAGGCCAATATTTTCTTCAGGCTCATATCTTAATGTAGGTCATGATAAGGTTTTCCTAACATAATATATTATGTGCTCCTTCCCATTCAAGCCCTCCTGGATCGATACTCCATTCAAAGCAGTCTCGGATGTTGACAGATATAGGATGGAGTCTTTTTTGTAGTCTAGGGGACTAATGAGCAGTGCCAAATATAATGTGTCTTTTAGTGCATCAAATGATTGTTGGGATTGATTGTCCCATTTTAATGGGATGTCTTGACGAAGGATACACAGGAATCCTTGAGCGCAAGTGGCATAATCTGGGACAAAACATCTCAGAAATTTGGCCTTTCCCTGCAAGATTTGTAGTTGGTTGAGGGTTTGAGGTGGAGTTACCTATTTGATAGCTTGGACCTTCAGGGGGTGCAGTCTAATTCCTTGCTGGGACACAATAAAACCTAAGAGTTGCCCTGCTGTGATGTAGAAGACTCACTTGAGGGGGTTCAAGCATAGGTTGTATTTCCAACATCGTTGGAATACTAGTCGAAGATCCTCGAGGTGGTCTGATCGCTTCTTGGATCAGACGGTGAGTTCGGCCAAGTAGGCAACAATGAGGTGTGCCAAGTCATGAAATATATAATTCACGGCCCTTTGGAAGGTGGCTCCAACATTCTTTAGGCCAAATGGCATTACTTGGTATGAAAATGTGCCCTGGGGGGTAGTAAATGCAGTCTTGTACCAGTCGGTGTGACAGATTTGGATTTGATGATACCCAGAGAAGTGATCCATAAAGGAGAGGGCCTCGTGACCTGCACAAGCATCGATGAATTGGTCGATGAATGGGGTAGTGTAATTTTCCTTTGGACATGCTTTATTCAAATTGAAAAAATCGGTGAAAATGTTTATGGTGCCATGTTGTTTCATGATGGGAACAGGGTTGGAAACCCAAGACGTATAAGCGATGGGGTAGATAAAAATTTCTTTGTGAAGCTTATCGATTTATCATTTAACTTCTTTTGCCTTGGATGGTTGCAGTTGAACTTTTTTCTAGAGTATTGGTGGTACGTTAGGTTAGTTGTGAATATGGTGCTCTATAATAGTGGGACTAATCCCAAACATTTACAAGTAGTCCCACGCAAATATATCTCGATACTCTTGCAATAACTAGGTGTAAGAGGTTATCTCTTCTGGTGAACATGCTGTCCCCAGTGAGATTTATTTGAATTTTTAAAGGTTTCAAGAGATATTCACCTTGATGGTAGGTGAAATGTTTAACATGTTACCTTATTCGAATGCATTGGGTGCTGGAATGGGATTCTTGAACCAATCGACTCTCCCTGATGGAAGAAAATATTTTGATTCAATCGCATAAATCTCTTGGTTTCCTGTCTTGTTAGGGTTGAATGTTTTTTCAAGAAGAAAAAATGGGTAGTGATGCATTGCATCCCATGGATAATCTGGCTCCATCATGGCTTCAAGGATATCCTCATCTGAGTGGGATATGGATCCTAAGGGGGATTGATTCTATGCAAGGCTGTGAGGAAAAAATTTAGTCCTAACGGAGCTAGTCGACAAACATGAAAAATATTCCATCGTCGATGTGGTGGAATCGGATGCGGTCGATAGGATGTATATGCATTGGGTTTTCACCATCATTGGTACATCTACTCTCATAGTTGCAGCTGACTCAACACCTATGATTGACGAGCAGACAACCCGAGTCATGTTTCTCATACATAATGATATGAATCATATATGGTGTATCATTTCATCGTCTTTTGGTGGGCGAGGAATTTCCATTGTGGGAGCTTGCATGGGAGCAAGTATAGATTCCTCATTAGGCTGAGTGCTTTCCGAGATTTTGAATTTGTGCTTGGTACAGAGGTGCCTGAATGTTTCCATCAGTGGGCATGCCTCTGGTTCGTGGTTATGTCCGGTGCAAATGGTGCACAATGCCACTGTTCCCACTGAGTAGATTGTGTGGGAACCAACACTACTCTTCATTCCTGAAGTGGATGCTCTGAAGAGATCGGGCATAGGGGAGAGGGTCCTCTGCTGCCATTTTCGAGTTTTTGGCTTGGGTATGTCTAAATCTTTTTGGGAGTATATACTTAATGTTGCTCTCGCCGCTTGAATCTTGGGGAGGTGTTCACATTTCATAGTATGGTGAAAATCTGAACAGATCTGGCAGTAGTACTGGGTGATTTTATCTTGGTTAGAGAGATGCCTTTGAGGGAGGGAAGAGACCATGTGAATTTTTTTCGTGAGGTGCTTCAGTTCTTTACAAGGATTGACCTGGTGACCGTTTCTGTCGCATAGTCCACATGCCGACCTAGGCTGGACATGGGTTGTGCTAGGTCGATGCGCCTTTCTAACTTTCCCGACGTGTTGTTGTGGAAATAGGGTAGGCTTCTTGGGGGAAATCTACCTTCCATTATGTTGTCTAAGCTCTAGATTGGTGATATCCCAATAGTGCATTTATAATGTATGAATGATTTCAATTAGTGGGCGCACTCGATGGATATATGTGCAACACTAATCATGATGGTTTCCCTAACATACTAGACAAGAACGTCATTCTTGGATGTTCCCATCCTGTTGATTTAGTGATGTGATCAGGTACCACCAGCATAGTGCTTCTAGGTTTGGGCATGTGGCGACCACATGGTTGCATTTATTACATAACGCACATGTTGTTCTTCTCCGTGGAGGGCGATTGGGGGTGACTAAGGGTTCCCAGACCAGTCGATTTTTAGCTGACAGGAAGAGGATGGATCTACTTATCACATCCTCCTGCGTTGTCGAGATATCCATGGATTCTGTATCAAAGTCATCTTCTAGGGAGAGGCGTACTATGGCCATGTGTAAACTAGTTAGTGCTGCACAAAATCTAGGGGTATAGTGACAATGGTGTAATGGGTGATTTCCACCACATATCTGACACAAATGTTGGATGTCTAAAAGGTCAGCATGGTATACTACATGAACTGGATACCATCATTGAAACAATTCTAGGGTTGCACATTCGGTGATGAAATGATCTCGTTCGTCGCAAAGTGCACAGTGCTCGATAAGGGGAGGGGGAATAAATGGGATTATTTTTGGTGACTGTCGTGCCTCCCGCAGGTATAAAATTACATGAGGTTCTTATCTAGTTGACAGGATGGAGGGATCCTCTTGATAGGATTGTTCGATGGTATCTTGGGCATACCTATATCGTGGTATTTTCTAGACAATGATGGGTGTAATGCCCATAATTTCTACAGATAGCACATGCGTGGTTGGTACGCAATGCCTTACCTTGATTTTTGGTGGCTGGTTCCTTTTTACAGGAACTTATTGCCGCGATATTTACCTCGGAGCTAAGGATAATTTTTATTTCATCCAGCTCTGGGTAGACATGGGTAGGGTGTCCTACTATGTCACATATGGCACAAGGTTGTGCTCCTGTTGTATGGTGGGATTTTCTACCTTCTTCCCCTTTTTATTGGTTTTCTTGGTCGTGACAATCAATTTTTCGATGGAAATTTCCTTCGATGGGATGGTTGTGATAGTCTCCTTAACAGTTGGGGCCTCCTCAGGAGTGAGGGTGACTAACCCTGTAGAGGTGACATTTGTGACTCTCGTCGTGGTAGGTGGGACCAATTACAAAACTAGTATTGCAAAAGATAATTTTGGCAACACCACTGTTGCCAAGACTTGTTGTGACACAAAACCAGATGGAGGGTAGAGGAAAGGAGTTTGGGAGGCAGCGTAGGCTAGAGAGGCTTCCATGGCCAAGGTCTCATTGTCATTATTTCTTGTATTCATCTCCTAGCTGGCTTCGATGCTTGATGTCGACATCAAGCACATTGGAGCCTCGCTGATATCAGATGATGATTCTGGTATAACAGGGGGATCTCCTAGGAATGATCCAAGGATGGAAAACAATTTGAATTAGTCAGGGCCATATTCTTGGTACCGTGTAAGCTTCTTAGTAGATGTGTCTAGATAGGGTAGAACAACATCGACGTTTGTTACGAATCAATTTTCGTGGTATGTCAATTGGTTGATAATAATGATGCAATCCTCATGGGGGAACATCATGGTTCAGAAAATGGAGGGGGCTATGGTAGACATGGCATACACATAACTCCGCCCAAGGATTATATTGTAATCCAGTTGAGCATCAAATACCTCAATGTATATAAGGACTATCTTTTCGGCCAAGAAAACTGTGACATTTTGATAGAGACTGACGAGAGCGTATGGGCGCCCATCATATGATCTGAGGGTGATGTCTGATGGCTTTAGTTTAGGAGACCCTAACTTCTGCCAGATGTTCTTTGAAATTATGCATGTGGATGCACCCACATCAATGATACAACGGTGGATAGTGATGTTTTGTACTCACATCGGTATTTGGAAGGCGACCAACGAAGGAAGCCTAGGGGTATATTTACCTAAATTGAAATCCATTATGCACGAATTAGTAGGGTCAATGGCGCCTAAAGCGGAAAGTAAGGCTTTCCTTTGCTTTGGGCAATATTGTAATACTTCCAAAGCTGACGTGGCGGTGATAGATTGGGCTAAATCATCCACAATGCTATAGTTATGGGCCACTTTGGAGTGTTTTCATGCTTGCCTAGTTTGTCCCTTAGCCATATTTGGTAAAGGTTCAATAGGTATCTTCGATATAATCAACGGTGTTGTTGGTGCACTCATGCTAACCCCTGACGAACTGGTGTCTAGTGGGGTATCGTAATTTTGGTTCCGTGTTTAAAAAAAAATTTATTCGCCAGTCATGTAGATTTCGTGGTTTTTTTTTCTGAAATGGTCGGGAGTTGTTTGTTGTTTTTGGGTGCTAATTGTCCCTTGGTGGGGAAAGGGCTCCTAGATGACAGTGTCTTACTGTGAGGGTCTCCTTGTCCTCAGTTACCCTTAAGATTCTTCAGCTCGGGGAGATCGGGACATTGGTGAGTATAATGACCATATTCACCATAGATTGCGCAAGAGTGGTTGGAATGAAGAGTCACCCTCTTGTTCTTCCCTTGGGAGTTATTTGGATCCTGGTTTTGATTTCGGTTGGATTTTCCTCCAACCTAAGATTGCGGAGGGCATTGTTGATTTTTCCCCCCTGTCCAGGATTTCCCTTTTGTTTGTTTTTTTATTTTTTCCTTGCCATGTTAGGAGGACAATTAGGATTCTCTTGATTATATGATTGGTGTGGTTGTGCTTGGGAAGGTTGCACAAATTTCACCTATGAATTATTCTGCATTGGTGGGTTTTGTGATGAGGATTGGGAATATTGGGGTCCTTGTCCCTAGTTTATGAATGGCTGTTGGGGAGGGAGCCCTTCGATCAGCATTTCTAGCTGCGTACTGGGTCCCCTAGGCTAGAGGGTATGGTCCTCCCTGCTAATGATGGTACGACTACGCACTATTGGTCATGTTCTGTAAAGGTGCATGATGACTTTAAAGGTAGCCGGGTTGCGGGATGTTCTGGTTAGGATCATATGCATAACCAAGGTACTGACTACTGTTGCCTAGGTGATTTTGGGTCAGTGACCAAATCAATCCATCTATAGTGTTCGACGCACTTGGAAATTATTTATAAGTATGCTGGTGCGGGGCGTTAGGCAAGATATTATAAATGTATCATGACTGTGTGTAAATCAGCTCGAGTTGCTAGGATTTTCTTATGGAATCCTCTTCGTATGTAGGTTTTTGAGTTGCTACATATTTCGAAATCTTTGTAGTGAGAGTTTTCAGGAATAGTTCCAACAGGACTCAATCGTCGAGTTTGGCTTTACAAAAAATGCAACGTCACCACCATTCCTGGAGATGGTTTGAGGTATGGATGGCAGGTGTCTGTCTAGAATGTGTTAGTAATTCCATCCCGGAATCATGGTGTATGGGTAACTGAAAATATGTGAGGAATGCGTAGCAAGGGCACTAAAGGTTCCATGTGTAGCAAGAGGTTGCTCCACATACCATTTTGCAGCTGGTCCAGTAAGGGTGCACTGAAACAATCTAAGTCAAATAGTATCATCAATGATGTTGTTCGATGAACACCACAAGTGGAAAGTCATTATATGATTTCTGGGTTCTTCCGCTTTCTTCCCTTCGAATTTTCGAATGTCTTAAGGGAGCTTCATGGGCATGGGGGGCCATGTAGGGTTGTGTTCAAAAGGGTCATTCATTAACATAGTTAGATCGGGTAAGTTCAACGATGCTAAGAATGGTAACTATGGATTGAGTGCCATTGCATACTGTGAAAACACAGGGTTCTGGTTAGATATGGGGTTTGTTTGTGGCGTACCCAGCTGTGTGTTCACCTGGCTCCCCGAATGGGTAGTGCTCCTCTTCCCCCTAAGGGTTGTGGGAGGAGTGGTATGCGGTGACCTTATGGGGGTTTCCACTGGTGTGGCGTTGGGTGAACCTCGAGGTTTCCCAACCAAATATGCCCTGATAAAGGATGAACCGATAAGGCTGGCATTGTTTTGTCTTTGACGCCTAAATAGAGAAAGACCTAGAACTCCTCCTGCTAATGGGGGAGGTCCAAAATGTGTCTATATCGACGAGGTCTCGTTGGGTCCATTATGGTGTTGACTAGGTATAGTTTTGGAAAAAATCCTTAGTTCTATGAGAGGGGAGATATCAAAGCAAAATAGTGACTGCATACATAAAACAAAGTGAAATCAAAATTTAATTTTCCTTTAAATTAATTCTATGTGATCAATCAATCAAAAAATGGTTTGGTTGTTTTTTCGCGTGATACTCAAAATCCTAGAGACGTAAACATCCTCACACTATCGATTGTAACTAGGCCTTGTGAAGATATATTCTGGTGGGTACTAGGGCTAACATCCCGAAATAACTAGCAATGCCTTCCAGCAGCCGAAGAATCGACCAAGGTAATGGGTAGAGGATTTAGTGTTGCCTACACTGTCACCTGTAGGGAGGGATGCCCTAGATTTTTCCACTAATTACTGCCATCCCACGTGAGAATTAGATTCTTGATATTCTTGGTAAATTAGCTACCAATACCAAGCATTAGATGGGTCAGGTAGCCCCAAATAATACAGCATGCACTGGGTCTAAGCTTAACCCCCTATGAATCAGATCTTTATGGCACTCGGGTTTTCTCTTTTGTGGGCAGATAGATAGATTTAAAGCTCCCTATTCTATCAACTTCTATGTCTCAAGATGTAAACTGACCATGGCGGCTTATTGGATGCCTACCCCCATGGTCCTAGCCTAAACTATAATTTTTCTTATGGCCCCTGGGTGGAATTTCATGAGTTCACTTAGGTTAGTTTTAGGGAGACTTCACTTATAGTGTGGAAGTGTGTGAGAAGAAAGTGAAAAATCACACAATTTTAAGATGTGAATATGTGGCGATACTTTACACGACCCCAATTAATCTAGGTTTTGATTGTTCCTTGCGATAAGAAAATCATATGCGGATAGTGGGACGCGTACAACTTCACTTAATTAATCTAAGTGATTAACTAAAGGGAGATGGAAAATTATCAAAAGAGAGCTTTCATATGCTTGCCCAGGGTGACCAAAAGGTTCAAGGGTAGCAGAGATTACTTGCTTCTCTTAAGATAATTAATTCTTAGTCGCAACTCCTAGTGCAAAAATTTAAACTAAAATTAGTGATCGAACGAGGAAAAAATGAAAACTAGCTAAGCATATGTGGATTAGGGCCACTTACTCCAGCTAATTATATATGTTTTTTTGGTGTCTTTTTTCACAAAATGAGTTAATTTAGATTGCAAAGGTGTATTTATCCACCCAATTGCCCCCTAATTAAACTATGTGAGCTTTGTGAAGATAAACTTTAAAATTTAAAACTATGCAACTAACAATACTAAAACGCAGCCAAAAGAAAGTTCTAAACAGTCATGGGACACCACACACAGTGTTGACAATTTTTCTCTGGGCTACTAGTCACTTTACAATTGGGAAATTGAAGAAAACAACTGAGAATTTTGGTCTTTGGTTTCCACACGAAAATTCCTCACATAGAGTCATGGGACACCACACACAGTGTTGACAATCTTTCTCTGGGCTACTAGTCACTTTACAATTGGGAAATTGAAGAAAACAACTGAGAATTTTGGTCTTCGGTTTCCACACGGAAATTCCTCACATAGGCACACAAGTCTACGTGCAGGTCCAAGCTGAAATCGCGTAGGTCAGAGTTGAACTCGCGTAGATCACCGTGTTTTTCTGAGTAAATAGCGCGTGATTTTCCTACAAATGAAATTTCTGGAACTCTTGAACTGCAAATCTTCACTGTCGGTGAATGATGAGAGGAGAGGAGAAGGGGAGTTGTCCCAGAAACACTCCAGAGCAGAGATAAACCCCCTGCAACTAGCACAACCACTTAAATACAAATTAAATCTAGTGGAGTCACCAATCCTGTAGTGGTGGTTTTGGTGCACAAGTGTACCAATCCACTGGTGCTTGGTAGGAGTGGTCACTACCTCTAAGCTATGGTCACAGGCAGAAAATATGGTTAGTAGGTTAGTGAACACATGCTAATATATATAAAACACACTAAATTATGGAATGTAGTATGCATATAGAGAGAATAAACACAACTAAACTAAAACAAAAACAAAATAACACAATGAGTCAAACGTGACAGTAATGAAAATAGTGGAATCAAAGTCCCCTCTTATTGACCGTTGTTAGTAAGAAAGATGAAACGTTACACTCTTGCCAAAGGATCCTTAGAACTATGGAGCTCTAAGACCTATTGCAAGGAATTTTTTACCCTTTAGTTGATGTCACAAGGTCTCTCTCTGTAATATTCCCAATTGGCTTTCAGCTAGATGGAATTTTAAATTTTGTTTTGCTTCTTAGATAGAGGAATAAGAGGGTAGGGAGACCCATAAATCTCCTTAGTAGGAATAAAATCACTCCTAGTGTGAACTGAGGTCATCAAAGTGGCTGGATAAAGCACCCTTATGTGTGAATAGGGGATGAAGCATGTGGAATGGGTCAACTTTGACCAAATGAACAACGCTCATATGGAGGGAGTGGACATTCAATGAGAGACAATGTAGTTTTGGAGGGAGAATTTTTGCATGGAAGTAGTGGCTTTAATGAGTGGGGCCCAAGGTGAGGAAGCTCACAAAGCATATAAGGAAGGGAATGGAAGCCATAGAAAGCAAGTTTGAGTATTATTTTTTTATGTTTTGTTATGACTTTTGGCTCTCTTCAGCTGTTTACCGAAGACTACAGTGTTGTTTAGAACAAGGGTGTTCCCGAGAAGGAATCCCACGCTCATCCTCGCGGGACTTCGGGTGCCCAATTAGGAGAGTTAATTGAGAATTATTTTCACATTCTGAAATGATGCCAAGCTACAACTTTCTTCTACATCATAGTTTCTGCCCGGTTTGTGTTGTGTTGCAGGGTTGCAACAGTAGAGGGTTTGATAGGGCCATTTCTGAGCTTGTTTTCAGTGGAGCTTCATTCCTTCCATTGGGAGGACAGAAAGGAAGGTCCTTGGGCATAATATCATCATTTTTCACCATTTCAAGTCACCATCATCTCCTACAGTGCACTTTCACTCTCAAACTACGTTATTTTATTGAGAAGATTCAAAGGAGGGTTCAATACACCACTTGGGGAACTGTTAGATCTTCAGTAAAGGGATCATCCTTTCATTGGGAGAGTCTATTAGAGGAGAACCATTCAGTTTTCCAAAAGTTTCGGCCACCTCCTTCTATTTTCTTGAGTTGCAATGATTCTTCAGCCCTAGGGCTTTAGATCACCATTCTATATTTTGTATGTTTCCATAAACCCTTTCTGGATTGTCTAGAAAAAGTATTTAGGAGCATAAATCTCCATTTTTAGTATTGTATGAGCATTGTATTATCAAATCCATATATTCATATTTTCCAGCAGCAGTGCTACTCACTAAAACTACACTGTATTGGCTTCATTATTTTGTGTAGCAACAGTTTTACATGTTTTGGTGCTTTTAGGAATTGGAGGCTTCTCTTTCCTAGCTTGAGGGACTTGATCCCCAAGATATTGTACTCATTTGTTGTTGTTATACTTAATACCACAGATATACCTTTGGCTCATGATTGATGTATTGTTATTTACTATGTTTTCCATTTTTTATGTGCTATATTGATACTCTCCCAATTTTGGGATATTACAGTGGTATCAGAGCATAATCTTGGCTCAGTGTTGGAACAGGGTTCCCTAACATGCATTTTTTGTATAGTTTTGTAATATTTGGTCCTATGTAGGCATTTTGGGGTTGGTCGAAGACCCTAATTTTTTGTAATGGGTAAAAGGGTAGCCCTAGGGTCCGCAAACCATGGTTTGCAGACCATAGGATAGCACAAGCTATGATATTATAAATAGATAGATAGTTGGGTCTAGTAAGTAAGAAAGTCGATAGATTAATGCTACGTGTGAATTGTTAAGATCTGTTTGGGTTGTTTTGGGTAACGAGTCCTGTTGGTTGTGTGCACGAAGATCGTCACTCCTGCTATGTCCGGACCCTGCTAGGCTGTGTGCACGGGCTGTTTTTGGGTTGTAAGTGAATATTTGATATTAATAAATGCGAAGTATCGTTGAAGTATCTGTGTGTTATCTGAATTGGTTGTGTTTACTTTTGAAGCGCATCTATGATATTTATTTAAGCTCTGAATGTATCTGTGTTCTGTAATTGGTATGAGTATATCTAGGATCTGATATTGGCTTCAATTATAGTGCTATGTGATGGTATTTGGTAATGTGCATGTGGATGCGAATGTAATGATTAGATCTGATAGCTTTGTATAGTTATATGTTGATTACATTGTTAAAAGAGCTGTGAATAGACTAGTTCGGTATGAACCTAGTAAGCTATAACACAAATTTGCCTCAAATTACCTACTCTCTCTCAGGGTGTGGAAACCTAGTTCCATCACCATCCCATACTACTTCGAGTGAGACCTTGACCTGTGCAAGTAGGTCATTTCTGAAAGGGCCAGTAGTATAGGGGTTTGTTAGCAAACCTTAAACTTTGAACCTGGGTCAGAATCCCTCAAGCCAAAAAATGGTTTTGTTGCCAGGACACGGAGCATTTTGAGAGAGAGATTGAGTAATGCCACGAGGTCATTGGAGACCCGAGAGGGTGGAAATTGAAGAGTGGTTTGAAAGATAGATTAAAGATTTTTTTGTAAAGGAGAATCACAGCACGAAGCTAACAGTTGAGAAGTGGAAGAAAAAGTACATCTTCACCGAAGTCTATGAAATTTTCTTTGTAACCTTTGTGCATGAGCTTCAGGAGTGGTTGGCAAGCCTCGTGGAATTCCAAACGTGTTGGAAGGACGATCAAGTTACACAGTGGACACCAGAATTGATTCAATAGTTTGGGAGGACTAATAATACAATCACCTGTATGGTATATCACTGGGTGGATAGCGTTCTAGGAGGATTCATGACAGAATTCGTAGTCGATCAGTTCGTATCCTATTCTGAAGCAGAGCGGAGGTTCTTCAAAGGTTTTTGGGGTAAGTTCTTGAAAACACTACCATTGTTAATCAAAATATTTCTGTACGAAAAAGGCATTATGTTCATCCACAACGAGTGAATGACCTCTGATCTGAATGAGAGTATGACACGAAGTGGTAAGTACTACCGAACTAATCAAGAAGGAGATAGATCCATCTACAATGCATTAAGAGAATCTGTTGCGCATGAAACAAATAATCCTCCAGCTACACCACCTTCAATTCAGCATAAGGGTAAGAACTCACCCACACCTCCACCACCACTAGAAGAATATATGGCCACACAGATGAAGCTACCCACCTTCAAGGATGTAGGAGATGAAGATATGGACTGATTTTTTTTGTAGCAGAATCAGTATGGACTACGCAGAATGTGGCTCCTGATGCTTTAAAGAGAGTGCAACTATCCATCACCTTTGAAGGAAGGGCCTTGGACTGGTATATGGGATACGTAGGACAACATACGGATCCATCTATTCAAGAGATTAAGACAGCTTTGAAAAGGCAATTCTGAAAGCCTAAGTCCTACTCGCAGCTAGTAGGTGACCTAAAAGATTTTATACAAGGACCCACTAAGTCTGTATGGGAAGTTGATCAGCGGTTAAAGAAGGTTATCAGAGATGGAGAATTTCAATATGATGTTATACATCACAAGGAATGGTTTATTTCTATGTTGCTACCTCACCTATGCAGACCTATGGGTCAGCAGGCGATTGAGACGCAAGAGAAAGCCTTGGAGATTGCTATGAAGCTAGAGGCTGCACCAAGATACGATGCATACTTCGGGGTGCAGCAGATCTAGGGACAGCTGGAGGCAATGCACCTTGAAATATAGAATCTGTGAAAAGAATGAGGGAAAGAGGCTAGCCCAGACATATGGTGCATAAGATGCAGGGTGTCCATCCATACCAAGGATCAGTGTCCTCTGCTGACAGATTACATTCAAGTTGGGGGACCTAGCCCACTGTGCCCTAAGGAGGTTGCAAGGCCAAGTGGTCTGACGTTATCGTGCGTTGATTTTCGTGTTGCTAGGCTACACGATACTAACACTAGAAAATTTTACCCTATTTCTGATGGCCACTTCGTCGCTATTCCAACACATAGTCATCGCAAGAGTGACATTTCGAGGACAGGAAAAATGTGGTTTCCATTACGTCACAATTCCAACGCCTTGACAAAGTGTCACACTACCGACACTTTTTCCATCGCTTCCAAACAAGCGTCGCTCTTCCGACGTTTCCCAAACCGTCGCTCTTCCAACGTTTGTAAACTATCGCAATTTCGATGAAATGTGGTTCGACGTTTGTAATTTCGCTCTTCCAACGTTTTGATACTGTCACTCTTCTGACGTTTGTAAACTGTCACAATTTCAACGAAATGTGGTCTGATGTTTTGAATGTCGCTCTTCCGATGTTTTTATACTGTCGCTCTTCCGACGTTTTTAAGCTGTCGCAATTCTGACGTCGTACAAAAGTGTCGCAAGACCAATGCATTGCAAAAGCATCACAATACCGACGCATTCCAAAATCGTCACAATACCGACCCTAGGAAGAACTGTCGCAATATCGATGGACGTCACAAGACCGACGAAAATGGAAATCATTCAAGACGTCAGAAGACCGACTCTTACAAAGCGTCGGTATACCGACGGCGGGTTCAATTTAAAAAGAAAAAATGAAACTTTAAAAAAGGACAGTAAATCTCCAATATTTGTTATGAATTGTGGGTGTTCCAATTGTTATGAAAATAATTCGACCATGAAATATTAATATAATAAACCACCCCGCAGCGCTTCGACTATAAACAATCATATAAACATGGCTCTGTATTTCAAAAAACAGGTTTAAAATAGAAACAAGGCAACATTTTTTTTTTCCAGTTGTTATGAACATAATTCGACCGTGAAATATTAATATAATAAACCACCCCACAGCGCTTCGACTATAAACAATCATATAAACATGGGTCTGTATTTCAAAAAACAAGTTTAAAATAGAAACAGGGCAACATTTTTTTTTCCAATTGTTATGAACATAATTCGACCGTGAAATATTAATATAATAAACCACCCCGCAACGCTTCGACTATAAACAATCATATAAACATGGCTCTGTATTTCAAAAAACATGTTTAAAATAGAAACAGGACAACATTTTTTTTTTCTAAGTAAATTTAATCTATTAACAGTGGGAATAAAATTATAGCATGACCGAAGTCAAAAACATTGCCCAGACTTATGGAAAATTTGTCATCAAAAAATCAAAAAAGAAGACTGCCCTCATACGGGGAAACCAGTCTTGAACGTTTTTCAGGTCGTTGCATTTCCCGCTTAGGGAAACCATCGTTTGATATATTTGACAATTACAGTGTTTACAAAAATAAAAAATAAAATAGAGCTCCAGCATAGTAATATAAGCAAAAAAATGCCCAATTAAGTGGGCCGCGAAGTAAGAAAACCAAACCAAAGAGAAGCAACTACTCATCCGGTGGTTCTTCGACAATTCAGCACCATCCTTCGGCAAACATAAAAATGAAACTTTAAAACAAGACAGTAAATCTCCAATATTTGTTATGAATTTTGGGTGTTCCAATTGTTATGAACATAATTCGACCATGTAATATTAATATAATAAACCACCCCGCAGCGCTTCGACTATAAACAATCATATAAACATGGCTCTATATTTCAAACCACCCCGCAGCTGCCTAATTTTGTAACAAACTTCTCTCTGGATGTCAAAATTTGCAGACACTGAAGATTACTCAGGTGATGCCTAAAATTTCCATTGAATTCCTATAAGAATCTTAGATTTGTGACAGAAATCCTTTTGCTAATATATTAGCTTACTCCTTTTAAGTTTGTCTCATTCAACTAATAAAAAAAATTTCAAGGAGTATAATGAAAACTAGATTATGTGTGAAGCATAAAATAATCATTGATGCTAGACTTGGAAGTTAAGAAGTATAATAAGAAGTAGATACACTTCTCTAAAGCATAACACTGTTTTTCTGAAGCATAAGACAATCATTGATGCTAGACTTGGAAGTTCGAATAAGACGAGATAAAAAAATGAAAAAGGCATTCCATTACTTGCATGAAATATGAGCACCGCCTTTTACTAGTAAGCTGGGAGCAAGGTCTAGATTTTGACTGGCTTCGATTCTTGTGAACTTAAATTTCACTAAAAACATAGTTTTTTGTATGTTTTTCAGCACATGGTTAAAAATGATAGTGCATCAAAATCTATATTGTTGGGCCGAATACATAAGTAATCAAAAATTCTCTTTACCAAGTTATTCGCTTCATCAAAAGTCTAATCTTCACATGTGACACTTTTGCTAGGGATAAATATCAAGTGGGTTGTGACATTTTAAAACTTGGTTCATGGTGAAGTGCCCAAAAGGAAAGTCTATCAAAGCATCTGCAACCTGTGTCATTTAATAGTAGTGGATGATTTGATATCATAATGGAGGTGCTCCAATTCAAGCAGTGTAGAAGAGGCAGGAGCCTACAAGGCAGATCCAAACTTTGGAAGAGAGCAAGGCAGATCTTGGGAAGAATGAAGAATTTGGGAATTTGGGATCTCTTCCAGAGGCCATGATACCAAAGGTTTGTCTTGTTTGTATATATTTCTCATCTACATCCAATATAGCCTTAAATGCCCACATAGATCACTGTCTATTAGGTGAGTCAAATGCTAAAAAATCTAGAACAAAGTTTTCCAAGCCTAAAGTGAAGGTGAGAAAAAAACGATCAATCCTAGATATAATTGTTGCGGCACTTGTTTGCATGCTAGAGGATTTGGATTATAAGAATAGAAAAGAGCAATCGATCGCTGATGCACATCCATTGCCTTTGGATCAACTCAATCTCAGAGACACCACCAAGTAGAGGCAACATCAATGCAAAGATCTCAACATTTCAAAATTAATGCAAAGATCTCGCGTAGTCGTAATGCATGTATTTCAAAAGAAACAAATAACAATGCACATTCTAACCCATTCGAATAACCACTAAAGCAAGGGTTTACGTCTAATTAGATCCAATCCATATATCGATGGAAAAAAATTAATATAATTACATTTTCCGTAGCATATGAAACTTTGCGAAAACAAAAAAGGAATATAAAACGAGGATGTCAAGATGTTTATATGACTCAGTACAACAATTATTTGTGCTTAGTAGACACAACACTGTATTCTTAATGCATTTTCTGTAGAATGTTAAACAGATTTGTCCAAAATTTGAGATGCAAACTGTAGTCTCTACTACGTTTGGAAAATTGGAGGTTTATAAAAGATAAACTGCGAACAAAATTGTACCACTATGATAAGAAGCTGTCAGAAGCATTCCCTCTACTTCACAAACATGGAACTACCTTAATAATGCTTATGGATGATATAAATATTAGAGCATGACAGTTAAATGTAGTAGTTATGCTAAAATACTGAATAACAGCTTGAGAGTGCTCTTCAGATACTGTACGAATGCACCAAATTAAAGTTGTACCATTACTAAAGATAAATGGCCAAAAATAGTCAATTTTCATATTGTGAAGTTATATCTTTCTCAGTAGCAAACTGGGGATAGGATGGCAAATATGAGAGAACTAAGTTCCAAGGACTAAAAAACAATGCCAACATAGTTCTGCCTTGAATCAGAGACAAAAAAAAGCTTCCCAAAAAAGTGTTTGCCACTGTCATCACCCCGAGGAGCGCAAAGTCAGTTGATGGTGCCAACCATTTGACGAAGTAGAGAGAAGATTCATGGTGCCAATGGTTGTAGCACAATTTGTTGATGTGAGCCATCATTGTAACAAAGCATATTGATGGTGCCAATTGTTGTAGAAATCCATTGAGAGTGCAACTACTGTAGTAGAGCAGTTTGAGAGCACCCATTGAAGCTCCTATATATAGCAGAGTCAACATTTTCCTATTGAACAAGTTTGTATAGTCAAAGCCACAACAAGATCAAATAGCCACAATCCTAAATGAGAACCAGAACCAAAGCTAAGACAGATTCACGTTTAGCAGAACAAGACAGCCATAGCAAAGGATCTAACCACAGAACTAGATCATGAGAGATAGCAAGATTCTTGCTTCCACTGTGGAAATGTAGAAACTGTACAAAGGATTTGCTTCCAGCAGATTTCATTGTGACAGTAATTTCTATGGTGTTGTAAGTGCTCATTAGTAGAAATTAGAATCTTAAAGACATTCTGGAATTGTTTTAACCTGGAGAGGGTTTTCTCTGGTTATAAATCCTCATGTTCAAATTCCATTGTGTATTGGTTGTGTTTGATATTATGTTTTTACAGTCCGTAGTTGAATTTTTGCACAGAAAATTATCAGTCTAAAGCGAGCAATTTTGCGATGTTTCTTTTGCTTCCTATTGTGAAGTATTTTATAATAACTCTACTCGTTGTAATAGAGGTCTTGGGCATAGAACAGGGGACTTAGGTTTTTTGGAATCAAACTTTGGGTTAAGATTCTCATCTAAAGAATGGCACAGTGAGCCTTAGCATGGAGTTGGGAGTACCAATTTGAAGTGCAGATAGGGCATTGTACAATAGAACAGTTAGATTTTTGGACCCTAATACAAAAGTTTCCTCTTCTTTCAAAACATGTTTCTCATTTTCTGTAACCAATTTGGGTCCTATTCTTGTTTTAATTGGGGATGGATCAGCATTTGTTATTGCTCCAGATGATCGCACTCTGGGTAGCCCTGGAGGCTATTTGGGGGTGATGAGTCCAATAGGTCTCAATGAACTGTTGTCCTCACCGGGAAATACTATTGCAGTGGAATTTGATACTATTTTGGATGTTGAATTCCACGATCCTAATGGAAACCAGTACCTTCAGCTCCAGTACCTGTTCACATAAGAGGGTGCCATAGCCATTCATGCGTGCAGAGAGGGTGAATTGCAGGCATTGCAATAGGAGGTGTTGTTGTTGTTGCATTGGCCACTAGATTGTTTGTATGGTTCTGTTACAGGCACAGAGTATTGAAAAGGACAGAAAAATTTAGCT
Source organism: Pinus albicaulis (assembly GCA_034641835.2). Taxonomy (NCBI): domain Eukaryota; kingdom Viridiplantae; phylum Streptophyta; class Pinopsida; order Pinales; family Pinaceae; genus Pinus; species Pinus albicaulis. Next base: position 1,039,531,498 of record CM076575.1, read on the forward strand.
CAGATATTGTGAAATTGCCTCGAAAATTCACCTACAAAGAGCTCAACAATGCTACGAAAGACTTTTTTTGAATGTGATTGATAATTGATAATTGCAAGTAAGGGTAATCCCCTTGTGAAACCCAAATTTCTGAGCATTTTCTAAAACCTGATGACAGAGTCATTGTAATGAACAAGCGCCTAGGTCCATATTACGTCCAAATCTACCAAGCACCAAGATCTATAAAAAAAATCCACAGTATTTGCGAACTAAGAAGAAGAGGCAGAAAATGTATTCTGCTTACTTGTTCGAATAGTGGTTGGGGTTTACCATGGAAAAAAATTGATAGAGCCCATGTAGCATTTCTTATCATTGTAATTATGGCAGTATCATTCAACTGGGAAAGCACCTGCCTCAAAGCTCTATGACTGAGGGAAAGATCCCTAAATGTTGCAGAGTCTCCAACAATATTTCCCAAAGCCCAAACAACCTTACACGAACACCAGTTGAACTCAAAGTTGGGTACTAGTTTTTTAAATCAAATTCCAAAATTACAGACATATAAAGATAGTTGGGAAGAATAATTTTATGCCTCTAAAATAAACGTGCTACATGTTCTCGAACATTATCATTCCCAGAGGTAAGAAGTTCCACAAATATAGGCAGTGCCCCGTAATCAATCACAACCTTTGTATTCTCAGAGGTTCCTGAGACTATATTAGTCAAAGCCAAAGCTGCTTCAAACTACATTATCAATCACAAGGTATCACCATCAAAGCTATAATTTTAAGATAAAAATTTATCTACCATTGAAACTATAATTTTAAAATAGATACACCTAGTGATATAGACACCTAGTGAGAGTAGAGGTTAGGAAATTATAATAATAATTATTACAAGATATCACTCACAGTGCAGTTTATTGTTCATTGTCAGCTGTAACTATAATTTTAAATAAGACACACTTAGTGATATAGACACCACCAAGTGAGAGTAGAGGTTATGAAATTATAATGAGAATTATTTCAAGATATCATATTACTCATAGTACAGTTAATTTTTTATTTTCTGGTGTAATAATTTTTTATTATTTATAAACACAATCAAACATATTATGAGGGACGATGATGAAATTGACAACGGTCTCATAACAAACCATAACGGGCACATCCCCTGGCAAGATAGACTCTGAATAAGAAAGAAAGCAAAACAAAGTGATTACTTACAGGATCATAGGCTTCTTGAAGAACAATATCCAGAGCAACATCTGTAACCCCTAAAGCAACACCTCTCTCTACAAGATGAATCATTACATCTTTCATATGTAGTCTAGCAAATTTTCTGAGCTCATCACAAGAAAAAGGATCAAATACAACTATCTCATTAAGTATATTCAATAGCTCTGGCCTGAAATGTCTTCTAACCTGCAAAAATATTCAAAGGCATGTCAAAGCACTGTAGCCAACTTCATGATAAAATTATATGAAAAATATGCATACAAAGAGTCCAAGAGAATGAAACGGTAAGTGTATTGGCAGCTACTGAAATGTAGCAACTAAAATGGCAAGTGTATTGGTAGTTGCGGAAATGCAACTACTAAAATGGTAGGTCTATCGACGATTGCAGGTTTGTGGATTGTTGCTGGTATTTTCAGACCGATTCCATGGAAATATACCAGAAACCAGTGGTATGTCAAACCTATAAGGTAGCCCAAGAGACTGTGACCATCATATTAAACAAGTAACAAGTGTCATGCCTAGATAAGAAGTGTTGATGAAAAAAAATTGGTCTCTTTCATAACAGAAGGCCTATCGACCTAAATATCTAGGACATGTGGCACTCCATGATAAAGACACATGGTGTTTGAATTTGAGTTTTTCAAGTGGTCAAGTGGCCGAAAATAGGTGAAATGTGGCACCACTCAGAGATTGACATGTGCCAATTGGTACAAGTGGTAGACAATTGGCATGCTCAAACAACGAGGTGATGCAGGAATGACATGAGGGAGAAAATATTAGAAAAGCCCCAAATCTGGAGAACTAAAGCTCATCACCAACCTAAGATTGAAAACTTTACATGATGTAACCTATGAAATTGTAAATGGAGAAATCATAGTAACAATAAATTAACCTATGTAACAATAAAGTCGGATTCATCCTGGGAGTGGTAATGGGAGAAATCATAGTGAACAACAAGAAACATGCAGAGTTTCTTACAATCAAATAGATGAAAAAACACATAAAAAAAACCTAGATAATAATCATGAACAAGCTTAATATTGAATTATGAACTGTAAAGGAACTTACAAAATGTGACATTATGAACCTAGTCAAGCGCACAAGAAAAAATATCCTGGACATGACCCTGGTTGACAATTTGTATTGCTCATGATGCAAGAGGATTTGTACCTGCACTGCCAAGTCAATCAAAATCCATCATTATCTATACAATAAATACAAGTAATTGATGTAGTATTTTTTACTCTAAGATGCATTCTTATGATAATGTTCTAACATATGTTGAAAATGTCAAAACATACCTGAATAAGCTCCTCTTCATTTCAAGAACAATTTATTAGAGTCGCATGAACTTGGAACAAGCCTCCCACGATCTAAAAGAGTAGAAACTAAGTCAACAGTGACTTTTTTGTTGCTACGTTGGATCGAAGGAGGTTTGCTCCAAGATTAAATCGCTCCAATAAATTATTCTCTACTAAACCGGGCCAACCACGTGAAGGTGGAAGCTCTTATGGCCCCTTCCCCCCCCCCTCACATCACTCTCAATTCCCAAATACCCAATCTACATTTCATTTTTTACTTTCATGAGCATAAAAAAAAATATTCAATAACTAATAAAAAAAAAATTCAACAAAAAGTACACAAGGAAACATTGAAATGAATGCTTGACATAAAAATAGTATGATAAATGAGTTTTTTATATAACGCAAAAAATGTTCCAAGTATGGTAATGTTTGTCTTATAATAATACAATATTTTACATTATCAAATTTTATTTTTCTTTTTCCTATTTCTAAAGCTCCTAATTACATCATCAATATCATCGTGCTCTGCTCCTGTTTCGTGCCTTTCGACCCGCATTGCTAACCTAGTTGCATAGTCACGATGTCTGGTCTCATCCAGTGATGGGGCATCACCTACAAAAATAGATAATATTAAATTTTAATTGTCATTTTTTAAATATCATTGAAATAGTTCAGTAATATTAATAAAAAAAATTGTAATGAGATTATTTACCTGGTGCACCAGTTGTTGCCGTTGGGACTGTTGCCCTATCTTCCTCTCTGGTGGTAAGATCCTCAAGGGAAGCATTCTCTTTCATTTAAAAAAAAAAAGTTATAAGGACGACCATCAAGGTATAATTAGAAAAAATTATAAGTGGAAATTAATTACCATCATGGCCCTCACTGATAGTAGCATTTTCGGCCTGGTCCCCACTACAATGATCAGGTTGCACGTTAGGATCATCTACATCTGGCTCTAAAACTGGGTTATTTTCCTCGTCGGTAGTGTTGCTCCCCTGATTTACACAAAGTTGGTAGACATTAAATTTATGGATGAAAACAAACATATTGAAAGGTTAATGTTTTACCTTCTCAGGCATTCTGGATCTTGGGACCTGCCCCAAGCTTCTGCGACGTTCAACTACGGCTTGATAGCCGAAATGGAAAGCGATATTTTTATCTTCCTCTGTAGTTTCTGTTCCGAAGTCATCACCCTACATTACATATGATTTTTTATTTTTAATCATATTTTATAGGATTACAAAAATGTTGGAAGGCGATACAATTAATTATAAGATGTTTAGCTACTTAATTACAATTCTTGCGGCTAATTTCAAGTAGCCGCCCTGGCCTAGCTTGTGATGGACCTTTTCTTCAATTCTAGCTTTGGTTGCCTTCGAGGTGTCAGGAAACCTAGCATCAAAAGATTGAATTCATATATGACGTAGCACACTTTTATTTTAGACATAGAGAAAATTAAAGCTATTGAATTAAAGTTGTAATTTACCTTGCGGGTCCAGTTGGCATTTTTCCTTATTTCTTTGCCCTTTTCTCTTTTCTGTCATGGATGATTGCTCTCCACTCACTCTCTGGATATGTGAGAGGATGATCGTATCTAGGCTAAATTGCAATTGCGTCCTATAGGTGTCTCTAGTATATTTCAAATATTTGTCGGCTACCCGAGCCATCGCTATTCTGTCAAATGTGCCGACCCCAAAAAGGGCTTTTAGATAATCTAGAAGTTCTTTTTTCAGGTTGGAATTTTGGGAATTCCACCTTGTGAGTATGGTTGGGCCAAAAAATACCAGTGCATGGCTCTCTAAAAACCTGTAGAACTCATTGTTTCCTACACAGAAAAAAAAGATATTATCATTAATTTAAAAATAAAAATCATGATAAATATGTTTTAGATAGAGTACATGAAATAGTTAAAATATTAAAATTTACTTGGGAGTTGTACGTGCTTTATAGGGAAACCTTCATCGTTCACCAACAACGTGCCATTAATGGTCCCTGTGGAGCTGACACGTGTATCTCCAGGAAACGCAATAATGTAGTTGGCCATATCAGCCTCATCACTGCCAACACGTTCAGCGGTTGGTTGGGTGTCTGCTTGGGCAGGGTGTGTTTCTTGGCTGGAAGCTAAAGGAGTAGAAGGTGTACGAGAGGGTTGCTGGGCAATCTCTTGCCCTTGTGTCCCAATACCACCAACACCAGGTTCAGAAAGTGCCAGAAAACGCTACATACAAAAGAACTTTTTGTTAGTTTATTCAATGTAAAAATTAAAAATCAAACTATCACAATTCATCTCATGCAGAACAAAAAAAATATCCTTTTGACTTTTTATTATTACCTGATATGTTTCTAGTTGGGTCATAAGTTGTTTTATCCTCTCTTCTGTTTTAGGTGTTTTAGGCATGTCTATCAAAGTATTAAATTCTGACCTTGCATCTCGTGCCTTTTTTCGCAACAAGAGCGCTGGAGATAGGGATGAAGAAAGCTCTTCCTCATAGAGGGAGTCATCAGGCGTACCATGGCTAGGTGTCTGCATATTTGAACAAAATTAATATTATTTAAATTATGTAAATAACTAAAATACATGAAGATAGAGCAATGATGGCACTTTACATGTTCTTCCGCTGGCCTCTTTCCATGATCATTCTGTCTTGGGGTTGTTCCTGTACTGCCATGATCATTCTGCCACATTGCAATAAAATTATAAATGTAAAAACTTGAAAACACAAAAATAAAACTGAAATAATTTATAATAAGACACCGGAAGAAAGAGGTAGAGTTTCAAATATGCCTTGCATTGAATTCAGTCCTGGAAACATGTCATTGCACATTAAGGCACCCAAACAAGAGGCGAGTTGACAATGAAGACCTTATTGAATATATTGTTGGAGAAACTTATACTAAACTTGTTGTGAAGACCTTGAGGACATTTTTGGAGCAACATTGTTGAATCTAATGGTATAGAATTGTTGGAGACGATCTTGAAGGGCCTTGAAGTGAAGCTTTTGGAGCAACTATTGAAAAATCCTTAGAGCATTTAAGTAAGGCACTTTCTATCTTCCATCACCTTTTTCCTTTCAATATCCTTTAAACTATTTTGTTGATATTTAATGTTTGAAATCACGTTATAATTCCTTGATTATATGTGTTTGGGGACTTTCCCTTTGAAATTACCCACAAATACCCTGGAAATTTTATCTTCAGGATGCATGTCTGACCCTATTATTCAATATTTTGATTGATAGTAGTAAACATAAAGAGTTAGGGGGCTCTTGACTTGGTTTGGTTGGGCCATTAGATCCCTAACATCTACTAGGGAGAACCCCCCTTGATTTGGAGGAGAGCTATCCTAAAGTGAAAAGAGGTTGGTGAGGTGACAATGGGGCTATTGAATTACACATGGTATCACACTTTAGCTTTAGGACTTTATCTTGAGAAGTGCAATATTTTGCTATATCAATTATCAAATTGTTTACAACACTATTGTTAATAACTAATAAGAAGTGATGTTGAGGGGTTTTTGGGTATAAGAAACAATACCATTTAAAAACTAGGGTTCTCAGTCCTTGGAATTCCTTCACCTGGGCCTAGGAGCACACAAGAATAATTTCACACTAAACCATGAAAACTTAAAAGTAACTTAACAGATCCATAAAGTAATAATAATCATAATTTCTAATTTCCTGTTGTACGATATAATTAAAATTATTCAAACATGAAGCAATGAAGACATGCAATGTCTAAATTTCAAGATTGACGAACCAATAGAAGAAGTTAGAAACTACAACTTTGATTCAATACTCTGTGTCCTAACTCCAGGAAGGAATTTAGTTTGTAGTACAGAACATGCATCGTGTATTATAAATTCTTAATTGACAACAACTAAAGGTCATCTACCTCATCAATTCCTTCCCATTTTGTGTTTTTATGTTATATTCCTTATAAAAGTGTCAAATTTCTCTCAAAGTAAGCAACCACCGAATAAAATAAAAAATAGTTGAGATATGATTGAGAAATGGTCATTTATTTCTTGAAAGGATCTTCACAATTTCTTTGGTTGTTTTTCATCTCAAGAAACAATAAATGACCTAAGAAACTATCATGATGTAATATAAGAAACAACACGGTGCAATGGCCATTTTCAAAGCCAAATGATGTCCATTGAGGACATGGCCTTTATTTGGTTCCTGTTTCATAGGAGTTTCGGGTAGTAATGGAACTTTGTTGTACCATTTCCAGTAGTAAAAAGGGAAAACCTTCTTTTTCCATGGGAAATAATTTACCTTTCCTTTTTCAAGATAATCTAAATCACAAAAAATATGAACTATACTACACACATTCTTGGATAATGTGAAAGTGGAAAAGGAATACCCTACACAAGTGATGCACACATGTACATTTGAACACTAATAGATTTTTCTAGTTGAAATGCAATGCTTGTTTTCATTTAAATGTAGGGTTTTTAAAGCAGGGAGAAATAATGGCTGCCAATTTAATAAGCATTTCTTTGGGAAAATTTAAATCTTTTATTGGGTGATGAAGATAATAGAGGGTATTGAATCTTGATTCTTGACATTGTGTTTAACTTGAATAACTTAAATGATTATAAATATCAGTGGATGAGTTATTTTTTCAAGTATGTCACTCAAAACTCTTATGTCAAAGCATTGTATGATGGCTAGCATTTGCTTGTTTCCCTTTCTTCAGTTCAATGTAAAAAGTATATTAATATATTGGAGCGCGAATGATAACTACAATTGTTTTCTCTGCAGTATACCCAGCCCCAAGATTATGAAAATTTTTCTCAAGTGGAGCTATTTGGTTATTGCTGAAGCAATTTCGCAATTCCTAGGCATGTTGTAAAGGCTACCTTTCCGGGCCATATTTAGTGTTTACGTGCTCTCTGTGCTCTCTTGTAAATGGGTAATAATTATAAATGAGCAAACCACAATCCATGATTTTGTTACCCATTCGGTTTCCATGGATAGTGATGATGATATTAACCCTATATATCGGTGACCTATATCTATATACCTATATCTATGTGAGAATGATCTCAAAGCATTGACCTTGATATGGTTGTATGGATGTGACCTTTGGTATGTCATGGAGAAATCCCCAGATGAACAAAGCTCATCACTTTTGATTTGGAGTACTACCCTTGTGATAAATTTGATGACTTTTGATCTCCCATTCTCTACCACTTTGCACTTCACCTTCAATATAGATCAGAACAAAGGCAATTCGTTACTCGGTGTTGAGATGGATGAGTTTGTCGAACTAAAATCCATAGCTTAGACTTCATGAAACTGGTGGAGTCAAATTCATGCAAGCACAAACACATCTTACACATCCTCTTTGAAACTCATCCGAAAGAACATTGGGAGAAATATAGAGAGAACCCTATAGCCTAACACAATCCAATGGAATTGACGAAAAAAACCCAAATAGAGTCAACCCTACTATAGGAGGAAGGGCCTGCAGTAAGAAATTACCATTTTGCAAGAGTTGAGGGCGAATGCTGTTCTGCAAGAGCTGAGGGTGAATGCTGAGGGCGAATATTTTTCTACAAGAGCTGAGGGCGAATTTTGTTCTGCAAGAGTTGAGGGAGAATGTTGTTCTGCAAGAGATAAGGGCGAATGTTGAGGGCGAATGCTGTTATGCAAGAGCTGAGGGCGAACGCTGAGGGCGAATGCAGGGTGAATGCTGTTCTGCAAGAGCTGAGGGAAAATTATGAGGGCGAATGCTATTCTACAAGAGCTGAGGGAAAATGTTGAGGGCGAACGTTTTTCTGCAAGAGCTGAGGGTGAATGCTGAGGGAAAATGTTATTCTGCAAGAGATGAGGGTGAATGCTGAGGGCAAATGCTGTTCTGCAAGAGCTGAGGGAAAATGCTGTTCTGCAAGAACTGAGGGTGAATGCTGAGGGTGAATTTTGTTCTGCAAGAGCTGAGGGTGAATGCTGAGGACGAATGTTGTTCTGCAAGAGCTGAGGGCGAATGCTGTTCTGCAAGAGCTAAGGGCGAATGCACGCGTGATATCAGACATTAATGTAGTTTTTAATAAAATAATTTTTATGTACCATGCATATAAGTGTCATTATACCAACAACGGCCAAAGCATCGCTATTGGGACGGATGCCTCCAAACGTCGCAATTGCAACACTTAGACATTGTGTCGCACTTGCAACGTTTGGAGGCAGCCGTCGTAATAGCGATGCTTTGGGGCATAGTGTCGCAATTGCGACGTCTTCCTCCAAATGTTGCAATTGCGACACTTTTTCTAAGTGTTAGTATTGTGACACTTTTATCTAAACGTCGGTATAGCGACGGTTTCGGGTGGGATTGAAAAAATCTGGGGAAATTTCCGACATTTGGTCAAAAGCGTTGGAACCAAGTGTCAGAATTTCCCCCAAATGTACTAGTGTAACCACTGTCCCTATCTTGGTGCTTATTTTATAGAATTCAAGTAGCAATGGTTTCGATTCTGCTCCTCTATGTGACATGACGAGCATAACTATCAGACCTATGACTTGATGGTAGATCGAGGAAACCTATACAGGGTACAAGTTGACCCTTCTTCACCACTATCTCCCTCAAGAAGAGGAGGGGTGGAGGAGTAGGTTGAGGAAGAGGACAATTGATCTGTTACAACTGTGGAGAAATAGGGAACTTTGCAAGGGACTTTCCAAACCCTGTGAGACAATCTTGTCAATATTGCAGACAATTGGACCATGTGATTGAAGACTGTCCAGTCTTGATAACAAAAATGCAGGAAAAATAGTAGACACCTACGCAGAATGTGTAGAGGGTTAAGGCGGAACCATGTGATGAAGGACCAAGTATTAATGTCATAACGTGTAGTGGCATGGCTACTGGAGGAGCTAAGGAGAAATCAACAGCTGAACCTCTTATCCAGAAAGTAGCTGTCTAACAAGAAAGCTTGGACCTACAAAAGGAAAAGGAAACCTTCGTCGCAGCTCGCAAATACTTTACTAAGGATGAGGCGTCTACTTCAAAAGCTCCAACAAACCTAAGAACAAACGGAAAATTTAAGCCATTTCTAGAGGCATGTATGAAGCGTCTACGCACCCAGAAGGCAGTAGAAAATATGAAAGAACTAATAGACAGTTGCGCAGAAAGAACTAACCCTCCCCCGGAAGTTAAGGATGTGCACAAAATTTACAAGAATAAGAAACGGGCTGGTCGAGAGATGCGGCTAACAGTGCAGATTGGCGATTATGAAATGGATCAAGTTATTTTGGACTTGGGGTCAGATGTGAACATACTGCCCAAGAAAACTTGGTAGCGGATGGGAGAGCCTATGTTGGAATGGTCTACTATCCATCTGTGCATGGCCAACCAACAAAATGTCATACCATTGGGGAGGCTGTCAAACATTATGGTAGATATCGCAGGAGTTAAGGTCCACGCCTACTTTGACGTAATTTATATTGTGGAATATGCGGACCCCTATCCTACACTACTAGGACTGGATTGGGCAATAGACATGGGAGGAATTATTAACCTAAAGAAAAGGAGCATGGTGTTTGAGAATGAGCGTACGAGGGTGATAATCCGACTAGACCCTGCAGAAGGACAACGGTATATAGAACCAGTGCGCGAAGAAGAGGATGTGGATCACATCTATAAATTAACTGCTCGGGACGAGGATTGGATCAATCCTACGGTTGATGGTGTGATTTGATGGGAGAAGGACAATGAATGATTCTCTGATTCTGACAGGGAGATAGAAAATTGGCAGAATTGGTTACATATTATATCTACACTGCGATGTATTAGAATCACAAAGAACTTCATGTGTATCTCCTCAAAGGTAAGAGAAATGCCCTACTTTTATGGTTTTGGTAGTATTAGGGATTTTTTACGAACATTTGAAGCTGAAGTCCCATGGGAGAGAAGGATGTGGGCCCTTAATCAAACATGCGCGCAACCCCTGCAAGGTGGTGGGACACGCATAAGGGGATGTTCCATGATTGGGAAGAGTGTCATGAAATGATGGTCCTATAGTTTGAAACCCCAGTGCACCTACACGTAAAGACTTTCCTTGGCCCAGGGGACCTATGCGAGCACTTGTCCGCATGGATGGAGGAATGATGTGAAAGAAATACGGAGGAATGGGTCCACCTGTTCATTCATGCCTTAGGGCCAATCCCCACCGCATGGTATTTAGATGCAGAATTACACCAACGAACCTCCACTGGGAAACCCTGAAGGTTGAATTTGTTGGTACATTCTATTTGGTAGGTGGAACAGAGGCACTCGACGAAACTCTGTAGGATATATATACCTAGTATTTGATGAATCATGCACTTGTGTAGCACATGGGGCACCAAAGTGGAAGATGCAGATGTAGGATATTGTCAATTTTCATAATCTATAAATGAAGGAATGTGATGAATACCCGCGAAATATCTCTATCTCGGAGTGAGAGGGAGAGCGCGCAGTTGCTAGACCCCCACTATAGACCGTCGAAGTCACTAAGCTTCTGAAGCTGCGAGAAGTCAAAGTTGGGATAGAGGAGCAACCTAAGCTAGCTAAAATAGGGGACTACTGGGATGATGATACTTTTGGAAGAGTCATGGAACTCCTCACCAAATACCAGGACCTATTTCCAACGAAATTATCGAAACTCAAATGGATTATAGGGGACCTAGGGGTCATGCGCATCACTTTAAAACCATATGCACGCCCTCTGAAGCAGCGCCCTTATCGATTTAACCCTAAGTATAAGCATAAAGTCAGGGAATTACTTGAAAAAATGATATCCATAGGTATCATCGAACCATTTGAACAGTCATATTGGTAACTCCTATGGTGGTTCAGGAGAAAAATACTAAGGGAGAGATACGGATCTGTGTTGACCTACTCAAAATGAATGATGCTTGTGTACACGATCCCTTTCCTACGCCATTCTGAGATGAAATCCTTGATAGCGTGGGGGGGAAGGAAGCGTACTCATTCACGGATGGGTTCTCGGGCTGCCATTAGATCAGGATTGCACCTGAAGATCGCAGCAAAACTATGTTCGCCACTGAATGGGGATATTTCCAGTACACTGTCATGCTATTTGGGCTGAAGAATGCCCCTGCCATATTTTCGCAGGTGGTGGTCACCTTATACAAGGATTTCATCCACAATTATTTGGAGGTATATTTTGAAGACTAGACCGTCTTCAGTTTGGTAAAGAAGCACATCTCAAACTTGGGCATGATGTTGGACTGTAATATTCCTACTTTAGCAAGCAGCTAAGGGGAATATTAATTTTTTATTTTTGCACTTAGTAGATGAATAAATGGGGGAGGAGACCCATAATTAACTAAAATCAGCATAAAAACCCTCTTGATGTGAAAATGGATCATTATAGTGGCTGGATTTCACACCCCCATGTGTGAAAATGGACTTTTTCTTGTGGACAAAGTCAAGTTTGACCAAGTCAATAGCGTGCATGAAGAGGAGTGGATAAAAATTTCAAATAGCTCAATGTGAACAAGGATCAGCCTAAACAAAAATATGAGAGCTAGCTTGGAGACACTTAAGTGTGAAAGGGGGTGAAGCAGGTTGAAGAGGTCAACCTTGACCAAATCAAACAACGCAATTTTGGAGGAGAGCCTTCATGAAGACACAACGCAGTTTTGGAGGGAGATTGATCATGTGCATGTGGAAATCCTAATGGGTGGGACCCAAGGTGAGGAGCCTCACATAGATTATAATGAAGGGGATGGAAGCCATTTTAGGTTAGCTTGATGATTATTGATTTTGGTCTGCATGACTATTTGGCATCCTCTTGCTGTTTAGCAGAGTTGCAGTGTTGTTTAGCACAAGGAATTCCTATTTAGGAATTCCTTCTCCTACCCTGAGAGGCCTCTTGTAGGAGTATTGAAATTCATTTTTCCACATTCAGGCTTGAGGCCAAGCATCCTCCTTTATCCAAATTGTTATTTCTGCAGAGTATAGTGCTATGTTGCAGGGTGTTGCAGTGGAAGGTTTCACAACACCATCTTCTGAGCTTATCTTTTAGAGGAGGGATCTTCCCTTTATTTGCAAGATCGATAAAGGAGGTTTCTGAGCATATTGGACATATTTTCATGTGGCCAAACCATTTTCCATCTCCTACAACGCAGTCCTCAGCAAGAACTGCATCATTTTTCAGAGTGTTGTAGTAGAAGGGTCTGAACCCTTGCTTGTGAGCTTATTCCTTGGAGGAAGGGCCAACCCTTCTCCCAGAAAACTTTGTATATCATCCTTCTTCTCTTTCTTGTAAATTTTCAGCTACATATATACAAAGCTGTAGTATACTACGTTTTACAGATCTAGATCTGCATATCTATCATTTTATACATGTACTTTCATAAGGCCTTTGTCAGGTTGTCTTTTGCTGTATAAAAAGGGCTTAATCCCCATTTTTCTTCACTCTTGCATAATATGAAATATATATCTGTTGAAGATCATTAGTTATTGCAGAAAACCTCAATGAATCATTTCTTCCCTTGCTTCAATCATTTTGTATGATAAAAGTCATGGGATTTGGGCCTTTTTGAGCCATATCGGGACTGGGAGATCTGTTTAACTTAGCTAGAGTGATTTTTTTTTGCTCCCATTTGGTATGTTAGTCCCATATGAAATAATATAAGGGATCCCACTTTTATTTTCCTCTGTTATTACGGAAATAGTTGGGAATAACGTTTTTGGGGCTTATTTTGCTGCGTTTCCCCAACTTTTGGATCATGAAATGAAGTATAAGTTGATAATGTAGCTTTAATCAATGGCTATGTGTTTTTAACACATAATATGAGTCTATTAATCATTGAACAACCATTATTGTGTTCATGTATTACTAAATCTCCAACTTTGGAACATCTTAAGGTGTTATTATTGTTGTAGAAATTCCCTATTTTGGGATATTACATGGACGCCTATAGAAAGCAATAGATTTCCATGAATATCAAGAAGTGAATATTTTTCATACCCTTTGGGATCTTGCTAGGTCACATAGTATTTCGATAAGGATTGATGGTTGGCCCTGCCAAGATAGCAGTTATCATCAACCTGGCAGTACCTACAACTGAGAAACATCTATACTCTATCCTTGGAAAAACACGGTACTACAGGAAGTTCATTCAAGGGTATGCGCTGATTGCAACACCTATGGAAAAGTTTCTAAAGAAGGACGTTTCATTTTTTTGGGACGAGGAGTGTCAGAAGAGCTTAAAACTACTCAAGGAGAAGATGGTCTCTGTGCCTATCCTCATATTTCTTGACTGGGTGAAGGTTTTCCATGTTCACGTGGATGCATTAGGGATCGCCCTGGGATTTTTCCTTACGTAGCGTGGAGAGAGAGACATTGACCATCCAGTTGAATTTCCTAGTAGGAAACTCTCTGGTGTAGAGCACAACTACTCCACTATCGAGCGTGAGGGGTTGGCCATGATATAAGCCCTGCAAAAAAACTAGCATTATCTGTTAGGAGGGCACTTCAAGATGCTTACAGATCACTCAACTTTGAAGTAACTAGTGAATAAGCCTATGTTGAGGGGGAATATTTTCCAATGGCTGGTGCTATTTCAAGAACATGAATTTGAGATTATTGTGAAGCCAGGAAAGTTGAATGTCGGGCCAGATCACTTATCCAAAATCAAAAGTGGTGAAGAGCTGACCAACCTAGAAGAAGGACTGCCTGATGCCCAGATGTTTGCTATTAAGGTAGTTTATGCACACTTCGCCGACATCATTCACTTCTTGACTACGGGGATGTCACCTACAGAGTATTCGGTACAACAGAAGAAAGAGTTGGTAACTTGCGCAGCGGATTTTACCATCATCGTGGGCCATCTGTATAAGCTGGGAGATGATGAGGTGTTGTAAAGATACATTTTGGAGCATGAAAGGCATGCCATATTAGCAGAAGCTCATGGGGGCATAGCAGGAGGTCACTACGCAGGGAAAGAAATGACACATAATATTTTAAGAGCTGGACTATGTTGGCCCACATTGCATAGCAACTCTCATGATTATTGTAAAGCCTGCAACACTTGCCAAAGGACAGGAAGACCATTGCGTAGAGACGAAATGCCCCTGCAAGCATAGGTGGCCCTATAAGCATTTGAAAAATGGGCCATAGACTTTGTGGGGCCCATAAACCCACCAGGAAAGAAGACAGGTGCGTGCCACATCATCACTGTGACTAATTATGTAACTAGACGGGCCGAAGAACAGGCTGTGAAGGAATTCACTGCAGATACCGTTGCGCACTTCATTTTTTAACGTATTCTAACCAGGCTTGGCTGCCCAAAGATCTTAATGAGCGATAGAGGCATGCATTCTGTTAATGAAACAATATAGGCCTTGACTAAATAATTTCAGATCCACCGCGCGAAAAGCACCTCGTATCATCTATAGGAAAATGGATTTGTAGAAGCTTTTAATAAAATCTTGGAGAAGGCACTGACCAAGGTCTGTAATGTTGATCAGAGCGACTGGGATGTATGCATCCCATCATTCATGGGCCTTTATGCCAAGATGCAGGCCCCACGACCGTAGTGACTAGGGACGAGTCACAAGATTGTGTTCAGGGCCTGTTGGAACAGGGTTCCCTAACCTGCGTTTTTTTGTATAATTTTGTAATAGTTGGTCATGTGTAAGGGTTTTCGGGTGGGTCAAAGCCCCTAATGTTTTGTAATGGGTAAAAGGGTAGCTCTAGGGTCCAAAAACCACGCTTTGTGGACTATAGGATATCGAAGGCTCTGATATTATAAATAAATAGATAATTGGGTCTAGTAAGTAAGAAAGTCGATAGATTAATGCTACGTGCTAACTGTTAAGATCTCTTTGGGTTGTTTTGGGTAAGGACTCTTGTTGGTTATTTTTGCGAAGATCCTCAGTCCTGCTATGTGCAGACCCCACTAGGATGTGTGTGTGGGTTGTGTTTGGTTTGTAAGTGAATCTTTGATATTAATGAATCTGAAGTATCGTCGAAGTATCTGTGTGTTATCTGAATTGGTTTTTTTTACTACTGAAGCGCATCTGTGATATTTATTTAAGCTGCTAATGTATCTATGTTCTAGAATTGGCATGAGTATATCTATGATCTGATATTGGATGTGATTATAGTGATCTATGATGGTATTTGGTAATGCACATGTGGATGCGAATGTAATGATTAGATATGATATCTTTTTTATAGTTATATGTTGATTACATTATTAAAAGAGTTGTGAATAGACTAGTTCGGTGCGAACCTAGTAAGCTATAACATAGATCTGCCTCAAATTACCTACTCTCTCTCAGGGTGTGGAAACCTAGCTCCAGCATCCTCCCATACTACTTCGAGTGGGACCTTGGCCTGCGCAAGTAGGTCATTGCTGAAAGGGCCAGTAGTATAGGGGTTTTTTGGCAAACCTTAACCTTTGAACCTGGGTCAGGACCCCTCAAGCCAACAATTAGCCTGTGCATTTTCAACCAATATGTCATCAGAAGAGGGAGATCCTCACATAGATAGAGAGAATAGGTATCTCAGAAGAAACCAGAGATATGATTATACAGATGATAAAGAAGTCAAGGGAAAAACTCCCATATCAGGAGAGCAGGATGAAAATGATTTCCCTAAGCTTGTTCTTCGAACCATGCAAGATATTGCAAGAGAAATCAAGGAGATGAGTATGGATAGACACAAAGAATCCCCTAAAGGGTTTCTACATGGAGGAGGCTCTAACATTTCTCATCATTTCCATGATCAACCAGTGAATCAGCAGATTTCCCAATGCTCCACTATGCCTACATTCTTAGCGGTGGGAAATGGAGGATTTCATGAACAAGAAACTCTGGAAGATTGCTTTCTTGAGTATGAGTCTCAATCTCATAGATTCAAGGATGATTTGAGCTTTCAAGAGTTTTGTCAGATCAAGGACAATAGGAGACCCTGACATCACAATAGAGGATGAGGATTCATACAGAACAATGATTTTCACTGGACTATGGGTAGATTCTTCTTACCCACTTTTGATGGGTCATCCAAATGTACAACCAAATATTGGGTAGAGAAGCTATACATCAACTTCCAGTTGAACCAAGTACCGAAGATGGAAGCCATTAAAATAACAGCGTGCACCTTGAAGGTGAGGCACATGACTGGTGGTTTCATAGTCTTTCTACATTGGGTCATGCAAATGTGACTGCATATTTAGAGTTCACCGGGAGGTTGGTGGAGAGGTTTGATCGAAGAGACGCGGAGGCACCTTTCATTGAGCTAGCTAAGCTCAAAAAGTTAGGTAATAAAAAAACTTACATTTCTGAATTTCTAAAACTTTCTATTATGGTTCCTAATTTGTTGTTTCTGCAATTAGGAGGGTCTATATGTTTATCGATGCACTAGAAAAACCTTTGCATGGGTTGGTTTAGTCAACCAAACCAACTACCCCTCAAGATGCTGTTGAAAGGGCTAGATATCTACAAGATACTTTTCCAAGAGAAAAGGCACCGTTTCAGAAAAAACACACTTTTCCATCAAAAGGAAAATATGTAAAGGCTCCTCTTTCAAAGGAGAGCCAAAAAAAAGCACCTCTTAGTGATGATGTATGAAGAGACTTGAGGAGAAGGAATATTTGCTTCACTTGCCAAGAATCATGGGCACCCAAAAATAGATGTGTAGTAGGGAAGGCAAACTATATAGAGGTATTTTATGATGATGAAGAGGAGGAAGAAGAGGAACCAGAAGGAGGTCACAACGCTGGGATAGTAGGAGGGGATCCACCACAACCAGGAGGTGGGAATGAGTTATTTTCTCCAGTTGGAGGGGCCCTTACATCATTGAGGGGAGTACCCAAGTACTTGACCTTGAGAGTTCAAGGTTCCTTTCAAGATCAAATCAGTGTTGATTCACAGTGGGGCTACCCACAACTTTATTGATTCCCAATTAGTGTAGAGGAGGGAAATACCTACTGATGATTTTGAGGGATTTTCAGTTTTGGTCCCAGGAGCTAGAACCATGAAATGAATGCATTATGTTCCATCTTTATCTGTCACCATAGGGACATATACATTGAATGATCACTTATTTTTGGTTGACATACCTGACAGTAATGTGGTATTGGCTGTGTAGTGGTTGATTACTTTGGGGAAGGTCACCGCAGATTGGGAGACTTTACAGATGGAGTGGAAAAATAAAAAGCATCAAATAATTAGGGGCATCCACACTTATCTCTCTTAGACATCTTCCACACAGAAAACAGAGTTGGATTTCCGCAGTGGAAGAAAGGACTTAATAGTCCAATCAGTCATGCAGATGAATTTGGCCCATGACACATTACTATTTAGAGGCATTCCACCAGGGAGGCCACCAGATCAGGAGTTGATGAGATATGTCTCACAACACGATGCACCACTCAAAGATCCAGGAGCGGTGAGGACCTTGGGAGGACTTGGTACAGTGCAGAGAGTCTTGAGTAGGCTCAAGGAGGAGGGAGACATTCTCCCAATATTAGTATTACACACCCTCACCGAAAATCTTGCGCTGAGAGAAGATGTTTTAGGGATGGAGGATGGCACCATCGTAGTGCAAGGAGACCACTCCATGGCTTTGGACAATCAGAAGATACTTCCACATAGGGAGGAATATTCCACATATGGTAGAGGTTAGTGGCTACCCATGAATACATTGGCCAAACTCATAAGGTTTTGGATGGGTGATAGCTTCCCATGGAAGGCTAGCCACCAAAAACTTCAACCTTCACTTGAGCATGAGCAACTACAAGAGGAGCAGTAGAGGAGGGATAGCAGCAGTTTGATATATAACTTTGGCATGGGATATTTCAAAGAAGAGGGAAAAAACATGACAGGAGATTTACATGGTAGAGAAGCAGCACTATCATTATGGAGTATAGATCCTTATTGGAGATCCCAATTGTTGATGGAATACTCCAAGGATCTCTTCTCATGCA
The DNA here is from genome assembly GCA_034641835.2 of Pinus albicaulis. Lineage (NCBI taxonomy): Eukaryota > Viridiplantae > Streptophyta > Pinopsida > Pinales > Pinaceae > Pinus > Pinus albicaulis. Next base: position 1,039,549,966 of record CM076575.1, read on the forward strand.
AGATACTTGATGGTCAGCTATTAGATGGGAGATATATAGTGAGAGATGGGGTCATCTATTTTTAGGATAGGATATTCTTGACTATAGCCTCTAAGCTCAAGGAGAAGCTACTACATGCAGAATATTAGGATTTTTTCTCCAGCCACACCGATTTCATGAGGGCATATCATACTATCATGGAGGGATTCACTTGGGAAGGCTTCAAAGAGGAGATGCATCAACATATCAGTAGATGCATGGGGTTTTTGGAGATTGGGGAGAGGCACAAATTCTTGGTAGATTTGTCACAGCCATGTCCTTATCTGATGGAGATGAGAGGAGGCCCATCTATGAGCCACTTCACCAGCTTGCTCAACGTATATGGTAAGGATTATGTTTTTGTGCGTAATGATCTACTAGATGAGTCATTAGGGGAATTTTGAGGTCTAAAATGGGCCTCCTAAGGAAATTATAAAATAATAGTGGAAATAATAAAATAAGATTTGATGACATCATCAAATTTTAGAGGGAAAAAAGAAAAAAACTACTTTTTCAACTCATATTTTCAACTTATCTCCCAAATTGTTTACTCAAATTTCGAGCGGGAGTACTCATTGGATGAAAGATTTAATTCCTCATCCAAATAGTACCCATGTTGCATACTTTTAATGGGTCCTACTACACAAAAAATAAGAAATACATGAAAAACGTGATTGTAATCATGTTTTTTTATGTATTTCTCATTTTTCGTTTGGCAGGGTCCATCAAAAGTATGCAACATGGGTACTCCTTGGATGAGGAATTAAATTTTGCATACAACGAGTACTCCCGCTCAAAATTTGAGTAATATATTTGGGAGATAAGTTGAAAATACGAGTTGAAAATTTAGTTTTATTATTTTATTATATTTTAATATGTTTACCCTTTTACTTAAAAAATGGTGAATCATCCCCCATGGTTGACATCATCATCTTCAATCCTATTGGTTCTTATAAAGTTTGTTTTTGTTGTATATTTTTCGTAGGAGGCCCATTTTAGACCTCAAAATTCGCCTAATGACTTGCATTCCTTTACCATTCATGTGCAACCCATTGCTCCAAGAGGGGGATTTATTTCTTATAGACTTCATGGTCTACTTGCGAGCATAAGCAGTGATGAGGATGGCCACTCTTTAGGAGATTTTGGGGATATGGTACCTTATTCAAGGGGTGTTCAATTGACACCACACATCATTCACCTTCTCCAGGTATGCGAGAGGATTTTGGTAGCAAGAAAGTGGTTGGGGAACCACATATCATATCATATTCTGAGGCAGTCATGAGACATACTACGCTGGTTCCACATATGGGAATATGATCTTCCTCCGGTATTTCATATGGCAAATAGTCTGTCCTTGATTTTGATCTCATATGTTGATGATGTTCTTATAATTGTTGTGGGCATGATTGGAGGGATGACACATGGATTGGATGTGCCCATTGGGAGTGAGATTCTCCACATTGCTTATGCTTCATGATTTAGGGATAACATTGGGCAACACATAGTTACTACATTAGGCCTCTTGTTTCCTTATGGGATGAGCCATTTGGTTAACTTGAGCACTTGAGGGGTGCATCTCATGAGCACTTGGGACGAGCATTTCATGGATGGATTGATTGGGGGATAATTGGTCCATGAGGAGAGTTTATCACATGGAGGTGGCACATGGGAAGGAGGAGAATTTTTGTAGCACTCACCTTTACAGTTGCTTGAGGACAAGCAACATTTGGGAAGGGAGGATTGTAATATTCCCAATTAGCTTTCAGCTAGTTGGAATATTAAATTTTGTTTTGTTTCTTAGATAGAGGAATAATAGGGTAGGGAGACCCATAAATCTCCTTAGTAGGAATAAAATCACTCCTACTATGAATGGAGGTCATCAAAGTATCTGGATAAAGCACCCTTATGTGTGAATATGGGATGAAGCATGTGGAATGGGTCGACTTTGTCCAAATAAACAGTGCTAGTATGGAGGGAGTGGACATTCAATGACAGATAACGTAGTGTTGGAGGGAGACTCTTTGCATGGAAGTAGTGGCTTTAATGAGTGGGGCCCAAGGTGAGGAATCTCACCAAGAAGATAAGGAAGGGAATGGCAGCCATAGAAAGCATGTTTGAGTATTATTTTATTTATGGTCTATTATGAATTTTGGCTCCCTTCAGCTATTTAGCGGAGATTGCAGTGTTGATTACCACAAGGTTGTTCTCGAGCGATAATCCCACCTTCATCCTCGGGGGACTTCGAGTGCCCACTCAAGAGAGGTCATTGAGCATTATTCCCACATTCCGGCATCATACGAAGCTACATATTTCTTCTACAACGCAATTTTTTCCAGGGTTGTGTTGTGTTGCAGGGTTGCAATAGTAGAGGGTTTGATAGGGCCATTTCTGAGCTTGTTTTCAGTGGAGGAAGCACTCTGTCCATTGGGAGTCCAACAAGGAAGGTCCTTAGGCATCATATCATCATTTGGCACCAGGCCAAGTCACCATCATCTCCTACAACATAGTTTCACTCTCAAACTGCGTTATTTTATTGAGCAGATTCAAAGGAGGGTTCAGTGCACCACTTGGGGAGTTAGGATCTTCAGTGAAGTGATCAACCTTTCATTGGGAGAGTCTATTTGAGGAGTGTCATTAATTTTTACATCAGTTTTAGCCACCCCCTTCTATGTGCTTCAGTTGCAGTTATTCTTCAACCCTAGGGCTTTAGATCACCATTCTATATTTTGTATATTTCCAAAAACCCTTTCTGGGTTGTCTAGGAAAAGTGTTTAGGAGCATATATCTCCATTTTTGGTATTTTATGAGCATTGTATTATCAGATCCATATATTCATATTTTCCAATAGCAGTGTTACTCACTAAAACTGCACTGTATTGGCTTCAATATTTTGTGTATCACCTGTATTACATGTTTTGGTGCTTTTAGGCATTGGAGGCTTCTCTTGCCTAGCTTGAGGGACTTGATCCCAAAGATATTGTACTCGTTTGTTGATGTTATACTTAGTACCATGGATATATCTTTGGCTTATGATTGATGTTATTATTTACTGTTTCTTTCCATTTTTATGTGCTATATTTTTGCTCTCCCAATTTTGGGATATTACACTCTCTTCTCGGAAGGATTGAAGTTGTTGGGTGGCCAACAACCAAATCCTCACTCAACTGGTGCTCTGTATTACACATTGTTGGCTTGCTCATGAGAAATTTGGCCAGCATAACAATTTGTTCTCATTTTTCTAATCTCTTGGTGGAAATTTATAGGAAATTCAAATCCTTCTTCCCTCTCTTGGTACACTTGTGGATGGTGACCCAAGGGAGAGGGTTGATTCATTTTTGTGCCCACTTGATTCCTTTGTGTTATCACTTGAGGTCCCAAGGTGCCCTAGGCGGCTGTCCTTGGGCGACATCAATTGTAGGATCATTTCCTGAAATGTGTCAAGTGGTCCCAGAAAGTGACTTTTGCCACTCCGAGGACCACACGACTTTTTTAGGGAAAGCCACGCAGACTAGTGCACCTATCGAAGGAAAATGTGCGCAAGGCACATTTTGAATGTGTCTCTCGTGTGAAATTTGATATTTTCCTCTTGACCTTATATATTTTTTAAAATTTTCAAATCCTCTAATGTTCCTAAGCCCTGTAAATCCTTCTGCCTGTCATTTAATAATTTCATTTTTTCTTGTCCAATTTTCCAGTGATAACAAACATGCTCAAGATTTCTCTTTGGAAAGTAGTTATGGCATTGCACAACCCAAAGGGAAGGACTCTCTAAGAAAATGTCCCCTAGGGACATGTGAAAGTAGTCTTGTCCTACTCTTCAGGGATAATTTGGATTTGGTTATACCCACTGAACCCATCTAGGAAAGAAAAGAGTTTCTTCCCCGCAAGGCCATCCAGGACTTGATCTATAAAGGGTAAGGGGAAATGTTCCTTCTTAGTGGCTTTGTTTAGTTCTTAGTATTCAAAAAATATTTTCCATTTTCAATTCTTATTTGGGACTACGAAAAGATGAGACACCCACTCACTGTCAGATATGGGATAGATGAAACCTGCATCCAATAATTTCTGCAGTTCTTCCTTCACTATGTCCTTTATAGTCGGGTTCATCCTCCTTTGGTGTTAGCGCATAGGCTTGCATATTTATTTAATGTATATATGATGTGTGTATACCAAGGGATGCACCCCTTTCAGGTCTTTTTAGTCCCAAGAAAATGCATCAAGTGTTTCTTTCAAGAGCTGGCATAACTGCTCCTATTCTTTGGCTGAGAGGGATAAGTTAATTTTCAAATATTTGGATGGGCCAAATTCCACAGCCTTGGTGGTTTCAGAGGTTGAATCAAATGAGTGTAACTCCATCCAAGAGTGGCTTTCAGACTCTTCCACTAGTTCATTGAGTGGACTGTCATTGGGGGGTTGGCTCTAAATGATGTGGTCGATGAGATCATCCTCATCAGGTTGCCCTTATTTGAGTACAACATCTACGGTACAAATGGGGTAGGGCATGGTGTTGTATACTTCATCTTCTTCTTATTCATACTCCAACCAAAGAGGTAGGTCATGGTTAATGGAAGGTTGGGTAGGAGGATATAATACCAACTGTTTAGACAATGATCCATTCTTTATAGTCATGTTTTTGGCCCGACAGCTAATATAGGCATCGGAAATGGCTAACCAAGATTTTCATAAAATGAGAGGATATCCATTAAACTTGGTTTTTCTCTGGAGGACTGAGAAACCTATAGGGTACTCCCAAGAGTCGATTGAAACCATAACATCCTCAATAATTCCTTTCGGAGCTATTGTGAACTGGTCTGCAAGATGCAAAAACATTGCGGTTTTCGTCAAAGTCCCTTGGAGGTTGAGTTTAACAATAGTTTCCTTGGTCATTACAGTGATGGAAACCCGAGATCAATTAGATTTTTTGGGACTATGAAACCATCTATGTGTACATCCACAGTTGGACTACCAGGGTCCAAGTACTTTTGGAAGATCACACTTCCTAACATTAAGTTGGACAATTTTCCTACTGCATTTATGGTGGCAGTATCTTTCTTCTTTCTCCTAAGTTTCTTAAAGAAATTTTCCTTGATGAGCCTATTGTAAATAGGAACATCATTAATGGCTAGGAGAAGGGGTATTTTCACACACAAAATTTTTAGTTCTCCCAGAATTTTAGTCTCCTCTGGGGTGTGCTGACTAGAGTGGATCAAACACTCAGGAAAATGAGGTTGTTGGATCTAATTTTTACTCTCTTCCTTTTCCTCCTCAACCTCTACAGGTGGAGAGGGAGGATGATTTTCCTAGATTACTCTTCTCGGCATGAGGTTGATCTCATGTATCTCCACAACATAATATGGATATAATTTCTCTCCACTGTAAACATATTGAGTTGTGCAGGCATATGAGGCAGCTTGTGTGGAGAAGAATGGGTGAGCTCAGGTTGAGGTTGGGGTTGAGGGAATAAGGCAGGTGATTGATTATGTTTGGGCCTCCACCCTTGTAATGGATTCCTTCATTGAGGTGGTTGAGGAACATACTGCTCAAATGGTTGGTTCATAGGCTAGGGATGATATGGAGGGTTATAAGGCCAAGTAGGAGGTGTAGGCCATGATGGAGGAGTGGAAGTGTACCAATATTGCACAGGTGCATTCTAATTGGTATTATAATAGGAGTAAGGTGCACATTGCATACCCTATTGATATGACTAAGGCCCTTGAGGCCTTCTCTAATTTATGAAAAAAAATTTCTCTGGTCCTACTTACCCACCTTGACATACCACTTTGAGCCTAGGTAAGGAGGGACACTTATCTGTGGCATGATTATCTTCGCAAACGAAGAAAACCTTTATGAAATTTAGTGGACATTCATTGCGAGGGTGTTTTCTAGTACATCTAGGGTAGAAGATAGCCAGTGAACTTTCTACTTCCTCTTGCTTCCTCTTGATTTGTAGTGTGTCCATTTGCAAATAAAAGGTGTGCAGCATCTCACTTTTGAATTCCTACAACATATTTCCAATCTCATGCTTGATGGAGGTGGAAGAGAAAGGGGTGTTGCTCATGCTTTGGCTAGCTCTAACCTTCTTCCTAGCTTCCCTAGAGTGATCCCTAAAGACAGTTTTGATGTCCTCGTAAGGTAGCTAGTAGATATCTCCTCTTGATAGCATATTAAGGGTTTCTATCACCTACTCCCTGGTCCCTCAGAGAAATTCCAGCTTAAGTGATCTGGGATAAAGGGTGCAGATGGCTCTTTTGTAGTTTAGCTAGAATATTTCCTTATAATTCTCTATGGATTCATCAGGTCCTAGATTCATCCTAAATATTTTCTCCTTAGTTTCTTTGGATCTATAGTAGTCCCTTTATTTTTTGTTTAAGGACTCTTGCATATGTGCCTAGGCAGTGATTTCGTTCCCAGGAAAACCCATGAACCAACGCAAGGCTGCACCCTTGAGGGTGGATGGGAATATTTTCAACTTTTGGTCATCTGAGGCATAGTCATAGGTCCTGAAAACAATAGAAAATTTGAACATGAAGGTGTCAATACCTTCAAAGGTAAGTCCATGGAAATGTGGAAGGGCTGAGGGACTAATGTTCTTCATCCTAGTTTCCCCATTTGTTTCTCTAATGGGAGAGACTCCTTCGGTCCCAGTCTTGGCCATGGCTTATCTAAGCACACATTTTTGGGCCAAATGGATAATTAACCTCTAAATTCATCATGCTTGACTACTATGTTTTAACAGTGCATCTATTCATGAGCTAACTATGCTTGTAAATACTCTTTTTTGTAGCAAAAGGAGGCATTCAGGTGGCTTAAGAAGATCTTGGACTCATGGATTTAGAGCTGAAGGTGTCTTGGAGGTTGTGTTAGGTCTATCTGAGGTGAGAGTTGTTTTCTGGGATGAAGAAGTGTCTGAATGGTGCTGGTACATTATCTACTACAGGGTTTCCTATAGTGCTATAATATGTCGTGAAATACTACAGGAAACAGGATGATGGTAGTTTGAGGCTATAAATGATGATTAAAGGGGTAGGAAAGGTGGGATGCAGGTGGGATTATATGGATGGAGGGTCTCCAACCCATTGGCCAAGCTCTGAACTTATTTCAAAGCCCGTCTTGCACCTCCAAGTAGCTCTCCATGTTGTGGTGAAGATCTAAATAAAACAGGGTTGAAGACAATTTTGTTGAAAGTAGGTTGGTGGAGGTTGGAAACTGAATCTAAGGATGCTAGTGGAGTCCTCCTATGCTACTCTACTCAAACCTGAAAACAAAATACCCATTCATGCAATTAAAATTGAGAAATCTATGATGAAAATGGTGTAAAAGATGAGTCGAATTTAATAAGAAAACCTACCTATGCATTTGAATCAGAAACCTAACTCAGCATGCATAAAATGTTCATGATAAATATAAAAATCTATCTATCCTTTCCAAGAAATCATAAACTGGAAGCAATTTTGGGTTTGTGGTGAAGATATGCCCTCCTCAAGCTCCAATGAAAGAGGTGAAAGAGGGAGGCTTTGACACACAAATTTGGAGTTTTACATGCTATTGTACCATGATCTATAAGAGCCTAACTACAACAACATGAAATGGAAGCAAACTAAACACAAAAAAATAAAATGTAAGAAAAATAACTACAACACATGAAATAAACTAGCTACAATGGCATGGAAAGTAAACATAAATACACAAGAGAGATTGAGTCCAATGGATTGGGCCCTAACCCATAAGCTCAGCTCTCTGAAACTAAATCAGTGAAGGATAAATTGAATACACATTTTATTGCAGAAACAATCTCATTACATATCCATGAAAGTCATAAAAGTATATTACAGTAGCTAAGAGTCTCCTAGCTATCTCGAAAATTCAAATCCCAATGAGCTCTTGCTCTGCCCTATTTAACCTAAAGGGTAGGTACCAACAGTTCCCTAAAAAGTAGGTGATTTTTCCCCTTTTACTGCAAGAGAAGTGGAGCTTTGGTTCACTTGGTCTTCCACTTTCTTGGTTGCCTTTGATTTCAAGTTGTTGGAGGGAATCTCGAGGATCCTTTGGTGGCCTTTAGGAGTTAAGGAGGTTGTCAACCCCCCTATAATCTCTCCTTGTTGTCTACTCCAAGATTTGATTTCACAATCTTCAAAAAAAATGATATATCTTCATGATTATGTTGCATTTAAACCATATTGGTAATTCGAAGTATGACAAGCCTTAATCACCATCTACACTAAGCAACATATGACCAAAATGTAATTAAATGTGAGAAAGAGAGACTAATAAGGCTAAAAAGGTGAAAATTAACCCCACAAAATATACCTAATGATGGTGCTCATCATTCCTAATGAATTAAAACCTTTGAGTGGTGATGAAAATAAATATATAGAGGAACTTATTAATAAATATAATGAAGCACTTTCACTTATAAGGAGTGCCATTTCAAAATCTATATTTCCAAGAATTAGTGTTGTAGAATCATCTAAACAAGCTTGGGATATCTTAAATAAAACATATGAATGTGTGCTTCTAGATAAATTTCAAACATTAAAGAAGGAATTTCAAAAGTTCGAATATGAAATGTAATGAATCCATTCATGACTACACCACAAAAATGAAATATCTTGTTAATCATATGAGGTCATTAGGCGAAAATGTTCCAGAAATAAGGCTAATAAATAAGATTTTAAGAAGTCTTATTCCCTAGTTTCGAATGGTCACTGTTGGCGAAAAGAATGAATTCTAGGTAGGACCTAGGTTTAGGGTCAAGGGCCAACAATGCTCTATTTCAGTCTAGGGCAACACCGGCATTTTCACCTTACTCAATATTGTGTAATATTCCCAAATGGGAAAAGCAGGAATATAGTGCAAAACCATGGTAATAACAGTGTAAAACATTACGTCAATAATGGAGACCAATATGGAGCTTATTTATACATCAAAATAGTAGAAAATATGTATAATATAATGGACCACAAATGATACAACATGCATAAATAAGCCTCCAATGAATAAACCCTCTCAAATGAGGTGATACTACTATATCAAAATTCTGGAAGACTGCTATAGCGTAGTCATGGATGAACTGCTACAAAAAATGAATACAAAAAGGATCATGGGTTGATATATGCCTCAATATATATAATAAATAAAGATCTAGGCACTATACAACCTCCAATGAAGAACCCCAAAAGGGTATTCAGAGATACACCACCATACAAGATGGGAATCAAAGCCCTAGGGCTGAAGATTCACCGTAAAAAATAAACTGGAAGCCGAGGCTGATCTGATATGATAAATAATGCAGCATCCTCCAATAGATCCTCTATATGAGAGGCTTATCCCTTCACTAGAAAACCTCCTCCCCAAATGGTGCACTGAAACCACCCTGCAACTCCTCTCCCTAAAAATAACGCAGTCCAAGACATAAACTATGTTGTAGGGGAAAATAATAAGTGGCTTGATGCCAAATGTTGAAATAAGGCTCAAGGGCCTTCCTTACTATCATCCCAATGGAAAGGAACCCTTCTCCACTGAAAATAACCATTGAAGTAACCCAAAGATGTTCTCCATTGGTGCAACTTGTAACACAACTCAATCCTCAACAGGATCTACACTATGGATGAAAGATGAAGCTTGTCCTAAATCCTAAATGTGGAAGTAAAGTACAATTCTCTTCTAAGAGGCCTCTCAAGGAAAGAGGTGGGATTCCCAATCAGGAACACCCTATGCTAAACAACACTAAAGTCTTATCTAAATAGCTGAAGAAAGCTATATTGTCTAAATGGACCATATATCAAAACATAACATATATCAACATAATCAAGTATGGCTTCCATCCTCTTCCTTATATAATTGATGATCTTCCTAACCCTAAGCCCCATTCATTTATAACAGTACTTCCATGAAAAGAGTCTCCATCTAAAACTGCGTTTCCCCATCATGAATGCCACTCCTACATGACAACGTTGTTGATTTGGTCAAAGTTGACCCAGTCAAGGTGTTCTAGGCTCTTTTCACACACAAGGGTGCTCAATTAAGCTTCCAAGATGCCTTCCTTTGACATTGGCATTGGTTTTATTATTATTTAAGGATATTTATGGATCTCCATATCCTCCTATTCATTAACAAGAAATAAAAAAGAAAAATTAATATTCCAACTAGCTCATGGCTAATTGGGAATATTACATTCCTCCCCTCCCAAATGTTGCTTGTCCTCAAGCAACTGACAAGGTGAGTGCTGCAACTCTTTTCCTCCATAATTGGTGACACATCCAAATGATAAGCTTCCCTTATAAGCTAAGTGTCTCCCAATATATCCCTCCATGAAATTCTCCTCCCAAGTTCTCATGAGATGTAAATGACTCATCCCACAAGGAAGCAATAGATCCAATGAGACAATCATGGTTTTCCCAAGGTTCTCCCTGAAACATGTACCATAATGAGGATGGAGAATATCTCTCCCAAAGGGCACATTCAGTCCTCCCATCCTCCCTCCAATCATTCCCATAAAAATAATAATCACATCATCAATGTATTGGATCAAAACCAAGTACATATAAATAGAAATATGAAAAAATTGAGGTGGGTCATAGTCCCATATGTGGAACCAGTGCAGTATGTTTCCTGACTGCATCAGATAATGATACGGTAAGTGGTTTTCCCACCACTTACTTGCTGCCCAAGTTTTCTCACAAGTGCTAGAAAGGGGAGAAATGTTTGGTGCCTTTGGAGTACACCCAGAATGGTAAATCATCTCCCTATATCCTCCTAAGGAATGCCCATGTTCATAAATGTTTATGGCCAAAAGTTGGCCATGAATTTTATATGGAAGATTGCTCTTCCTTGGAGCAATTTCCTGCATATACATGGTAAAGGAATGCAAATAATCATCAACTAAAAAATTATGCACATAAACATGTTCCTTACCATAAATTTTGCTCATACAAATGGAGTGGTCCACAGATAGATCCCCCCTCATTCCCAAAGAGGAAAGAGGTGGTTGTGATAACTCCTCCATAGACTTATGTATCTCTCCCATATCCACATGGCCCATGTATCTCCTCAAATTCTGATATATCTCCTCTTCAAAGCCTTCCCATGTGTATCCCTCCATGATGAAGTGGTATGCTCTCATAGAATAAGTATGCCTGAAGAGAAAATCTCCGTATGCTCTTTGTAGTAAATTCTCCTTGAGATTGGAAGCTCTAGATAAGAAGATCCTACCATGATAATAAATGACTTAATCTTGGACTGAATAGCCCTCTTCATGTAGCTGTTCATCAAGTATCATGCATGTAAAACGATCCTTGGAATAATCCACCAATAGATGGGATTTCCAATATGGATATATCCTCTATTGTGACAACGCTGATGATCTATCACAAATTTTTTTTTTCATATGGCTACCCTTATCTTTGAAGTCTCCCATGCCAAATTCACATGTTGGAAGGCTGATATCCTCCCCATGCTGCTCCGTCCACAGTGCAGAATCTGAAATGAGAGTGGGTAATGATGATGTTGGGAGAATGTATCCCTCCTCCTTGAGTCTATCGAAGACTCTCAGCATTATACCATGACCTCCCAATGCCCCCATTTCTCCTGGATCTATGAATGGTGCATCATGATGTGATACATGCCTCTCTAATTCTGGATTATGTGGCCTCCCCGGCGGTTTTCCACAATACAATAATGTCTCATGGGCCAAATTCGTGTGCATAATAGATGGGACTATTAGGTCCTTGCTTCTACTGCACAAATCCCACCTTTTTTTGTGTGTAGAAGTTTCCTGAGAATTGGGTACCGCTCTTATTGATGCAAGAGTCCCTCTAATTGGAGTCATTGCTCCATCCTCACCTCCGGGTGGTGGTGGATCATATCCTCCTACTCCAGCGCTATGACCCCTTTTTGGTTCTTCTTCTAACTCCTCCTCATCATTTGAGAAGACCTCTATGTAGTGTGCCTTTCCTGCTGCACATATATGTCTGGGTGCCCATGATTTTTGGCATGTGAAGCAAAGATTCCTTTTCCTCAAGTCTCTTTGAACATCATCACTAAGAGGTTTTTTACTTTGGCTCTCCTTTGAGAAACGAGCCTTCTCATCTTTTCCCTTTGATGTAAATGAGGGCTTTTTCTGAAATGTTGCCTTTGCTTTTGGCAAGGCATCTTGTAGATATCTAGCCCTTTCAATGGCATCTTGAAGGGTAGTGGGCTTGGTATAATTAAACAACCAATGAAGAGGTTCTGCTAACCCATCAATGAACATATAAACCCTTCTTGCTGCAGATAAATCAGGAACCATAACAGAAAGTTTTAGAAATTCAGAAATATAAGTTTCTAGATTACTTGATTGTTTGAGCTTTTCTAGCCCCGTGAATGGTGCCTTGGGATCTCTTCTATCAAACCTCTCCACCAACCTCTTTGTGAACTTTGAATATGCAGTCACATTTGCATGAACCAATGTAGACAATCCATGGAACAACCAATCATGTGCCTCACCCTCAAGGTGCAGCGCTGCTATCTTAATGGCCTCCATCTCTGGTACTTTGTTCAGCTGGAAGTAGATGTCAAGTTTCTCTACCCATGATTTGGTAGTGCATTTAGATGACCCATCAAATTTGGGTAATAAAAACGTGCCCATATTTCAGTGTAGATCATGATTCTAAATGAATCTTCCACCTCTATTATGATGCCTGGGTCTCCTATTGTCCTTTATCTGACAAAATTATTGAAAACTAAAATGATCTTTGAATCTCTAAGATTGAGACTCATACTCCATGAAATAGTCTTCAAGATTTTCTTGTTCTTGAAACCCTTCATTTCCCACTGCTAAGAATGTAGGCATTGTAGAGCGTTGGGAAACTTGTTGCTGCTTCATTGGTTGATCACTTCAGTGATGAGAAATACCAGAGCCTTCACCATGTGGAAATCCTTTAGGGGATTCCCTATGTCTATCCATCCTCATATCCTTTATTGTTGTGTAACCAGCTCCAAAAATAGAAGAAAAGAGATATCAACGCCTTAGAAATAAGCCACTTCGAGGGGGCAACCTCCAATAAATTACATAAATGAACAAATCTTGGATGATACAATTTACAAAACCTCCTTTCTATATATAGGAGTCCATGGGGCCATAATGTAATCCTAGTGGGCCACAATGTAATCCTAGCCGACCTAACAATAATAATTTAAGGGCACAATAATAACAAAATGGGGGGTTACAAGGGTACAATAATAACAATAAGGGGGTTACACTAATAACAATAAGGGACTATACTAGTAATATAGGGACCTAACATGCCCCTCTCCTTCAAAAAAATTGTTGTCCTCAATGCTTGAGTAGCTCTGGGTGCTTTTGTATGAAATTCTCATCCTCCCATGTAGAATCTTCAGTGGGTAAGTTCTTCCACTTGATGAGATACTCTGAAATTGATCGATTCCGTAGTTGTCGAGTTCTTGTTTCCATGACCGCTTCTGGTTCCAATATGATTTTTCCTTCCTCATCAAGTTCTGGCAATATTGTTTGAGCTGGAAGATTTTCTCCTATAACCTTCTTTAAGCATGAAACATGGAAAACTGGATGTACTCGCGAAGAAGTAGGAAGCTCCAATTTGTATGCCATAGTACCAATCTTTTGCAACACCTTGTAAGGACCATAGTACTTTGCCGATAATTTATTATCCTTATTAGCTTGCTTGAGGGACATTTGTTTATATGGTTGTAGCCGTAAAAATACCCAATCTCCTACATCAAAACTTCTCTCACTGCGATGTTGATCTGCCTGTTGTTTCATTCGATTTTGTGCCAAATTTAGGTTATCCGTTAAGAGTTGGAGAACTTCTTGTTGATGCTCGATGTGATCTTCCACTTCTTGAACCTTCTAATTTTCCCTTAAATATGATGTGATCGATGGTGGATGATATCCATAAAGTGCCATAAATGGGGTCATTTTTGCTGCAGTATGGAAGGAAGTGTTATACCACCATTCAGCGAGAGGTAACCACTTGATGTGTTTGTTTATCAGATACAAAACAACGAAGATATCCTTCCAAACATTTGTTTACTATCTCTATTTGACCATCAGATTGAGGATGATAAGATGAGCTATGAGCTAATTGAGTACCCAAACAAGAAAATAACTCCGTCCAAAAATTTCCTGTAAAAATGGGATCTCTGTCGCTCACAATAACCCTTGGGCTTCCATGTAGCTTTTGAATTCTATCCACAAATGTAGTAGCAACTATACTTGCTTTAAATGGATGAGATAATGCACAAAAGTGTGCATACTTGGTAAGTCTATCAACTACCACCATGATGACATTCTTTCCTTCGGACTTCGGTAAACCTATGATAAAATCCATTGAAATCTCCTCCCAACGTTGACTTGGAATGGATAAAGGTTGTAGAAGTCCCGGGGTCTTAATTGTCTCAACTTTATTCTGCTGGAAAACCAAACATTTTGCCACAAAATTTTGAATATCAGATTTAAGGCCATCCCAAAAAAATTCTTTCTTCACCCTGTGGTAAGTTTTTAAAAATCCTGAGTGTCCTCCTAAAGGAGAAGTGTGCAATTCCGGAAGAATATTTTGTTTTAGTTGGGAATTCTTACAAAGATATAAGCGATCTTTGTACCATAAGGAATCATTTTTCCAACTAAATGTATCAGATGTACTAGGATCTTGCTGCAACTTTTGAATGAGTGTCCATACATCTTTGTCCTTCTTCCATTCATGTCTTGCTTCAGTTATCCAATCTGGTTGGATAATAGAAATGGCACAAAGCAATGCTTCCACCTCTTCATTCTTTCTTGAGAGTGCATCTGCAACAACATTAAGCTTTTCCTTTTTGTAGATTATTTCAAAGTCATAACCCAACATCTTTGTGACCCATTTTTGCTGCTCTTCTGAAGATAGTCTTTGTTCCAAAAAGTGTTTAAGACTATCATGATCAGTTTTTACCTTGAAGTGTCTTCCCATTAGGTAAGTTCGCCATTTCTTTAGTGCATGCAGTATTGATAACATTTCCTTCTCATAAATAGGTTTCTGTAAATACTTTCCTTTGATTGGACGACTTTCAAAAGCAATGTGTCTTCCTTCCTGCATTAAAACTGCACCAATTCCATTTCCTGAGGCATCACACTCCACAATAAAGGTTTTTGTGAAGTCTGGCGTAGCTAAGACTGGTGCTAGGAACATTGCCTCTTTAAGATGTTCAAAGGCCTTAGTTGCTTCAGGAGTCCATGAAAATGCATCTTTCTTCAATAATGTTGTTAGAGGTGCTGCTATTCTCCCATAATTCTTCACAAACTTGCGATAATAGCCTGTTAACCCGAGAAATCCTCGCAACTGCTTTATTGTCTTGGGGACTTTTTATTCCTTAATGGCTTTAATTTTGTTAGGGTCTACTTTAACACCCTCGTGAGATATAATATGACCCAGATATTCCACCTCTTGTAATCCAAAGAAACATTTGGATGTTTTTGCATATAATTGTTTCTCCTGCAATAGTTTAAGCACCCTATCAACATGTTCAACATGATCCTTCCAAGACCTGCTGTAGATTAGTATATCATCAAAAAATACTAGCACAAATTTTCTAAGGAAGGGTTTGAAAATGGAATTCATCAACCCTTGAAATGTAGAAGGTGCATTGGTATGGCCAAAAGGCATGACCAAAAATTCATAATGACCCTCATGAGTTCGAAATGCTGTTTTTGGAATATCTTCAGTCTTCATTCTAATTTGATGATATCCTGAACGAAGATCCAACTTGGTAAATAAATTGCTCCATGTAATTCATCCAATAATTCATCAATCACAGGAATGGGAAATTTATCTTTAATGGTGAGCTTATTGAGCTCCCTATAATACGGACACATGCGCCATGATCCATCCTTCTTGTGTACCAATACTACAGGAGCAGAGAAGGAACTTTGACTAGGTTGAATTATACCCGCCTCTAACATTTCTGCAATCATACGTTCAATTTCGCTCTTTTGGAAGTAAGGATATCTATAAGGCCTGATGTTTGGAGGAACACTTCCTGGAATCAAATGAATAGCATGATCATGATCACGAATAGGTTGGAGTCCTTTGGGAGTTTCAAACACCTTGGAATGATTGTCCAAGACTTGTTGGAGATCTGCAGAAATAGATTATTTTGATGTCGAAACTTCTAGTGAGCATAATTGTGCAATTACGCCTCTTTTTTCTTTCTTTAGAAGCTTTGTCATGACATTAGAGCTTATTATTCTTCCTGGCTTCCCTTCAATACCCCGTAATTCGACTTCCTTTCCTTCTGAAAAAAATTTCAAGCAAAGTTCTTGAAAATTAAAAGCTACCGTCCCCAAAGATTGTAACCATTGTACTCCTAGTACAACATCAGCACCTCCCATAGGAATGGAAAGCATTGGACTAGTCAATACATATTCCCCCATGGTTAGCTTGATATTATGGCTTTTTCCAGAGCAATTTATAGTTCCTCCATTTGCAACCATCACTTGACATTCTGGTGCTGGGTATAGGAAACAATTTAATTCCTTGGCTACCTTATAATGAATAAAATTATGGGTGCTACCTGAATCAATCAACACTATTACCTTTTTCTTCTTGATTTGTCCTTTTATATTGAGAGTTTGAGGAGTGGTAATTCCTGCCAGTGCATTACATGATATGGTCGGATTCATTTCTTCCTCTTCTAGGGCTGGTTCCTGGTGTATATGCTCTTCTGGTTCATTTTCTTCTTCCTCTTCACAATCTATGTAAAATAATTTCTTCTCAGCACACTTATGACCTTTAGTGTATTTTCTATCACAACTGTGGAAAATCCCTTTTGCTCTTTTTTCTTCCCATTGTTGTGGTGTCAACCTTGTAGGTTGTGGAAATCTAGGCGTAGCCACACTTCCTTCTTTATAGAATTGAGTGGTAGGCTTCCTTGTTGCCATAATTTTACATTCAACTTTTCTTGCCAACCTGAATGCCTTCTCCAATGACTCAGGTTCCAGAACATGAACTTCATGTTGAATTTTATCCTTTAAAGTGCCTATGAAGAGATCAATCCTGTGTTCCTCTGGAATATCAGTTACCCTTATATTCAATTTTTGGAAGTCTTCAATGTGCTACCCCACTAAACCCTTTTGTTTGATATTTATCAATTGGCTAAAGAAGGTGTTGCTCTTTGTATCCTCATAATGTGCTATCATTTCCTCCGTAAAAATTGACCAAGAGACAATTTTTTTACGGGAGCAAAGCCATCAATACCATACAAATGTATTTTGTTCTAAATGCAAAGTTTCAATGCATACCTTTTGTGTGTTTGTTTTGCACATTATGAAGATCAAAATATTGCTCCATCTGTAGTATCCATGTTACAGGATCCTTTCCATCAAACTTCCTCATATCCATTTTTGGAATATGGTGGTTCTTCCCGCCAACATTAGAGTTTATGACATCACGATTAACATTTATTTTGTTCTCATCATGAGGTTCTTCTACTATATTTTCATCATTAGGAAACATTTCTTGTATCAACTTTGTCAAATATTCGATGTTTGATTTTAGATCATCCATCTTAGCTTCCATGCCAACTTCCATGCCATCCATATTAGCTTCCACGCCTTTCTTCAAACCGTCCATCTTCACTTCCACGCCATCCATCTTAGCTTCCATGCCCTTCTTCAAACCGTCCATCTTCACTTCCACGCCTTTCTTCAAAACTTCCATTTCATTTTTTGTTGCTCTTTGCGAGAGTGAAATTTGTTGCACTTGCTCTTGTAATTTTGATAGATCATGTTGCAATTATTCATCTTCATGAGTCATGGTAGAGCCTTATGAAGGCTTAATGGGTGTTGAATTCTTTTTAGGTGCCATTTTAGAATCCAATATTGATACCTATTCTACAATATTCCCTTGGAATCAATTCAACTTGATTCTTCAAACAAGACTTATGCAATTCGGAAAAAAAAAATACACACCTTTTACTTGCTTTGAGGAGCTCGATATTGAAATTGAATTATCTCTGTAATTGAAAATTTTCAATATCTAAAATTCAGCCCTGTAGTAGCCCTCTAAGGCTTATTTCAAATGCCATAGGTCTGATCTAATTTGGATTCCAAAAGAAAAAGTTGTGTCCAATCTCCCACAATGACCTAATTTTGGACTGGTTCAGTAGAGAAAACTTGTAGGACTTTCCATGTGTCACTGTTTCGTCCTTTGTCTCTGAAATTTATAGCCAAGAAATTACAGTCCGTGTACTTGCGACCAATTTTTACAGCACTCAAATCCACTGCCCAGAGAGAGAGTTATTGAACTTTTCCCACGATCACCTCTTTGAGATAAAATTCAGGAGCCTGAAAAAGCACTACCTTCCACAGATCATATCTCCAAAAATATTATGAACCAAGCTCTAAAATTCTTTTGACGAATTTCCTCAGGATTTCAGCTTTGCACCATATGAATTTCAGATTATGAATCTTCGTAGAAACAAATTTATAGCGAAAATTCCACGATGACCTGTTTAGGAGCTTGAAAAAAGACCTAACTTCCACAGATGATATCTCCGAAAATATTGCGAACCAAGCTTTGCAATTTTTAGACAATATTCCTCAGGATTTCAGCTTCACACCCTAAAAATTTCAGCTTCTGAAACTTCGAAAAAGAAGTTATAGCGAAAATGCCATGACGACCTGTTTGGAGCAGCGAAACCCTAGAATCCAAAGCTCTCATACCAAATGTTGTGTAACCAGCTCCAAAAATAGAAGAAAATAGATATCAACGCCTTATAAATAAGCCACTTCGAGGGGGAAACCTCCAATACATTACATAAATCAAAAAATCTTGGATGATACAATTTACAAAACCTCCTTTCTATATATAGGAGTCCATGGGGCCATAATGTAATCCTAGTGGGCCACAATGTAATCCTAGCCGACCTAACAATAATAATTTAAGGGCACAATAATAACAAAATTGGGGTTACAAGGGTACAATAATAACAATAAGGGTGTTACACTAACAATAATAAGGGACTATACTAGTAATATAGGGACCTAACATTTATTTCTCTAGCAATGTCTTGCATAGTTTGAAGAAGAATCTTAGGAAACTCCTTCTCTTCATATTCTCCTGATAAGGGGGTTTTACCCTTGTCTTCTTTATCATTTGTATAATAAAAATTCCAGTTCATTCTTCTAAGATACCTCTTCTCTCTATCTGTGAGAGGATATCCTTCTTCTGATGACATAATGGCTTTTCAAGATACATAGGTTGAGCCAATATTATGCTCCAATACCACTGTAATATTCCCAAATGGGAAAAGCAGGAATATAATGCAAAACCATGGAAATATCAATGTAAAACATTCCATCAATAATGGAGACCAATATGGATCTTCTTTATACATAAAAAAAAAAGCAAATATGTATAATATAATGGACCACAATTGATACAACATGCATAAATAAGCCTCCAATGAGTAAGCCCTCTCAAATGAGGTGCTGCTACTATATCAAAATGCCGAAAGACTACTATAGTGCATTCATGGATGCAATGCTACAGAAAATGAATACACAAAGGATCGTGGGCTGATAAATGCCTTAATAGATACAATAAATACAGATCTAGGCACTATACAACCTCCAATGAAGAACCCCATAAGGGTTTTCAGAGATACACCACCATACAAGATGGGAATCAAAGCCGTAGGGGTGAAGATTCACTAAAACAAATAAACTGGAAATTTGGGGCTGATCTAATATGATAAATAATGCAAACTCCTCCAATAGATCCTCTAGATGAGAGGCTGATCTCTTCACTAGAAAAATTCCTCCCCAAATGGTGTACTGAAACCACCCTGCAACTCCTCCCTCAAAATAACGCAGTCCAAGAAATAAATTGCGCTGTAGTGGAAAATAAATAAGTGGCCTGATGCCAAATGATTCAATAAGGCTCAAGGGCTTTCCTTATTTTCCTCCCAATGGAAAGGAACCCTTCTCCACTAGAAATAAGCATTGAAGTAACACAAATATTTTCTCCACTGCTGCAACATGCAACACAACTCAATCCTCAACAGGATCTGCACTGTAGATGAAAGATGAGGCTTGGTCTAAAGCCTGAAAGTGGAAGTAAAGTAAAATGCTCTTACAAGATTCTTCTCAAGGAAAGAGGTGGGGTTCTTGATTAGGAACACCCTATGCTAAACAACACTGCAATCTTAGCTAAATAGCCGAAGAAAGCTATCTTGTCTAAACAAACCATATATCAAAACATAACATATATCAACATAATCAAATATGGCTACCATCCTCTTCCTTATATAATTGATGAGCTTCCTAACCCTAATCCCCATTCATTTATGACACTACTTCCATGCAAAGAGTCTCCATCTAAAATTGCGATGTCCCATCATGAATGCCACTCCTCCATGACAACATTGTTGATTTGGTCAAAGTTGACCTAGTCAAGGTGTTCCAACCCTTTTTCACACGTAAGGGTGCTAAATTAAGCTGCCACGATGTATTCCTTTCACATTGGAATTGGTTTTATTCTTATTTAAGGAGATTAATGGATCTCCATATCCTCTTATTCATCAACAAGAAAGAAAAAACATAAATTAATATTCCAACTAGCTCATGGCTAATTGCGAATATTACATATTGAGAAAGGAGTCTCACCCAAGGCATGTTGTGACCTTACTAAGTTAAGAGAGTTAGAAACGGGGTGTATATAACCATACTATTGACTACCTTCTACATCTAGCATATCGCAAATGTGCGCATATTACCCCTATTCTGATTAAGACATGTAAAGGAACAGATCAAATGATTATAGGATTATGCACCATAAAAAGTTTGATTATCTCTTGAATTGCTTACCAATAAGAACATATACACAGAACACATACATTGAGCCACAATATCACCATATACTATACTTAGGATAGTTTGGTACATCAGAGATAAGCGTCTCTGCAGAGATCAGCCTTCAAAACTAGTTAACAAAAATGACAACAATACATTGTAACCCCAAAACTTAGAGCTACCTATCTCATCGCCAGCCTCCTTCTCCTTCCTCATGATTGACTGAATGAATTTTTTCTCATTTCCTTCCTTCTCTATATTTTTTTTAGTCACACTATCAGTATTTGTTGTCCTCTCGTTCAACTATCTTTCCTTGCTCGATTGTTCCTAGTTTTGTTCCTATTTCTCCTCCGCCACTCAGACTCTTCCCCTGTTTACTACCAGTTTCTTCTACCACCTCTGCAAATCCCTATTCACAGCCTTCCTAACTTCCTGTTGTTCTAAAAATGTTCCAAATTTTCAAAACGAAGGTCCCAACAGGCCCCAACCACAAAATATTGACTCATCCTGAGTTATTTTTTCCCTGGTAGTGTGTCATCCACTAGTACTCTCCTGCTTCTTCCACTTGTTTTTCTATTCTCATCTCTTTCCGTTGTGTCTGGTCCAATACCCCCCCTTCCTGCTGGGTTTTTGTAATATCCAAAAAATGGGACTACTAGAAAGGGATGCCTGGAAAACGCATTTTTCAGGAATGTATGCTACAACTCTGGAAATAAACCCTTGGATCCCTTATATCTGACAATATAAGACCCAAATCCAAGAGGATATTAGAAACAAATCTTTCTAGGTGGGTTAAACAGATCTCTCACACCTAGTATAGCTAGAAATTGCCCAAAGAAGGGACTGCAACACTATGTGACAAAACTGCTCAGAAAATAACGCATTTCAGCCAAATATGTGTAGGAGGCAAACATGTATGCTCAATCATGTTATTTACATCATCATTTCAAGATTATATTGAAGCCCATACATCATAGAACAGAAAATAGGAAACTTTACATGAAGAAATGCCCAAAATAAGAGGCTGCAACCATATGATATGACTGTACAAGCTTGACAGCGTTATTTTATTAGATGAAAAGAATTTTAAGTTACACTTCAAATCTATATCAGATCTCTGTAAAAAATGATAGATGTATATCAGATCTGTACATTATAGAGTTTCCTCTTCAAAAGCCCCTTGGGGTTTTCAGCAGAAAATGATGTACATGGAGTAGGTATGAGATCTAATGCAGTTGATCTACAGAATGATTCAGAATTTATGAAGAAAATACATTAGTATTCAGATCAGATCTGAATGGTACACGGATTAGATTTGTAATCCATAGATCACCACGGTGAAGGGCAGATTCCCAACACTAGAGATCTCTCCTCCTTGAAGTGCCAAAAGACCCTGCAACTTTCTCCTTTGCAAATAACGCAGTTTTGGAAGATGGACTGTGTTGTATGCTCTAGAGCATGATGTGGCCTCAAGCCAAGATCTGAAAATGATCTCTCCTCATCCAATACTCTCTTTCCAATGGGATAGAAGACTTTCCCAATGAAAAGAGGCACTAGAATGGCTTAGATCTGAACAAATCTAGCCTCCACTTTCTGCAGCTTACAAAGAAAATCAAACCCTCAACAGGATTTGCATTGTATTTGGAATAAGAGCTTGTACAAATGCCTGATAGTGGTCAAGAAATGCAAGACTCCTCCAAGAGGCCTCTCAAGGAAGAGGTGGGATTCCAGATCAGGAACACCCTAGTGCTAAACAACACTATTCTTAGCTAAACAACCAGAGAATGAGAAGTGTCTAAGCAGACAAATCCTTCAAAAAATAATATCATAAACAACCCCTCTCATGATGTCCTCCTCCTTAAATAAGATGTAATCCTTGCCAAACCCTAAACCATCTCAATGATTTAGCTGCATTCACATGATTAGCCTCCAACTAAAAATGCGTTGTGTATCTAGGTGGTTCAATGTATCTAGACAATGCTGTTGATTTGGTCTAGTTGACCCAGTCAAATGAATTAATCCCTTTCACACATAAGGGTGTTTTGCTAAAGAAACCCAGATTTAGCCTTGTTCACATGGGCATGGATTTATTTTTTTGTTTTAGGAGTTTAATTTATCCTCCTTCACAATTTTATTCTTGCAACAAGAAAATGAAAACAAAATAGTAAATTCCTATTATCTTGGGCTAATTAGGAATATTACAGTCCTCCCCTCCAAAATGTTGCTTATCCTCAAGCAATTGATAAGGTGAGTGATGCAACTCATCTCCTCCTCCATTGGTGTCACAAACAAAGGATAAGCTTCTCTCATAAGCTAAGTGATCACCAAACCATCCATCCATGACTTGTTCCAACAATGTTCTCATGAGATGCAAACAACTCATCCCATAAGGAAACTATAAATCACATGAAACAACCATGGTTTTCCCAATGCCCTCCCTGAAATATAAGACAGAAAGTACAGGGAGTGTATTCATCCCATAGGGCACATGCATGCCTTCCCTCCTTCCTCCATACATCCCCATGAAAAGTACAAGTACATCATCAATATAGGGAATCAAAACAATGTACAAACAAACAAAAATGTGTGCACATGGAGGTGGATCATAGTCCCACATGTGGAACCAGCATAGAGAATCCCCTAATTGCATCAAACCAAGATGTGGTAAGTGGTTTTCCCACCACTTACTTGCTTCCCATACCATCTCACCATAGCTAAAAGTGTGAGATATATTTGGTGCCTTTGGGAAGCACCCATCATGATGAAAAATCTCCCTTGTTCTTCTAAGGGAGTGGCCTAACTTAGAAATTCTTGGGACCCAATATTTGCCATGAGGCTTAAAAAATATATTACTCCTCCTTGGAGTCATGGCCTGAAAAAACATGGTGTAAGAATGCATGAAATCAGAATATAAAACAGATGTACTAAGAGCATGCTCTTCACCAACAATCCTCCTCCCATCAATGGAGTGGTGCATAGATGTACTCTCTTCTTCAAGGGAAGAAGGAGAGGGTTGATTTAACTCTTCCTTAGAGTCATGTTGTTGCTCCAACTCCACAAGGTCCATGCATCTCTGACAATGTTGATATAGTTCTCTTTCAAAGCCCTCCCAATAATAGCTCCTCAAAATGATATTGTTGAGCTTCATAGAATAGGTGTGGCTGAAATTGAACTCTTCATAAGCCCTCTGTAGTAACTTCTCCTTGAGCTTGGAAGCTCTAGACAAGAATATCCTACCATGATTATAGATTACTCCATCAAGGATTGAATAGCTCTCTTGATGCAGCCAGTCATCAAGAATCATGCAAGTATGAAGATCCTTGGAATATTCCACCAGCAGTTGGGGTTTCCAATAGGGATCTAATGTGTTCAATAATGATAGCATTTTTAGTGTGTCATCTGAAGTGTCTTCCATTTTTTTTTTTTTTCCTTGACATCTCCCATGTCAAAGGTGTATGTTGGAAAGCAAAGCTTCCCATTTTTCTCCTCCTTGACATATCCCATGCCAAAGGTACAAGGTGGAAGGTTGCCAGTTCTTCCTTGTTGCCCTCCTTTCTCATGCACATGCTCAAAAGAAGATGGAAGTTCTTGGAAGTTAGTCTCCCATGGGAGGTTATCATCTATCCAAAACCTCCTTGGTTTTGTCAAAGTATGCATGTGTGACCACCATCTCTCATCATGTATGGAAGTGGATCCTCCAAACAAGTTTGTCTTCTGATTCAAGGATTGCCTTCCTTACTTCATGATGGTGTCAACCTTAATTCTTGTAGCATATTTTCTCAGTGCAGTATGATATGAGAGAATGGATAGTGATGCTAAGGGAAAAATGATTTCCCTCTCCTTGTACTTTACACATACTCTTAATGTTGAAGCATGGTATTCTAATGCTCCCTTCCTTCTTGGATCTATGAAAGGAGAATCAATGCATGAAACATATTTCATAAAATATGAATCAGTTGGTCTCCCAGGTGGCATACCACAAGATAATGATGTCTCATGGCTCATTCCCATGTGAAAAATAGATGGGAACATATCATTATTGCTTCCACTGCAAAAATCCATCTCTAATTGTTGTGTGGAAGTATCATAATAAGGAGAAATTGGAGCAACTCTCCCTTCTTCTTCTTCATCACCCACCTTCTGAAAGATCTCACAGTATAAGGTGCTCCCTTTAGATGCATTTAACTCATGCACACCCATCATCTCCTTGGTGTCAAGATTCTTGATCACAAAGGACCGATCCATCACAGTGTGTGTTCCAAATTTTGGATGCAATATTGGAACACATTTCCTCCATTGTTTTGTCTCTTTGTCTATCAACATTCCTCTTCATGTATAGGATCCTTGGGGCCTTCTTGAAAAGATAAAAGAGCCCTCTTAATGGAAGAAATGGCTTCATCTCCATCTCTTAATGACATTAGATCTCCTCCTGTTGTCACAGCACTGGAGGAAACTTCCAGTTCTTCTTCTTTATTCTCCCCATCAATAAGAGATTGTTTCACTTGATCTCTCCTTGAAAAAGGAACGCTCATGTCTTCTTCTTGAGAAGAAATTTCTTGCTGAAGTAGGGCCTTTTCCCTTGGAAAATAATGTAGCAGATCTTTAAGCCCTTCAACAATGTTCTGAAATGGATTTATCTTCATGGATCTTCCCATCTAATGCAAAGGTTCTGATTTCTTGGGCTTAGTTTGTTTACCCACAGAAATTTCAGATGGCATAGAATCAAATCTTTTCACTAACCTCCTAGTGAACTTTTCATAAGTAGAGATGTTTACATTTTTTAATGAATAAGACTCAAATAACCACCAGGCATATGCTTTACCTTGGAAGTGCAGCGCTGCTACTCTTATGGCTTCTTCTTCATAAATTGGATGTAGCTGAAAATATGTGTCCAACTTCCTTACCCAAGACTTGGCTGAGCTCTCAGGTGACGCATCAAAAGTAGGTAGAAAAGTTCCACCCAAGGTGTGTTGCATGCACCCTCTTCTTCTCATAATTCTGTTGGATCTTCTTTATTCTTTGAGTTGACAAAACTTTGGGAATATTATATGCTCTCTGAATCTTTTAGACTGAGATTCATATTCTCAGAGATAGTCACCAAGAGTCTCCTCTTTTGGTGTCTCTCCTTCTTCTCCTCTTGCAAGGAATGTAGGCATGCTACAATGTTGTGAATCCGATTATGTGGCTGAATTCTCACACACATCATATGAAGTAGTGGGGCTTTTTAATGTGCAAACCTTTTCAAAAGATCTGCTTGCCTTTCATTCCTCACTCCCCTGATTTCATTCTTCATCTCATGCATAGTTTGGAATAGATTTTTTGAAAACTCTTTCCCTTTCAATCTTCTAGATGAAACGTTTGGACCCTTCTCTTATGTGTCTTCAATGTAACTGCACTTCTTCATAATTATTTTCTTTCCATGAAAAGACATATTGGCTCTTCGGTAAGCAAAGCACAGGTTGTGCCAAGATGGTTTCTCTGATACCACTGTGACATATCCCAAAATTGGGACTGCTAGCAAGGCATGCCTGAAAAACGCATTTTTTAGGAATGTATGCTACAGATCTAGAAATGAGCCCTTGTATCCATTATATCTAAAAATCTAAGACCCAAATCCAAGAGGAGATCAGAAACAAATCTTTCTAGGTGGGTTAAACAGATCTCCCACACCTAGTACAGCTGGAAATTTCCCAAAGAAGGGACTGCAACACTATGTGACAAAAATGCTTAGAAAATAATGCAGTTCAACCAAATATGTGTAGGAGGCCAATATTTAGGCGCAATAATTTCATTTACATTATAATTTCAAGGTTATATTGAAGCCCATACATCATAGAACAAAAAATAGGAAACTTTCCATGAAGAAATGCCCAAAATAAGAGGTTGCAACCATATGATATGATTGTACAAGCTTGGAAACATTATTTTATTAGCTGAAAAGAGCTGTAAATTACACTTCAGATCTAGAGAAAATTTGTGTACAAAAATATATATCTATATCAGTATGTACACTATAGAGTCTCATCTTTAAAATCTCGTTTGGGTTTTCAGCAGAAAATGATTTACATGGAGTAGATCTGAGATCTAATGCAGCTGATCTATAGAATGATTCAGAATTTCTGAAGAAAATACATTAATATTCAGATCATATTTGAATGGAACATGGATTGGTTCTGTAATCCATGGATCACCACAGTGAAGGGCAGATTCCCAACACTAGAGATCTCTCCTCCTTGAAGTGCCAAAAGACCCTGCAACTTTTTCCTTTGAAAATAATGCAGTTCTAGAAGATGGACTGTGCTGTAGGCTCTAGAGCATGATGTGGCCTAGAGCCAAGATCTGAAAACGAGCTCTCCTCATCTAATACTCTCTCGCCAATGGGATAGAATACTTTCCCAATGAAAAGAGGCACTATAATGGCTTATATCTGAACAAATCTAGCCTCCACTTGCTGTAGGTTACAAAGAAAACCAAACCCTCAATAGGATTTTCATTGTAGTTGGAAGAGGAGCTTGGCCAAATTCCTGATAGTGGTCAAGAAATGCAAGAATCCTCCAAGAGGCATCTCAAGGAAGAGGTGGGATTCCCGATCAGGAACACCCTAGTGCTAAACATCACTATTCTCAGCTAAAAAGCCAGAGAATGAGAAGTGTCTAAGCAAAAAAATCCTTCAAAAAATAATATCATCAACAACCATTCACATGCTTTCCTCTTCCTTAAATAAGATGGAATCCTTTCCAAACCTTAAACCATCTCAATGTTTTAGATGCATTCACATGATTGGCCTCCAACTAAAACTGCGTTGTGTATCTAGGTGGTTCAATGTATCTAGACAACATTGTTGATTTGGTCTAGTTGACCCAGCCAAATGACTTAATCCCTTTCACACATAAGGGTGTTTTGCTAAAGAAACCCAGATTTAGCCTTGTTCACATGGAAATGGATTTATTTTTTTGTTTTAGGAGTTTAATTTACCCTCCTTTACAATTTTATTCTTGCAACAAGCAAATGAAAACAAAATAGTATATTCCTATAAGCTTGGGCTAATTAGGAATATTACAGCTTTTTCCTGGCCCTCCACCTCAAACGAAGGTCCCAATTATGGGACTTTCTTAATGGCTTCAGCCTTGAAGTTGTGGAAGTTGGTAATGGAACCCCGCCAAGTCTACATAATTTTCCTTGTAGTGTTTACGATCTTCTCGGTGTGGGAGGTTCGTTGTTTGACTGGTGGCCTGAGATCTTTCAGGATTTGTTTGGTCTTAGGAGAATCTTCTTCAATCATTTGTATCTTAGTTTATAGGGCGTCCACTTCATTGAACAATTATTTTTGGGAAGTCAGATCCCCATTTCCCCTAATCTCTATGAGTACTCACTGGAGTTGTTATGTTAACTAAAAAATGGGTTGAGTCTTCATGGCCAAAAAATCCGAGCACTCATGAACCTGCTTGATAAATGTATGATATTTTTCTGCTGTAATCCCTAATGCCTCCTTCATTTGAGTCATCTTTATCATTCTCTGTTCAATATTCTCTTTGTACATTATAGCTAGATCCGGTAGAGTTGTTCTGCTTAAAAAAGTCTGTCTAAGCTTCGTGTATGTCTTCTAGAGGTCCATGCATGCTTTTTGTATGTGGTCACAACATTCAATGATTTTGCATGCCTGCATATCTTTAGGCAGAGAAATTACTACATCCGCCACCATGGGCCATAATTCATGAAAATTTTGAGTGACTTGTTCAAGCTAGTGTCTCAAGTTGTTTCTCTCCTATTCTAGCTGATCAGGCTCCTCAATGAGTGCCAATATCTGTTGATATTGTTGATCGTGATTCTATACCAGGTCATTATGTAGTGATTCTGCTTATTGTGCCACTATTCGAATAAAAGAAAACAACTAGGTCATCGACCAACCCTGGAGATTTTCGTGGCTCATTTGCTCGGGGCTTAGATACCTTGTTTGTAAGGGTTGGCCATTGGCAACAGATCTTTTTGAATTCCCCTGGGGTGATGTTGGTTGGTGCGGTGGCACTACTTTTTGTGGATCCTAATATAATTTCTTCACCGAGGGTGGGATGGAAATGAATGGTGAAAGTGTTATGAGTGATTGTTGGAATGGAGTGAGGGTGGTCTATTTCATAGAAGCTTCGAATGTTGGAAGGTCAATTCAGATAAGTGTATTTAAAAAGGATCCCAAATCTATTATGGTTTCATTAACTATAAACACATGTGGGGTTCATGAGTTAACTTCCAACTCAGTATCAAAAGCAACAAAGGTTCTTGTCGAGACTACACTGAAAATGGTTGCGGAGGTGGAGGTCGTTTGGTGTGATGGATCTTGGGAGTTGGGTGATGTAACTGGGGTTGATGTTGGACTTACCTATGGTATGTTTTATGGTGTCTTAATTCCTTTCTCTGACTCCTCTACCACTGGAATTCCAGTCGAAACAATTGTTTCATCTTCTGTTAATACGACAAGATGGTATGCTGCAGAATTTTGGCTCTTTTTCCTTTTGGGACCAGGATAGGCGGTTTAGTGGTTTCTTCTTGCGGAGGGTGGTAAGGGTTGGCTTGGACTATGAATGGAGGCTTTTAAAGGTAATGTATGTTAAAATAGGTGTTGTGATAATGGGTGGAAATTGGTTCAGCGCTTGAAATTCGTTAAATGAAGGGAATCGAGTGCTTACAACTCTGAAGCTTACCATGGTTTTGTTGAATTCTTGGATCCACGTCTCCAGCTTCTAAAGTACTGGATATAGTTGGATTTGTGTGATCCTTTACATTGCATCTACCTCTTCTTCTCCTCGTAATGTTTGTGGGACCATACCATGAAAATAATAGACATGTTGATTTTACCGAACCTCCCCTACACTTCTGACCATGACATGACTTCATTATGGAAGGCCTCTGTAGTTGACCTAAAAATCTATGGCATTTTATGAAAAGTATATGCACTTACATAGTGAGGCATTAGCAAGGTGTTGCCATGGGATATTCCAAACCATACATGTTACGAGTATTCATCCAGGAGGATTCTTGGTATTCTTTCCTCCGCACTAATGATGTCGAGCATTTTCCTGTACCAACCTGCGAAGGAGATCTCATTGATTTATTTGCTACTAGGGTCCCTTGAGACCCTCCACGATGTGTAACTTAGTGCCAATTTTTCTTCTTCATTTATCTCCGTGAGTTTTCTATCCTCTATTGGAGACCACTCCCACATAGCTAATGCTATAATGAGATATCTATAAATAAATCTCGTGGCTCACCTGAAGTTGTCTTATCAAGCTTAAAATAGCTCCTAGAGGAGAAATGTACATAATTTAAGCTATTCTCTCTCCACACAATGCTCTGCGACCAATATTGTGTCCATAGTGAATTCTCCCTTCATGTAATGCCTAATTATTTTCCTGCAATCACATAACAAGAAAACTTGACATTGGGATGACTAATTGGCTCTATCTTTGCTCATTTTCCTCCTCTTTTGGTTGCATACTTCTCGTAATAGTTTTGGTCCTAGACCTTCTTTGATCTCTTGGACGTATTCTAGAAATTCGTTGTCACATCACTTCCTGATGATAAGATCCTTGTAATTTGATGAATGTCTTCCATATGGATTTTTATTTCTTGGCCGAGCCATAGGGAACCCCTATGAATTCTACTAAGAAAAAGCATTGTGCATTGCATCCTCATCCCTTGCATTCAGAATACTAGTAGGCTCCACCAGTGCAATATTGTCGAACTCTGGATGCCTCAAAATTCCTTCTAGACTTGCACTACCTTGCTGCCATCCTCTTTGATGTAATTCTCTATATATACCTATATCTTAAGCGTCGAGAAATGGAAGGAATATGTAAAATATTTTTCTAACATTCCAACATTATCATACTTTCCCTTGATGGGTTCAAGCTTATCAATTCTTGGATCGAATTTTGGTTCGACCACTGAAATGAACACCTTCTTCATCCTATATCTCCTCTAATAAAATTTTGCTACTATTGATCTGAGCTTTGCTAGTATGTTGCTGGTAATGATTATGGAGACCTCATTGTTTTCTTCTAATGCTATGTTCCTCATATATGTAATTATTCTTTCATCTATGAAGAATAAGTAGTGGCCTTGACATGACAGAAGGTGAGGAGACTTGGTAACTAAGTATTTCACAGCTTCCCCCCCGTGGCTTCAATCGTGTGGATGGTTAATGAGGGTGAGGTGGCTCTAACTTTGCTAGTGATTTCTTTGGGATTTGGATGGACATGATGGGAAATTATTATGGCTTGATGTGGAAAATTTATTACAGATTGATGTTTCTATAATAGGAAATATTCCCCAAATTTTAACTGACAATACGAACTGACACCTACTTGATGTACAATTATTATGGAATGATGCAGAACTTGATGACTCATATAGTATCCCCCCCCCTCCACCTAACCACAATCAGTTGTGGTATGGTAACCAATCCCGCAACCAGGTGACAGACTATTATTCACAACTTAGATACCCACAACTTAGACATACTCACTAATTAATGATAGGAATTGAATTTTACCTATCCTACTTACTTCTCTCGACTATGTGAGTTTATTGGAAATAAAATTTAGAATAATTTTTTCATGGAATGGTTTCAGGTGTGCATTTTTCACCCAACCTGGTAGTACAACACCATCAAGTTGTGCGAGCTTTACATCTCCAGATTCATGTATCTTTGTAACATAAAAGGGTCCCAACCAATGCATTTGTAGTTTGCCCGAGAATTTTTGAGATTTTTTGCCATACATTAGCAGCCCCCTACCGTAAACCCTTTATTTTTGATGTAGTGATCGTTCCAAGCCTTTTGTCATTCTTCTAGCTCCCATAGCTCTTCTAGTGGTTCTACCACTTATTTCTCATCGTACATTTGTGTTGCCTTTGCGATAAACATACTTGGGACTATGAATTCAACTGGTACGACTACTTCTCTTCCATAGACTAGTTGGAATGATGTTTGGTTTTGTAATCTTTTGATGATTGTTCAATAAGCCCATAATGTGTTTGGAACTCTCTCATCCCAGTCATCCTGATTGGTTGAACACACCTTTGTCAACCATTTTTTTGAGATATTATTAAATGCCTCAACTATCCCATTTTCTTGTGGGTGGTATGGGCTGCTCTTACGATGTTGAATCATAAATTTTCACAGTAGAGATTGGACTATCTCATTAATGAAATGGGTCCCCTGATCACTTTTCAAAATCCTCGGGTTGCTGAACCTAGTGATGATATTTTCAAAAAAGAATCTCATTTCAGTGTCAACAGTAAAATCCTTTACCGGTGTGGCCTCAACCCATTTGGTTAAATACTATGTCGATGTTATGATGTACCTTTCCTAGGAGGGTCGTGCAATTGGAGTTATGGGCCCAATGAAGCCAATTACCCATTTTTCAAATGTGTTTATTTCCCTTAATGGTTGTAATGGCAGCCCATCCTTGTGCAATGGCTTGCCAACCTACTCACACACATCACATTTATTTATGTATTCCTTTGCATATTTATATATGGTGGGCCAATGTAACTCTTTTTGTAGAATCTTCCTTTTCGTGCTCTTTCTTCCAACATGTCCTCCAACAACCCCATTATGTCCTTCCCATAAAATTGCTTCCTTTTCATGATCAAATATGCACCTTCTCAATATTTTTTGCAGCCCCAATTTATAGAATTGACTTGTAATTAGCTGGTAGTCCACAACTCTTACTACCATGTGCTTCGGTTAAACGGTTGTGTATTTTTTTGGACATTTTCCTGTAGCCAGAAATTTTTCAATTTCCTCTACATAGTCTGGTACAGCCTACACTCGAAATAGATCCACGTCTTGTAGTTGATCATTTACAGGCCCTCCATTTTCTCCTGACTCTAGCCTTGATAAGTAATTGAGTCCCACATTTAACTTATCCTATTTGACAATTACCTCAAATGTGAATTCTTGTAATAACAACAACCATCTATAGATCCTCTCTTCTATTACAGGTTTGTTCACCATATACTTTAGTGTTGAATGATATGTAAAGAATTCGAATGGCCCTTCCAGCAAGTAGTGGACTTTTTTTTGCAATGAATACACCTTCATGAGTGCCTCTCTTTTGGTGGTATTGTAGTTCCTCTCCATATTTTATAGTTTTTTGCTAGAAAATTAAATTGATGATCTAAATTGGTTTCACTAGTGTTTCGGGGAAAATCACCCTAGAGGTTCGTTGGGTTACAACCTCCACAAAGCAGGGCATGCTACTCAAGAAGGACTCACACAACCATACATGTTCATGAAAAACTAAATAGAGTAGAACGAGGAAGTTACCCGTAGGTCCTACGGTTGAAGGAAATCTCGCGGGGTCCAAACCCCCAGCAACCCTTCTTCCTTATTAACCTGAAAGACAAGAAGAAACAAGCATAAAGAATTGGTTGTACAACATATATCTACTCTAAATGTTAGTGAAATCCATATGAAACATTAGATAAACCATAATAAATGCTTAAATAACAATATTCTCATATATGCAAGTGGACACTAACATGTATATTTCGGGAACAAGATGGTTCTTCTGTATTATAAATAGCATGTACAGAAATAACAAGTGGAGAGATCACCTGAATCCTTCCACGATCTTCGAGCAGACCGTCGTCCGGATCCGTCCCACCCTTGCCTCACTAAGATTCCTTCCGAACTGGTGCATACGAGATGACATATAAAGAAATGAGCATCTCCAGGAAACAAGAGTTTCCTGTAATGAACTATGAAGTGCAGGAGGCACGGGAATTCAGACTTGGATAGGGAATACCAACAGAGTATAATATCAATAATTTCTCTCTCTCCCTTAGGCCATGCACATGAGGGGTTTTATACTCCCTCAAAGTAGTTCCAATAGTTGGAAACAGTTGGCCACGTGTTGGGGTGGTTGAACTACCAGAGTAACCATCAACCCAGCCCGAAAATAGGGAATTTTAATATATTTTTTAATGATTTTAATGGCATACGCGGAAAATTACATGTGGACTCGCGTATACACGTGGAAAATTCTGGGCATAACCGCGTATGGGGAATTTAACACTGTTTTTTAGTGAATTTTGTCCAAGTCTGTAGGAATGGGTGCCCAAAGCCATAAAAGCAATCATGAATCATATGAAGGTGAGAAATGATGCTATAACAACTAGTTTGGGTCAATACTTCCCCTGGTGCAATGCCTGAAGCATCAATATGTACATGGAACTGCTTATCCCAATTTGGATATACCAATATTGGTGTACTTTCCATTTTTTCCTTCACTATGTTCAGTGCTTCGTTGCATTCCTCATTCTAGTGGATTTTTTCTATCTTTTTCAGTAGCTTTTCCATTGAGGCTATAATAAGGGCATAGTTGCGGATGAATCTTCTGTAGTAGCCAGTGTGCCTCAATGCATATCTTAATTTCTTGACTTTCTCTGGTGGATCCATGTTGGTGATAGCCGCAACCTTAATGGGCTCTACACATACCCCATATTTGCATATGATGTGGCCTATCAACATTCCAAAGGGGACAACAATGACACATTTCTTTACATTCATTGATATATGTAGCTGTCTACACTGGTCGAATACTATGTGGAGCAGGCTTGTATTATTTTTTAGTAATTTGTACATAGTCCAATCATCCATATAGACTTCTAAGAAACTATGAATATATTCTATGAAGGTTGTTATAACTATCTGCAAGAACACTGCTGGTGCATTCTTCAAGTTGAAGGGCATCACATGATAGGCATATGAGCCCCATTTCATAGTGAATGTAGTTTTCTTTTTGTCTTCCTCAGCTAGCCTGACCTGGTGGTATCTAGAGAATCCATCGGTGAAGGAATCATATTCATTCCCTGCTACATTCTCCATAACCTTATCATTAAAGGGTGTATGGAAGGGGTCGTGCATGCATGTGTAATTAAAGCTGCAGTAGTCAACACACACCTTAATTTCTAATGCATCCTTCTTATTCTGAATAACAATCAGGCTAACCCACTATGCTTCATCCACTGGAAAAATTAGTCATGCCTACAAAATTTTATCAATATCTCTTTTTACCTTCTATTTTACCCATGGTTTCAACCTGTAAGTTTTGTGTTTCATTGGCCTGGCGTTCGGCTTAAGCATGATTGTAATATTCCAAATCAGGAAAATGCTACAGCAATGAGAATATCTCAAGATATTCTAAAGTTGGAGACCCAGCAATATTCAAACATAACAATGGAGCAGCAGTAACACTCAGCTCATAGAAACATGAGAGAAATCCATAGCCATCTTATTAAGAAATAGTAGCAATAAATGATACAATATCTTGAGGAAATGCTACACAAGATAGGCAATGCTCAACCTCAAGAGACTAGTACATGAATCATGATAAAACCACTGCTACACATGCATGCCCCAGATATGACAGTGCAGTTTTATAGAGAAAATGCATGCTACATATTTCAAATACATGGATATACAAATATATGGCCCAATAAAACATTGGGAGTGAAGATCTCATCTCCCAAAGGCTGCCTCATGTCAATCCTCGAAGGATTGGCTATAAAATAAAAAATCAGCAAAATGTCAGAGTTTCTGGGTAGCAGCTGCAACTCAAAAATAGAACTAGATGGAGATGTTTGTAGATGATGCCCAAAATGAATATTCCTCCTCCAATCGATCTTTATATTGAAAGGTTGATCCTCTCACCAAATATCTTGCCCTCCAACAATTTGCAAGAGCCCCACTGCAAATGCTTCACTCAAAATAACGCAGTCACTGGATGGAATTGCGCTGTAGGGGCAAGGGAATAGGTTGGCCTGCTACCAAGATGTGCAATAGGTGATGAAACCTTCCTCACTAGCTTCCCAAAGGAATGGAGACTCCCTCCTCTGAAAATCATCTCTAGAAGTGGTGTTGAGGTCCTCCACTGCAACACCCTACAACGCAAAATTATGTTGTTGTAGCAATAACACTGTCTTAGAGGAGGATTCTTTGGCCTTGAGCCAAGAAATGTGGAGAATTAAGAACAATCCCTCAAGAGGCCTCTCAAGAAGGAGAAGGAATCCTAAATAGGAATTCCCCTGGCAACTCTTGCTAAACAACAGAGAATGCACAATGTCTGAATAGACAATGAGATGAATAATACAAGCATGAGAAACAATGGCTGCCTTGCCCTCTTTTTAAACAAGTGAAAGCCCCTCTCCATGGGTCTGAATCCTCTTAGGGTTTCCTCCATCAAATAACCCTCTTCCCATTCATATTGTGTTGTTTCTCTAATTGTTCTCCTCCTCTTATCCCAGCGCTATTGACTTGGTCAAACTTGACCTTGTCCACTTGCAAATAACCCTGTTCACACATGAGGGTGTGAAAACTAGCTCCAATGATGACCCCATTTCATAATATGAGGGATTTTATTGAGATTATCATTATGCATGGGTCTCCTTACCCATTTATTCTCCTCCTAGGTGAAATCAACAAAAATTAATATTCCAAATTATTGTAGGAAAATTTTGGAATATTACAGTCCTCCCCTCCCAAATGTTTCTTGTCCTCAAGCAACTGCAAGGAAAGAAATAGAAAGCCTCCTCTCAAGTCATGGAGTCTATTATGTGTTTAGGAACATCTTCCTCATGTGGATCCTCCATCCCCCAAGCAGTCATCCATGCAAAATGAGTTACCTCCCAACATGGCAACTCCTGAAAGTCATCTTCCACCTCTGGCTCCGGCAATGTAGGTGGGCTGAAAATCTAATATTGGTAGACAAAGTAGCCTACCCCAAGATTTCCTCCTCTCCACTTAGGATAATTGTAGGGTGTATGATGATCCGGGGTTGCAATGACATTGCCCTCAAATGTCAAGATGGAGATTAGCCCTCTAAGGATCTCTCCTCCAACGTTATGAAACATGTTGGCCCAAATAATCTCATATGTGATGAGTTGGAGGTCATCATCATATGGCATCACATCCCTCATATGGCTCACCTCATAAGGAAACAAATGATCTATTGTAGTGGCAATACCATCTCCCATGCTCCCTCTAGAACATGTAGTGCAGTGTGTGGGAGTTCTCTCCCTCCAAGGACACATTCACCCAATGTGCCTCCCCTCCAATCATGCTCCCAAGAAAAGCTTTAGAAATATCAACCAAGAGAACCATAAGGAGAATTATTCTAGCTGCCATGTGAAGTAAAGGAGAAGGACAATGGTCCCTCAAATGTATCCAACTCAATTTGACTCTCCACTGCCATAGAAAATAAAATGATGGGTGGCCTTCCCACCATCTGCTTGCTGCCCCAACCTCTTCACAAGTCTAGAGAAATTGAATGATGTAATGTGCAATGTGAGTATGTTCTCCATGATAAATCTCCTCCCCATATCCACTTACGGAGTGATCATCCACAATGGTCTCATTAGACCACCAAATCTAGAAAAAATATCCCTCCTTTGAGAAAAGCCCTACACATATATGGTTATGAGATGCATGTATATAGACAAATCACTATGCAAGTCAACAATAATCTTACCATATTTTTTTCTCATATAAATGGAGTGGCTCATAGATGAGTCTCCCCTCATCCTCAAAGGGAAAAGAGTTGACTGTGCTAACTCCTCCATTCTCTCATGATCCATGGAGTGCCTCCTAAAGTTCTTCAAGTGGTTCCTCCCACCAGAAGCAAAGAAATGTAATGTGGCATTCATGTTTGGCCCATGGTTCCTCCTAAAATGTACAACATGTACAGTAGGAAGAATCCTGCTCCCAATGGGCATCCTCAGTCTCAAGCCCACTCTCCAATAAAATATCCCCATGAACATAAACATATCAACAATACATGGAAGCATAGTACAATAAGAACAAGTTGCCAAATGAAAATCAGAGAGTGAATCATAGTTCCACCCATGGAAAC
This sequence comes from Pinus albicaulis, assembly GCA_034641835.2. Taxonomy (NCBI): domain Eukaryota; kingdom Viridiplantae; phylum Streptophyta; class Pinopsida; order Pinales; family Pinaceae; genus Pinus; species Pinus albicaulis. Next base: position 1,039,587,733 of record CM076575.1, read on the forward strand.
AGCACAGTGCATCCCTTGCCTACATCAAATAAAACAAAAACAAGTGTTCTTCCAGCCACTTTTTTGCTGCTACAATCATTTTACAAGATATAGACATGGAAGTACAAAAAGGTGTCAATGGTGCACACCCAAAGTCATGTGGCTTTCCCCACAATCCACAAATGAGATAGCCAATCTCAATGCTAAAAATGGCTTCAAGTACATCATTATAAAATATGAAAGAAGGAATAATCCTCCTTGGTACATTATGTTATTCATAAAAGTACAAGAAGTACAAAACATAAGGTGAAATTGTACATTCTCCATTATGTACTGGAAGACTTGAGTTGAAATGGCTCAACTGACAATGCTCCCTTACTCCCAATGAGTAGGAAGGTGGCTGTAACATCCTCTCCATCATTATCAAAGCTCTGTATCTCTCCATATGCTGAAATATGTCTTGATGAATGCCCTCCCAAATGAACTCCTCTGCCAAGGAAAGATATGCATCAAAATGCATGGAAAAGAAGTTCTCATGTACTGCATGCAGCAGCTAATTCTCCTTGAGACAGCTAGAATCTCTAGTCAAGAAGACTCTTCCATGTGAATATATGACCATATCATCCACCATATACTCATGATATCTATCCGGGTCATCGAGAATCATGCATGCACCAAGATCCTTGGAGTACTCTACCAAGAGCTGAGATCTCCAGTAAGGATCGATCCTCCTAAGCGATAGCGCTGGTGATCTGGCATGTGAAGCTCTCTCCATGTTGTTGCCTGCTACTTTGACATCCCCCATGCCAAATTTCTCCTCCAAAATCTTCACCTCTCCAAAATCCAAGAGCGGTGGATCCAAAGACAAGATGTCTTTCATCAATGATAGATCTGGTGGCTTTCCTGGTAGAATGCCTCTATGCAGTGAGACATCAATGTCAAGAGTGGACTGTACATAAGTTTGGGCAACCTTACCCTTTCTCTCACAGCGAAATACAGTCTGCCTCCTTGTTGCACTAGCTCTCTAAAATAGAGAAGGGTGTGTGCCTCTCATCACATGTTGCTGCTCTTCCTCCCTTCCTCCTTCTTCCAGCTACAATGCTGCACAATCATGCTGCTCACTGATTGTGCTGGGACCTCCATGTATGAGATCCTGGAGACTTCCTTGCCAATATTCAAGAATCCCTCTAGTGGGAGCAAGAGATCCTCCTTTCTCTGAATGAGGTGCTAGATCAACTCTAGAAATGACAGCGTTGCTGCCCTTAGCCTCCTCAACATGAGTGGGAAACCCTCCAACGATTGGATCCTCCTTTGGAAAAGGGATCTCTTTGCCTCCTTGTGTGAAAATACAAGATGAAGGTCTTGCCTCCAACAAAGTATCATGCAAGATATCAACCTCCTTCATGGTCCTCTGAATTTATCTTGAGTCTATGGTTTTCTCCATCACATGCAAGGGTTTTGTTTTTTTACATGTGTTTGTTTCCTCCACATGTGTTTTAGAATTCTTCCTACCAAATATTTCCATCAAATTTCTAATGAAAATTTCATAGGAAGAAGTATTTTCATTCCTCAAAGTAAATGACTCAAATAACCACCATGCATAGACCTTACCTCCAAAGTGCAGCGCTGCTATTCTAATGGCTTCATCTCTGGAAATCTGATGTTGCTGCAAAAAGGTGTCTAGCTCTTCTACCCAAGCCCTGGCTAAACATATAGGGGAACCATTAAAGATAGAAAGAAGAAATATATCCATATTATGTTGCTTGCTCCTCCTCACCATGATATTTCAAAACTCCATAAAGGTAATATGATCTCTAAAATTCTGAGTTTGAGATTCATACTCATGCAAGAAACTGCTAAGAGTTCCTCTCTTTGGCATTCCTTCTTCTTCCTTTCCTCTTATGGCAAAGCTGGCCATGTGACTGTGCTTTACCTCATAGGGTTTAGCTGCATGCTCACACTTCCTATAATAGAAACTAGAGTTTGACTCAGTTTCAAACCCTCTCAGAGATCCTATACATATCTCCCTTCTGATCTTCTCAAATTCTTCATGAATGCTCTGTACAGATCTTGGAAGAAGATTTGTAAGCTTATCTTCCTTTTTCTTTCCACATAGTGGAGTCTTAATATTCTCTCTCCTTGATAGCATGATGGCCGATATCCATCGGCTGAGCCAGAGATCATGCTCTGATACCATTGTAATATTCCAAATCAGGAAAATGCTACAACAATGAGAATATCTCAAGATATTCTAAAGTTGGAGACCCAGCAATATAAAAACATAACAATGGAGCAGTAGTAACACTCAGCTCATAAAAACATGAGAGAAATCCATAGCCATATTATTAACAAATAGAAGCAACAAATGAATACAAGATCTTGAGGAAGTGTTACACAAGATAGGCAATGCTCAACCTCAAGAGACTAGTACATGAATCATGATAAAACCACTGCTACACATGTATGCCCCAGCTATGACATCATAGTTTTATAGAGAAACTACATGCTACATATTTCAAATACATGGATATACAAATATATGGCCCAATACAACATTGGGAGTGAATATCTCAGCTCCCAAAGGCTACCTCATGCCAAACCTGGAAGGATTGGCTATAAAATACAAAATCAGCAAAATGCCGGAGTTGATGGGTAACAGTTGCAACTCAGAAATAGAACTAGATGGATATGGCTATAGATGATTCCCAAACTAAATATGCCTCCTCCAATGGATCTTTAGAGTGAAAGGCTTATCCTCTCACCAAATATCTTGCCCTCGAACAATTTGCAGGAGCCCCACTGCAAATGCTTCACTCAAAATAACGCAGTCATTGGATGCAACTACGCTGTAGGGGAAATGGAATAGGTTGAATTGATGCCAAGATGTGCAATAGGTGCTGAAACCTTCCTCACTAGCTTCCCAAAGGAATGGAGACTCCCTCCTCTAAAAATCAGCTCCGGAAGTGGTGTTGAGGTCCTCCACTGCAACACCCTACAACACAGAATTATGTTGTTGTAGTAATAACACTGTCCTGGAAGAGGATGCTTTGGCCTTGAGCCAATAAATGTGGAGAATGAAGAAAATTCCCTCAAGAGGCCTCTTAAGAAGGATAATGAATCCTAAACAATAATTCCTCCGGCAACTCTTGTTGAACAACAGAGAATGCACAATGCCTGAATAGACAATGAGATGAATAATACAAGCATGAGAAACAATGGTTGCCTTGCCCTCTTTTAAAAAAAATGAAAGCCCCTCTCCATGGGTCCCACTCCTCTTAGGGTTTCCTCCACCAAATAACCCTCTTCCCATTCATACTGCGTTGTTTCTCTAAGTGTTCTCCTCCTCTTATCCTAGCACTGTTGACTTGGTCAAACTTGACCTTGTCCACTTGAAAATAACCATGTCCACACATGAGGGTGTGAAAACCAGATCCAATGATGATCCTCTTTCATACTATGAGGTATTTTATTGATATTATCATTATGCATGGGTCTCCTTACCCATTTATTCTCCTCCTAGGTGAAATCAGCAAAAAATAATATTCCAAATTATTGTAGGAAAATTTTGAAATATTACAATGATCCACATTTCTCCCAGGTCTCCCTTTATCCCCTTTAACTCTGCAACCAAGGAAGGGTCAAGTCTTCGTACTCTGTCAATAGATAAAAAATATCCTCTATATTTTCTTCATCCCAATAGTCCCTTATGGATGCCAATTTGGGTTTCTCCTTTCTCCCAATATTGTGCTTCCTACTCTTCAATGACAAAAAATGGAGACCTTCTATGACTGGTCCATCTTTGAGCCCTTTTTCTCCTTCCTTCTCCTCAAATGATAAGTGCCTTAGGTCTTCTAAGTCACCATTGTCTACTTCCTGATATATCTTGCCACAAGCCACTTCTTCTTTGTAGTTTTACTTGTAAAGTTGTTTCAAAGTGGTTTGGTCCATCATTTCCTCAGTCAACTAGCTTGTTGTAGATAGAATCCTTTTCATTGATTACAAGGCATCGGTTAGCTTTTGATCATCATCCCTAAAGGAGAGACTATTGAAGAATATTATTGATAGAAAATCCCAATTTCCTATCTATATCTTTCATTATTCTATGATGTACCATTCTTGCAGCAACATACCCAAGGAAATCAAAAAATTATGAACCCAAAATTCCTTAGAATAACCTTCAAGTTTCCATCGTTCCTCGTAGTCCCTTATGTGCTCTCGGGGATCTGAAGTTCCTCGACACTTTGCATCCAGTTGTGGTCCCCCTGATGCCTTGGATATAACCCTCAATTCCCTTACAATATATTCCCATATTCTAAGCTAGTTGCGGTGAGTTCCCCACCATCGAGCCGATGTTTCTTACAACGCCACATTCATCAGGGGAAATTTGTGTTCCTCATAAACATATCATCTATTTTATTAATAAAGTGTTAAATGCTTCCATGTTGGTAAAATTGGGGTAACCTCTTACCATTGTTCTGATCGAGTTGAATCCCTATATGGTGGCATACCTTCGGTCGTTCACCTCATACCATCCCTAATGTTAGTCGTCCCACATGTCTTCTGATCCCATATATGAGATTTGGACACTCCGCTAGCTCATCGAGCCTTCTGCTATCGGATTAATGTAGTATTATATTTTTCTTGTTTTCAACTAATATAGCTAATCTAGGAGTTTGGGCTCTTCCATGTTATCAACCAATTCGGTGAATATAGGGCCCTGGTAGGGATCCAATGGTTGAATCACTCTGACCTCCCCATATTTTAAAATCATCAATTCCTTATTCAAATTGATATCTGCATAATTTTCAAATGCCCAGTCTATTCCAAATATTTCCAGATACGGGTCTTTGTCACTCATTATGTATATTAATGCAAAATAAGTGTAGGTCTTTACTCCCACAACATCAACTTCCACGTCCTCTAGTATCCCAACTGGTATAATGCAATAATGGTTTTCCATGTGCAATTGTATTGGATAGAATGCCATCCTAGGTTTTCCAAATTCCTCCCAGGTCTTCCTCAGCAGTATGTTAACTTCTGAACCTAAGTCCAACATGTTATCTCTTATTTAAAATCCTACAACTTGGGCATCAATTTTAAATTCCTTCCCCGTCTATATTTTATTTCTTCAGACCCTTCTTGCATGCCTCTTTGGAAGATTGGTAGATATTGTATTGTCTTGATCTAATCCTCCTTTAACAAGTCTCTTCATATTTTGTTTCAATAGGCTGAGCATCTTCTCGTCATTTATGATGTTCAAAAATAACCTAAACCACTCCTCTATAGGCTGAATTGATGTAAAATGTTTCTCCGCTTCCACTGTTAGTTCTTTTGGCATTATGATAAAAGTGTTTTCCTTGATGGAAACCCACTTGTAACATAGTGCACAGATCATTTTAGAGGGTGAGAGATTGATGGAACAAAGTTACAGAATGATGAGAAAGAGGTTTGTAGGTTAGAATTAAAATATTATTAAAGGTAAATATTTGAATATCTATACGGGGGTTAGTGAAGGAAAAGTCGTGTATACATGAAGAAATGAAGAAACAAAGTAGCATATGTGTTGGCGCGCTAATTTTAGAACACCAGGGGTCTTTACGATGGTATTATCCCACAATATTGAGAGTAGTAATGGTTATTTGATCCCATCCAAGGATACCATTGACACTTGTGTGGTTTTGGCTCATGCTATTAGCTAAGGCTCAAACTATATAAGGAGAAGAAGATAAAAGTGTTAAGTGTGCATGAGTAATGTTAATTAATGATTAATTCAATCTAAAGTATATTTTCATGGTATGGGCTATAGTTCATTGATAGATATGATATAATGATGCATTCATGAATACAATGATGGATAAGGATCTCTAGACCTGAAATGACTATGTATTTGCATGATCTGTATATGAGTTGTTTAGATATATGGTCTGGCGCATGCAGCTGTTTGCTGCAGTGAAGGGTATGATCACAATAAGTTTGAAGTTATGAATTATTGCGCAGTTCTGAATTATTTATAGATCTATATGCGGGTTTGACACTGGGAAGGAGCATATGCATGCAATTTGGTTCTGTATATTAATGTATATATTCAGTAATATGTTGAGATCTATATGTGGGTTGGCTTCGGGATAAGCGTGTACATACACGTATAAGTCTTTGAGATGGCATGTATGCAAGCGAGGTTTTGCTGAAAAATGTTGAAGAAAATGTCTGATTAGTTTTGTTGTGTTTCTGCTATCTGTTAATGATGTCTTCATATAGATCTGGGTTTTTTGTGTATTTATTATGCTGCTAGTTGATTGTGATTAAATATTAGTGACCGGTTGGTAGATTGATGATTCAGTGAATCATTTGGTATAATTATATGTTTTAGTTTGAGGTAAGGTATTGGGCTTAAATGAATGCAGTGGGTCATGTCTGAAAATATGATGAAAAGAGGCCTCCAAGTTGTGATGTATTGAAGCTAGTGGATCTAGTGTGAAATTTATGAAACATGGTCCACGGTGGTGCTAAAGATTGGATCCTTCAATGAGGAAGTTGAAGCTTCCTGCTAGTAGGAGTTGGTGATCATATCAAGGGGTTGTATCTCCCTTCCAGTAGTGGCTGGTAAGCACCAGCAGGGGGTCAAAGCTCCTTTCCATTGGTGGCTAGAAAATGAGATTAGGGGGTTGGAGCTCCCTTCTAGTAGTAGCTGGAGAATGAGTGAAGGTTGTAGCCTTATACAGGTGGGTGCCTACTTGCTGGTATTAATCTGCACCAGTACAATATTGTAAAGAGTTTTTATATAATAAATATTGAAGACATAGATGACAACAATGGTGGTTTTCTCCCAAATTGGGTTTCCACCTTAAATCTTGGTGTTCATGTGGGTTGCTTATGTGTGATGGTTTATTATGTTCTTACTGCACATGTTTACTACTTACTAAATGTATGATGAATCATTAATGACTTTTTTTAAGTAAAGCTACTGAATATTTATCTGAATTTGAAGTTCTTTGGGCATACGCTAGTTTCCTGAATGAAATTCGCGTACATACACCAATTTTTTTATGTAAAGTAACGTATAGAATTCAATAAAGAAAAGTAAAGTCTATGTGAGTTTTAAATACTAATTCACACCCCCCCCCCCACTCACTATTTTTCCCAACAGTTTTTGATAGCTCGGATTCTTTGTTTGGGCTCAGTTTTGTAAAGGTCTCCACTACTTCCCTAAAGTACTTCTTTTTTTGTTCTGAATTATAGTGTTGCTTTGGCAATGTTGGCTTTATAGGCTTAGGTTTCTCTATTGCTCCTATATCACCTCTTTTCTTATTCCCTTATCTTGTCACTATGGTTACACTTGAGAGAGGTTTTTGTTCAGTATTTCTTTATTTTTAATTGATCAACTTAGTCCCCCACTGTCTGGTTCTTTCTTCCCACCTTTTTATTAATTCAGGGCAATCCTTAGGGGAATTTGTGTTTACCCTGCACTAATAACATGATGGTATTATAGGTAAAGGGAATTATATGAAAACATTCCCTTCATGATCACTATTATAGCATCTCAGTGGCCCCCTTCCTGCCGTCCATACCCCCCTTATTCCTGGCCCTCCTCATCCTCAAGGAGCTTCGTTAACTATGTAGGTCATTCTATCTAGCCTATCTACCAATGCATCCAATGCTTTACACTGATCTGTGTGATTTTTTGTTGAGGCACAAAATTCATAGTAGACTTTGTTTGGGACATTGGAGTACTTTTGTAAAATCGGGCATAGACGAGGGGGATGGCCAAATCCATTAAAAATTTCACAATAATCAATTGTCACTGAAAAATGATGATTTGGGAAACCATGGAAATGTGTTTGGCCCTGGTAGATACCTTGTGTATTAATCTGAAAAACACCCCCAGTTGGTTGTGCTCCCTTGGGCCCCCCTGATCTTGACCTAATTCCCATCACCCGTAGCCTATGATATTTGGTGTCTAGGTGTCCCTCCAGTATGCAATGCACGTACCATATGTTCAGTTGCATTGGACACATGGGCTATATGTCCTTGATTTTATTTGTTAATATTGTAATTTTATGTTGCAGTGCCAACAGAGATGGATCCTATGTTGTTACCTCTCCTCTGAATTCTTGCTTTTAACCTTCCATTGCTTCAATTCTCATTACTTTTTCTAACACATATTCTAGTGTGTTGATCTTCTTCTATGTCAAATGAGTTATGGTAAGAGGTAGAAGAGCCTTAATGAACCGGGTGCACTGCTAATTTGGGTCTATAGGCTAGCTTAAATTTCCCATGGCGTCTTTGAACCTCCTCATCAACTCCCAAGTAGTTTCCCCTTTTTGCTTCTTCATTTCCCATAGTTCAGATAATCCTTGCTACCTTGTCTGGGGGAGTTTGAATTCTTGTACAAACTCTATTTTTACAGCATCCATAGTTGGATTCTAGTGTACCTTCGACCATTTGATAAACCACTACAGAGATCTCTCTCGGAGCGTGGTCTAAAAGTCAATAAACTTGACAACGTCACGTGTTTGTTGGGCCCTCCAAATGGCCTCACACAAGTACGAATTTTCTTCAACATCTTCAATCCCTTTTCCCAAAAATTCAGGATATCTGGTGAATGATCATGCCATTTTTGTTTGTGTTTGTGAAATTAATACAAATCCTCTCGATCTTTGTTATGAAATTCCTTGTTGGATACTTCCCCAACTAGTACTACTACTAGTAGTGGGTTGCGATATTGACTTAATATTGTGAACTCTAATTAACCTTTGTAACTTTATCAAAAATTAATCAGAGGGATGATAGAGTACAAGGGGAAGGTTAGGAAAAGTGCTACTTGGGATTTTGGATGTATAGCTACCTTGGATTGTGTTCGCTTCTCCTTATTCAAACAATCATTCCATCGTGACATACAGTTCGTCACCCGAATTATCCTCGAGGCTCATGTCCTCCACTCTATCAGACATCTTTTCCTTTGCAAATCGAGGTGGGCTTCTGTCAATATCCTATTGTTTAACTCTCTTGGTAGACCCCTCTTTTTTCTTCTAGTTCTCATTTTGATTCCTCCTTTCTCTCAACTCTGGAACACCTCTCCATATTGGTGTGCATTCTACCTTTGCTTATCAAACTCCCATTTCTCCCTCTCCTGCCACTTCTCTGTGATTTTTTCCCTTCGATACGCTCTTATATCTCTGGATTTCTTGGAACTTTTTGCATCCATCTTATTAATTCATTCATTCTTCCTTGTCCCATACCATATTTTCCCCTAGGTCCTTCCCCCAGTACTCATTGTTTAAGCTTCCATACCGTGAATAAGGAAATCCAACAATCCCTCTTCCACCATATGGACCTTAACCCATAGTGGGATATCCTTCAGCAGCGTTCCCCAAAAACCTGACTTGAATATAGCTTACACTTTGGAAAAGGACAGGTAACGTTTAGTTGCGAACTCCACAATATACCCCTCTTGAGTCAACTGTACCTAGAAGTTCACTGCTCGGGTCAGATCGGTCTCCAACCTATGTTGTGTTATAATATCTGCATGTGCCTAGTTGCGGTGAGATCTAATCGATTTTCCAGCTCTCGCTTTAACTTGGAGTCTTTGCAACCAATAATAAAGTTCTTCAAGGAAATTTCCCCATAAGATCTCGTGTTGATTTCTTGCTGAACTTGTTGTGATATTAACTGATCTACATGGTTATCCAACCAACTTCGAAGTTATTTCTTGTAGATACTCTATACCATGTTCTAACTAGCTGATGAAGTTTTAGGTCACGAAAATGAAACCATTTGTTGGCTAAAATAATGACTTATGTGCAGGACCTAGATTAAGGCTCAAGGGCCAACAAGGTTTCGTTAGATTCTAAGATAACACTGACATTTTCACCTTACTCAAGATTGAGTAAGGAGTCTCACCTGATGTGTGTCGTGACCTTACTGAGTTAAGAGAGTTAGAAATGGGGTCTCTATAATAATACTATCAACTACCTTCTACATCTAACATATCACAATTGTGCACATATTACTCATATTGTGATCAAGACAAGTAAAGGAAAAAATCAAGTGATTATACGATTATGCACCATAAAAAGTTTTATTATCTCTCTAATTTCTTACACATAAGAACATATACATGGAACACATACATTGAGCCACAATATCACCATATATTATACTCCGGAAAATTTGGTACATCAAAAGTAGGCATCTCCATGGAGATCAGCCTTTGGAACTAGTTAACATAAATGACAGCAATACATTGTAACCCGAAAACCTAGAGTCGGTTGTCTCATCACCCACCTCCTTCTCCTTCCTCATGACTGATTGACTGAATTTTTTCTCATTTCCTTCCTTTTCTATCTTCTGTGTAACCACATTGTCAGTATTTGTTGTCCTCTCGCTCGGTTGTATTTCCTTGCTCGATTGTTCTTGATTTTGTCCTGATTTCTCCTCCGCCACTCGAAGTATTCTCCTGCTTACTGTCAGTTTCTTCCACCACCTCCAAAACTACTTATCCGAAGCTTGCCTACCTTCCCGATGTTCCAAAACTGTTCAAAATTTTTAAAAGAAAGGCCCCAATAGTCACCACTAGTATTATGGTATCCAAAGGTTTAAATAATTAAAATTGATGAATTGGATGGATTTTTGCTAACTGGTTAATAAAATCAACCAACTGAGGAAGCATAATTTTATTTTTATACAAGGTATACTAAAAGAGGAAGAATTAGGTGTCTAATTAGAATCATTACTAGAATCTAAATCCGCAACAATCATATAATTATCAAGGAAATACGCCCACTTAAAAATGAAGAGGCGGAAGTCCAAGTCAATTTAGAGGATAAAGAATAGAAATATTTGGTGGAAGAAGAGGAAGAGATGGATCTACATAAATAAAATGTCCAAAATGTCATTATTGTCTTACATTTGGTCATCTTGAAAAAAGAGATTTTTATGCAAAAATGTGATATATGGAACATAAATTTTCCAATACAATTGTTGAAGAAAATAGGAATGAGAAGTTATTCATCTCCAGTTTTATGACACATAATGAAGAAAATGAAGCATGGTACATTGATTTGGAATGTTCAACTCATATGACATTTCACGAGGAGTTTTATACTAAAATTAATGATAATTATTATACTAAAGTTATATTTGGTGATGAAAGAGTTTCTAAAGTTAAAGGGAAAGGCACAGTTTCAATACAAACAATGCATGGAAAGAAGAAGTTTATTGATGATACATTGTTTACACCAACATTAAAGAAAAATTTACTCTCTATAGGAAAAATTATGGAGGAAAAATACAAGTTAGTGTTTATAAATAAAGAGTGCTTAATCATGGATAAGTTGAATCAAAATGCAGTTGTAGGAAGAGGAGAAATGCTTAAGTTTGAATGTTATATAAGAGATGAATAAAAAACTTCGAAATTTAAGGATGATACCTTTGAATTTTTAGATTTTGGTATTTTTAATGAAGAGGAACATGGTGAATGGTCTTCCTTATATCAGGTTGTATTATGAAGTATGTGGAGGGTGAATTTTTGGAAAACAACACAGCGAAAAGTTCTCAAATAGAACATAGAAGGCTAGAGAATGTTTACCATTGATGCACTCATATCTTGTGGTCAAATGGAGACTATGTCTTTTGAAAAGGAACGTTATTTTCTCACTTTCAATGATGATTATTCCAGGAAGACTTGGGTTTATTTTTTGCAGAAGAATACTAGAATATTTTATCATGTTCTTAAGTTTAAGGCTTTATTTGAGAAGAAAAGTGGTTTGAAAAATATCACCCTACAAATAGATAATCGGGGAGAATACAATTCAAATAATCTTTTGAATTATTGTAGGTAGAATTCCATAAAGCGAGATATTACCAATTCATACTCTCCTCAACAAAGTGTGATGTGGATTGGAAAGAAAAATCCATAATTGAAATGGCTCAAAGCATGTTAAAAATTAAGTCTATTTGAAATGATTTTTGGGCCGAAGCAGTACACACAACAATATACAGTCTTAACAAATGTCCTATGAGAGCAATATTGGATTTGAATCCAAGAGAAGAATGGTTAGGATACAAACCAAGTGTTGCACATATGAAAGTTTTTGGTTGTACTATATATGGACATGTTCCTAAGTAAAATAGGAGAAAATTGGATGATAAAAGTGTGAAGTGTATTCTTTTTTTGATACATTATTGAAACAATAGTTTATAGGTTGTTTGATCCTTAAGAAAATAAGGTGATAATAACCAGAGGTGTTGTGTTTAATGAGAAGGGAATCTATCATCCATAACATGTATAGTTTGAATTGAGAAAATATCTAGTGGACATTGTTGATGAACCAAATTCCATGTCAGAAAATATTGATGAAGTCAACAAGAATCCTGAGTGGATTTAAAGGGGTCATTTAGAAAACAACATGTTCAATATAAATTTTGAAATAAGGATTACTAGATCCAAATTTTTCTAGTGAATTATGCACTTATGGCAGAGGTAGTGAAAATGGAAGAACCACACAATTATGCAGAATAATCAAGAAAGGAATAATGGAATGAATCCATGGAACATAATTGAATACCTTAGTGAGAAATGATACATGGGACTTAGACACTTTACCAATAGGAAAAGATGTAATTGACACTAAATGGGTTTAAAACTAAGTTTAATCATATGGGATAATTGATAAGTATAAGGCTCATTTAATTGCAAAAGGATATGCAAAGATAAAATGCATTAATTATACTAAGACATTTTCTCCAGCGGAAAGGTTGGATACAATCAGGATGGTACGTCAAATGGTTGCACTGTACAAATGGGAAATTTTTCAGATGGATGTTAAATTGGATTTTTGAATGGTTATACTGATGAGGAAATTTATATAGAGCAACTTGAAGCTTTAGTAGTGTTAGGAAAATAATATTGTGTTTCTTTGCTAAATATAGATTTATATAGCTTTAAGCAGTCACCAAGGGCTTGGTATTCAAGAATTGATAAGTATTTTTAGGATCTTGTCTTATGAGTCTGAGCCCAACCTCTATATCCTTCGACCAGGACATGAAATTTTGACAATTTTCTTATAAGTTAATGATTTGATCTATATAGGGAGAATTGTTGAACTATTTCCAAGATTCAAGTCTCATTTGATTGTTGAGTTTGAGATGATAGATCTTGTTGAGTTCCATTATTTCTTGGGTATTGAATTTTGGTAGAAGGAAGATGGTATGTTTATGTCACAAGCCAAGTATTGTTGGGATATTCTAAATAAGTTCATAACGTTGAGTTGCAAGCCAACAGTAACTCCTTTGGAAGTTGGGTTGACGATTATATGGTTATTATGAGCCCAATTTAGTTGGTGTTGCTTTGTATAATCATTTGGTTTGAATTTTGATCTACTTAACTACAACTTGACCATATATTTATTTTGTTGTCAGTATGGTATCGAGATTCATGGTAGAACCAAAGTAATTTCATTCGAAATAATATTAGAGGATTTTGAGATATCTATGTTGTACAATTAGATATGGTTTGATATACATATATACAAAATATTTCAGACTGATTGGTTATATAGATTTAGATTGGGAAGGCTACATAGATGACAATAAATTGACCTCATCATATTCATTTTGCATGGGTTCAGTAGCATTTTCTTGGAGTATTAAAAAGAAACCTACAATTCCTCTCTCCATAGCATAAGCAGAGTATAAAGTAACAATGACAACATGTGAATTAGTTTGGTTGAGAATAATTCTAGAGGATCTACATGAGAAGAAAGAGAAACCCACTTAGTTGATATGTGATGATAAAAGTGTTATTCAAATGACTAACAATCTAATTTTTCATAAGAAGACCGAGCATATTGATATTTAGTGTCATTTTGTTAGAGTGTTGGTTCAGTAAGGTGTGATTGAGATCAATTATTGCAGAACAAAGTAACATGTAACTAATGTATTCACCAAAGTAATATCTAAGGAAGAGTTATGCAAATTTAGAGATGATCTTGGGAATATTTCCAAATGATCATTATGGCGGAAAATTGTTGGAATAATGATTCATTTGTCATATTCTAGATATAATTGTTGTTATTATTATTGTTAATTTTTTTATGTCTCGAAGGATTAATTTGAGTTAGAGAAATATGCATCAGATATTTGAGGAGAGACTGTTGGACTGATTGTTGAGATTTTATAGGAGATGATAGCTTCCCATGAAATCTCCTCTCATGTATAAATATATCATTTTGGTAATGAAATAATTTAATTTAGGTGTGAATTATTGGTGAATATTTCTTTTCTCTGTTGTTTTCATGGTATAATTCTTAATGGGAATTTCCACACTGACTTGATCTATACAGGGATAAATGTTGAAATATTTCAAAGATTAAGTCACAAATGATTCATGAGTTTGATTTGTAAAAAGACTCGATCGATTCCTAGTACAAAATTAATTTTTGGAATTATATTGAAATTATAGATCTTGAGTGGAGTTGAATATTTATTTAAATAATTGTTAGAAATTTTTTGTCATTGATGGAAATTTTGATTAGGATGAAGGTAGTGGTAGAGAATAATTCAAGAATAATGAAAATTAACTCAAAGAGTGGTACGGGAAAAGGTGGTGATGATGTACAGGTTTTGAAGCCATTTAGAGCTCGTAAGATCCCATCAAACATAGTTGATAACCTATCATATGGGTAGAGCTCTGAAAGAGATTTCTAGTGATATGTGAAAGATCAGAAATAGCCTCCTGGATTGAAAGTTAGATTCAGTGAAAGGAAGGACACCAAAGTCAAGTTGCAAAGATATTACTAGTTAGAGGACCCATTGGAGAAAGATAAGTTTGGTGCATTTCCAAACACAGGGGAAGAAAATAGTGCAGAGGTAGTAAGCGTTTCAATTGGCTCATGGTGGAGACCTTACAAAACATGCAACCTAAGAGGAAACTTCCTCAGAATAAAAAGGAATGTGTGTGGATGTTTAAACTAGGAAGTAGGAATCTGGGGAGACAGGAAGCCTAGACCAGAATAAAATTTCTCGGAAGAAACAAATAAGTGCGTGCAAGTGATTAGAGCTAGGATCTGAAGAGTCTAGCACTAGTAGAAAATGATGAAATTAGTGACTATGTGACTAAAAACGTTAGTCACCACAATTATTTCAAGTGAATTACTACTAAATTTGAGCAATTTTAAGCGATCAAAATAGATTTGACTAACTTAAACAACTAATTTAGTCTAGGGATACAATATATGACTAGATAATAAGTGAATAAAATAAAAGCGACTAACTTAAATGACCAATTTAGTCTAGGACTAAAATATATAACTAGATAATAAGTGACAAAATTAATAATGATTAACGTAAATGACTATTATAGTCCCAGAATAAAATTATGACCAAATAAGAAGTACAAGAAGTATATGAATTAGTCATTTATGATAGTAATTTTTAATTGTATCACTCCAGAAATGGAAAATTGCAATTTTGATACCAAAGTGTTACATTTCACTACAAGGGTATTTGAATACATCTGTAGTGTTAAAAGTTAGAGACAAAGGGGTCTCTGAATCCATCTACGTAGAATCTTCATTAAGGTCCAATGATGAGGCTCCAAGACCCAATTGTGGTGTGAAAAACCTATGAATGGAAGACACATCCCTCATAGAGGAAAAAAACAATCCCTTAGAGAATATAGTTAATGTGGTTATTTGAAGCCTTTTTAATGGTCATTGATCATTTAGGACTTACGTCCCTTTTTTTTTATTTCCTTCCTTGGCCATAGTAAAGGCCATGATACCTATTTTTATTATGCAAAACATAATAAATTCCCATATTCTCAACTATAAGTTTTGTTCATAGCAATTAAACATGACCTATTAAACTATAATACTGACTTAAAAATAAAGCAATTATAATTTATTTACTAATATTAAAAATAATTAAATTTAATGAATCTATCTCTGATTTTTACTTAGTGCAATGCTCATGTTTTAAAATTCTACCACTCATAAAAAAAACTATGAAACATAATCACCCACAAAATGTCATCACTTATATTTACAGCCACCTACTTCAACACCTTGTATAACTAAGAGAAAAGATTAAAAAAAAAACCAATACTAAGAGAATGACCACAACAAAAATCTAGGCAACCATCACCATCATGCTATACCACAATAAAAATATACCAATATTAGAATATCTCAAATTTTTACAAAACCATCCCGTAAAATCATCGAAATACAACGAATTATTAAATTTTAAATTAAGATATTGGTGTGCCCTAATGATGATGTTAGAAGAAGTGTTAGAGGGTGGGGAAGAAACTGAAGGAAGCCTTTTTAATATCACAAAAGAAAAATATTGGTACATGTTTTTTATGAAACTTTGTAATTCCACTAAAGATGCTATTTCTTGGAAGGAGCTTTCAGAAATAACACCCTAGTCTAGTTGTTTACCCAATGTATTTAACACCCATTTGGCTATTTGAAATCCCAAGTGGAGTTCCCTTGAATTTAATGGTGTCAGACCACGAGGTAACTCTGCAAAACTAAAGATGCATTATATGGATATTGTGTGTGTTCTTATACATGGAGGTGAGACTACTGGGATTCACTTCCCAATGTCTCTTGGCCTTCCTTATTTACTAAATTACAATAATATACAACCTCACCCAATCCCTTAGGATTAGGTGTCAACATTCCCCCCCTTTAATCTGAATGGATGTTGGTGAATCCAAGCATCGTTCTAAGATTTTCAAACTTTTCTCTTCCAAGCGCTTTGGTGAAGATGTATGTGGTCTGCTCAGTTGTAGAAAAATGATGTAGATGGATAGTTTTGGCCTCAACATGATGTCGAATCAGATGGTATTTTTTACTGATGTGCTTTGTTCGATCATAGAACTTCGGGTTCTTGGCTAACTTTATTGCAGAAGTGTTGTCGATCATGAGTGGTGTTGAATGCATTTGTTTCATCTGCAAATATTATAGGATTTTCCTGAGCCACACAATTTCCTTTGTTGCTTCAGCTGCTGCCACATATTCTGCCTTGGTTGTGGAATCTGTTGGAACTAATTGTTTGCATGATCTCCATGAGAAAGCTCCTGAGCCAAGACTCGTGGTATAACTTGAAGTAGACACCCCAGTTTCTTTGTCCCCATCAAATTCTAAATCAGAGTATCCGATCAAGCTAAAATCACCTACCAATGTATATTTGAGTCCAAATTCTTGAGTCCCCTTCAAGTAATTTAGAACTCTTTTTGCAGTAGACCAATGTCCTTCACAAGGTTTTTGCATAAACCTGGAGAGGATTCGAACAAAAATTGAGATGTCTAGTCTAGTGGTAGTCAAGTAGATAAGACTTCCTACAAGCTGTCTATACTTTGTTGCATCCTCGAATTCCTTCCCTTCAATGGATGTGAGCTTCAATTTTTGTTCCATTGGAGTGGTTAAGGGATTACATTCATCCATGCCAAACTTGTTCAAAAGATCTCCAATGTACTTCTTTTGAGAAAGAAATATAAATTTAGGATGTTGAGTTACTTCAATACTCAGATAGTAATGAACATAGCCTAAATCAGTCATTTCAAAAACTTTCTTCAATTATTTCTTTATGGATGAAATATAACCCTCATTGTTCCCTGTCATCAAAAGATCATCTACATACACCACAAGATATACAATTTTTTTCCAACTTTCTTAACAAGAAAAGTTGCATCATCAATATCAAAATGTTTGAAGTCAAGTTTTAGAATATGCTCAGTTAATTTCTCATACCAAGCTTGTAGTGCTTGCTTGAAGCCATACAAGGATTTTATAAGTTTGCATACTTTTTGTTCTTCGCCCTTTACAACAAATCCTTCTGGCTGGGACATAAAAAATTTATCCCTTAGATCCCCATTCAAAAAGGCGTTTTTACATCCATCTGATGGACTTTCCATCCCTTCTAAGCTATTAGGGAAAATAGTTTTCAGATGGTGGCCCATTTTGCTATGGGGGAAAAGTTTCTTCATAATCGACCCCTTATTTATGTGCAAAACCTTTTGCCACAAGCCTGTATTTGTGCTTTTCAAGTGAGCCATCTTCTTTGTACTTGTTCTTGTAGACCCACTTACAGCCAATTGGTTTGGTTCCCAAAGGAGGATCAACCAGCTTCCAAGTGCCATTCTTTATCAAGGCATCATACTCCTTTTGCATTGCTTCATTCCATTCAACATGAGAAGCGGCTTCTTTGAAGGAAGTTGGTTCATGATCTGTAGAAGAATTCAATTCATAATTATAAGAAATATCCATATCAACAGGTTAATCAGAATTATCTATGTCACCTTCGTTTTTTCTAGTGGAACTTCTTGTTCCTTTCTTTCGAACCTCATTGGGACGAACATTTTCTAGTGTCTTTGTCATCCATTTTTGGGGACCTTTTTGAGATGGCCCAAGCTGGTCATTTGACTGAATTAGAATTGAATCAGGATTCAATCTCTCAATTCTGTCAATCACATCATTGAAGGTGTCATCCGTGGTCGGTTCTTCATGTGGGGGAGAGAGTTTTTCGGAAAATGATTCCACAAATTGATTCAATATAGGAATCCCCCCTTCAAGATGTGGAATCTGATTATCAAATTCTTGAAAATACTTTGCATGTGTGAATCTATCCAGACGATCAAGTTGTTGCTCAACAACATTTTCAGTCTTGGAAGATTCAATGAATATGAAATCTCTTTCTACTACAAACTTCTTATTGACTTCATCATAGAGACGATATCCTTTGGAGGTATTGGAATACCCCAAGAAGATACATTTTTGAGTTCTATCACCAAGTTTATTCCTTTGTACATTAGGTATCAAATCATAACAGGTGGAACCAAAGACCCTGAAATGCTTTACTGAAGGAATGTGGCCATTCCACATTTCATAAGGAGTTTTTTTTCTGATTGAATTTGAAGGACACCTATTCTTTATGTATACAGAACATAGAACTGCATCAGCCCAAAACATCAATTTTACATTCTTAAAAAACATCATGGAGCAAACCATATTTAAAATTGTCCTGTTCATTCTTTCAGCTACACTGTTCTATTGGGGATTATAGGGCACAATTGTTTGATGTTTGATCCCATGTTGACAAAGATAATTTTCAAATTCATATGAAGTGTATTATTTTCCATTATCAGTGTGCAAAGAGCCAATATAGGTTTGTGCATCATTTTCAATCCATGCATTAAAATTCTTGAATGTTTGAAAAGCATCAGATTTGTTCTTTAATAAGTAAACCCAGCACATTCTAGTGTAATCATATATAAATGTCATCATATATTTATTTCCATTTTCAAAAGAAACAGGCATAGGGCCACATAAATTTGAATGAATAAGCTCAAGTTTTCTATGTGCTCTGGAATGTGAATCATGAAATTGTTGTTTTCTATGCTTTCCTAGAATACAAGCATCACATTGCTTAAGTTTTCTAGGAATTGTAGTTAGTCCATTATCACCATTTTTCTTCAACAATTGAAGGTTTTCATAGTTTAAGTGTCCAAATCTAGCATGCCATAAAAGACTTGATGGGAATGTACTTTCATCATGATGTGAACTAAATGAAAAGTTTTGTGCATGAGTAGAGGAACCTTGCAGCTTCTAGAGTCTTCCTTCTTCTATTCCCTCCATGAAAAGTGAGTGATCTGATGCTTTTCTGACCTCAAACTTTCCATAAAACATGTGAATGGAGTGTCCTTGTTTGTGGATGTGGACCAAGGACAGTAAGTTTCTCCTCAACTCAGGGAGGTATAGAACCTCATGTAGAAGATGATCTGGAAGACCAAGCAACTTCAGCCTGATTGTGCCAAGCCTTTATGGCTTGAGTTTGGATTTATCTGCAACCTATATTGCTCCATCAAATTTGTTAGTAAATTATTCAAAAAAATATTTTCTAAATTTCATCTGACATGTTGCTCCTGAATCTAGCAACTAATCATTTCTCCAAGAAGTAAATGAAACATCAAACAAGTCTTCAACTTTTCCATTGTTATAATGTGCTACAACATAATGAGTGGATTCAAGTGCTTTACCTTTGTCTCTGTCATGATTTTTACCTTTTTCTTGATTTCTTTGTTGCTAACTTTTATCCCAAGGAAGCTTACATGTAGATGCATCATGCCAGTATTTATTGCAACGTATGCAATGAAGATCATATTTTTCAGTTTGAGTTTGTCTGCCCCCCCTTCCTCTGAAATTTCTTCTTCCTCTTCCTCTTCGGCCACATCTTCCTCTGGAAGAATCTTGAGAATGAATATTTTCTCTATGTGCAAAGCATACAGCCTCTTCAGAAGATAGAGGGGATGTCATCTTTCCAAAATCCTTCTCTCTTTCTGTAAACTTTTTCTCAAGGGAATCAAAGGTGATTTTCACGAGGTTTCCACTTACTTGCAATGACTCAAGATAATGTGAGTAAGTGGGATAAAATGACTTAACATATGATATGAGAGGTATGTCAACTTATACACTAGTGTTCTTAATGTCATGCATGATAGATCTTACTTATGAAGCTAAAGAAAGAGGGCCATCATTTTTCAATTCAAGGCTGAACAACTTAATCATTAATTGAACAATTTCAAGTTATGAATGCGAGTCATAGATTTATTTTAGCTTGCTCAAGGCTTCATAGGAATTTGAAAGTGGTGTAATATGGTGACTCACTTCTTCATTTATGGAAGCTGCAATCAAGGCATAGGCCTTGTAGTTCTTGTTTTCCCAAATGGCGATCTCCTTGTCTAAAGTGGGCTTTGCTGGTGGATGGTCTTCTTCTCCTTCACAAATTCATCTCCACAGCTCATTAAAAATGAGAGTATGCTTGATTTTCCGAGACCATTCAGGATCTTTCTCCTTACTGGAGAGAACAACTCCTACAATAAATATGAGAGAATTCATTCTTTTGAAGAAAAAAATACTTTATTGTCATGGTAAAAACTCAATTCTGGTTTAAATTCTGCAATTTTTTAATTTTTTTTTTGTAAAAAAAATTGGGGGAAAAACAGAGGTATTATCTGAGGGAGGGATTATTTGAGGGAGGTATTTTCTGGGGAAGGTGTTTTTCTGGGAAGGTTTTGACCAGGGGAGGTATTTTCTAGAGAAGGTATTTACCAGGGGAAGTATTTTCTGGGGGAGGCGTTTACTAGGGGAGGGGGAGGTCTTTTCTGGGGTATTTGCTGTAATAACATATTTTAAAAAAAATTAACTTTAGAAGGGGCCATATAGGCCAAGGGATGGAACGAGAAGGGAACGCCAAGGGAGGTCGATAGCTGGAGGGTCAAGCGGATGGGAGGGGAGGGATGGGGGAGGTAGATGGGAGGGGAAGCGAGGGAGGTGGATGGGAGGCTGGATGGACTAGAGGGGATGTGAGGGAGGTGGAGGGAAGGCTATCTAGATGGGAGGGGACGCGAGGGAGGTTGGAGGGTGAGGAAGATGGGAGGGGAGGGATGGGAGAGGGGGAGGGGAGTCGACACGAGTGGAGGGAGAGGGATGGGGAGGGCCGAAGGTGAGGAAGAGCGATTGGGGAGTGCCAAGAGGGGTTGGGGAATGGGGAGGGCCGAGGGTGAGGGAGAGAGGTTGGGGAGTTCCGAGATGGTTTTGGGAAATGGGGAGAACCGAGGGTGATGGAGAATCGACAACGAATTTGTGGGTGGAGCAGCGTAAGGGCCAAGGGAGGTGAGGTAAGTGCATGAGAGGGGTGTGAGGATCTGTGTGTGGGTGAGTGAAGAGAGGAACTGTAAAAAATATTTTTCACAATAAAAATAAAATGTGCAGAGAACTTGAGCTGAAATTGCATAGTGGTGTGCAGAAAAAATGAAGCAGAATTTGCCAAAAAAAAAACCAGAATGCAGAATTATTCCAGAATTGAAGAATGCTAGAAGAAATAAGAAACTGAATGCCAGGAGCAGAAAAAAATTGAATGTTAGGAGCAATAAAAAAAATTGAATGCACAATGACAGTCTGCAAAAATGCAGAACGGGAGGGGGTTACACCAAAGGCAAGAATGCCAAAAAAGGGACTGGCTCACGTTTTTTAGAACTAAAATTTTGCATTCTTGCTATCAACCTAATTTAATTTTTATCCATAATATTCAATACATGGTATTTATTAGTAATTTTATCTTTGTTACTAAGGAAATATGATTTTCATTTCAAAGTGATCAGCTGTAAAGGTGCTTTCAGGTACAAACTATAAAATGTGGATTTTTATCTATCCCTGCTAACTTCTAGTATTTTTTCAACCTAAAAGCCAAAGACCATCAATATGTTAATTTTCAATCCCTAGTAAATCATATTTCTCATGCTTTGATCCATGGGTCAACACCATTCATATAAACTTCCCTGTAACTATTCATTATTAAAAAACAAACCTAAACTAAAAGATAAAGACAAATACAACATAATTATGCTTTTTTCTTATAGTTCTTATCTGCTACCTAAAGATCTTCTTGATTACTGACTTCTTGATTTTTTATGAGTAGCTTAGCAGACTCTACAGTTTCTTCTAGGTGGGACAACGAGAGGAATCGTTTAGTTTGGTTTGCAAGAGGTGCACCACATTTGTTAGAGATTCTAGACTTCATATCGATTATACCGCCTTGAATATGATGGATGTGTAAGCCATCTATCCCTTTGTCCACCTAAATTCTTTGTAGCCTCCTACAGATGTTCAAATTATGGGTCTAATTCATACTTTATTTTAGCTATGCAATATTCCTATTTGAGGTGTCAACATAAACTTTTATCATCTTTCCAATAATTTTTTACTTCAATTCCAAATTATCAATGACCACAAAGGTCCATAGTTCAACTTCATACCATCATCAATGACATGATTACATTCTTCAACTACTTCTCCATAGCCTCTAATACAGTCCCTACATTTCTGAAATCTACACATAATATGTTTTATTCATTTAACTAATCGAATATTATGGTAGGTTGGTTCCACTATCTACCACTGTGAATGTGCTGAGAGGAGTTTCCATTGTTCTCTTGGATCTCATACTTAGACAGAATAATGAGGGTAGATTAAAGTTCTCCATGAGGTGAAACCTATTTCTTATCAAAGTTCTCCATGAGGCGACACCTATTTCTTATAGGATTTGGTAATAAATTGTAAATCGTGAGAACACATATGGTGGCGTGGAATTTTTTCCTTGCAATTCCCCTCAATTCTTTGATCTCAAGTGGCATTCAGTTGATTTAATAGAATTTTAATAACTACCACTCGCTTCATCGTCTCCTAAAGTTTGAGGAGAGAGGGAGGATGGGCGGGGTTGCTAATTCATGGCTTAAGATGAATCGGATAAGATGACCAATTGGATCTCCCACCAATGCCTCTTAAATTATTTTTATCATCTATAATAATTTTATGGTTCTCCCTCTCAATGGATGTGAGAATGAAAGTATTTTCCATGTCCCTTGAAGATGATTCATATGACTGATTTGTGACCTAGGAGGTTAATCATGGCCTTCTGTGCCCCTAGGATTTTAATCATTATTCATTCTATAATGTTAACTTGAACACTAAACACAATTGGCAATATCCTTCAAATACATGAACATTAAATAATATTGGGAATATTCTCCATCGAAGATCCACTTTAATTTTCTTGATAAATATTAAAAATAATCTTAATTTGGAAACATAAACTAAATAATTTTTAATTGATTAAATATTTTTTTTTAAATAAAATATGGATTAATTATTAAAAATCCAAATATTCTAAAAAAAATTGAAAATTAAATTTCTGCAAAGAAACTTTTAACTAAACCCAACTTAAAAAATTTAATGTTTTCCCCAATGATATTTTGGCAACACTTAACCTGCAGCAGGGGTTTATAAAAAAACACCCTTTTTTTAATGTTAAAATGTCTAGAATTTGCATACTTGGCAACCGATAATCATTTCTACATTTATGATAAACAGATGTTTTTACCAGTGCAAGAGAAGGTGTCGAGACTCTTTCCCAGATCGATGATAGACATATGTCGCAGGTAGGGATTCCAAAAGTCCCAGAGTTCAGTCGTTATTGCAGGAATATTTTAATGGAAAGGAACTTTGCAAGAATATCAACCCCAATGAAGCCATCACATAGGGATATGTGGTGCAGGATGGTATTTTGAGTAGACAGGGTGATGAGAAAATTCTAGAAATGCTTCTTCTAGATGTAACTCCTCATTCACATTGTGGAAGTGTTTGAGATCTATTTTGGAATGACTAACACTGGAATTTTTCTAAGCTATATGGATTTGGTTGGTCTCTACTAAAAATAAAAAATGGATTTGGTTGGTTCCTTGTGTGAATTGAAGAACCCACCAAAAGCTGAAGTAATTTGTTGAACCTATGGTAGATCAGAATTTACCTAGAGGAACGTGAAGCTATAAAACCTGGACTTGTTCAGGTTTGGCTATAATTCTGTTGTTGGATCTGCACTATAATTTTTCTTCTGTGTAGTAGAAAACTTATTTTCCATGGGAATTCTAAGCACAGTGAGTAGTGCCACAATACTTCCTGCAAATCCAATGCAAGAAAAGCATTGGGTCACTTTATCCATTTGATCTTCAACTAGCAGAGGCCAACTACATTCAGTATGTGCTCTTCTTCCAACATGGATTTGCTAATAATTCACTTGAAGTAACATTTGAGCGGTTGAAATGGAGTCTGGAAAAGGTGCTCTTTTATTTCTACCCTTTTGCTGGTATATTGGTGGACTCTCCCAACTGTTTTCTAAATATCGAATGCAATGTCGAGGGTGCCTAATTTATAGAGGTCATTTCAGATGCTACTCTTCACCTGATACTCGTTCACAAAATTCCTCGCTATATTCAAGAACTGTGGTTTCCTCTCAACCATTCTATTTGTGTAGACAGTCGATCTCTTCCTTTGCTTGCAGTTTAGGTATGTGATTGAAAAACCTAATAATTACAATATGCATTAATGTGCATTTAATTAATGATTTGAAATATGTTTTATTTGTTATAGTGACAGGGTTTGACACTACAGATTGTTGTTTGAGAGTCCTCATCCCCAGGAATGCCCTTATCCTCACTAACAAGAAGCAGGTTTGTTTTTTCTGAGAAATAATCATATTACTCTAAAAACACACACAACCACCATCCACAGCTACTATCAACCCTCACAATGTTCCTTCAATTACGAAAACTATTACTTTGTTTGGGTTGGATCCACTTATTTTGAAGAACCAAAGGATCAAGATGTGTATAATCAGCCCTTAGGCATAATTTTTAGCCATTTTTTGCATCTTGCCTAGACAACCGCTATCACCCCTATTATCTACTAGCTCTTTCAACATTGAAATACCAGATAAATGAGTTTTGTGATACTTCTCACGAAACTGGTTTCCTTTCTTAGAAGGTTCCCAACAATTAATTCTTTTATTTCCAATCATCTACCTTGTCTCGGTTATTGAAAGTTGTATGGAATATAGCGATCAAGACAACTGCATAAAGAGTTGCATATTGTAGTTTGTCATTTTCCAAGGGACATTGTGCCTAGTCAGTCGCCTGTGAATTTTTGTCTAAATGGGATCCTAGGGCGTCTTTGCAAGGCCAGATAGCCCACCTTTCGGTGTTGCATATAAATTCCGAAGTTCCAGAAAAGCTTCACATTTTTAAAAACATTCCAAATCTCCATAGCACTTGTATAGCAGATGGAGATCCTAGTTGATCACATATGCCAACTTCACAATGTCACAGCATCGAAAGATGAGTTTGAGGCAATCTTTTAGTGTTGGTGGAACTGTATAATATAATTTTATCACCATAGAAATTTTCCCAACTAGTTTGAGGAAATCGTTTAGTTTGGTTGTAAACAAACCTAATTCAAAAACATTAAGGATGCGACGAATTTTGGAGGAAGAATTTTTTTCGTGAATATTAAGTAATTCAAAAATATTTTGTGGCTTCTCCTTCTTCATCATCTTGAAAATAGCTCTACAAACCATGCTAAAATTGATCTTGATATCCAAGAACTGAGGGCTCGCAATTCTCGCAAGTTTGATTAGATGGATTGGCTCTCCATAAATGTGTTTCAGGTATTCAAATCCCACCTTTTGTCCTCCTCATTGGTGAGCCCATCATGGGCATGGCATGAACGGTAATTGAAATATACGAGAACCTTAAATAACATTGCACTTGAAAAATCAACGAGGTTCTATCAATGATATTTTGGGGAATTTGATACAAAATATTATGGGTACTCTTTATCAACATCCTTATACCCTCAATCTCCATCTTAGACCCGACCTCCTCCATCATTTTCTTTATAGTATCAGATTGCAATGCCACATAATTTATCCTAAATAATATGATGCCATCTGAGCTCTTCAATGCAATAAGAAGCATTATTCCATCCAAGTCTTCCATGTCAAAGGAGAAGGGATACACTAACTAGAATTATGACAATTAATTAATATCTCAGATCGTTGTATGTGATGTAGGTACTACAATGTCTCATGTTTTTTTTTCATAACCATGCTTTCTCCTCTATTGTTAAGTGGATTATAATGCCTCTCATAAATATGAGCTCACAATAGACTTTTTGCAACCCTAGGAAATGTTGTCACTCTCCCCAACTTCCCAAGGCTGAAAATGGGATTAAAGAAAGGTAACCTCAGACTAGGATTTAGGTTAGGTATCTAGCCCTACTAGGACTAGAGAGGGCTCTCTCATTGTCACTTTTTCAGTCAAATGAATGACTAAGTATCTAATGAGCTTAGGCTAGGTATGTAAGCTCAGTAAATAGGATATGTTTAATTTTTTTGTGATAGATAGAAAGGTTATTGAGAAGAATATGTGTAAGGTTTTTTAGGTCTGAATTCCAAGGTCAATTTGCAGAGAATATGTGAGTTTAGATAGTTAGTTTGAAAGCATGTTTAATATGTCATTGAGTATAGGATGAATTAAGAGAGAGTCTAAATGAGCACTGAGGTGAATTCATTCATTTAGAAGTGAATAGACATATCATGTAAACCTTGGTTAAAATAGAGCATGAATATATATGATTTATGCTTATAAACTTACAAGATAAACATATGGAAAGATATATCTGAAAGAAGAAGATATATCATTTAGCATGAATAGATAAACATACAGAAGAATAAAAAATGCTCCAATGCATACCACAAGATTCTCAACACAAGTTCTACAAATATGTATCTGGTTTCATTCCAAAATACAGATTACAAAAGCTCCACTACAAAATAAGACTATTTTTGTAGTGTATTCGAAGCATGGACAGACGAAATACACTATGCTTAATAGGGAGGCTACTTTCCTACAAGAAAGTTACAGTTCAATTGGTTTGTTAGATTGTTAGTGGAATAAAATAACATGTACTAAACTAAGTAAGAAACATAGCATGCTACATAAATGAAGAAATAAAAAACAAAATAATCATGTAAAATAACAAGCTCAATCATTTAAAACACACTAAGAATTCAAATGGATAACTCTCTCCCTTTATTAGGTGATGGTGGTATAAGAGAATAGGATGTTAAATCACTTGCAATGGATATTTAGAGCTATGGATCTCTAATATCCAAGACAAGGGGGTCTCTTCCCCTCAAGCTTCTTGCAAGCCTCTCTCTCCCCTCGACAGATGGTAGAATGAAAGACACTTGGTGAACTTCTTCTCTTGGATTGAGTTGTTGGGTGGTCAACAAATAAATCCTTCCAATCATTCTTGTTGCTTGGAAAACACAAGTTGGTTTTATCTCAATAAATTTGGCCATCATAACAATGTGTTCTCATGTTTATATTCCCATGGAAATATTTTATAGAAAAATTTCAAATTTTCCCTCCCTCTCTTGGTATAATATGGATGTTGACCCAAGAGTGGGAATATGATTTATTTGTGTGCTACACTAAGGCCTCATGGTGGCTCCAAGGTGGATATACTTGGTTGGCTTGAGTGAGAATATTCTTCTTCAAGTGTGCCAAGTGGTCGTAGATGGTGAATTTCCACATATTCAGGACCGCACAGCTCTTTGACAGATAGCCACAATGATCTTCATAGCTATCGAAGAAAAATCCAGAAATATTGCCTGGAGTCAGTGTTTCTTGTGCGCAGTTTAACAAATTTGTCTCCATGACCTGAGGAAAAGTTAATTTTTTTAGCTCCTATAATGTATTCCTTCCTTGTAAATCCTTATTTGTAACTTCTGCTTGATATTTCCTAATGTCTTTTGCTTGTATGATTTTCCAGTGTTAATTGTTTCCCCCTAATGTATGAGGTCTAGGAAGAATTGTATAGTCGAAAGACATTATAGTTTCTTTTTATGTGTAATCAATTTGAGAGAGAGAGAGAGTAACTTGCGTGAAAATTGAGGTTGGCAACCCCTTTCCGTGAGTAAAAGAGGTATCGTGCTTTGTTGGAAACCTGTAAGAGATAAAATAAATACAATATTTAAATGAGGCGGGCATGTTCCATGCTCGTGATGTTTTGACTAGTTAAACTTTTCTGACAGATATAGGTTCTGTCTATGTCACTTGTGCTGTAGTGACCTATTGTTGGTTGATGACGATGGTTTATAATGCCCTTAGGGGCATATATCTTTGAAATTAGGTTAAATGTGGTGCCCATATGCATAATATTGTTATGGCATTTTTAGAACAAATTCTAATTTTTTGCATGGGTCTCTGACTGGGGAACTCCATGTGTAAGAATTGCTGAAAGAGATGCTTATGATGGCAGGGGTCTTCAAAAAATTCTGACAGAGTGCAATGGTTGTGAAGTATGATACCATCTTGACATGAAAGCTTATGTTGAAGTCGAATGTCAAGAGGATTGATGAAATCAATGGGAAATGATGACTCCCATAGTTCCATCCTAGGATGCCCCTATTGAGGTGAGGAGTCATCCAAGGTACTACCTCCTTCTTGGAAGATGGTTGTTGAAGTCAACAAGAAGGAAGCCTCAACCGATTGAGAGGATTAATGATGCAAGGGACTAGGATCTCTGATATACTAGGGCGGGGTGTGATAGGTTAACTTAGGAATGATGACAAGAAATGGTTGTAACTGATGATGGAAGTTCATTGGCCCAAGTTCGGAGCTTGTAAATGCAAGCGGTGACACTCATAAAAATTTATGGTGAGGAAATATTTGGATTCGGTAGGACGTCCATGGTGGGTATGTGGTTGTTATGAGTATCATGGTAGGGTTGGGTAAAGAATGTGAAGCTCTAACCAAGGGTGATTAGGGACTGCTTCTAGGTGAGAAATGTGGATGGATGGGTCAGAGTGCTCTCCTAAAAAAAACATCTTTGTACACTTTCCAAAAGAATATATAATTGGTTTGGATGTAGAAGCACGGAGATGGGTTCCCCAATAAACATGAAAATAATTCCTCACTATGGTGTGAGGAGGTTGCTTTCTAGAGGGTGGGGGCCCCATTGGTTGTTCTCAATGCGAGGGTGGTGAAGTGGGTGAAAAGTGTCGCAGATGGGCTATGTTGATGGGGGTGTGGTAGGCTAAGTGCGAGACGTGGTGGTGTGTATTTGATCTTCTTATGAGAATGGTAGTCTAAGAAAGGAGTTTTATCTTGACATGGGTCAAACTTGACTTGATGTATGATGGATGATTGAACATGAAGTGCTTCCTGGACTTGGATGTTATCACCATGGCTCCAGAATTTTGATGTATGGTCTACTTGAGTGATGGATGCCATGGAGGGTGAGGCTCTACCGACCTACAAGAGTGTTTATCATGTGTGACGTGAGGTGATGATAAAAATGGTCAGGTGACTGGAACCTATAGTTTATTTATGTGAAGAAATGATGTGAGGGTATGCAAAGCTTATTTGGGGATCCTATCATGCTAGGGATAGAATGATACTTTCTCTTGTACCTTTAGTGGCTGGGGAAACAGGTGATTTTTCATGCTTGTAATTCCTGCAATTAATACCCCAAGTGAAAGAATATTTTCTATTCAAACATATCAAAAATAACATTGAAAGGAAAGCGATAAGAGAGGGCATACCTATCGTAATGGAAAAAATGAATTTTTCTGAGGCATGGATGTGTGAAGCCCACTTTGGACGTGATGAGGTGTTGATCACTATGTTTCTTGTAGTTTTGAAATTTGGCATTCTAAGCTCCCATTATGGATTGTCGAATTATGAGAAAAGGGTGACATATAGGTCAATATTTCTCATTTTTTTCATTTTTGTCATTTGAGAGTTTGAGGTCAAAGCTGAGCCCCTAATGCTGAGCCTTTATTGCCATTGCAGTCATCCTAAGTACCCAGGATTTGCGCCATCGGTGCCAGGTAGGGCCCTGAACGTCCTGCTTTTCAATTTTCTCAGTCTTTTCCTGGGGGGCCATACAAATCTAATTTGCACGGATTACGTACCTCTTTTTTTCCTCGATCGCGCAGAGCTGCAAAAATCTTGCGAAGAAGGAAACTTTCCCGCGAGGTTATCGCACTTGGCAGTGCTTTTGCCAATTAAGCACACGTATATTCTTGATACAGACGCACGGACATTGGGCCTGTGTAGAAAACAGGCACGATGATGGGCCAAATATTTATAAAATATATTTTCTGATTTTGTTGGTCACTGATTTTGTTTTTTTCTCTAGTAATAGGATGTTGTGGTGTGATTAGAATTTTCCTAATCTGCATATTGTTGTGGCTGAGGATGCCGATTTGCGAAGGCTCTTGGCACAGTGCGGTTTGCTAATTTTTTTTGAAGAATGACATCCTAATATCATAGGATATTTTTCTCCATTTCCTGGTCAGTTGTTGGAACAAGAGGTGGAGAGTGATGGTCTTGCAGCATAGAGACGTCATCCTCCATATAGAGATGGATGTGTTCTTTTTGACTAGCCTACTACCTCAGCTCGAGGTGCTACCACACCAACTCCCTCCTGGGAGGGTGAGTATCTGGTGTTTGGCTGAGCAGCATTGCGACAGTGCGCCGCTTTCCCAGTGGTGCACCTGCATCGAGTCAATGACTGACCTAGTTGATTGTTGCACTCTGGCAATGATAATTCGCTTGATGGGCATTGTCTCCCAATAAGGCATCAATACCTCATATTGGTTTCTTGAGCCGACTCTCGTCTGGTCACTTCTACGACTAAGCGCGCCATGTGTGTGATGACATGGTATCACAACTAGGGAAGGTCCAGAGAAGATATTCTAAAGTTTTTACATATGCGAGCATCCTCTGCGGCATCATGTTCCAGAGGGCGATGGTGTTTCGACTAATTTTTCATGTTCCCATTGGTCTTCAAAGGGATCCTCGGATGCGGCGGCGGGCGCCCACGATGCCTCCTGGCAGAGGAGGGGAGGCAGGTCATTATTGGGATGCAACTGTTGATGCATTGTTCCACGCGAACCCACTGATGTTCTTGTATTACCCATACTCAGTGATGGATTTATGGGGGTATAAATATGTTTCTTCCCTCCAGTTATGCATGGGGCCCCGCAGGTATGACCTTTAATTTTATTTTATTTTGCATTTTTTTGAGTATTTTATGATGTGTTTATTTTTATGTTTGTTACAGTGACACTGACACTATCTTTGTCTCTCTTGGAGATGTGGGGGTAGCTAGGTATCCTCTTGCCTACTTGGAAGAGCATCAACCACTGAGGAAGGACCTAGATTGGGTTGATCAGCCCCAAGTTGGGGGGCAGGGCATTGGTGCTGGCCCCTTAGGGGAGTGCAGTAGTGCTGCCACTGCCAGGGATTCTGCACTTCTTGCTCATGCTGAGGCAGTTGAGGCTTGAGTAGCGATGGTCGAGGAGTAGCTAGTTGCTGCTGAGGCTTGAGTCTAGGCTATGGACGCTCGTGCAGCAAAATTGGTTGATTCATGGGGTCGGTTGGAGAGGTTGACCCAGGGCATGCCGACTTGGGGTTTTATGGATGATTTGGATGACACATGGCTGAAGGTGTTGATGGCTCGAGAGAGGGCACATCGCCTGACATTACATCGTGTTTCACTTGATGTTTTGGCTGTTGCACCTGTATTGCCATCGGGTGCAGCTGTGGGTCTAGAGGACCTACCTGGTGGGGCTCAGCCCTAGATATTTTGTGTATTCAAGGAAAGCGCCCGTTATGAGGATGCTTCCCTATTTTTTGATGACATGTAGACATATTTTTTGGTTGACATTCTGGTTAGGGACATGACTTGTATATTGTGACTCACATATTTTTTGATGTATATATGAGAGATATGTATTTTTGCGGTTCTGATGATGTGTTTATGGTTATTTTTTTTATGGATGTTGTGTACCTATGACGGATATATATTTGTTTTTTTTTCTTTTCCATGGATGATGGTTTATATGAGATGCATTCCAGTCTAGAATGTGATTAGGTATGTGAATAAATGTCTAGTTTTGATTTCTTGGTATAAGTGTGAATTTAATATGATCAAATTGATGACTTGATCTTCATGCATGCAAATACTTCCTAAATAGTTGAGAATCTCGTACTTCAAAATATTGGTTTAATTGTGAAACCACTAGATGGAAATCAAGGTATATATGTATATGGAAAATTCCTTGGTTGAAGGCATCACTCATCATCCAGATGACTAAATCGTATTCTGTCTAATTATTGGTGGCTAATCCGATGGAGACTCCATTGGTTAATAATGGCGATCAATCAAGATAGTAAATGGCCCTAGCAGCTACTGCTAGATTTTCAGACCATCATGAGGCTCCGTCAGTGAATCCAAAATAGTGGATGGGGAGATAATCCATCTGTGAAACCAGAGCATTTTTTAGACCAAGTCTTTAATGATTGTAATCATAAAAAAAAACATTATACTACATGCATCTTATCTCTAAGGCTGAGACCTCTTGCCCTTATGGGTGAAATGTTTTGAGGTAGATCCCATTGAAGGGGTTAGTTAGGCATGTACCGTTGGGCTCTGACGGGATCTATGCCCCCTTGAGGAGGATATGTTTTATAATGTAGGGACCTTTCCATAATGTTTCTCACTTCCCGGGTCATAGGACCTCTTTCACAACATCGTAGCAGAGGACTAACTCTCCCTCAGTGAATGAGTGATGGGTGATGTTGTGATCAAATGATGCTTTTACCCGTTTTCTGTGTGCCTCATTATGTTGGAGTGACTCTTGTCGATTTTCATCGACATGTTCTAACTGTACCAATCATTGTTCTAAAGCCTGGGTATCATCAAGGAGTTCAATGGCAGCATGTAGGTTACAGATTTTGTGTTCAATGGGAATCACGGATTCTACCCAGTACGCTAGTTGGAAGGGTGTGAATCCTATTGAGTTTTTAACTGTCGTGAGGTGTTCCCACAAGGCATAAAAAACCATGTGGTGCCAGTTTGTCTTATGGTTATTCACTATACACTATAATATTGTTTTAAGCACTTTGTTGACAGCTTCTACCTGTCCATTGGACTAAGGATAATATGGTGATGTGAATTCATGTCTGAACCCTAGGTGGTGAGACAACTCCTAGAATATTTCGTTTTCGAAATGCTTTCTGTGATCGGAGACTAACTCTTTCGACACACCGAACCGCGCGATGAGATGGTTCAATAGAATCTGTGTCGTGGTTTCTGCCATGTCATATATGGGCATGGCTTCTGCCCTTTTGGTGAAATAGTCGACGATGAAAATGATGTAATTGTGGTTTCCAGATGACATAGGGTTGTAAGTCATAAAGTCAATTCCCCATTTGAAAAAGGGACTGGCGACGATGACTGGGTGCAGAGGACCAGGAGGTTCTCTTTCCTTGTGGGCGAAGTGTTGATATCGTTTATATATTTGACTATCATAATGCAATTACGAAAAAAGGTGGGCCAAAAATAACCTACTCGTAGAAATTTTGGGCGGTAGTCATCCCAGATATGTGTCGCCTCAAGCTCCACTATGACAGTCATTGAGGGCTTTCTCATCTTGGTCATGCGTGATGCATCGGTGTAGGATAGTATCGATGCCTTGCCGATAAAGGACGTCTCCCATGTGGAGGTATGCAGAGCCTAGTGGTGTATGCACCTTCAGTCCTCACGTGTGAGTTTTGGATTGAACTTTTGGGTTTGTAAAAATAAAATGATATCACCATACCAAGGATCCTTAGTCGTCACTAAAAATAGATGTTCGTCAGGTAGTGAGTTGTTGACTGGGAATCCTTTAGTCAGACTTGGGAGGTCAGTGACTAACTCAGCTAAGATCAAAGTTTTTTGCTCTTGGGGGGAGCTAAATTGTAGGTCAAACTCCTATAGTGTGACTACCCACCGAGCATATTTTTGGTTCATCAAACAACAGGTCAGCAGGTATCTCATGGGGTTGATAGCTACAATGACTGTTGTAGTTCATAAGATAATATAGTGCCGAAGCTTTTGGACTGCATGTATGAGGGCTAGAGAATTTTTTTATTCGGGTTCATATCTTAAGGCATGGCCTGATAAGTTATTTCCGACATAATAAATTATGTGTTCTTTACCATCAAGTCTATCTTGAATTAACACCCTGGCTAAGGCAGTTTATGATGCTGATAGATATAGGGTGTAATCTTTGTCAAAATTTGGTGGGCTAATCAATGGGGCTGAAGAAAATGCATATTTTAGCGCCTCAAATGATTTTTTGGCTTAATCGTCCCATTTAAATGGGTTATCCTAACGAAGAAGGTAAGGGAATCCTTGCCCAAAAGTGGTGTAATCTGGGACAAAGCATCTCATGAAATTGGCTTGTTCTTGCAAGATTTGGAGTTTCTTGAGGGTTATTGGTGGTGGCACCTCTTTGATGGCCTAGACCTTGAGGGGGTCCACTCTAATCCCTTGTTGGGATACTATAAATCATAATAGTCAACTTTCGTTGACAGAGAAGACGCACTTGAGAGGGTTCAAGCACAGGCTGTAATGTTGGAATCTTTGGAATACCAACAGTAAATCCTCGAGATGACCACTTCTCTTCTTGGATTGAACAATGTGGTTTTCCAAGTAAGCGAGGATAAGGTGGGCTAGGTTATGGAAGATATAGTTCATGGCCCGCTGGAAAGTGGCTCCAGCGTTTTTAAGACCGACTGGCATAACTTGGTATGCCAACGTGCCCCAAGGGGTGGTGAATGTTGTCTTGTATCGATCGATATGTCGAATTTCAATTTTTTTATGCCCCGAGAATGCGTCCATGAAGGACCAGGCTTCGTGACTGGTGCAATTATCAATAACTTAGTTAATGAAGGGGGTAGGGTAGTTGTCTTTTCGACAAGATTTTTTCAAATCTTGGAAATTAGTACAAACATGAATGGTGCCCTGTTTTTTCATGATGAGAATAGGGTTGGAAACCCACTATGTGTAACCTATTTGTTATATAAAACTGGCTTTGTGAAGATTGTCTATTTCTTGCTTGATCTCTTTTACCTTAGATGGGTGCAATTGACGTTGTTTTTGGCGTACTTTTGGTGTTATTTCCTAAATCTACCTCAGGCTAAAGGAAGGCAGAGTCTAGGGTAACATCAAACCACACTTAATCTGGTAGCTATCCCTACCATATCGAGAGAGGGCTCTCTCCTTGTCAATCTCGCAAAAAATGATCAGTGAGGCTTCAGATGACTTGAATAAAGGCTGATTTTAGGCTAGGTATATATGTAAAAGAGTTTAATTTTATTTTGAAGGTGTTTTTTGGATCAAAGGGAAGGGCAGATTTTGGGTCTGGGAAATGATCAGTTTTGCAGAGAGCTGAATGGGGCAACGTAGGCAATTGTTTTGATGTTTCAATTTCGAATGAAATTGATAGCTCAGACCGGTGAGGAGTTGAAGAGGGAAAGAGGCTTTTATGAATCCTCTTCAGACAGTTGAAAACATAGAAAATTAAACAAAACTCAAGGTAGAGCACTGCAAATCTAATGAATTCCACCTTTATTACTTGTTTGTTTAACTTAAGAAGAAATAAGAAGGAGGATGATACACATGAAACATCAGTAAAATTACAATCACATAGAGAAATACATCATCAAAACAAAGAGCCACATTAATCCCAAGGAGTGCTGCAAACCTTGGTCTATTCCTTTGCCAAATTGCAGAGATGAAATGTACAATGAAGCTCAAAGCAATCGCAAGTGTCCAACCCTGAAAATGAATGCAAAATTACAAGATATAGACAAGCATAACTCATCCCCATGCCTCTAGGGGTCTAGCTCACTATTTTAGGAGATTTTTCAACAAGATCTAAACTAAGAACTGGAAAATAGGCAGTGGAACAGCTTGCCTCTATAAGATAGGAAACTGATTCATTCAGTTGCAATTCACCTTTTGATGGATGAATCTACCTCCATGAGTAAAAATTTGTCAAAATTACATCAAGAGCCAATAAATTACATCAAATTACATCAATATTTTTACATTTGGAGATAAGAAAGTCAAACTGGCCAAAACTAGGCGAAAAACAGAGTTACTGAGTGAAAAATGAGCCAAAATCCCCAATGCGCGGCGCCTGAAATCTCTATGTGTCACGTCACTTTCGAGCCGATTTTGAAGGCCTTCCTAGTGTCCCAATTGAGTTTGGGATAGCTCGTTGGAAAGAGCAGCTTGTCTAATTTCCAACCCAAGTGGAATTTCTGAATTTGGTTGCAATCTGCCCCTCCAAAAATGAGTTTTCCGAACATTGCTTCCTGTGTGTCCAAAAAGGGGCAGAAAGGTCAATTTTAGGGTGTTTTTGACCCCTCTAGCACCCCAAAACTTGTCAAAATATCTAGTTAATGGGTAGGCATGCATAAATTTTCATGAAAAATCTAAAAATACAAATTTTTACCCAATAGGAGCTCCCAATCATAAGCGCGCGCCAAGTGGCGCAACGCGTCGGGCAGAAAACTCTGTGTTTAGGCCAAAAAAAAAATTTGACAAAATGTGTCCCAAATTTCTTGAAATTTGGGCTGAGTGCCTACCATCATGCACTATGCTAGGCCAAGGAAGCTTCGGCCAAAATTTGGATTCTATCATGCCTTTTGCGATGCTTTAATTCCCTCTTTAACTTTGCCTTTAGGATCTTGATTTGTGCCTTGCAAACATGATTTCTCGCCCAATAATGATTCTTCATGTGCCTCAACATGTTATTTTCCTTATTATCCTTCTCCAACAGCTTCTCCAAATGAATATTTACCCTTTCGAGCCAAGTCTCTCGATCAACCTCAATCTCTCGCTCAATGGATGTCATCTCGGTTTGGCTCCTTTGGGTAGAGTGTCGGTTTTGCCTTCATTTTTTTGAGCGCCATGGATGAGTGGGACTGATGAGGGGAGGGTTTGATGCTAGCTATATGATTTTAGGGAATGGGTTTAGGGGATGACAACTAGGGTTTGGGATGGCAATTAGTGTTTGGGGATATTTACAATTGGGATGGGGATAATGGGAATGGGATAGAAAATGAATGATTTAGGGATACAAGGGAATAGGGAAATGGGCTGTTGTGAGAAGATAGATAGTGAGGAGGGATTAACAAGATGGGGGAAATGGGAATGATTAACACCAAATCAATTTCAAAACCCTAAAGGAGCATTCTTCCAACAAGAGAATAGGGTTTGATTTTTTGTATTTAAAGTCTCATAAACATCACCAAACACATGTCATTGGAAATTAAAAGGTTTATTGACTTACTTGGACAAAGATGGACCGAGTCTATTTGAATATTTAGAAGAAATATCAATAAACTTTCTTCCTGGCCCAATGCGTCATGCACCAAACCCCGTGTATCGCGCTGCTTCTATGCATCGCGCAGGAGCAAATTTACACACAGGGAGCCGACCCAATGCGTCGCGCTCCCCCGATGCGTTGCAAAATTCACCCAACGTGTCGTGCAAGGAAACTTCACACAATCTGCCCTCCAAATTCTTTCTTCTCTCCTCACAATTTATCTTTAGCTTTCTCCTGTTCTCTTAGAATTCAAATGGAGTCTTGAAACATAAAAATGATATTTATACCAAGGATTTTGATTTTCAATTTGAAAAAACCACTTTGCAATGTTTGAAATTTGACATTTCACTTTAAAAACTTTGTTTTTCTTCATTTTTGCTTTTGGACTGAATGATGAGCTTTCTGTCTATCTTGCAGGGAATGGATGGCATGGAGCTTTGGCAAAGGCGACCAGGGTCGCCAGTGGAGTGTTATTACAACTGAAAAACCTTGAAAATCACATTGCATTTATTACATAAAGATGAAATAGGCTATTTTTCTTCAAAACAGAGTTTTGAAGAAAAATAATTATTAAGCATATGATGATGAAAATTTTAGCACTAAAACCTTATTTCAAACTTCCTCATGTGCATGCTGACCATTATTAGGCATTCTGAAGACCTGATTAATGAAACCCTATACCTAATGAGACTAAAAACCCTAAAATGACTCTTTGCCAACTATGAGACCAAAAATGACTGTAAATGATTTTAATGAACATAAATATGCCAGCAGGTAAAGGACATGAGGGACAAGAGCGACAAGCCACTACCGTTAGATGATCCATGCTCCTAATGGAATGCAGCTGACTGGACTGAGTGAGACACCTAAAATGAAATGCAACCAGAGAATTTTGATCTCTGACGGAGGGGTGAAGATACCGACGCTAACATTGGCTCTAATGGGGATGGTAGCTCCTTGGAGGTGCCAAGAACTACAGATCTCTGGGAAAGTACGCAATGCCTTCATCCATTGGGCTATGGAATCAATAACTTTGAAAAACGAAAACAAGACTCTTGACTCATTGTGAGAACTGAAAACTGACTCAATTTTGAAACCAAAATGTCTGAAAGACCTGACTTAACAAACCAAACCAAAACTAAAATAAATCTTCAAATTTATAGCCTTCACCTTGGGCCTCAAACTAAAACTATGTTGAAACTGACTAAAACAAAAATGACTCAAGACCTACTTAACTAAAATTAGTACTTACAAAGCTTTTTAATGGCAGCAGTCCATCGAGATTTGAGGGTTTCAAATCATGATGACAACCAACTACTTACTGATGAAATATGTACAATCATGTGTAGTGAGCCTTCCAATGTAACCAATCCAGTAGATGGCTACAAACCGAAATTTGGCTCTCACTTTTCTCGAGCAGGTAGAATGATGTACATGTAGGCAACTCACAATAACCACTGAAACCAAGGCTTATGATAACGAACCATGCAACATTTATATTTTATGATGCTTGCAAAATAATTCCAAAGGGATCTTGAAAATCCTGAAGCACTAGCTTGCCTTGATATCCAGCAGCAAAAATACAAGTACTCCCTTCATTCTGATCTGAAAGAACAATTGATTTCCGAGTGATAGGAAGGCACAAAGAGGTATAAGCTTCTGCCATCTGAGTGTTAGCTGTAAATTCCCTGACCATGAGAAATTTTGGCATGTTGTCTCTCTCAAACTCATATTCCTCAACTTCATGGTCTAGGTCATTCTTAAACAGAAAACAATCTTCAAGATTCTCAAACATGACAGCCTTATCATCTTCATGAAAGAAAATATTATCTGTTTGTTGATCTATAAAGCTAATTACAAGACTGTCATCATTTTCAAAAGAGGAAGAAGTTTCACCAACACTTTCTTGACCATGTGTGCACTGCAAATCTGCTTTAGCTTGGGTTGTAACATGACCTTTCAGGAGTTGATCTATCTCATCTTCAGACAAAGGAGATAATGATTTTTGTTTTCTTTTGCTCAAACAGTGATTATATTCATGAAATACCATGAAAAACATGAAAAACCTGAATGATAGTCCTTAATTCTCTGATCTTCTAAAATTTGAAAACATTGTTGATCATCTTCATATGACATGGCAATCAAATTATCATTTATCATTGAGTTATTGAAAGAAGATTTTTCACTTACTTGAACAAAGATCTCATCTTGTTTTTCATGAACTAACTAGATTACCTCCTCATGAAGGCTTTTTTCTAATGAAATGAGAATATTTGGATCAATAACTCTGTCTTCTTCATTCCAGATGATCTCAACAGAAGAGCTCTCCTTCATGGGATTCAGCACAAGGTATTCTTGATCATCACGATCTGAATCTAGATCTGAAATAGCTGAATTGACTTTATCACATTCTGAAATTGAAACTTGACTTTCCTGCATATCGTCTTCTTCTATGGAAAGATCTGAAACAAAACCTTCTCTTTCATCATTTTCCATTATACTACGATCTTGATCCTGCTACAAAGTTTCCTGAGCATCTTGATGGGTATCCTCTAAGTTCTCTGTATGCTGCTGAAATGGATTTTCGTACAGTGCTTCCATGATTTCTCCATCCATTAATTCATCATCTCCATAAAAATTCTCAAGATATTCAATGAAACTATTAACGTGTTCACAATAATTTTGCACTAATATTAAGGATGGACAAGATTCTTTATACCTTTCAAAAAATATTGTATGAAAATATTTTAAACAATAAATAGAAGCAGGTGGAAAATTTTCATACCAAGATTGGGCTTCATCTTCCAGAGTAGCCATAAACATCTTCATCAAACAGTCTTCAGGAAAGTCGATATTTAATTTATGCACATGGATGTGAAATTTCACCAAATGAAGAGCAGCGTCATTACCTTCCACATTTCTGAACATAGGCAAACTCCGAAGCCAATCCACCTTAGGCATTTTATTTGGAAAACCTCGAATGCGATCTCGGCTCATGGGAGCGTATCTTCTTGCAACCCTTGCCATCTTGAAAATCTTGAAGCTAATGATCTTCCTGCAGTGGAGTCACCATGAAGCATTGATTTCTGGATTTTTCAGTGAATGGAGTCACCAGGTGAATGATTTCAGCCTTCCGATGTCTGATAGTTGTCCACCATAAATGATCAGATCTGAACTTGATTATATCTTACTGAGGAAACCATATCTTCAGTTCATAAACTATACCGGAGATTGACTGAAGCAGCATTCATCTCCTTTTGCTAATGTAAAGCAAGAGAATTTCGAAGGCTACCTGGCTAACTTCAGGCTCCGTCTGTAGTTTATAAAGCAAACAACAAAATTTTCTTCCCCAGTATGGTCGCCACTATGTTATTTCATAAATATACCTCAGGCTGAAGGAAGGCAGAGTCTATGGTAACATCAAACCACGCTTAATCTGGTAGCTAGCCCTACCAGATAGGGAGAGGGCTCTCTCCTTGTCCATCTCGCAAAAAATGATCAGTGAGGCTTGAGATGACTTGAATAAAGGCTGATTTTAGGCTACGTATATATGTAAAAGAGTTTAATTTGATTTTGAAGGTGTTTGTTGGATCAAAGGGAAGGGCAGATTTTGGGTCTGGGAAATGATCAGTTTTGCAGAGACCTGAATGGGGCAAGGTAGGAAATTGTTTTGATGTTTCAATTTCAAATGAAATGGATAGCTCAGACCAGTGAAGAGTTGAAGAGGGAAAGAGGCTTTCAGGAATCCTCTTCAGAAAGTTGAAAACATATAAAATTAAACAAAACTCAAGGTAGAGCACTGCAAATTTAATGAATTCCACCTTTATTACTTATTTCTTTAATTTAAGAAGAAATAAGGAGGAAGATGATACACATGAAACATCAGTAAACTTAAAATCGTAGAGAGAAATAAATCATCAAAACAAAGAGCCACATTAATCCCAAGGAGTGCTGCAAACCCTGGTCTATTCCTTTGCCAAACTGCAGAGATGAAATGTACAATGAAGCTCAAAGCAATCCCAAGTGTCCAACCCTGAAAATGACTGCAAAATTACAAGATATAGACAAGAATAACTCATCCCCATTCCTCTAGGGGTCAAGCTCACTACTTTAGGAGTTGTTTCAATAGGATCTAAACTAAGAACTGGAAAATAGGCAGTGGAACAATTTGCCTCTATAAGATAGGAAACTGATTCATTCAGTTTCAATTCACATTTTGATGGATGAATCTACCTCCATGAGTTAAAATT
Source organism: Pinus albicaulis (assembly GCA_034641835.2). Taxonomy (NCBI): domain Eukaryota; kingdom Viridiplantae; phylum Streptophyta; class Pinopsida; order Pinales; family Pinaceae; genus Pinus; species Pinus albicaulis. The sequence continues at coordinate 1,039,629,600 of CM076575.1, forward strand.
TGTCAAAATTACATCAAGAGCCAAGAAATTACATCAAATTACATCATTATTTTTACATTTGGAGATAAGAAATTCAAACTGGCAAAAACTAGGCGAAAAACAGAGTTACTGAGTGAAAAATGAGCCAAAATCCCCAATGTGCCACGCCTGAAATCTCTATGCATTGCGTCACTTTGGAGCCGATTTTGAATGCCTTCCTAGTGTCCAAATTGAGCGTAGGATAGCTTTCTAGAAATATATGTCTGTATAATTTCCAATCCAAGTGGAATTTCTGAATTTGGTTGCCATTTGGCCCTCCAAAAATGAGTTTTCCCAACACTACTTCCTATGTGTCCAAAAAGGGGCAAAAAGGTCAATTTTAGGGTGTTTTTGACACCTCCGGCAACCCAAAACTTGTCAAAATATCTGGGTAATGGGTAGACATGCATAAATTTTCATGAAAAATCCAAAAATACAAATTTTTACAAAATGAGGAGATCCCAATCATAAGTGTGCGCCAAGTGGCGTGATGCGTCGGGCAGAAAACTCTGTGTTTAGGCCAAAAAAAACAAAATTGACAAAATGTGTCCCAAATTTCTTGAAATTTGGGCTCACTACCTACCATCATGCACTATGCTGGGCCAAGGAAGCTTCAGCAAAAATTTGGAGTCTATCATGCCTTTTGCGACGCTTTAATGCCCTCTTTAACTTTTCCTTCAGGATCTTGATTCGTGCCTTGCAAACATGATTTCTCGCCCAATAATTATTCTTCATGTGCCTCAACATGTTATTTTCCTTATTATCCTTCTCCAACAACTTCTCCAAATGAATATTGACCCTTTCGAGCCAAGTCTCTCGATCAGCCTCAATCTCTCACTCAATGGATGTCATCTCGATTTGGCTCCTTTTGGCAGCTTGCCGGTTTTGCCTTCATGTTTTTTAGTGCCATGGATGAGTGCGACTGATGAGGGGAGGGTTTGATGCTAGCTGTAGGATTTTAGGGAATGAAAGGGTTTAGGGGATGACATCTAGGTTTTGGGATGGCAATTAGTGTTTGGGGATATTTACAATTGGGATGGGGATAATGGGAATGGGATAGGAAATGAATGATTTAGGGATACAAGGGAATAGGGAAATGGGCTGTTGTGAGAAGATAGACAGTGAGGATGGATTAACAAGATGGGGGAAATGGGAATGATTGACACCAAATCAATTTCAAAACCCTAAAGGAGCATTTTTCCAACAAGAGAATAGGGTTTGATTTTTTGTATTTAAACTCTCATAAACATCATCAAACACATGTCATTGGCGATTACAAGGTTTATTGACTTACTTGGACAAAGATGGACCAAGTCAATTTGAAGATTTGGAAGAAATAGCAATAAACTTGCTTCCCGGCCCAATGTGTCGCGCACCAAACCCAGTGCGCCGCGCTGCTTCTATGCGTCGCGCAGGAGCAAATTTACACACAGGGAGCCGACCCAATGCATCGTGCTCGCCCGATGTGTCGCGACAGTCACCCAACGCATCGTGCAAGGAAACTTCACACAGTCTACCCTCCAAATTCTTTCTTCGCTCCTCACAATTTCTCTTTGTCTTTCTCCTGTTCTCTTAGCATTCAAATGGAGTCTTGAAACATAAAAATGATATTTATACCAAGGATTTTGATTTTCCATTTGAAAAACCCACTTTGCAATGTTTGAAATTTGAAATTTCAGTTTAAAAACTCTGTTTTGCTTCATTTTTGCTTTTGGACCGAATGATGAGCTTTCTGCCTGTCTTGCAGGGAATGGATGGCATGGAGCTTTGGCAAAGGCGACCAGGGTTGCCAGTGGAGTGTTATTACAACTGAAAAAACTTGAAAATCACGTTGCATTTATTACATAAAGGTGAAATAGACTATTTTTCTTCAAAATAGATTTTTGAAGAAAAATCATTATTAAGCATATGATGATGAAACTTTTAGCACTAAACCTTATTTCAGACTTCCTCATGTGCATGTTGACCATTATTAGGCATTCTGAAGACCTGATTAATGAAACCCTAGACCTAATGAGTCTAAAAACCATAAAATGACTCTTTGCCAACTATGAGACCAAAAACGACTGTAAATGATTTTAATGAACAGAAATAGGCCAGCAGGTAAAGGACATGAGGGACAAGAGCGACAAGCCACTACCGTCAAAAGATCCATGCTCCTAATGGAATGCAGCTGTCTAGACTGAGTGAGACACCTAAAATGAAATGCAACAAGAGAATTTTGATCTCTGACAGAGGGGTGAAGATACTGACACTAACAGGTGGTATGTTGGGCCAAGTGTCAATATGGTGCTCTAAGATAGTGGGGCTAAGCCCCGACATTTTTGAATAATCCCATGCGAATATTTATTTATACTCTTGCAGAGAGTTTTGTAAGATACTGCTTCATCTGGGGAGCATGCTGCCCCTAGTGAGATTTCATCAATTTTTTCTGGTTTTCTAGAGATATTTACATTGATGGTTGGTGAAATATTGGACATGTTCCCTTATTTGAACGTGTCAGGAACTGAGATGGGATTTTTGAACCAGTCAAATTTCCCAGATGGGAGGAAGTATTTTGATTCAATACTGTATATCTCTTGGTTTACTGGATTGTTTGGACAGAATTTTTTTTTGGGAGGAAAAAATGAGTGGAAATGCATTGAATCCCACAGGCAATCTGGTTCCATCATGGCCTCCAAAATATCCTCATCTGAATGGAACAAGGAATCTAAGGGGGAGTGAATTTGTTGGAGGCCATGAGGATTTGGTTCAGGCCTAACAGAGCTGGTCGACAGACATGAATAGGATTCCATAGTTGATGTTGTGGAACCATATGAGGTCGACAAGGTGTAGACAGATTGAGTTAGCACCGTCAATGGTACAACTACTTTTGTAGTTGTAGCAGTCTCGACACCAATGATAGATGAGTAGACAACACGAATCATGGTTCCAATGCATGATTATATGAATCGTATGTGGTGTTGCATGTCGTCGACATTATATGGTGGAGGAATTTCCATTATGGTGGCTTGCATGAGAGCAAGCTTATGCTCCTTACGTGGTGTACTAAGGGTACTTTCAGTTTCCTGTATTTGGAAGCTATGCTGAGTCTAAAGGTGCCTAAATGGTGCACATTTTCATGGTGCTTATCGATTATATGGTATGAGGACCAACGATACTCTTTGTCCCTGAAGTGGATGCTCAGGGATGATTGGGCATTGGGGAATGATTATGATTTTTTCCATATCAGAGCTTTTGGTTTCGGATGGTCTAGATCCTTTGGGGAGTTTAGACTTAGTGCTTCCCTTTCCGCTTGTAGCCTTTGGAAGTACTCACAATCCATCTTATGGTGGAATTGTGAGAAAATATTGTAATAGCAGCGCGAAATATTATCTTGGTTAGAGAGACAGATCTATGGGATGGGGGTGACCATGCAAATGATGTTAGTAAGGTTATTTAGTTCCTTAAATTGATTGATTCGATGGTCGATTCTATCGCATAGCCAACATACCATCCTTTGTTGGTTTTGGGCCCTACTAAGGTGATGGTTTGTCCTAGCCTTCCTAATGTTTTGTTAATGATGGGGGGAAAGTTTCCTCGGTATAGGTTGCCTTGTGTTAGGTTGTCTTGGTTCTAGACCAACTATATCTAGGTATCGGGCATCCATTAAGCATATGGTGTCTATTAAATGCCGTACTTGGTAGATGTAAGTACAATGTCGAATCTGATGTTTTCCTCGACAAACTAGAAAATATTGTCTTTCCTTGGTACTCCTTTCCCTTTGGGCTTCTCGAGTGATTGGATACCATTTGCGGAGCAATTCTAGATCTAGGAATTGTGCGACCAAATGGTTATGTGCACTACATAATGCGCAGGTTGGTATTATCCATGGAGGGAAGTTGGGGGTGGTGATGTGCCCCTTTACTGGCCTTCTTTCTGCTGACACGAAAAAAATGGTCCTGCTTGTCATGTTTTCTTGTGTTGTCGAACTTTCCATGGATTTTGAATCTGATCTATCTACTGCAGCAAGGTGTACTATGGGCTCACGTAAACTGTTTAATGTTGAATGTAATCAGGGGATATAAGGGAAATGAAAATCCGGGTGGTTGCCAAAACACACCTGACATGAATACTAGACTGCTTGTAAGTTTTCGTAGTATACAGGGTCGTCAATCATACCACCTCTGAAACAGCTCTAGGGCCACACAGTCAACATTGAAGTGATCACGTTCATCATAGAGTGTGGAGAGTTGAGTATGAGATGGAGGGCGATAATGGGGGGGGGGGGGAGGTGGTCGTTCGGGTGACTGCCTCTCCTCGGTCACATATAGTATGGTCCTTTTTGTTTCCATCCTTCGAATGGCGGTGTTGTTTGTGCATTTCATGTCTGAGCCGACTAGGTCATAATTTTTAGCGATTAATCATCGCATGAAATCTAACGTCAGCTGGAATCAATGGATTTGTGGAAATTGACACACATAGTGGTTGCTTCGAAAAATCTGACATGTATGTCATCGATGCTGAGCTAATTTTCTTTGGGAAACGTAAGGGATTTGGTATCAATGGGTGAGCACCCTTAATTCGGGACACTCTATGACTAAGTGTTCAGGCTCGTCACATAGTGCGCAAACTGGGGCTGGCTGAGTAGCCTTCGTTTTCCGTCTTCAGTCCTTTGGCGTGACTATGTATGAGCAAGATGTAGGCTCCTCTCATAGGTATAGTATGGTTCTAGTTTTTCCTTCATCCATTTGCATGGGTGGATTTGAAGGATCCTGTTGATATGATTTCTCTAGGGCTTGCAGGGCATCCCTATATCATGGAATCTATGGGAATTCATGGGTGTAATGCCCATAACGATCGCATATGGAGAACGCATGGTTGGTGCGCAATGCTTTCGTGGCCTGTTCCTTTTTATGGGAACTTGAGGCCATGATAGATATTTCGATGCTTAGAAGAGGTTTTAATTCATCTAATTCCAGAAAAATTTGGTAGGATGGCCTACGATATCACATAATGCACAAGGTTGCAATGCCCTACGTATGTTGGGGTTTTCGATTTTCTTTCCTTTTTTGTTGGTTTTCTTAGTCGATCTAACTAGAACTACTACGGGATTTTTGTTAACCAGTACAGCCTCCTGAGTAGTGATAAGGGTTATCCCTATAGAAGTGATGGCATGACTTCCCAGCATGGCTAGTTGGACCAAATACCGGACAAGTATTGCAAAATCCATGTTTGGCAATGTTGTAGTTTCCAAGACTTGATTTGACATAAAACCAGGTGGGGGGTATAAAAATGGGGTTTGGGTGATGGCGTAGGGTTGGAAAGACATATTAGTGGCTTTTTTTTCCATACTACGGGTCTCCATCTTTAGGCTGGTCTCGATGTTTAATGATAGCATCATGCACACCCGTGCCCCTATGACTTATAGGGCTGCCTCTAGTATGATAGGGGGATCTCCTAGGAATGATCCTAGGGTCGATGATGGTTTAAATTGACCAGGACCGTATTCTTGGTACCGCATGAGCGACTTCGTAGTTGTGTCTATGTAAGGTAGAACGACATCGAGAGCCATCATGTGTTTCTTATCATAGTATGTAAGTTTGTCAATGGTGATGATTTGATATTCATGGGGGAACATCATCACCCGAAAAATGGAGGAGGTTATGGAAGTCATGGCATACATATAACTCTACCTGAGGAGTATATTGTAGTCAAGTTATGCGTCCAAGACTTCAATTTCTATGAGTACCGTCTTTCTGGCCAAGTTTACAGTGAAACTTTGATAGAGACCGACGGGAGCTGAATGTCGACCTTCATATGCTCTAAGCATGATGTTGGATGGTTTCAGTTTAGGTGATCCCAAATTCTTCCAAACGGACTTGGACATGATGCATGTAGATGCACCTTCGTCAATGATAGATTGGTGTATGGTGATATTTTTGACTGAAACCAGTATATGGAAGGAGAAAAAAGAAGGAATCCTAGGGCTGGCTTTGTCTAGGTCAAAAGCCATTAGGCGCGAATCAGAAGGGTCGATTGCGCCTAATGTGGAAAGTAAGGTTTTTCATTGTTTTGGGCATGATTATAGGACCTATAAGGCTGACATGGCAGCGGGTGATTGTGCTAAATCATCCACGAGGATATAGTTATGGGTAAATTTTGAGTGGTGTCATATGTGCCTATTTGGCCCCTCAGCCATCTTTGGAAGGGGCTCAATAGGTACTTTGAATATGGTCAACAGTGCATTATCTGCACTTGTGCTCACACCTGATGGGTTATTGTCCGAGGGGGCATAATAGTTCTGATTCCTTTTCTAGAAGAGCATTTCTTCACCTGTAATGTAAATTTCATGGTTTTCATTCCTAGAATCATTTTTGGGTGGTTTTTGTTGTTGGGTATTAACCACTCCTTGGTGGGGGAAGGGATTATGCATTACAACGCTCTGTTGTGTAAGTCCCTCTTATCCACAGTTACCCTAAAGTTTTTTCAATTTAGGGAGTTCGGGACAGTGGTGGGTCTAATGGTCCTACTCACCACATATGGCACAATAATGGTTTTTCCTTAGATTGTACCTCTTTTTATGCCCTTGAGAGTTGTTGTTTGGCTCTTGGTTGTGATTTCGGTTGGGGTTGCCCCTAGACTGAGATCACGAGGGGTGTTGTTGGTTACTCCCCCCCCCCCCCCCCCCTCTCCAGAGTCTCCCTTTTGTTTATTCTTAGGATTTTTCCTTGTAGCATTAGGAGTATTATTACAGTTCTCCTGGTCATAGGACTGGCACGGCTAAGCCTGAGATGGTTGCACGAATTTCAGAGACGCATTGTTTTGCGGTGGTGGGTTTTGTGTGGGGGAAGGAGAAAACTAGTTTCTCTATCTCTGGTTGGTGTATGGTTGCTGGGGGGGGAATATCTTCCATCATCATTCCTAGTTGATTACAAGGTCCCCTGTGAGGGAGGGTACGATCCTCCCTACTGGTGGTCGTATGATGACACCCTATTTTTCATATAATACAAAGGTGCAGATTGACTTTGGTGGTATCCAGGTTGCATCATGTTCTAGGTTGAATCAAATGATTAACCTATGTATTGGATACTTCTGCCTAGGTGACCTTGGTTCAATGACCCGATCAAGTCATCTGCAGTATTCGACGTGCCCAGAAATTCTCTGTAAGTTTGCAGGCGCGGGGTGTTAGGTAGGACATTGTAAATGTATCCTAACTTGATATAGATGAGTTCGAGTTGCTAGGATTTGCAAATGGAGTCTTCCTCGGAGGTAGGTCCTTGTGTCGCTATATATTTTGAGATCTCTACTGTGAGAGTTTTCAAAAACAATTCCAAAAAAAATCTATCGTCGAGTTTGGCTTTGCACAAACTGCGACGTCACCGCCATTCATAGAGATGATCTGAGATATGGACAACTAGATTTTGCCTAAAATGAGTCAACAATTCCACCCTTGAATCATGGTGGATGGGTAGCTGAAAATAAGTGAGGAACGTAGTAGAAAGGGTGCTAAAGGTTCCATGCAAAGCAGAAGGCTACTCCACATACCATTTCACAGCAGGTCTAGTTAGGGTGCATTGAAACAGTCTCTGTCGAATAGTATAGTCAATAATACTATTGGAAAAACACCATAGTTGCAAATTCATGATATGATTTCCATGTTCTTCTGCTTGCTTCCCTTCGAATTTTGGTATGTCCAAGGGGAGCTTCGTGAGAATGGGGGGCCAATTGGGGCTGTGTGAAATGGGGTCATTAGTTAGCTTTGATATATCTGGAAGCTTTAATGATGCTAAAAAGGGAAAATGAGTATTGACTGCCATTGTGTACTATGGAAACACAAGAATATGAGTGTGATGATGTATGGGGGGTACCTGGGGAATATTACCCTGTGACATACCCTGTTGTGTGTTCTACTAACTCCCTGAAGGAGTAGCACTCCTCTTCCCTCTAGGGGTTGTGGGAGGAGTTAAGTGTGGTGACCCTGCTGGGGTTTCCACTAGTGTGGTGTTGGGTGACCCTTGGGGTTTTCCAACTAAATATGCCCCGATAAAGGATGGACCAATAATGGTGGTGGTGTGTCGTCTTTGAAACCTAAAGGGCGAAATACCTGGGACTCCTCCCTCTAATGAGGGGAGGTCCAAGAAACTTCTAGATTGACGAGGCCCTATTGGGTCCGTTATGATGTCAACTAGCTTAATCTTGGAAATATTTTTGGTGTACTAAGAGGAAGAAGATTATTACCAAAGCAAATATGATCACATACATAAAAAAAAGTGAAAAAAAAGGTAATTTTTCCTTTAGATTAATGCTATGTGATCAAGCAAGAAAAAAATATGGTTTGGTTGTTTTGTGTATGATACTCAAAAATCCTAAAAAGACCTAATCGTCCTCACACTCTCAAATGTAACTGGGCATTGAGAATATTTCTTCTAATGGGTACAGGGGCTAACGTCCCAAAAGAACTGGCAAGACCTTCTAGCAACTGAAGAATTGACCAAGGTAAATGTATCAGGATCTAGTGTTGCCTGCACCATCACCTATAGGGAAGGATGCCCTGGATTTGACCTCTAAAGTACCATCATTCCACGTGAGCATTTGAGTATTGAGCTTCTTGGTATTCAGCTACCAGTACCGAGCATAATATGGGTCAGGTAGCCCCAAAGCGTACCACACGCACTGGGCCTAATCTTAACCCCCTCTGAAACAGTTCTTTGTAACACTCGGGTATTCTATTCCATGGGCGGATACACAGATTTTAAGCTCCCTAAAAGTCAACATCTATGTTTCAAAATGTAGAATGACCATAGAAACTTATTGGATGCCTACCCACAATAGTCCTAACCTGAACTATTATATATTTTGTGGCCCCTATGGGGAGAATTTAGTGAGTTCAATTAGTGGTTAGTTTTAGAGAGTCTTAATTTTCTTAAGGTGTGCCTTGGTGAAGTAATTGTAAGAAGAGGACAAAGGTCCCAACACACTGGGTGTCGTTTGGTCCAATGCTTACCGATGCTTTGTGTGTGCTTTGGAGTGTACAATAACAAGTGTTATGAGATATGGATATGCAGTGATCCTTTACAATCCTTCTCTAATTACCCTATGTGTGATTGTTCCTTGCAAAAAATAAACAATGCACGGATGATGAGCTGCTTACACCTTGCCTAGTTAGACTAAGTTTTGCACTATAGGGAGATGGAAAATTATCTTAAGAAATATTTCATATGCATACTCAGGATCACTCAGAGGTGGAAGGGTGGAATAGATTACTTTCCTTCTTTTCGATATTTTGGTCTTGGTCCTGAATCCTAATGCTTAAAATTGAACTAAACTAATGCAAAAAATTGAAAAATAAAAAATCATCTAAAGATGTGTGGATGTATGGCCTCTTAATTTTCTGCTAATTATTTTATGTGTTTATTATCTTTTACCAACAAACTGTTTGTTTAGATAACATTTTTTTATTGAAGGCCACTTACTTTATCCTACTTAAACTATGTGTGATTTTCAATGATAAAAAAATAAAATTAAAACAAAATATTTTCTAATCTAAACTCCAGCAAAAAGTGTCCTAACCACTTTTGAAATACCAGAGCACAGTGATGGAAAATTTCTTATGGGTTTCCAACACTTTACACTGCAAAAAAATGAGAAAAAATAGTGAAATATGAGCTCACTGCCTACTGTGTGTCCTATTTTCACACAGGCACGAGGTTCGTGTTTGTGTCTGGGCTGAAAGCACGCAGATTTTAGTGACTGAAAAAACCCGCCTTCTCTGAGCCAAATTTCTCACTAAGGGTGACTGAAAATTGTTTGAGAGGAAGCAAGAGTGATTTTGCAATAATTTTGGGAAGGAGAGAGGACCTGCAACAACAACCACTAGCTTAAAAGAAACAATGAAGTGGAGTCCCCATTCTTGTTGTAGTGTATTCGACGCATGTTCAGAGGAAATACATTGTTCTTAATAGGGATGCTTCTTTTCTACAAGCAAGTTACAGGTAAATTGGCTTGTTAGATTGTTAGTGGAACAAAATAACATTTAGTAAACTAAGTGAGAAACATAACATGCTACATCAATGAATAAAAAATAAAATAAAAATAATGTACAATAACAAGCTCAATCGAGTCAAACACACTAATAATTCAAATGGAGAACTCTCTCCCTTTATTAGGTGTTGGTGGTATAAGAGAATAGGATTCTAAATCATTTGAAATCGATCCTTATAGTTATGGAGCTCTAATATCCAAGATAAGGAGATATCTTCCCCTCTGTTGGCTCCCCGTAATTTGCAAGATTGGAAAGAACAAGTAGTATGGAACCACATGAAACCACTTTGTAGTCCAAGGACCTATCCTTCCTGGGCTTAGAGAGGGCTCTCTCAATGTTTATGTTTAATTGATTTATCTTTATGCTTATGTTTTCTAACTTTAGTCTAGTTGCGAAGTTCAAGATTGTTTTGTTTTGTTTTACTCACTGATTGATTGATTTATTGATTTATTTTAGGTTGAACAGATAGACTGTGGGAAGCTTAATCCATTGGGCTATGGAGTATGTTGAAGCCCCTGAAATCCTAGCTTCAAACATTGGGGAAAACCATTCGGTCCGGACCTTAGTACAGCTCCTTTTCCATTTGGGATAGTGGCTCCGACTGGATAATATGGGACCAGTTTCCCAATAATATATGGGTTGATAATTGGTTGTTGATATAATGGGTAATGGAAGTAATTATTGGTTTTATCTATAACTTTAAATAAATACAAATAATTCTAGTTAAACTCATGTATCATATAATAAATGTGATTCTGGATTTGTTTCGATTAAATGAATAATCATATAGATGGCTTATTCATCCAAAAGAAAGATGTATACACGTATAATAATTAATTTGGTTAAGAAATTAAACAAAGTAATGATGATAACATATCACATTCATATACTTATATTGCTCATAGATATTTTGAAATATGACAATTCTAAATTTTCAGAAATGATTTAATAAAGAATTATTTCACAGGCATACATATGTAAACAATAGCAATTTTCAAAAGGAATGTTTCATTGGATAAAGAAAATTGAACAACATGATTATGATAAAAATACCAGATACATTTGTAACCTCTTGATTCAAATAACACTCTGATGCCACTTTTCTTACTTAGAACAACTTTCAGGAAGAACAAAACATATATTCTTGAAAACAATTTCCTCATAAAATCACAGAATGTGATCCACCATTAATAAAAATAATGTATTCAGAAGTACAGAAGTGTAACTTCTCAAGTCAAAAATTTATACAAATTGAGAACCCCCTTTTTCTAAATACATGAAATGGGTTTAAATAATAATAAGCTTAAAACAAACTATCTAAAATATCGCTAAAAAAAATGAAAATCAGAGATCCAATTTCATAAAAATAGAATTACAATCTCCAAAAAATAGGTTCATTGTATTTCTCTCATGTCTGGTGTGCGCAGCTGGAAGATTGATACCATATCTTTCACTTTAGGAGGATGAATCAATCGGGAATGTAGCTAGCTGGTGTATGTAGCATCTGAAAGCTCTGGGATGATATAACTTATGGCATTAGAGAGACATTTTGTAGTCATCTACTGGCTATGTGGCTTAACCAAATAAGACCATAATGCCTCCCATGTGATTCCTTGTATTGCATTGATTTTTTGGTCCTTATTGGCTAAGTAATGCTTCCAATGTTTCTCTATTTATTTGACCTTTGGTAGCTTCCCTGGGATACAATCGGAAATCAGGTTTGCTGCATACAAATTGTCATTGATTAATTGCACTAAGTTGTTCATCACAGCTCTTGCTCTGGAGGTGGCCCGTTCTTCATTAATCAACTGCGTTTCCCATTCTGCAAATATAATTTCCTTGTGTGATTCCTAAATCTTGGGAAGATTTGCAGCTATGCCTTGATCTGTGTCTTGCCATGTAAGGAATCCTGAAATTTTCTCATCGACATCTTCAAATTCTAACCTCGTATTTACTGCCTTTTCGATGAGTGATGACACTATTTCACATAAAGGATCAGCGAATGATATTTTATGACATAAAATATCAAGTTGTTGTGATAGCACTTTACTTAATTCAAGAGCCTCTATTTTAAATTGATCCAGTTCAGGATAATCCTTAAATCTTTGTATTTGTGCTTGTAACAAGACACTATGTTCTTCTTTGGCCACTTTCTCTTGTTGAAGCATCACCTATAATTTATTTAACTCTTGAGACAGCTGTTGTTTTTTATGTATAACTTGTTGGTCAAGCTTTTGATTTTCAATATTCAATTGCTCTTCTAGGTGCTCAATATTTTGTTTTTCTTCAATCAGCTAGTGTTCTAGCTGTGATATTTTCTGTTGATCCACTGTTGCCTTTTCTTCCAATAATGCTTTCTTTTGATCTTTTTCCTTAATCAATTCACTGACTTCGGAGGCTTTGTCCATCGTCGCTGTCGTATAGGCCCCTACATATTGAGACAATTTGGTTAAATCCTTTGAAGGATTAACTTCAGAGTCCTTCAAAACAACATTCATTAATTCAACTTGGGGAACTAAAAATGGCCCTTGATCGATTTTCCTTCTCTTCCTTTGTTTTCTAACTACATCCCTATGCTTTGGACTGTAGAAGACATCCAGGGGCGGTATATCTTCAATATTTAATACAATTTCTTCAGAAGGATTTTCTGGGATAATCTCAACATCTCAGGTATTAGTATTGCCGAGTGTTCCTTCAACTGTAACACTAGTAATCATGAGTTTTTGTGTTGCGGGCGACTGTATTTTAGAAACATTCTGAGAATCGTTCTGGCCGTTGATCTGCCGATAAAACTGTTCCCATTATTTTAATACATTTGAATGATCATCAATATCCATTTCATAGGAATCACCATCCTTTCTACCTATCTTTTCCTGTTCAGTTTGAATATCAGCCTTATTGCCTATATTTTCCTTTTCTTTCTCTGTTTCAGTGTTCTTTTCTTCTATGTATTCCTCATGTAGAGTAGTTTTCAACTGATCAAGAGGTACTGTGAGTAGTTTCTTGTTTCTAAACTGTAAGATTTCTTCCATGCCATCTACTCCAAAATTTAAATTTGTTAAATGTTTAACCTGTGAAAATCCTTCGGCTGAGGCAAATAGATCGTCAAAATCAGCATCTTCATGTTCAAATTTGGCAACCTGTACCATGGATGTAAAGTTAAAGGAAACTTTTTTCGGGTCATATTGTCTTTTGGGGATGGTTTCCAATCTAAGGTCTTTTATTTTTTGGGCTTCTTTCTCTGCATGTATAAAATCATGCAGAGAAAAGATCCACATCGGAGGGAGAATGTAGTCCACATCAGCTTCTTAGAATTTTTTAGGCTTCTAGACATCCCTTTCTCCATTATTTGATAAGCTATTTCTTGGGCCAATAATTTATCGAGAATGTACAAGGGTAGGACATGAGGATCAATGATACTTCCTAATATTTGGATATAGGTGAAATTTTCTTCTCCAAACCAATTTCCGATTAAGGTTAGGTCAACGTTGGCCTCATCGGATAACCTTGGAGCGGGTTTATTGAATATAAATTGATGAACTCACAAAATGAATCCATGAAAAATTATGTACATGTGGTATTTATAATAGGACTTCGACGTGATAAATGTGGATAGGAATTGGGCTTTGAGGAGTCCACTTCTAGCCTAAGATAGGGAACTCAGAATTGAAACATATGGTATCAATGATGTAGGCACTCATATAGAATGGGGGTATTATCCAGGTAGTTACAAACCTATTTTTCCTATAATATAGGATTTTTCTTGCCATTTTATCAGATAAAATGGTTGCGCAATCCATAATGTAGGAATTAATAGCAGCTTCAATTAAGGATACCATCTCAATAGAAAAATTTTCAGAGTTGACAGTTCCAAATAATCTACACATCGTAGCTGCAGCATAACAATAGGGAGACGCAAAAGATTCTATGGAGTACATACCCAAAGATTCATGCTTATATTTTTCAGGAAAATTCCTCCAATCTCTAATGGGATCTGACTCCACTTCATTTTCTTTGGAAAAGTCTTCCAAAAATGCTTTATTGTAGATTTGCTGAGGGTCTAGTAAGTGATACATCGTTTTGATGTCTTCTGATTTAAAAGAATCAAACATGCCTCCATCTGACGTAAATAATGTTATGTCTGTTATATTGATTCTTTCTATAACCCATCTTACCAAGTCATTATATGGGAGAGAATTTGCGCGAGCTTCTACTTTATGAAGATAGGAGTTTGTCAATTCCTTAAGAGTTCTTTCTGATATTTTATCTGAATATGCCTCTGGCTCTTCTTCTGATATTATATTTGGATCTTTTACTTCTAGTAGATTATAAACTCCTTCCCATGAAGTTTTTCCAAGACCCAGACAGGTTGTATCAGTCACTAACACCAATTTAGTTGGTTTTTCTTTCAGAATGACGGGGAGCTTCTCTCTCTTGGATTTCTTAGACATTTTCCTGACTCATAAGCTTTTCTTAGGTCTACAGAATGGAACAGATTAGCAGAATGACGGAAAAATTATTTTAAGAATGAATACCAAACAGAGAGGAGCTAATGGCATTTAATCACAATAAAGATGATGGATTAAAGAAATATTATTCCACTGAATATGAAATCCACAACAGACTTCAACCATGATTATCTATTAATGATTTCCTTGTATAATATGATATTTTTAATGCAATTGTAGGTTGTCTCATTGCACATTCATAACGGTCCTTTTAAAGCATTCATACCATAATTTTTTAATATTTTCCGATCAACGATAATCATATATCGGAGATCGGAAGTTTCAAATATCAGGTTTAATTATTCCCATTTTAGACTTGCAATTTGCAATTATTGATGAGATGGCATGGATGGTGCGATGCCTTTTTAAATCATATAAAATTATTGACATTTCTTTATAAATGGTTTATTTTATGTTTTTCATTTAGGAGCGCTTTTATGAAATAATGATATCGCATCACAGATTTTTAGCGAAGTGTCTTTAGATATGAGTTATGTGTTTTGAGCGATTAGCGATTTGTGATCTAACTTATCACATCGGAAAAAGGGTGCATCAAGATGTGATATGATTTCGCCAATTCGCGATTGCAATTGGGCTTATTGCATCAAAGCTTTTCAAAAATAACTCATAATAAATTGTGATATGACTTTACTGATTCGCGATTGTGATCGGGCTCATCGCATCGGTGCTTTTCAAAAGGATGTATAATAATGTGATTTCCCTGATTTGTGATTATGATTGGGTTTATCGCATCGGAACTTTTCAAAGTGGAAGATTTGAAATCATGTTCGATGCGATATGCACTTTTGTGATTGCTTAATCACATCAGGGTTGAATGATAACACATTTGATTCTAAAATTTGGATATGTGAAATGCGATAAAGGCCTTTATGTGTTTTATTTATTTTTCATTAAATAAATCCTTTTTCATTGGGGTTTGATTCTATTTCATGATAGATCAGATTTCCTCAAAACATTCATTGATTCTATACCTACCTAAAAAAAAGGGAACCCATTTCTTATTAAAAATTAATCAAAAAAATTGAAATGGGGAGGGTTGTTGTATAGCACAACAGAGTCATAAAAGGTTTTAATTGTACATCAACTTCTTCAATGGATTTCATAGGGCAAGCTAACTATATCAAGTGGATATTTTTAGGTTAGATGAAATATGAAATGAAAACAAGTTGTGAATTCAGTAAAACTAAAGGGAAAATAAGAATGCTTTAACGATACTTCTACAAGGAAAGCCTTTGAGATAACTGTTTAAGAGAAACTAAAGACCAGGACACCCCTGAATTATTTAATCAATCTTTACTAAGAAAAAATTTAAGACAACAATCAAGTAATCCTAAAGAGCAGGACACCCTTGAATTCTTTAGCTATTTCTTTTATATAAAGAAAACATTCAAGATATAATTTCAGTGAAATTAAAGAGCAGGAAACCCCTGAATTCTTTAACTAAACTTCAAAGAAGGCATTTAAGATAACAGTTTAAGAAAAACCAAAGAGCACGACACCCCTGAATTATTTGACTAAACTCTAGTAATTAAACCTCAAGACAACAAGCTAAGTGGAACTAAAGAGCAAGAAACCCTTGAATTCTTTAATCAGACCTTGTAGGAGAAAACATAAGGATAATAGAAACAGACAGATTTAAGGTGCCCAAACAACATATATTAATCTAAAATTTATGTTCTATTATCAGAGAAATTGATATACAATATGGAAAACAGAAGAGAAACAATGACAAAGAGGGATAACATCACCATTAACATAGCTCAAGAATCCTATGAACGTGCTTGTATTACTGATGTAGAATATAGTTACAATTCTCCAGTGAAATATTCTTTGCAACTCAGATTCTGATCAAAATTCATCCTTGCAGCTAATCAACCAGCCAACTAATTAGCCAACCAACAATAATAATGAACAATACCTGTAATATTTAAATGCAATTGAGGAGGTGATCCTAATCTAGGGTTTCAGGCTATAGTAATTATAGATTAAATGTAATCTTGACCTTTGAGACCATGCAAGGCACAAGGAAAAATATCACTAACTAACTCGCTGTAATAATAACTCTTAAATTAACTGCTGAGCTAACTTTAAGATATTTTGACTATTTTCCTTTAACTTTTACTTTTACAATAACTTCCGAGCTACTTAAAAATATCTCTGACTGATTTAATAATTGCAGCTGCTTTTATTTAAGTGAAATAAGGTTGTAAGTGGAAAATGTGATTTGAAGAAGTAATTGCTGAGTAACCTTGACACTTGGCTATGTTTCTTCATTGATTTGATTCTGATTTTTCCTTAAACTCTTCAAAGAGACATTATCTGTATTCTTTATCAACTTTCTTTTTTTTCCTTATCTTTGATTTCTCTGTTTACTTTCTTTGATTGTTTTTATCTCTGATCTCTCTTTGACTACCTTGAGTTACTGTAATATCTACCTTAATATCTCTTATCTGTCCTTTGTCTTAACTTTGTCTTCTAACCCTGTCTTTTACTTTTAAACTTTGATTAATCCTTTGTTTGTGTCTTTCATTTTCCTTTCATCTCTGCACAGCCACTATAAACTTTTCTTCATTTTCTTTACCCTTTCCTTTGAAGAACACTTGTTGCCTCTGATTTAACCTTGCGCTCCTAATCCTTTGATGAATAAGGCATTCTGGATTGTCACCCAGAGAACCTATTTAAAACAATTCTTCGAACTTATAAATGCATTTTGATTTCTGCATTTTATAATATATTGATCTCCTGCAAAACTAAAGCAATTCATTAATAAAAAACATGATTTCACAGGGTGGGAAACAATGATGGCTTGCAGGTATTTAGAGAAATTTGTGGATAGATTCTAGAGGTTCTTTGGTTCTTGCTTTTAGTCGTGACATTTCGGGTATTTTTTAGAAGTGTTGCAGGGGTTACATGGTGACCCGGGGGCTTAATGTAGTGACACGGGGCTTCGAAACATGTTTGAATGGGGTTCAATGGTTTCACAGTAGGCGGGTTGTGGTTTTCGTATAGGGAAAGAGCGATGAGGTGGTTTTTTTCATGGGGGTACGATAAACTGTGAGGTCGATGCATGGAGGAAAGGTGGGGTATGAATACCACCTATTTTGCAAGCCCTTGAATGTTTTAAACATCAAGCTTTTGGTTTTGTGAAAATGTGCGTGGGCCGTAGGATCTAAGGGAGTGGATCGGACGGTGGTCAAGTGAGCGGGGGTCGCGCGTTAGTTAGGATGGTGGGGCCGAGGGTTTAAATGGAGCGGGAGGTTTAAAATAACACGGGGCCCAGGGTAATAATTAAGCAGAAGTGCTTAATATAAGGTGGGGCCATGGTTATATGGGCGTGGAGGGTAAGTTTTTTTAAAGCGTGGGCTTTAAACGTATAAGGGGTGTCGGGGGGTTAACATAATGGGTCAGGTAGTTTTAAATAAACAAAATTTTGTTTAAAAGAGTGGGTCTAGAATCGAATACATTTTATTTTTAGAACAATGTAAAAAATGGGTTTTTACATTGTTTTAATAGAAGAAAGGAAATGAATGAAAAGGGGGGAGGTTTTTAGCAATGGGAGTGGGGTTTTAGGTAGGGAAATAGGTGAGAATGAGGGTTTTTAGGGTCAAACATGGAATTCCAGAGAAAGAGAGTGATCTAAATAGGAAAAATGAGAGATAGTGAATAGGTTAAATGGAAAATAATGAAAGCAGTGAGATTTCTGAAAATAAATGATAGTCAGGGAATGTTATTTTCAGGAGACTATAGAAAATATAGTCATCTAGTGATATTGTAGAATATAGGAGACTAACACCTTCAAGGTTCTTTCAAGCCTCTCTCTCCCCTCAACGAATGGTAGAATGAAAGACACTTGGTGAACTTCTTCTCTTGGACTGAGGTGTTGGGTGGCCAACCACTGAATCGTTCCAATCCTTCTTACTGATTGGACAACACAAGATGGTTTTCTCTCAAGAAATTTGGCCAACATAACAATGTGCTCTCATGTTTGTCTTCCCATGGCAGTCATTTATAGACAAATTTCAAATTTTCCCTCCCTCTCTTCATACAAGATGCATGTTGACACAAGAGTGGGAGGATGATTCCTTTGTGTACTACACTAAGGCCTCAAGGTGGCTCCAAGGAAGATGTACTTGGCTAGCTTAAGTGAGAATCTTCTTCTTCAAGTGTGCCAAGTGGTCTCAGATGGTGAATTTCTACATATTCAAGACCGTGCAGCTCTTTGAGGGATAGTCGCGCGAAGAAAAAGCTGCAAAGATCACCTGGGGTCATTGTTTACAGTGTGCAATTTAATAAATGTTCCTTCTTTACTGTTGACCGCTAATATGACCACTTTTTAACACCTATTTCTTCCATTTCTACTCTTCTTTATCATGTAATTTATCATAATTTATCATATAAATCCATTTTATAATTATTTATGCTCTTATGGATAGATATTATTTCTTCTCCTTTATTTTTAATAAATTAATGATTATTATTCATAATTTTATCAATGATGGTTTATTAATGTATTTTGTAATAGCACTCACCATTTTAGCCTCCAAGATATTTGCTAGATTGCAGATTTGATCTCCAGCACATCATTCAATATTCCAACTCAGAAATTCACTAGAATAAGAAGTGACAGTTTTGCAGTTGATATTGTGGGAAAATGGAAAAGAATATGGAATATCCAGAACATGGGTTTTGTCTAGAACAGACTAAATTAACTTTAATGAATAATGGTTTGCCCAAATTCAGCTTGTGTTGAGAGAAACAGAAGGTTCTTTGAGCACGAGTTTCTTAGATTTACTGTTGCGGTAGCCTTCCAAATCATCTCAGCTGCAAATCCAAATTCGACTTGTTCCTATTGAAATATTGATGGAAATATATTTTCTTGCTGATCAAGTTGTTGGGGACAATCCAATATTGTTATGAGGGATCACATTTACTATTTACACTCTCCTCTTTCTGATTATAAAAGGAGAAGCATGTATTGTCGTTGGGGGGGGGGACAATGGATTAAACATTCCTTTTGTAACTCTGTTATTTATTATTGACTCTCGTGATCAGAGAGCGACTACTGTAAACATTATTATGTTTGATTAATACAAGAGCTTGTTTTCGTTCCATTTATTAATTCTGTAGTAACCCAGCGGTGCTCCACCAGCGGCAAAGGGCCCGGCCATGGTGGATCTATCTATTGTTTGTATCCTTATCTTTTAATTATTGTGTGTGATAGTTTGTATTTTTTTTCATTACAGTTTGCAAGTTAAATTGTTTATTGTTCATTACTTATTTCATGTGTTATATTAACGAATCGTGTTGCTGTTCTTTTATTATTTAACAAGAATCTTAATTCTGTATAATTTATATTGTTATATCTTAACAGAGCTTCACTGTTCTATTTCCATTATGGTTTCATTCCACTTGTTGTTCTGTTTGACTGATATTTATTATAGTTTTCTATTCAATAGGATTCGTTATTTGATTCCATTAGTTAAGAGTTTGATGTTCAGATTTATTAAATAGGATTTTTTTTTCAATTCCTTTGATTACAGTTTGTTGTTCATTTACATTTCTATTCAATTCTAGAGCTGTTGTTCATTTTAGTTGATTAATTGCAAAGATTTTTGTTTTAAAGATTTTTCCTAGTTTACTTTTATTAGCAGCTTTAGTTCGATTTCTATTTCCTTTTAATTGCTTTAAAGCAAGATCATCAACTGTAGAGAATACTGGTTATTGCTCCCATGTTCCCAGATTGATTATCTTGTTCTTAGATTGGTTTCAATTGCATCAATTTCTATAGGAATGAGTTATCACTACTGTATCCTTGATTGATGTTTTCCAAGTGAATGATTGGATTTCAGAGCATTTGAGTTTATGTTATTGTGGTAAGATTTCTTTTCCAAGCATCCATTTACTCTTGTATTTAGAACATTGTACTACATATTACAAGGAATTACTCTTATATTGAATTGTAGCCTCAGACAGAGTACACTCTTGAAATAAAAAGGCGTTCTTGGATTGATAATTAATTTGAGATAAATAGGAGTTAAAAATACACCTTTTATACCTCAACATTTTGGCGCCATTGCCGGGGAGAGTGTATGCCATTTAGAAAGAGTGATGCATATTTATTTTTTTCTTCTTGGAAAGAATTGGGTATTAAAGACGGAAAGTAAGAACCTATGCACCGAGCAAGGAACACACTTTTTCACTAGCCCACTTCACAACAGAATTTAGTGAAAGCTTAAGGTAGGAATGAATGCTTACGTTTTTTTAAATTTTAGAGGTAGAATTTTTGAAAAAAAAAATCTTGTAATTCCACTCGAGTGGTGATGTAAGCACCACCCATTTCACTAACCAATTGACAAGAACATTTTAAGGAGGATCCTCAAAGAAACACATGAAGAACATCTTCTATTATGGTAAGAAATGGCTCACATTGCAACTTTTGAATTCCCTATCAAGGATCTAGGAGGAGTGACACAAATGCACATAATTCCCCCATTGTCTCTACCAAAATTTCATGGTTTGACAAATGAAGATCCCGATACATTCTTATTTGAGTTTGAAATACTCTGTAGAGTATATGATTATTGTACTAATGATCAAAGGTTGAAATTGTTTCCTCTTACTCTAAAAGGAGCAGCTCTCTGATGGTTCATAAGCCTAGGTGAGAACTACATCCAAACATGGGAGGACATGAAGAACATATTTTTGAAGAAGTACCAAGACTACTGCAAATCCAATGAACATATTTTTGGTATGATACAAGGGGAAGATGAAATCTTGGAAAACTATGTAGAGCGATTTCAATATAACCTTCAAAAATCAAAGCATAAGCATTTGGAAAAACAGATCTTGAAAACACTCCTTCTTAAAGAAATTAAAGATGAATTTTTAGAACTCTTAAATCTGATAGGAAAAGGTGATGTTTTTCAGTTATCATATGATGATGTTTGTGAGTTGTGCATAAGGTATTCAAGAGGAATTTTCAAGGCTGGTAATAATTCTAGAGAAGTTTCTTCTTTCTTTTCCAAATTTACTACAAGAACAAGAGACATAAGAGCTGAAATCAAGGTTTTATTTGAAAATTTTAAATATGATTGTATTAGCTCTCTAAATTCACAATTGAATATTTTGTAGGTTTAGAAAAATAAAAAATTTGATGAAGTGTTTTGCCCTCATAACCAAAAGGAGCATCCCATAGATAATCACTCTTCCTTATCTAGGATGGAAGTAACATATCAAAGACATGGGGAAGCTACAACAAGGTCAAAACCATGGAAATCATGGCCTACAGGTATGGTTCAAAACACTCCCTCTCCATTCTCTTACTTGCATAATTCGTTATGGAATACTCATATGTTAGGGCAGCCATGCCAATCTCAATATAACCACTACCAATCTTGTCTACAAGTTTGGCATGGTTCATCCTATGATTGTATGAATACTCTCCCTCATCTTGTAGCACAAACACATCTTCCAGCTCTTTCACAACACCTTGCTTGCCTATCAAAATCATCCACTCAACCCAATCAAATACATCATCAAGAGGCTCCATTCCCTACACAATCTCCTACTCAACTCATTCCACACTCTCACCATAATAAACCAGTACAACATTCTTACAGTGTTGAACTGAAAAATTCGCCCACTCTTCCCACCCATTCTATCTCACATGCACCATTGGAGAAAACTTACATTGAGACTCAGAATGTATCAAATCCAAAATTGTAGAAGTTATGAAAGAAAATGAGGTTTCTTCTAGTTTGCACCAACAAACCATTTTAAAAGCTCAAGAACTTCATGATACGACGATTATGGGAAATCAAGAAAGTAAGGGATACATTGAAGATTGGTTTCACTCCATTTGTTTGCAGCATTACTCCATGCTTCAACAATTTTTGGCACCATCTTTTCAAGGGAAGTTGGCTTCTCATACCCTAAAGTTTATTAACATGCATTTTTCAAATTTGGGTATGTACATACTTGAAGCCTTATTTCGAAAATGGTTAAACTGGAAATACTCTTATACGTAATCATATTAATTTTCCAAACCAGAGTAGGCTACTGTGAAAAAATAAAATAAATATGGAAATAAAATAAACACATTTTTTTTTTTTTTTTTTTTGGAAAAATAGTTGTTTTTGTGGAAATCAACATCGATGATAAATATTTTAATTTATTTATGTATGTAGATGAATTATATTGAAAATAAAAATTCTACAAACACTTATATTCATTTTTATCACCAATATGGAAAAAATGCTTGAATATCATATTTTTTGGCTTGCGGGCTTGATGAAATTTCTGAAAACAGAGTTGAGATAGTCATGTTTTAGGGGACCAAAAGTGAATATTTTTAAAAATTGTTTCTATCATAAATAGCCCTTGATTTCTACTTTCCAACCCAATTTTAATCACTCCATTTGGATATGAAATGAAAAATTTAGAACCAAAACATTGACAGGGATTCTAGTAGGCAGCTCAGGAATAGAGTTGGGACAGTCAGTTTTTGGAGGCCTAAATGACTATATTTTTAAAATATGTTTCTATGGTAGATTCCTCTATGAATATAGTTTACAAATAAATTTTAATCACTCAATTTGGATATCGTATGAGGAATTTATGACAAAAATACTGACTGCCTATCATAAATCAGTGCTTTTGAAACTCTACTTTCTCGGCTGTTCACTAGCGTATTTGACCCATCCAATCTTCTTGTCTTCAAAACATATTTCTATTGGAGATCAATAAATTAATCTACTTTAATCTCCAATTTAAATTGGTTCAATCTGCCATCAAACGAAAAATGTATGCTTGAAAAATCAACTGTTGGTCTGAGCTGGAAAATCGAAAATGACTCTATTATGCAGGTTGTTCTAAGAAAATTTGACATATCATAGCATTGAATTTTTAAAACATGTTTTTATTGGAGACATATCTCTGAATTCACTTTCATTTGGCTTTGGAATCACTCAAATAGGACGAAAAATAAAGAATTTATAATTGAAACATTGTTGGTTAGCATGATTGGCCACTGCTCTCCCGCAGGTAATAAATTAATTTTACTTTGTCCGTGGATTTGTTCTACAGAGTAACTACTTGTTAGTTTTTTGCATAATTCTTGGATTAGGGGAGACCATACACCTCTCTTTCTCCATGATTTAATGTTTTATTGCAGGTAGACACTCGTTTTTTGCAGGTCTTAGCAGAAAAAAGAAGGTCAATTTATGGACGAGCGCTTCTTGAAAGAAATTTTAGTGAAACAAGGACATTTCATCAAGTTCATTACCTAACAGATTCATAACAAGAAAAAATTAAGAATTGGTTTCCATTTGAAGATTCATGTCACTGCTGTCAAAACATTTTTCAAAAAGATCATTTTTTTTTCCATTAACAGATTGATATTCCCTTAGAAAATAACATCATAGATGTTGTAACTTAATAAAGTGTTGTTTCTTTTCTGATTTCTTTTATGTTTTTTTGTTTCAGATGTCGATCCCTTCAAATTGTATTTTCCGCTCTATTGGAAATTGAACAATAAGGACCCCACCATGCAAGTTTCAGGAGGCAATTCTTCGACAGCACCAATTTTGTAAAAAAAAAAAAAAAAAAATTCTTGAAACTTGTACTTAAAGTTTCATTTCTATTTGATTAGATCTTCTTGATGATAGATTGTACATTAGTTTTGTTCTTTTCTCTATTTTTTTTTCCTTTGCTGTTCCCGACAACAATTTCTGCGTGCATTTTCTTTGCTATTGGGAACAACACTTTTTGTGTGCCTTTATTTTTCATGTTGTTCCTCTTAAGGAACAACAACCTTGCGTGCTTATATTTGTTTGTTGTTCCTCTTAAGGAACAGCAGCCGTTCCTCTAAAGGAATAACACGTTTGTGTGTTTCTTTTTGCTGTTCCTTTCAAAAGAAACAACAGTTTTGTTGTTCCTTTCAAAAGGAACAACACTTTTGCCGCTTGTTTTTGTTGTTCTTTTCCAAAGGAATAACATTTTTTTTCCGCTTTTTTTTTGCTGTTCCTTTTGAAAGGAACAACATGTTTTTTTGCCGACTATTTCTGTTGTTCCTTTCAAAAGGAACAACATTTTTCATAGATTGTTTTTGTTGTTCCTCTTAAGGAACAGCAGCTGTTCCATCTAAGGAACATCACTTTTTGAGTGCATTTTTCTTGTTTTTGAACAACATTTTGAGGACTTTTCTGAATTCTTCATGACTCTTTGAAAGGAAAACATACAATTTATGCAAGGATACACAAATTATAGGTTACTGGAATCAACAAATCAAGATAAATTGTTATTTTTAAGAAACTGCTTTGTAGTGATAAGAAAAAGGAAAGGACACAAACATCTATATCACTTCGTTGTCTTTATTTTCACTAAAATTAATATGATCGGTTATTTTTATCATGTTGGTTCTTCCCTAACTTCTCATAACTCTATTTGATTTGTATTTATTAATAAGAATAAGGGCATATTTTCTCTAATGAGATGTTCAAACTTCTTCCACCATCCCTACTCTTAAGGAGTGTTGAGCCATCCTCTATACATAAATAGAGAAGTGCTACATAAAAAAAAGAAGAAAAAAATATCTATATGATTACTAACAATTGTATAATATGGCAAATGGAGGATAGGGGGTCTCATCAAGAGCCAACCTACCATCATAAGGGAGCAGTGAAGTGTCATTCCCATTATGGCCACCACACCAGGGATATGATCCAATGGAAAACTTAGAAAAATAAAAATTCCTTGGAATAGGAGGTTTCATCACGAGCCAGCCTGCCCACCTTTCACTCCTTCCTAGTGAATGGCATTATGATTCATCTAGTTCCCAAGCTAGCCTAGTGGCCTCCATCATGACATCACATAGTACTTCCTTAGGCATAAATAAAGGATAATAGTTCTATGGGTGAGAAAGAAACTTTGTCAAGGTTATAAACACCTATGGGCAACAGAGCTCTGCTGATGGTATTGGAGTCGTATTTTTTACAAATCAATAGTAATGATAAACCCTTTTCTTATATCTTAATCTGATATAAAATGAGAGTATGCTCCTAAACCCTTTGTTCGGAACCTCTTATGCATGAAATTTATTTATAAATTGATCATAATGGTTTATGTGGATAATTACCGCATAAGTATTGTTTTCACATCAGCTGTCCTTTTCCCTTATTTTCGAATCATTACATAAACATTTCCATATCTACTTACGATTTCAAAATATGCATTGATTTCAGTAATGCGATAATTTGTTGACCATATCATAAGTATGTATGTCTTTCCATGTTGTAGAATTGTTAAGCAGTACGCTGCTCTTCTATTTTCCAGTCGAAGGCGACCTATCATCTTTTAGAGGGGGCACAAATGCCTTTTAAATATGCCTGCATGTGGGTCGAATACCAATATTCATACTGCATTTCTATAGAAGTTTTTTTGATTTAATTTTTGGCATACATCTTATCTTCTGCTCTTCAAAATTAACACTGTGGATTCAAGAAAATTGCATGCAGAATCATGATTTTTTTACAGGAAAACAACAAGTATGGGGGGGAATTCTATTCGCAGAACACATCAAAGGCTCGCGCAACTCACGTGCACAATTCTTTAGACATGATGTGCTTGCATCGCTTCCACCTTTTGCATCACTTTCAGTATCTTCTCAGCCTACATTAGCTTCAACAAAGGCCAGTCCCTACATGTCATTCCATATTTTTTTTTCGGAGGTAACACTTGCGGTAAAATAGCATAATTTTTTGATTTATTATGAATTTAGGAGAATTTAATAAAAATCCATTGAGCATTATTTATCATCATTCATTCCACATCTTTACCACTTCCCATTTTTTAGAGACATATCATCTTTCAGTTTGGGGGAGTGTTTCTTTCTTTCATTTCTTTCTTATGACCATGTCAGTAATATTCTTTATCATCCATTAATATTCTTATTCATTCTCAACACCTCCCTTATTCCATGTTATTTTACACCAAGCATCGATTTCAACAGATTGTAGCAACCACCTCTCTTTTTTTTCTAGCATTGCATGAGAACATGCTAATTCTTCAGTTTGGGGGAGGAATTGCTACACATGATGGATGTTTTCTACTTTCTTTCTCATCTAAGGCATACTATTTCATTTTTATACAATACATAAATTGATTTGAATATATCTTTAAAACTGTGATCTAAATTCTTGTGATTTCTGGATAACAAAGAGGTATCATTAAAATACACAAACCTAGATAATTTCACGCAAAATTAGGTCATAAATTTTTTAAAATTATGCAATATCACCTAAAACCATTTTGTTTATATCTCATCATCTGTACATCAAAACGATCTGATTTTTGAGAAAATGGTTAATGAAGTTTGTTGTTACCTACATCACATTTTTCTGCAAATTCATATATATATATCACCTAAAACCATTTTGTTTATATCTCATCATCTGTACATCAAAACGATCTGATTTTTGAGAAAATGGTTAATGAAGTTTGTTGTTACCTACATCACATTTTTCTGCAAATTCATATATATATAGTTGAACGTCAACTGTAAAAATTGTTACGCCTTCATTAAGATTACTAAAATTGAATATTCATTATTTGAGGAAAAATCCATTTGTTCCATCCATTTCATGAGTTGGGATGAACAATTTTTTCTGCTTGGTTAACACATGGGTTTTTTTCTTTGGGTTGCATGAGGACATGCAATATATTCAGTTCTGGGTTGCACGAGGGCATGCAATATATTCAGTTTGGAGGTATGTTAAGCCGCTAATATGACCACTTTTTAACAACTATTTCATCCATTTCTACTCTTCTTTATCATGTAATTTATCATAATTTATCATATAAATCTATTTTATAATTATTTATGCTCTTATGGATAAATATTATTTCTTCTCCTTTATTTTTAATAAATTGATGATTATTATGCACAATTTTATCAATGATGGTTTATTAATATATTTTTTAACAGCACTCACCATATTAGCCTCCAAGAAAATTGCTAGATTGCAGATTTGATCTCCAGCATATCATTCAATATTTCAACTCAAAAATTCGGTGGAATAAGAAGTGATAGTATTTCGGTTGATATTATGGGCAAATGGAGAATAATCTGGATAATTCGGAACATGGGTTTTGTCCATAACAGACCGAATTACCTTACCTATAGAACGGTTTTCCCAAATTCGGCCTGTATTGAGAGAAACAGAAGGTTCTTTGAGCATGATTTTCTCAAATTTACTGTTACGGCCATCTTCCAAATCATCTCAGCTGCAAATTCAAATTCGACTTGTTCCTATTGAAATATTGATGGAAATATATTTTCTTGTTGATCAAGTTGTTGGGGACAATCTAATATTGTTACGAGGGATCACATTTACTATTCACATTCTCCTCTTTATGATTATAAAAGGAGAAGCATGTATTTTCGTTGGGGGGGAACGATGGATTAAACATTCCTTTTGTAACTCTGTTATTTATTATTGACTCTCGTGATCAGAGAGCGACTGCTGTAAACAATATTATGTTTTATTAATACAAGAGCTCGTTGTCGTTCCATTTCTTAATTCTGTAGTAGCCCAGCGGTGCTCCACCAGCGGCAAAGGACCCGGCCCTGGTGGATCTAGTTTCTATTTGTATCCTTATATTTTAATTATTGTGTGTGACAACTTGTATTTGTTTTCATTATAGTTTGCAAGTTAAATGGTTTATTGTTCATTACTTATTTCAGTGTGTTATATTAGCGAATCGCGTTGTTGTTATTTTATTATTTAACAAGAATATTAATTCTGTATAATTTATCTTATTACATCTTAACAGAGCTTCGCTGTTTTATTTCCATTATGGTTTCATTCCACTTTTTGTTCCATTTGACTGATATTCATTACAGTTTTCTATTCAATAGGATTCGTTATTTGATTCCATTTGTTAAGAGTTTGTTGTTCGGATTTATTAAATAGGATTTGATGTTCAATTCCTTTGATTACAGTTTGTTGTTCATTTACATTTCTGTTCAATTCTAGAGATGTTTTTCATTTCAGTTGATTAATTGCAAAGAGTTTGGTTGTAAAGAGTTTTCCTAGTTTAATTTTATTAGCAGCTTTAGTTCAATTTCTATTTCCTTTTAATTACTTTAAAGCAGGATCATCAACTGTAGAAAATACTGGTTATAGCTCCCACGTTCCCAGATTGATTATCTTGTTCTTAGATTGGTTTCAATTGCATCAATTTCTAGAGGAATGAGTTATGGCTACTGTATCCTTCATTGATGTTTGCCGAGTGAATGATTGGATTTCAAAGCATTTGAGTTTATGTTATTGTAGTTAGATTTATTTTTCAAGCATCCATTTACTCTTGTATTTAGAACATTGTACTATATATTACAAGGAATTACTCTTAGATTGAATTGCGGCCTCAGACAGAGTACACTCTTGAAATAAAAAGTCGTTCCTAGATTGATAATTAATGTGAGATAAATAGGAGTTAAAAAGACACCTTTTATACCTCAACATTGACCTTAGGAAAAGTTGATTTTTTTTTATCTCCTGTAATGTATTCCTTCCCTATATATCCTTATTTGTAACTTCTTCTTGACATTTCCTAATGTATTTTTCTTCTATTATTTTCTAATGTTAACAACTATCCATCCAAATGGATCATAAATACACAATATGAGTCATTTCCTAGATTCTAGGGAGGTAAGAAACCATTCCTTGAATTTTAGCTATGAACTAGGAGTGTTTGTCCCTTACATTAATTACATATTCCCTCATGATATTAGGCAAAAACGAACTCAATAACTATAATTCCAACTCATAGGACAGAAAAACCTCGAATTTGTGACGATTTCTGAGCATGCAAGTGTCCTGAGGAATCGAATGTTGATTTGTGACATTTCTCACAGAAGGGTAAAAAAAATTTGCAGAATCATAACAAAACTTTGGAGGCATATTTAAGGCACTTTTAGGAGTCCAAATACACTTCTAAAAGAATGGTCAACTAGCCTTTTGTGTCTAGTTTCTAAAAAATCTTGAATTTTTCAAAATGACCCACAGGAAGGCCTTCAACAATCAATTCTCACAAGGTTAGTCCAAAAGCGCAACAAAGGCTCCAAAAATGTGGTAGAAACTTGAAAAATGAGTTGTTTTTAAGCTTTTTCTCCAAAATTACAGCTTTTCATTCCATGGTGGTTCCTGATATATGATGTAATCATCAAAATAAATCAATCCATGTAAAGAAATCATCATTTATATGGCCCAAAAATAATTGTAACAAAAGTTTGTTACCCTTCTGCAATGAGGAATTTCCAAAAATTTAGCAAAAATCACAAAAAAATCCAAAATTGTTCAAAACTTCTCAAAATTGGTTCTATGGAACTTGTGAGTGATGGGCTAAACATCCAAGGAAGCTTCAGCCAACAAGTCCAAACTACCCTTCTCTTTAAGCTTCATTTGTGCTTCTTTTAGCCTTTTCTTCAATTGTTTCAGCCTTATTTGAGAAATTGTGTTTCTAGTGCTATAATGGTTTGCCATGTGTCTTTGTAGCTTATTGTCCCTATTATCCCTTTTCACAATCTTTTCCAAATGCTCATTTACCCTTAACAACCAAATCTCTATGTCGTCATTAATCTCCATGCTTATAAGCTCATTAAAGGTCAACTCTTTAAGTGGATGAGTTGACTGTCTTTCTAGCTCCAATGCCTTTTTGAGGCCTCTTGTTTTTGGCCTTATTGATTTTGTTTCAACCTCCATATCCTGCATTTGGTCAAAATAAATAACCTCTTTGCCTTTACCTTTGATTTCCTCTAGGTCTCACTTGGTCTTGCTTTGTAGGAGTTGCTTCACTTTCAATTGAAATTTTTCTTGCTGCAAAAAAGTGATTTGAGAATTAGCAATGGAAAACATCTTCTTCAATTCTAATATTTCCTCATCTTTCTCCCTGATGATCTCTTCAGCTGATCTGGCCTCCACCTACTCTGCTACCTTAACCTCCAATGGTGTTTATTCACTATGCTGATGCAAAATAGGATGCTCCTCTATCTCACTTTGTTCCGCAATGGTGTCAAGTGTAAGAACACTTTTGGAGGACTTAGGCACAAATATATGTCTCTTTCCTTTCTCATATGTGTGAGTAAACTCAAAAAACCTAGGAGCATCTGAAAGTTGATTTGGCATGCTAGAAGAGCCTACCTCCATTGGTTGTGCTGATGACGTAGTAGGCAAGATAGAAGGGATAATGGTAGGCATTGTTGATAACCTCTCCAGGAAATTTTCCCAAGTCATGTTGCTGGAGGAAAGGTGATGCAATACAATGAGCTTGATCAAACCATGATGAAAAAGACTAGTGTTATGATCTTGTTTTATACTCTGAAACTTCTCAGTCATCTTAATCAAACTCCTGTACAAATAATATGGCAAATCATTTGTTTTGACATAGGTGAAATGCATCAATATCCTGATATGATACTATACAACCTGGAAAATATTCCTTCGCATGTGAAGTACTTCATTATGAACATCATCAAAGAAGCATACTTACTTTTGAGGTGTCTGAAAGGAAAAACGTAATCTATATCCTCTCTAGCATGAGGCTTGAGAAAATGTTTGTAGTTTTCAATGTCTAACTCCATGCCTTTGAACCACTGCTCTCCATGACAAGGTATTACTGTTGTTGAAGAAATCAGGTCTGCTGGTAGGCTTATCTCCATACCTGCAATAGTGACCTTTCCCATGATAAATATTTTAGAAAATAGGTTGGTTAAATGAAGATGATAACCCTCTTCCATAATCCTTTCACAAAATCTCAAATAGTGAGCCCTCTCAAAGAATCTTCTGGCCAATGGAAAGGCATTGAGTTCATGCAATGTGAAGGGTTCTATACTGAGGTGGCAACCTCCTTTGAATTTGTTCTTGTCACTTTCCATTTTGTTTGTCATTGGAATTATGAAAACCCTGGAGTGTTGATGAGATGGATAAATGTATGGAATTCTAGAAAAAACATAGTGTAGGGATGGGGTAAGTTTATAGGGCAAGATGAAGGGTTATGGAGCTAGGGAAAATTATACAAAAAAATCAGTAAATAGGGTGGCATGTTAGCTCCATGTTATGAGTGGAATGAAGTGAAATGGATATGAGGAAGGTGGTTAAAACAAGGAAACACGAGAAATTTTCAATTTCTCACTGTGTAAATTAGCTAGAAAATAGGGCTTAATGAAAATGGTTTTTAGGGATGATATGGATGGTGGGATATGTGAGGATGAGGTAAATGAGAGGTGTAGGATAGTATTTAGGTACTAGGGGTAGGGTTTATCTAGCTGGAGTAGGCTAGGGTTTATCAAATGGAGTCTTTCATTGACATAGAGAAGTGATGATATGTTGTAATATGGAGTGAGCATAAAAATTATTTGAAAATCAATAACTTGAATAAGGGAGGGTATGAGAGTATTAAATTACTATTTTTGAGAGGTCCAAGGAGTAATGGTCACAATCCTTGAGCTTGTTTCAAGAGATTTGAAGCCAAAAACCTAATTTTGGTCCCTTTCTGGAGATGAAAAACCAAATTAAAAAAGTGTAACAACACTTCCTAGAAGTGTAAAAACACTTCCCAGAATCATAACAACACTTCCCAAAAGCGTAACAAATGATTCCAGAAACATAACAAAGGAATTGCCAAAACTCCATAATTTTCCAAAACAATTTTTGCAAACATGGGGTTTAAATATGGATCAATATCTCTCTAACCATAACATTTTTTGCAAATATGAGATAGGTTTTTGTTATTTGGCATGTTATGAAAAACAAAATCCTCCATTTTTCCAAAATACTTTCCCATTTTCTCAGAATCAAAGTTTGAAGTTGATCACTCAAACTTTGTAGAAGCATAGCGCACTATGAGAAGAAGCGTAGTGCCTATTTTGAGAGGGTGTTTGGAGGTCTTCCCATAGGATTTTTGGGCTGAAAGTGGTATGTTTGGAAATATTTAGGATGTATGATACATAATGGAGTCATCAAACACTGCAAAACCCTACTCCAAACCCCTGAAAAATTGATTTGAAAACAACCTATCCAAAAGTGCAGAAAATGACATGGAGCAACTGTATTTTGATAATTTATCTCAAACCATAACACTTGTACATAAATGGAAAGAGTTTTTTATTCTTTCACTTATTCTTGAAAAAATCTCTTTCACTTTTTTAAAATTCCTCTCCATTACTTCATAAATGGATTTTGAAGACAAATTATCCATGTGTGCAATGTAAACCCTGGCTTGACCGCGAAGCTCTAAAAATGATGTGATGGGTCTGATTTGGCTCAAACCTGTAATGGTGACCTCCCTTATGTACCTTATTCTCACCCACCATGATGTTTTTCAAAAAGGAAAGCCCTAGCTTGATGTAGTGGATAGGGAAGGTGGAAAATTATGAAAACAGGGGATAGTGGTAGAGTGTTTTTAGGGATAGAAATGAAGTGGAAGGATGTTAGGGGAAAATACCTAAAACTTTGGGGAGATAAGGTGATGAGTTGGCTATAGGATTCAAGTGTAATTTTTGGGAATGGGCATGTGAAAGGTACC
The DNA here is from genome assembly GCA_034641835.2 of Pinus albicaulis. Lineage (NCBI taxonomy): Eukaryota > Viridiplantae > Streptophyta > Pinopsida > Pinales > Pinaceae > Pinus > Pinus albicaulis. Next base: position 1,039,662,753 of record CM076575.1, read on the forward strand.
CAAAAGGTCAAAACACAAGGTTTCACTATTTTTTCTGCCAAAATGTCGGTTTCAATGAAATTGATGGAAAAGAGGGTTGTGAGTGGTAGAATATGTAATGGTATGGTTTATTAAGGTTATATATGGTTATATTATGTTTTTATTAGCTAAAACAAACAAAATATGAAAAACACTAAAAACGTAGTGGAGGTAACCTAATGAAGGAAACCACTCATTTGCTAATGAATTTTGACTTGAGAGAGGTATGGAGGGTGTCCAATTACTATTTAGGAAGTTTATGAACCTTTGTGCAGTGCTTTTGAACCTTGGAAAACTAATTTGGAGCTCAAACACCTAAAGTGCAACACCTTCCCAGCACACCTAGAAGAATATCACAGGTAGTGTTGGCACAAATTTGCTTATTTTTCTTCAACCCATGTTAGTTGTGGAGTATGATTGTGAGAAGAGAGGATCTCTTTACTTATTTCCCTATCTTTTCTAACTCCCTATGCAAATGACTTTTATGGTGAAAATGAGATTTGTTCTCTTTCTTGTATGACATAATTAACTCTTATGGTGGCAAAACAAATGAGACCTAAACTCTGACCTAAATGAAGGTGTGATGAATGAACTCAGACCCTAGATGATTTATGGATGAAATGACCTATGAAATAATGATGACCATGAATGGAGTGAAGGGAGTAGCATTTCAGATCTAGACATATTCAGTGAACATTTGAAAATTGACTTGAAACATGAAAGTTTTACCTAGGACCACAACTAAGTAAACATGAAAGAGTACATTGATCAATAAAAATTTGGACACTAACATTGGCTCTAGCTGGGGATGTCATCTCCTTGAGGAGGTGTCAAGAACACCATAGACCAAGTAGCCTCATCCATTGGGCAATGGAGTCACTACAGCTACAACCCTCAAACTGACTGAAATCAAACTAGAAGTTGAAATGTACATCATCAACTGAAAAATATATTGGAAACTAACACTCAAAAATATGCTAATAATGTTGAGCTTAATCATCGCCCCTTAACTACTCTAACGGATCCATAAATCTCTTGATCAAGTGAAGTCGAAAATCCAATGTAACCAATCATGTAAATAACTACCTGAACGATTCTTATATTCAACTCCACCAAGCATAAGAGAGATTGATTAAATGGAAACTCAAAATGAAATTGAGCCCAAAACCTGTGTTGGTGAACAAAACAAACTCCACCTTTTCTGATGCTTCCAAAAGGCTACCCAAGGGGTCTTGAAAATCATGAAACATTACCTCTTGTCGATCACCAAAAAGAAGGGTGATGATTTCAGATGTAATGGATGATTGTTATTTTTCATTTGGTTGATTTGCAGCAATGTTATCTTCCATATCATCCAGATCAGAGATAATATTTGTATGTTCTTGAAAATATTCAATTGAGGTAGCCAAATCAACATCAACATAAATATCTACAAGTGGTTTTTCATGTATATCAGAAAGAGAATTGTCTTGTCTCTGAAAAAATTCTATATCTTGATCATTTGAAGGTTGATGAACATGTTCATAAAACTCAAGACAACAAACTTGTTGTACATTTTTTTTGATCTCAACGGATAAATCATGACTCTCTAGATTCTCTATACAAGAAAACTCAAAATTCCAATCTGCACATATTTATTCTTGAATTAAAAACTCAGAAGAGGAAATGGATGAAGATTAGCGGACAAAAAATCTTCATATATATCTTGATCACTTGAATATTGGAAATAATTTTGCAAATTATCATCAATTTCTAAAGATGGAAGATCAATACCATCCTTTAAATAATTTTGCTCAAGTTCGTTGTCATCCAGGTTAGAATCCATGATCTTCTCATGGCGATGAAAATGGTTTTCATTCAAAGCATCCAAAAGTTCATCATCCATAAAATCTTCATCTCCATAAGCACTTTCTAGCTCTTGAATAAAATTCTCAAAGTGATCACAACAATCCTCAATCAAAAGAAAAGAATGATAGGTTTCTATATACTTCTCAAAAAATACTGAGTGAAAATCCTTGAGAGAATAAATACAAGAAGGAGGAAAGATTTCATACCAAAATTGTGCTTTTTCTTCTAATGTGATCATGAACATATTCATTAAACAATATTCATGAAAATTAATCTTCATCTTATGCACATTCATATGAAATATTTTTTAACGAAGTGTAGCATCATCACCTTGTCCATCTCTAAATTTTGGCAAGTATGTTTTCCAATCTATCTAAGGCATAGGATTTGGAAAGCCTGGAACATGATCTTGATGCATAGGAGCAAAGCTAGAATTCCTTCTTGCAATTGAATCCATCTTGAAAATAGTGAAGTCACCAATAGTTCTTGAAGCTACCGATTTTTGAACAGTGGAGTCGCCATGAAAACTTTGAACCTTTGGATTCCTCGCCACTAGAGTCGCTAGGTGAAAGATGAACATCCTTTCTTGTGCTTGATCACTGTTCACCATTAGCAATCAGAGATAATCTGTGTCATTGTTTCCTAGTAAATATTTAACCTTCTCTCCCCGACAATGGTGCCAAAAATTTTATCACTCTCCCTAACTTCCCAGGGCTGAAAATGGGATTGAAGAAAGGTAACATCAGACTAGGCTTTAGGTCAGGTAGCTAGCCCTATCAGGACCCGATAATTCTCTCTTGTTGTCATTTCAGTCAAATTTCAGATTGAGTATCTAATGATCTTAGGCTAGGTATGTAAGCTCATTAAATAGGATTTGCTTGATTTTTTTAGTGTTGGATAGAAAGGTCAGTGAGAAGACTATGTGTATGGTTTTTTAGGTCTGAATTCCAAGGTCAATTTGCAGAGAATATGTGAGGCTAGATAAGTAGTTTTAAATCATGTTTAATAGGTCATTGAGTATAGGATGAAGTAAGAGATATTCATAATGAGCAATAAGGTGAATTCATTCATTTAGAAGTGAATAGACATATCATGTAAACCTTGGCTAAACAAAGGAAGAATGGATATGATTTCTGCTTATAAACTTACAAGATAAAAATATGGAAAGATGTATCTAAAAAGAATAATATATATCATTTAGCATGAATAGATAAGAATACATAATAATAACAAATTATCCAATGCATACCACAATATTCTCAACACAAGTTCTGCAAATTTGTTTTTGGTTTCATTCCAAATGATGATTACAAAATCTCCACTGCAAAATAAGACTATCCAACCCAAAATAGGACTAAATAGAGTCTACTTATACAAAATATGAACTATGATACCTAATTAGTTCTAAATCCCATCCAAAATGGATCATAAATACACAAGATGAGTCATTTCCTAGATTCTAGGGAGGTTAGAAACCATTCCATGAATTTTATCTATGAACTAGGAGTGCTTATCCCTTACATTAATTACATATTCCCTCATGGTAGGAGGAAAAAAAAAACTCAATAACTCTAATTCCAATTGATAGGACAACAAAACCTCGAATTTGTGACAATTTCTGAGCTTGACAAGTGTCCTAAGGAATCAAATGCTAATTTCTGACATTTCTAACAGAAGGGTAACAAAATTTTTCAGAAGCGTAATAGAACTTTGGAGGAAATTTCAGGAGTCCAGATCCACTTATGAAAGAATGGTCAACTATCCCTATGTGTCTAATTTCCAGAAAATCTTGAATTTTTCAAAATGACCCACGAGAAGGACTTCAAAATACAATTCTCCCAAGGTTACTCCAAAAGCGTAACAGAGGCTCCAAAAAGGTGGCAGAAACATGAAAAATGAGTGGTTTTTAAGATTTTTCTCCAAAATTACAGATTTTCATGCCATGGGGGTTCTAGATATGTGAATTAATCATCCAAATACATCCATCCATGTAAATAAATCATCATTTTGATGCCCCCAAAATAAGCGTAACAAAATTTAATTACCCTTCTGCAATGAGGAATTTCCAGAATTTTGCAAAAAACACAAAAAAATCCAAAATTGTTCAAAACTTCTCAAAATTGGTTCTATGGCACCTATGAGTGATGGGATAAACAACCAAGGAATCTCTAGCCAATAAGTACAATCTATCCTTCTCTTTGAGCTTCATTTGTGCTTCTTTTAGCCTTTTCATCAATTCTTTCAACCTTATTTGAGAAATTGTGTTCCTGGTGCGATAATGGTTTGCCATGTGTCTTTGCAACTTATTTTCCCTCTTAGCCCTCTTCAAGAGCTTCTTAAAATTCCCATTTACCCTTGACAAAAAAATATCTCTATCTTCATTAATCTACATGCCTATAAGCTCATCAAAGGTCAACTCTTCAGGTGGATGAGTTGATTGGATTTCTAGCTCTAGTGCCCTTTTGAGGCCTCTTGTTTTTGGCCTTCTCGATTGTGTTTCAGCCTAGATATCCTGCATTTTTTCAACATCAATAACCTCCTTCTCTTTACCTTTGACTGCCTCTAGGTCTCGATTGGGCTTGCTTTCTAGGAGCTGGTTCACTTTCAATTGAAAATTTTCTTGCTACAAAAAAGTGATTTGAGAATTAGCAATGGAAAACGTCTTCTCCAATTCTTTTGTTTCCTCATCTTTCTCTCTGATGATCTCTTCAGCTAATATGACCTCCACCTACTCTATTACCTCAACCTCTAATGGTGTTGATTCACTATGCTGGTGCAAAAGAGGATGTTCCTCTATCTCACTTTGTTCCACAATGGTGTCAAGTGTAAGAACACTTTTGGAAAACTTAGGTGCAAATATATGTCTCTTCCCTTTCTCATAGGTGTGAGTAAAATCAGCAACCCTAGGAGCAAATGAAAGTTGAGTTGGCATGCTAGGAGAGCCTACCTCCATTGGTTGTGTTGATGATGTACTAGGTAAGATAGAAGGGCTAATGGTAGGTGTTGTTGATCATTTCTCCAAGAAATTTTCCCAAGTCATGTTGATGGAGGAAAGGTGATGTAATATAATGATATTAATTAGACCATGATGAAAAATACTAGTTTGGTGATCTTGTTTTCTACTCTGAACCTTCTCAATCATCTTAATCAAAATCCTGTATAACTAATATGGCAAATCAAGTTTTTTAACAGAGGTGAAATGCATCAGTAGCCAGATATGATACCTATACAACCTGAAAAATCTTACTTCACATGTGAAGTACTTCATTATGAACATCGTCAAAGTTTCATACTTATTTCTGAGGTGTCTAAAATAAAAAAGGTAATATGGCTCCTCTCTAGCATGAGGCTTGATAAATTGTTTGTATTTTTCAATTTCTAACTCCTTGCCTTTGAACCACTACTCTCCATGACAAGGGATACCTTTTGTTGAAGAAATTAGGTCTGATGATAGGCTTATCTCCATACTTGCAATTGTGAACTTTCCCATGATGTAGCTTGTAGAAAATAGGTTGGTCAATTGAAGATGATACCCCTCTTCCACAAGCCTTTCATAAAATCTCAAACATTGAGCCCTCTCAAAGCATCTTCTAGCCAATGGTGAGGCATTGAGTTCATGCATTGTGAAGGGTTCTAGCCTGAGTTGGCACCCTCCTTTGAAGCTCTTATTTTCACTTTCCATTTTTTTTTCATTGGAAAATGGTTAAATGTATAAAAATCTGGAAAATATAGAGTGTAGGGACGGGGTACGTTTAGAGGGTGAGATGGAGGGTTATGTAGCTAGGTAACATTCTACAAAAAATCTATTAAATAGGGTGGCATGTTAGCTCCATGTTGTGAGTGGAATGAAGTGAAATGGATATTAGGAAGGTGGTTAAAATAAGGAAACACAGGAAATTTTCAATTTGTCACTGTGTGAACTAGCTAGAAATTATGGTTTCGTGAAAATGGTTGTTAGGGATGATATGGATGGTGGGAGATGTCAGGATGAGGTATATGAGAGGTGTAGGATAGTGTTTAGGTACTAGGGTTTATCAAATGGAGTCTTTCATTGACATAGATAAGTGATTATATGGTGTAATATGGGCTGGGCATAAAATTACTTGAAAATCAATAAATTGACCAAGGGAGGGTATGAGAGTATTAACTTACTATTTGTGAGAGGTCCAAGGAGTAATGGTCACAAGCCTTGAGATTGTTTGAAGAGATTTGAAGCCAAAAACCTAATTCTAGACCCTTTATGGTGATGAAAAACCAAATTAAAGAAGTGTGACAACACTTCCCAGAAGCTTAACAATTGATTCCAGAAACGTAACAAAGGAATTGCAAAAAATCCAGAATTTTCCAAAACAATTTCTGCAAAAATATGGCTTAAAGATGGATCAATACATCTCTAAAAATAATGTTTTTTTCCAAAATGAGAGATTTTTTTGTTCTTTGGCGTGTTATGAACAAAAAAACTCCTCCATTTTTCCAAAATACTTTCCAATTTGCTCAGAATCCAAGTTTGAATTTGATCACTCAAAATTTGTAGAAGCGTAACACACTATTAGAAGAAGCATAATGCCTACTTTTAGATTGTTTTTGGAGGTCTTCTCAGAGGATTTTGGGGCTGAAAGTGGCATGGTTGGAAATATTAGGATGTCTGCTACATAATGGAGTCATCAAACACTACAAACCCCCGCTCCAAACCCCTAAAAATTTGATTTGAAAACAACCTTTCCAAAAGTGCAGAAAATGACCTAGAGAAAATATATTTTGAGCATTTCTCTCAAAAAATAACACATGTGCATAAACTGAAGTAGGTTTTTTTTCTTTGTCCTATTATTGAAGAAACCCTCTTTCATGTTTGTAAAATTCATCTCCATTACATCAAAAACTGATTTTGAAAGAAAATTGTCCCTATGTGCAATGTAAACCATGGCTTGATCACGAAGCTCTAAAAATGATGCCATGTTTCTGAGTTGGCTCTAACCTAGAATGGTGACCTCCCAATTCTCACCCTTCATGATTTTTTTCAACAAGGAAAGCCCTATCTTGATGTAGTGGATAGGGAAGGTGGAAAATTAGGAAAATAGGTGATAATGGTAGAGTGGTTTTAGGGACATAAATGAAGTGGAAGGAAGTTAGGGAAAAATCCCTAAAAATTTGGGGAGATAGGGTGATGATTTGGATACATTATTGAAGTGTAATTTTTTGGAATGGGCATGTGAAAGGTACCCAAAAGGTCAAAACACAAGGCTTCTCTAGTTTTTCTGCAAAAATGTAGTGAAAATTAGGGTTTTAATGAAATTGATGGAAAAGATGGTTATGAGTGATAGGAGATGTGAGGGTATAGTGTATGAAGGTTATATGAAGTTTTTATATGGTTATATTAGGGTCTTATCATCTGAAACAAACAAAATATGAAAAACACCAAAAATGTAGTGGAGGTAACCTAACGAAGGAAACCACTAATTTGCTGATGAATTTGACTTGAGAGAGGTATGGAGGGTGTCCAATTAATTTTTAGGAAGTGTGTGAACCTTTGGGAAGTGTTTTTAAACCTTGGAGAACTTATTTGGAGCTCAAACACTAAAGCACAACACATGTGCAATGCCTGCGCAACACACCTAGAAGCGTCGCACAGGTAGTGTTGGAAAAAAATTTCTTATTTTTCTTCAACCCATGGCAGTTGTGGAGTATAATAGTGAGAAGAGAGGAGATCTTTACTTAATTCCCTATCTTTTCTAACTCCCTCTGCAAATGACTTGTATGGTGAAAATGAGATTTGTTTTCTTTCCTTATGACATAATTGACTCTTATGGTGGCGAAATAAATGAGACTTACACTCTGACCTAAATGAAGGTGTGTTGAATGACCTAAGAAACTAGATGATTGATGGATGACATGACCTCTGAAATAATGATTACCATGAATGGAGTGAAGGGATTATCATTTCAAACCTAGACATATTCAGTGAACAAAATTTTATTTGAAAACTGACTTGAAATATGAAATTTTGACCTAGGACCACTACTAAGTAAACATGAAAGAGTAAATTGATCACTGAACATTTGGACACTAACAGGAACCACAAAGAATACCAAATTGAAAAAATTATGCAAGAGGAAAAAATTCACAAACTCCCATGAATGCACCATGCTCTTTGGTGTGGGATAGGCTACACACTCATCATCATACCCTACACAAACACAAATTCTCATCCGTTGAAGAAAAAATTGTCTTGGTAGGAATATCTCTCTTCTTGCTTTTAAAAGAAACATAATTATCTAGATGATTACATAGGAAAATTCCTGTATACAGAATATTATAGGCATTGATACATATTTTCTTTTACAATTTAAGCATTCACCTTCCAAGCAGTGAGATTAATGTTATAATAAATCAAGGGCCATCTTATGATTGTTTTTCTTCCACTTGGGCATCTTGTAGAAAGCTTCTTTAGTCATTCCAAACTTCTCATGGAAATCCTCCTTAGATAAATATGTCTCTGTTTTTGTTACATCAATATCAGGAATAGGATAAGGGGATGATATCTTCAAAATTTCATAGGGAAAAGTAGTCTTCCCTTCATCATATTCAGCTTCTTCTTCCTTTATGTCCTATTTTATACTTAATGTTTCAATTATAGTACTCATCAAAACATAATTTTTTCTACTATTCACAAGAGGACTTTCCCTACTGTTTGAAGAAAGAGAATTTGTCTATGAATTTTTAGGTTGAGTAACTTTGGTTTCAGATCTTACTTCTGTGAAATCATTTAATATTTTTTGTTACCTCATTGGCTCAAAAAAATATGTTCGAGCATCTATTGCTTGTGATCTTGGAGGAACTGTCTTGTTGAGTGCCTCCGCCATCAAAGACTTTCGATAAAAAATTTTGATAACTAGAGGTCGTGTAGAAAGATTCCTTCCATTTGGAATCTCAAAGGTAGATGCCAAAGCATTAAAATATGGAGATATCCCCCTTACATGAACTCGATCTAGACTAAAAGATATGCCCCTAGAAGATCTCTATGACTTATGTGGGACATTCGTACGTCCTCCATAGGAAGCTGTAGAACATCTCTTACATTTTTCCACAATTGGTGATACTCCAGTTTTCATTATAGAGATATTCCTTTGGAACAAATTTCCATGCATCGTTGACTTTGATGAGTCCCAAGAGAAGAAATATGTGAAAAAGGGTGCCTCACTCCCCTCTGATATGACAAATATAGGAGTTTCAAAGGATAACTTTTCAAGTAGCATATCCTTTTCTACAAATTTTTTTCCAATATTTATTTCCTGTTGTTTAGATTTGGAGTCAAAATGTTGGAAAATCCAAACATATATTTTCGAATGGAAATCTAAAACCAACACGTATTCAGTCATTAAATCATCTTGGTTGAAGTTGAATATCTATCTTACCTCCAAGCTACCTGTAAACCCCATTAGTGTCCCTTTATAGAAATTGCATGCAAACAATTGAGGATATTTACTAATATCCTTAACCACCTTTTTACTTGAATCCAAAATAAATCTGATTCAGTTCCTTCTTTCTGTGGTTTGGACTGCATGTCGAGCTTTATGAAATCTAACATTCTTTCAACGAGTTCTTGGTCCTCCACTGTACTAATTCTATCGGACCATGTAAAGAAAATTTCCCCCACTTGCAATGTATACTATTATGATGTATTCAAAGATGTTTCCATTGGTTCAATTGAATTGCTTGCATATTCTGAGGCCCAGTTCCTTGCACTCTAAAAAGTGATATTCCATCCTCTTTGTAGGTGTCATATGTAATGCCTTTTTTTGCAATGTACCTCTTATATCCAGAGATAATTCCACACTTGAATACAATGAAACTTTTCAAAATAAAAAATAAAAAATAATAATTGGATAAGCTCTTTGCCCTCAAAGATCTTAGCCTGAACCGGTTGTGCTTTCAATGACTTAGCCATTTTACTAATTAGTGATAGGGTAGTAGTTCTTTCTTTCGAAAAACTCCCTTTTCCAATCCAAGTGCAAAGTAGGTATTCTTCATTTTTGTCTCTGAGATAAGTGTATTGCACAATATATAAATCACCACTGTAAAATTTTCACTACTCACTCGATGGCATAGGAGATTTTTTTTTTTACCATTTACTCGCCAAACCTGAATATTTCCAGTACAATCAATAAATGGTTGATTTTACTCTTTTACTGGAGATTCTTTGAAATATTTTTCCTTTGAAAAAATGAGTTGTATGGCTGAAATTTATTGTTTTTCTAATGGTTCTGACCTTGCCTTATGACATTATTTCGGTGTAAATAAAAAATATTATATGTCATAGAAATCTTCCCAACTAGTTTGAGGCAATCATTTAGTTTGGTTGTCTTAGAAAACCAAACTAACTGTTCATTTCATGTGTATGAAGGTGAGGGAAGTCAAAGTTAAGACAACAACTTATTGGGCAGATTTAATTTATGTGGCATTCCTGCAGTTCCAAGAAAATTTCCTCGGATCGATGTGCGCTTTGATATTGATGACGATGGTATTCTCAATGTATCTAAAATGGACAAGATCACTGATGAGAAGAACAAGACCACAATCATAACTGACCAGGGTAGATTAAGGAGGATATTGAGAAAAAATTTCCTGATGCTAAGAAATATATGTCTGACAATTTAGTGCATAGAAAGAAAGTGGATGCCAAGAATTCCTGGAGAATTATACTTACAACATGAGTAACATTGCCCGAGTGATTGAGGATTCTCTCGAATGGACTATCCACTCGCTCGACAAAATTGAGCATGCCAAGGCCGACGAGTTTGATGACAAGATAAAGGAGCTAGGGAGTATTTTCAATTCCATACATCATGAAGATGTGCATAGGTGCTAATATGGTTTTCTTTGGGTGCTAAGATGTGCATCTCGATCTCGATCCAGAAAATGGAACTCCACGATATGAGTCTCAATCTCAAGACTTATAATTTTTAACTCACTCACGGAGGTGCCTGGATCAACTAGCCTTGTTATTCGTGATGCTTGGTCTCAGTATCACTAGTGGACCAACTCTAGGTAGAACAACTACCTGCACTTGGCTCTATTTCTTATGGTGTTGTATAAGCATTTGAGTAAATGAAACAATGGATGATCTACCTGTTGATCTACACTTTTCTTCATTCTATTTGAGCCAAAACCCAATTTTTAAAAGGTACATCTAAATTCATTTTTAGTCCCAAATTTACACACAAACATGTAGCATGACAATGCATTTCTCTCTTAAGGTTGTACTTTTTAGATAGATATTTGGGGTTTATGTGGGGTAGATGGAGAAGCACGTCATAATTTTTAACTAGTTCCATATTTTTTCATCTAGAGTCCTAATCTTGTAATTTGTATAGCATCATTTTCACCCTCATGTGATTCATGATTGTCTCTTTGGCCTTTGGCAACCATTCCCATAGACATTAAATTCACTAAAGCAGTCTTGAAAAATACCATATGTAGGTTATGCTGACTTTTCCACGCGTGTGTCATGATCTTCTTTTTCACATGCCCTTCCACATTAAATCATTAAAATTATAAAATTCTATTTTTGAGCTAGATTGAAAGTAGTTTACTCTAGTAGTTCAACACTAAACATGTAGTAATACGAGCAGTTGAAACTACTTTGAGGAGCACCTATATCTCTTACCTACATATACCTAATAATTTATATTTCTTATAATATTAAAATTTGTTAAGCTGTTTTCCTCATGTCTCCTGCACTCCAGTTTTACGAAACCCTTGTTTCTGGAGATATTCATCCATTTATATGTCTCGTGTTGCACAAATCTTGAAAGTATCTTAAGCGAGGCAAGGCGGAGAGGATCCGGACGACGGTCTGTTCGAAGATCGTGGAAGGATTCAGGTGATCTCTCCACTTTTTACTACTGTACATGCTATTCGTAATGAAGAAGAACCATCTTTTTCTTGAATTCACATGTTAATATCTGCTTGCATATGTGAAAAATATTATTATTTAAGCATTTATTATTGTTTATATGATGTTTCACATGGATTTCACTGACATTTAGGATAGATATATGTTGTACAACTAGATTTCCGTGCACGTTTCTTCTTGGTTTTCAGGTTGAGGAGGAAGAAGGGTTGCTGGGGGTTTGGACCCCGCGGGATCTACATCAAACATAGGATTACGGGTGAGTTCTACTATCGATGTTATCTAGGTTTTAGCATACAAGTGTGGTTGTGTGAGTCCTTCTTGAATAGCATGCCCTGATCTGTGGAGGTTTTGACCCAAAAAACCTCTAGGGAGTTATTTCCCGAAACAGAACTGGCGACTTCGCTGGGGATCGCATTCTTGTGATTCCCCTGTTGGGTGGTTTCAGTTGTTTGAAAGGTTTCCAATAGTTTTAACCATTATTTCCAGTCCAGTTAACTTTTTCTCAGTCAGACTGAAGACCTGGTTCTTTATCCAGGCTTGATCATTTTTGTTTTTCATTATTTACCTTTCCATACGCGCGTTTTTCTATACACAGTCGCGTATACATGCAGTTTTTGTTAAATGAAGTCGCGTATACGTGGGTTTCCTTTGACACAGGCGCGTATGCACGCTTGTTGAAAAGCTGATGAGTAGCATATGCCTTGGAAAATTTTGAAATTTTTTATTTCTTGACTTTTTGGTTTTGTCTGCCTGTGGAGACCTGTTCCTGTAGTTTCTTTATAGTCTCTGGATTGTGTTGATAGTGGTTATTGGTCTTTTTCTCTCTTGATTGGTTGAAGACTGGCTTATTAGGCAAATCTTGTTTTTTTAGTGCTTGCATTTCTGGTTCGAGTACCAAGATCTCTTTCTGGAGATTCTTGGCTATTCTGCTTAATCGGAACAGAGAGCTTCTGCTCTTACACTCTTTCCTCATTTTATGTTTTGCTTTGCACTTGGATTTTTGCCTGCTTTCGGTTAGTTTTCTTGAGTTCATTTGACTAGGTCTTGTTGCAATTTTTGAAGAGTCTTTATTGGTTCTTTGAAGTTTTTTTTAGCTACAAGGTTGTACTATTCTTCTGGGCTGAGTTACTGAGTTTCTTGTCTTCTTTTGCTCATATAAATCTTGCTACTAAGTGGCACTATAAGATTTGGAGCGTTTTGGAAGTTTTGCTTGAAATTCAGAGTTGTTTGGCTTGGTAATTGGATAGTTTTCTTGGTCTCTTAGAGCTCTTCTTTTTTATAAAATTCAAAAGCTCAAAAAACATTTTGTTTTGTCATTTTCTTTTGTTTTGCATTTTTGTTTTCGTTTCGTTACATCTTTTGAAGCTTTGTTGAGATTTCTTGCCTTTGGTTTTTGACTTGATTTGGGAAGGGAATTGTCATTGGTTTCTTCCTCTTGTGTCAAGCATATTTTGGTGTCTTTATACTGAGATTTTCTGATTTTGGGAAATAGTTTAGTGGACAACCGAAAAGTGATAAAACTGAAGGATTCTTGGGAAATTTCTCTTTTCTTTGTTAGATTTTTCATCTTAGAATTTGCATGCTCTTAGTTATTTGCATTAGGTGCACTTAAGCATTTATAGTCTTTTTCATAGATTTTGCGAGTGTGAGTTTGATATTTGAAAAGAAAATTTTTTAGTCTCGTAGAACCCGTGTAGAAATTTCTTTTCATCGAAAGGCAATTACTGCATTTGCATGTAGTTTGGTTTTCATTAATTTCTTTTCTGCATCTTAAAACACCACAAGTTTCATTTCCATATCCCATTGACTTAATATAACAGCCAATTAAAATAAGCGCTATAATTTAAAAACAACTAGCAAGTTTTTATTAAGTGTCATACACCAACTAGCTAGGTTGTAGGGCCTTGGATTAGGTGAGTGGAGAGTTAAATCTCCAAGGACGCTCAAACTAAAACATAGAAGTTTATTAATTGAGTGAAATCCAACTCCGTTAGGTGGACCGGGAAAGCTCTCCTCCAGAGAGTCAAGCGCGAGGGGAAGTGAAGGCCGAGAAGAGAGATACCCCCTCTCTGATTTGCTGGATCTTGCCTCAAGACCGTTCCGCCTGGCTTCTTACATGGATTGGTGCCCATAGTTGCCATTCCTAGGTTCCACACAGGTGACTGCGGGGGGGAATACCCGTGGTACCTGAGGCAGACGTCGTATCACTTCCAGCAGTACTTCTGGGGGGTGCCCTTGCGAAGCTTGGGTACTTGTGCCGGCAAAGGCTGTTGTTAGGAGGTCGGCGTAACTGTTTCTGTTACCTTCGCTAGTAGGCCTGGGCCGTAATTATCCCAGACTACTTTCGGGAGGTCCTATTTTTCGCTTTCTCGTATTTTGGTGTCCGGTCCTAATCACCCGGAGCAGAAATACCTGAAGGCTGCTTGCTTGGCTGTATCTTAGGGATTTTTGTAGTGAGTGCTCTTTGCTCCTAGCTTGCTTAGCTTTATACTTTTTTGAGTCTAATTAAAATTTGTTAAAGTGGCTGATCAAGCGCCTCGTCGATCGAGGAGAATCCGGGGGTTATCTCCCGAGAGTGCAGAGCCTTCTTCAAGAAGGCGTAGGAGTAACATAGCAGGTGAATATCACCCTGTGGCGTCTGACGCAGTGGAGAGAGATCCTCCACAAGGGATTGAAGGTTTCGTAGTTGGTTCTGGTGTTGGTTCCGAGAGGAGCGCTCCGCTCACCTCGAGAGTCTTATTCTCAGGAGAATTAGGAATAGAAGTAGAGGAAGTACCTGAGTCTCCTTAGTCACTTCCATCTCCTCTTCCTCCTGATTATCCGTTTGTTGTTGAGTACATCGGACCTGAGTCTGCAAGACCAGAAGATCCTCCATTTTATTCATACCTTTCGATGGCCATGACTGGGAACGCGGCTTCTGCTGTGAGTGCTGCAGGCATTCAGACTCCTGCTTCAGTTGAAGGAGGAGGCACTATTGCTATATCTTCGATTTCTTCTAGTACTGCTATGTTTGGCTCTGGTTTCACCCAAGTACATGCTTCTCAATTAGGTCCCTTTTGTTTTGGAATGCCCATTAGTGGGATTCCTTCTTTTTCCTTTTGTGCTACTGCAGCTGCATCTACACCCATGTCTTCCATGGCTAGTGGGTCAGCTTCTTTTCAAGGGTTCCCCTTCAGAACTTGGCATATCCCTAGTTCAAATCCTTCTTTAGGGTCTTTTCCTTTTACTTCTCAGACTCAGAGTTTTAATCCTTGGTCTGGAGGTCAGAGTTCGACTACTTTTACAGGTTGGAACCCTGTATTCACAACAGCGGGGTAGGGAATCAGTTTTACGCTGGTCACCAAGGGAATGTTTCTTCCCCTTCGTCGAGTGCTTATCAGATTTTTTCCCCTCTTTCTAATTCTTGGAACCCCTATCAGGGGCTTTCCTCTTCATTCATTACTTCGAGGGGGGGGGGGGAACTGGTTCAGTGTTTGGTAACTCTACGTTGGGAGGGGGTCCTTCTCCAAATGTTGGGTCATTTGGCCCAACATTTTCTACGAGTTCTTTTTGGCAACCTGGTGCCTCATCAAATCCAGGGTATTATTTTCAGAATGTAGGGAATTCATCCCATCAAGGATGGAATCCTCAGGCTCCGCCTCGTTTACCTTTTCTGGCAACGTTAAACTTGCCAGATCTGTTGAAATTGACGAATGATCCGATCCGATATAGTCTGGGGTGGCCTCCGGTTCCCACCAAACTATCTTCAGACATTCCAAAGTTTGAAGGCAAGAATGGAGAGGACCCAACTGACCATATCACCACCTTCCATTTATGGTGTTCTTCTAACTCCCTGATCGACGACTCGATTAGGTTGAGATTGTTTCAACGCACCTTAACTGGAAACGCTGCCAAGTGGTATATTGAGTTAACTGGGGGCAGTTTTGCTACGTTTGGAGATCTGGCTACAAAATTTCTAAATCATTTCTAGTTGCATGTCCGTTATGATGCCGGGACTGAACTCCTAGCTAATTTTAAACAGGACGATGCAACCCACATTTCTGATCATATTCAGGAATGGCGGAGAAGGAAGAGACTTATTAAAGCTCATATTCCAGGACAATTCCTTTTGGAATGGTTTCTGAAATCTCTGCAGTCAGATATTTCTAAAGATGTATCCCTCTCCGGGGTATTTTCCGAGGAGCAGGCCATTTTTAGGGCCCAGCAGCTTGAATTGATATATTCTCAGTCTGGGGTCCTTCATAAATATTTGCCTAATGCTCCTCGCTCCAAATTGGACTTATCCAAGACTAAACCCGGTCCTCATGGTGATGGACTTATTGGGTCGATCAATAGTGGTGCAGCTAACCTGCTTAGTCAATTGCAACAGTTGTCTTTACAATCTGCTCCTTCTGGTCAGGCTGTGCCTGCTGAATCATCGCCTTCTCAATCTTTGTCGGTGAATGCTGTTTAGACTTCTAACCCTAAAGAAAATCAACAATCCGAAGGGAAGAAGAAGGGACATAATAAGAAAAAGGGCAAGAATGGGAAGGGTAATGAAAATAAATCCAACAAGCATGTTGGTGAGGGTCCAAAGGATAAAAAGAAAGCGAAGTTTCCATGCAAGTTATGTCCTGGAGACCATCTTACTCACCTTTGCCCTAAAATTCAAGATGCGCAGCGCTTGTTAGCTCAGCAGGGTTCTTCTAGTTCCCAGGCTGTGTTGACAAACCCTTTTCCCCAAGGGCAACAGCTAGTTGTTGGTGCGAATCAAAATACTAGGGCTTCCTCTGGGGGCACCCAGGAAGGGGAAACTCCATCAAACATATACATGATGAGTGCTCACGTGGATGTCGCCACGAGATCCCGTGATTATGGTGAAGATGAGTCTTCGAAAGCCAAGGGTGCTCCCGATGCTACTGAGCCGCTTCACATCACGAATCCTACTATTGAGCCTATACCTCAGATGCCCAAAGCATCTACTAAGCGTACGACGACTAATCCAAATGCCAGGGCTGCCCAGAACTACTCTATTGTGGAAGATCTGGCGCAGAGTCCTTGTGCCATGTCGGCTCTTGTGGTGCTCCAGTCTTGTCCGGCTCAGCACAGTGCTCTGCTCACTGCTATTGGGGCTGTCAATCCAAAGAACTCTCTTATGATTACATTTGATATGACTAATTTTAAAAAGAGACTCCCCCATCATATGGCTTTTCATATTAAATCATCGTACCAGAAATGCAATATTTTCCGGACGGTCGTTGATGAGGGTGCTTCCACATGTGTGATGTCTCTCACATGTTGGAAGGGAATTGGATCTCCCGCAGCTGTTCCATCTGCTACTCTTCTGACTGCATTTGATGGTCATTCTCACAGACCGCATGGTATTGTCCCAGCTTTGCCCATCTGTGTTGGGGGCAAAACTGTAAATATAGAGGTGGAGATAGTTGATGCAAGCTTGGACTACAACCTTCTATTGGGGAGAAACTGGATTTATGAGATGGATGCCATTGCATCTTCATTATTTCGGATTATTTGTTTCCCTCACGAAGGGAGGATTGTTACAGTGGATCAACTGGACTGTCCTCCAGTAAACCCGAATGCATCTGCTGATTCAACTATTCCAAAGTTGGATAAGGCCAAGTCGCCTGTTGAGAATTTAGGGGTTGGAATGTATTCTTCGTTGATGGGTACTTTTGATATTCCACCTCCTACTGTTCATATAAATGCAATTTCATCCTCCAAGGCTCCTCTTCGAAGAGAGTTCTTCAGAACTCATTATTTTTCGGACCCTTGGACCTTACCTTCCCCTACAGCCACATTAGCGGAAGGTCAAGTGGGTGGAATGGCATTTCCGATGTCTGTAGCTGAGATGGCTTATCGGTCTATTGTTGACTCTGCAGAATCCATCCCAGCTCCTCTGTCGCCGGAAGAGTTGGATGGAGATGTGGCTCCGGCTTGGACACTTAGTTCTTCTTCTGCCCAGGATTGCCTTGATACCACTCTTCCATCTAAAGAGGCCATCCTGGAAGCTATGACTGGTATAGATAGACCGTGGGATGATTTGCATCATCGATCTTACTTTTTACCTGATTTGAGCGAAGTTGAATCAATTTTTCCAAGTCCTGTGTCTCCTGGTCCTGTTCGCCCAGTCCTGAACCCTTTAGCACCAACACAGGTATATGCTGAAGGGAACATGGCTGTGATTTCTCCAACTATCCCGGTGAACATTTCCAGGGATCCCAATGTTATAGAGAATGTCTTCATCGAAGCTGAATGTTCCCCTGAAGAGATTCAGATTTACACCGATCTCTTTAAAGAGTATAGGGATGTGTTCGCTTGGTCTTATGAGGAAATGCCTGGTATAGATCCATCTATTGTTCAGCATGAGATCAAGACTTACGAAAATGCTAAGCCTGTAAGGCAAAAAATTCATCCAGTCAATCCTAGGAAGGCTGTAGCTATCAAAGCTGAGGTGGAGAAGCTACTTAAGGTGGGATTTATTTTCCCTGTTCCTTTGACAGAATGGGTTTCGAACCCTGTTCCCGTAGATAAGAAACAAGGAACAATTCGAGTTTGCATCGATTTCAGAGACCTTAATAAAGCATGTCCGAAAGATAATTACCCCACACCATTTATAGATCAGATCATTGATGAGTGTGCTGGTAATGAGATTTTCTCCTTCATGGACGGTTTCTCCGGATATAATCAGATTACTATCCGTCCTGAAGATCAGCATAAGACTGCCTTTATTTGTCCCTGGGGTACGTTTTCTTACAAGAAGATGCCTTTTGGTCTTAAAAATGTTGGGGCTACGTTTCAGCGGGCCATGTCATATGCCTTCCACGACATCAAACATATTATCGAGGCGTATTTGGATGATTTAGCTGCTCGTTCTCGAAAGAGAATTGATCATCCTGCTCACCTCCGTCAAGTATTTGAACGATGTCGTTTCTACAAGATTAGGTTGAATTCGAACAAGTGTGTTTTCGCGGTTACATCTGGTCGGTTATTGGGATTTATTGTGTCGTCGGAAGGGATTAGGGTAGATCCCTTCAAGGTTGAGGCAATACTTCGGTTGCCTCCCTCGTCGTCTATTCGTCAACTTCAAAGTCTACAAGGAAAAGCTAATTTTCTTCGGAGATTTATCGTAAATTATGCTGAAGTTACCAAAGGATTTATGAGATTGTTGAAGAAGGGAGTTCCATTTTTTTGGGATGACTTCGCTCAGCGCTCATTCGATGCTTTGAAAAAAGCATTGACCTCTGCTCCTTTATTGAGTCCACCTGATTATAGCAGGGATTTCCTTTTGTATCTTGCAGCAACAGAATCTACCATTGGTATGGTTCTAGTTCAGGAGGACGATGCTCTGGCAGAGCATGTTATATACTATCTTAGTCGAGGCTTGGTAGGACCTGAACTCCGGTATACTCCGATAGAGAAGCTAGCTTTAGCAGCTGTTCATGCTGTACAGCGACTCAAACATTATATTCTTCTACGAAAAACTTATGTTTTGGCAGCAGCCAATCCATTTCAGTTTGTTCTCAGTAGGCGAGTGATTGGGGGCAAATACAATAGATGGATTGTGATTTTGCAGGAATTTGATCTTGAGTTTATGTCTGCCAAGTCCAAGAAATCATTAGTTTTCGCGGAATTGATTTCTGAGTTGCCCTGTGGAGAAGAGATAGTCTATGATGAATCCTTCCCGGATGAACATTTATTCCTCATCTCTCCACAGGATCCTTGGTATGGAGATATTATTGTGTATCTTCAGACTGCGAAGTTTCCCTCTACTTTTTCGAAAGATGAGCGCCGTAAGTTGTGTCACTCGGCTAAGAATTACTTGATCATTGGTGATGCTTTATACCGTTGAGGGGTTGATTCAATCCTGAGACATTGTTTAACTCTCGAAGAAGCTGAGGCTGTGCTGAATGATTGCCACAGTGAAGCTTGTGGTGGTCATTTATCTGGGCTTCCTACATCCCAAAAAATCTTGCGTGCTGGGTACTTTTGGCCTTCGATTTTCAAAGATTGTGTGGAGTCGGTCAAAAAGTGTCATCCGTGTCAAGTTTATACTCGAAAAATGCATGCTCATCCAGCTCCGCTTTTTCCAGTCATTACTGTCGGTCCCTTTACAAATTGGAGTATTGATTATACTACTTGTAACCCACCTTTGGCTAAAGGTCACAAGTACATTATTGTAGCAGTAGACTACTTTACGAAGTGGGTCAAGGCTATGCCTACTTTTGGGAATGATGGTGAGACTGCAGCTCTTTTTATTTTCAACCAGGTTATTGTTCGTTTTGGTATTCCTAGAGAGATTGTCACTGATCATGGCAGTCATTTTCAAAATAGCATGATGGCTGAGTTGGCTCTAAAATTAGGTTTCCAGCAGGAGCATTCATCTCCGTATTATCCTCAAGCCAATGGGCAAGTGGAAGCCGTGAATAAATCCTTGAAGAAAATTCTTCAAAGGACAATTAATAAAGCTTGATCCAACTGGCATATTATGCTATATCTTGCACTTTGGGCATACAGGACGGCAGTGAAAAATGCAACTGGATTTACTCTGTTTCAGCTAGTTTACGGGTTGGAATCCGTATTTCCCATTGAATGTGAGATTCCTTCTCTTAAGTTAGCTGTTGAACTTCTTCCTGACACTTCTAGTCTTGAATAACGTCTCCTTCATCTGGAACATCTCGATGAGCAGCGTCGGGATGCCACCACGATGAATGAAGCGCATAAAAACCGAGTTAAAGTTCAGTACGATAAGGCGGTCAAGCCTAGGGTTTTTTCGGAAGGTGACCTTGTTTTGGTCTATGCCCAAGAAAAATATGCCCTGGGGGCAGGAAAGTTTAAGTCTATGTGGTATGGCCCCTTTATCGTTAAAAAAGTCCTTAAAAAAGGAGCATATACCTTGGTTTATTTTGAAGGGAATGAGTTGCCGGAGCCTAGAAATGGGCTCTATTTGAAAAAGTATTATGCCTAGGCTTCAGCCTGGCATTTTTCTTTTGTATATAGTAGTTTTTCTTTGTACATATCTGGTTTTTCGATCTTTGATGGGATGGTGATGTTTTTGATCTGCTTTGGCAGGTTGTGTCGGATGTCATGAGTCATTTTGGTTTTGCCGATGGTGCTAGTAGACACACCCGGAACTTGGCTTCTGTGGCTTGGGTGCTTCATCATCCATCCGATCAGCTGTTAGTATCAAGAGGAGTCTGTATTGGTCCTGCTTCCAATAATATAGCAGAATACACTGCAGTTATTTATCTACTCTCGGAGGCAATATCTTTGGGTGTTGATTCGTTGAGAAGTGGACTCCCACCGTGGTGTCATAGTCAACAACATCATCGGGTTCGAGATCCATTTTTACCCGCTGTTCTTGAGCGTACGTTTATTGCTAAAGATATCAATTTTTGAATTTTCATTCATGTTATTCCTTTGAGCTGAAATTGATTGCGTACCGTCAATCAAGCAATTGATTGGCATATTAACTATTCCATACAATAATCATTCTCGAAATCAATTTTACTGCTAAGGAAGCGTTGTAAATTATCCATGGCATTATTTTATGGTATAATTACAAAAACTTGTCGTCATCGCATCAGAAGTAGGGAATCACATGGTTTTGTCAGTGTGAACATGGACTATTGTGATGAAGAGTTAGTTATATTGTCTATTATCTGGCCCCATTTGTCCATTTGGATTCCAATATTTGAAATTTAGGATTCCACAATGAGTTTTCAGCTTCCATAGTTAATCATTATCGATGAGGAGCACACTAACAACAACACCTGGAAGCCTGCACAAAATTTCTTTTAGGTAATCGACAATTTTCAAAAGTATATTTCTCTCTTACAGTGTGTTTGTGTTTCTATATTTTTTAAGATATATATTTGGGGTTTAAGAAGATCATTCCTACTCTTTGAGTGGATAGGAATGAAAAACATGTTCATTTTTTTCATGGCAGTTGAGGGTATATTCTCACCATTTGTTAATAGATGGTACTATAACACCCCTAACAATACCTTGGTATGTATAACTATCCGAGTTCTCATTTTCACACTCTCTCACCCACACAATGTCTTTGTTTATTATGTTTTTTTCAAATTATTATAACTATATGCATAAACCCTAGAGGTATACTATCACTCTTTGATAATTATATCCACACTTCCATTGATTTAGTCTCACAACAACAAAAAAATCCAAAACAAAAGAAATATAAATGATTTATATTGTTCTAAAAAATAATTATAGTCCATATACATGAGTCTTTCATCAAAAAACTATTTGAATTTAAAAAGTTCTAGAAATTAGTGAACCAGAATTTGAACATCCTACTACTCAACACTTAGCAAACAACTTCAAACTCCAACTATTGTCTTCAATATTTCTAGCTAGTTAACTCCTTCTTAGAACTCCATGATCACACATGTTTGACTCCCAGAAGTAGTCATTTTGATAAATCATCCTCTCTTGTGTTAGGTTATCTACAAGCATGATGATAGGATATGTTGGAGAATAATGTCCCCATTTCTTTCATCTGAGCTAGCATCAGGTACAAATTGATATTTCCCATTTTGTAGCAGCCCTTCATCTAGTGTATAACCACATCATAGCCAAAAATCAGCAATTTTGTCACCTCCATGTTTTTATCAGTTTCATTAAAATCATTAGATCCATCCACTCAACATAGTTATTAGTAACCCACACAAGCTTTCATTGAAATTAATTATAAGATAATAATTTAGAAATAAGTTACCTCTTGCAGTACAAAGAGTATGTTTCTCTTGGCTAGCACCATACAAGTTCCCCCAATTTATCAATTCATGGTTTCTTCACATCCTGTGTTTCTGTGTCTTTTGATGTATTTTTATGCTTCCAAACACTGACATGATATCGTATTCACATTGAAATGGAGCAATGTATCTCTCCAGAAATATATGAACATTTCAAGCTAATGATGTGCTCTAAGAAACCATAACAGGAAGATCTCTAAAGCCTTTATGTTCTTTATTATGGGTCAAGTTCTTCAAAGCCTCCCCCATAGTATGCACTTGTCACCCTTCCCTAAAATTTTTTATTTACTTCAAATCTTCCCATAACTCTTCCCATGACTTTCCTTCTTACATAGTGTACACCATTATGGACTAGTATTTCTGCATTTTTGAAGTATTTACCAAGTTAGTGCTTTGTTCCAAAGAGCTAATGAAATTTAAACCTTTGAATTTAGAGTAGCATAATACTTCCATGGAATCTTTCACCTCCAAGCCTCCTCTTCTGAGGTTGTATCTACAAAATTTTCTTTGCACCCTAATATAGGCCCTATATCCCCCAGGGTAGGGTTCCTTGAGTACAATAGAACATCCTCCTTGCTTATTCTAATATGAATCTTCTTATGTTTATCCACGAATACCTTCCAGTGGCATATTTCCCTCTTTCTAAAACCCAACTCCTTTCCTTTATTCCATATTTGTTTCCAAATTTATGCAAATATTGCATGGGCTCCCTAACCCAGGGTATGAATTCCTTGACATTGCAAAGTAGCCATCAAATAAAATGGTAATTTGTAGGCTTCTCTCTCATCGAATCTATGGATTAACCCTTATTATGATTTGATTCCCTTTTCCAACTCCTCATACTAACCATACACCTACCAAAGTAAAAGTTATTGCCAATGTTTTCTAGACTATAGACCCATTTTGGATAGTTTTGTTTTCCTTTGTATCTCATTATTCCATGTTAAGGTGTTCAATGTTCTTTTGGTATATCATCTACCTCCAGAGTCCATATTTGGAATTAATCTTCCATGGAATTTTGGTAGGTAGAAATTTTCAAAAGAATTCAATGTCTTTGAAATCCCAACCTCTAGTTTCTTTTGGTTTAGCCAAGAACTAGAATTTTCCAGGTGGAATGTCCCCTTTCTTCCTCTTACTCATCCACAAAAACTTTAAATCATTTCTTTCTAATTATTTCAATACCCCTTAGGGATGTATGCCATAATATGCCAATATATTGGACATTCTTCCAACATTGCCTTGGCCAATTTCAATCAACCTCCCATGAAAGTAATTGATCACCTTGACCTGCTCAATGATAAGAATATGAAGATTGGCTACATTGAACTTTTTTTTTGGCTAGGAAAAGAGACACATCCCATGTCCAAGAATCAAAAATGTTTTTGATATTGTTGATGCCTCTTTTGAAAAATGAAAGGACCAATAACCATGTCGCCTTGTCTTTTATTTCATAAAGTAGGACGAGGAAACCATAAAGAGTGATAATTCAAAATAAACCAACTTCAAAGCCTTGGAATTTCTAGTTCAATCTTCTAGGAGACCTTTGAGGCCCTCCAAATACTCCAAGAAATAACATTACCTTTCACATTCACAATGGTTGGGTTAACAATCAAAGTCTGTAAATCTATACCTTGTGGGTATTAACTCCGTTGTTTTAAATCCGTAGCAACTTGCAAGACTAGAATCAGTCAGGCACCAACTTCATTTAAAGGTTATGGTGGTAGAGGTACTCTTATTATAGGCTCACCAGATGAAGGGAATTAAAAGCTCAAATAAAGAAGAACAAAACTGAATCTGCATCAAATATGTCAAATGTTCACACAAATAGGACTCCAAAGTTGTACATTTTTTCTTCTTAACAAATCTTCTGCAAATATTTATGAGTAAGATCCATTGTGTTTATGGATACATTTGTAGAAACACTTTTTGTACCATGCAATTAACCTACTTGAAAAATCTCCAATTTTTTTTTACAAAAATATAAAATCTTTTAATATTATTTTCTGCAAATATTTAAGAATATTTGTACCATGTAGTTAGCATGCTTGACAAGTCTCCATGTTTTCTACAAAAATATAAAATATTTCATTTGAATGTTACCTGAATCTAGCGTGGGCAGATTACAAGAAATGGAATTGGAAAAAGGATGGGAGACAATGCAGAGAATCTCTTGGATATGATTCATTTGTTGTTGGAGATCCTTCAGGCACCTGATCCATCCTCTTTGGAATTTTTTTCTAATTTTTTGATTATTTCACCTCGTGGTTATTTTGGGAAAGCAATTTTAGGAATGGCAGACACGCATGTATAGGTAAAAAACTTTTTATAATTGCAACTCCAATTCCATGATATCTTCTCTATATTGTTTGATTGTATTTTAAACTTTTACTTTGATTTTGTTTTATATTTTAATTATAAAATTGAGCATACTTGGTATCATATCCATTTAAACAACATCCAAAACTTGATAATATTAGTATTATAGTTATTTTGTGTTAAAAAGAAAATAGATTCAAAGTTTATAGATATAAAGTATAAAAAAAAATTTCAATTCCTTTGTTTGATTGTTACTTGACTCTAGTGTGTGCAGGTTACATGAAATGTGATTGGAAAAAGGATGAGGTGACAATTCATAGCATGACTTGGATATGATTCATTTGATGTTGGAGATCCTTCAGGCACCTGAGCCATTCACTTTGGAAATGTTTCTAGTTAGGATTCCTATGGTTTTTAATGTTGTGATTCTTTCACCTCATTGGTTATTTTGGGCAAGAAAATGATTTAGGAATGCCATAATAGACAGTGGTGAACAGGTAATTTTTTTTTTTTATAATTGCAATATCCATTCCATGATATCTTCTCTTTATTGTTTGATTGTATTTTCAACATTTATTTTGATTTTTTTTGTATTTTAACTTCACAATTGAAAATACTTGGTATCATGTCCATTTAAACAAAAATCAAAGGTTGAAGATGAAATTAGTATTACGCGATATTGACTAAAATACTTTTAGTTGTTTTGTGTTAAAATATTCTCATGAATATTAGAAAAGTTTACAAGGAGGCCGAGGCCGAGGCTGATCTGGCCCATAGAATTGGCATTCTAACACATCATACTAGACATAGAAAGTTTACCATATGGGCCACTTCAACAGAAAACGTCGTGTAGACAATAAAAAACATGCTGCCCTCACAGGGGAAACCGGCATTGAAACATTAACAGTTTACCAAAAACCAGAAGCGAATAGCAGGTAAGCATGAAGAGTTGAAGTGTGTTCCCAACCAAAACACAAAACCATGCCACCCACGCAGGGAAAAATGGCCTAGAAGCAAAGACTGATAATTGAAAAGCTGAAGCAAAGAGCAAGTAAACATAACGAACTTGGGTGTGTACCCATCCAAAAACCTGTGAAGGAGACTGACCAGATTAAGAATCATGAGAGGAAGGGGGAAGTTCCTCAACCACTCGACAACCATAGGCATACGGGTCATCGTCCACTTCTTTCTTATCATCTTTAGCATTATGGCAGCCTCGCTTGGTGTCACTCGAGCTGACTTCAAATTCAGTATCCTGCGAAGCACTACAACCAGGAGATTTTTGTTTTAGACTGCCACTGGTTGGAGAACAAGGCTATTCAGTGACCCTGTGCTCCATTCCAGCACTAGGAGGCATTATTTCCGAATCAGGAGGCTCCTCCTTGAATTCAATTGTGATGGTGGCAATAATAGTCGGCCTGTTGAGAGAGCAGGGAAAGTGAAGCTGGGCGGAGTGCAGGTGTCTAGAGACATGAATAGGCAAGCCCCATTCAGAATGAGACTTGAATAGGCAAGCCCCAGATGGCAGAGGGAGCTCTGCGAGACTTGAAGACCAAGGGTGAGATCGATACAGCAGGCTATGGAGCAGCAATGTCCAGTGCAGGTTCTGGAGTTGTGCTTAGATGCAACCGGGGAGCATAAGCATTAGGGGAATTTTGAGGTCTAAAATGGGCCTCCTAAGAAAAATGTACAACAAAAATAAACTTTATAAGAACCAGTAGGATTCAAGATGATGAGGTCAACCATGGGGATGATTCACCATTTTTTAAGTAAAATGGTAAAAATATTAAAATAAAATAAAATAATAAAACTACTTTTTCAACGTGTATTTTCAACTTATCTCCCAAATTTTTTACTCAAATTTCGAGTGGGAGCACTCGTTGGATGAAAATTTTAATTCATCATCCAAGGAGTACCCATGTTGCATACTTTTGATGGACGTTGCTACATGAAAAAATAGAAATACATGAAAAAACGTGATTGCAATAAGATTTTTCATGTATTTATCATTTTTTCATGTAGCAGGATCCATCGAAAGAATGCAAAATGGGTACTCATTTGGATGAGGAATTAAATTTTGCATCCAATGAGTACTCACGTTCGAAATTTGAGTAAACACTTTGGGAGAAAAGTTGAAAATACGAGTTGAAAAAGTAGTTTTTTATTTTTTCCCTCTAAATTTTGATGACGTAATTAAATCTTATTTTATTATTTCCACAATTATTTTATAATTTCCTTAGGAGGCCCATTTTAGACCTAAAATTCCCCTAATCGGAATGAGGAGGCATCATAATAGGAATGAAGCTTCCAAAGGAAGCCATTCTCAAGGTGAAAGGGTGCGAGCTTGGGTGTCTGTGTTGCGTTAATGCAGCAAAGCAAGTGACTGCAGAGTATTTAATGAAGACAAGGATGTGGGTGAGGGTGGCGGAGTTATGAGCCCACACGCTGACCCACATCCCCCACCATGTTGCATGCCATCTAAGCACCCGCATCCGAGCTACTTTCATGTTGTTATTTGAGCACATGTTATTTATATATTTGACCAAGTTCATGCGTTAAAGAATGAAATGTTGTTGCGAATAAAATGAAAAGGATTAGACATCACATCTCAGATTATTTGTTTTCACAAGTTATCTACAACTTGATATTTTTAGCATGTAACTTGGTTGACATGATTGCACCTAAGATTTCCCTAAAGGTTGAATACTAAGTTACTAAGGTGTTATTTTTTATGGTGACAATTTATTTTCTCTGTTCATACATGTCATCTGGCCACATAGTGGCCACTATCGCCCAACTAAAGAAAACTTGATCAAGTTTCTTGCTTTTATGGGGAAAAATGGCTTTGACATTGCTGATGTTGAGGTATATGTCGTATAATTCTTTATAACCTAGTATTTTAGTTTATATTCTAGTTTTAATCTTCTTTCATGGCTTACACTTTGCACTATATCTTCTTTTGTTTCTAGAAAATGAACTCAATGTTGAGGGTAAGAAGCAAGAATTGAAGAAAGAGGAGAACAATAACACTGGAGCGACAAACACAAAAAGGGAGAGAGAGAGAGAGAAAAGAGAATCGGTCTAGTGATACCCTTAGATCCAACATCCCACATAAGACACACACATAGAGACTGATGGTCAATTCTTAAAATTTGGTGAATTCACCTGTAATGCCTTGGAAACACAATGATAATATTTTAAAGAAATAAAACAAAATTTCATGTGTAAATTTTAGTCCAACCAATATTGAGTTGGAAACTCATACTGTAATAGTTAACATTTCATATAATATAATTTATGTGGATGAAATTATTTATATTTGCACTTGATATTGTTTAGTATTGTAATTAACATATTGTTGGCTCAAGGGGTCCTGACTCTGGTTCGGAGGTTAAGGTTTGCCAACAAAATCCTATACTACTAGCCCTTTCAGTAGTGACCTGCTGGCGCAGGCTAAAGTCTCACCTGAAGCAGTATGGGAGGGTGCTAGAAACAGGTTTCTGCACCTAGAGAGAGAGTAAGTAAGCCAAGCAGGCCTGCGTTCTTGGCCTATTGAGTTCGCACTAGACAAATCTAATTGCAGGCTTATTAATAATACAATCCACAGTATAATGGAGCTATTCTCATGCACAGATATAGTAAATACCTTCGCATCCACGTGCGTAATACCAATTTATCAGCAAAGAACATTATAATCACAGCAATTAACATATCACAGATAAATATACTAGAAACATAGATACTTTCACAGTTCGCAACTATTAAACAGGAACTTTCGCAACTTAATCATATAGCCCAGGCTCGCATCAATCATAACAAAACATATCCATATAACATCAGATGTCCAACAGTACTTTGCATATATATTAATACCAAAATCCACTTACAATCCCAAAATACCGCCTGCGCACATAGCCAGCAGGGTCTGCACATAGCAGGATTGAGGATCTTCGTGCACATAGCCAACAGGAGTCCTTACCCAAACAACCCAAAAATAGATGTAACAATTCGTGCCTAGCATCAATCTCAATTCTTTCCTATCTTAAGACTCAACAAAGGTTCATTTATTTATATCGATTTAGCCTAGGCATCCAATGGTCCGCAAACCGTGATTTTCAGACTCCTGGTCTACCCTTGACCCATTACAATGCATTCGGGGCTTTGACCCACCCCAAAACCCCTTTGTTAGACTAAATAATACCAAAAATATACAAAAATGGACAAAATTCGGAGCTTTAGGAGACCCTGCTCCAACAGTCCCCCAACACAATCTTGTGACTCGTCCTGAGTCACTGTGATGGTGGGGTCTCCACCTGCGCTTGTAGCAATATGATCACTTCGGAAAGTGGGGGTAGCACACATTCACACTGAGTAGCAGAATTTTGTGCAACGTCTACCAAATTTTGTGAATTAGGACCTTCTGTTACAGCGGTGACACTCTCTAGAGTCTGGTTTAGCTGTTTAACAACAACATTAACATCTTGTGAAAGCTTTAGGGCTTCATCAGCCCAAAGCTTCAGGCAGTCACCGAGAACCTTATTCTTATGGCAGAGTTCATCAATATCATTTTGGAGGGTGTGGCTGGTTCACAGCCGGGCCATGCACTGAGCATGAATGAAGGTGGGCATGGTGGCTTCTATCTTCTCAAATGCTTCTTCCTTCTGCCGCAGGTCCTGGTTGATTTCTCGCAGGATTGGGTCGCGCTGGACCTTGGTCCATAGCTACATGGCTATTTCCAGTAATAAGGCACCCTGAGCGATCTGCCCTGTAATGATGTTTGTAGCTACAGTAACCAGCATAGCTCGTTGGGCCCATACCTCCGGAGGTGTTTCGGGCTGCAACTTAGCCTGCAAATCTCCGATCTGCTACTCCATATGTGTTTTGACCGCTTGAACTTCTGTCCCGGAGGCCTTCAATGTTGCGACCAACCCTTCAATATTATCTTGGGGGTGGATGTGGCCGGGATTTCTTCTATAACATCTGCGCAGAGTTTGTGAATTAAGTTTTCCATCTCCATTTTCTGTGTGGTGGCAAGGGACACTTCAGCGTTCTTTTCTGTGATTTTCTGCTCAGCCACACCAACTTAGCTATTGGTGCACTTGTTGGTTCTGATGGTGAATTTCCTGAAACAATGAGGTGTGGAGAACTTGTAATGCCTTATGTGGCAGCTTGGCTAAATCCAGTTGTACTTCTGCACCGGCCTGGACGTGCATTCCCACATCAGGTGAACTGATCAAAAGGGTTGTGCTAGGTAAGGAACAAAGGCGGCTTTTTGCTGTAGCTAGGACTGCACTACTGGTTGCCAAGGGCATTCGTACCCAAATCACAATGGTCTGTAGCGTGTCTGTCTTCAACTGTATAGAATGGAGCTCGGCCTAAACAGTGTCAATCGTAACTTTCTATTGCTCTTCTACGGCTATCCATTTGTCTTCTGAGGCCAAAGTGATCGTGTCAGCAATTTTCTCGAGGTCCCCTTTGGTCATGGTAACCGTCTCATCATGTTCTGTGTGCTGAGATCACTACTTCTTTCATGGCCCTTTGACATGCTCACTTGTTCACTTCGTGCCTCAGGGGGAGGCGATTCCTCCTACACCTAGTCCTTCTATACCCAATTCTGGCAGCAAATCTAGTTGAGTCTTTGCTTCGGCATCCTTCTCAATGGTCTATTTCTGCTGCACATCCTTATGTGCTGCTGCGCCCATGTCCTTCCCTGTATTCTTGCTTGGTCCTCTATTATCCTTGATGATGACAGGTGGGATTACTTTCATTGTGTTGGTTCCTTCGATGCCCTTCGCATCGGATTTGAAGTTGATCTTCCAGTTAGGGGGCTAGAGTGCAATTACATTGTCAATTTCTTCGTCCACCACCATATAAGGGAGTGAGGGCCAGGCTTTATCCTTGTGTGCTCTGATCTGGATGTTGTGCATGGTGATTTGAAATGTCGCAATGTTCTTCTACTTGTCATACACTGCTAGGGACAACTGTGGTCAGGAATTGATGGTTGCTGCCAAGCTACTCTAGAAAAGGACCCAAAAGACTTGGTTATCCTCGATATGCTGCGCATCCTTAGAATCCCATAAGTTTTTATATCGGGCCCCCTCGCACATGTCAGGGGTGAGCTCTGGGAGGACTGATTCCGCAGGTGCTTCCTAGGCTATCAATGTGATGAGAAGTAGGAGCCAGGAATAACAGAATTCCTGTCCCTGCTCCTGGGATTCACGGACATTGGCCAAAAAATAATTGCACAAATATTGTCACCAACTAAAGCAGACCCCTTTCTCGCCCTGGCCTGCTAACTGAATGACGTATGTGGGGACATAGGCCACCTGGCATTTCCGCATCATCTTACATGTCAATAACATGGTACCCAGTTGCGTAGTGGGATCATTGATGGTTTTTATCATGAAGCCATGAGTATTCTGCTCCACATGGTATTTTTTCGCACATGTTCAACAGTTTCTCCCATATACGTTTTCCCAATGCGCAGCAGAGGGTCCGACCCTTCCATGGGAAGACTAGTGATTCGATGAATGAGCGCAGTGTCAATAGGGATTCAATCCTGGATCCATAGGCACCCATCATGGACCAGGGCGAGAAATTGATGCACTAGATAGTCCATGACATTGTAGTGGCTGAAATGTGGCATCCGGAGCAGGTTTAAGAGCCCAGACACTGCCACTCCACATACCCACCTCATGGGGATAATTTTTATTCCATCGTCATCCTGTATTCTTTCAAGATATAATTCAGGGGCTAACTCAAGGAAAGCCTCTAAACTGGCCAGGTCATGATCGTCAAAATTTATTTCATAGAGCCTTCGAAAAGGTTTTCCAATGATGGGGACCTCTCCCAGGGTCAGTGGCATCTGTAGATAGGTGATCAAACCATCGAGCTTCTTCGAAGTGTGTATCGAGGGTCTGCATGAAAAAATGAAGGGACGTAACTAGTTGATCAATTCGGCGGTCTGGACCTCTTCCTGAGTAGCACATGCCTGGGCCATCAGCCGTGGGGATTTTACATTTCTTGGGGAAGTACAGGGCTTCCCTCCAGCCCATTTCGCAGGTTTCAGGGGTTTCCCTAAGCTCTGTGCTTTTTCCTTTTCTTTCTTCGTGACTGGGCTCGACGTGGAGATAACTTCTTTAGCCTTGGACTCAATCTCCACCACTTCCTTGGTTTCTAGCTCTGCCGAGGTCATTGGTGCTAAGGATTTAGTAGGATTAGTGGCCGTCATTCTGGTGTAAAAAATGAATCACAACCCTGGATGGCTACTGTCAGAGGGAGTAGGTTGCTCAGAAATGAAAGGGATGCTATAGGCATAAAAATTATTACAGCACAAATTCGTCAAGGACAAATTCTCAAAGTATAAAGTGCTTAGGAAACATGGAACCCCTTTCTGCTCGATCCTTCTACTTTTATAACTCTTGCAAGCGACCAAAAGTCAGGTAAACCTTATCCAGAACTTACCATCATGTAAAGGGTAAAAAATCTTCCAAAATTTCTTCATTAACTGTTGGCCGCCCACTCCTTCCAACGGAAAATTTTTCATTTTACTCGATTTGACTGTTCCAATGGCTAGTTTTCGCTTCCCTAGTGCGCTCAGCACACACCTGTGCTCCCAGTACACCAATGCACTCTTATCATACCTCCTGCACTCATAGTACATCTCTTGTATGCTCAACTTATGCTCGTGCGGCCAACACACCACACCTGTTGCGTTCTGATTTTATTTCTACGGCCCTAGCACACCCCCCCATACTTCCCATCCTGCAGTTGCCTCGCGTGCGTAGCATGGTACCTGTTGTGATTACCTTCCTTGGTGCGTATTCCCCACTTCATACAGCTACTCTAGCCATATAGTCATTTGACCTGATATGGTTTGAGACGACTACCATTGATATAGTCGGGTAGCATATTGCCACGTAGGGTAGCTAGCTGAACAGCTCCACCATCCATTATTTCTTTAACTACATAGGGCGCTAGCCAGTGCTTTCAAAACTTCCTTGGGTGTTTCAAAAACTAGCTATCATATAGCAAGACTAAGTCATCCTCCGCGAAGGTCTTTTGATGAATATTTTGATCATGCCATGCCTTATCCCGTGGCTTCTGAGCCTGCTGATAGAAGTTAGTAATGAAACGATCCTCCTCCAAAGAAACAAGTTGTGCTAAATGTTCCTCCATGATATCAGTCTCCACCATATTTGTGAAGGCTACGATGCATAGGCTAGGAACAATATATTCCATGGGCATAATGGCCTCCTTGCCATAGACCATCCTAAATGGTGTTTTCCCCATCAACTACTTCCAGGTGGTTCTATAAGCCCAGAGAATAGGCGGGATGCACACGTCCCAATCGTTGTGATCGGCATTACGGACCTTTGTTAGTGCATGCTCCAAAAATTTATTGAAAGCTTTGACTACTCAATTTTCCTGGGGGTGATACGAAGTGATTTTCACATGATGGATTTGAAATTATTCCGTCAAGGCCTGTATTGTTTCATTGACAAGGTGCGTACCTATATCACTCATTAGGATTTTCGGACATCCAAATCAGGTCAAAATCCGCTCAAAGATGAAGTGCGCAGTGGTATCTGCAATGCAATCCTTTACTGCTTGTGCCTCAGCCCACTTAGTTACATAATCAGTAGCAGTTATAATGTAGCGCGCACCTATCTTCTTTCCAGGTGGGTTGATAGGTCCCACAAAATCGATGGCCCATTTATCGAATGCTTGCACGGCCATTTGTGGCTGAAGGGGAATTTCATCCTTGCGGGACTACCTTCCAGTGCATTGGCATGTATCGCAGGCCTTACAATAGTCGTGAGAGTCACTATGTAGGGTAGGCCACCATAATCAAGCTCTTAAGATCTTCCGCGTTGTTGCTTTCCCTGCATAGTGACCTCCTGCTACCATATCGTGGGCTTCTGTCAAGATAGCAGGTTGTTCATGTTCCAAAACTTACCTTCACAACACTTTGTCTACTCCCATCTTATAGAGGTGACCTGCGATGATGGTAAAATCCATAGCGCGGGTTACCAACTCTTTCTTCTGTTGCACTGAATACTCCGCAAGTGCCATGCGTGTCGTTAGGAACTAAATGATGTCAGCGAAGTGGGTATCAATTACCTTAATAGCAAATAGTT
Organism: Pinus albicaulis; assembly: GCA_034641835.2. Taxonomy (NCBI): domain Eukaryota; kingdom Viridiplantae; phylum Streptophyta; class Pinopsida; order Pinales; family Pinaceae; genus Pinus; species Pinus albicaulis. The sequence continues at coordinate 1,039,696,766 of CM076575.1, forward strand.
GTGCATCAAGCAATCCTTCTTCCATGTTGGTTGGTTCCTCGCTAGTCTCAATTCGGGACAACTGAACCGGCCCAGCATTCAACTTCCCTTGCTTGAAAATGATCTCAAAGTTGTATTCCTGGAACAGTAGTAGCCATCAGCAGATTTTCCCCCCCAACACGGGCTTATTCACCAAGTACTTCAAAGCCGAATTATCTGTAAACATTTGAAATTTTCCTCCTAACAGATAGTGTCGATACTTCTGTAATGCATAGACCATCTCCAAGCCCTCCCGTTCCGTGGTAAATTAGTTGCGCTTTGCACCAGAGAGTTTCCTACTGGAAAATGCAACCGGATGATCAATGTCTCCATCCCCAGGCTGTGTAAGGACCGGTCCTAGGAAAATTCCAGATGTGTCGATGTGAACATGGAACACCTTTGGCCAATCAGGAAAAATGAGGATAGGCACAAAGACCATCTTTCCTTGAGTAGCTCGAAGCTCTTATGACACTTGTCATCCCAAAAAAATGAAACATCCTTCTTAAGCAACTTTTCCATAGGCGTTGTGATCAGTGTGTACCCCTAAATAAACTTCCTATAGTAGCTTGTGTGTCTGGGGATTGAACGTAGCTGCTTTTCAGTTGTAGGTACTGCTAAGTTTATGATAACTGCAACTTTTGCAGGGTCAACCATCAGTCCTTGTCGGCACACTATGTGTTCAAGCAAGATTCTGAAGGGTACGCAGAACATACACTTCTTGATATTCAGGGAAATCTGGTTTTTTAGGCAGGCATCCAACATCATGCGCAGGTTTGAAACATGTGTCTTTATTAAGCCGAAGACAGTCCAATCATCAAATTACACCTCCAAAAATTTATGGATGAACTCTTTAAACAATGCGACTACTACTCGCAAGAAGCTGGCAGGGGAATTTTTGAGTCCAAACGGCATGACTGTATACTGAAAGGATCCCCATTCAATAGAAAACGTAGTTTTGTTGCAATATTTAGGTGCGATTCTGATCTGATAGTATCTTGATAACCCATTAGTGAATGAGTATGCTTCTTGGCCTCCTATGCTATCCAGGATCTCATCTGAGAATGGTGTTGGAAAAGGATCATGTACGCAGGCATCATTCAACTTGCACAAGTCCACGGAGACGCGGATTTCCCCCTTCATCTTCTTTTCCTGAACCACCATGGGGCTTACCCAATCTGACTGCTATATCAGTTCGATGATACCTGCAATGAGAATTTTATCGATTTCTTCCCCAACCTTCTGCTTATACTTAGGATTCAGTCGATAAGGGCACTTCTTGATAGGGTGTGTATCTGGTTTCAGTGTGATGCATATAACCCCTAAGTCCCCCGTGATCCCCTTAAGCTCTGAAAACTTTGTCGGAAATAAGTCTTGATATTCTGTGAGTGATTCCGCAACCTTGCCTACTCTCTCATCATCTGAGTAGTCCCCAATTTTAGCCATCTTGGGCTGCTCTTCCATGCCAATGTTAACCTCTCACAGCTTCAGAGGCTTCGTAACATCCACAGTGTGTAATGGAGGTCCCGCAACTACGCACTCTCCCTCTGACACTGGGATACAGACATTGCGCGAATTCTCCTCGCACTCTTCCATGATTATATTGTGTTAGTTGGAAATATCCTGCATCTGCGTTTTCCATGCCGGTACCCCAAAGGCTGTGTAAGAGATAGATTCATCGAATACAAAGGTATCTGTATCCTGTAGAGCTTTGTCAAGCACCTCTGTTCCTCCTATTAATCCAAATGTCGCCATGAATTCAGCCTTTAAGGTTTCCCAATGGCGAGTGCGCTGATGTAGCTCCGCATATAAGTACCATGCAGTGGGGATTGGTCCCAAGGCATGAATAAACAAGTGAACCCATTCTTCTGTAGTGCGGTCCAACCATTTCTCCATCCAGGGGAACAAATTTTCGTGTGGATCCCCTGGGCCAAGAAATATCTTGACGCGCACGTCATCCGGAGGCTCCAAGTGTAGGATCATAATATCCCGACATTCCTCCCAACCCTGGAACGGCCCCTTATGCGTGTCCCACCACGTTGCAAGTGTGGCACGCATGGCTAGATTAAGGGCCCATAGCCTTAATTCTCTTGGAACCTCCACTTCAAATGTTCACAAGAACTTTTTTATATTACCGGAACCATCAAAGTAGGGAATTTCTATTACCTCTGAGGATATGCATTAGAAGTTCCTTGTGATTCGTAGGCAGCGCAGTGTAGAGACATCATGTAACCAGTTTTTCCAATTTTCCATCTCTCTGTCGGAGTCATAAAAGCATTCGCTATCCTTTTCCCAGCAAAGCACACCATCGACCATAGGATTGATCTAGTCTACGTCCCTCGTAGTTAAATTATAGATGTGATCCACCTCCTCTTCCTCATGCACTAGCTCTGCATACCTTTCTCCTTCTATGGGGTCTATTAGTACTACCACCTATGTTCCTTCACTTTCAAACACCATGCTTCTCTTCTTCAAATTGATAATACCGCCCATATCTATGGCCCAGTCCAATCTTAGGAGCGCAAGATAGGGGTCTGCATCTTCCACAATCTGAATGACCATGAAGTTAGCCCAGACCTTAACTCCTGTGATATCTACCACGATCTTTGATAATTTCCCCAATGGTATGATCTTTTTCTAATTAGCCATGCACAACTGGATAGTGGACCATTCCAACTTAGGGTCTCCCATTTGCTGCCAAGTTTTCTTAGGTAGTACATTTGCATCTGAGCCTAGGTCTAGAATAACCTGATCCATCTCTTAATCACCAATCTGTGCGGTTAACCGTATCTCCCTACCTGTACGTCTCTTATGCTTATATAGCTTGTGCACATCCTTAACTTCCATGACTAGGGTTGTTCTTTCTGCACAACTGTCTATCAAAGCTTGGAGGTTTTCTACGGCCCTTTGGTTGCGTAGCAGCTTCATACATACTTGTAGGAATGGTTTGACCTCATCCTTGGCTCTACTGTTTGTGGGTTTCTGGGAAGCAGATGCCTCAGCCTGAGCCAAGTCTTGCTGAGATACAACAAAGGTTTCCTTTTCCTTTTGTAGGTCCAAACCTTCCTGTTTTGTGACTACTTTTCGGATCAGAGGCTCCGTCGTAGCTTTCTCCTCAACCCCCCCCAGTAGACATGCCACTACGTGTTATGACATTAACACTTGGTCCTTCATCTCGGGGTTCTACCTTAACCCTTTACACATTCTGCGTAGGTGTCTGTTGCTTTTCCTGCATCTTGGCTATCAGAATCGAGCAGTCTTTGATCACATGGTCTAGTTGTCTGCAGTATCTGCAGGATTTCCTTGTTGGGTTCATGCAGTCCCTTGCAAAGTGGCCTACCTCCCTGTAGTTATAGCAGATAAGTTGTCCTCTTCCCCTACCTTCACTTCCACCTTGGCCTCCTCCTCGACCCCTAGCTAGGGAGCCACCTATGCCTGAGGGGGATCTTGGTGAGGAAGGATCAGATTGTACCCTATATAAGTTTCCTTGATCTATCATTAGATCATAAGTATGGTAGTTCTGCTCATCATGTCCCATAGATCTACAAAACCTACACCATTGTTCCTTCACTTCTGGGACATATGCAGCAAGGCAGGGGCAGTGGTTGGTATAATGCAACCCAGCAATGCAACAATCATCACACCACAACACCGACCCACTTGGTCCCGTAGCTTCCCTAGGATGCAACAAGCTGGGCCCCCTGGCCTACATGCAGTCTTCTAGCAGCAGACAGTTATCCTTAGTGTGTCCATTCACCCTGCATCGTATGGACCATCTGTCAGGGCTAGCATCTGTTCCTTGCTCCTTCTGCAGATTTTGGATCTCCATGTGCATTGCCTCTATTTGTCCTTGTATTTGTTGTACTCCTAACTGGGTATCGTCTTTTGGCACAACTTCTAGCTTCATTGCAATATCCAAGGCCTTTTCCTATGATTCAATGGCTTGATGGACCATTGGCACGCGCAGGTGGGGCAACAACATAGCAATGAACCACTCCGTGTGCTGCCTGTCATCATACAAAAATCCTCCTTCTCTAATTACCTTTTTTAACTGTTTGTAAGATTCCCATACAGATTCAAACAGTCCTTGCTTGAAATATTTTAGTTCATTTACTATCTGAGAATAGGACTTAGGCTTCTTGAAATATTGTTTCAAGGCATTCTTAATCTCTTCAATGGTCACATTCGCATGCTGATCTATGTATCCCATATACTAGTCCAAGGCTCTTCCTTCAAAGGTAAGAGATAACTGTGCCCTTTTCACAGCATCATTGACCACATTCTGCATAGTACATACCAAACCTGCGACAAACCAAAACTGATCCATGTCTTCATCCCTTATGCCCTTGAAGGTAGGTAGCTTCATGTGTGAGGCCATTTCATCTTCTGGTGGGGGTGGAGGTACGGGTGAGTTCTTACCCCTATGCTGATTTAACGACAGTGTAGTTGGAGGTTCTTGTGTAGCCGAATCCCTTACTAGACTATAGACATATCTATCTTCTTCTTGGTTAGTTCTGTAGTACTTACCAATGCACGTTGTACCCTTGCTTTGATTGGAGCTCATTCACTCTGTATGGCTGCACAAAAAACTCTTTTTGCACAATAAGTTCTTAATCAGTAATGGAAGAGTTTTCAGAAACTTACCCTAGAAACCCTTGAAGAATCTTCATTCTGCCTCAGAGTAGGACACAAATTGATCAATTGCAAATTCCGTCACAAATCCCCTTATCATACTGTCCACCTAGTGATCTACCGTGCGGGTGATGGTGTTATCATTCTTTTCTAACTATCAGATCAGCTCTGGGGTCCACTACATGACTCGTTCATCAGCTCTGGGGTGTTATCATGGCAGTGACTTGCTTGCGTAGGCCAAAGTCTCACCCGAATTAGTATGGGAGGGTGTTGGAACCAAGTTTCCGCACCGAGAGAGAGAGTAGGTAAGTCAATCAGGTTTGTGTTCCAAGCCTATCGAGTTCGCACTAGACAAATCTAATCGCAATATTATTGATAATACAATCCATAGTATAACGAAGATATTCTCATGCACAGATCTAGTAAATACCTTCGCATCCACATGTGTAATCCCAATTTATCAGCACAGAACACTATAATCACAACAATTAACAGATCACAGATAAATATACCAAAAACGTCGATACTTTCACAGTTCGCAGTTATTAAACAGGAACTTTTGCAACTTAATCATATAGCCCAGGTTCACATCAATCATAACAAAATAGATCCAGATAACATCAAATGTCCAACAGTACTTTGCATATATATTAATACCAAAATCCACTTACAATCCCAAAATACCGCCTGCGCACACAGTCAGCAGGGTCCGCACACAGCAGGGCTGAGGACCTCCATGCGCACATCCAGCAAGATTCCTTACGCAATCAACCCGACAAAAGATCTAACAATTCATGCCTAGCATCAATCTCAATTCTTGCCTATCTTAAGACTGAACAAAGGTTCATCTATTTATATCAATTTAGCCTACGCATCCAATGGTTCGTAAACCATGGTTTGCGGACTCTTGGTCTACCCTTGACTCATTACAATGCCTTTGGGGCTTTGACCCACACCAAAACCCCTGCGTTAGACTAAATAATACCAAAAATATACAAAAATAGTCAAAATTCGCAGCTTTAGGAGACCCTGCTCCAACACATATGTAAATTTGTGTTTTTATATTAAATAAACATGCATATTGTATGATTTTTTTTTTAATTTAGTCACAAAATCGTACTAATTAATTTATGTTTATTAATAATGAACATATAAAATCAATCTAAAACTACTAATTTAGTAGTTTATACTAACTAATGATGAACACAAATAAAATGAATACGACTAAATTAGTTGTTTATAATGATTATTAATGAAAGCAAATTAAATGACTATAGACTATTAAATTAGTCGTTTATATAATGAATATGAAACAAATATATATATATATATATCTATATATATATATATATATATCTATATATATATATATATATATATATATATATATATATATATATATATATATATATATATATATATATAGATATGACTATTGAAAATGATAAATTTATGATTAAAAATGATGACTAAATTTTTCATATATACGACTATTAGTAGCTAATTTATAGTATCTTATAACACGACCAAAATTTTGGTCATATTTATCTGGTCATTAATTGGTTTTCATGGGTGATCATATAGTAATATATTTTGTTTTATATTTGGTCATTAATTATGGAAATTAATGACTAAATCAATGACTGGCTTAATGACCAAGTTTATGACTAAATATACTACTAGATGATGAAATTTAGACAACAAATTAATGACTAAAATTTGGTTGCATTATAAGATACTATAAGTTAGATACTACTGGTCATCGACTAAAAAATGGTCATTTATATGTAAAATTTAGTCATTTTTTAGTAAGAAATTAGCCATTTTGTACTAGTGGAGCAACATAGGTTAAAAATACTTTAACCTAGTTGATTTATTAACTATTTTATAAATAAAAATGGTTGCAAAATAAGGCTTAGGACCCCTTCTCTCTCCTCTCTAACATGATGTGTGGAAGCATTTGATTCATTGGTGATGATGTTAGCATGAAATATATGGAAGAAATTTGGAAGATTATTTTGGTACCTTAGTGGGCCAAATATGAGTGACACGTGTCATCACTCATATTGAGCCACATAAAATTGGTGACATTAACATGACGACAACTGGAAGATACTTCCCCAAAATATTTCGCAAGTGTCTGTGGGAGTTATAGCTGGGAGATGGGGATTCAGGTAGGTGGGAGACATTGTAGTCACAGAGGTAAGCATGACGTGCCCAGCAGAAAAAAAAATCTTGGATGGCTCGAAAAAAGAAAAAATAAAACCTAGAAGTACATCCCTGTAGGATCCTGGAAGGATATCCAGGGAGAAGGAAGAAGAAACAATAAAGAGGTAAATCTAGGAAGGATCAACCCTAGAGGAAAAACAAAGGAAATTTTCTAGAAGCTGATAGACCTGGGAAACAGGAAAAGTGTTGACAAGTGGCATTCCGTTACGTGACAGAAAGCACGTTAGGTCACAATTTTTTATGTATTTCTTTGTATTGTGAACAAGGGCCTATGGTGGATGATCTATTAGCATATTATCTTTTTTTTTCATGATAGAGATATTTTTGGAAATGTTTTATACAAAGCCTTCATGATTTGGCATGGAATCATCGACAACTTGAATTTGGCGGTTATGCCAAATATAAAAAGGAGTACAAAATCTCTAAAACACAAGAATGAAAAAGTTTGAAACTCTAATGGCAGCATGGATAATTTTGGAGGAAAATTTATCCAAAATAATAAATTTGGAGATTCACCAAATTTATAACAACCTCAACTAAATCTTGTAACTCACCAGAATCAAAGAAAACAACACTTTAACTCAATTCTTCTCAGGGAAAAAACGAAGCAGTGTTTGAATACTTCAAGAACGCATTGAGATGACTCATCAAAAATAGGACAAGGAAAAAATAAGGGATTCATGTAAAGATCAAAGTGCAAGACAACTAAGTTTCAATTTCAAAATATCAGTCCAAATTTCTGAGTCGAATTTGCAAAAGAGGAGAAATAGGAGAAAAAGAGAGAGAGAGAAGAGGAGGAACAAAGATTTGGAATTGTGGTGAGTATGGTGAAATCACTGAAGGTTTTTTAATGGTGTTTTTTGTGAGTTTTTGAGAGACAAATTGATATATATTGTAAAATGGATTTACTTCATGATTTGAGTATGAAAATTCTATTAAAGATGAATCATTGAGGTCATGCAAGTAGTAGCTTGCGAGTCAGGGGTTGTAGCTCCTTCTAGTAGTTGCTTGTAAATATTTATGGGTTTAAGCTCGTTTCAGCAGTGGCTGATAAACTTAGGGTTTGTAGCTCCTTTCAGTTGTATATGATAAATCAAGGATTTGTTTCTTCCTGCTAGTTTTATCCAGATAACTTTGTAATAGTAAGTTATAGTTTTCCTTGTAAATAAATTGAAAGGAACATTTGAATAATTTTTGTGTTCTCATTGTGATACATATGTTATGTATTTTGATGCTCATATAAATTAATTATTGGAAATTTTATTGTTATCCTATGTTTTATAGCATGTGAAGAAAATTTTAAAGTTCCTACAATACTGATTCACCCCCCCCCCCAGTATTTTCCTAGTTTATAACAATTGGTATTAGAGCATCCATGATGACCCTACCAGGTCAATACTCCATCATCAACAACTGGAAAACATAAGGTTACATCACAAGTCTCAAGACAGAATCTCCAACCCTTCCTATCCCCATCTATTTGGTAAAGAATAATGGCCAAAGTGTCCTCAGACACGTAATTTTATTAATCACAAAAAAACAATTACATTGGAATTATGCAAGAGTTTACACCCGAACAAGCCAACCACTCTTGCAATGAGCTATTTATAAGCTCAATGTCCTAACTTCCACTAATTTTGGATAAATTATTAAATAACAAGTGTCCAATTACATTAAATGAGCTTCTAACTATTCTACTAACTTTACTCCTAACTTAGAACCTAGGAAACGACTCTTTTCTAGAGTCCTATTTTTTTAATAACAAATTTCTATTTCTAAATATCTCAAAGATTTATTAAATATACTAGAATAATAATTATTAATTTAATATCTTAAATTAATAATTATTTTATTCAATCATTATAACCTATGATAAAATTTATTTTGGATCATCTAACATTCCCCCCTATGATCCAAAGATACATTACAACAAATACCAAGTTCATCCATGAACTTAGTAAATTTTATTCTGCCAAGAGGTTTCGTGAAAATGTCAGAGGTCTAATCTTCTGAAGGGAAAAACACTGGCTTGATGACGTCCTTTGCAATGAGAGATATAATATGATGATACTTGGTGTCCACATGCTTTGTCTTTGAATGGAAAACTGGATTCTTGGCAAGCTTTATTGTTGATTGATTGTCGATGAATAATGAAGTAGCTTTTGCTAGAGGAATTCCCAAGTCCTGTAAAACTCGACGTAACCAAAAAATCTCACATGTTGATTCCCATGTTGAAATGTAATCTGCTTCTGCTGAAGAAGTGGCCACTATATTTTGCTTCTTGCAACTCCAAGAAACTACAGCTGACCCCATGTTCATTAAGTAACATGAGGTTGACGCCCTGTCATCAATACTGCCAGAAAATTTGGCATCTGAAAATCCACCAAGTACAAAATTTTTAGTCTTTTTGTAAATAAGACCAAAATCTTTTGTTCCTTGGATATAGCGAAGAACTCTTTTGGTTGCATTCCAGTGGCTATCTAGTGGTTCCTGCATAAAATGTGAAATAATACTGACTGCATAAGATAGATCAGGACAAGTGGTTGTCAAATAAATCAAGCTGCCAATCAACTGTCTGTAAGTAGTGTTGTCCACCTTTTCCCCCCTTCAAATTTTGAAATTTTTAAGTTTTGTTCCATAGGGGTGAGGACAGGCTTACAATCCTGCTTTCCAAATCGCTAAAGAATTTCTACTGCATATTTAGTCTGGGAAATGAAGATATAATGTGGATGTTGGAATACTTCAACTCCAAGATAGTAGTGAAGTAGTCCTAAATCTGTCATCTTAAAACCTGCATGTAATTCCTTTTTCACCTGTTCAATGTGATCATCATTATTTCTTGTGATGATCAAATCATCGACATACATAATGAGAATGACTATATATTTTCCCTGTTGGCGCACATACAAAGTATCATCAGATTCACTGCAATGAAAACTAACTTTGCGAAGGTATTCATTCATTTTTGCATACCAAGCGCGGGGATCTTGTTTTAATCCATATAAAGCCTTGATTAATTTGCAGAATTTATGTTCTTGCCCTTCAACTTCAAACCCTGGTGGTTGTGTCATATATACATCTTCCTGTAAGTCCCCGTTGAGAAAAGTGCTTTTGACATCCATTTGATGAACTTTCCACCCTTTATGAGCGGCCAATGCCAGTGTTAATCTAATGGTGTCCCATTTAGCTGTAGGTGCAAAAGTTTCTTCATAATCAATGCCTTCCTGCTGCGCAAAACCTTTAGCAACAAGTCTTGCTTTATACTTGTCAAGTTCGCCATTTTGGTTGTACTTAACTCTATAAACCCATTTGCATCCTATGGGTTTAACATTTGGAGGACAATCAACTAGTTTCTAAGTGTGGTTATCAATTACTGCTCTATATTCATCAACCATGGCTTATTGCTATTATTTATGTTTGATTGCTTCTTTGTATGTGGAAGGTTCAATAAAATCATGTGCTAGCAAGGCGAAATTTGCTTCACTTCTGTGTTTCTGTCTTGTTCCTGTTTTATTTTGTTCATCATGCTTTACATCTTTCAATAGTTGAACTGCCCATTTTGGAATTTTTTGCTCACTTGTTTGAGAATTTGAGAATTCCCCATCATTGTAAAGGGGATTAATGTAAATTGATGTTAATCGTTCAAGTGGTGAATCTGGAGAATCATTGTCAGAAGAGCTGCAGCTGCTTGGACATGTTGATGAACTGCTATAAGACCCAGATGATTTTGTTGAAGTAGATGGACTGGATGACTCATATTCAAAGGAAGGAAAATCAAGTTCATACCAATTTTGTGAAGTTGGTTGACTTTGCATATTTCCTTTCCTTTTACTGCCCTTAGTTTCTAACTTGTGAAGAAGACTTTCGATTTCTTCAACACTCTTACTCTCTGTTTCATCAAAAATGACATCCCTACTCACAATAAATTTTCCATTGTTCAAAAGACAATACCCTTTATTTTCATCTGAAGAGCCAATAATTTTGCATTTCAAACTTCTTGAATCAAGCTTAGTTCACTTTTCTTTGGGAACTAAGGCATAACAGATGGATCCAAAAACTTGAAGATGTTTAACTTTAGGTTTGAAACCAAAACAAGCTTCATAAGGGGTGATTCCTTCTAAAGAAGCAGTTGGAGATTTGTTTCTTAGATAGACAGTTGTATGGATTGCTTCTGTCCAATATGTTGGACTTAACCCTTTGAAAGTTAACATGGATCTCGCCATGCCAAAAAATGTGCGATTCATCCTTTCTACGACTCCATTTTGTTGTGGAGTGTAAACATTTGTAAGATGCCTTCTGATTCCATTTTCACTGAAATAAGTTTTGAATTCATTTGAGTTGATTCTCCCCCATTACCTTTCCTGAGAGTACCTATCTTTTCTTTGACCTCATTTTCAACAAGTTTTCGAAAAATTTTAAACTTCTCAAATGCTTCTGACTTGTTTTTCAAGAAGTAAAACCAAGTCATTCTGCTAAAATCATCAATAAATAGAAAGAAATATTTGCAACCACCTAATGAAGTTTGTAGTGGACCACACACATCACTGTGAACTAGTTGCAGCAGCCTGTTTGTGCGCCATGTACTTGTTAGAAAACTTTCTCGACTTTGTTTGCCATAAATGCAGGCTTCACATTTTGCATTTTCCTTGTTGAAAGTTGGAAGTCCTTTAACCATCCCTTGTTTCTACAATTGAGAAAGACTATCAAAATTCAAATGTCCATATCTTACATGCCATAATCTTATAGGTGAAATTCCTGTAGTAACTGCTCCTACAAAATCAGAATACCTTGGAATAACTGTTCCTTTCATCCTTAATAATTTTCCATCTTCATATCCTGTCATCATTGTTTGGAAGTTCTGTTTGACTGAAATAATTTTAACTAAGCCATCTTCCATAATTATTTGATGTCCTGCTTGTAGAATCATGACCAAAGACAACAAATTTTTCTTAAAGTTGGGTACATACCACACATTGGAAATCAATTTTTCTGCAATGTCAGGGAGAAAAACTTTGACTGCACCTTTTCCATAAGGCGTATGTTTTGTATCATCTGCTAGAAAGATGGAATTAATATGGCACTCTTGAAAATTCCAAAATAAATCTCGTCTACAGGTCATGTCCTGAGTCACCCCTGAATCCAAAATCAAAGCATCTTCATAATCACTCTTAATATAGGAGGAAATTTGGATTGCTGGTGAAGAAGTGAAGACATATTCTGAGTCATTATTATATTGATCTTGATCATTTGCAAACTGTGTTGAAGGCTGTTGAAACTTAGAAATTTTATTGATAGATGTGCGACAATCTGAAGCATAGTGACCAACTCTGTTACATTGCCTACAAACAATTTGACTCAAGTCGGTGCCTCTTCCTTGAGACTGTCCTCGACCTCTGTTTTTTCCTCTGTTTTGAGATTTTCCTCTCCCTGGATTATGTCCTATTCCTCTGTTTTGATTGTTACCTCTGCCTTGAGAATTGTTTCTGCCTGAATTGGAGCCTCTATTGGAGTTTTTTCCTCTGTGTTGACTACGACCATGACCTTGCGCTGCTTGATTTTGATTAAAATTATATTTTCCTTTGTTTCTGGAATTGTCAGCTGAAGAGTTTCTAGTACTGGCCTCTGTGAGAAAAACATCTTCACAAACTTTCTTTTTCTTCCCAAAAGTTTTATCATGTTGAGTCAACATTTCACAAAGCTCATCAAAATTTAGCTTTTCTAACTTTCCAGTTAGTTGTAGAGTTTCCAAAAAATGTGTGTAGGAAGAAGGAAGCCCAAAAATTAAAATTGTGACCATAGAACTATCATCTACTGCTTGAAAGCCAACATTAACAATTTCCTACTTAATATTCTTAAGTTTGGAGATGTATTCAAGAATATCTCCTTCTTCAGTCAATTTTTGATGCAACAATTTTAATTGTAGGTCAACTCTTTTTGATTGAGGTTGAGTATCAAAAAAATATTTAAAAGTTCTCAAAGCAGACCATGCATCTTTAGCATTTTTGATATGGACATACATTTCATCATTGACAGAATATTTAATGAGAGCTAATGCTTTGGCATTTTTAACTTCCCATTTTGCTAGTGCAGCTGAATATGTAGGTTTATTTGGCTTTACATCTCCATCACAAATATCATGCCATAGTTCATTATAAACGAGAGTGCTTTCGATGAGGCGTTGCCATGTTTTGTAAGATTTTGAGCCTTCAAGTTTGTCAGAATCAAAAAAGAAATTAATCAAATTAGACATTGTAGTGTTTAAATTTCACACCACGAATCAAGCTCCAAAAAATATCAATATGCACAACACAACAGCAACACATGACGCAAAAAAAACGAACCATAGGGGCTTGGCCTTGACCCTCGAATAATTGTTGAAACATGAGAAAATTGACTAAGCTTTACACTTGGCTCTAGTCAATTTCTCAAATATTTACAAGGCAACTTTCAAAATTTGACTTATACAATAGTGCTCTTGCACAATCTGGTAAAAAAAATTTACCCCCCCTCAAAATAAAAATTACTTTGAGTCACACTTATCTCTCCAGAAACAAATTACAAAAAATCACCTTATTACTCCATTACAAAAAAAAAATTACTTTCCTCCAAATATATATATATATATATATATATAGAGATATTACAATAATATTACATAAAAAATACTACTTATTCCTCCAAATACAAAGTGATACTTTACTCAATTACAAGAGTACATGAACCTGAGCCCAAAAAATCTCATGTAATTAAACCTTCAAACAATTCTTGGAAGAACACACGGCTTATTTAGTGCAGATTGGAGAACAAATCATGGATTGTGAACAACATATGAATATCGAGCTGCAAAGTTAAGGCTGAGTCGAATCTTGTTTCAAACGTCCATGAAGCAATCGGTTTCTAAGAAAACTTGTTCCAGATAAATCTCCAGGTGTGCTGGAAAAGTTGTACAGCTCCCGTGACTTGGGAATCACTTCGAACCAGAAATCCAATCAGGGGTCTTCTTGTGAACAATAACCAAGTCCATCACAGCTTTCAGATATCAGAAAAACAAAAAACATTGTATTCATTGTGAAGGTGCTTGGAATGAAAAGGCCGCAAGTTCGAGTTTCAGATTAAGTTGAAAGGAAAAGACAAATGAAATGGGTGATATCTTTGCATTTCATTTGAAGGGAAATGAGATGGGTGCGGTTATAAATAACGCACATGATCTGTTTAGCAACAAAAAAATTCACCAGTTGACAACGAATATGCTAACGCTTTTCTTACAGTTCAACCAAATTCACCAGTTCGGCATTCATTCACGGGCTTCAATTCGAACCATAAAAGACAGAGCCTTCATTTACGGGCTCGGAATTCATTCATTCTCGCCTCTTTTGCTTTGCGTCCAACCTGTTCTCGTGCTGCATGCTTCATAACACGTTTTTCTAGGTGGAAATGGCAAGAGCCGTAGCAGTTCCTCACAGCTGAGGATTAAACTCAATATTTTTCTGATCGATTCAATGGAGTTGAGTTTTCCGTGACCTGGTAGAGCTAGAATCCTCCTCCACATATGCACTGCAACATTACCGTAGCTCTGATACCAAAATAATGGCCGAAGTGTCCTCGGACACATAATTTTATTAATCACAAAAAAAAAATTACATTGGAATTATGCAAGAGTTTACACCCGAACAACCCAATCACTCTTGCAATGAGCTATTTATAAGCTCAATGTCCTAACTTCCACTAATTTTGGATCACTTATTAAATAACAAGTGTCCAATTACATTAAATGAGCTTCTAACTATTCTACTAACTTTACTCGTAACTTAGAGCCTAGGAAACGACTCTTTTCTAGAGTCTTATTTTTTTAATAACAAATTTCTATTTCTAAATATATCAAAGATTTATTAAATATTCTAGAATAATAATTATTAATTTAATATCTTAAATTAATAATTATTTTATTCAAACATTATAACCTATGATAAAATTTATTTTGGATCATCTAACAAAAAATGCCTTTAAAATAAATATGCATAAACCTGGAAGGATTAATTTCAGAGTCACAAAATCACGACCGTAATGAATCTGCAAAAGCCCACTAAAAAGGCACTAAATCATAAAGACTTAATCTAAGTGAATATGCATAAAAATCTATTCCAAACTCTTAAAAGGTGTTGGAACCTAAAAATAGCTACACTTTGCCACTCTCTACTAGATAAGGACCTGGTTATAATAGCCATCCTCCCAATGAACAACATCTTGCAAATAAAAAATGCCCTCCTATAAGTTTTTGTACTTGTACCACTTTGAATGAATAGAGATTCTAGACTTGCAATCGTTGTAAGTGATTTTGCTACAAGTGAACTAACTTACAATGTTCAGTAATACAAAATGCATGCCACACCCAGGAATAGCATTGAACAAATGGCTCAAGGATAAAGAGTGAATCTATGGAACTATAATCCCTTTTCCCTGGGAAGAAACAAGTGTACTAAATAGGCCTTGCAATAGATCTGGCATAAATATATTTCATTTTGTTTCCAATCTACTTCTACTCAATCACACTTGATATTCCGATAAATTCTTCTTACAAACAATGTAAAGCCCAGGTAACCAATAGCCCCAAAAAGGATGCCTAAACCAAGGCAGAACATTAGAGTGTAGCCAAAATAGAAACTGATCTAGAAAAATGCAAACATATTTGTCTTCATGTGGTAATAGTATATAGAATAAAGATACGCATACGCAGATGTTGGTATGGATCTACCATTTTCCCAAGCTTACAATCACTTAACTTTTCATTGTAAACACTGCCTATGATTACTCTGCCTCTCTGAGGTTAATCCGATTTCATGAGCTTTGCAAACATATTTTTATTTCCTTCTACGTTGACAACTCCAATGCTTCAACGGAGACAAATTGTTATATTTACACAGGGATCCTTCACTATGACATCTCAAATTCACAGATATACCCAAATTCATACTTCTCCTGTGTTGCAGCCTCGATGCTACCACTCTTCTTCTCCAGGTGCTTCAGTTCACAAATCTAAAATTTAGACCTTCTCACTAGTTCTTCTTTGGCAATCAACGTATTACTCTTTAGCATATTTATGGGTAGGCTAACATCCAATGACTTTCTACCCAAAATGCAGCTGATCAAACAACGCTCTTATATGTATTTTCAATCCCATCATAAAATACACTTGGAATATTCTAGTTCTCTATCAACACTTCATTATGACATCGAATTCACCATTCTAACCATATTCCTATACATTATATTTCTCCACGCATTGCTGAGAGGTAACTTTGATTTATTCAATGATTGATAGTTGAGATTCTTCTGACACTCCAGGAATTCCAAATCCTTAGCTTCTCCACAAACAAACAAAATCACTTACATCTAGAATTCCTCATTCAAGGATTAATTCCTACATTGATTCATCAAATGTACATAAACTTAAAATCCTCACAATCACACGATGATTCCAGAGATATGCAGTCCATCGAAATACACATTCAATATTAAATTCAATAACAATCATGCAACCAAGTACTCAAGTAATATACACATAGAATCACAAGGGTAAGTACACAACCATTGTTGAAGCTTTTCTTCATTCATTAAATGAAAAATTGTACATCCATTGAAAATATTTCTAATCTATCTACTATGGCCCCTCTATTCTATTCTTGGCCATATTCTGCCTATCTATCTTCCTGGCCTGATTTTATTCATTTGAAATTTCCTCCTCTCTCTCTCTCTCTATTTTTCATGCCCCTAGACTTACAATTATAAAAAAAAATACATATTTATGGATCATTTTGGATCCATGATCTTCTCCATAGATCACTCAACTAATTCCTAAAATTTCTAATGCCACTTTTAACTAAACTAATCCTCTATTCTAGGATCCCCTAATCCATAAGATCTCTATGATATCTTCACAAGTCAAACACCCCTCACATTCTCACATAATTTATTAAAAATATAGAAATTTCTTATTAATAAATTAAAAACATCACAACCCCTAAGTCAACCAAATATACAATGATTTTCTGAGCATAATGCTCCTGCATCAAACTCCCAAAGTTAAAATAAATCATGATCTCCAGATCATGTGTCTCCAATCATTGTCCTCCTGGATCCCAGAATTTGTTTTGCAGTGATCTATTTGCTTCATTTAAATGTTGTTCATGTACTCTATTGTCTTTTCTTGATACTCCTTGTTTCCATATCTTATGTTGTAGTGTTGCACTGTCCTTACTTTCATCATTATTCACTCTCCATTCAAATTTATAGTGGATTACTTGCTTTGTACTGTTATATATTTTCTTAGGAACTTACATCAATTTCCATAATTCATCTCTGGCCTCTTACAACTCAGTTTTCTGGTGTAAACAAACCTTATTTTCATTGTTCTGCCACTGCACATTGTTGCAATATGTCCATTTATCTTCAAACTGTTGATTACCTTCTTCAACCTTTTTGCTTCAACTTCTTCTATTATTCTTGAGATTGTTCCAGATACTGCTATAGATATTTTCGCCACCCAAACTTCCTGGATATCCTTTAAGATATCTCCCTCTGCAATATCCAATTGCAATATCCAATTGTTGCTCCTTGTCTGTAAATTTATTTTCAAAAAGTAAACTTCTCTCCAATTCCCTGACTGCAGTAAAAATTTTACTCACACTTCTCTGTATATTAGTTAACATAACATAGCTTAGCAAAATAACATCTAATTCTGTCTCAACCAAAAATTGAGACATTCTTCTATCAATTTCTACAATCCCTTTCTCATGCTCAGATTCTTCCGGCAAATAGTTAAACAATTCACTTTCTACTTGATTCTTTTCAAACACCTCATCACTATGTTGCTTATCAATTCCATCATAACTCTCCTCATTTTCCTTGATAACATCTCATAGTTTTCCTTTAGATCCTTGACTAATCATGGTATTCAATTCAGTCTCCTTTATTTCTAAGACCGATTCTTATTTAGCATGAGATATATCTGTCCCATATTCCTTTACATTTCTAATCTTCTCTTTGTCACTGTTATGTGACACTTCCATTTGTCCTTCTGGGCTGACTGAATCTTCCTCATTCACATCTCTACCTATGCATTATTCAAGAAACATCATTTCTTCATCAAAATTACTAAAAATTAAATCATTTACCTGAGGTCACAATCCATGGCTTGACTCATACTCCCTTAACAAACTTTCTAACAATAAAATCTCTCTGTTAGCTTCCTCAAGTGTTGATCTGGATTTATGCAGGAACGCAACAGAATAAACACATAACCATAAACACAGAGATGAAGTTGAAATAACACTTCATTTCATTAATATCAAAGAATTGAAACTTGCTTACAGACAGAATGGAAATAAAACTAGCTAGGGCGCTGGTAGCTATCTCTGAGAAGGGATGTGGCGGCTACAGGCCTCTGAACTAAGTTACAATGAGGGTCGAGGGCCTATTTATTATTTAGAAACAATGGGAAATCCTAAACAGCCAAAACCCTAACCCTAGGAGATGAAGCGCCAAAACTATGGGCCCCGTTTGGGTAAATTGGTGTTTCAACTTCCTAGGGGCGTAACTTTGGCATACGATCTTCATTTGACGCGTACCATACCTCGTTAGAAATATCTATCCAAGGAATACAAATTTTGAACAAGAAACATCAATCCATGGACCCATGTTGCTCTCCGTTTTTCCAAAAAACGTCGTTTAGGGCCTCAAAACGGCTCCGGAAGTTCAGGACCCGAAAAATTGCTAAAAATAGTAAGTTGTGCTGAAACTGAAAAACTAAAAGTGACAATGGTGGGGCCCCAAGTGGAATAGGTAGGTGACCACCAATATCCACCTGGATCAAGTGTTAAATTTGTATGCTTGATATATTCCTTCTCTTCTACTTGCTTTTGGTACCCATATAAGCCAAACTCCCTCTACTTACAGCTCTAACAGTATGCTGAAAAGCAATATTTTCCTCCAAATTTGTATGAGCTTCCTCATGAGACCTAACCGTCTCATCCTTCTTCTTTAAAAAAAAATTTAGATTTTGTCTCTCCTCTTCCTCTTCTTTGACAATACCCAAATTTTTTCCATCATCATGTATTACACCTACAAACATACGCAAATTATTAATTTCAAAATAATAAGGCTCAGTGGCCTCAACTGATGGTTCAAACATCATTGCTCCATCTTCAAGTTCATAAGGAACTTGTTCTTCTCTAGCAACTTTGTTTTGTTGTAGCTAAACTCCTTTTAGCTTCTCCATCCTCAATTGAACATCCATTATCTTCTCAAGCTTCCTAAGCTCCTCTATTAACTGCGTATTCACATGATGCTCTCCCTTCTCTTGTAGCCTGTGCGATTTCACCTTCTTTCTCATTATACAAACATACCTTTGGTCTTCTTTATCTCTGTGGAACAACTCCATCAACAAACTAAGATGGATTCATATCTCAGCCTTTTCTTTGTCATACTCTTCATCATTCATATTCCTTCCCATGCCATTTGCTTTGGAATATTATTTCTCTCTTCCTCTACTGTGACTTCTCTCTGAACCTCTGCTATGACTATCAATATTCATCTTCTTCTCCTTCTCCATGTGTTTCCTCACACTTGTTATGAGCTGCACTAAGCCTCTACAATAACATTTATCTTTCACCCTACTACAACTACCTCACCAAGCTTCTCCTCAGTACTTGGTCTTTTTTCAATATTGGTTCTTTATCTGGAACCTTCTAAGCTTTCTTCTTTGCTCCTTCTAGGCTTCTACACTTCAACTCATCTTCTCTTGAGAAAATTCAACCATTCTCTTATATTCCAATCCTCAGTTGGAACAATCAGGTTCTGCCACACTGTTCTTTCTCAAGAAGTCCTTTTCGCTTCTTTCATCATCACTTCATAGCTTCATCGTCACTTCATAGTCCTTGTCGCTTCTTTCATCGTCGTTACCTACAATTCAAAAAATGTTAGAATAAATTCCATTAACTATCAAATCTTAATAGACTTGCTCCTTGCTATCAAGATTTCGAAAGCTTGTTGCTGCCAAATTTTCATGGCCACTTTAAAATTCTTCTACTCAGCTTCCATCCCTGGCTAATCTAACCTCTTTCCCTTGCATGTAACTACTTATCCCAAAGTGGCTTTCCTTCTTATCAAGAACTTATTTGTCCTCCTTCAGTTATAAGCTTCTTCTTATCCTGCATATAAAATATTTTAATTCACAAAACCTTATCTACATACCTTCTGTCTGTCTTCAAAAGAGCATTCCTACTCTGATACCAAATGATGACCCTACCAGGTCAATACTCCATCATCAGTAACCTAGAAACATAAAGTTACATCACAAGTCTCGAGACAAAAACTCTAACCCTTCCTATCCCCATATATTTGGTAAAAATTTCCTTTCAAATTAATATGCATAAACCTGGAAGGATGAATTTTAGAGTTATAAAAGCATGACAATAATGAATCTGCAAAAGCCCACTAAAAAGGCACTAAAGTGTAAAGAATTAATCTAAGTGAATCTGCATAAAATTCTATTCCGAACTCTTAAAAGGTGTTGGAAATTGAAAATAGCTACAGTCTGCCACTCTACTAGATAAGGACCTAGTTCTAAAAGCCATCCTCCCAATGAACAACATCTGCAAGCATGTAGGCAGAAGTAGTCATCTTGCAAATAAAAAATGCCCTCCTATAATTGTTTTTTTGTGGACATGTACTTGTAATGCTTTGAATGAATATATATGCAAGAATTGTAGTTGATGTAAGTGATTTTGCTACAAGTGAACTAACTTACAATTTTCAGTAATACAAAATGCATGCCACACCCAAGAATAACATTGAATAAATTGCTCAAGGATAAAGAGTGAATCTATGGAACTATAATCCTTTTTCCCTGGGAAGAAACAAGTTCACTAAACAGGACGTGTAATAGCTCTGGCATAAATATATTTCATTTTGTTTCCAATATACTTCTCCTCAATCACACTTGATATTTTGATAAATTCTTCTTACAAACATGTAGAGCCCAGGTAACCAACAACCCCACAAAGGATGCCTAAACCAAGGAAGAACATTAGAGTGTATCCAAAATAGAAATTGGTTTGGAAAAATCCAGACATCTTTGTCTTCATGTGGTAATAGTATATAGAATAAATATACACATACGCAGTTATTGATTCGGATCCATCATTTTCCCAAGCTTACAGTCACTTAACTTTGCATTGTAAACACTGCCTATGATTAGTCTACCTATATGAGGTTAATCCGATTTCATGATCTCTGCAAACATATTTTTACTGCCTTCTGCGTTGACAACTCCAACGCTTCAACAGAGACAAATTTTTATATTAGACAGGGATCCTTCACTATGGCATGTCAAATTCACAGGTATACCCAAATTCATACTTCCCCTGTGTTGCGGCCTCAATGCTACCACTCTTCTTCTCTAGGTGCTTCAGTTCACAAATCTAAAATTTGGAGCTTCTCGTTGGTGCTTCTTTGGAAATCAATGTATTACTCTTTCGCAGATTTATGGGCAAGTTAACATCCAATGACTTTCTACCCAAAACGCAGCAGATAAAACAACGCTCCTATCTGTGTTTTCAATCACATCGTAAAATAAAATTTGGTT
The DNA here is from genome assembly GCA_034641835.2 of Pinus albicaulis. NCBI lineage: Eukaryota > Viridiplantae > Streptophyta > Pinopsida > Pinales > Pinaceae > Pinus > Pinus albicaulis. Next base: position 1,039,718,283 of record CM076575.1, read on the forward strand.
GTTATGGTTATCTATCAACACTTAATTATGACATCGAAACCACCATCTGAACCGTATTCATGTACGCTATCTTTATCCATGCATTTTTTTTCCACAGAAAAAATAGTAGCTTATTTTAATATGAAATAAAAGTTACATGTTGTATATGCATAGAGCATATTCATATCATCAATAAATATGTATCATGATATAAAAATAGATAGAAAAAATAAATACATTTGATAAATGTTCGAATAGATACATGTTGTGTATCACAACAATATTAACATAACAGTCTGTGTTCAGAATATGATATAAGTGACCAAAAATACATCAAGAGATGCCTCTGGTGTGATTTTCACCCCTTCCTTTGATCAAGATCAAATTTATGGTGAAAATACTAATAAAATGCACGATCGTTCTTCTCCTATATCTCCATATTATTTCTCAATAGGTGCGTCGCTTCCTTGGATAGGAGATCATAAATCGTGTTCCTCTCCCTGTATGTATGTTGACATAATATGAAATGAAAATGTGTTTTGATTTGAAGTACTTCGTCCAATATACTTTAGAGTGTGTGCACGTGACAGTTTGTGAGTAGGTTGAACCAGTCAATGATGATTTTGGAATCACCAAAGATTTGAAGATTATAGCAGTTTTTAGTAATGGAAAATTGTAGAAGAAACAGTAAGCAAGAGAGTTCAGCAAAATTATTGGTGCCACGTCCAAGACCAATCTTGACTTTGAAGAAATGTAGAGGAGTAAAATGTATAAGGAAACCACATCTACAACCATCTATTTGTGCAGAGCCATAAAAATATGCCAAGGTTAGGGAGTGAAAAATATTTTCAGGGATGATAGTCCGAGGAGGGGGAGGTGGGGGGTCATCTGTAACCATATGATATATGGAGATAATGTGAGCAGCAGGTGAGGTCCAATTGAGTGGATATTTGTGAAATATGTCCTGATTGTGAGCAATACAAATTCCCCAGAAAACTAATAGGGGAAGGTTATGGAGCTTGTGGGGATTAGCAGATAGCCACCAGGTCTCCCATGTTGTGGATACAAACTGTCCCTCCCAGCGATGTTGGAGGTTGAGGGAGGTGACGATGAGATGCCAAAGATCATGGATGGATGGGCAGTTGAGGAATAGGTGCACGGTGTCTTCAGCAGCAGCAACACAAAGGATATATCTGTTAGGTCCAATTTTTGAGTGCTTTTGGAGATTAGCTCCCGTAGGAATTTTATCAGATAGTATGCACCACATGAGAAGCCTAGCTTTAGCAGGTCCTTTTAATTTCCAAAGGGTGTGCCACTAAGGGAGAAGAGTAGCAGGACGATGTGGACTTTAGATATGTAGGTACCCTTCTTTTGGAGTGTATTTTCCATGTTTTTAAATGTTCCAGATGAGTTCATCCTCACGGTCTGTGATTTTGACATGATATTATTTTAAGGAATCCAAAAATGTAGTCCACATCACCTCCCATTGTGGATGAAGATGTAAATCTAGATGATTCAACCAGCCTTGAGTGAATATGGTAGATCAGTCTATGTCATCAATTTTATTTAGTGTGTGAATACCAGCTCGGTTGAGAGTGTCGATGAGTGCAGGCGGGAGGATGTGAGCATTTCTGCATCCCATCCAAGGATCCCATCCAATGTGTGCCATTGAACCTAAACCGATATTCCAGGCCAGGCCACTACTAATGTGATTGATGGAACACAATATAGCTCTCCAGATCATGGAGCAATTGGGTTTGTGCATGGAGTTGATAGAGCCATTCAAAAGTGTTTTTTGGGTGGATGTATTTGAGTGTGACAACCTTGGTCCATATATTATTACTAGTGAGAACTTGCCACCCAAGCTTAGCAGCAAGTGCCTGAGCAAAGGTCGGGAGATATTTGATTCCCCACTCTCCCTAGCTCTTAGGTAAGGTAATACGCGTCCATTTCGACCAGGAAAATGTGTGACCTTATTTAGCCCCAATCCAGAGAAATTTGCAACATATCTTCTATATCCAGGCATAGGGACATCCAGTAGACTGGTATGGCCTCCAAAAATGACTTGATAAGTACCAATATGCCCACCCTAGAGAGCCGGTGGTGGCACCAGTTGTTCAGTCTCTTTTCAATATTGGTGATTAACCAGTTCCAATCAACAGTTTTATAGTTAACGGGTTTAAGATAGAATCCCAAGTATTTCAAGCCATCTTCAAATCGGGTAGGAATAAAAGGGAATCTATGTTGCGCAAAGTGGACCTCGTGTGGGGAGCAGCCATAATAATTCATAATGGATTTTTTATTGTTGCATTGCATTCCTGTAGCAGTACATAAGAGTAATAGGATTGATGTAACCATTGTTGAGTCACCTAAAGATCCATTGAGAAAAATAATGATGTCATCAACAAATAGCAAGTAAGTGAGGATACAATCCTCTGAAATTCAAATTCCTTTCAATCTGCCTCTACCCCTTTCATCATGAAGCATCTACTGAGGCCTTCCATTATCAGGAGGAAAATAATGGGGCACGGTATGTTGGGTGTGGAGCCTGATATTCATCCTAATTCAGAGATCCTTGTTTTAGCTGGATGTATACCCCAGGAAAACTGTACACCCTTGCAGCGGGGAGGTGCAGGGGGGACTTGGCCCCCCCGCGGGGCTCAAGGGGGATGACCCCCTGGCTGAGGGGTCCAGGGGCCAGCGGTCCCCCAGTGGGGGTTTTGGGGGTAGTGCCCCCGAAGCTAGAAATAGATGTAAAATTGCCTTGTAAAAGTATAGTAATTTCTAGTCAATTTGGGCCATTCATTAGGCAGATGATCTTATGGGAGAAGTTATGTTTAGTTTAGGGTTTTTTTCCCTAGAAGGAAACCCCTCTCTTTGTATGAGGGTATTGTATTAGAGTTGTGTATCAAATGTGTATTTCTCTGAGCGGGAAATAGATGGGGAGACTATGAGAGAGAACAAAGGATATTACAGTTGATCTACTATAGGTTTTGTCTCTTCATTTTGCTGGATAATAGAAAGGAAGGACTGGCTGTTCGGGGTGGACGTAGCCCAAACTGGGTGAACCACGTATATCTATGTCTCTCTGGTTTTATGTGTTTTGTGTGCTTGTATTTTCAACATATTTTATGTGTTGCATTGCTCCATAATATATAATTTTCTAACAACTAGTATCAGAGCCAAAGGTATATTTGGCTGATAAACTCGCAGGAAAGAAGGGTTCCTGGTTCGAGTGGGAGAAATGGTGGAAGATGGTAAGTTTAGGGTCGAGAAATTTAATGGCCAAAACTTCCCGCTGTGGAAGATGCAGATGGAAGATTATCTATATCAGAAAGATCTGTACCTACCATTGAGCGGAAAAACAAAGAAGCTAGTGGCCATGACAGACACGGAATGGAACATTCTCGATAGAAAGGCACTTAGAACAGTGCGGTTGTGCCTTGCGGCGTCATTCGCCTTAAATATTTCGAAGGAAACAACAACAGAGGGTTTGATGCAGACGTTGGTGAAACTATATGAAAAACCCTCGGCCTCAAAAAAGGTATTTCTTATGAAATGATTATTTAATATGAAGATGTCGGAAGCTGGCTCTATTGTAGACCATTTAAATGATTTTAATACAGTTACCAGTTAGTTAATTTCTATAGGGGTAAAATTTGATGATGAATTTAGAGCTATGTTATTCTTGTGCTCATTTCCAGAGAGTGGGAATGGTTTAGTAATGGCCATTAGTAACTTTGTCTCTGGATCGAGTACTTTAAAGTTTGATGATGTTTTCGGTGCTATCCTTAGCAAGGAAATGCAATGGAAAATCTCCGGTGAGACATCGGGTAATGCTTTGAGTGCAGAGTCTAGGGGAAGGAGAATGGAAAGAGAAAAGAGCTCAGGATATCGCAGTAAATCAAGAAAAGGCAGATCCAAGTCCAGATTGGGGATAGTGTGCTAGAAATGCGGAAAGAAAGGACACCTAAAGAAAGACTATAGATCTCGGAAGGGAAAAGAAGGAGACACACAACAAGAAAACAATCATGAAGAAAATGTGATAGGTGATGTGTTACAAGATGCTTTGATTCTTTCTTTTGAAAATGTTACTGATTCTTAGGTTGTATATTCATGGACTTCATTCCATGCCACACCTGATAAGAAATACTTTCATGACTATGTTCAAGGAGATTTTGGACAAGTTCGTTTGGGAGATGATAAACCCTGTAAAATTGTTGGAATGGGTAAAGTTCTTGTAAAGAAACAAAATGGAAACCAGTGGATATTAAAGGAGGTAAGGCATGTTCCAGATCTAAAGAAAATCTGATTTCAATAGGGTAGTTAGGCGGTGAAGGTTGTGTGACAACTTTCACAGATAAAACTTGGAAGGTCACCAAAGGAGCCCTGGTAATAGCAAAAGGAGAAAAGGTTGGTACATTGTATTTATGCAATGGTATTTCTAACTCTGTTAATGCTTTAACTTCCAAAGGAGAAGATGTAGCATTATGGCATTATAGGCTCGGACACATGAGTGAGAAGGGGATGAATATTATTCACTCAAGAAATTTTTTGCCAGGTTTGAAGAATGTTGATTTGGATTTCTGTGAAAATTGCATTTATGGAAACAAAAGAGTCAGATTTCTCAGATTTGGGAAAGAAAAGAAGAGCTAAAAATTGGACCTTGTGCATATAGATGTATGGGGACCTACTCAGGTATCATCTCTCGGTGGCTCTCACTATTATGTTACGTTTATTTATGATGCAACTAGAAAAAATTGGATTTATTGTATTCAAAATAAATCTGATGTATTTGATACTTTCAAGAAATGGAAAGCTTTGGTTGAGATTGAGACAGGAAAGAAGTTGAAGTGTCTCAGATCAGACAATGGAGGTGAATATTGCAGCAAAGAGTTTGATAGGTATTGTTCATAGCGTGGAATTCGTAGAGAAAAGACAGTTCCAAGAACACCACAAGAAAATGGTGTGTCAGAAAGGATGAACAGAACAATCATGGAGCGTGCAAGGTGCATGAGATGCATGCATGATTGCCTTTACAATTTTGGGGAGATGCTGTAGATACTTATGTTTATCTAATAAACATAGGGCCTTCAAGTTCCTTGGATGGTGGTATTCCAAAGGAAGAATGGACAGGTAAAAAGGTAAACTACTCTTTTTTAAAGCCTTTTGGTTGTGAGGCCTTTGTCCATATTAATAAATAAAATAGAACAAAGCTTGAGGCAAAATCAAAGAAATGTACCTTTATTGGATATGGTGTTAATGATTTTGTTCATCACTTATATGATTATGAAAATCGAAAAATCATTAGGAGCAGAGATGTAATATTCAATGAAAAGGTCTTGTATAAGAATCAGTTGTAGGAAAAGAAACAAGTAAAGGAAAGAAAGGAATACACAATTCTTGATGAGATAACTGAAAAATTAAAGGTGCCTGAAAATAATAATAATCAACAACCGCAGCAGCAGCAACCACCACAATAGCAACAGGCACCTCAAACACCTGAAAGTGGTGTTAGAAGATCTACCAGGATAAGTATAACCCCTGAACGATACTCTCCTTCATTATATTATTTATTGTTGACTGATTCTGGTGAACCCGAATGTTATGAAGAAGAAATGCAGGTTGAAAGCAGGAAGAAGTGGGAGCTAGCCATGGAAGAAGAGATGACATCCTTAATGCATAACCAGACTTGGGACTTAGTCAGGTTGCCTACAGGTAAAACTGCATTGCAGAATAAATGGGTTTACAAGCTGAAGGAAGAAGATGGAGGAAAACAGAGGTACAAATCTAGACTTGTGGTGAAGGGGTTTGCACAAAAGAAAGGTATTGATTTTGATGAAATATTTTCTCCTGTTGTTAACATGACTTCAATCAGAACTATTTTAAGTCTTGTAGCAGCGGAATATTTACATCTTGAACAGTTAGATGCCAAGATAGCATTTCTCCATAGAGATTTGGAGGAAGAGATATATATGCAGCAACCAGAAGGATATGAGGTCAAAGGGAAAGAAACATTGGTGTGCAGGTTAAAGAAGAGCTTGTATGGCTTAAAACAGGCTCCAAGGTAGTGGTATCTAAAATTTTACAAGTTTATGTCTGAACAAGGTTATACTAGATGTCACTCTGATCATTGTGTTTATCTGAAAAAGAAAAATGATGGCAGATATATTATATTGTTATTGTATGTAGATGACATGCTTGTTGCAAGGTCTAACATGCAAGAAATAAATGTGCTCAAAATAAAATTGGCAAATTCATTTGCAATGAAGGATTTGGGAGCTACAAAACAAATCCTTGGTATGATAATAACTAGAGACAGGAAAAATCGCAAATTAACAATGTCTCAAAATGAGTATATACAAAAGGTGTTGAAAAGATTTAACATGCACAGTGCAAAACTAGTTAGCACACCTTTTGCTAGACATTTCAAACTTAGTAAGGAGATGTGCCCAAAGACCCAAGAAGACATGGATTATATATCTAAAGTTCCATATGCATCAGCAGTTGGAAGCTTAATGTATTCAATGGTCTGCACAAGGCCTGATATTGCACATCCAGTGGGAGTTGTAAGCAGGTACATGAATAATCCAGGAAAAGAACATTGGATGGCAGTAAAATGGATTCTCAGATATTTTAGAGGTACCACAAATCAAGCATTATGCTTTGGTGGTTCAAACATTTCTCTACAGGGATATGTTGATGTAGATATGGCAGGTGATAGAGATAATAGGAGGAGCACTACAGGATATGTATTTACTGTAGGTGGAACAACTGTTAGTTGGGTTTCAAAAATCCAAAGTGTTGTTGCACTTTCAACAATAGAAGCAGAGTATGTTGCTGCTACAGAGGCTAGTAAAGAAATGATTTGGTTACAAAGTTTTATGGGTGAATTGGGTAAGAAGCATGATATGGGCACATTATATAGTGATAGCCAAAGTGCCATTCATCTTGTAAAGAACTCAGCATTTCATTCTAGGACTAAACACATACATCTCAAGTACCATTTCATACGGTCAGTATTGGAAGATGGAAAGTTGAAACTGGAAAAGACACACACTAGCCAAAATCCTACAGATATGCTAACAAAAGTTGTAACCAGAGAGAAACTGAGAATGTGCTCAGTTTCAATTGGTCTTCAAGGATGATGATGAAGATGAGAAACATCCAGGTCCAAAGAGTAGTCATTGTCTATCAAATGAAGTAGTGGTGGAGTTGCTACAATCAGTCTCCAAGTGGGAGATTTTTGGGTGTGTAGCCTGATTTTCATCCTGATTTAGAGATCCTTGTTTTAGCTGGATGTATACCCCAGGAAAACTGTACACCCTTGCAGCGGGGGGGTATGGGGGGGACTTGTCCCCCCCGTGGGGTCTAGGGGGGTTGACCCCCTGGCTGGGGGATTCGAGTGCCAGCAGTCCCTCAGTAGGGGTTTCGAGGGCAGCGCCCCCGAAGCTAAAAATAGATGTAAAATTGCCTTGTAAAAGTATAGTAATTTCTATTCAATCTGGGCCGTTCATTAGGCATATGATCTGATGGTAGAAGTTATGTTTAGTTTAGGGTTTTTTTCCCTAGAAGGCAACCCCTCTCTTTGTATGAGGGTATTGTATTGCAGCTGTGTATCATATGTGTATTTCTCTGAGCGGGAAGTAGATGTGGAGACTGTGAGAGAGAAGAGAGGATATTACAATGGATCTACTATAGGTTTTGTCTCTTCATTTTGCTAGATAATAGAAAGGAAGGGATGGTTGTTCGGGGTGGATGTAGCCCAAACTGGGTGAACCACGTATATCTGTGTCTCTTTGGTTTTATGTGTTTTGTGTGCTTGTATTTTCGGCATATTTTATGTGTTTCATTGCTCCATAATATATAATTTTCTAACACAGTGGACATCCCTGACGAAGACCCCATTCTGCATGAAAGAAATTTGTAGCAGCACCATTGCTGAGAGGTAACTTCTATTTATTCTATGATTGATAGTTGAGCTTCTTCTAACGCTCCAAGAATTCTGAATCCTTGACTGATCCACAAACAAACATAATCACTTGCATCTAGAATTCCTCATTCAAGGATTAATTCCTACATTGATTCATCCAATGCACATAAACTGAAAATCATCACAATCACACAGTGATTCCAGAGATACGTATTCCATCAAAATGCACAGTCAATATTAAATTCATTAACAAGCATGCAACCAAATACTCAAGTAATCTACACATTGAATCAAAAGAGTAAGTACACAGCCATTGTTGAAGATTTTCTTCATTCGGTAAATGAAAAATTGTACATCCATTGAAAATATTTCTAATCTATCTACTATGGCCCCTCTATTATATTCCTGGCCATATTCTGCCTATCTCTCTTCCTGTCATGATTTTCTTCATCTGAAATGGCCTCATCTCTCTCTCTCTCTCTCTCTCTCTCTCTCTCTCTCTATTTTCATGCCCCTCGACTTACAATTATAAAAAAAATTACGTAGTTGTGGGTCATTTTGGATCCATGATCTTCTCCATAGATCACCCAACTAATTCCTAAAATCTCTAATGAAACTTTTAACTCAAATATTCCTCTATTCTAGGATCCCCTAATCCCTAATATCTCTATGAAATATTCACAATTCAAACACCTCTCACATTCTCACATAAAATATTAAAAATATACAAATTTCTTATTAATAAATTAAAAACATCACACCCCCTAAGTCAACAAAATATACAATTATTTTTTGAGGAGAATGCTCCTACATCAATCAAGGTTACTTCAGATTAGTTTAATAGTTGGAAGAAATATCAAGCACCATGGAAAGCCAGGAAGGAGGATTCACCAATAGAGAACCCATGTTCAGTGGAACAAACTGTGTGTTTTGGAAAGTAAGGATGAATACCTACATTCAATCACTTGGATCTTATGTATGGGATGTTATAGAAAAAGATCCAATATTTATTACAAAAGATTAGAAGATGGAGTTCGCATGCAATGCTAAATACATGAATGCACAAATGATTGGCCTACATGAATTAGAACTTGTTAAATTTATGGACTACTCAACAACAAAAGCTTATTTGGGACAAGATGACTAGCTACTATGAATACTTCAATATTTTACAATGTTATTTGAGTCTTTAAATATGCATCATGATGAATATATTGCAAAATATTTCTTGAGAGTTGGTGAAGTTGTGAACACAATAAGAGGACTTGATGAGAAATTAGAAGAACATGTAGTAGTTCCAAAAGTGTTGATATCTCTCCATGAGAGATTTAATCCCAAGGTATCATCCATTGAGGAGATGAATGAGTTAAAGACTCTCACTTTGGACCAATTACTTGGTACCTCACTTCTTATGAGATGATAATTTCAAATGGGAAGCTTGTAGTAAAGGACTCAACCTTCAAAGCAAATAAGAAGCCCAAGGAAGAGCTTGATGATTCTTGTTGTGAATTAGATCAAGAAGAAGCCAAGTTCATGAGGAAGCTCAAGAGAGGCTCAATAAAGTATAAAGGTAAGCTACCTTTAAATGTTTTAAATGTCACAAAGTTTGTCACTATGCTTCCAAGTGTCCTGAAAAAAAAAAAATGAATATTATCCAAGAGAAAAGTTCAGGAAAGTGCAAAAGGATAGGAAGAAGGGAAAACAAAGTTTCTACAGTCAAAATGCCAACTCATCTAAAATTGAAGAAAAACAATACTGATATGAGATCAAAGATGATGAAAACAAAAAATAATTCATACATATGGCCATAGACAGTCGGGAAATATAAGCCATTAATTATGATGGTGAAGAGGTCGAGGCAAATTTAGAGGGATAGTTGGTCAGTGCACTTGAAGAGATTGAAAGTATGAGAAATAATAATCATATTTCAAAAGGATTTTCTCATAAAAGAAAAAACTAAAGAGGTTGAACCATTACTCCTGCAAATTGAAGAAGGTAATAAGATATAAGAGACTTTAAACCAGCATCTTGGTGACAAGAGTTAAGCATGTGAAAATCTTGAGAAAGAGGTCATTTTGCTGAGAAAGGAGTTGGAAAAGGAAAGGACTTGTTTGAGCCTCAACCATAAGTGTAACACCCTCTTCCCACATCTACCCAAGTAACCAGCCAACCAGGGTAAGCATGTGACGAGATGCTACTAGTATGAGATTTGACCTCCTAGATGACCTTAAAGAAGTGGAACCGATGGAAACACTAAAAACACACCTTACACTGAATCATTGACATCCCCAGGAGGTAACCCAACCTTTCAGGGCCCTGTTCCCTAAGGGGGGACTAATTGTTTTCCCCTTTGAGGTTGAGCCACAAGCTTGTAAGGGCAAGGGAGTGGCTTTAGACCCTACAGATAGGGCTAGCCTTGTAAAGGTAGCGGCTAAGACCCAAACAATGAATTTTCCGCCTGTAGCTCCGAGATTTGTACCACATTTTCAACCCCTATTCCAAAGTTAGTGCCAAAAAATTCCTATAACTTCACAAGAGGGTAAATAACATTAAAAAAAATATATGGAGGAAACCACATCAACTAGAACACATCTGACCCCACCCAACCATGACAGGAATTTCGTCAAACATGTCACAAACCTAGCATATACATGAATAAACAACATATTTAAAAAAAGGGTTATCTTTCTTATCCAAGGATGGATAAGAAGCATTTCTACCCTAAAACATAAGCTATTATACAATCAATTTTACCATAGATACATTGGATATTTATTTACAAGTAAAAACATTGAGAGATTCATACCTCATCACTGATAAAATACAAGCTTATAACCATCATAATAGCAAAAAAAATACCATGGATATAACATCAATTAAATCTAGATAATAACTAGTGCATTTGCATACCAAATACCAAAGGAATGATCTATTCATTACTAAATGTAAAAACCAACCAGAGATTGGACTTCCATGTTCCACCCAACCATAGATTGGTTGGGCCAAATATTACTTTATCCAATCACCCAAGTGCCATATTCTAAGCATGAATGTGGTACTTAAACCGAAATAACCAACCCAGGCATCCTGAGGCTTAACCACCTCACTCTCATAATAAACATTTCATAACTAACTTTACCGTGATCTACCCTGATCACTAGGCCAACGCAAGGATGGATATCGTCAGATTCTCTCCACCTACACCATGAGGAATTTTCCTATCTCCTAGTCTCTTGGGCTTTACCGCAACCCAAAATCTGAATCAGGGGTCACTAGGCCCTAAACTAAGCCATACTTTCTAGGCTTTACTGCAATCCCAAACTCGAGATTCCTAGGCTATAAATAGAGAGTAAACCATCCCTAGTCTTTACTGTATATCCCTCCATTCACCAGTCGCGGATTCGTAGGCCCACCGAGGAAACACAATCTTGGCTTTATCATAACCCATAGTATGGCTAAGGGGTTACTAGGCCATTGGCATCACCATGATCCAAATTCCGGTTCAGGGAATAGTAGGCCATGCTCTATAAAAATTCAGAGATCCACCCCACTTGGCTTCGAATCCATTTGTAAATCCAGCTAAACCAAAATATGAGAACACCACAACACCATGGCTATCCAGACACGGAAAGGCCAGGCTGCATACATAGTCACACCTGGAAAAACCCATGTCAAGATAGGAATAACCACATGCAATACCATGCATGTCAAATATAGTAAGGAAATCATGCATGCAAATTAATACCTGCAAAGAATCTCAATGCAGTTGCCTAATCCTACTTTTACATGCAAGATATTTTCCTTCTTGCTCCAAATATCCAAGTATGCCACACTCACCAAGAGTTCTCCAAGAATAATCTTAATGTCCAAGAGTATGAGAGAGAGAGAGAATAATGAGAGAGACATAAGTGTGAAAAAATATTTCCAACTGATCTTTAGAATCCTTTTTAAATATGAGGCCTCTATTTTATTCATTTTCCATTGTTTTCCTTCATTTTCCTCCTCACATGCAACATGTGACCTTTCTTCTCCCTTTTTTCCTAATTTCCATTATTTTCATTAATAAATGTGCCAAAATGGCATTTTCCTTTCCAAATGCCTTTTCCTTTGCCTTTGCCTTTGGCAATTTCCTTAGCCATAATAAACCCATGAACATTCACATTGGGATGTTTTTCCCAACATTTAGCTTGGAACAAGTGTCCCATCAACTGTGGTTATTATATATTTTACATGAGTGTTTTTACCAGGGTTATTATATCTTCTGAAGGCTTCCTCAAATCGGAATATATAAAAACAAAGTAATATACCTTCCTCCAAACCACCATACTGATCATAGGATGCTCATGGAAATCAATGGACACTATTGGGTACCAGTACCTGAAACTTCTCCAAATTTGTGAGCCTTTGTGAGGGGGAAGTGACCGAGTTCGGAAGAGGGATATAAGATCCCGAAAAATGCTATATTTGGCCCGGAAAAGACAAGGCCAAGATCCCATTCCCATGGCCACCCTCTAGAGGGATTTAATACGTAGAGCTTGTGAGAAAGTAGTGATGTCTAGGAGACCCCAGCCACCCAGCCTCTTCGAACGCATGATCAAATCCATATTGCAAAGTGGGAATTTCCTAGGTCCCTGAGCACCCAACCAGAGGAAAATGGAGATGATGGCTTTTATAGAGGAAATAATACCTAATGGAATATAAAAGAGGTGTGCCCAGAAGATAAGTAGTCGTTGGAGTACTGCCTGGGCAAGAATGAAACAGTCTCCCAAGGAGATCCATTTGTATGACCAAATGTTTAACCACTTTTTATACTTGTCTAGAAGTGAGGACCAATATTTGGAGTAGTATCCACATGGATTAAGAAGAAAACCAAGATATTTGAAACCATTTGAAATTGGAAAAAATTTCACCAGGAAGAGGCCAACGATGATTTCCATGTCTGCACTACTTTGAGAAGCAGTGATCAAAGTAGATTTTCCACTGTTAATTTCCATGCCCGAGGTAGCACCATACCACATAAAGATGTAGTGCAAAGTAGACCATTGGGCTAGAGAGATGATTCCAAACGCAAATATATCATCCACAAAGAAAGAATGGGTGATAGATATGCCTAGAGACAATAAAATACCATTGACGACACCACACCTGTGTGCCTCCTTGATGCAAATGCTAAGATTGTCCATAATTAGAATGAATATTAGGGGAGATAGGGAACAACCTTAGCGAAGGCCACGACCAGCCCGAAAAAATTTAGTGGGAAAACCATTAATTAAGACAACGAACCAAACCGGAGAAATGCAAGCCATGATCTATTGGACATTTTGGATAGACGGTTCAATATTATAAAGCACTAGGCAGATGAAGGACCAGTGAATATAATCATAGGCTTTGAAAAAATCGATCTTCATAATGGCAGCATCCATTTTTTTGAGGTGTATGGAGTGTAAGCATTCTTGATCAGTGGCAACGACATCGTGAATGAGTCTCTCGAGGAGAAAACTAGATTATTTGCAAGAGATATGTAAAGAGAGGGAGCCTGAAATGCGACAGGAAATGACATTGGAGATAATCTTATAAACCACATTAACATAAGGATATGGGACGGAAGTCCCGGAAATCGGAAGGATGAGAGGATTTTGGTATGAGGGCTAAGAATGTAGATTTGATATCCCCCAGAATTCTGCCCAGTAGTTTAGACTCTTCCACAACATTGAGAAGATTGTTCGCCATAAAGTCAAAAAAAATGGATATACATTTCAGCAGACTAGTTGTCCGGACCAGAAAATTTGTCCTTTGCAAATGATTTAAGAACCTATAAAAGCTCTTCCTTGGAAACAAGCTTATTCAACTCCCCATTGGACACCTCATTGAACATGTGGGGGAACAGTTCCACAACACAAAATTTATTTGGGTCACTGACACCGTCTTTGCACCTGTAAATTTTAGAGAAATATTGAATTTCTTCCCAGGAGATATATGTTTGGGAATGGAGTGACAGACCATCCTTGGACTGAATTTTCCAAATTGAATTATGGTTTTTCCTGCAATTTTAAAAATGGTGAAAAAAATTTGTATTGTGGTCCCCTTCACACAGCCGCTCGCCTTTTGAGTTTCCACGAAATTTCTTGTATTCTAAGGATCTCAATTTTCTGGCCCTCAAGAGATGCCAGAAGAGCGAGAGTATGGGAACTCGAGTTATAGGAAGCTATGGATAATTGAATGGATTCAATTTGTTTGGAAATATAAAGAAGTTCATCAACCATTTTTTTCTTCTTCCTCTTCTCCCAAGTCTTGATACTAATTTTGAGCATCATCATCTTCTAGGTGAAGAGGGAGGATGTCCATATATCCAGAGAATCCCCTCCCTATATCCAAAATTTTCGAACCATCTCCTAGTATTCTAGATCCTCAAGCCAAACCCTATTAAATTTGAAGAGAATACCCTTCCAGACTGGCTCCGAACACCAGGAGAGAGTAATAAGATAGTGGTCTGATAAAGAGTGCATGATAACCGAAGATTTAAGATTTCCCAAGAGCTCTAGTACACTTTCATGTACGAGGAAGCGGTCTAATATTTTTCCCACTAATGCATCCCTCGTCCTATGATTGGTCGAGGTTAGAGAAAGGGGGAAAGGTGCAATGTTAACCAAATGATGATCTAAAGAAACCCAAGACAATATTTCAGCTAAGGGATCAAGACGACTGTGAGTTCCCCAACATTCAGCACCAGACAGAGAGACATTTAAATCACCAGTAAGGATGAGATTACAGATATTGAGGATCTTGGATGAGTTGAAATGGGACTAGAAGGAGGAACGCTCACAGAAGGGGGCATACATGTTGATAAGATGGAAATGATCAGAATATCCCCAGATTCGACCAGGCAGAAGAATCCCAGCATAAAACAAAAAGCATGAAATCGAGAGAAATGTGGATTCCACATAACAATTAGGCTACCCAATAGACCCACCGAATCAACCCCTGCAATGTGCCAGTTTGAACGAATTGAGAGGAAGTGGGAAATAGCCTTGAATGCAGAACAAATTGTTTCTTGAACGAAAACTATGGACGAAGAGTGAACAGAAAGGAGGTTTTTGATACAGAGGTAGTTAGAATTATCTCGAAGTCCCCGGATGTTCAAATATAATATATGATTCATGAGTCACGAGGGGCATTATTACTACCTCTAAGTGCCTGATAATCAAAAGAGGCGATAATGAGAATATCTATTAAACCCTTCGGATTATCCAGGAGCAAATACTTGTATTTGGGTTTTCCATAGAAGTGTCTGCTAACCTTCCTTCCTTTCTTTCTAATGGTGATGTTTTGTGCAGATGCAGGGGATATGGAGGGGTCGGGTTTGTCGTAGAATCCTTCATGAACTGTGAGAGAAACCATATCCAAACCAGGATTAAGGAGCATAAATTTGATGTCACTCCCAATCGAATTCCGAGGAGAATCCATTGACTTGAAGCCATTGTGAAAATTAGAGGCTAGTCCGACATAAGGGAGAGATTCATGTGCGATAGGAGGAGAGGCAGTCTCGAGGGAGGGCATAGAAGGTGAGCGTACATGGGGGTTGGGGTGGTGTAGGGGGACAATGGCCATAGGGGAGAAGGGGGAAGAAGGACGCTTCAGGACTGACTAAGGGTGGTGACGGGCGGAGGATGTGGTTAAAGGTGTTTTACGGCAATCCATAGAATGTTTTGATAAGGGCGAGGGAGGGAGGGCCAGTAGTGGGTCTGATGGAAAGAGTTGAGCATAGTTAGGATTATTAGGAACATCAAGATGATATTTGGAAGAGATGGATGTTTTTGACATACCTCCATTTAGTGGCAACAAGGATTTTCCAATTGAAGCCACACCAGCCAATTCTTGCGACAACTTTGATGGAGAAGATTGGATTTCTCTTTCCCGGGTCTGAGGGCATCTCCACAACAAATGACATGTCTGATGACAGAGTAAGTAGTGGAAAGGGAGTCCCCAAAAATCAATTTTTTGTATGTGTCGTAGGCCATCCCACTCCAAATCGATGTTCCTAGGGAGACCCCCCCCAAAATTGAACTCAACAAGCAGTCACACAATATGCTTATGCCAAGTGCCCATGCATCCAAGATCAATGTACCTAATCCAGCCGATTTAATTCCCAATAGTATAAAGCACAAACTTCGTCTAGAATTAAAGGGGAAAACTCAACAATTTAGCCCATACTAGGGTATTTTTTGGGGTCTCCGAAATTGAGTTAAAACCCATGTACCATTCATGTAGCTGCAAGAAGCTCCGTTTGCAAACCCAGGCTCTACTGAGGATTGTGGGAGCATCCTCAGAGTATAAAAAAATGGATGTAGTACCATGATTTCATAAGCCTACTAACCTTCGGAGGGTAGCCAACGAGGGGACCCCAAGTATTTTTGAGCCAAACTTGCATTTCCTTCTCCACCATTTCCGCAAATACCCAATGTCCAATAAGAGAACGATGTTGTAGGCTGGTTGCCTGCCCCCAAAGTTTTTCGTATGAGAATCTTAGTAGCTTAATATCTTGGGCCAGGGATATTAGTTTGTTGGACGACCGAGTAGTTCTACAGGGTTTCCTTTGGCCACCCTGAGGGGTCCTGTGACTGCGAGCGTGAGAGGATCAGGGAGGACTATGATAAAAATTCAGGAGATCATTGTTGCTAGAGAGAAAAGGGAGTCGATGGTTAGCGTTCCCCACATCGAAAGCCTTTTTAGCATCCAAGGTGGCTTGGATGAATTCCTTGTTTTCAAATGTATCTGACATAAGTGGGTCTGTGACCCCAACCATTGTGATGTGGCTCGATGGAAGATACTAGAGTAAATGTTTGAACAACACCCGCCACCATGTAGTTCCGATAAAAGAGCCAAATCGGGAAGGGTAAGGACAGAATCGAATATGTAAGACAAACGTTATGTCATCTAGGCTAGCAAGAATTAATATAGACACTGATAAGGAATGCATATGAATGTTGGGAAATCGAGTCATGGAATATAATAATGACTAAAAATGGTATGTGTAACAATGCATGGGAAAGGGAATAAATGTCCCGATTTGGATGGCCGTTGTAAGGACGAGGTAAGAACCTCGACAAAAGAGATAGATCAGCAAAACAACCTAGAGAGTGATCACCCGGATCTAGAAAGGCCAAATGTACGATGCAAATAGAATGTCAAACACGACATCATTAATCTGGGGGGAAACCAAGATCTACTCAAGAAAAAGTAGTTGAGTTTGAAAATACTAGCAAGGAAGGCAACGATGGCTAAGGTGGTACCGATGAGTCCAATTGGAAAGTGAAAAGGGGATGAACACAGAGATGGAGAGGTAGAATACTTAGGTGTGACATCAACAACAACAACAACAGCCTAAAAAGTGCCACCAAAGATTACAACAATGAAATCCAAAGTCCTTGCACAATCTAGATATGATAAAGGAATCGAGCCACCTTTTCGATAAGAAGAAAAGTTGTGACTGACCCTGTGAATCCGAAGAATCTGAGTCCCTATCAAGCCCAAAGGAAGTAGTAGAGCTTGAGCTATCAGACATGAGGTCTCCATAGATGGGTTCTTCTGTGTGTACTGATAATGGAGAATAATAGATATATGGCTATAAGAGCAAGTAAGAGTATGTGCAAGAGCTTCATGTTGATTTCCCAATGCATTATATGGTAGACTCTTCCAAGATGGGAGCCCGAGTGAATAAAATACTGTGGAGGACTAAGGTGGAGTTAAGTCAGACCATGTAATACCATTGCAACAGACAATGACCAAAAACCTCTAGACCACAGAATAACAGCTCTCACACTACCATGACGCTTAAAGGTCTGGTCCTCAACACATGGTCGATCATAATACCAGAACAACGAGCCTGTCGAGTATTCAAGAAGTGCAAACCTAAATGGGAGAACGAAATAAAATAGTAGTATGTCCAAACGCAGAACCGATTGAACGAGTAAAAAGAGTAGTTCTTCGACTACCTGAACCCACAGGAGCCCGATTCTCAACACCTCGCCCCAAAATAATTAGAACATTGATCTTAGAACATCAAGTGGGTCTGAAACATACCGTTGCATGTAATAGAACTTCTCCATACATAGTCGCTTCTTGTTTTGACAGTGCATCGGGGAGAGCTAGCTTCCATTTCCTTCATCGGCATCCTTATCACAATAATCTCTAAATCTTTATGCATATGGTTCATAACCACCGCTCTCGTACACTGTCCAAAGACACTCAAATACCAAGCAGACAATACATTAACATCCAAACATTCAAACTCACACACAAACTCGATGAACCAAGAGAATGATCAGTTCCACTCCTACAAAGAAAACATCAGTAATAGTGATACCTAGGCAATCATGATAGTTAATGAAGTCTTGTCTTTTTGGATACATGCCATAAAATTTTGAACAATATAGAAAAAATTAGCATGGCCCTTGCCCAAGGACAACACAAATCGAAAGACAGTTAATGAAGCTCATAGCGTAGGTGGTCCAGAGGTGAGTTAAAATGTAATATAAATATCTGAAATTACGTCAATCAATATTTCTGGAGCCATAGCTCCATTAATGCACTATATAAATATATGAAATTATGGTTATTAATATTTTTGGAGCTATAACTTCATTAATGCACGGGCATAAATATCCCATGAAATAATGGCAGTGACTACGTTAGAGGAAGACCGTAACATAAATAATCGATTTGACAAAACATAGAGAAATCATAGCAAACAAACGAATAATGAGACAGCTGCTACCACTAAAGTCAGAAGAGGTCAGAACATTGCAGAACTCGTGGCAATTTGAACATAAAATCACCAACAGAAAAATTCTTCTAGTAGAAGCCTGGTTTAACCAAACATCTTTCAGTTGCCGCATTTCCGTAACAACGAGCTTGAAATCTGCGTTGTGAGATTCCATTTGACTGTTAAATATTCGGTGCCATTTTGCACGATGTGGAGCTTAAACTACGGGACTTTAGCTCACAATATCGATTCTGTCGCACTTTTAACAGAATTGTTGGCTTCTTCAACTTTCTTGATGCAAATGCTTCTCATTCCGCCTTTGGAATTTGGAATTTAATAATGCAGGCAAACCGATGTGATTCCACCTCGAGAACAGCGAATCGAATCCCACAAAACAAATATGAGGTTTCTTGATTGCGCAAGCACAACTAACCACCGCCTGGACCTCCACGTGTAAATGAAATAAGAAACTGAGTATAGCAAATAAATAGAAGCGAAAACCAAAACGTTGCAAGCCCAGCAAATAAACCCAAAAAAACAAACACAGCTCACTGCTCGGTGGACGAAGATAGTTTAAATGTTATTTTCAACATATAAGTTTTATCTAAAAGTTTGTTAAACTTCGTTGAAATTTTAAATTTAAGTGATTCAATTTATATAAATTAATTATCTATAAATTTTTAGAATAATAAATCTATTTATATATTTAAAACTTTGCAGTGATTTTCGGTGGACCTGCTCCCTCCTGGATTGGATTTTCTATTGTTGTTCATGGATTTCCTGTCATTTTGCAGTGGGGTTTTCTCGGTTGGCTAGTCACTGCAGGCCCTTTTCATTCGTGCGGCTAATATATGTTTTGTTAACATGAGGGTTGTTCTAGTTTGTCACAGGGGATGCGCTCGATGGGTTTGGGCTGGTGCTTCCGATGTCTATTTGTTGTCACTATTTTGGGGTTTGTTTATTGGGTATTGGGGCAGCAGATGTCTTCATGTGGGTTTTTGGCTTTATGCCTTTTCACCTTTTTCTTGGGGTGGTTGTTGACGTGCAGGTTTTGACCATTATGGGGTTTTATGTTGATCCCTTATGGGTTTTTTGTGGGCCTTTGTACCTGGTTTATATTGGCTTAATTGAGTCATTATTGTGCAGATGTAGGTACCCACTGTGTTTGGGTTATACATTTTTGGACTGATTGTCTGTATTGTGATCCATGGATTTTTTACTTGACATATGCTATATGCATGTTTATGAAACATCTTTTTATCTAATATAAAGTTGTTTTTTTCTTCTGAAAAACAAAAACTATATTTAATTAAAGAAAATATTTTTTATAATTTAGTTTTGTAGTACTTTTGAAATTTGTGTTTGATTATTTTTGTTTGATGTTGAGAATTATTTTTGGGAGAGAGGTGCATTCTACAACTCAGTATTGAGGAGATGTGTAAGTTTGTATGTTCTTTCACAAAATCTAAAAGATAAAATCTAAATAATCATGCAAAACATATACATAAAAGAAATATTAAAATATTTTGGAACAAAAATTTTTATTCTATGTTGAATTAACCTTTTTACTTTGATTTAAGAAATGGTATGGGCTTTAGTGAAGAGTAAAGATGTTTATAACTTTACCTAATTTGGAATTTTATAGAAAATAATGTCATCTAAACATATATTCAAATTAGGTAAAATTTTAAACATCTTTACTATTTGATAAAGCCAATACTATTTCATAAACCAATATCATTTCTTAAATCAAAGTAAAAAGTTTAATTCAATGTTTACAAAGAATATAAAATCTTGCTCCAAATTATTTTAATATTTTTTTAATTAAATATTTGTAAAATGAACCTTTAAATGAAAAACAACATTCTATGGATATATTGAAATCTTTAAAGACATAAATGTTTTCACATCAAAGTTGTAACATTTGAAAAAATTAATTTAATGTAGTTTTATTATAAATTTTGTTTTCATGCCATTGTAAAATATTTCATTAAATCTAATATTAATATTGAAAGATTAATATTATTATTAAATCTATTATTAATATTAATATATTATAATATTAATATTATTAAACTTAATAACTTTGAATTATTACAATATTAAGCTTAATATATTAATATTAGATTTTGTATATTATAATGTATATTAATATATCATGATATATATTAACTCTAGATATATATGGGAGGGAAGAACAAAGACTTGAAGTGATAGAGGTGGAGCGATAGAGAGAGTGAGAGAAATGGGAAAGAGAAGGAGGTGGGAGAGGAAGGACGAGAGAGAGGAGGAGAGAGAGGAGGGAAGAAAAAAGAGAGAAAGAAAAAGTGGATAGAGTGAGGGAGTGACAATGGAGAGATGGAGAGAGGGTGTGTATGTTTTGGGGTTAGGTATAGAGACAAAGAAGGAGAGATTGAGAGAGGGGGCGGCGGGGAAGAGAGGGACGACGATAGTGACAAAGTTGGAGGGGCGAGAGAGAGAGAGAGAGAGGGAGCGAGAGAGTGATGACAGAAGAGAGAGAAGGAGGGAGGGAGGGAGAGAGAGGGGGAGGTAAGAAGAAAGACACAAAGAGAGAAAGGTGGAGAGAGAGAGAGAGAGGGAGTGATAAGGGAGATGGATAGAGGGGGAGAGGGGAGAGCAGAAGGGAAGAGATATAAGGGGGCAGAGAGGGAGAGAAAGGGAAGAGAGGGAGAGGGAGAGGGAAGTACAAATAGATAGA
Source organism: Pinus albicaulis (assembly GCA_034641835.2). NCBI lineage: Eukaryota > Viridiplantae > Streptophyta > Pinopsida > Pinales > Pinaceae > Pinus > Pinus albicaulis. Next base: position 1,039,739,676 of record CM076575.1, read on the forward strand.
TATGGAGAAAGAGTGTTTATTTTTTGGGGGTTATATAGAGATACAAAAGAGAAACAAAGGGAGATATAGATACAGATGGAAGGTGAAGAGAGGGGAGAAGAGAGAGATAGAGAGAGAGGGAGCGATAGATATATATGGAGAAAATAGATGCATGTTTGGGGGTTGAGATAGAGAGACAAATAAGGGGAGATATAGGGAGATATAGATAATATGGAGGGGTGAGAGGGAAAAATATTTCTTGCTCTAGATGCATTGATTTCAATGTAGATGATGATTTCTAATCTTATTTGATTGCTTGCACTAAAGGTGATAAACTGAAGGATAGGGGAGAGGAGGAATGAAGAGATAAAGAAGGATATGATAGAGAGAGGAAGATCGGGGTAAGAGAGAAAGAGGGAGAAACAAATATGGAAGGGGGGAGAGATGGGAAGAGAGAGAAGGAGAGAGGGAGGGAGATAGTGATAGGGTTGGAGGGCGAAGGAGGAGAGAGAGAGAGAGAGAGAGAGAGAAATGGTGGAGAGAGAGGGATGGAGGATAGAAAAGGAGAGAGAGGAAGGACAAGAGATAGCACTTGAGAGAGAGGAGAGAGGGAGGGAGAGATAGGAGGAGAGAGGGAGAGAGAGAGAGAGGGAGTTGGAAGGGGAGAGAGGAAAGGAAGAATAAAGACATAAAAAGAGAAAGGTGGAGAGAGAGAGAGGGAGTGACAAGGGAGAGATGGAGAGAGAGTGTGTATTTTTGGGAGTGAGATAGAGAGACAAAGAAGGAGAGATGGAGGGAGATATAAATATAGATGGAGGGGGTGGAGAGGGAAGAGGATTTTCAGCACTAGGTGCATTGATTTCAATGTAGATGGTGATTTCTAATCCTATTTGATTGCTTGCACTAGATGCATCGATTTCAGTGTATATGTTTATTTCTAATGATATTTGATTGCTTACACTAGATGCATTGAGTTTAGTGTAGATGTTGATTTCTAATCCTAGTTAATTTCTTTCACTAGATGCATTGATTTCAGTATAGAAGTTGATTTCCAATTATATTTGATTGCTTGTGACTAGATGCATATATTTTAGTGTAGATGTTTATTTCTAACCCTATTTTATTTCTTTCATTAGATGCATTGATTTTTAGTGTAGATGTTGTTTTATAATCCTATATGTTTTCTTGCTTAAAATCATTGATGTCAGTTTTCTAATTGTATTTTATTGCTTGCATTATATGAATTGATTCATTGTAGATGTTGATTTCTTATTTTATGTAACTAGATGTATGATGATGCATTGATTTTAAAGTGATTAAATTAACATTGTGCATTGATTTTAGTGTAAGCACAAAAAATTTATTGACAATGTGCATTGATTTTTGTGTTATAGCAATTCAACCTATTAATATTGGAGAGCAATAGAGAGAAGGCATGATGTTTACTACAATAGCTTGAGTTAAATATTTGAATGGTTTATGATTTTCCCTTTTCATATAATCGATGTGAAAAAATGGAAAAATTAACAAGGGTGACAATAAGAATAGTAGAAGAAAGCAATTTGAAATTGATCACATTGAAGACTATTTGCAGTTTTCTACATTTTTATTATTCACATTTTCTACCATTCAACACTATTACATTGCCACTTTGCATTCAAAATTTTTATTTAATCATTTTTCATCATTAAATTTATTAACAATATCTATTATCTCAAGAAACTAAGGTAACTGACCAAATTCAAAATTAAAACTACCCTTCAAGATATATTTAGTAATTTGTCTCAAGGGAAATTATTGAAAATTAATTAGTTGTCAAAAGTTGTGATACCTAAAATTAAATTAAATAGATGTGCAATATCAATCATCCTACAAACAATTGACAAGATTGCCTTCCTTCTTCATCCAAAACTAATTACTAATAGAAAATTACATACACATATAGGAATATAACACAATGACTGCAACATTCACAAACATTACCATCCAAATCCAAACACATAAACACACAAGCAACTCAAATCATCTAAACACAAATGTACAAACCATTCAAGGAAAGCAATAGAGATTAAACCAACCTAGATCCATCTTAACCCCGAATCTATCAAACGTCAAATGGATCAAATCTCTTGAGGTGCAAACCTATTTTTTAAGTGCAAAAATTGAGAAAAAATTTTCACCTTGAGAAATTTGATCCCTCTCGGCACTTGATAATCTGGGGTTAAGATGGATTTAGGCTAGTTTCAGTCGTGTGCAGTCATACAAAATTTTTTGAACATATAATTATTTTAATCATTTTAAATATGCTAAATATGTCTAAGATGAATTTGGTCAATTTAATTTTAACTTTCTTAGTTACCTGAGTTTGCTGAGATGAGAGAGACTCTTAGTGACTTGAATGATGAAAATTGATGAAATAAAAATTTTAAGTGCAAAGTGACAATGTAACAATTTTGAATGATATAAAATGTGAATAATAAGAATATATTCAATTACAGACAATCTTTATTGCAATCAATCTGAAATTATTTTCTTCTATTGTTTTTATTGTCACGCCTATTACTTATTTTCTATTACCACGCTTGAATGCAAAGTGATTAACAATGTTGAATGATGGAAAATGGGAATAATATGAATGTAGAAAATTGCAAATAGTTTAAAGTTTCAAGAATAATACATTTCAGGTAAGTGAACATTTTATTTAGGATGAAAATTCAAGTATTGTATTTATGGTTGAATTACTATAACAAAGAAGTCAATTTTCGTCATGAATAATGTTTATGTGCTTACACTAAGAGAGAGTGTGTATGTTTTAGGAGTGAAATAAAGATATAGGAGGGGGGAGAGAGCAAAATATATGGAGGCAGGAAGAGATATAGATATGGAGAGAGAGAGAGAGAGTGTGTAAGTTTTGGTGGTGAGATAGAGAGATAAAGAAGGAGAGAAAATGAGATATGGATATATATATGGAGGGGGCAGAGATGTGCTTACACTGAAATCAATGCATCTACTACAAGCAATCAAAGAGGATTATAAATCAATATATACGTTGAAACCAATGCATCCAGTGCAAGCAATCAAATAGGAATAGAAATAAACATCTACACTAAAATCAAGGCATATAGTGTAAGGTATTATTTAGTATTAGAAATAGACATCTACATTGAAATCAATGCATCTAGTGCAAGCGATCATAGAGGATTAGAAATCAATATCTACACTGAAACCAATGTATCCAGTGCAAGAAATCAAATAGGAGTAGAAATAAACATCTACACTGAAATCAATGCATCTAGACTTCTAGTGTAAGGTATTAAATGGGATTAGAAATCAACATCTAATGTGGTTCATCCTCGGGACAAGTTGAAAAAGCTAATCAATCTTATTGACTAAATAGGGATTTTTCTACCGACATAACAGAATAGCGCAGACAACAATTTTTTGCTGAAATCTGGTTAAATTTTTTTCCAAAAAACAGGTAGTCAAAGTGTTTGATTGAATAAATAGGGAGTTGTCTACCAATGCAACATAATAGCTCGGACGACACTTTTTTGCCAAAATCCGGTAAAAAAGAATTAAAAAAATTAGGTAGTTGGAGTGTTTGAATTGCATTTTTAATGGTGGAAATGGATTCAACGCCATCAAAAACCCTTAGGGCACCCAAAATACTGAAGTTTAATGACTGTAACCCAGATTTTCAAAAATCTTTGCCAAAAATTTTCATAAGCTTATCGGAATTTTTGGGTTATTCTGTGGGTTTTTTAGACGAAGGTATTAAATCGTGTGGATGAATCATTGCTAGGAGATAGCCATTGAAAACTAAAACTATTCGTTATTGAATTAGTTATTAGGGAATAATATTAAAAAAATAGTTGATAAGAATCATTTCCCAGAGATAATCATTGAAAACTAATCGTTATTGAATTAGTTAGTTAATTATTTATTAGGGAATAATATTAAAAAAAAATAGCTGGTAAGAAATTTTATCAAATGGGTTAATGAATAATAATATAGAAAAATTTATTAAATCTTTTATTATTATAATAGGATATTAAAAAAAAAATATTTATTATTTTATTATTATAATCCATAAGATATATATAATATATTATAACTATATAGAACAATAAAGATAAGACCACGAACAAAGAATAAGAATACTAAACAAATGGGTTAAAGGAAGAAAAGACAAGGGTAATAAAGAAATGGGTTAAAGGAAGAAATATAATCAAAGACGAGGGTAATAAAACCAGAAAAGAAAAGCAACATAGACCAAATGTAACAAGAGTCTCAACCCAAGTGGGAGAAATCACCTAGAGAGGCACGGGTCCAACTCTTACTCAATTTCCAACCATCTTCCATTTTGAGATTCTTAGCTTGCCTCTCAATCTCAATAGTATCCCTAAGCTTCCTATGGTGGAAGTGGTCAACCTTAGCAATGACTTTGGATTCCTCAATTCATACACGGTGACAAGAGTTTTCGGCATGTTCCGCAATAGCTGATGTGCGAGACCGATTGTGCCTAATGTCTAAAGCATGCTCCTAGATTCTATATCTAATGGATCAACATGTTTCTCCATTATAGGGAGTACCACAGGAACAAAGAACCATGTAAACAGCTTCCATGTTCTTAGGGTTGATAGGATCCTTGAAAAATCCGAAAGAATTTCTAATAGTACAGAGAGGTTTGAACGAAGAGGAGACATTATTCCTTCTAAGGACATGAGCAGATTTAAACCTATATTTTGGATAAATCATGTCAAAGAAAATACAATAATAAAAAACTTAAAAGAATAATGCACTATCTTTCCTCTATAATTGTTAATCACTTTTCTTTCTCTCTTTTCTTGGGTCTTTGGTTTAAATGCATCTATCATGGTTCTTTATAATATTATTAATATTATATAAATTTCACATATATATATATAAAATTATTCTCATTTTTAATTTATTAAAACCTTGAATTACTCTATATGGGAATATTTTTAGTAGTCGTGAGGATGGTGGGTTTATATATACCTCAGTAGTAATTATAACCATTTTTTTTAGATTTAATTAAAAAATATTATAAAATTAAATTAAAATAAAATATTTGTAAAATATTTTGATTTTGAAATAAGTTATGGTTTTTTGGCATGTGGTATTGATAAGCCAATGACCATGGTATTGTAACAGAATACTTAAAATCCTAGATCCATAACATAATAATCAAAAGCCTAGATGACCCATGGTATTAATAAACCATGGTATTAGCCCATGGTATTATGAGTTTTTTCCCTCCTCCCCATTCCTCCCTCTCTCTCTCTATCTTTCTATTCTGCGTATTGGCCCATGGTAGTGTAAAAATATATATTTAGAAGTTAATAATGTCCATGGTATATATTCTTGATTAAAAATCTTATTATATTGTAAATATTAATTTTTATGGACTTATTAATTAAATTTAAATATGGTTATGCAATCATTATTTTAATTGATATTGTAAAATGGATGTTAATTTATAAGTAATATCTATGTGTTATATATTTTAATGTTATATGCATATTATATTTTCTTTTATCTTAAAATTGTTCGTAAATTTTATTAATAAAAAATAAAATTACAATATAAAAAAATTGAATTTAAAAATTATCTCACACCTTACACCTCAAAATTAGCATCTCACATCTAACGTTCACGCTCACCCATCTAATACTCACACATATAACACATTTAACTCTCACACATCTAACCATCACCCATCCACTCTAAACTGGGTTGTAAAGCCCCTCTAGGATCAATTAAAGAAGAGAATGATATGGTCATGTCAATCAAAGAACATCTAACACTCACCCATCCACCCATTAAAGAAGAGAACGATATGGTCATGTCAAGAAAAGAACATCTAACGCTCACCCATCCACCCTAAACTGGGTTGTAGAGTGTCTCTCTAGGCAATTAAAGAAGAGAATGATATGGTCATGTCAAGCAAAGAAAAAATAATTTATCTCAACCATATACATAATAATAATAATCTAAAACTGTGACATTGCTTCCCTCAGTTGAAACCAACTTAGATCCATTTAACTTCAAATCTATTATGCTCAGAGAGGGATCAAATCCATCCCTCTAGATGGAAAAAAAATGAACATAATGCTTACTCTAATATGAAAAAATGATTGATTTATTGCATAATTATTAATATTTATCTTGTTTTTTGTTTGTTATTTTTTCATAAAATAAAATATAACATAAATAGGCTTATTTCTGTGGGTCACACTACTAATCGAATTTTGAAAGTAACATGACAGTTAATGAAGTTGAGAGCCCAGGTCGTACAGAGGCGAGTTAACATGTAATATAATGATATGAAATTATGGCTACCGGACAGCCAATAAAGGTATGGAGCTGAGGACGTTAGATGAAGGCGGTGGCATAAATAATCGGTTTGACAAAACATAGAGAAATCAGAGCAAAAATACGAATAATGAGGCAGTTGCTGCCACTCAAGTCAGAAGAGGTCAGAACATTGCAGAAATCGTGGCAATATGGATATAAATTCGCCAACAGAAAAATTGTCTAGTAAACGTCTGGTTTAACCAAACATCTTTCATTTGCCGCAGTTCCGTAACAACGAGTTTGAAACCTGCGTGCATCAGATGAAACCTTCGTTTTCGCTGCTAGATTAATTATTCGGTGCCGGTTGGCACGATGTTGAGCTTAAACGGACTTTAGCTCAGGATTTCGATTCTGTCGCAGTTTCCCAAAACGGTGCAAGGCCAGCAAAGAAACCCTAAAAACCAGCAAAAACAAACACAGCTCGCTGCTCGGTGGACGAAGCCTTCATTGAAAGGTCAGTGTGTACTCGTGTAATTTGCAATGAAGACCATGTATACACTGTTTGAATGAAATATTTGAAAGATGTTTATATATATATATATAATTTTTGTTTGTGACGTATCAATCAAATGATAACTTTTCAATTAAATGATAATTTTTTGCTTGTAGGTGTTTTTTAATGATTTGTTAAGAAAGTAGGTTCGTTATAATTAATAATAATAATAAATTTAATTTAATAAATCAACATATAATATAGATTAACATAAATTAAAATTAATGACATATTTATATATTTTATTATTATTTATTAAGTTAAAATAATATTTTTGTTTATTTGTTTTTAGAAATTTTTTAAATTTTAAGAGAATTTAGAGTTTAAATTGAACTATAGTTGACCATCACAAACCATATTTAATACTGTCGACAATAGATGATCAAAGTTGATCATAGTGAACCATGGCCAGCTAAACATAACTATGGTTAACAAAAGTCAACCATGATAAATATCATAATATGAAATAACCATCAAGGAACCTCACATTATGACATAACCATTCATGGACATCTCAATCTAACATATCCTTTCATGAACACCACAATATGACATAACCCTCCAAAAACACAACAATTTGACATGAGTCCACCAGGATGAACTTCAAAATGCAACATAACCATTAAGGAACATCACAAATGTGACGAAACCTTTGATGAATGTTGTAGTGCACATAACCATTAAGCAACACAACAATTCCATATAAACTAGCCAAGATGAATATCACAATGCATCATTACCATTTTCTAACATTGCATAGAAACATAACCCTTAAGGAATGTCTCAATCTATGATAAAACCATTAAATAACATTGCAATGCGAGATAATCATTAAAGTGTTGAATTTCCACGATCTTGGGTCTAAGATAGAATCTTAAAATCTCTCGCTACCAAACCAAGAATCTCAGCATAACTACTCTGCACATTGGAATATAAACAATAGTAAATCACACATGCATAGAATATAGACAACTTTTTACATTTTTCAACCCAACTTCGTTATATTAAACAACATATAATACAACATTATAGGGCTCTTGTACCAAGGATAATGGCCTCAATCATCCATTAGTACGAGATACAAACTAGGGCTTGGTGTTAGTCCATCGACAACCAATCTACCCTCAACAAGATACTCTGGCCATCTAGTTGATGCAATCAAGTCTCTCAGCTCCTCTCAGTCATACCATGTACCTACCCAGTCCTTCCACTCCCGATCTGCAACTCCTGCCTCTATCAATGCTCCAAGTCCATTGACCACTGAACCTCGACGATCAATTTGCTCACTATTTGATCATTTGTCCATCAATGCATCAACATGCTAAGACTCCTGTTGATTTGTTCACAACTCCACTTGTGAACAACTCTCAATCTGCCCAGTGTTGCTCCTCAACTACTAAGGGACTTCAACCCACTATGGTCATGTTGTGTTGCAATGATGAAGACCAACATAGGGCATGGAGGGATTCTACCTATCATTGCAAGATCTCCATCTTCCACAATGAACACGGGCTAGGAGTACTACCCATCATATGTTATAGAAGTCCTTCTCCACACACAAGTCTTGGGCTCCAAAAAATTCTCATGGCTAATCAGACCCTTCAGCTCCAACAACTACCACTCTAGCAACAACCTTTTTCCATCAAGGTGTTGCACACTGGGCTCCAACTTGGGCATTATCATTTTATCCTCCAGCAGACCATAAATTCTCAATGCACGTTCACACTTGGCCCACTCTCACGCTTCCCTCCAACAATGCACGAGTGTCCAATACAAGTTGTACCATATTCCCTTAGCTAGGGAATCCTCACACCTCGAAGACCCTTCCATTGGTTGCCAAAATAATTCTCATCAAATTCCCTTTGCTTCTACAATAGAGGAGCTATTGCACAAATATAGGCTCCAACAACTACTACATTTTTTTCCCATTGATTAGGGCACCTGAGAGTCCATGTCAATCCAATCACATAGAACCCACAAGCTTCCTATAATTTTATCCAATCACTATGGAACCTACCCAGTGGTTAGGGCTTGTAAGCAACACATTCAGCCCTTCCTTCTCGACTTCCACAGCGTGCTCCGAATCTGATCCAAAACTTGGATCCAACACCTAAAAGAATTTCTTCAAAAACATACCTTAACTCAGTGTTTTGAGGGCTGATTTATTTGCAGCAACCTAGGCCTAGCTATGCCACACCATGGTTCCTTAACAATCATTCCTTTGTGCCCAAAACTCCTCCTAAACAATGTTGATGCCCTTCCTTGAGGGGCCGAATATGGCTGCTAAAATTATGGATTGTTCTAGCCCTTGAATAGCCCTCAACTTGCCTTTAATTTGTTGTGCCACCCTACCAAAATTCTACGTAGGGCTACAAAATCCTTACAAGGGGTCTACCCACCTTTCTTTAGCCCTCAAACAATCCTAAAATGGTAGTGGCTCCTCTAGCAAGGCACTCGACCTTCCCTGCAACAGTTCAGACCCTGGACTAGGTCTCAACGACCTTCTCCGCCTTCATTGGTCTACTTCTCTATGTTGTGGCCCTAGAACATAAATTTCTCTCTCCTCTAACGAGCTACTTGTCTTGTGTGTGTTGCACAAATGGATACATCTTTCACCCTCATATCACCTTCTATTATATCAAAAAGAAGGGCTCCAAAACGTCATAATTTAGGGGCTACCAACTATCATATGCCTAAAACACCCTTACGCTGACCTTAACACTTATGGTGTCAACCCAAAAAATACCTTCAAAAATTCATATCTCCACTTCTATAACTCAGAATCGGACGATTCTCATTGCTTTAGATTCACCTCGCCAAGAGCTATCATCTGCATCTAGCACATGTAGAAATGTTCTCATGAAAATGCCCAAAACAAGATTTGGTGTAAAACCCCATACTTGGATTCCAAGCCCACAAGTGACCCTTGTGGCACTTTTCCCTCCAAACCCCGAACCCTAGTGCTTGGATTACCTCCCAAGCTACTTAAAAATCAACATAAAGAATATATAAATTTGAGATAAGTCAAAGGAGATGAGAATCACTATGTAAAATATTCATTGGGGAACGCCACTCACTTGTTAACCATAGTCATCCATTGTAAACCATGGCCAACTAAAGTTAACCATGGTCATTTCCAGTATACCATATTTAAGTAGAGACAAATAGGGTTACCCATAGTAAAATCAATGTCAACCAAAAACGACCATGGTCAAGCAAAAGAAACCAGAGTAAAACAAGATCAACTATAGTCATCCATAGTCAATATCATCAACCAAATTAAACCATGGTATACCTAAGAAAACTAAAGCCAACCTTAGTCAAACATTTTTTGCCATTATCAACCAAAGTTAATCATAATTAACTGAATTCAACCATAGCCAAACACATTCCACCATAATCAAACATAGAAAAATATATTGAACTAAAGTCTACGATAGGAAAACATGGTAAAATGCAGTTAACCAAGCTCAACCATAACTAGGCATAGTCCACCATAGTCGATTATAGTCAACCTTGGTCCACTATGGTCAACCATAAACAAACATTCTCAACCATATTCAAACATGGTTAACCATGTAAAACCATGACCAAAAATCCAATCCATAAACAGTCATGGTCAACTAATGTCAAATTATCATAGTTAAACATAATCAACCATAAGTAAACACTTTTATACATAGTCAACCATAGTCAAACAGTGTTAATCATAGTCAAACACGATCAATTATGGCCAATTAAGCTCAACCAAAGTAAACCATGATTAAATATGGCCACCCTTGGTCGAACAAATTGACACACGGTCAAACATTCTCAATCATAGTAAACTATGATCAACCATAGTCAACATATTATCAAGTATAAACAACCATTTTCAACAACGGCCAATCGTAGTCAAACAACAATGGTCAAATATAAACCATAGTAAGAAATGCTCAACCATAATCAACCTTATAATATATATATATATATATATATATATATATATATATATATATATATATTCTAATCATGTCCACACATATATTACTCATCAACTAACATGATGACATAATTAAAAGTTTCAATATATGTCAATTGATGTCATTAATTAAAAAATGTAAAAATAAATGGCAATCAACCTATATCAATCTCTTTTAATTCTTTTAATTATGTTCTTTAGTAATAAAAAATAGCAAAAATAGATGAATGTCTTTTAACATGTAATGTAATGGTGTGAGTAACACATTTCATTGAATTGATAATTAACTAGAATCGATTGTGTATTGTGGTTTTTAAAGCATGGAATTAGATTTTCTTTGCTTCCATTGCTAGAAGTTGGTTTGGTATGTACAAGGCTTTTTGTATACAAGTCTTTTAAAAAAAACTAGTGTTGTGTTTAAAATCCTTATTCTAAACCTCATATTTGAGGTTTTTCCATTATATAAAATCCTTATTTAAACCTCACATTTGAGGTTTTTTCATTATATTATATTATAAGACATTTGTGTTTACACTCAAATATAATATGTTATCAAAATTCTTATGAAACAATACATGAATGAAAAGGTAAATAATTATAAAAATTTAATTAAAAATAATTATTAAAACTTAACTAAAAATCCTTTTTTATTATTGTATGCATATTCATGAGTAATGAGAGCTTCAATTCATTTTTATATATCAATTAAAACAAGTTGTATTTAGTGAAACATTTTGGAGATTTTTTTTGAATTTTTTTCATCAAATTTCTTTAAAATCATGTGGGAGTTCATTAAAATCACATATTTAATGGGTAAACCTACACAATCCAAGTGCTCTAGCTATTTTTTAGGGTGTTGAATCTCAAAAAACCAGTTTAAATAAAGAAATCAAATTTCACCTCAAATTTTTTTACCAAATTTTGACACTAAAAATTCCAAAAAATCACACTAAAAAAAAACTCCTAATTAAAATGTTTTCATTTAAATACTCAACCCGTAAAAATAAACAAAATGGTCCAAAGAGAAAATAAAGCTAAACCAAATCTACATTTTTATTATATATAATCTCGCAAATAATTTTTTGCAAATTATTTAGCTTCCCCTTAGAAGCACCCTGCCTTTCTTTGAATTATAACTTAATCTTCCAAAAAACCATATTAGGGTCCGTGGTAATATTATGGACAATGACAATGTTCTATTCATTAAAAAGAACATAAAATGATGTATATTTAGAAGAAAAGATGATAAAATTTTTACATGAAACAAATTTAAATTTTCCTTTACTTTTACTCTTTATTGATGAATGATGAAGCTCTAACATCTCTTTTTGGGCAATTTTTACATTTATGCGATTTGTATTGGATACATTTAATCTCACACATTTTATTACATATGTAAATAGATTTCATTCGAAGTTAATTTTAATATAAAGAACACTTGAGGTGGTTAGCTAACGTGTAGTTTACTTGTTTATATATATTTTGAAAAGTTTTATTTAAAATATTATAAAAATTTATTGAAATAATAAGTTTGAGTTACAAATTTGTAAAAATTATATAAAATTGTGGAAATACTAATTTAATTATATATTTAAAAATATATTTTAAATATGAAAAAAATTATATTTAATTAAAGAAAAATAACTTTTATAACTAGTAGCTTTAAGATGATACTCATAATAATGTTTAAAAACTCTTATAATTAGAAATTTTAGAATAGTATTAATTCTAATTTCAAAAATAGAAGTTTTGTAGGTGAAACTTGGAAATACATAAATTTATTTTTGTTTTAAAAAAATATATAATTTTATTTATTTAATTGTAGATTTTAAATATTTTTTCTGAGGAATAAGAGTGAAAAACATCAAATTTTTGAAAGATTTAAAAAGTGAATGATGTATTGAAGTTCACTAGTATATTAGTACCACAAATATTAAGCATCATGTTGTAAGTTGATAATTAATTCATTGTTTTTTCATTGTGTTTAAAGAATATCACTTTATTCTCATCCAATACAAAAGATATAAAGATCATGAACCGATTATTAACTTAGTGCACCACTTTATGATGATCCAACAAACAAGATGTAAAGACACTAAACCAATCATTAACTTAGTGTATTGTACTTAATAGACCAATGATTGACTTACTTCATGATGCTTAACATTTGTCTTTTCACACTAGTGATCAAATATTGAAAGCAATAATGCTACTAAGGTAATAATGATAGTGTAGTCTAAAAAACCCACAGATTAGTTCTAAAAATAATGGAAATTTCGGCAAGATTATGACAAAATCCAGCACAATTTTTTGAAAATTTGGACTACAGTTATCAAACTTCATGATTATGGGTGCCCCAAGATTTTTGATAGTGCTAATCCATTTTCACTATTAAAAAAAAATCAAACACTCCAACAATCTAAATTTTTGAAATTTATTTTAGGACAAAAAAAAAGAAAAACTTCATCCAAACCAATTTGTAATATCGATAAACAATGACCAATCATAATAGTAATCAAGTTGAATGCCAAGGTGTTAAAGAGGTGAGTTAACATTTAATATAAAGATGGAAAATTATGGTGATTTGACAGTCAATAAAGGTATGGCGCTAATGGAATTAGATGAAGGCGGTGGCATAAATAATCGATTTGACAAATCAAAGAGAAATGAGAGAAGACAAACGAATAATGAGGCAACTGCTACCACTTGGCAACTAGTTGCACCCTCCTAAGTGTTGAGGTCTTTTGGTCCTGGTGTTGTTCTTTTCTTGTTCAATGGTCAATGGTAAAGGGATCTTAGTCAAGGAAGACTCATCCTCTGTCCTATCTAAAGTGTCCTCTACAAAGGCTAGGTCATATCTCTAGTGCTTTTGTGACGATTTGGTCTATTGCTTTCCCAGTCTTGTAGGAGGCGAGTCAAGTTTGTCATATTGTTCTTTTGTAGGTAGTGGAAATAATTACAGTGGTAATAAGTCTTCTCCCTAAGTCTTTGTGATGCCTTTGATACAAAGAATGAGGTGTAAAAGGGGAGGAGGTGGAAAATCTCATGCTAGGAAAAGAGGGTCGAGAATTTTTTCCCATGACTTGGAGCCCACCTACATCAATGTGATTATGCCAGATACTCATAAGAAAATTTGTAAGCTCAAACCCAAAGTAGGGGTGGAAATACAATCAATCTCAGATTTTGAGCTTTTGGAGTACATGTCATCCTGGGTTCCTGTTGGCACAAAATTAAACATGGTATACCCAGGGTTTGACCTTTGGTTTCCAACAAAGGGCTCTACTGTAGTCTAGTGCAACATCGGCCTTTTCATTTCTCGGCGAGGGAGAAACATATCACTGGAGGCATGCTAAGAGAATTAATATAGAAGGGATCAGAAAGCAGTATCAAGGATCAGCTTATCACACAAAGAGTTCCTGACACGAATATTTATACATCAATGGAAGAATTCTTCAGGAACCATTATACAGTTAAAATAAATACATTTGCAGCAATGAATATTGAAGGAATCAACAACACGTCTTATAAGAAAATTTTAAATGGGCATGTCCAAATCAATCATTCCATTCACTCATGCACAGAGTTACCCCACAACACTTCATTCTATAAATAATACAAGACCATTACACTATGGATTTGCATAGAGCAAAAGATATTTAAAACATATATCATAGCGAGGCACAATAAGATTAATTCAAAATCTATGCACAATCACAGAAGTTAGGGGTGAAAATGTGAAGCTGGGTTACACTTTTGTGAGAATCAGGGGCGGAAAACTTTTTTCCTCAATAGTTCGACCGAACTTTCTAAATTATTTCGCCCGAACTCATTCTGTCATTTCCATTGACGGCGTACTGACGACATCGAAAAACAGATTTTTTGCCGGAGATGGGAAAACCGACAACAAAAGTTCGGCCGACCTTTTAGTTCGATTGGACTATTACTTCGGCCGAACTTTTAAAATAGTTTGGCTGAACTCATATTTTAAAAATATATCGCTTGCGAACTTTTACAGGTTTCACATCTCTTTCACGCTTTTCTATTCTGATTTTCTGTGGCACTGTTGCGCTATGGTGAGCTTTGTTGAATTCCTGCTCTGTTGCGCTTTGCTTGCTGCTCTGTTGCTACTCTGGAGTTACAGGTTTCACATCTCTTTTGCGCGTTTCTATTATGATTTTTTGTGGCTCTGTTGTGCTGTTTCTCTGTTGCGTTGTGGTGATCTCTATTGAATTGTTGCTATGTTGTGCTTTGGTTGCTACTCTGTTGTTGCTCTGGAGTTGTGCCGCGACAACTTTCTGCGAATTTCCAGGTAAGTGTTTAAGTCCTGATGTAAATGTTGCCTCATCTTAGTGTAAGAACTTAGACGACTTAGTATATGGCTTAATATGCATAATCTACTGAATCCACTTAAGCTTAGTCCAATAAGTAAACTGCCTATACCCCTTTCCCTTTCCCTGCCCTTGCTTTTGGGTATGGGCATTTTTGTGTTTAAGTCCCATAAAAATGTTTAAGACTGCAAGCTAAAATTTACAATAATGTATTCATAATTTCTCTATTGTCTATTATAAGTGTGCAACCGTGACTGATCACTGAGAATGCAAGCTACAACCTCTAACATTTTTATAGGACTGCAGCCGTGATTGTTGACGTAGAATGCACATTGCAACCTCTAATAATGTTTCCATATATTTTCTAGTGTCCATTATAAGCCAAAGAAATTGATCGGCAGTGTGAAAATAGGTGTTTTTCACTTTGCTTAGTAATGTTGTCTATTACACTATGGTTGTATGGAGTGTTTTATAGCTGGGGTGCACATTTCAAAGTATAGTTCCCTATAATGGTATAGTTTCCTTGCTTCGAATCGCTTGACATTTTCTCCGAGTGGTAATTTGGACATTGTCACCTTGGTGCGGCTCTTCTTGACTCGGCAGCTATAATGGTGTAACATGACTATGTTTAATCATGCTTTATTCATTACAAAGAGAATCTGGTTACATATTATACACGATTATATTTCTATTTTGACTTGAAAGATAGATACTTGAATTATTGATCTGGGTTTATGTCTTATTTCAAAACATTAGTAACTCTTCTTAATTCAGTATGGTTCAATAGTAGTTTCATTAGCAGCAGATCGAAATGCATTAAGGAAAGGAAACCAAGGAATAAGAGAAAGGAGATGAAAACTTATATAGGCTACTAAGGCAAGGCGGCTATGCAGCCAGACTGTTTCATTGAATAGTTATAATTTAATATGTAATATTGTATGGTTACTGAGTTTAGATGATCTATGATTCACATGTATTTCTGGTTACTTAAATTGTGTCTATTGTGAATAAATGTAGATCTATAGGATGTTTTACTTCTTATATTTCCCTGAAAATTTATTGGATCTGTGTCTGAATCATTATCACCAAGTATATTATTTATGAAGGAATGAATGCCATGCCCTTATATTACACTGTAACACAGATTCATAATAAGTGCCATATCTTTTCTCTTTTCTCTTTATTAATTCACTATGGACTGTTTATATATAATATATTCCAGTTCGTTTGTTTCTAGGTTGCATAATATTCCACCAATGTGTAGTTTTTCTACTTAACCAGGAAAGTTCATCAATTTGATAGATGTGTTATTGGAATGTTCAGATGATTTCAGTGCTATTAATATAATTTCTCTATTTACTTCACTCTATTTCCATATTGCATATTATTGTTTTAATTAACTACAGTTATTTTCATCCCTCTCGGTCCCATTACCCGTAGGGATCAAGTTAATTTTAAATAAACATTTGAATCCGTAATCTTTGAGATTTAAATTACTCGTAGGGATAAAGTTAATTTTCAATAAACATTAGAATCTGTAATTTTTTAGATTTAAGTTAACGAGACATTCGAATCCTAATGTGTAAGATTTAAATTAAATTCTCGTCGCCTATATATATACATATAAACTCTCTCCCTTGTTATACACAACAACTAGGTTGTAGGTAAAATTATTGTTGAAACATCTTGACTCACCTCCAGAACTACTCAAATTCCTTTATTCAAAACTCATAGCTGCAGATAGAAACTTTACTTGAGTCGAAGTCCTAGAATACTTTGGAATTTACTTCCTAGAATATCAATTCTAGGATTTACCCTCTCAAATATATGAAGGGTTGGGTAGAACCTTAACCTCTTATTTTTCTTCTTTTAAAACAACAAAACACAACCCATATATTTCAATAAAATAAATGGAATGGAATCTATATCTGATTAACCTTATTTTCCATGTATTCTCCAAAAAAAAAATTCTTAATTTCCATTTTTTCTAAAAATTATAAGCCTAAATAGTATAAATTATTTTTACCTTAAAATTTGCCAAATTTCTAAATAGAGACTACACAAAATTATTAGTTTCTAAAGTTTAAAATAAATTTCCAACCTTAAAATTTTCCTTGCTCTCATAGAATTTTGAACTTCCATAGGATTTTAGTCCATCGGTTGAGTGTTAATTTGTATAAGTTATAAATGCAGAGTCTATAAAGGGCCAGGTAGCCTCTGGATCTCATTTTTCTCAAAGGTGACATATCCAATAAATTCCCCTATATTCAATCTCTGTAACAGATCTAAATAGAAGTTCTTCATTTTAATAGATCCAACACAACCACTTTAAGGAAAACTGTGTACATGTGTCATTTCTCCCATAAATTCTTAGGCATAGTTTTTAAAGCACACATTTCATGTTGGCTTTCTCCCATTAACTTTAAAGCATGTTTTTTGTAGGTGCATAAAATAATGCTGCAAATCATGTAAATGTTATTTCTCTCAAGCTTTAAGGCCTAAAAATTGAACCTAAAGTTTCTGAACTCTCATGGAATTTTGAACTTCCATAGGATTTTAGTCTGTCTGTTGAGTGTTAACTTCTACAAGTTTTAAAGACAAAGTCTGTAAAGGGCCAGGTAGCCTCTGGATCTCATATTTTATCAAAGGTGACATATCCAGTAAATGCCCCTACAGTCAATCTCTGTAACAGATCTAAATGGAAGTTCTTCATTTTAATATCCATTAACCTCAACCACTTTAAGGAAAACTATGTACATGTGTCATTTCTCCCATAAATTCTTAAGAAAAGTTTTTAACGCATACATGTCATGTTGGCTTTCTCCCATTAACTTTAAAGCATGTTTTTTGTAAGTGCATAAAATAATTTTGTAAACCATGTAAATGTCATTTCTCTCAAGTTTTAGGGCCTAAAAATTGAACCTAAAGTGGCTGAACTCTCATAGGATTTTGAACTTCCATAGGATTTTAGTGTGTTAGTTGAGTGTTAACTTCTACAAGTTCTAAAGGTAGAGTCTGTAAAGGGCTAGGTAGCCTTTGGATCTCATCTTTTCTCAAAGGTGACATATCCAGTAAATGCCCCTATAGTCAATCTCTATAACAGATCTAAATAGAAGTTCTTCATTTTAAGGCAAACTTCTATTTTAAGGAATAGATCCATAAAACATAACCACTTTAAGGAAAACTGTGTACTTGTGTCATTTCTCCCATAAATTCTTAGGCATAGTTTTTAAAGCATACATGTCATGTTGGCTTTCTCCCATTAACTTTAAAGCATCTTTTTTGTAAGTGCATAAAATAATTTTTCAAACCATGTAAATGTCATTTCTCTCAAGCTTTAAGGCCTAAAAATTGAATCTAAAGTGGCTAAACTCTCATAGAATTTTGAACTTCCATAGGATTTTAGTATGTCAGTTGACTGTTAACTTCTACAAGTTCTAATGGCGGAGTCTGTAAAGGGCTAGGTAGCCTCTGGATCTCATCTTTTCTCAAAGGTGACATATCCAGTAAATGCCCCTATAGTCAATCCCTGTAACATATCTAAATAGAAGCTCTTCATTTTAATAGATCCATAAAAACACAAACACTTTAAGGCAAACTGTGTACGTGTGTCATTTCTCCCATAAATTCTTAGGCATAGTTTTTAAAGCATACATGTCATGTTGGCTTTCTCCCATTAACTTTAAAGCATGTTGTTTTGTAAGTGCAAAAAATAATTTTGCAAACCATGTAAATGTCATTTCTCTCAAGCTTTAAGGCCTAAAAATTGAACCTAAAGTGGTTGAAGTCTCATATAATTTTGAACTTCCATAGGATTTTAGTCTGTCTGTTGAGTGTTAACTTCTACAAGTTCTAAAGGCAGAGTCTGTAAAGGGCCAGGTAGCCTCTAGATCTCATATTTTATCAAAGGTGACATATCCAGTAAATTCCCCTACAATAAATCTTTGTAACAGATCTAAATAGAAGTTCTTCATTTTAATATCCATTAACCTCAACCACTTTAAAGAAAACTATGTACATGTGTCATTTCTCCCATAAATTATCAGGCAAATTTTTTAAAGAATACATGTCATGTTGGCTCTCTCCCATTAACTTTAAAGCATGTTTTTTGTAAGTGCGTAAAATAATTTTGCAAACCATGTAAATGTCATTTCTTTCAAACTTTAAGGCCTAAAAATTGAACCTAAAGTGGTTGAACTCTCATAGGATTTTGAACTTCCATGGGATTTTAGTCTGTCTGTCGAGTGTTAACTTCTACAAGTTCTAAAGGCAAAGTCTGTAAAGGGCCATGTAGTGCCTCTGTATCTCATCTTTTCTAAAAGGTGACATATCCAGTAAATGCCCCAACAGTCAGTATTTGTAACAAAACTGTGTACATGTGTCATTTCTCCCACAAACTAAGTGCATAAAATTCATTTCTCCCACAAACTAAAGGCTTCCTCCCATTAATTCTATATGTGAATTCTACCATAAACATTTTAAGTCAAACTTTAAGATAAACCATGCACATGTTATTTATCTCATGCACATGTGTCATTTCTCCCATGCATTTGCAATAAATGTCAATTTAATATATATTTTTATTGAATTTGTTTTTTCTTTTCAGGGATAAAAAACCACTAAATATGGTTGAAAAATGGAAATTGTGCATAGATGTTTCTTGCTATCCCAATCCAGGGAAAACAGTGATTACATATGTGCTTTCCAATATTGTGATTAACAAAGTTTTCCAAAGGAAAATGAATATACCGGGAAGAACAACAAACAACGAGGCATGTTATATTGGATTGATAGACGGATTGGGAACAACTATGGAGTATCGATCAAATGGAATTGTAGTTTTCACCAATTATGAACTTGTGTGCAACCAGATGAATGGCGTGTACCAAGTTAAGAAGGAGAGGCTAAAAGAACTGCATGGAATAGCAAACAATATTGTTAGCCAAATTCAATTTTTTAGTATAAGACATTGTTCAAATGTGAATAAGATGTCTGTTGATCTACTGTGTGGGGCAATGCCAATGTAAGATTCATCTCTCAAAGATGAATTAGTTTTGAGATGCTCTTCTTCAAAAATTCAAGATTCATCTCTCAACGATGAATTAGTTTTGAGACGCTCTTCTTCAAAAATTCAAGATTCATCTCTCAAAGTTGAATTAGTGTTGAGACGCTCTCCTTCAAAATTTATTGATGGACATTGTAATATATCTTGGATATGTGTGTTTTTTGTACTTATAAATGTGTATTTTTTAATTACCATGTGTTTTTTTCAATTATATACCAAGTGTGCTCCCACCACACCATGTAAAGCGCAACTTGGTGAACTTCACATTTGCAACAAGTGGTGAACTTCACATCTTTATAAAATTAAAATGTGGGGAATTCAACAAAATTTTGTTAAAATGGAGTTTCACTTCTTTTTTAATGACGATGTGTTTTTTTCAATTTTATACCAAGTGTACTCCCACCATGTAAAGCGCAATTTGGTGAACTTATCATTTTTATAATTTTTTTTCTTAAATTGAGTTTCACACATCAATCAGTGCTTTGAAAGTTGTGTTTTACATAATTTTTGTACAATAAATTACATTAATTTTCTGAAATTTATTTTGAATTTATTTTAAATTAGTCATTTAAAAAAATAATTGTAAATGTCCACCGTAGATATATATATCATGAAGGATGAACGACGAAGATAAAAAAAAATACCATATCTCTACAAGAGGGGGGGATCAAGGATCGAGGGATGTTCATGGTATTTAAATATAATCTTAAATCTCCATACATGTGTGTACATATGGAATTGATTTTTTATCGACTTCGTGAGTTAAATTAGTTGTTAATAAGTTACATTTTTTATTTTTTAGGAGCTAATAGGAGAAGGGTCTCTACTCCATCCATGGAGCATGCCCATGGTTCACTCAGTCGTGGTATGGTTCATGCAATTTAATCAACGGATATTTATGTGTATTTAAATGTATGAATGTATTTTTCAATTGATTATGAATTCTTATTTGTTTATGAAGCTTCTCTTTTGTCTCGAGAGGTTGGTGGTGGTTCAAATCCCCTTAGAGAGCCATCAATAAGTGCTAGCAGGTTGCATGAAGGTGGTGATATTTATTCCCCTAGAGGCTAATCAATGGCTATTGGTGTTGGTTCTCAGCAGGGTCATTCTGGTTCTCAACAGTTTCAGGGTGGGGAAGAAGCTAGCCAACCACATCGAGGTTGCCATCAATTTGAATATTTTTTTCATTCAATTTGTACAAATTTGTTTACATGTGTTTTTTGTAATATAAAAAATTTTATATATTGATGTTGAGGCTGAAAATTCTCCAAATGTTGGTCGAAATAAACGTAGGGCAGAATGCTTCATTCAAGAAGAAGGTTGTCCACTGACCACGACATATTCAGCCGAAATTTCCGATATACCGTGGGAAAGAAACATGCAACATTGCACCTTAGAAAGGTGTCAAAAACTTCATGAAAAATTGCAGAGAGATCTCGTGTCTTTGACTTTACCTGCTGAGAGTCGAAAAAGCTTGGAAATAGTTACACATTCTTTAGGCCAACTAGTAGATGTGTACCAAAAGCTTGGGCCAACCACGGATACTTTTGTGGATGTCATGAGAAAAATAATAGGAAACAGTGATGGGACCCGGTAAATGGGAGGCTGTTAGAGAAAGAGTTACAACAACAATGGCAAAGTCTATGTTTAATTTCAAAGAAGGGCCGAAAAGAAAGATGTTGAAGGTGCAATAATTTAAGCACCCTGATATAGCTCACTATTTATATGATAGACACCTTGCGTCTTATGGAAGAATCCCATGGAACGACGAGGTTCCACTTTATTTTTCAAAATTATTTTATGCAGAATTCTTTTTGGAAATGAAACCCAATTACAATGACCTTCCCTCTGAATTTTTTGGTCCTGGGAAAGGTCGATTGTGTGACCGTAAGGGCACTAGGCGTGATGCTAATTTGCCTCGTCCTGAGCCACCATTGGTTATTCAACCTATTCATGTCGAAAATTTGCGGTCAGAGATGGAAGCCAGTTCTCAAATTAGTCGAGAAGCAAGAGATGACATCATTGACAATGTTCATAGTGGATTGGGTGGAGTCAATGTTTGTCTGAATCGACAAAGAGCACGTGAGAATTCATGCGCCAATTTTGTGTATTATACAGATGAAGAGATTGACAACATGAGTGTTGCAGATCTGAAAACATATGCAGATCTGACAAAGTGAAGTGTTTTCACTGTCATGATCATGGACATTATGCCACGAATTGTCCACAGAAGAAGAAGAACAAGCAGGCTACTGGAGCTGCAGCTAGTGAGGCTCTTGCCTCGCAATTTGAGCTGGACTTCTCATTGATCGCATGCATGGTGTCTAGTGCATTGGGATCGGGGTGGTATTTTGATAGTGGCGCTTCCTTTCACATGATGGGAGATGTGAATCTTTTTAGTGACTTGGTGGAGAAAGATCTCCAGTTGCATGTTGATTTGGGCGACAATGGACGATACAATGCGACCGACATTGGTACCATAACCTTTCAGAGGGAGTTAGGTAAACTCATTCTTTTACAAGATGTAGTGCATGTTCCAGGTTTAAAGAAGAATTTAATCTCAGTCGCAATGTTAGAGGATAAAGGGTATGAAGTTGTCTTCAGTGAAGGAAAATTTTTCCTTTGGCACAAGGCAACAAGACAAGTCAAGAAGGTTCGGATTCGAGCAAAGAATATCTATAGACTTGAAGTAGATTGGATGTATACGGAGCTTCCTACTATTGGGAAGTGCAAGAAAGACATGCAATTGATGCTTGAGAGGGAGCAAGTTTTGCATGCAGGTAAGAGTGAACCTCGGGATGTGGAGCAGCCACAAGATGAGGATCATGGAGTGGAAGAAACCACTCATGCAGAGAAATTTTGTGTCAGATGGGCAGAGGGAGTGCATGCAGCTATAGCACCAGGTGAGAGGTGGGGCGACATGCATGATTAATCCCAAGAGGATATTTCTGGGCAGGATTCATGAGATGGTGTGGATCTCATGAATTTAACCTGGCTACGAGGTGCCCACAGTGTAGCAGTAGCATGATCAGTTGGATTGATGCAGGCAGATCAAAGTGACAGTGTCGGATACTGGAGCGTGGATCAGAGTTGACAGCAAGTGCAAGAGTGCATGGGTGCAAGAGTTCAACAACGCAGTGGTTCCTGATGACATGTGCAGTTGGTACCAGCAGAAGTTGAAGACTTTGATGATAGATGCATCAGATTGATTGAGTTTTTTGGAGCCTATTCGGTTTCAGAGTAGTTGCAGAGCAGATGCACGGAGTTGCATGGCGCTTGTGAAGATTGCAGGGCGAATGCATGGAGTTGCATGTCGCATGCAAAGACAGTCCTTTATTGTTGAGATGGAGTGTTGAAGATTGCAACAAGAAACAGTGAAGGAGGCATCCTGAAACATCTTTCCTGATCCTAGTTGGAAAGTGATCACCAAAACTAGGTAGGGGCCACACAAGTGATTTTTGTCGCAAAGTCTATTTTTAGACATATGGATCATGGTCTATGAGTTGCAGGATGCTATTTGTGGATGATTGGTCGAGTTGGTAAAAATAGATGGACCTCTATTTTTAGACATTGGGCGGTTTCTATTTTTAGACTGCCGGGCTAAAAATAGAACAGTCAAATATTATTAACCCTTAATAATATTTAGACTATAAACATTATCTTTTCCTCTTGGAGCACTTCAGTTTGATGCTTGGATGTGGCACATGCAGCTGAAAAAAGGAAATACGCTTTTCCTAAGGGTTATTTGAGCTATTGCATGGTTGACTTCAGTTAGAACTCATGTGGCAGAGTTTGGTGGAGTTGATGAGACAGTTGGTGGAGTTGTGTTCGGTTTAACTTAGTTGAACTAGTTGTATTTAGTCTACAAATACACTAGTGATGAGTGGTGTGAATTAATTATTAATTAATTCACTAATTATTAACTCATAAATCAACTAAAGAATACATCAGTTAACTGCAATGCATGGACAGTTCAGTGGAGACCAGTGTTAGAGGTGGGTGAAAGGGTGAGTTTGCTATCAGTTGTGACTATAGCTGTGCATGAGATTTGCACACACATTGATTGAGATTTCCATTGAGGATTGCGCAGTACAAGCCAAGGGGATTTGAAATTGGATCTCATTCATTCTCATCTTGGATTGCACAGTAGAGGCAGGTAGACTTGTGGAGGAGATTTGAACCTATGACTTGTTCAGATCTGACCTAGTTTGTGTGTAACTTTTGGAGATAGTACTGAGTACTTGTGAGGAGTATTGTACTATGATTGTTACATGTTCTCTATCATTATAATATACAGATAGTTGGGGTTTTTCAGCTGTAAGCTTTCCCCATTACATACTGTGTTATATGTGTGCTTGATTATGTTTTAATGTGCGCATGCGACTGCTTCTATTTCTGCAAATTGATGATCAATTGTAGAAGAGGTTTCTATTTCTGCAAATTGATGATCAATTGTAGAAGAGGTTATGTATTATGCATGAAGCTCAAATAGTGTGTAATCAGGATAATCTCGGTGAATAATTCATCTATTATTCAAATTTCTACAGGAGCCTCAGGTTCAAATAATCAAGATGGGTCTCACCATCAAGATATGTTAGAAAATGTTAGTGTTTTTTTAACTTGATATTTTTAAAATAAATAATTGTGCACACATGTACATTTTCATGTATATATAATAAAATGTTTTAATAGATTTCGATACTGTCCGATGTTTTTGGGATGGCGGTACCTTCTTCTTCCTTAGGAGATGTACCTTCTACTTCCTTAGGAGATGTGCGAGGTTCACAACAAGAATGGACAATTTTTCACTTTTAAAATTTATATGTTTTTAAGTGATATATATTCCACCTCAAAAAGTTCCATTAAAAAATGAGATATATCTGTATCTTGAGTTATTTTAAAATTTTTGAATTTTAGGTTTTTGGAGATTTTCTTTTGGAGCCTATCTTAGGAGATGTGCCAAATCCACCTGCAGAAGTATTCAATTTTTTACTTTTAAATATATATATGTTTTTAATTTATAATTTATAAATTGAAGTTTAAAAGTTTTATTATAAACTGATATCTTGATCTTGAGTTATTTTATACTTAAATTAAATTTTTTAATTTTAGGTTTCTATAGAGGATTTCTTTTCTCCACGTACTCTAGCAATGGAGATAGGAACATCCACAACATTTCAACCATTTGAACAAGTTGTCTAATCTTTTTTTTGTTAATATTATTGAAAATAAGTTTATATATATATGCATTTTCAATTGAAATTTTTTAATATATATATATATATATATTACATTTTATTGTTGGAGATGTTCCCATGGGAGAAGTTGTAGCTGACGAGCAACAAATGGAGAGGGAACCTCATGAGGTATTGCATGATTTTTTTTATATATTTTTTTTACATGAAGTTCTATATAATCTCACTCAATTTTAAAACATCAAATTTTAATGTTTGTACATCCCCATGGTTCACAGGATAGCTTGCGGATTAAGACTTTGTTGGGAAAGACACTACATCCATCTGTATTTGATGGATGATTTCTAGATTTGATTGAGATTTCTAGTCTTAAATTTACTTTTTTATATATTATCTAGATGCAATAATATATATAACTTGATACTTGATACTTGATACTTTTGAGATCTACAAATTTTGGACATATTTTATGTGAACTACATTTGGTACATGTGAATGTGATATATAATGTTTTTAAAACTTAAGTTTTGGATGGTTGAAGTACATTTGGCATGTGAAGTAATGTTTTGTTATAATTTGTTTGGTTTTTAACACTTAAGTTTTGGATAGTTGAACTAATAGTAATTGTGATCTATAAATTAATGTTTTTCTTTTGAACTACATTTGGCATGTGAAGTAATGTTGTGTTATAATTTGTTTTGTTTTTAAAACTTTAAGTTTTGGATGGTTGAAGTACAGTTGGCATGTGAAGTAATGTTGTGATCTATAATTTTTTGTTAAATTAAAACCTAAGTTTTGGATGGTTAATCTACATTTGGCATGTGATATAATGTTAAATGTTTTTATTGGATAGTTGAACTACAATTCGCATGGAATGTGAAGTAATGTTGTGATATAATCAAAAAGTTTTTAAAACTCAAGTTTTGGATGGTTGAAGTACATTTGGCATGTGAAGTAATGTTGTGATCTATAATTTTTTGTTAAATTAAAACTTTTAAGTTTTGAGTTTTGGATGGTTGATCTACATTTGGAATGTGATATAACATTAAATGTTTTTATCGGATAGTTGAACTACAATTGGCATGGCATGTGAGGTAATGTTGTGATATAATCAAAAAGTTTTTAAAACTCAAGTTTTGGATGGTTGAAGTACATTTGGCATCTGAAGTAATGTTGTGAAGTACAATACATATTGATGTATCTATATACATATTGATTCTAGGTCTTGTTAGATGTGTTGAAAACAATCATACAATTTTAAAAATTCAATCTATAATGTATATGTATATATATATCCATTATTTTTCATCAATGCACATGTATAGAAAATCTACTTTCAGTTAATTCCATTCTAGAACATATATATCCATGCAACATTTTTCATCAATGCACATAGAAAAGCTATTTGAATAGTTAATTGCTTTCTAGAACATATATATCCAGTACTTCAACATTTCTCATCAATGCCAATAGAATTAAGGTACTTTTCATCAATGGCTATAGAATTTAGCTACTTTTAGTTAATTGCATTCTAGAACACACACACACACACACACACACACACACATATATCCAATACGTGCAACATTTTTCATCAATGCACTTAGAAAACATACTTTCAGTTAATTTCCCAGAACATATCTGACCATTGGACATACAAATTTTGTACTAGATTTTCTATCAGGAATAGAGATGTGGGTCAAATCCCACCAAAAGTCGGAGAAGTGCTGCGAGTCTCTTGTCTGAAAGGAATCTTCGTACAAAACTATACTGTGGATGATTTATTTACATTCCATACTTTTTACCAGAAAAGCCCATGAGAAAAAATGGTCACATTTAGTCCTTGTATATATCCAGTACATGCAACATTTTTCATCAATGCACATAGAAAAACTACTTTTAGTTAATTTCATTCTAGAACATATATATTCAGTACGTGAAACATTTTTCATCAATGCACATATAGTAAAACTACTTGAACAGTTAATTTCATTCTAGAACATATATATATATATATATATATATATATATATATATATATATATATATATATATATATATATATATCCAATACATGCAACATTTTTCATCAATGCATGTATAGAAAAGATAATTTCAGTTGATCCTAGTGTGCATGTACCAAAACAATTTGTACATGTGCAAACACTTGCACAGATAACATAACAAGGCAACTCAATTTTTAGTTGTGTTATGGAAGTTATAAAACATAATCCAAAGAAAAGAAATTGTTGGGCAGTTCAATCAAAAAAATTCCAATGGAATGCCATCTTCAATGATCCGTTCATGATCGGATTTTGACATTTTCCATTTCTTAATTTTCGTTTTTTTCTTTGATTGAACATGTATCAACTTTATGTGTGCTTCACAGACTAAGTGACGATATTGAAAACTTGTGACATCAGGTTCATAGTCTTCAAAGTAAACAAAATCCCCATTGTGATTATTTTGTCTGAAAAATAACCTTTCAGTATAATAGATCATCTTTCATATGGAAACCCGTGATCATTATAGTTTTCTAATAATTTCATTTTTCATTCAATGCAACACATCAAATAATAGTTCACATTTTCATCATTGTTAGTAGGTGCAATTACATCAAAAGCATCTCCTGCACAATAAAACAAACTTAACAAACTTATGTATTTAAATTTATTTCTAGATCATTATCATTTTTAAGCAATTCAAATGTTACCTTCTCTAATAGGATTAGAAACTTGATCACCATCGGATGATATTGTAGTCTCCTCTGATTGAATTTCTTCAAACATTGCAATGGAAATTTTTCCCTTTGTATTTAGCTCTGTATGTTTCCAATCTTTTACATACATTTTGTTTTCACAAACGTCATTGGATTTTGTGTTGTCTATGAAAACATGACAAAAATAAGAATATTTTCTTTTATCTAATGCAAACACATTTCTCGACAACTTTGTTTCAATTGAATGCAATTTTCAAGTCCCTTTTATTGTTTCAACGTCATTTCCAATTGATCTATCTACTTCTTCGATCCCAAATTGCCAAAAAAAACCCTTATATGGAAAATTCAAAGAAGAATGTAAATATGATATCAAAATACAATCAAAGATAATAAATAAGAGATAATCAAATTGTGATAAATGTACATTGTTTAAAATTAGATATCCAATAAAAATTAAATTGAATGTACCTTCACACTTCCCTAGATCGGTTAGTCTCATGGCTTAGAGTAGCAATGCACCATTGAACAACTTCTTTAGCATCCAAAAGTCGGCTTGTAGAGGGATTCATTTGATATCTTCGAACTGCTCGTTTTATGCATGCCCCTGTACCATCATGTTCTCCTTTTCCATGACCAGTCTCGAAGAAATTCCAACAATGTTTAATGCAAGTTTTCTTACGAAGACAACAAAACCAAAAGAATAATCGTGCAGATTTGAATTGACCTGCGCATCCATCTGAACATATCCAATGTTCATTGAATGTTATTCCACGACTTTTCAAGGAGTCATAAATATTTCAAAAACAATGTTGTACAAGACATATATCATGTGTATGATCATCACTAAAATAAAAGTGATATTCTTTAAAAACATGTTGATTTTTGCTGGTGCTTTCTATATGATCAACATTTTGTTCAGCATGTCTATATAGAATATGGATGAGCATGGAGACTTGGTGAGAATGATAGTATTCACTCTGAATTTCGTTTTGTGGAATAAATGTGTAGTTTTATGCAACATCAATTACTTAAAAAATGGTCCCTGGTGGAAAACATTCACGAGATTTTTCAAATTGCAAGTCTTGCCATCGAGCTCTACGGGAATGCTTGGTGTATTTATAAATTTCTGCCTCAAACTTTCTCCAAAAGTCTATCACAAAAATTTCTTCTTCTCGTAATTTAATTCTTTTAACACTATTTTCACCTTGAATCGATGTATGGATATATTCATATCTCTTCCATTTCACTTTCATGTTGGACAACGATTGATCATTTATATCAATATGATATTTTTTTTTAAATTTAATATGAAATCATGGATAGTGGAAGGAGGAGGTGAATCCTTCCAAAATTTTCTATCAAAATTAAGGAATGTGTCAAAATATAACTCAAATTCCACATGATAACGACAACAACAAGTTTTGCGTACGGTGATAGGTTTTACATACCATGGTTTTTGTTGAAAAAAAACACTAATTGACACATGAATTTCAAAATTCTCTTCTTTGAAATTGTTGAAGAACTCTATCTGAGTGGTTTCCAAGAAATGTTTTTCATGTTTTTCGTATTGATTTCGTGCTATTTTTCTTCGCATCACATGCTTTGTAGTTGGTGAAACATGCGAATTGTTCTTCCAATATTCATATATTATTTTTTTAACATTTTCTCCAAGTCTATCTTTGTATGGTTGCCTACAAATAGCTCTCCAACAAGCGAGTTCATAATTTACATCTATTTGTAATTGAAATTTCTAATGTTTGTGCAAGTTAAGCTGTGGTTCCTAATGCTCATACATAGACTTACCAAGAGATTCTCTTTTAGTACTTGATGAAACCACTATCATATGATTGTTTCCACGTATTAACCGAAACATTTTTCCTGCCTAGATCTCCTAATTGAATTTATAGCACTTCTTATATTTTGTATCACATTTTCCTTCATTTTTTTTTATCTTTGGTTGATTTTCGAATACCCAGTAGTGTCGTAGCTTCTTTTAATTTTCTTAATGATAGGAGACCTTTCAACATTTGAGCTTGAACTGTCACCTGCTCCTTTATGAAATACGTTTCAAAAATGCGGTTAACACGATATCGTATATAATGGTCAGGTTTTTTATCTCCATATGTGTGAGTGTCAACATTTTCTAATATCTCATCATCGACACTGATTTCATCTGTACATATTCGAATATATAGTACATAATAAGTTTACATATTTAATAAATAACTAAATTAATGAATATATGTATAATTTCAATAATACGTGCATGTGTTCACTATATATATATATATATATATATACCTTGTGATTCAATTTCTTCACTTGAATTTCTTACAATATTTTCACCATATTCAACCATTAGTTCAATATCTCTTTCACTTTCTCTTTAAAAATTTTGTATCTCATCATCAATGTTTTGAGGAATATCTCTCTCTGTTTACATTGCAAAATATTTTTCAAATTAGTTCATCAAATAAAAATTAAGCTTCACATTTTACACTAGGAAAATTTTAAATATATCAAACTCATAATATTTACATTTACATACCTACTTCAACTTCTAGTTGAGGTTGATTTTCCCCTTCAATATTTGAGAGTGCTTCTATCTTTCTTTTGTGAGATTGTCTCATCTCTTCTCTACGTTCCTCGGGGTCTCTTTTTCGATCATATTTTCTCGTACAATTCCTTCGATTTCCCATGATAATAGAGTATGAAGTTCAAAAAAATTCCTTCAAAAATTTAGACAAAAGCTCAATTAAAAAAAACATCACAAAATATTTGATTTAAAAAAAAATCATTTTAAAAATTTTGCAAAAGATACATACTTCAATCCAAAACACTTACTTTAAAAAATCTAAGAAAAAAATGTCTTATAAAAATGAAACAAAGCTGAAAATATTTCCTTCCAAGTCCTACAAAAAAATTTCATTTAAAAAGTTAGACAAAAACTCATTTTAAAAAATCATTATAAAAGATTTACTTCAACCCAAAACACGTACTCTAAAAAAATGTCACTTCAAAAAATGCCTCCAAAAATTGTCCATTTAAAATTAATTCCAACTTCTTAAAAAATGCCACTTTAAAAAATACTTCAAAAAAGCCTATAAAAAAAAATATCATTTTAAAAAATACTTCCAAAAAATATCCAAAAAATTTCTTTTGAATATTAAGCCTAAAAAGAGTCCTTTCGAAATTAAACCCAAATCCATACCTTCAAAAACAATGAAAATTAAGCGCAAATCCATACTTTCAAAAAAAAGGAAGCCCAAAAAACATCCAAAACATGTATCACATACCTCCAAGAAATGTCCTTTAAATGTACCTCCAATAAAAGTCCTTAAACCCAAAACAATCCTTTGCAAAAATGTTCTTTGAATATACCTCCAAGAAAAGTCCTTAAACCCAAAACAATCCTTTGCAAAAATGTTCTTTGAATGTACCTCCAAGAAAAGTCCTTAAACCAAAAATAATTCTTTGCAAAATCAGACCAAGACATTTGTAAAATCATACCAAATGTGCGAAAATATGCAAAAATAATGAATGATTTCGTGGCAATTTATATTGCCACGAAATGTTTTTTTGGAGGGGCTCTGTGGTGTTTTCTGACTGACGGAAAATTGGGTAAAAGTTCGATCGAACTTTTATGTCATTAGACTTGACAGGCCATCGGCACAAAAAAAATTTCGGCCGAACTTTTTTTAGGAGTTTAACCAAACTAACGTGTCAACAGTTACATAGAACCAAGCTCTGAATACATATCTGCAACTTTGGACTGATTAAATTCCATGAAACATTCTTAGTTAACTGTCGGAACTAAGAAAAGCATTTTTAGAGTTGAATCTATTTTTAGAAAATATAACTTTTATGGAATTTCATAAATATTTACTAATTTTAATTAATTTTGTAATAAAATAGGTGCAAACAATTTTTTAAGGTCATTATGATTCAGTGAAATCATAACTCTGTATCTTGCAAAATACATTGTGAAAAAATTAAAAAAATTACGGTGCATTACATTGGTTCGTCGTCTCTAATAAGTAGTTTTAGATTTTTAGTTTATAACTTATATGTTAAGAAATTTCTTGTGTTGCGAAACATATTCAAAATATTCAGTTTTTTCATATTGGACCAGTTCAAAAAATTCTAGTAATTATGATATGCATCCGCTGGCTTTGTAAATATGACGAAACCAAAGTAGACTCTGTCTAGATTGTTGTAACACATTTTGTTTCTCAAAAACACAAAGTTTCAAAGAATACAACATTGTGTATTAACATGAATTATTATGAATCCTTTGATTGTTAAAAAACACACACTCAAAGAAACTCTAAGTTGACATATCAAATGTGTATAACAAAATTCCAAAAAATAAGTAACAGAAAGCTAATAAAATTTCTGACAACTTTTATTTTTATCACAAAATGAAATTCTAAATAAAAAAATTGTTTTAGGTTGCAGAAGTTGAAGAACAGAAAAAAAAAAAAATATGTAATTTTTTTCTCAAAAAAGGGAAAAAAATGTAACCCAACTTCACATTTTCACCTTTACGTCTTCAATTTGGTAGCACCTTGGAATATACTAGGAAAAATATCTCTTAACTCATTCTCTGTAGGCATTTTATAGATTTTAATCGTTGATCCCGCTCGCTTAATATGGTCCATTCTAACCACTTTAATCCTGCCCATTTGATCTAGTCCAATTTGACAAAATCTAGGTTCTTTGGTCCTTATCATCTCAATTCCTTCAAAATCAAGCGTGTGAATCCTTATTCTTTTTCTTTTGTGAATTCCAAGATAATGAATTTCAACTCTTTACTTGTCATTGACCTTTTTCTATTCTCATCTTCCGGGTGGTTTGATCACTCGTTTTTATACTTGCGTTGGTCATTCCTGCAACCCTTTTCTGATCAAAATTTATCCAAAAACT
The DNA here is from genome assembly GCA_034641835.2 of Pinus albicaulis. Taxonomy (NCBI): domain Eukaryota; kingdom Viridiplantae; phylum Streptophyta; class Pinopsida; order Pinales; family Pinaceae; genus Pinus; species Pinus albicaulis. The sequence goes on from CM076575.1 coordinate 1,039,772,720, forward strand.
AAGGAATCAATAAAACATAGAGTAATTAAACTATTATTCATTAGCGAGAGAGCCAAGTTTGCAGTGTTGTTTAGCACACGAGATCTTCAAGCGAAGATCTCAACCTCTACCTCGAGGGACTTCGAGTGCCCACTCAGGAGAGAAGTTCCACATTTTGGTGGGGGAATTACATAGCAGCAGTAGCAGGAAGAGTGTAGCCCCTTCAGGACTGTGCAAAGGTAGAGTAGATTGCACAATGATTGCACAATTTAGTTCAGTGTGGGTGTCGGGAGTGTGGAGAGCAGCGGAGTTTTAGCAGGAGATTTGGAGGGGAGGTTAGCCACCTCCTACCAGGGGTTTTGGTAGCTCACCAGAGGCATTATCCAGTAGATTCATCCAGAGGTTCGATTTACCCAGCAACATAGTGAGCCAAGCCAAAGAGGGCCAAATTTCGAATTCAAGCGTTGGGCGAACACTTTCAAGGTTTTTATAGGTTTATTGAGGAGAAGCCAAGGTTAATTTGGCAGAACTTTTTGGGTGGGTTTGAGGCTTCAAATACATATCCTAATGTTGCCAACAACTACAGGAGCTACAGGAAATTGGGCCGAAATTCTAGGGTCAACATCTGGCCAATTCCTTCGCAGTTTTTTGTGTGTTTGGTGAGTAGAGACTGGGGTTAAAAGCCAGAATATTCTGAGTAGAAGAATCATCCCAACCATCAATCTGAATTCAGTGAGCAGTAGAATTTCTGGGTTAGGCATCGCAGAGACTGAGCCATGTAGAGGCACTTTCAGCCAGAGTTTTTTCTTGGGTTTGAGTTGTTCTCCAAGACTGCCTTGAGCAGGCCCAGGTGCAAACTTTCCAGCACCTCAATTGTATTATTTCCCAATATATTAATAAAATGGCTCAATAGTGAATTTGGCTCCAATTTTTGTGTTTTAATGGTGTTTGCATTTTTGTTGTAGTTACTTGTATATTTGTACTTTTATTACAGTTAATCCCCATTTGGGATATTACAAGTTTATGATTTAATTTTCCCTTTTCATATAATTGATATGAAAAAATGGTAAGACTAATAAGGGTGACAATATGAATAGTAGAAGAAAACAATTTGAAATTGATCACATTGAAGACTGTAATTGACTACATTTTTATTATTCACATTTTCTACCATTCAACACTATTACATTGCCATTTTGTATTCAAAATTTTTATTTAATAATTTTTCATCATTAAAGTTATTAACAATATCTATTATCTCAACAAATTAAGGTAATGTCTCGAGGGACACTGTTAAAAATTAATCAGTTGTGAAAAGTTGTGATACCTAAAATTAAATTAAATAGATGTGCAATATCAATCCTCCTGCAAACTATTGACAAGATTTCCTTCCTTCTTCATGCCCAACTAATTATTAATAGACAATTACATACACGTATATAAATATAACACAACAACTGTAACATTCACAAACATTACCATCCAAATCCAAACACATAAACACACAAACCACTCAAAGCATCAAAACATGGATGTACAAACCATTCAAGGCAAGCAACATAGATTAAAAAAGCCTAGATCCATCTTAACCAAGGATCTATTACACATCATGAAGAGGGATCAAATCTCTTGTGATATCCCCAAATTAGCAGTCATCTAATTGGGATATTAATTTTGATTAATTTCGACAAATCCTAATGTTGGGTGGAAATAAAGGGGTGAGGGGACCCATGAATAAAACATTAGAATAAAAGCACCTTCCTAAAGTCACTGGGCAGATTAATTAAAAAAAATGGTGTGGGGCCCATGAGGCCAAGTGACAGCACAGGAGAGAAGGCACTTAGGACAGTGCAATGGCAGTGTGGGGCCAGGCAGCACAGTGGCAGCGTGGGAGAGGCAACAAAGTGTAGCAAGGGACAGCGTGGCATAGAGGGCTAGCACATCATAGGTGGGCTGAAGGGATTTTAGGGGTTCATAGGCATAAAAGGAGAGGAAGACAACCTTTCTCAAGGATTCTTGCATCTTATGATTTTCTTGTCTGTCAATACTAGAGCATGCTCGAGCTGTTTAGTTGGGCCTACAGTGTTGTTCAACACACCGGGTGTCTCCGAGAAGAGATCCCAACCTTATCCCCGGGGGACTTCGAGTGCCTGCTCGGGTGAGGAGTTCTATCGATCGTTTTGCAAGAGGGAGCCATAACATCTTCAGCCAAGATCATGCAGTTTCTTGGGCAATGCAGTCCCTTGGAGGGATTACGCAGTTTGTGGTAGAGGTCATTTCGGGGGTGAGGAGATATCAGGGATTTCAGCACAAGGATAGTGTGGAGGGTCCAGCCCTTCACTGAACATCATTTTGGTACAGGAGGAGGCCATCATTTACAGAGTTATCATTCAGGGCCAGTGTATTCACTGGGAGAGCGTTGTTTCTTAAGGGACGTAAAATTCTAGGGTCAGCCATTCCAGGATTCCTTTCTGGGATTTTCTAGGTTATTGGAGGAGAGCTCATTCCTACAGTTTCACAATTTTCTGAGAAAAGGAACAGCCTGAAAGATCCATTCCATCTCAGCAGTAGCAGTAGTCTGGCGACATCAGTAGCAGAATTTCGAGATTACACAGTCCTTGATAGAGTAGCCACTCATTGAGATTTTATGAGAGTATTTCCATCTTGCCTTGTGCAAGCCAAGGTGCCATCATTCTGATCACCTTTGTACTCATTGTTATCTTCCAGTTATATAATAAAATGGCTCAGTGTTTCTCTATATTGGCATTATTTGTATGATGTATCTCTATTTGCTGTAGTTGCTTGTTTATGTGGCTTTATATTACTGTCTATTTCCTATTCGGAATATTACAGTGGTATCAGAGCATGATCTTTGGCTCAGCTTGTGGACATTATTGACAACATATGAAAAGCAGATAGTAGAGATCTACTACTATGGAGGGATTAAGTTTTTCCTCATATTTATTTAGAGCTATGAAGGATCTCTCCAAAGAGATCAATGAAACCAGAAGAGAAAGGCAAAGAGAAACCTCAAGAAGGTTTTAGAATGAAAAAGGTCCTAGTACTTCTTATTAGCAGAAAAGAAGACTGGAGAAGCATAGATCTCCTCAAAAACCTACTATGCCCACTTTCTTTGAATAAGGTGATTGGTATAGAGATGAAGAAAGGAGAAACATGGAACCTGAAACTCATGAGACTCTCAGTTTATATCTTGAACAGTACAAAGCACAGTCTAGAGCATTCAAGGAGAATCTAACTCTCCAAAAAATCTTTAAACTCAAAGAAGAAATAAGATCTCGTAGCATAAACAAAAGAAAGAGGCACAACATATTCTATTTGCCTACATTTGATGGATCTTCCTCAAGCATTGTAAAGGCTTGGAGGAAAGAGTTAGATGCATTTTTCATGCTACATCGTGTAGCTGAAAAAGAGGCTGTTCAGATTGCAACACTTCATCTTCATGATGAAGCCAATGATTGGTGGTTTGGTCACATGGAGCATGCAAAGGTGACTAAATATTCAGATTTCTTTTCAAGGTTAAGAAAGAAGTTTGATAGAAAAATACCATAGATATTTCAAAAAGAGACATTTCATGAGAAGTCAAAGGAGGATGCCATTCTTGTCACTCTGGAAAAAGAGTCACTACATTCACCACCAGCTACAAAAGTACTTTTATCCAGAGGAGAGACACAATATAGTCTTAAGCTCTTGACATATAGAGTCCCATGCATGATTCAAGAGATGCATGAGGAAGAGGAGGTAGATTCCAGCACTAGTACATTGATAGAAGAGCAGTCATCACTCTTACCAACAGTTGGAGAGACCATTGTCCTGGTTGGAGGAACTCTTGTGGTCTTGCAAGAGGTTCCCACACATCAGTTGATCCAAGGGCTATTGCATGACCAAGGATTAGAACTACATGTTGATTTGGAGCAACATCATATCACTACACAAAGGACCCTTGATATAATCAAGGAAGAGATGAAGAACCATCCTATTTTTTCATTAATGAACTACATTCAACCCTTTGAGTTGAAATGTGGATTTTTTCAGAATATGGGATGAGTATGCTCCTATGTACAATGGTTGGCTATGAGTCCAGCATTGTGCCTTGCTTTGAGGCAGCACATGTGTCACCTTGCAGATCTATAACACTGTTAATGAGCAGCAGTGAGAAGAAGAGGACCCATTCCTTATGGGATCAATCAAATGGCAGCTTCATCCATGAAGAAATGGAGAAGAAGATTATAGATGGTATACATCTTGAGATGGAAAATCTTTTCCCCTTTCAAGATGACTCTTCCTCAATGAACATCTCACAACTCAAAGAGAAACTTCTACCTGCAGCAGATCCAGAACTGTATTGGTTTTGGAGGGCCATTGATGAGAAGAGGATCTTATGGAGAGACCTAAATGGAGGTGCACTTCAACGTCTCATTGAGTGCAAATCTATTCATTTGGAGGATGATTTGCACAGTGAGAGAAGGGGCAAATCAGTCCACTCACATATACAACCTCCTCTAGGCCTTGATGTTTCATTACATGGAGGAAATACACTAGGGAGACCCCCTGATTGGAAGATGAACAAAGAGTTCTCTCCACATGGTGCAGCATTAATATATTTGGCTAAGGAAGGAGCCTTGGGAGGAGCTAGCACAACACAGAGAACCTTTGATGGGTTCAAAGGAGGGATGAGAAATTTTTTGATATGGACATTGTCATCTCCCACTCAGCTATTTGCGCTGACAGATGATGATTTAGGAATCTATGATGATACAAGCATGGTGTCAAATGGCTACTTCATAACCTTGGAGAAGTAGATGATACTTCCACACATGAGGAAGATTTCTAAATATGACAAGAGATTATTGACACTCTAGCATACATTGTCCAAACTATGGAATTTTTGGACGGGAAATACCTTCCAAGAGGAGAATGACCTCCATATACTTCAATCTTGTCTTGGGCAAGATCAGCTGCAAAGGAGGCAACAAAAGTGGAGTAGCAGTACTCCAACATGTGGCTTTGGCATTGAGCATGTCAAAGAGGAGAGTTATGATGTGACAGGTGCTTCATTTCAGATTTCAAGTGTGCTATCATTGTTTGGGAGCATAGATCCATATTGAGAGTCCCAACTATTGGTGGAATATTCCAAGAACCTCCTCACATGTAAGGTTCTTGATGGGAATTTGATATAAGGGAGGTATAGAGTGGTTGAGGGAGTCATTTATTTCCATTATCAGTTCTACTTGACTAAAGACTCCAAGCTCAAGGAGGAGATTCTACATGCAACATATGAGGCACTCTCTTCAGGACATGTAGACTTCATTGAGTCTCATCACACCATCATGGAGGGATTCTATTGGGAGAATCTCAAGGAATATGTGCACCAACATATCAAGAGATATGTATCCTGTTTGATGTATGAGGAGGAAAGCAACCACCTGGCAAGGTTGTTACAACCACTTTCCCTTTTGATGGAGAGATGGGAAGGCTTATCTATGGACCTCTTCACCAACTTGCCTACAATATATGGTAAGGATTATGTCTTGATGCTTATTGATCAACTAACCATGTATGATCATTCCATTGCCATACATTTGCAACACATTGCTCCACAAGAGAGCAAGCCTCTCTTTGGATCTCATGGTCCTTTTGGGACTACATGCAGTGATGGGATTTACCACTTCCTAGAGGACTTTGGGAAAGACTTGTTTTACTTGACTCATATACAATTAACACCTAATTTCCTTTACTATTTTCAATCTTTTGAAAATCTTATGGTAGCAAACAAGTGGTTGTATGGCCACTTATCATATCATGTTATGAGCAAGAAGTAGAGCAGCGTTGGTCTCACTTGAGGGACTATTGTCACCATCCAGTATGTCATGTGCAACTTAGTCCATGTTTATTTTGGAGCCCATATGGTGATGACACTCTATTCACTATATGTGGGATGGATTGGGAAAGAGATATTCCTAGAACCAAGGAATGGGATCATGAGATTCAAAGTACCTTTTGGCTTCACAAGGACTATATTATTGCAGCCCAAGATCAACAACTCCAAATTTATCATAAATGGAGAGAGAGACATCGTAAGTTGAATAGTTTTATCTCTCCTTTTCAACCATGCAACCCATACACATTGCTGAAGCAGGGGATTGGTGATTCTGAGCTACCCAGGATGGCTCACTTTGTTTGGATGATAGCATGGAGATTGGAGTTTCTCATTTGGGTTGAGGCACACAACATTTAGCATCTCTCATGCCTTGAGGAGGCCAATGGACTGCATATAAATTTTTCCATATGTCTACCACTTTTTCATAATGAAAGCCATTTGGTTTATCTGCCAAAGGCTAACCCGTATACTGCATGGGGAGATCATGTAGATATTCCATTGGGATTTAACGAGTCACTGATGGAGTGGGGGACTTCATTAGCATGGCAGGATGGTGAGTGGAGAAGGAGGAGCTTCATGTTGGACAAGATGGCTTGGGATCCTAGCATTGAGAGATCCCTTCATATCAAGGAGATGTAGAGAACAGGGAAGATTCGGTGGTGTATCTAGGACCCAGACACATTTTGCATTGACAGTGGGGAGCATCAACTAGAGAGGAGGCTTGTTCATGCATTGCTTGAGGACAAGCAATTTTTGGGAGGGAGGATTGTAATATCCCCAAATTAGCAGTCATCTAATTGGGATATTAATTTTGATTAATTTCGGCAAATCCTAATGTTGAGTGGAAATAAAGGGGTGAGGGGACCCATGAATAAAACATTAGAATAAAAGAACCTTCCTAAAGTCACTAGGCAAATTAATTAAAAAAAAAATGATGTGGGGCCCATGAGGTCAAGTAACAGCACAGGAGAGGAGGCACTTAGGACAGCCCAGTGGCAGCATGGGAGAGGCATCACAGCGTAGCAAGGGACAGTGTGGCACAGAGGGACAGTGCAACATAGGTGGGCCCAAGGGATTTTAGGGGTTCACAGGCATAAAAGGAGAGGAAGGCAACCTTTCTCGAGGATTCTTGCATCTTATGATTTTTCTTTCTGTCAAGACTAGAGCACACTGGAGCTGTTTAGCTGGGTCTACAGTGTTGTTCAGCACACCAAGTGTCTCCAAGCAGAGATCCCAACCTCGGCCCTGAGGGACTTCGAGTGCCTTCTCGGGTGAGGATTTATATCCATCATTTTTCAAGAGGGAGCCATAGCATCTTCAACCAAGATCACGCAGTTGCTTGGAAAGTGTATTCCCTTGGATGGATTATGAATTTTGTGGTAGAGGTCATTCTGGGAGTGAGGAGATATCAAGGATTTCCGCCTGAGGATAGTGTGAAGGGTCCAACCCTTAAGTGATCATCATTTTGGTACAGGAGGAGGCCATCATTTACAGAGTTATCATTCAGGGCCAGCGTATTCACTGGGAGAGCATTATTTCCTAAGGGAGGTCAAATTCCAGTGTCAGCCATTCCGTGATTCCTTTCTGGGATTTTCTGGGTTATTGGAGGAGAGCTCATTCCTAGAGTTTCACAATTTTTTGAGCAGGGGAACAGCCCCAAAGGGCCATTCCATCTGAACAGTAGTAGCAATCTGGCAGTAGCAGCAACAACATTTTGAGATTATGCAGTCCTTGATAGAGCAGCCATTCATTGATCTTTTCTGAGAGTATTTCCAACTTTCCTTGTGAAAGCCAAGGTGCCACCATTTTGATCACCTTTGTACTAATTGTTATCTTCCAGTTATATAATAAAATGGCTCAACATTTCTCCATATTGGCATTATTTGTATGATGTCTCTCTATTTTCTATAGTTTCTTGTTTATGTAGCTTTATATTATTGTCTATTTCCTATTCAGATTATTACATCTCTTGAGGTGAAAACCTTTTTTTTTGAGTCAAAACATGAGGAAAGGTTTTCACCTAGAGAGATTTGATCCCTCTCGGCACTTGATAGATCGAGGGTTAAGGTGGATTTAGGTTGGTTTCAATTGTGTGCGGTCATACAAAATTTGTTGAACATATAATTATTTTGATCATTTTAAATATTCTAAATATTTCTAAGATTAATTTGGTCAAATTAATTTTAACTTTTCTTAGTTACCTCAGTTTGTTGAGATGAGAGAGACTGCCAGTAACTTGAATGATGAAAAATGATGAAATAAAAAATTTAAGTGCAAAGTGACAATGTAACAATGTTGAATGACATAAAATGTGAATAATAATAACATATTAAATTACAAAAAATCTTCATTGCAATCAATCTGAAACTATTTTCCTATACTATTTTTATTGTCACACCTATTAGTTATTTTCTATTACCATGTTTGAATGCAAAGTGATTAACAATGTTGAATGATGGAAAATGGGAATTATAAGAATGTAACCAATTACAGATAGTTTATATTTTTAGGAAGAATACATTTTGTTTAAGTGAACATTTTATTTAGGATGAAAAATCAAGTATTGTATTCATGGTTGAATTATTGTAACAGAGAATTTAATTCACGTCATGAATAATGTTTATGTGCTTACACTAAGAGAGAGTGTGTATGCTTTAGGGGTGAAATAAAGATATATATGGATGGGGGAAGAGAGGGAAGAAGAGAGAGGCAAATATATGGAGGGAGGAAGAGATATATATATGGAGAGAAAAGTGTTATAGAGAGAGAAGGGTAAGAGAGAGAGAGGGATTGAAAAGGGGAGGGAGAGAGAGATATATAGATATACATGGAGAGAGAGTGTGTATGTTTTGGTGGTGAGATAGAGAGATAAATAAGGAGAGACAATGAGAGATGGATATATAGATCGAGGGGGCACAAATGTGCTTACACGGAAATCAATGCACACTATTAATCTAATTATTTTGAAATTAATATACATCATACATCTAGTTGCATCAAATCAATAATCAACATCTACACTAAAATCAATGCATCTAGTTCAAACAGTCAAATAGGATTAGAAACCAACATCTACACTAAAATCAATGCATGTAGTGCAAACAATCAAATAGGATTAGAAATCAACATCTACACTAAAATCAATGCATCTACTGCAAGCAATAAAATAGGATTAGAAATCAATAGCTACATTGAAACCAATGCATCTAATGCAAGCAATCAAATAGGGATAGAAATCAACATCTACATTGAAATTAAGGCATCTAGTGTAAGGTAATAAATAGGATTAGAGATTGACATCTATACTGAAATCAATGCATCTAGTGCAAGCGGTCATATAGGATTAGAAATCAATATCTACACCGAAACCAATGAATCAAGTGAAAGAAATCAAATAGGAGTATAAATCAACATCTACGCTGAAATCAATGCATCTAGACTTATAGTGTAAGGTATTAAAATGGGATTAGAAAACAACATCTACACTAAAATCAATGCATCTAGTGCAAGCTATCAAATATGATTAGAAATCAATATCTACATTGAAACCAATGCATCTAGTGCAAATAATCAAATAGGAGTATAAATCAACATCAACATTGAAATTAATGCATATAGTGTAAGGTATTAAATAGGATTAGAAATCAACATCCTACACTGAAATCAATGCACGTAGTGCAAGCGATCAAATAGGATTAGAAATCAATAACTACACTGAAATCAATACATCTATTTTAGTGAAAAACCAAATTTTTCATGACTTTCTAGATATAACTTCTATGTATGTATTTTTCTATGTGTGTCTCTTTCTTTTTCCCTCCCTCTATCCTTCTCTCTCTCCTCTACCTCTCTCTCTCCATCTCTCCCTCCCTTTCTCTAAATTTCTCTTATTCCCTCTTCCCCCCTTCCATATATATCTATACCTCCATCTATCTCTCCTTATTTGTCTCTCTATCTCAACCCCCTAAACACAGGTCATGCTCTCTCTCTCTCTCTCTTGCCCCATCCATCTATATCTCTATCTCCCTCTCTCCCTCCCTCTTCCTCTCCCTCTCTCTCCCTCCATCTTCCCATCTCTCTCTCTCTCTCTCTCTCTCTCTCTCTCTCTCTCTCTCTCTCTCTCTCTCTCTATATATATATATATATATCCCTTTGTCTCTCTCTCTCCCTCTCTCTATCCCTCCCTCTTCCCATATCTCTCTCTCTCTTCCCATTATCTCTACATATCTATCTTTGTTACTCCCTCCCTCTATTTTCTTCTCTCTTCTTCCATATCTACCCATTCCATCTATGTCTCTATCTCCCCTTGTCTCTCCTTCACACCCCCAAAACACACACACTTTGTCTCCATCTCTCTCTCTCTCTCTCACTCTCTTACCATCTCTCTCTCTCTCTCTACCTTATCACTCCCTCTCCACCTTTCTCTCTCTATGTATTTCTTCCCCTTCCAAATCCATCTCTCCCTCCCCCTCTCTCTCTCCTCTCTCTTTAATCCTCTCTCTTCCTTCCTCTCCCTCCCTTTCTCTCCCCCGCAATCACACATACTCTCTCTCTCCACCCTCCAACTATGTCACTATCTCCCTCTCTCTCCCCTTCTCGCTCTCCCCCTCTCTCCCCCCTCCATATATATATGTCGCATTGTATCTCTCTTCCCCATATTTCCCTATGGTCTCTATCCTCTCCTTTTCTCTCCCTTCCCTTGTCTCCTCTCTCTCTCATTCCATATTCATCTCTCCCTTATCACTCCCTCTCTCTCTCCACCTCTATCTCTCAATGTCTTTGCTCTCCCCTCCCTCTATTTCCCCCTTCCAACTCTATCTCTCTCTCCTCTCTCTCTCAAGCCCCCTCTCTTTTCCTTCCTCTCTCTCCATTTCTCTCCCACCTCCCTCTGTCTCTCCCCCCATCTTTCACACACTCTCTCTCCACCCTCCAACTCTGTCACTATCTCCCTCTCTCTATCCTTCTCGTTCCCCCCCTCTCCCCCCTCCATATCTATGTCTTCATGTATCTCTCTTCCCCTTCTTTCCCTAACTCTATCCTCTGATTTTCTCTCCCTTCCCTCGTCTCCTCTTTCCCTCATTCCATCTTCATCTATCTCTTATCAATCCCTCCCTCTCTCCACCTCTATCTTTCAACATATTTTTTCTTCCCTCCCTCTCTTTCCCCCTTCCAATTCCATCTCTCCCCCCCCCCTCTCTCCTCTCTCTCGTCCCTTGTGTTATCACTCCAATAATTCTCAAAGGGTTGTTTTTATTTTTTGGTTTAAATAATATTAGAGGTAACCACAAACCTACTTTTAAGCCTTAGGATCTAGCCTTCCTAATGATCAGAGAGGGCTCTATCTATATGGTTTATCCTTGTTGGTTGTAGTTTATTTTAGGCTAGTTATGTAGGAGTACTTGGGTTTTTATTTTGGATTTAGTTTGGTGGTGAAATCACTTACTCAGATGGATACATGTAGGTTTTTATTCCATTGGGCTAATGGAGTCGAAGTGTCAAGTAGAAGAAGCAGGATTAAGGTTCTAAAGGGAGGTATTCATAGGGAAAGATAGTTTGGTCACTTCAAATCCTGAGGTTGATGGTGAAAATGGTTTCAATCGGGGAAAGAGAACAATTAAGGGTTCTCAATTTCGGAAAATGAGTGAAAAGAAAGAGGTCAATCGAAATAAGGGAGAAATTAAGAATTCCCTAATCTGGATATCAGAAGAAAAACATATGCATGATAAATAGTTCAAGACAGAGTATAATTAAACATATTCTATAATAGCATTCCAGTTATATCATTTAGATTTAAGGAAACATATGAGCATGTGAAAACTTCAGAAAGAAACAATTGAACAAGTAGAAAGTACTTCACTATAATTTCCCAACACATGAATCTTGTAATATAATCTCTTTATTTCTTTAATCCAGTCTGCTGACTTGAAATCGGTACAATCACCCTCAGGTTCCATAATAATAAAACTATATAAATGTTCAACAATTCATCCACACTCAATACTTCAAAATGAGAAGTATTTATACAAAAACTCTTACAAAATATCCTAAAACAACTTAGGAATTATTAAAGGAAAAATAAATATCTTCATGCAAGAAGATAGAGACAATTATCTAACTAATGCAAGTTGTCCCTGTTTTTATTGATTTTCTCTTTAATTTTTGATATTTTGTTGTTGATTTTTCTCTGATTGTTGCTCAATGAAGGTTGCAGTTAGGCAGTGAAGTGTCTTCTACGCTAGCATCTTTATCTATGTTTTGACTTTCAATATGACTTTAAACTGATACTCTTTGACTCCGATACTCTTTAAATTTTTAACTGTTGTTTTACTTTTCATCATTCACTATTCACTCTCATGTTTTATCTTTTATCCTGGATGATCTGTTTTTACTACAAACTACTCTGTTTTTACTGAAAACTGTTTTCCCAGTAAATCAATCTTCTTTTCCCAAAATTATGTCTATGGAAATTTGATATTCATCATCCTTCTGAATATTTCATCTGCTTCTATGTATTTTGAGAATGTAGGCTTGTTGACAAAAAAGTGTTTCACCTCATCTTGCAGGTAAAACAAATTCTCAAAATTCTTCTAGAGAACTTTCCCTATTGGAATTCCTTGCATGGTTGAGTTATTAGCTTGCTCCTTAGGCACTTCTCTCATCTTCTTATCATAATCATCCTGCTTCATTAGTTTGTCATGAATAAGTAATTGATTTGGAAGGTCTTTTTTTCTAAGAGTGTAAAAATTCATCATGAACCTTGTGATGGCAACTTCCATATTCTGGCATTTCTCTTCTAGTTGTATCATCAAATTATTTTTAGAAATAACCTTCCTAACTTCTACGATGGTTTTTGTTCTGTCACTAATTCCAATCTCTTCAAGTTCTTGCCTATTCTTGGAATTATGAAATTTTATGATCTCATTTTCCTCTTCAGGTTTCTTGTCAAGTTCTTATTTTATCTTTTGAATGGCTTCTCTTGCTACTTTGACTAATTTTTTTTTTCATAGATAACCTGTATGGATGGCCAAATATCATTGACAGATTCAATGATATTGGCCCATAGTTGCTGCTTGGCTTGTGCCATGCGTTCTTTCAGTGTTAGTTCTTTCTCTAACTTTTTCAATTTATCATTAAACCTATTTGCATTTTGTTCTTCATTCTTGAGCATAATCTGAGAAATTTTCTTTTCATCTTCCAGACTTTTCAGTTGTTCTTTAAGTCTGTTAATTTCATTTGTCTAAATAAACATGTCCTACATATCTTTAATTAACTTACTTGCCTCATCAGTAGGTTGTGTTGTTGTTGTTGATGACTCTGTTGCTGAAGTTGTTGATGAGGTGACAGGTAGTGTTGTAGCCATTGGGACTATAGGAGCCAATGATTCTGCTAGTGTAGAAGGCACAACTTTTGTGACTACAGGAATTACAGTGGCAGGGATTTCTTCTCTGTCCTTTTTCTCCTGGACCAACTTGTCCATTTCATTCTCCATTTCCTTTATTTGGGCAGTCAACTATAGAGTGAGACTCATCATCTCATCTTTCTGATTTGTATTCTGTAACACTTCCTTTGCTTGAGGATGTTTAGTAGGAGGCAGCTTAAGTTGCTTCTTTAATGCAGAAATGTCTACATTTTTCTGCTTTATCAATTCATCTGCAACTTTGACATTACTAGGATCATATCCTACTTCAATAACCAATCTTCCAGTGATTTTATTCTGTTGTCCTTAGCTTGAGAGGATGCATTTTCCAACTTGAGCTTATCTTTGATGTTTCTAAGAGTGTTTTACAGCTTCTGTATACTCATGGCTTTATTTTTCATTCTGAAATAAAGAATTTCACTATCTTGTTTGTGAAATTCTATTTGATCAATAGGATGAAGATCATCTGCTTGAACTTCATATGATGACTTTTTGTAATCTATTGATTTTTTGGGATGCTTTACTTTAGGTTGCAGGAAGGTCATATGTGTCTTCCTATTTTTGTAGTCAAAATAAGAAATCAATCTACTTTGGTCACTGGGTGACTATTTCGAATACTGGTTATATGTATCAGTCTTCAAGGCTTCATTTTTCATCTTTATCTCTTTGTATTTCTAGATAATGTCCATCTCCTTCTCTACTAGTTTTCTAGATGAGGACATTTTAACGTTGTGTTGATTCTCAATAAGCTGAGTGTTTGATGTTGAAGGATGATGTGTTTCTTCAATCACTGTAGGAGGTGCATTGTCCTTTGCTGCTGTATCTGTGTCAATCACTTCTATTGTTTCCACTTCTTCATTGGCAGGATTTAATTTTGGCTTCTTCTTGTACATTAATTTAAATTTGATTTCAGTAGTTGTCTCTGCAGTGTATGATCCTTCTTCTCTGATTCTCTTTGAATTCCTATCTTCTTGGGCTAGAGTTTGCAAGATTTGGCTAGTATCACCTTGCTTTAATGCCTCAATCAAGGTGTTCTCCAACGATTCAGACTGATTGGATAATTTCTCAATATCTAGTTTCTTCTCATGTACATAAGGAGTTAGTTTGCATTTAAATCTCAATTTAATTATTACTCTTAGAGGATCATAGTACCATAGAAAACTTTTACTGAATTTAAACTCCTGCAAATATTTTTCAGCCTCTATACCTGCATCTTTGTTGTTACAAATAAAAGGGCCAGCCTAATTTTTTGATTTTGAATTGTGTTTTCTTCTTAGCTGCTAGGAAATTGATTGCATAATAATTAATAATCTGCCTTATATACTCAAGGGAAAATAACCTCATTGGGAGGTATTTGGCTAGTTTATATGGAATAAGATTTGATCCATATACCCTTATCTCTGTATGGTTTTGGTACAAGTACCAATATCCTGTCCTATTATGTTCTGAAAATTGTAGGACCTTCTTAATTTCCTCACTGATTCTGGGTTGCATGCTACTATTCAGAATATTAACCATTGGGTCAATAAAAGAATCAATAAACTCTGTATAGGTGGATTGTGTGGAGTATTTTCTTATTAAAGGAGTCCAAAATATGAGTGACTGTGGGTTTCCTTCAACATCAAGCTTTTGAAGGTTGATGGAAAATTTCTCAGGCTTAAGTATAAAAACATGTGGAATAGGACCGAGGAATACTTGAAAACACCTTCTTTAGGTATTTTGACCAACTATTCATGAATATTATCAGCAAGGTATTGGGAAAATTTAAAAATGGTAGCAAGAGGTTGACCAGGTGTGAAAGTAGACAAAAAACCTAGTATTGCAACATCAACATGCTCATCTATGAAATAACCAAGAATAAAAGACAACATGCTAATGATATGTCTGGTTCTTTCAAAAAAATTTGCAGATGGGTAAGGAGGATTTATCTTGGGAATTTCTACAGATGAAGGCATGAAAGTTTGGAATATCTGGAACCTCTTGGGGAAGTCCAAATTTAGGTATAACTATGTAAGAGCCTCAATGGACAAAGGGGTTTCATTTGGCTTGGATTGAATCTAGAGCATTTGATTGATTGATTCAGTTGTAATAGTAAACAAAATTTATTTTTCAGGGTTTATTATGGCTCTCTCGTCAGGGAAATAGCAATATTGATAAATTCTGATTACTTATAGGCACTGGAAAGTTTGTGGGAATACATACTTTGGAAAATTAGATTCCCAAATGAAAAGCTCATCTTCTTGGTCTATGGATTTGTCATGGCTCCAACAGTGGAGCTCAAGAAGGTTCAATTCAGTGACTGTATCATTAATCTTAAAATCTTTGTCAGCTAGAGGAGTGTGTTCTACATCTACAATAGAAGGTTCAGAGGATTGACAAATACAATGCTTTTGGAAGCCATTTTTTTGTTAAAATTTTTTAATTGATTAATATTTTACTTAGAAAAACTGATTTAGGCCTTTAGGAGCACCTTTGACAAATTATAACAGTTTGCAAAATGATTTAAGAAGCCAATTGGTCAATTATTACTCTCTATAATCAAAAATAGTCTCAGACCTTGGGAATCTGTAATATAAGTCCACAGTTTGCAGGAAAAAGGATTTGGGAAGCTACAGGGATTCCTTTTAGGTTTGCAGAGGCTTCTATTTGATTCAATTAATCAAACTATACTTTCTATGACAAAAATCAATCTCAAGACCTTCAGAATTTTAGTGAAAGCAAGATTAGGGTCTGCAGAAAAGGATAAGGAAGGCAATAGGCGCTTTTGGTCTGCTAAAACACCTAAATTAATTCAATTACTTGAATTACTTCTTTATAGCTTTAAGGAACATGTCTTTTCTTTGAGAAATACCTGGATAAAATGAGGATTATGGTTTGTTAGAAAATTAAATATTACAGAGCAATGAAACACATAAAGTACGCAGAAAATAAAAGCACACAAAACACATAAAACCAGAGAGACACAGATATACGTGGTTCACCCAGTTTGGGCTACGTCCACCTCAAACAGCCAGTCCTTCCTTTCTATTATCCAGCAAAAATGAAGAGACAAAACCTACAATAGATCTGCTGTAATATCCTTTGTTCTCTCTCACAGTCTCCCTCTCTGTTTCTCGCTTTGAGAATACACACATAATACACAGCCACAATACAATGCCCTCATATATACAAGGGGGTTGCCTTCTAGGGAAAAAAACCCTAATCTAAACATAACTTCTACCGTCAGATCATTTGCCTAATGAACGGCCCAGATTGACTAGAACACGATACTTTCACAAGGCACTTAAGGCCCACGACGCGCGGGCGCCCGCCCGAACCCCCACCAGGGGGGGGCTCCGAAAGGCGCTGCTGCCCCCCCTGGACCCCCCACGGCAGCGATTAATTTCGGGCGGCGTTGCTACCCCTTTTTAAGGTACAGGGGTCCAATGTTGTGATACAAAGTAAACAAGATAATCAGGCTCCACACCCAACATGGTTTACAGAAGGGTTCTGAGGAAGCAGAAGACTTTTCTAAGGCTCTTCTAGTCTTTATAATGCTTTGGATGACTTCTGCAACAATTGTAGTAGCGAAAGGTTGAATTATGTTTGAAATTCAGTTTAAAATAGGGTCAATAACAACTTTTTCAGTCTGGAATAGTTCTTCTGCGGAAAACTGTAACAAAAATGGTAAAAGGGTGTAATGGGTGGGTAATATGCATTTTTAACCAAAAATGTTTACATTGAATGCATGGTCAATTAAAATGATAGGGTGGTTTGCGCAACGGGCAGGAGAAACCACTGAGTGCTTTTCGCACTGGCCAAAGGTGGTTGGCGTTATTATTTGGATCAATGCGATTGAATGGAAATTGGCCATGTAGCCAGGCACAGGGCTCCGAAAACTGTGGATATCACAAGGTCTCATGTTTCTTAAGGATCAGGCAATGGAAGGTGTGATAGGCGATAAGGGCCATCAAATCTAGCCAGTGATGATTTGACGGATGGGACGATGCGATGGAGTATCGGGATTGGATGGCGTGGGGCTAGGGTAATATGATACGATAGGTTATATAAGAAAAGGTTTTATGTTACATGGGTCAGGTTTTAATAAAATATATCCAATGGGGTTAGGGTAAGCGGGATTTATGTATACGCGGGGTAATAATCAGTGGGCCCAAAATATATGACATGTTGGGAATACTAAACCATAGTTTTAAAATAAAATATGGATTGTGATATACATATGCGGGAATTATTTTAATACAGGATTTAAAAGGTATATCAGGAATTAAATAAAATGAAGTTAAATGTTAATAATGATATATGAGCGGGATTGTAAAAATACACTAAGTTTCTAATGTAAAATTAATATCAGGGATGAATAGTTTCAGTGGGGCCTGACATATAATTTAATCATTTAAACTTAAGATAAAGGTTTTTTAGGAGTTTTTTGGTGTTTTTCGAATAAAGGGGAGTTAGTTAAAGGTATTTTTTACTTTTCCAATCATAAAATGTGTTTTAACTTAGGAAAAGGGATTTTTTCCAAGGGGGAAAAGTGTGAAATAAGGGGAAAGAGTAAAAATGAAGGGGATGGGGTATTTTTACAAAGGGAATGATTTTGAAAGGAAGTTAGTAAATGAAATGACCAATTTTCTGCTATCTATGCCTTGTGAAAACTGCTTCTGCATACCCATCAACTACCCTAACATTTTTTCTTCATTTTACATGGGTGCATTTGAGCTTGCAGACCCTTATTCATTTTTCTTTTAAACAACAAACTAACTAATTCTATCCTTATTTCTTCCAAGGGCTCAGATTGAACTGTTGAGCTCCTTGTTATTCTCTACCTAACTACTGATCTGCCAAGATTAAACTGTTTGGCTAGATCTTTATTCTCTATCTATCAACATGAAATTTAAAGCATGAAAAGTCAATATTAAGCAGTTTGACTTTCATGGATTGTGGCATTTTTAACAAGCTACACACAATATTATTTTGCAAAGTGAAGTAAAAAGTAGTAGCATTTGAATTTGCATCACTTTCATGATCTATTTTTATCTCTTTTTTTTTTGGGGCTCATTTTCTATTCTTTTTTATCTTTTTTTCTTTCAAGTCCTTTTATTTTTCTTTTAGGACTTTTACCCTCTTTACATTTTTTTGATTTTTAATATGGGAAAACAATTTTACAGAAAGAAAAGTATGTACATATTACAAGACTAATCAAGTTCAATTCAAAATTATGAATCCAATATTATAGGACCCTAACACCCTCTATTTTCCTTCCTCTCTCTCCCTTTCTCTCCCACCTCCCTCTGTCTCTCCCGCCCATCACACACACTCTCTTTCTCCACCCTCCAACTCTTTCACTATCTCCCTCCCTCTCCCCCCTCCATATCTATGTCTCCTTATATCTCTCTTCCCCTTGTTTCCCTATCTATATCCTCTCCTTTTCTCTCCCTTCCCTCATCTCCTCCCTCCCTCATTCCATCTCTCTCTCTCTCTCTCTCTCTCTCTCTCTCAATGTCTTTGCTCTTCCCTCCCTCTCTTTCCCCCTCCAAATCCATCTCTCTCTCCCTCCCTCTCTCTCTTCCTTCCTCTCTCTTTGTGGCTCTCCCACATCTATGTCTCTCGCCCCCACTATATTCCCCCTCCATATCACTCTCTCTTAAATATGATCTCGTTGTATTTTATTTAAGAAAGCATCTAAAAAAAACATAATTGGTTGTAATATGTTAAACCTATATTTTGGATCAGTCATGTCAAAGAAATACAATAATAAACGCTTAAAAGAATCATGCACTATTTTTCCTCTATAATTGTTAATCACATTTCTTTCTCTCTTTGCTTGGATCTTAGGTTTAAATGCATCTATCCTGGTTCTTTATAATATTATTTATATTATATAAATTTCACATTTGTATATATAAAATTATTCTCATTTTTAATTTATTAAAACCTCGACTTAATCTCTATGGGAATATTTTTGCTAGTTGTGAGGATGGTGCCTTTAAATATACCTCAAAAGTAATTATAACCTTTCTTCTTTTAGACTTAACTAAAAAATATTATAAAATTAAATTAAAATAAAGCATTTGTAAAATATCTTGATTTTGAAAAAATTATGGTTTTTGGGCATGTGGTATTGATAAGCCAATGTCCATGGTATTGACCCATGGTATTGTAATAGAATAATTAAAAGCCTAGATCCATAACATAATAATCAAAAGCCTGGATGACCAGTTTTATTGATAAACCATGGTATTAGCCCATGGTATTATGATTTTTTTCCCTCCTCTCCCTCTCTCTCCCTCTATCTTTCTCTTATGGGTATTGGCCCATGGTATTGTTAAAAATTCTATTTAGAAGTTAATAATATCCATGGTAAATATTATTGATTAAAAATCTTGTTATATTGTAAATATTGATTAAATTTAAAGATGGTTATGAAATCTTTATTTTAATTTGTATTGTAAAATGAACGTTAATTTACAAGTACTATTTATGTGTTATATATTTTAATGTTATAATGCTCACACATCTAACGCTCACCCATCCACCCTAAACTCAGTTATCTAACGCTTACCCATCCACCCTAAACTCGGTTGTAGAGCACCTCTTGACGCAATTAAAGAAGAGAATTATATGATCATGTCAAGAAAAGAACACCTAACGCTCACCCATCTACCCTAAAATGGGTTGTAGAGCGCCTCTCTGTGCAATTAAAGAAGAGAATAATATGGTCATGTCAAGAAAAGAACATCTAAGGCTCACCCATCCACCCTAAAGTGGGTTGTAGAGCTCATATCGACAAAATTAAAGAAGAAAATGATATGGTTATGTCAATCAAAGAAAACATAATGCAAATTTCAAAGTATGAAGTTTATCTCAAACATATACATAATAATGATAATCTAAAAATGTGACATTACGTCCCTCGACTGGAACCACCTTAGATCCATCTAACTCCTATCTATTATGAGCAAAGAGTGATCATATCCCTCTCTCAAAGCATGGTAGATCCCGAGTTAGATAAATCTAGGCTAGTGATAAGACTAAGTTAATGATTAGTTCACTACATTTTCATCTTATCACTTGAATATTATTGTATTCTCATCTAATAGAAAAAATGGAAAAACAACAAACATAATGCTTACTATATTATGAAAAATTATTGATTTATTTCATAATCATTAATATTTATCTTCTTTTTTTTTGTTATTTTTTCATAATTCTAATAATCATTAATATTTATCTTTTTTTTTTTTTTTTCATAAAATAAAACATAAATAGGCTTATTTATGTGGGTCACACAAGTGATCAAATTTTGAAAGCAAAAGTGATACCTTTTTCAGTAAGAAAAATACTCTAGTTTATATTCAGTACCAGAAACATATCGATAAAAAGCTTTGTCATTTACAATGTCATATCATTTAGCCCAAAGAGGAATCGTCCATCTACCATGCCGTCAGCTCAAAAATTAGGTTATCTAAGAACAACAAACATAACAGATTATGTTCTGTTTACAAACCAAAATATATGAAAACTGTCAATAGTACCAATAAAAACAGTTATACCGAGAGCATCCAAAAATTACATATGGCAGAAACAAAGAAATGTTTCCAAACTTCTCAGATGATAGGGATAGTTCCATATGCCTCAAGACTGTCATTGTTGTGTAGTTGATAATACACCTTCCCAAATTTAACAGTCAAACCCCATTTCGAAATTCCATCTGCTATAACATTATTTTCCCTATAGACGTGATGGAAGGAGATTGTAGTAAAAACACTTCTTAACCTGTCAATTCTATGAATCTAGTGTGAAAATATTCCTGGATTTATATTAGCTTTGCGATTCATATGATCAATCAGAACCTTTGAGTCCAGCACAATCCAAATCTTGTCCAGACAAAGATGTGAAGCCCACCACATAAGACCCCACAAAGCCAAAACTTCTGCCTTCATATTGGTTCCATTTCCCCCATTCCAAAAAAACTTATATTGACAGCCCAGAGATAAAAGGATCCATGCTCCACATCCATAGTTTGATAATTGAGCAGCCCCATCAAAATAACCAATAGGAAAATGAGATTCATAAGGGTGTAATCTTTTGGAAATATCTTTAGTAGGCATCCCCGCATTCTTCATATTGTTCCAATCCCTGTAAATTTTACGAACAACATCTTCCGAGGAGTTGTGGCATCCCTCAAAAAAATTCTTGTTCCGGTAGCACTAAATATGCCAATGGATCAAAATTGGGAGTGACCACCAGTTCTTACCTCTTTGCAGCCACCAACGCAAGCACTCCTCCGTGCTTCTATATGATGGATATTAAAAATGTAAACGATCACACAATAATTGAATGGATTCATAAGCAAAAGGGCAAGAATAAAACAGATGGGAGTTATCTTCCTCTTGAGAACCACAAAGAAAACACAAGCCTGGACCCTGCCACCCTCTTCTTTGTAGATTCCTCCAAGTAAGGTTTTTGTCATGCCTCACAAGCCAAAGAAATATGATCATTTTTACAGGCACATTTGTCTTCCAGAAAACTCCAAACCAACAATTCTGTTCTAGCTCCGGCTTCTGATTGATCAAGGTCGAATATATGTCTTTAACTCTCAGTCCCTCTTCAGAATAGGAACCCTCCCACCGAAGTCTATCCCCATTATGGAGACTGCAAATTCCTTGACTTCTTAAAAGGTTAATATATGTGTCCCAAGTGACCCCCCCATCTACAATCCAAACCCATCTCAGCACTGTTTTTCCAGATCGGAATGTCACCCTCCCAAGCATGAACAATCTGTTGTAAAAAAAAGACCCTTTTTTAATTTATAGAATTAATGATGTCGTCTAGAATCGAGATATGGCGTCTAAATCCCATAATGTTTCTGCTCCCCACCAGGATCTTTGAACCACTTCTGAACTGCCATATCATATTTTTTTTTAACACAAGCCATAGTTTTTCAAATCCCTTCCATATAGCCGATCTATCATTCCTAGCTTTCCAGCCCAATACATATATGTCTTCTAGTGAATCCCCCTCCAGACACTTGTGGTTTATAATATCTTGCCAAAAACCGTCAGGATGAAGGCCTCTCCAAATAGATTTTATCAATAGATATTTTCCAAAAATCCCCAATTCCAAAAGACCCTAGCCCCCCTTTTCTTTTGGGCATGTAAGCAGCTCCCATCTAGCTATATGTATAGCTTTTTTCCTATCCCAACCTCCCCAAATAAATTTTTCCATAATTTTGTGAATCTCGGCAACAATATTGTTTGGAATGATGTACAGGTGGCCCCAGTAGACAGTAATCTGTTGGAGGATAGCCTAAGTCAATATCAGTCTACCACCCTTAGATAACCATTTTATGAACCAACAGTTTATTTTCTTATGATATTTTTGAAGTAACCACCTCCAGTCCTCCGAGGTATAACTCAGAGATTTCATCCGGAACCCAAGATAGGTGATACCATCTGACAGAGAAGCATAAGAGAAACCAAACAACATAGACAGATCATCATGAATCATGACATTCCCATCGTAAAAATATATACATGATTTAGCATCACTAATTACCATACCCGTGGCATCACAAAAAAGAGAAAAAATATCTTTTAGTACCACCTAACTATTATAAACAAGCATACCAAATATTAGGATGTCGTCAAAAAATAGAATATGGTTAGGTTTTAGCTAAGGACTGATCTCAATCCCCTGGATCCTATTCTGTGCCGCTGCTTTCCTAATCCCAAGACTCAGAGCATCCATGACAAGGATAAAGAGCAACGGGGATAATGCGCACCCTTGCCTTAATCTTCTTCCCGGCTGAAATTTTTTTGTAGCCAAACCGTTAATGATGATTGCCATAGAAGTTTTGCTGACGCAACCCATGATCCATGCAACAGCTTCAGTGTCCAGCCTAATCCTGTGGAGCACAAGTCTTAAAAATATCCAATCAACCCCGTCATATACTTTATTCAGATCGATCTTCATCACAGCTGCATTTTTCTTTTTTGACCCGATGGTATGGATAATTTCTTGTGTCATCCCAATAGCATCATGAATATTTCTATTCTTCAGAAACCCCAATTGCTAAGGCGAAATATATTTGGAAAAGTGCCCTTCATTCTCTGAGCAATAACTTTGGAAATAATTTTATAGAGAGTGTTACAAAGAGAAATTGGCCGATAATCATCAAAGGATAGCTTACTAGACTTTTTGGGAATGAGGGAAATGAACGTGGAGTTAACAGCTCCATTGACCCTCTCAGAGACACGGGCCTCCTCAACCATCTCTGTTAAGTCCTGTAAAATTTCATCAATAAAGTGAAGAAAAAAGTCCAAGGTCCAGCCATCCGACCCCGGACTCTTATCAATGGAAAATGAGTTCAGGACTCCTTTCACCTCCTCAGGTGAAACCTTATCAAATAAAATTCTGTTATCATCAACATTGAACATCACGAGGTATTTTGAAATCAACTCCAGATGTTCCGGAGTAAATTCCATATCCCTTTGAGAATAAAGAGTGCCAAAATAGTCGGTTGTCGCTGCCTTAATCTTAGAATTTTTGCACAAAGTTTTTCCACCAGCCTCAATTTCCCAAATTGAGTTTTCCCTCCTCCTGCCCGAAGCATACTTGTGAAAAAATTTAGTGTTTTTTTCACCACCTTTAAGCCAAACGGCCCTACTCTTTAACTGCCATTCAACCTCCTCTTTTAACAAATAAACCCGATATTCGCCTTCAAAATTTTTTAGATCCTCACATAAATTTATACTTTGAATACCATTTGCAACCTTCGTGTATATTCTTGACCTTTCCATGATGATGTGACGAATCCTCAACCTGTGTTCCCTTTTTTTCCTCCGCTCCCACCCCCGAAACTCCTTCTTTAGACCCTTCAGAATATTGGTTAGGTGAACCATTGCAGAGGAACCCGATCTTCTCTTATGCTGTAACAAAAGGCTCTTAATCATATCATTGAAGTCATCTTCCTCGATCCATATCCTTTTAAACTTGAATGGCTACCCATATTGTTTCTCCTCAAAGTCCCAATCCATAATAATCGGCCTGTGATCAAATATTGTGAGGTCATCAACATTGGCTTCCAGGTGCTTTATAGTGGATCTTAAGCCCATACTTACCATAAACCAATCAATAAATTTTCCAATGAACTCCTTACCTTTCCGCCCATTTTTCCAAGTAGGGCTTTTAGAACCCAGAGGGATGTAATGAGGTTAGAATTATGCAAGATCTCCCAAATGTCCAGATCCCGTGGATCCATCCTACCCTTATCGCCCCAGATTTCATTTTGATTAAAAGAACAATTAAAATCACTCGCCAAAATGATGTTTCTCATTATAAAAAAACCACAGGCATCCAAATGCGTCCAGAAATTCAGCTTGTCAAAGTAAGGGCATATAAGTTAAGGATATGAATCCTCGAACTGAAACCCCAACAGAATCCAGTGAGCACAATACCACCTAGGAATCCGAAAGCTGAGAGAGTGAACCATCGAGGGTCCCAAAGAACCGTACAACCCCCAGAAATCCCATTTGAATCGGTCGACACTAATAACCAATTTGGAAACAGGGGCCGAAGAAAGGAATTTGATCGATCAGCATTAGCCATTGTTTCTTGAAGAAGAATAATATAAGGCTTATTAAAGTGAAGAAAATTTTTTAAAGACAAAAATTTGGCGTGACCGCCCAAACCTCGGATATTCAAAGAGACCATCTTCATTAAGGGGGACCATCAGCGGGTGAAAGCGCTCTAAGGACTCACCCAATAGCCTGTGCCATAGGGACTTCTCGATAATTTTCAACATATGGGTCATCACAAAGGCCCGACTCAGTTAACAGTTTAGTCTTCCTTTTCTGCTTCCCTTTTCCCCTTCGGATGGTGACATTTTGATGGGAAGTTGGACTGACGATGATACGAGGTGGTGATAAACCCAAAACAACTGAGAGTGGAACTAAACCTACCTCTAGATTAGCCAAAAAAAATTCTATGTCACTACCGACATAATTTCTAGGGGTTAAAACATCTACTGTCGAGGTCACAGGCAGCCCCTCTTTAAAATGACATCGCTCATCAGAGAGCCCTAGGGAAAACAAAAATAGAGGACTTTGGCCATTATTCCCCGCCATCCCAGGAATAAGTATTTTCGGTCGTTCCACTGCAAGAAAATCCCCTTCTAATATTCCTAGAACTGTCGGGCTCGTCTCAGAGGATACATGGGGAGAAATCTGACCACCACCTTTCAGGACTGATAACACCATGGACAGGCACTGACACAAATGATTAGGGTCCCCGCCAGAAGACAAACTAAGCACAGATGATACAGGTTGTGTGTCAAGACCTAGGTGAGACAAAGGACTCGAAATGGTGACTACATTCTCCTTGCACCAAGGGTAATCAAGGATATGGCATAGAGCCCTAGAAATTCCCAAACTCGAATCGATGGACTCACCGATAGGTGCTTTCGGAGTTTGAAAATCAGAAAATAAAACCTTACATTTTTTCGATTGAAAACCATCCTTGTCAGAATTAGAAGGAATAGGAATATGTGTCTTACCCGGAATATGAACGGCGCCCGAAACTGTAGTGTCCACCACCTGCTCCTTCATCCTTATATTTCTTTTCACCACCGGTCATCTGTTGAGAATGCAGCAAGATGATGGAGCTTAGTGAAATGAAGTCGCCTTCACTAAGTGGGCCCGCAGGCAAATTCTGGCGCAAAGTCTATTTTTAGACTATGTCTATTTTTAGACATACGGAGCATAATTTGGGAATTCTACTTGGAGATTCTTGATGGATGCGACATGTCGGTAAAAACAGATGAGACCCTATTTTTTAGGACCCAGACTATTTTTAGACTGATCTCCTAAAAATATGGAAGTCAAATATTATTTACCCTTAATAATATTTTGACTATAAACAGCAGTTTACTCTCTTGGCGCACTTCAGTTTGAGTCATGGAGGTGGCTCATGCAATTGACACAAGGAATCACGTGGTTCCTAGGGTTTGATGGCATCTTGCATGGTTGGCTTCAGTTAGACTTCAGTGGCAGGAGTTTTGGAGGAGTTAACGGGACAGATAGTGGAGTTGTGTTCTGTTTGTTTTAGTTGAACTAGTTTGGATTAGTTAACTAACTAATCAACTAGATATGAGTGGAGTGAATTAAATAATATTTAATTCACTAAATATTAACTCATTAGCTAACTTCATAACACTCCCCGCTCACTACAAGGCATGATCGCCTGAGACCACAGGAAGAGGTAGATGAAAGGGTGAGTAAAGCTATCAGTTGGAGGATTAGTTTTGCATGGGATTTGCATTACACTTGGAGGAATTGTCCATGACAATTGCGCAGTCAAGCCAAAGGGATTCGAACCTTGGATCTCTTCATATACAGGCCATGATTGCGCAATAGAGGCAAGGCAGTCAGCAGTGAGTTTTGAACCCGAGACTTGTTCAAAACCGAGTTAGATTGTGTGTGACTTTATGAGAAAGTACTGAGTACTTGTGAGGAGTATTGTACTTGTTTGGTTACATGATTTCTCCATTATAATATACACAATAGCTGCGGGGTTTTCAGCTATAGGCTTTCCCCATACATACTGAGTTAATGTGTGATTGATTTGATGTGAGACTGCTTCTATATTATTTCCGCATGTGACAATTAATTGTAGAAGAGGGTTATGTGTTATGCATGCAATTCGAAATTGATGTATGATCGGGTTAATCTTCATTGAATAAGTGATTTATTCAGCTAATTTCTACATGGTATCAAAGCAAGATTAACTGTCGAGATCTATTACGGTGATTGCAAACTTATTTCCTCGGACAGAGTCTGCATACGGGCCAGGAAGCCTCCGGATTCATCTTTCTTCGGAAAGTGAAAGGTCTGGTAAAAGCCCCTTGCAGTCAATCTCTGATTTGGAAATAATTTGTTTTCAAGTGTAGATCGGAAGCGATATAGCTTGGAGTTTGGAATTCGAATTTTGCATAGTTGGTTTTCGAAAGGCATATGGGAGAAAGATGTCGTCTTTCAACGGTTGCGACTCGAATATTGCTCTTTGGCTGCGTCTCGAATTATGTTGCATGAAGGATCGCATGGAAGCAAGGTTAGAAGACAATGGTCCTGGGGAAGGAGTTCGTGGATGCGGATGTCCCAAAGCCCACCGATGCAGCCTTTGGTCGATGCATGGCAAAAAGAAGATCGCGAAATGTCGAAGGATCCGTTGAGTGGCGTCAAGGATCATATTGTATCCAGCTCGCATGGAAAGGCTACTCCATATTTAATGTGGAAAGCTGACGGATCTATTCAGTAGTAAGAGTGACCAAAGGAAGTTTCTAGCCAAAGATAAGTCAGAACATCAAGATGGAGAAGGGCGACAGTATCGCTAAATACCTCACGAAGTTCACTCAATGCAGAGATGAACTGGGAAGTGTGGGAGTTACCGTCGATGAAGAGGATATGGTCGACCTGGCTCTCCTTGGTCTTCCGAAGGCTTGGCACTCATATCAAGATAGTGTCAATGGTCGGGAGAAGCTGCCGGGATGGGAGCGCCTTTGGGCGGATCTCATGTAGGAGGAGATAAGGAGGACTACTCGAGATGGATCTTCATCAAAGGGAGCTGATGAAGAAAACTGCGCTTTGGTGTCCAAAGCAAAGAAGGGGAAGGGTAAGAAAACCTCTCATTCTTGTGCTAAGGGCAAGAAGCAGGATATGGCGAAAGTGAAGTGTTTTCACTGCCATGATCACGGACATTATGCTACCAATTGTCCAAAGAAGAAGAAGAACAACCAAGCGGGAAGATCTGCAGATGGAGAAGCTTTGGCTTCACAGTTCGAGCTTGACTTTTCACTGATTGCATGCTTGGTTTCAAGTGTGATGGGATCGGTGTGGTTCTTGGACAGCGGTGCGTCATTTCATATGACGGGAGATCGGGAGTTGTTCTCAGATTTGGAGGACAAGGATTTGGGTATGCACATCGAGATGGGCGATGACGGTAGATACAGTGCGACTGGTATCGGTACCGTATCCTTTCAGAGGGAGTCTGGTAAACCCTTTGTCGTAAAGGATGTCATGCATGTACCTGGATTGAAGAAGAACCTGATTTCAGTAGCAATGTTGGAGGATAAGGGTTATGATGTGGTCTTCAGCGAAGGAAAAGCTTTCTTGCGCAGTAAGACTACTGGAGAGACCCGGAAGATAGGGGTTCGAACTCAGAACCTTTATCAGTTGCAGGTAGATGACTGCGCAGCTATGGCATGCAAGGCTGGAGATGTGGTGAGCCGGGATGATGAGGGCGAACTATGGCAGAGGAGATTGGGCCATCTTCACCATGGAGCTTTGAAGATTCTGCAGCAGATTTCTACTGGACTTCCTAAGGGCACCCTTGCGCAGTCAGATCAGTGCAAGGGGTGTACTTTAGGGAAGTATGTGAAAGCCACCTTTCACGAGAAGGATAGTCGCGCCACGACGATCCTCGAGAGAGTTCACACAGACGTGTGTGGTCCTTTCTCAGTTGCTTCGACAGCAAAGCACAGGTATTATGTGATCTTTGTTGATGATTTCTCTCGAAAGTGCTGGATCTTCTTCATGCAGAAGAAGAGCGATACATTCGAGAAGTTCTGTGAGTTTAAAGCACTGGTCGAGAAGGAGTCGGGGAAGAAGGTGATTGCTCTAAGGAGTGATAATGGTGGTGAATTCATCTCGGCTGAATTCAAGGAGTTCTGCAGCGCAGAAGGGATTCGGAGAGAGCTCATTGCACCCCATAACCCACAGCAGAACGGGGTGGCTGAGCGGAAGAACAGAACGATCGTGGGTGCTGCACGGGCGATGTTGCATGATCGGGGCCTACCCCTTCACTTGTGGGCTGAGGCATGCAATACAGCAGTGTATGTGCAGAACCGTTGTCCTCACAAGGTTCTTGGCATGAGTACACCAGAGGAGGCTTATTCTGGCAAGAGGCCTGATATTTCCCATTTGTGGATTTTTGGTTCTCCTGTCTACATGCATGTGACGAAGGATGCGAGAAGGAAGCCGGATCCAACTGCTGAAGTTGGAATATTTGTGGGGTACACTGATACACCTCACAACTATCGGGTGTATGTGCCAGACAGTCGCAAGACTGTTGTGCGACGGGATATAAAATTTCAGGAGGAGAAAGCCATGCAGTGTTCGCTTGAGAGGGAGCTACACTTGCATGCAGATGAGGAGCTGTTAGTTCCTAAGGAGGATCTTCCAGATGTGGATCAGCCACAAGAGGAGGTTCAAGAGGTGGAAGAAACCACCCATGCAGCGCCAACCATCAGAGGGCGCATGCGCACTAGCGTGCCGAGCGACCGTCTTCGTGATGCAGAAAATAGGACTGTTCGCGCATGTCACAGAGAGACAACACGCATCGGTACACGGGATGGCCTCCATGAGTCGTGGGTCACAGACAGCCATCCTCTTTTGGAGGAAGCCTGGAGGAACCGCATGGGTTGATGCCATGATCGAAGAATATGATTCGATCATCAGGAACAGTGCATGGGAGATTGTCCCAAGACCGGTTGGGAAATCAGTTGTAGGTTCGCGATGGATCTACAAGGTAAAGCAGGCGGCTGACGGGAGTGTGGAGAAGTACAAGGCGAGATTTGTCGCCCGTGGCTTCTCACAGATCGAGGGGATTGACTATGAGGAGACTTTTGCACCTGCCGCAAGGTACTCTTCCATACGGACGATCCTTGCTCTCTCAGCGCAGATGGGGTGGCACATTCATCAGATGGATGTGAAGACTGCGTTCCTCAATGGAGTTATTGAGGAAGAGGTGTACATAGAGCAGCCTGAAGGTTTTGAGATCTTCAGCATTGAGTCGCATGTGTGCCGACTCAAGAGAGCACTGTACGGGATGAAGCAAGCACCTCGTGCTTGGTACACTCGGATAGACAGCTACTTCACCGGGCTTGGATTCTCCAAGAGTGAGGCGCATCCAAACCTGTACCAGATTGTGGTGGAGGGGAAGCTGTTGATCATCGTACTGTATGTAGATGATCTGATTTTGACTGGCGACGAGCAGTTGATACTTTCATGCAAGGATGATCTTGCACGAGAGTTTGAGATGAAGGACCTGGGCATCCTTCATTATTTCCTGGGATTGGAGATTTTGCAGCGCAGTGGAGGACTGTTTGTTTCTCAGGGCAAGTATGCCCGGGAGATTCTGGAGAGGTTCAACATGCAAGGCTGCAAGCCTGTTGATACCCCTCTTCCTGGAGGTTGGAGGAAGGGAGATGCTACTTCGGAGGAGGTAGTGGATGCCACTGTCTATCGACAGTTGGTGGGGTCGTTGATGTATCCGGTCAATACTCGACCCGATATATGCTATGCAGTTAACCAGCTTTCGCAAGCTATGGTTAAGCCTACCAAGCTCTTTTGGAAGGCGGGCAAGCATGTATTGCGCTATATCAGAGGCACATCGGGATATGGTCTATGGTACAGACAGGAGGATGGAGTGAAGCTTTCTGGTTTCACTGATGCAGATTGGGCAGGGAGCCCAACGGACCGAAAGAGCACTTCTGGAGGAGTTTTCAGCATTGGGTCGACAGCAGTTTCCTGGTACAGCAGGAAGCAGAGATCCGTGGCACTCAGTTCAGCAGAGGCCGAGTACATGGCAGCAAGTTTGGCTGCATGCGAGGCTATTTGGATGAGGAAGATCCTCGCAGTTTTGTTCAGGTTGCATTTGGAGCCTACAGTGATCTACTGTGATAACCAGAGCTGCATCAAGCTCTCGGCTAATCCAGTATTTCATGATAGGTCCAAACATATCGACATCAGGTACCATCACATCAGAGATTGTGTTCAACGGAGGATCATGATGCTTTCATATGTTCCCACGGAGGATCAGGATGCCGACATCCTGACGAAGGCGCTCACCAGGAGCAAGTTCGAATTCCACAGAGGCAGGATAGGGGTTGCAGATAATCCATATCTTGCTGAGAGGGAGTGTTGAGAATGCTGCAAGATGATGGAGCTTAGTGAAATGAAGTCGCCTTCACTAAGTGGGCCCGCAGGCAAATTCTGGCGCAAAGTCTATTTTTAGACTATGTCTATTTTTAGACATACGGAGCATAATTTGGGAATTCTACTTGGAGATTCTTGATGGATGCGACATGTCGGTAAAAAAAGATGAGACCCTAATTTTTAGGACCCAGGCTATTTTTAGACTGATCTCCTAAAAATATGGAAGTCAAATATTATTTACCCTTAATAATATTTTGACTATAAACAGCAGTTTACTCTCTTGGCGCACTTCAGTTTGAGTCATGGAGGTGGCTCATGCAACCGACACAAGGAATCACGTGGTTCCTAGGGTTTGATGGCATCTTGCATGGTTGGCTTCAGTTAGACTTCAGTGGCAGGAGTTTTGGAGGAGTTAACGGGACAAGTAGTGGAGTTGTGTTCTGTTTGTTTTAGTTTAACTAGTTGGGATTAGTTAACTAACTAATCAACTAGATATGAGTGGAGTAAATTAAATAATATTTAATTTACTAAATATTAACTCATTAGTCAACTCAAGAACACTTCAGTTCACTACAGTGCATGATCAGTTCAGTGGAGACCAGTGGAAGAGGTAGATGAAAGGGTGAGTAAAGCTATCAGTTGGTAGATTTGTTTTGCATGAGATTTCCATTACACTTGGAGGAATTGTCCATGACAATTACGCAATCAAGGCAAGGGGATTCGAACCTTGAACCTCTTCATATACAGGCCATGATTGCGCAATAGAGGCAAGGCAGTCAGCAGTGAGTTTTGAACCCGAGACTTGTTCAAAACTGAGTTTGATTGTGTGTGACTTTATGAGAAAGTACTGAGTACTTGTGAGGAGTATTGTACTTTGTTGGTTACATGATTTCTCCATTATAATATACACAATAGCTGCGGGGTTTTCAGCTATAGGCTTTCCCCATACATACCGAGTTAATGTGTGATTGATTTGATGTGAGATTGCTTCTGTTATTTCCGCATGTGACAATTAATTGTAGAAGAAGGTTATGTGTTATGTATGCAATTCGAAATTGATATATGACCAGGTTAATCTTCAGTGAATAAGTGATTTATTCAGCTAATTTCTACATCGTCGACCCATAGACTTCCAGGATGAACATTTCTGCATGAGATGACCCGTCTCATGGCATAGGTATCATCTATAAGGAAGTTTCCAATAGTCTAAATTCTGGTAATGAATCGAGCCATCCCACTGTAATTTGATATCCAACGGCAAACCACCAGCGAACGGAATTTCCACCAAGACCCAAGCCATACGTTTTTCATACGCCTCATGAAATTTTGGGTCAGCAAAACGACACGACCCTATGCAATCTCCAACGGCCTTAAGGGCCTTAAAATTCCAAAATAGAAGCGGAAAACCATGAAGTCTTACCCAAACAAGATGTTTCACAGGGGCATTTATTTTCGGGTGGAAACTGGCATCCCACCTATGGAGAGCCAAGAAACACCTACTGAGTACCCACGTTCTGCTGAGGACCACTGCAAAATCTTCATCCTTTTGCAGTAAGAAACTAAACCACCCTGCCTCTAACCTACTCACTTCAGGACAGTAACCCAGTAAATCCTCCCATCGCTTCACAAGCCACTCCATCATATCATTTTGGCAATATTTCTCAAACTGCCATCTCCCCACCATCGCCCTTTCAGATAATAACACCACCCTATCCCACAGAATGTCCTTCCCAAAACTAAGGAGACGACATTCCCCCGACGGCTTAAATGGTTTTGCCACCCCTTTATTCCGTGGACGAGAAAACTCTAGTGTTGTCTATGAGGATTTTCCCCCCGACCCTTCCTCTGGAATTAACAGAGTATCAACAGAACCCGAATCTCCACCAAGGTCAAGAATCAACGTTCCACGCACCTCACAGCTATCCTCGGCCACCTGGACAGCATGCAAGAAAGCCGCATAATGGAAAACCTCATCATGATCTTGTATAAAGGTGGAAAGGTCCATTTAGGATTGACATATAGGGATGATGTCCACCCAAAAAAAACACTACCACCTTAGCAACCAGAGCACGTTGTCAATTCCACGAAGGATAAATGTCCAGAAATAAGAGCACTAAAAGACACCAGCTGGCATAGGAGGGCAGCTCGATAATCGATCCGGGCCATAGCACAAATGCCAGAATTCAAAAGAACCACAGCGAAAAACCCACCTAATAAATCATCCAAATGTCCAAGCAGTACTATGAACTAACCAACTCCTCAGTATTTAATCCAAAAACCTCCATTAAACCATAACCCCATGTGTCAAGTCCCCTTACGGTTGATAACCCCCGGGAGAGAGAAAGGGATACACCCCTCCTAAGACTGCCACCCCAATCTCAAAGCACCACGTCGGATGAATAATGGGAAGATAGGATGTCCATCTGGACACCAGCGGACTATGATCAATGATCTTGTGATCCAAGATTAAAGGCCCATCTTATCTCAAACCAGTGAAGGTGTAAAGGATAAGATCCTAGATCAATCAGAAGTAACTCCCACCTTGTCACAAAGGGTCGGTCCCATTAAAGTGATGTTGACCACCACCAAACCATCACTACACTTCTGTCCTATCTAAGGACAGGAGCCGACCCCGTACACCCAACAAAATCCTAGCTTAAAAAACTTGGAAGCACAGATATGGACTCCATAAGAGTAACAGTAAGATAACAATCTTCTTCCTAAAAAACCAAAATTAGGAATGAATAAACCCACCACTCCATTATAGAAGGTACAATCGACCGCCAAAAATCCCCGGATCGCCGTCGATGTCAGAGCGTCGGAAAAGAAATTTAAAACCAAGAAACCGCGATGTTTCTCGCCATCATCCACCAACGATCGGTACCGGAAAAGCCGAAACCAGCAACCAATCTTCCAGAATGATGATTGAAAAACCCAACAAAAACTAAGCAAAATATAGTAACGTCTGTCACCACAAGATATGAAAACAGATGAGTAACAGGATCCTATACACCTTCATGCTGTGATTATGGTGAACAACAACAAGTGAAACACCTACAGGCATTCCACCACCTTTTACAAAAGAAAACCTTGACGCTCTCACAGGGCCTATGTATACTAAAACGGTTATTCCAAGTGAAAAATTCGAAAGTTCTTGTAGCTCCTCCCTCCCCTTGAAATCTATATTATTCAGTCTGGAAAAAAAAAAAAACTCGAAAAAAAATCTTTTAACTTACTATCCATATTCTATACACGTTAACCAGAAGGAAACCACAACGGGAACCCAATACTATACATATTTTATGTATGTAATAGACATATTGGAAAATAGGTTGTGAAAGTATCCATTGGAGAACCTGGGATTCTATGCATCATCTTCCTCCTGCCGTTCACTCCAAATATCAACAGCCCTCTGTAGTTGGGAAGGGAGAAATGGAGCTCCTGTGCATCACTTCTGTGCTGGCCGGTGGTTGCGGCTAGGTTTTTTCCTTGTCAAAAACAAATCACACAGTTGTAGCTTGTGCAATTTGGATCAAAACTAGTACATAATTTCATTGATTTACCGTTCAAAAATTTTGGGACCCTTGCAATATCCTCAGCACATGTCTAAATAAAGAGGATTTCAGTGTCTAAATAACCATGGTCATTTGCAGTATACCATATTTAAGCAGAGACAACTAGGGTTACCCATAGTAAAACCAAAGTCAACCAAAAACGACCATGGTCAACCAAAAGAAACCATAGTAAATCAAGATCAACTATAGTCATCCATAGTCAACATCATCAACCAAATTCAACCATGGTCTACCTAAGCAAACTAAGGCCAACCTTAGTCAAACATTTTTTTCCATTATCAACCAAAGTTAATCATAATCAACTAAAGTCAACCATAGCCAAACACATTCCACCATAATCAAACATAGAAAAAATATATTGAACTAAAGTCTACTATAAGAAAACATGGTAAAACAAAATTATTATAAAAATTCTTTGAAATAATAGGTTTGAATTATTAAATTTGTATAAATTAAATTTTTTTATAAATTTTTCAAAATATTAAATTTATTTATATATTCAAAAATATATTTTAAATATAAAAAAAATTATATTTAATTAAAGAAAAATAACTTTTATAATTAGTAGTTTTAGGATAGTACTCATGCTAATTGAATCCATTTTCACCATAAAAAAATAATTTAAACACTCCAGCAATCTAATTTAAAAAAATATATATTACCAAATTCCAACCAAAAAACGGTGATCGAGACAAATTTGTAACGTCTGTAGACAAATCGTCGTGAGGATAAAGTTGAATTTCCAGGTGTTACATAGCCGAGTTAACATTTAATATACAGATTGGAAATTATGGTGAGCTGACAGTCAATAAAGGTATGGAGCTCATGGCGTTAGATGAAGGTGGTGGCATAAATAATCGATTTGACAAATCAAATAGAAATCAGAATGAGGCAGGTGCTACCAATCAAGTGAGAAAAGGTCAGGAAATTGCAGAAACCGTTGCCATTTGAACATAAATTCACCAACAGAATAATTATTCTCGGAGACACCTGATTTGACCAAACATCTTTCAATTGCAGCTTGAAATCTGCGCGCGGCAGATCAAACCTTCGTTCTCGCTTCGACATTTCAATTGGCTGTTAATTATTCGGTGCTGTTTTGGACGATGTTGAGCTTAAACTGCGGGGCTTCTGCTCAGAATGTCGATATTATGTGGCAGTTTACCAGAATTGTTAGTTTTTTCAACTTTCTTGATGCAAATGCTTCTAATTTATTAACGCAGATAGACCAATGTGAATCCACATCGAGGACTGTGGATCGAATCCCACGAAAGCATTTTTGCGATAAGAAGCTCTTGGAAGAGGACCAGCGTTCGATGCAGACTTGTGTAATTTGCGATGATGACGATGTATAGAGTCTTTAAGGTTCTGGCTGATAAAATATTTGACAGAACTCTTTATATATATATATATATATATATATATTAAATATTTCTCATTGTGATATGTGTATTGATGTATAAAATATTTGACAGAACTCTTTATATATATATATATATATATATATATTAAATATTTCTCATTGTGATATGTGTATTGATGTAAAGGATAACTATTAGTTGGTATGTTTTTGGCATGATTTGTCATGAATATTTGTTATTATTTTTAAGGATAAAAATTAAATTTGATAAACCAATATATAGAAAGGTAGATTAATATACATTAAAATTAATAATATATTTATATATTTTGCTAATTTTAAATTTAAATTTAATGTATTTTTTATAAATTTGTTTTTAGAGATTATTTAAATTTTAAAAGGATTTTCTTTTTATGGGTGTCATTGTGGATTGAGCGAGGGTTTTAGGTGTTCTTGTTACTTGGGAGGACACAACTTGCCCTTGCATGCATGTGCATGCAATGCTACAAGAGGTGTTTGGTTTTATATAAGGTAATGGATGGGCGGAAAGATAGTTTGTAGTGATTGGAGAGGAGTTGAGGTAAGGCCCTCAACCTCCTAGTGTAGTTCCGTTGTTCAATTGGCATACGTGAGAATCCTAGTATTGTGGGTTATGGTGGGTCTTCAAGGTTGCCAAGTATTTCATACTGGCCCATGTAAATGATTCTTGTTTGCTTGGGGCACCCAGGAAGCCTGGTCTCGTTCGTGGCCACTTGGAGATTACTCTCCAAAGAAATTGTTGGGGACATCTCATTTCAAGCACAAGTGATTTTTAAGGTTATATCCATGCTTTTCTTGTTTCCCCGCTTAAGACATCTTGGAGGGTCTAGGTCTGTGCGTCTATAGTTCAAATATTTGTGTATGTATTTTCTTCTTCCTTCTGGGGTTTCCATATGGAGTGCATGTTTAATTTGGCTTAGGTGTTTGTCTTGGGACCTCCTTTCAAGGTTTAAGTTGGGGATTGCAAGTCTTATCTGGAGGAAATTGTGAGGGTCTGCTTGTGTTGGGTTATTCTCTTGGAAGTATGGGTTGAATGAATTGGGTGTCTAGTTGTGTTGTCCTGGGTGTCAAGGTATTTTTGGTCCTGGTGTTTTTATTTTCTTGTTCGATGGCCAACGTTGAAGGTGTCTTGTTCAAGGAAGACTCATCCTTTGCCTTATCTGAAGGGTCCTCTACAAAGGTTAGGTCATATGTCTGATGCTTTTTGTGATGATTTGGTATGTTGGTTTCCCAATCTTGTAGGAGGCGAGTTAAGTATGTCCTATTGTTATTTTGCGGGTAGAGGAAATAATTGCAGGTGATAATAAGTTTTCTCCCCGAGTCTTTGTGATGCCTCAGATACAAATAATGAGGTGTAAAAGAGGAGGAGGTGGCAAGGCTCCGCCAAGGAAAAAAGGTGTAAAAAAATTTCCCATGACTCAACACCAACAGACATTAATGTGATTCTTCTAGATACTCGTAAGGAAATTTGTAAGCTTGAGCCCAAAGCAAGGGAGGAAAGGAAATCCCTCTCAAATTCTGAGCTTTTGGAGGACATGTCAGCTTGTGTTCCTGTTGGCGCAAAAATAAACCTGGTAGACCCAGGCTTCGACCTCTGGTTTCCAAAAATGGGCTCCACTCACGCTCCATTGTAGTCTAGTGCATTGTCGACCCTTTCATTTCTCTGCGAGGGAGAAACGTCTCACCCGAGGCATGCCGAGAAAATTAAGATAGAAGAGATTGGAAAGCAGTAGCAAGGATCAACTTATCACACAAAGAGTTCATGACATGAATATTTATACATCAGTGGCAGAATTCTTCAGCTACCAATATACAGTTAAAATAAATACATTTGCCGTAATGAATACTAAAGGAATCAACAACACATCATATAAGAAAATTTTAAATGTGCATGTCAAAATTGTTGGATAGGGAGACAATTCAAACACACAAATAACACAAGTATTTCACACATGAAACAATGAGCTGCGGCTTTTCAATTAATATTCAATCACTTTAAATCACAATTAATACAATGAATCCGGTGAAGGGTATTTAACCTAATTGACATGCACACACTCTACATAACTCAACTTGATCAACTCTAAATTAACTCACTCACTAAATATATCTATCACTCGACTCAACTAACTCACTTAACTGATTGTCTAACAATGCATGTGGGAGGTAATTACATATTTTAACACTCCCCCTTAATTACGACCGCTAAACTAAAACATAACTCATGACAACTCAAACATGCATGCTAGTCTATGTCTCAACTAGGCTTACAACACCCAAGTTTCTTTTGTGAAACTCAAACAAATCTACTACTAATGGCTTTGTAAATACATCAGCCAATTGATCACTAGATTTACAAGGCTTCAAGTGAACTTCTCCATTGCTCACAAGTTCTCGAATAAACTAATATCTAGAATCAATATGCTTCCTTTTTTGATGAAACAAAATATTCTTGGATAGTGCAATCGCTGATGTGTTGTCACAGTATATCGATGTTGATCCTTGTTGTTTCTGCTTGAGTCCATCCAATAATCTTCTTAACCATATTGCTTGACATGCTGCTGAAGTTGCTGCTACATATTCTGCTTCTGCTGATGATACTGTCACAATAGGATGCTTCTTAGATGCCCATGCTATCACTCCTGAACCAAGCTGAAACACATAACTGGATGTGCTCTTCCGATCATCCAAACTTCCTGCAAATTCACTATCCGTGTATCCAATCAATTCTTTTTTTTCTGTACTTGCATACATTATGCCATAATCTCTAGTTCCTGCTATGTATCTCAGAATTATTTTTCCAACATTCCAATGTGTGTCTTTTGGAGTCTCCATAAATCTGGAAATCAAACTCACTCCTTGCATAATATCTGGTCTTGTCATTGTGAGATACATGAGGCTGCCAACCAATCTTTTGAATATAGCTGGATTGACATCTGCTCCTTATCATCCTTACTTAACTGTGTACCTGTTGCAACTGGTGTAGGTACAGGTTTGCAATTATCCATCCTGAATCTTTTCAAAAAATATTTGGCATATTTATTTTGGCAAATAAAAATTCCTTTTCAGATTGCTCAACTTCAATGCCAAGAAAATATTTCATGAGACCAAGATCTGTCATCTCAAATT
This sequence comes from Pinus albicaulis, assembly GCA_034641835.2. Classification (NCBI taxonomy): domain Eukaryota; kingdom Viridiplantae; phylum Streptophyta; class Pinopsida; order Pinales; family Pinaceae; genus Pinus; species Pinus albicaulis. The sequence continues at coordinate 1,039,812,108 of CM076575.1, forward strand.
ATTTCGTCATGGCTGCTTTAAATTCATCTAACTCAAGATCACCTGTAAAAATCATATCATCAACATATAAGAAAACACTGAAAATCTGTCTATGCTCATTTACCTTTGTGTATAAGGTAGACTCAATTCTGCTTCTGCAAAATCCATTCTTGATCATGTAACTGTCAATTCTGCTATACCATGCTCTAGGTGCTTGCTTCAGTCCATAGAGCTCTTTCTTCAATCTATAAACTTTATCTTCTTTTCCTTCAACTTCATATCCTAGAGGTTGCTGCACATAAATTTATTCTTCTACAATTCCATTCAAGAAGGATGATTTGACATCCATCTGATATACTTTCCATTTTTTCTAAGTTTCCGTTGCTAGAAATGCTCTTACAGTATCCAATTTGGCTACTAGAGAAAATGTTTTCCCAAAGTCTATTCCCGGTTGCTGCGGGAATCCATTTTCTACAAGAATTACTTTAAATCTGTCAATCTCACCTTTCTCATTCACCTTTGTCTTGTACACCCACTTCACACCAATGAGATTTTTATCGTTTGGTAAATCTACCAAATCCCATGTATCATTCTTTCCAATTGAATTCATCTCTTCATCCATGGCTTGCACCTAATTTTCATCTCTGATTGCTTCTTCAAACGAAGAAGGTTGGAATGCCAATAGTGAAAAATTTGAACTAACATCCAAATCATCATAAATATCTTTCAGACTTCTCAAATTTTTCTTACCATTGCTTGATTCATTACCTGATTCGTTGCTTGGAGAATTCTCGTCTGTTGATCTGGTTGAAGATCCATGTTGCTCTGAAAATCTTGGAGTCCTTGTTGGTGTGACTCTGTTTAGTGTCTTCTCTCTTGATTCTTGTTGCTCCTTTTCTGTTACATCATCCTCCTCCATCAATGGTGCTTGTGCATCGGTCAGTGTATCTACAGTCCCATTCCATGAATCTTGTTCTTTGAACACAACATCTCGACTAATGATTGTCTTCTTGGTGACAAGGTTATACAATTTTTAATCTTTTGACTACTCATTATAACCAGTAAATATGCATTTTTCACTTTGATCATCTAATTGGCCTCTTATTTTCTTAGGCACATGTGCATAGCCTACACATCCAAAAACTCTGAAATGTGATACACTACATGAAATACCTGACCATGCTTCTTCTGGAACTCTGTTCATCACACTCTTTGTAGGAGATATATTTATCACATAAACAACACATGCAACTCCTTCTGCCCAATACTCATTAGACAAGTTTCTTTATTTCAACATGCTCCTTGTCATGTTCATGATTGTTCGTTTCTTTCTCTCTGCTACACCATTCTGTTGCGGTGTGTATCTGGTTGTAAACTGTCTTTTGATTACATGTTGTTTGTAGTACTCATGAATGGCTTTGAATCATATTCTCCATCACGATCTGATCTCAATACCTTGATCTGTCGATCACTTTGGTTCTCCACTAAGGCTTTGAACTCTTTGAACTTTGCAAAAGTTTTAGACTTCTGCTTCAAAAAGTAAACCCAAGTCTTTCTTCTATAGTCATCAATAAAAGTGAGGAAGTAACAACTTCCACCAATCGAATGTGTCCTCATAGGTCCACACAATTTTGTATGCACCAACTGAAGTTGTTTCTTTGCTTTGTATGAAACTCCTTTCGAAAAACTTTCATGGTGTTGCTTTGCCAAGATGCAACACTCACAAGTGCTAGCAGGTTCTTTGATAGGAGGCAAACCTCTAACCATTTGTTTATGTTGCAACAATCTTAAACCAGAAAAGTGCAAGTGTCCAAACCAAAAGTGCCATAACTAGTAATCATTAGAACATGTAGATGTAAAAGAACTAATCTAATCATTATAGTTCATAATTAGAGGAAGGAGTCCGTTCCTCGTCATCTTCACCTTTGCTATCAGCTTCTTGCTTGGGGAGTTGTCATAAATAACACATTGTTGCCCCTGAAAGATAACTTTGTATCCTTTTTGCGTCAATTGACCAACACTTATCAAATTGTGTTTGAGTCTAGGGACATAATATACCTCTAATATGGTCTTTGGCTCCCCCTGCTTGGTCACAATGTTGACCACTCCTTTTCCATATACATCCATAGTCTTGTCAGTTCGCAACTTTACCTCTGTCTTCACAGATACATCCAAATTTGCAACCAAATTATTGTTGCCTGTCATGTGGTTACTGCAACCATTGTCTAATAGCTAGACCTTATCAAACGGTTCATACATGGTGTTGCATGCTAGGAACATGGAGTTAGTATTCTCTGTACTAACATTAGCACTCTAATTTCTTTGATCAACTATCTTCTTCCTACAATCACAAGCATAATGACCAAATTTATTGCAATAATAACATTTCACCTTTGATTTGTCAAACCTTTGATTGTTGTGAAAGTTTCTGCTGCTGCTGCTTCCACTTTGACGCACATTCTCTTCTCAGCCATCTCTCTGACCACCATAGCCACTGCCTCGTCCTCTGCCTCTCGATTGACCTCTGCCTCGACCTCTTGAAATATAAACTTGACTTTTGAAGGCATTTTCTAAAGTGAAATCTTTATTTCTGTCTATCCTTGCCTTATGCGATAGAAGGGATCCCATCAACTCATCAAATGTCAGTGTTGCCAAATCCTTGGCTTCTTCTATAGCTGCTACCACAACATCAAACTTGGTAGACAAATATCTAAGAACCTTCTTGATCACTGTTTGATCTTTAATATCTTCACCATATATTTTTAATTGATTGACGACAAACATGACCCTATTCATGAAGGAATCAATGTCCTATGTCTCCTTCATTTGTAGACTTTCAAAATCTCTCCCAATATTCTACAATTTAACAATATTAACTTTGGTCATATCTTGATAGCTTGTCGCCAAAGTTTCCCATGTTTCCTTTGCTGAAGAAGTTATCATTATCTTCTGGAACACTGCTCGGTCCATGCCCTGCTGGATAAGAAGCAATGCTTGTGCATTCTTCCTCTTGTCTTTCTTCCATTGCTTACTGTCTGCATTACTGGGGGCTCGTTCTTCTGCATCGTTTTGAGGTTCTGCAAACCCAAACTTGACATGATCCCAAACACATGTGCTTTTAGCATAGTCTCAATTTTAATAGCCCACACATCATAATCTTTCCCAGTGAAAGAAGGAAGTTGTGGCTAAAAACTTGATGTGGCCATCTTGCTTCAAAAAAAATCTTCTTGGACAAAAACCTTAAATTTCTCTTCTTCTTTTTTATGAGTTTTACAAAACTCCTTTAATAGAAAACGTCTTTCAGTAAAAACCCTAATATATGTTTTTATATAATAAATTTTTATTAAAAAAAATTATATATATATAAATCTTCTTATAAGAATCCTCTCTATAAAAAGAATGGTATTTAAAAGCTTTTGAGAAATTAACAAACTACCTTTTAAAAATCTTCGTGAAATCTCCTCTTCATATGCTTTATGAAGAATATTTTTTTAAAATATTCTTAACTCAAGAACAAAAAATTTAACCTTCGTAATATGAAAAATCTCTTTTTGAATATGTTAAAACAAAATCAAACCTCTTCAAGAATTAATGCTCAATACGTACTCCTTTCCGACAATGTCAGATCCCTTGGTTTTTAAAAAAAATTAATGCCAACCAATGTACGTTGACCACGGTCTGCGGGCTTTTGAAGTGATAAAGCTCTAAAACTGATTCTGCACCTGAAAAAATCGGTTTAAACCCCAATTTTTGGTGAATCGTAAGTTTCACGAAACCACTGCAGTTTTTCCAAGGAGAAGTTGCGGACCTCTGCAATTTCTACATTGAAAACGTGCGGACCTCCGTGTTAAAAATAAAAATAAAAAAATAATTTGATTACTTTCTGCTCTTGGCCTTCTTCTCTGGATATGCAGAAGATTCAAACACACAAATAATACAAGTATTTCACACATGAAACAATGAATTGTGGCTCTTAAATTAATCTTCAATCATTCTAAATCACAATGAATACAATGAATCCAGTGAAGGGTATTTAACCTAATTTACATCCACACACTCTCACATAACTCAACTTGATCAACTCTCAATTAACTCACTCACTAAATATATCTATCACTCGACTCAACTAACTCACTTAACTAATTGTCTAACAATGCATGTGAGAGATAATTACATATTTTAACACAAATCAATCCTTCCATTCACTCATGCACATAGTTACCCCACAACTCTTCATTCTCTTAATAAGACAATACCATTACATTATGGATCTTCATATAACGCAAGATCTTAAAAACATATATCAAAGCAAGGCACAATAATATTAATTCACAATCTATGCACAGTCAAAGAAGTTAGGTGTTCAATTTGACACCACCTCAGAATAGACTAGGAAATATATATCTTAACTCATTCTCCATGGGCCTTTTATAGATTTTCCTCCTTGATCCCGCTCACTTTATCTAGTCCAATTTTACCTCTTTAATCCTATCCATTTGATCTATCCAACTTGATAAAATTTGGGTGCTTTGGTCCTTATCATCTCGATTCCTTCATAATCCAGTGTGTGAATCCTTATTCTTCAACTTTTGTGAATTCCAAGTTAACTGCTTTCAACTCTTTACTTGTCGCTGATCTTTTTCTATTGTCAACTTCTGACGGGTTTGATCACTCACTTTTCTTGTTGCGCTAATCATTCCTAAAACCCTTTTCTGATCCAAATTTAATCAAAATTCATCCAAAAAAATAAGGACCCAATAGGCCCCAACCACGATCCATTGAATTTCCCTTGAGTCAATCTTCTAACTGCACACTCAGCTCTGCCTGTGGTTGCGCTACCTTTGCAGACACTTCCTCCACATGTTCTATTACTTCATAAGCTCCCTTCTTTGCTTCGTTTCCTCTAAACAAAGGACCCAACTTTTGAACTTTTTGTAGAACTAATTGGGCTTTAAAATCAATATACTCTACAGCGGAGGATTTCCAAGTACTGAGCAAGGTAGTAAATTTAGCAACAAAATTTGCAGGAGTATCGGTTGTAGGCTTCTCAGGATGATCCATAAGGATGAACTTCCATTCAGAATCAACTTCAGAATGAATTTTCTTCAAATAGAAGAATTTTTTTTGTGTTGGAGGCTGAAGATCACGCAATACAACTTTGGCGTCATGTGACTCTTCTTCTAATTAGTGAAATTTTTTCTCCAATCCTTCAGCCTGAGTAAGGAGGTCTTGTTGTTGTTGTAAATCAATAGTGGTGACTGCTAGGTTAAACAACTGTTGAGTTTGATTTCACAACTGGTATAAAGGTTTATTCTTCTTAGAAAGGAGGCTATGCCAATGCTACACTTGCGCTAGGCCAATGCTACACTTGCCAAAAAAATTATTGATAATCATTCATGATCTGCTCAAAATTCTCGCAGTATGAAGATCCCTATTCAATCTCTTATGCAATATGTTAGGTGAAATGATCAATTGGATCGAGAAGTGCTCTACACAGTTCAAAAACATTGTTTCGCAACTCCCTAGTGGTGGCGATTAGCTCTTTGCAAGAAGTTTCAACAAAGCCACAGTATTCAGTCAATTGACACATTGTCTTCTGGAGCACTGGGAAAAAATTTAGCAATGGTTGGCCACATACGCTAGAACTTAGCACTAATGTATTCAATATGTTTCTCCAGTTGTTCATTTTGACCTCACAACTATTCTCGCTCCTGAGTTATAGAAATGATTTGTTGTTTATATTGCTCATGAATAGAGACAAAGTCATTATGACGGGCTTACAACTACAAGGTAGAAGTTCTGATAAGTTGAAATAGGTAGGATGAATACCAACTCTGTAGATTATCTGTAGATAAAGAATCAGGAAAAGGGAATTAGGCCTACAAGGGTTGACCACTAGCAATAGATTTTGCCGAGTGTCCTAAGGAAAATTTTCTCGTTCTGGAATTTGTTCTTTCTTGAATTCATCTTGAATATTGGAAAGAACACTTGAAGGCAAACGAGGAATGATATCCTGAGATTGTGCAACTAGATGTAAAACTTCTCAACATTGGGTTGGGTCTTGATTTAATGCAACAACCTGAGCCGTTGAAAAAATTGTTCTATCGTCATGTTGTAACTCGGATGAAGACTACGCAGGCGGTTTTGAGACTACCTCTGCATGTGACTCAAGTCCAACAGTGGTTTTTGGTAAGGTATCCTTGAGGGCTGACTCTAGATATCCATCTCAATAATATCTCCACCAATATTACTAGTATGAGGGATATAAGAAATAGTACAGGAATGCAATGCAGTATGTGGAGACGAACCAATGGAATGTATGGAATGAATAGATGGTGTTCCTCTACTATCACGGTTCCTTAAGCAGGGTCTTTAAGATCATCATCAGTGAGGTCAACAACATGAAAGAGTTAGATATTGGTATTGGTTTGGAGAAAATATTAAAAGAAAGAAAAAGCATCAAAGGTTGAAGGGGCAATAATAAAAATTGTAGGTGGAACAACATAATTGGGACTCATTGAAACAAATGGTATTCTTGGTGGCTTAAAATAATAAAAAACAAGAGGAACAACACTAGGAATCCCTAAAGTAGAAACCACATAAATTACTAAGGAACTAACCTCAGAGATAGTATTTCGAGCAAAAAACACACAGTATTGGAACTTTTTCAGCACTTGTTGGAGATGTTGTTCAACATCAGTCGTGTGTTTCTTGGAAGACAACACAACACCTACAAATGAATCACAAGGTTGCATTGCCTCTAGAGAATAAATAATTTCACCTTCCTTTTATATGCATTGAACTCCGAGCCAAGATAAAAATTCCTTATGGAAAGCTTCTTTAGAGATACAATAGGGTAACAACCTCACATTGAATGCGTCAGGGCTGATAGTCTTAGGCCGAAGGTATGTATGACCATGACTTATCCCAAAGCATTTATGATGTGCATACTTCTCCAAAATTGAATTCATCATCTGATTCAATGCTTGGGTGACATGAAACATTTTGGTAAACATCGTCTCATTGAATTATCGGTTAGTAGGATCAGTATTTGTCCTCCATGGAGCATAGGAAAGAGCAAGGGGTTCTTCATCTGGAATTTCAGCCACATCTCTGCCATCATGGGTACACCACTTCGGCATTGCAATAACAATAACAAAGTATCCACAAGTAAATATTTCTCTCACTTATAAACATCCTCGCGGGCTTCAAACAGTTCATGTAATAAATAATTGCACCAATTCAAGGCTTCTCCCTGAACACAAGCTTCTACAATAGTTATGGTGTCGAAAGTGCAATCAACCTTTCTATAATGCCACATAACCTTTCCATTGATGATGTAGTAGGAAAATCTGATTCTTTCATCATTAATTTTGTCAATGACTTCCCTGCGTGCCTTTTTTTCAGTGCCATACTTCTTGTACAATTTTTCATCCCCTTTCTTCTTACTGCATTTTGCAACACAAGTTGAAAAATTTGGGCCACTTTTCGACAACCTAGTGAGCTGGTGAATGTCTTCTACATGTAAAAGATACTCCTTGCTGAGCCACAATTAACCTCCATGTAAACGGCTGATAAGAAACTTTGTACACCGCATTACTTCACCTATGGTGCCGAACCAAGGAAAATCATGTAATTTGAAAATTGTCGACCTTCATATGGGACGAAATTCATCCTTGACCCTTAGAATAATGCCACAAGCTGGTGTAGTGTCAGGATTAATGTATAATTCATATTTTAAAGTTGGAAAAAGAGTAGGCTTGAAAAAATCACTATTAACGAGTGTAGCCTTTTGGTATTTTCCTAGAGTGCCCTCTATAGGAACAATATGATGGTCTGAGAAGGGCCAGTGGGAACTGCAATATTAGCATTGTGAGTCATGGTTGAGGATTAGTGATTATAAATAAGTTGTACAGATGGAAGATAGAGGACTAGGGACACAGAGGAATTAGATGTAGGATCCAGGGCGAAAAATACTAAGAGACTTACAAACATAATGAGGAAATAAGACAACAACCCTCGACATATCTAGAAAGGACTTGATAAAACCCAGAGTGATTAAACCGTTAGTCATTAAATCTGAAAAATTTCCAAATCAATTTAAATTTGGATAATAATGATGACCAAGGCACAAATCCCTAAGACATGACGCAAAATACTCAAAAAACGAAATACCATGATTACAGGGGAACGAGATATTATTTGAAAATTTATAATGTGGAAAATCAAATTGACAAAAGTGATTATTATGGGAAATATTAGCATAATGACTGAAAATACCCTTATTGATGATTATGATATAGACACAAGTGACACTTTACATGTACCTTCCCTAGTGGGTCGCAGCTACAACATATTAATAGGACTGTTATAACTAGAATAACAAATTAATTGACACAACATAATTGAATAACTAACAGAATAACAAAACTGACTAAATCATAAATCTAACTGACGCCCCCTTTAGAAGAGCTAAAATTACCAAAGAAACTTTATCATCCATAGTAGGGCTTCAGGTGTGTGCCATTCGCCGAACCAAGCAAAATAACTCCATAAAGTTGAGTAACTAGAACAAATATAGAATCCCTTATCTCCAAAACGAAGAAAGGACCTAACCAATGCATTTGTAAGTTACCATGATGCTTCAAATATTTGTTTTCATAAATTAATAACTGGTCTCTAATAGAGAAGGACCTTTTATTTATGTTTATGTCATGCCAGGATTTTTGTCGTTCCTTCTCGGCAATTTTATGGAAATATAAAAGGATCACTCCTCATATAGTTCCTATAACTCCTGTGATATTTCTCCAACAGAATCATCATCTGAAATTATGGTATCCTAAGAAATATAAAGGTTCGGAAAAATAAACTTAGTTGCTACTACAACTTCCCGCCCATAAATGAGCTAGCATGGTGTATACTTGTGCAACTATTCCACAATTATATGTTAAGCCCATAAAGTATTTGGAACTCGTTCATCTCAATCATCCCTATTTGCAGAGGAAACTTTAGTAAGCCTTTTTTCCAAAATTTTATTAAAATATTTTACCGTCACATTTGCCTTCGGATTATATGGACTACTTTTGTGATGTTGGATCATGAACTTTTGCAGCAGAGTAGAAATTTTCTCATTAATGCAATGTGATCTGTGATCACTAGTAAGACTCCTTGATCATTAGTAAGACTCCTTGGACAACCAAATCTAGTGATGATATTTTAAAATATAAGCGTTGAAGTAGTATTGGCAGTGCAATATTTTACATTAACTACTTCATCCCATCGTGTTAAATAATAAGTTGCGGTCATAATATAGTGTGCATGAGAATTCCATGCGAGAGGGTTGATGGGCCCCAAAAAATCAACAACCCACTTCTAAAAAGGCTCAATATCTCAGTCTGGATGCAAAGGAAGTTCATCACGATGAGATGGTCGCCTAACCCATTGGAAAACATCACATTTCTTGGCATATTATTTTGCGTTTTTAAATAGAATAGGTCACCAAAGTATATCTTGTAACACCTTCCTTGCAATCTCTTTTCCTCCAACATGACCTCCCGCAATACCGGAATAACATTACCACAAAAAAAAAATCATGGTCTAAAACGCATTTGCATAAAATATGGTCAAGCCCCATTTCGTATAGTCGTCTTGCAATAAGCTGATAGTTTGTAGTGGAGACCACCATATGTCACTTCTGAGTTGTTGTATAGTCATTGGGGAAGTGACCAATTTCTAAGAACAATGCAATATCCTCCAAATAGTTAGGTTATGCTTCAATTCAAAAAAAATATGCATTAGTCAATTGGTCACCAACTAATCCTCCCGCTTCACCACACTCTAAGGGAGAAAGGTGATATGGGCCCAAATTAGAGTGACTTGGTTTGAAAATCACTTCAAATGAGAATTCTTGAAACAAAAAATTCGATATACATATTCACCCTTCTAATACAGGTTTATTAACCAACTACTTTAGAGCATAATGGTCGATAAAGAATTTAAAAGGACCCCCAAGAAGATAATTCCTTAATTTTTGGATGGAGTACACCATGGTGAGAGGATATTGTTCGATAGTTGTGTAATTATTCTCAACAGTAGATAGATTTTTGCTGGCGAAGTAGATGGGATGATCCAAATTACCTTCTCCCAAATGCGATAAAATCAAACCCAACGCGATACCAGATGTGTCTATATGGACATGAAATTCCTTATTCAAGTCTAGATAAACCAGAATTGGAGCACTTGTAAGCCTTTCTTTCATCGTGTCATATGTAGAGTCACATTCAACAGTCAATATAAAACACTCAACTTTCTTCAAAAACTTCTCCAATGGTGCAGTGGTCAGAGAATAGTTGTGAATGAAGTGATGATAATAGATTGTGCATCCCAATTGTAACATGCTCCTCCCACATTTACCCAAGTTAACTAGTCCCTTGGGGTAAACATGTGATGAGAGGATACTATGATGTGACTCAACTCCCTAAGTACAGTTAAGTAAGTGGAAACAACATAACGAAACCAAACTGACCTCCCTTACATGTTACAGAACCTCAAGGAGTCAACCAACCCTTCTAGTGATCAACCCATGAAACCACTTGAAAATTTGTTGATATGGACCCTCAGCCACTCCCATGACAATAAATGCATGTGATTGAGGCCTTCCATTCATTCCCACACAAAGGCATTCCATTGATTGTGGAATTTTCGCTTCAGTTCTGAGCCAACGACCTCATATTCAGGGCCACTTTTTCAGGGCTAGGTCTTAGGCCACTTCCTAAAACTGCATGAAACCTTCGGAAATGATAAATAACATTGAAAGAAGATTATTAATGCAAATAATGGTACAAGTAATTTATAGACATGACAAGAATTTCGTCAAGCACGTAACAAATAAGTAATCTACAAGTCATTTGATACTTTTAAAGAGGCATTGATGCCTTATCACAATGGCTACAATATCATCTATTAGATCATATATTCATTGTTCATTCATTTTTTAACAAAACATGATGAGAGCCATACGTCAAGTCTGTCATAAAAAATCCTCATAACCAACATATAGCCAACAAGAATAACTAGGATATAATAACCATAAAACCACATATGAACAAGTATATTTACCCATCAAATACAAGAGGAAGGAAGTTCTTTTTAACATATGAAAAATGCAACCAGGTCTGTGACTTCCATGTACCACCCGACCATAGATTGGGATAAACCAAATATCTCTTTCAACCAATCACCCTCGTGCCATATTCCAAGCATGAATGTGGGATCTCATGGAACAAACCAAACAGAACCAAACTAGGGCTTCCAGAGGCGAAACCGCCTCAACCCTCAACCAATGATTCCACCTCACGGTTGAACATCACCATCCATCACCAGATCAGTATCTACCCAAGCTGTCTAGGGCTCTAGAGTTTTTATTCAACCTAGGGATTCCAGGACTAGTAAGTCAACCCACAGTTGTTTTTGGGCTTCTAGAGTGTTTGTCCAACAATGGCTTCCAAGACTAGTAACTCATCCCACCAAGGTCTTCCAGATCAATTGTCCAACCAAGGCTTCCAGGAACTATTAACTCATCCAAAGTTGTTACAGGGCTTCCAAGGTGTTTTTCTAACCAAGGCTTCTATGAAAAAATAACTCAAACCAATTTTTTACAAGGCTTCCAGAGTGTTTTTCCAACCAAGGCTTCCAAGAACTAATAACTCAACTCACATCCATAAGGAACATGAGAACCAGCCAGAAAAAAGAAAAAAGTAAACCAACAACACCATGGATATCCAGGAAATGGCAAGGCTAGTATAAACCATTGTCAATCTAGGAAACCCTCCATGCCAATGAGATATCATAACCAAGAAACCACATGCATATGCCATGCATGCCAAAACTATCGAGGAAATCACAGCCATTTAAAAATTGGCAATGAACTTTCTCAGGTACTGAGTTTCTCCCATGAAACTTCTAGCCTATGTCAAGCTGGTGAGAATAGGCCATTGGTTGATGGTTGCAATATTTTCCGGATGCACCCTCTGCTCTCCTCCACCGATCATGTCTCCAATATAAATAGAGCACTCCTTCCCGAACACTCACATTTATTCAAGTTAGTGATCAATTGATTCTTATTGAAGGTCTCTAATACCTCCATCACTTGTGAGAGGTGCTCTTTCCATGTATTACTTAAGATTAGTAGGTAATTTATATATACTATGAAAAATGAGTCAATAAATGGGTGTAGCACATAATTTCTAAATCTTATGAAAGTTGAAGGTACATTACATAAATCGAAAGGAATCACTAACCATTCGTACAAATATTGTATTGTTTTGAAAATTGTCTTTCACGTGTATTCTTCTTGAATTATCACTTGGTGGTAACCTGAATTGAGGTCCAACTTGGTGAATAACTTGGCCTGTTGCAATTGGTCCAACAAGTCATCAACCCTTGGGAGAGGATATCTCATGCAACTCGGTACCTGCAAGAAAATATGTTGTAGTTATTGACCCCCTTGTCCTCTTGTGATTTCCTTCTCTTCCTTTTCCTTCTTGCTCCATATCCCAAGTATGCCACACTCCCCCAAGGGTTCTCCAAGAAAACTCTAAGTGTCCAAGAGTATGAAAAATAGAGAATAGAGAGAGATCTCCAAAACTGAGCTGAAAAAATTCTGTCAACTCATCCTCATAAGAATTTTTATTAATGAGGCCTCTATTTTCTTCAATTTTCCATTATTTTCCTTCATTTTCCTCCTTTCATGCAACATGTGACCTTTCGCCTTCCTTTTCTCCTATTTTCCATTATTTTCATAAAGAAATGCCAACAAATGTGACTTTGCCTTTCCAAATCCTTTGCCATTTACTTTTCCAATTTCCTTAGCCATTAATTAATCACAAGTGATCCACATCACTATGTTTTTTTCCAAACATTCAGCACGCAATATGTGTCCCATGACCATGGTTATTATTTTTCCTTTATTAAATTTATTACATGGAATTTTTACTAGGGATGTTACAGAGCACCCCCCCCATGGGGGAACACCATCCTCAGTGTTCAATGACACCTACAACCAAAAAGACTGTTGAAAAAAAACATACTTCCCATGGATCTTTATAACTTATCTCGTTGCAGTATTTACAATGATCATCCTATTGAGAATCAAACCAACATGAAAACATAACAACCATATCGACATGACACCCATACCGCTTATTGGAGCTTTATAAAATAGCTCATGTTGGTATTTACATCCATACACATATGTACATAAACCAAAACGTCACACCAAATCATATACCAAAAGAATTCACTCAACCAGTGAAAAGAGAAGGATACGTAGCCCTCATTTGATCCTCCATCTCCCATGTAGCTTTAGCGGACCCAAAGTTCTTCCACTGTAATTTAATCTACTTGATTGCTCAGTTCCAGTGCATGAGCATATTTCTCTGTAAAATTCACTGAGTTTTCGGTTGGAATTCTCCTTCTGGTTCCACATACAATACAGACCAATAAATCACATTATCAACAAATTTAACATACTTCCAAAGCAATGATACATGGAAAAAATCATGAAATTTCACTGTCAGAGGAAGTGCAAGTCGATAGGCTACTAATAAAATCCTCTCAAGAATCTTGAAAGGTCCACAATATTGAGGTGAAAACTTGCCACATGACACAATCCTCAAGGATCTATTCTTGGGATTGATGTGCAAGTACACTTTTTCCCCACCTGAAACTCTTTAAACAACCTATTATGATCTGCATAAATTTTCTGTATGTCTTGGGTGACCTTTAGATTTTGCTTGATAACCTGCATTTATTGTTCCATCTCTGTGAACATGTTTGGTCCTATCAACACCCTGTTAACTGGATCACTTCAACTAATGGGAGTATTACAACTCCCCCTATACAACGCCGCAAACGGACTCGTCCTCAAAGATTCTTGATACCCATTGTTGTTCGAAAACTCCACCAGCTATGTCTAGATATTATGTCTCGATTTGGGGCCTAATGATCCCTGATTCAAACTGTGCATTACGGTAAAGCCTGAGAGACTAGGAGGCACTCAAATTTCTCACACTGTAGGCAAAGAACCCCGATAGCATTCATGTTTTTTTGGTTCTTTTTGGTTGGTTATGAGTCCCACATTCATGCTTGGAATATCACATGGGGGTGATTGGATGAAGAGAGATTTGGCTCAACTAATCTATGGGCGGGTGGAACGTGGAAGTCCCATCTCTGGTTAGTTTTACATTTAGTAATGAAGAGCTCATTCCTTTGGTATTTAGTATGAAAATGTATTGTTTATTATGTGTATTTCATTGTTGTTGTATCCACTATATTTATGTTGTTATTATGTTGGTTATAAGCATGTATTTTATCAATGATGATGTATGGTTCTATCCATTTTTTTACTTGTAACTTATTGCAAAATATACCTATGGTCAATAGATTGTATTGCAGCTAATGATGTAAGGGAGTAATTCTTCTTATCAATTCTCAGATAAGTATGAGATCCCTATGCTTAAATTTGTTGTTTACACCTGTAGATTCAATGTTTGTGACATGTTTGAAAATCTTCCTATCATGGATAGGAGGGGTCCAGATGAGTTATTGTTGATGTGATTTCTTTAATATCATTTTCCTATTGTTATTTATCATCCCTTAAGTTTTCATTAAGTTTTGGGAAGTGACCTAGGCTCTAGACCTGAAAAGGTGGCTCAAATCCTAGAGCCGTAGGCATAGAACTGACCATTTGGGGGCCTAGATGCTAGCATGTTGATCCAGGTGGATATTGGTGGCCACTTGCCTATTCCACTTGGGGCCCCACCATTTTCTCTTTCATTTTTTCAGTTTCAGCACAACTTACTATTTTTAGCAGTTTTTCGGGTCTTGAACTTCTGGAGCCATTTTGAGGCCCTAAATGACAGTTTTTTGGCATCATTTTTCCGAAGACTTTGATTTCGTTCCAAAAAAATATTCACAGTCATTAGTCGTAGTCCTCAGATAGATATTTCTAATGATGTATGATGTGCATCAAACGAAAATGATAGATTTCAGAGGCATGTAGCTGCCACATCTCTTCTTAGAGATAAGCTACCATCGCCCTAGCTAGTTTATTTCCATTATGTATGTAAGAAAATTTCAGTTCTTTGATATTAATGAAATGAAGTGTTATTTCTGCTAGATATTTGTATTTATGGTTATATGTGTATTCTATTGTGTTCCTAGATAAATCTGGATCATTAGTTTTAGAGGAGTCTGCTTTTTCTCGATCCTTCTTTGCATGTCCCCAACGAGGTTGGGGTATAAGGAGTTAGGGCTCGATCTGGTTGAAAATTTGCAAGATTAGCCTAGAAAACCCCGATGGCCGCCCATGGGGATGAAAATAAATATGAGGGAGTAGAAGATCCTATCAAAATATTTCTCGAGGAGGCTCTCAAAAAAAAAATGAACACGATGATGGATAATTTTTCCTAGATCCTTCAACAACTACCCACCAACGACGCATCTGTATCCAGCAGCCACTCTAGAGGCACGACTCCCTTTAAGGTACAATTAAAATTTTACATTCACATATTTGAGGGTCAAATAGATGCAGATGTCATAGATAGATGGTTGAATCTATTAGAAGGATATTTCTCAGTTCATGACTTTTCTGACCGAGAGAAGATTATTTTTTCACTCCTCAAAGCTACCCCCCATGTCAAGGATTGGTGGGAAACCTACTGTGAGAAAAAGGACGAGACAACACCCTCTCTGTTCTTAGCCATACCCACTTGGAATTATTTTCAAGATGCCATCAAGGAAAAATGCTATCTCGTGGGGAGCTATGAGGAAAAGTACATACAATGGACCACGTTGTGGTGGCAAAGGGATCAAGATGTGAATGAGCTGACGAATCTATTCCATATGCTGCGCACAAAGTTGGGTATCAAATATTTGGAGAAAAATTTGGTGATAAAGTATCACAGTTTTCTGAAAAAATATATTCAGGAGGAAATGGAGTTCCTCGACATCTCCTCTCTTGGTATGGGATACCGGTACGCTGCCAAGATTGAGCAGAAATTCAAACAGAAGAAGCGAGACTTTGGATATGCAAATAAAAAGCAAGGGAAAGGTGCCCCCAAACTACAAAAAAAGGACAAAGCTAAGGCATGGCAGTCCAAGACATCCTGTCAAAGCTGCAAGAAAAGAACAACACCACGAAGCCAAAGAAGGACACGAGAAAGTGGTGTGAGTTCCATAGGAGCTCCACTCACAACACAAGTGAGTGTCAAGCTAAGAAATTGCTGGTGGCCGAGATGAGGGCTTCTGAATTAGATGAATGCTCTGACTCTGAATCATAACTTGACAAGGGGAATGACAAAGGGAAACAGATTATTGATGCAGAGCCCAACACCACTGTTGCCACTGCGAAAATCCATAAGGAGGAACCAGAAGATCCAGAGGAGGAGGAGCTCTTCCACTCCCATATGTGGGTAAAGGGTTCCCAGCTACAATTCATTATCGACAATGGGAACCAAAAAAACCTCATTTTAGTAGACACCGTGAAGCAGTTGGGCTTGTCGACCACAACACACCCATAGCCATACACCATCGAGTGGCTTCAACAAGGATGAGATCTCCATGTCAGCGAGCAGTGCCACCTTCCCTACACCATCAAGCCCTTCACGGATGAAGTATTATGTGGCATTGATCCTCTTGATGTTTGTGATGTATTGTTAGGCCAACCATATTCATGAAAGTGACATGTTGTGTATGGGTCCCACCCTCGCATTGTTATTGTTACTTTGGGAAATAAGTTGTACAGGATACCAGAGGTACCACCACCTTCCACTATCTCTTTGGTTACTGCAAAACAATGGAGTAAGCTCATTTCAAAAACCAGGAAATTTGTTTTCCTGATGATCCACCACCAGGGTAAGAAGAAGACTATGGCCACGACCTCCAAACAGGGATCCTCTACACGGCAACAAGAAATGGACAAGGTTGTGGAGGAGTACGGGGACATCTTCACCTCACCCAGGGGTGCCTCTACACTATCAGGTCAAGCACCCCATTATCTGACCCCAGGTGTGCCGCTACCCAATAGACCGATCTATCGGCGCTCTGTTCTGAAGAACGATGAAATCAAGAGGTAGATTTAGGAGCTGTTGCAAAAAGGTCACATTTGGCTGAGTTCATCACCCTGTGGGATCCTGATCATGTTGGTACAGAAGAAGGATGGGACTTGGAGACTTTGTATTGACTATCTGGCGTTGAACAAGATCACTGTCCGGAATAGGTACCCGATCCCATGGATTGATGGCCTTCTGGACCAAATCAAAGGGGATAAATATTTCAACAAGATCAACTTGAAGTTTGGGTATCACCAGGTACCAATCGAAGCCTTCGATGTGTGGAAGACTTCCTTCAAAGCCAAGGAGGGCCTTTTCAAATGGCTGTTCATGCCTTTCGGGTTGACGAATGCTCCCGCAACCTTCATGAGGTTGATGGATGACATCTTGCGGCCATTCACCAAATCATTTGTAGTGGTGTACTTGGATGACATTATGATCGACTTCAGCCAGACTTGGGAAGAGGACCTCCACCACATCCAACAAGTCCTCTAAACACTGCAGCAACATAAGTTGTGTGCCAATTTAGAGAAGTGCACTTTTGGCATGACCCAGGTTCAATATCTGGGATACATTATTGATGAAAGAGGGGTGCATGTGGATCTAACCAAGATTCAAGTCATTCGAGATTGGCCAACCCCAACCACTCTAATAGAGCTTCGTAGCTTTCTCGGTCTTGCTAATTTCTACCATAGGTTCATGTTGGGATTCTCTCATATCACTTGGCCCTTGAGTCAAGTCACCAAGGGAGGAGTGAAAGAAAAATTATTTTGGTTGGAATCTCAACAGAAGGCATTCGTAGAATTGAAACATCGCCTCTGTTCTGCCCCAGTTCTCACATTACCAAACTTGCAAAAACCATTTGAGATCGAGACAGATACCTTTGACTATGATATTGGGGAAGTTATTACTAAACAGGGGCATCCAGTGGCATATCAGAGTGAGACATTGTCCAACACAGTCCACAAGTATCCCAATGATGACAAAGAAATGTATTCCATTATACAGGCTTGTCGAAAATGGAAGAATTAAATTTTGGGGAAGAAAACAATCATCCACATAGACCAACGACCCCTGCAGTTCATACAGACAGAAGGGAAGTTGCAGAACGATCGCCATCAAAAGTGGTCCACATATCTGCAATAGTTTCATTTGAACATCAAGTACAAGAAGGGTAGCACCAATAATGTTGCAGACTGCCTCAGCCAACCACTGATCCTGGAGCTAACCACCATTCTCAACCCTTGTGGGCATGAGAATTCTGATAGGCCGCTTCTCTGCAAGAGCAATCCAGAATTCGGTCACACATATGAGGCACTCTTGGGGGGTACGCAAGTTCCAAATTTTCACCTCCAAGATGTTGTTATATCACCTTGGACACCTTTTTGTTCCTTCAAGTGAGCGTGCCAAGATTATATGGGAAGAAAACTACATACGATTTGCTAGGGATTTCGGGGTCGAGAAAACAGTGGCAGTATTGCAGAAGTATTTCTATTGGCCAGACCTTCGACAGGATGTCGGGAAGTACATCAGATCCTGCACTGCTTGCGCCATTGCCAAACCGACCATCAAGAAGCAAGGCCTCTATACTCTGCTACCTACCCCTACTCTACCTTGGGAATCCATCTCCATGGATTACATGTCAGGCCTTCCTTCTACTAAGCATGGAAACAATTGTGTTTTCATGGTTGGCGATAGATTCTCAAAGATGGCTATTATGGCGGTCTACAAGAAGAATATCACGGCAGAAGCCACTGCTAAAATCTTCTTTGAACGAGTGTGGGTGCACTTTGGGATTCCACAATCTATCATCTCAGATTGGGACAGCAGGTTCCTCAGAACATTTTTGTCCAACCTCTAGTCAATTCTCAACACCAAGCTCACCAAGTCCACAGCTTTCCATCCCCAAACTGATGGTCAGACAGAGGTCGTCAACAAGATGATTGTACACATTCTACGCATGTACAATTCAAAGCATCCACACACATTGAATGAGAGCCTCCCCTATGTACAACATAGTTATAACCTGGCTCTGCAAAGCTTAACCAACCACAACCCCTTTCAGGTGGGCTTGGGATTCCAGCGACTATGTCCCATTGACATAGCCATGCCATTTGCGGCTACTCATGCCGATTTGGCTCATGTCCAATCTGAAGCTGACAAAGCGAACAACTTCATCACTTCCGCCAATAGGTTCATGACATATTGGACAGAGCCAATACTAAGTACAAGGAACAGAATGATCAACATCGGGTGCCACACAACTTCCAAGTGGGCAACAGAGTCTGGCTACATTTGCAGAAGGAGCACCTAACTGGACCCCACTGCAAGCTTCGCCCGCTTCGATATGGGTCGTACACCATCACCAAGGCTATAGGTAAAAATTCCTTCGAGCTCACTATTCCACCATTCCTTGGTATGCACCTAGTATTCAATGTGGACCATCTTCGTCCCTACTTCCCACCTCTACTGGACACCTCTGATATTGCAGAACAACTCACACCAACAGAGTTAAACCCAGACTACATGGAACAAGCCACCACAGATTGTATCATGGACATGTAAATCAAGAACACTTGACAACAGAAGAGCCAACTGCATTGGGTTGTTAAAGCTGGCCAACTCCTGCACCAAGGCAAGTGGTTCACCAGGGACCACGTTCAGCAGAAGTTTCCTCACCTCATGGAGGAACTCAATGCAATGGGAACCATTGCTTCCTAAGGGGGGATGAATGATCTAGGTGGATATTGGTGGCCACCCACCTATTCCACTTGGGGCCCCACCATTGTCTCTTTCAGTTTTTCAGTTTCAGCACAAATTACTATTTTTAGCAGTTTTTCGAGTCCTGAACTTCTGGAGCCGTTGTGAGGCCCTAAAAAACATTTTTTGGGAATCGTTTGTTTGACAAATATGATTCCCTCCCGGAATCGATATTCGCAGTCATCAGTTGTATTCCTCGGATAGGTCTTTCTAATGATGCATCATGTGCATCAAACGAAGATAGTATGCCAAACTTACAACCCCAGGAAATTAATGTGCCAATTTACCCCGACGGGGCCCATATTCTGGCATTTCTTCTTCTAGGGTTAGGTTTTTGGATGTTTAGGGTTTTTCATTATTGCTCAATAATATAGAGGACTTCGAGCCTCATTGTAACATAGAGTTCAGAGGCCTGTAGCCACCACATATCTTCTCAGAGATAAGCTACCAGTGCCATAGCTAGTTTATTTCCATTATGTCTGTAAGCAAATTTCAGTTCTTTGATATTAATGAAATGAAGTTTTATTTCCACTGCATATTTGTATTTATGGTTATATGTGTATTCTATTGTGTTCTTTCATAAATCCGGATCACAGGTAGTGCTATGTCTATGGATATAGCCTCATATCCCCTGAAATGCAGTGCTATGCCTGCAGCTATGGCTCAAAGGGGGTAAAAATGTCAGTGTGATGCAGGGGTAAGAGGCCTGAGTGGTTGGGTTACCTCCTGGGGGTGTTGTGGTTGCTGTAAAACATCTTTAGGTTGTGTTTTCCACTAGTTCCACTTCCTTAAGGTCACATAGGAGGTTGAATCTCATCATGGTAGCCTCATGTCACATGTTTACCCTGGTTGGCCAGTTACTTGGATAGATGTGGGAAGGCGGTGTTACAGACTGGTATTAGAGCATGGTTCAATCCCCAGACTGGATGGTCAGTGTGTTGGTCATGAATTTATGTTGATTTCATATGTGTTTAGTATGCTTGTGGCCTATATGTGCTTGTTGCATCCGTTTTTTGTTGGCCATGGTAGCAGTGGTGTCGCCATGGAAGTGTTGATGGTGTTGTTGTCAAAATGTTGTCATGAATGTATGACTGGTTATGTGTTTCTCATGCTTGTGTATTTTTTGTGCACACTTTCTTACATATTGTTGCATATTGTACATGCATCTCTTTCTTTTTATAGGGTTATATATTAGTCATGCTTTGGTGTTATCCGTGTATGCTTGCTTCTGTGATGTCATATGTTGAACATGCATTGGTCATTCATGATTGTTTATACATTTCAAGTTGGTGCATATGGTCAAGTTTTCATTGGTTTGATTGAGTTTGTTGTGCATAAGGTCACTATATTCAATTAGGTCATCATGATTATTGTTATGTTATGATGCTAATGTGTTGGCTAAGATAGAGTAGGAGATTCAGACTGTCAAAGTGAAGTTGCAATATTGGACCTCGAGGCAAGAGCAGATCGTCATACAAGTGTGCATGTTTAGCAGGCAGGTATGTGATTCATGGTTGTTTTAATAATTAGGGTTAATTATGTTTTTAATGATATTATTATTATGGTTACATGTGCGATAAATTCTAGTTGATTAGTGTAGTCATATGCATTATGGTTATGTCTATGCATTTCATTCTATTGATGTTATGGTTACATACATGATAGATGTTAGTTAATTAGTGTGATCATAGGTGCATGCATTGGTTAGTCAAGCATGGTATTAACTTGATGACTAGGTTATCTGTTGTTGATGATCATGTTATATGTTAACTTGTAGTTAGCTCGATGATTATGTTATATGTTGTTGATGAGAATGTTATATGTTAACTTGCTATTTCTAAATGTTAGTAAACTTGATGATTAGGCTTACAGAATTAATATATTTATGTTATATGTATCATGCTAAATTGGATTGGCCTAGGAAGATGGTTAGGGTTATGACATTCAGGTATGAGTTGACTTATTTGTATTAATCTAGGCTGACTATGCATATGTGATTGTTATGCATGAATGGAATTTGTTTATGAGTCTATGATGTGAACATGTTAGTAGTTACTATTATGGATATCATGACCATATTTAGGTTGATTTGATTTGTTGTGAAGTTATATCATGCTAATCTAGACTGATTGTGCAGAAAATATAGCCTCCCTTGAGATACATTAAGGTATGAGTTTTCTTATGTCCTATATTTGGTGCTTGACTATTTGATTATGTCGTCTATTTGGTGTTTGAGTGTTTGGTGTCTATTATGTAGATGAATATTTGAATGTTTGATTAGTTGCATGGGATGAGTATGTATTTATTTGATTTCATGAAGAAATTATTTGGTTTTAAGTTGGCTATACTAACACAATATGTGCCGAGGAAACTGATATGTACTTGAGTATAAGAAGGTGATAGTTGTGGCATTATGTATTATGACTTATGACTTTGAGTTGATTGTTGATTATGACATGGTTATTAGTCTTGGTAAAAGTTGATTTCATATTGATAGATATGTTTTCTTGATGTTTGGTACATATGGTAACATGTGTGCTCAGTTACAGGTCAGCGTGCTTCGCACAACAAGGTAATATAAATGGTATATTGTTATATTTATTTATGCACTGACAGTTATGTGGTTATGGAAGTATGATGCAGGGGATTGCATTGTAGGGGACTGCCATGAAATATTAGAGAAGGATCAGGTTAAGATTTCCTTTGGAACGATGGGGGTTGAGTCATGGTGTTTGTTTTTAGTCTAGTTCTTTGATCCTTTATGGTTTGTTGTGCTTGATTTGCAGCTTTTTTTATGCCTAGTGTATGTCCATACCACTTTGTTTCAATTTCATATTTATTTTGGTTTCTCATGGTCTTCTTCTTGTTTTTTATTTTTCTTGCCTTTTTTTTAAGAGTCTTGGGAATTGGTTGGGAAAGAGGAAAGTTCATGGAGCTCGGGGAGAGATTTGTGGTACCCAACATGTAATGTAAGAACATGATGAAGCTCCATGCATGAGTAAACGGAAACATACGGTAAGAATATGACAACCAGTTGGATTGGTTGAGTCCATTGGTGTAAATGAATGGTGGCAGGACAATCATGAGAAAGTTAATCAAGTAAGGTAAAGTGAATGGAGATGAGATGTTAGATGCCTTGGCTATGTTTAGAACTCTTGTTCTCAACATCGTGCATGTTGTGCACGAATAAAGGAAGTTCTCTTATCATATACCTTATGATATATATAAATTTTGTTGTGATCATGATTATATTGATGTTTATATATGTATACATGTATGTATGTATGTATGTCATGTCTTACAAGGTGGTCATGGATCATGTTTGTTTAATGCTAAATTTTTATATGTATATATAAGTGTATGTATTTCGTTGTTTGACATGATGATAATTGTTTTATGCTAATGATTATATATGTATGTTTCTATGTATCTATGTCACTTTTTGACATGGTTGTAAGGGATCATTCTTGTGGAGGAATGATTCCTTACATGGGTGAATGGCATGAAGAGGTTCATGGCTATGAGGAATCAAGCGGCAAAGTAGCCTTGACAGATCTATGAGGCTAGTATCATGTGGAAATTAATTGATATTATATTCTTTTATTATTCCTATGTTTATATTATGGATAGGTAATCCGGAGGGGTACATCAAAAAAGTGAAAGTAGTGTGATCTACGACATTCTAGGATAGGCATGGATAGTGGAAAGACACTAAAATAAAGGTTGCTTGAGGGGTCAGTGTGTGGTCTATGGATGTGAAGTACTACATTTTTATATCTGTTGTGCATGCTATATATTCAATGCTTGTACCTATGGTGATGTGTACATGTAACATATGTAGTATTGTGTACATATGATGTTGTATGCTTGTTGTATATATGGCATTGTGTGTATATTGAATATGAATTGCTAGGTATAGATGGTGATGTGTACACATTGGATATGAAGTGTTGTGTAAGTATCATATTGTGTGCATGTTGGTGTTGCATACATTTCATGTTGTGTGCATGTTGGTGTTGTGTACATATCATACTATGTGAATTTTGGATATGTGGTGATGTGTACGTATGATGTTATGTACATGTTGAATATGTATTGCTATATACATATGGTGTTGTATGCATGATGCACATATGGTTTTATGTATATTTGCTATTGTGTGCATGATTTTACATGTGGTGTTGTGTACATGTTGTACAAGTGGTGTTGTGTGAAGGTGGTGCCGTGTACATGTCGTGCATGTGGCGCTGTGTACATGTGGTGTCAAGTACATGTAGTGCATGTGGTGTTGTGTATATGTGGTATTGTGTACACATTGTACAAGTGGTGCAATGTACATTTGGCGTTGTGTAAACATTGTGTAGGTGGTGTCATGTACATGTGATGCTGTGCACACGTTGTGCAGGTAGTGTTGTGTACAAGTGGTACCTTGTACATGATGTGCACATGGTACTGGTATGCATGTTGTAAATGTGGTGTTATTGGCATGCGCTACTATGTATGTGCATGGTGTAGTCGTGGTATCATGATATGTGTATGCATTGTGTTGTGTTGTACACTGGGTGTATGTGTATGTGTTGTATGTCGGTGTGGGTGTATGTATTGTGTGGTGTGGTATGTCTTGTGTGGATGTGCGTGTTGTACATTGTGTGTATGTGTACATGATTGAAGAGAAGAAAATGCATTGGGTGCTTGTCAAGTGTGGACACTGATCCGATGTGTGTACATAAATAACGAAGTAGAAGCAAAGGACCGACTAAGGATAAGTGTCGATATTTTATTTCAGTTATATTATGCATGTGATCTATGATTATGGCTTATGATGATTCCATGTGATTCATGATTTTGACCTATGATGGTTATGTTTTGAGCTAACTAGATGTGATATGTTTATACATGACGATATGATAAAATAGTTAGTTTGACTTGTGTGACAGGAAGTAAAAAGAAGTGCAAGTGTATCTTATTGACGAGCTACCAATAAGGTATGATTTGAAAATTATTTCAATTTGTTTTGATTCTAATGGTAGTTATGTGCTTATTACAGGAAGCACGAAAATTCCCGGTTCGGTGGTTGAAACTGATTACAAGACAAAAATAAAAGGAATTTAAACATGCATCAGTATGTTTGTAAAGCACTTTGGGAGCAGGGCCATTGTGGGACATTGGTACCCAATAGTGTCCATTGATTTCCATGGGCTTGATATGACTGATATGATGGTTTTGAGGTAGGTATATTCCTTGGTTTTTATATCTTCCGATGTGAGGAAGCCTTTCCAAGGGATGGATTGCTCGAGATAGGGGATGTCGGGGAACTTGGAAGGTGAGTGCCTTCATGGAAGGGATTGCCGAATTTCCAAAGGGGTTGTGTAGTAGAGAAGGGAAGGGTGGGGATGGATTTGATTTAGTCATTAGCATTTATAGATGGAATCAGATGCACATTAGGAGTGTTCCCTAGAAAAATGAATTGGTTACTATTCACTGAGAAGACAAGTGGCGCAGGATTGTAGCGCTGGACACTGAATGCAACTATGACTGTGGCATTGGATACTTGACTTCCTAGGAAGGAGGTGAATCCTGGTATTACTTTGAGGGTGGAGGTGTGAGCATATGGATTCCCTTGTTGATTGATATGGGCATCATATCCTTTTATTTTCTTGTTGAGAAAATGGGTATATGTATATACTATTGTTAATATCATAATGAGTTGTGTTATAAAGCTTCAGTGCACGATATGATTTTCATGATGATTTTTTATTTTGAGCGGGTTATTCATTAAACATACTGTAACAAGTTGTGTTATAAAGCTCCATAGGTAGTATGTTTGATTTTCAGTGGCTTACTAGTTTGTAGGTGTCATTGAACACCAAGGATGGTTTTCCCCCAAGGGGGAACGTTCTGTAATAGCCCTGGTGAAAATTCCATGTAATAAAGTTAAAATAATAACCACAGTTGAAAAGACACTTATTCCAAGCTGAATGTTGGGAAAAACATCCCGGTGTGTGTTCATTTCGGTCAATATGGCTAAGGAAATTCACAAAGACAAAGGAAAAGGATTTAGAAAGGAAAAATGACATTTTTGGCACATTTATTTATGAAAATAATGGAAATTAGGAGAAAAGGGAGATGAAAGGTCACAGGTTGCATATGAGGGGGAAAATGAAGGAAAATAATGGAAAATGAAGAAAATAGAGGCCTCTTCTATACAAAGGATTCTGAGGATCAGTTGGTACCTTTTTTCAGTTCATTTTTGGAGCTCTCTCATTATTCTCTCTCTCTCTCACACACTCACTCTTGGACACGCAGAGTTTTCTTAGAGCACTTTGGAAATAGACCAAGAAAGGAAAAGAAAGCAAGGAACAACAAGATCAAGAAACTAAATTAGTATTCTTTGCATGTATTGATTTGCATATGTGATTTCCTTGCTAGATTTTTCATGCATGGTATTGAATGTGGTTCTTTGCTGTGTTGGCATGGGGTTTTCTAGGTGTGATAGTGTTTTCAGCCTAGCCTTGCCATTTCCGTATAGCTTTGATGAGATGGTTTTGTCATACTTCGGTAGAGATGGATTTCTGGATGGATTCAAAGCTTAGTGGGGTGGATCTCCAAAATTACAAACACATGGCCTAGTGGTCCCTAAAACAAACTGTGGATCACAGTAAATCCACTAGCCTAGTAACCCCTGCGCTAGACTGTATGTTACGGTAAATCCAAATTGTGTGCCTTAGTGGGCCTAGGAACCATTTCTAGTGAATGAAGGTGTTAGTCATCAGTAATTTTTACTATCTGTAGATGACTAAATATTGGTCCTAGATTTCTAAAAATAAAATTCCCTAAATATTGTAAGTTTTAGAAATCTCACTGCCTTCATTATCCTTAGGGAAAATTTTTCACTATTATACCATTTTTCAATTCCATGGTCACCCTGCTACTCCTAAAAACTCCTTATGGGCTTGTGCCACTCATCTCTATCCTTTTTCCCTACCTATGACTTCATTGGTTCTGTTTTTCCCTTTCCCATAACTCCATTTTCCATCTAGGGTTTACCTATAGCCTAACTTATGCCCATGATCCCCAAATTTCCTCAACTAGTGATGGTCTCAAAACTATCTCTGTAGGCTCTTTAGATAAATCAATTACATTGGATTTTGGATTTTCAATACACCACTTTGTCAATACTCTATTTTTATACTTGAAAACTCCAAGCCAATTTTCAGTCAAATATCATGATCAAAAACCCCCACTAGGTCAATTAGGGTTTCATATGTTTCAAGGTCATCATTTCCAAAGAATACTACCATTCATTTTCAAGGTCTGCACATGAGGTAATGGAAAAGCTTGACATTTGTGTAGAAGTGTTAAGAGGTCAATCAGCAGAAGAAATTGATGAGGTAAGTTTTTTGTGCCTAAAGGATGACATCTTGCAGCAAGGAAGACATGAAAACTAAGGTTTTACACTTGCCAGCCCAACAGAGTGTTAACACAGTGATCAAATGCATAAATGGTATGAATAAGGTGTTGAAGCTGCTGCTATGACAAATCTTTCCAGAGGTGTTTGATGAGTTGTCATGCCTAAATGAGAAAAAGATATAATTTGAGTTTCAAGGTGGGAACATAAGGGGTTTTGAAGATGCTTCTTTGTGTTTGAATTCATAATTTTGTCAAAGGTGAAACTAGCATGCTTCAAAGACCAAAAGGAAGAGCCTCTCCAATGTTTTCATGGCACCTGCTAAGTGAAGGTGTTAAATAACATCAATAAGACAAAGATGCCAACTTTATGACTCCAGCCAACTACAAGCAAAAAGCTACAAAGGTAAAGCTGAGTTTCATGGTGGAACCAAAAGGATCTCTGAAGATATCACTGTGATCAGATCTCCAACTTGTGAAAGGTGAATTTGTTATACATCAATAGCAAAAGAATGGTAAAAATCAGTGTTTTCAGGCACATGCAAATCAGAGGTGGCTAAAGGAGGTGAAATGAGGATTTAGACTCCATGATAGAAAGCAGAGGAGGATTTTCAGGCTATTTTTGTACCAAAATGAACATGATTAGCCTCAAGGACTAAAAGCAGAGCCAAATCAGTGTTTTTTGTCCCCTGTAGAGCAAACAGTGTAAAAATATCAGTAAGAAGGAGAAGGACTTATAAACTTCAGAAAATGGGTTTGTCAAGCTTAAAGATCAATTCACAAGGCCATAGAATTCATTTTACACTTCATATAAATCATTTTCCACTTGCAGAGAATTAAAGGTTTCAAAGAGATAAGAAAATTGAGTTTTTAAGAAAAAATCGGACAAGTTTTGTCCGGCGCTGTGTGCCTGGAGTCGTGCGCTGCGCACATGGGCGTATTCCTCGTGCATTTTTGTTCTATGCTGCGTGCCTAGAAACGCGTTGCGCGTTTACCCAGCAGACCTGACAGGCCTGGAATAAGAAATCTGGCACTGCACGCCCAACACACAACGCTACGTGCAACTCGACCCGACACCTCGTTCACACGCTGCGCGCCTGGCACAAGGCGCCCGCCTTCACCCGACTTGCCTGACAGGCCCGGGAAGGCACTGTGCACTTGGCTAGGAGGGCCTCCTGAGCCTTTGATCATCCAATCAAGTCAAAAACCCTCCAGATCTTTGCCAAGGGTCCCTCAATCCTTCTTAAGGGTAAATACCATCACATGCACTCATTTTCAAAGCAATTATAATGGTTTTTGGAATAGTAAGGAAACCTTAAAGAGTCAAACCATGATTTTCAACCTTGAAAATATTGTTTACCATAATTTCATCTGCTAATAAATACCATCAGTAATAGACAGAGGGTTTACAGTGTTGAAGGTTGTTCAGTCATCTAAGCTTGCCTCTACATACACTCATTTCATTCACTTTGAAAAATACCATTCCATTATCCTCTTTCACCTCAAATGCACATTTAGCCCTAGGGTTTCAACAAAGCAGAGTTTTTAAAATATCAGTGAGGATGTGGATAGTGGCTCAAAGAACCTTGAAAACCTTGAAGGCAATGATATTAACAATGCAGAAACAATGAAGAACATGGAAGTGAGGAAAAGAACCATGAAGGAAGCAGTAAGGCAAACATGAGTGAGGATAAGGAAAATGAGGAAAATGCTAACAAGGGAAAGCCCTCAAGGACACAAAAGGGAAACAAAATCTTGGTAACCTAGCTAATCCATCCCCTACAAGCCTCACAAACTTAATGAGTAAGACAAATCCAAGTTTTGGGAAATTTTTGTAAACTTTGAATTTTTTACTGATTTAAAGTACCAAGGGCGCTACGATTTTTATTGAAGCATTCATTGAGGAAATGGTTTTCATTTTTGGATTCATCAAGCCAAGGACATCACACTCACAAATTTTCATCTCATTTGGAGCAAAACTAGTCCTCCAAAAGGGCCAAAGACATGCAAAATTTCACCTTTCTGCCTTGTTTTCAGGGCTGGCGCTGCGCCCTTAGAAGCCTTGGGAGTTTTGGGTTTTTAATAGGAAAATGGACACCAAATGGAAACCCAAAGAAATTTTTGGAAATTATACTTGACAGGCTTTCCAACGAGCTATCACGGAGCTCATTCCGACATCGGGAAGGCCTTCAAAACTTAGTTGCAAGGTGACCCATTTTTCCAGTGCAGGCGTTGCGCCCTTGGACCTCACTACTGCGCTCTTATCTGCAAAAGTCAAAAAAAGACACTAAATTATGGGAAATATCTATTTTATGGTTTGTTTTGGGAAAATCACTCCAAATTTAGGTGTTAAGAGATATTTTGCATTTATTTCATTAGATATTTTGTGCCTTGGGCCTTGCATGATCTTAATGGACAAAAATGATATTTATGAGCAATTAATGGCCTCCAAAACCCTGGTTAGGGTTTTGAATCTCCTTTGCATGATAAATATTGCATGAGGGCCTCATTGTTCATGTTGGTTATTGGTTGGTTTTCACTTGTTGAACTAAGCATATGCTCTGAGTTGTAAAGAGTTTTTGGCTTTGAAGCCTTGTAATCCTTTTGGACTGAATAAAAATGGAGCCAAGCACTTTGCAGGATTCATGAACATAGCTAATGGTGATGTATTTCTCATTTTTTTCTCATTTTCTTATGTTTTACATATTGTTTCATCTTTCCCTTGCATTGGAACAGAAATTTTTGCTTAAGATATGTTATCAAAGGCTCATTAAGTTTGTCTTCTTCTCTTGATTTCATGTTTTCTTCTGCTAGGTCAGTTTAGAGAATTCTTAGTTGCTCTCTAAACCCACTCAGATTGTTTACTTCAAGAATTATTTAATGGATTCAGTGCCAAAGAGGTTTATGGTTAGACCTACCCTTTGGAATCACTTTAAACATAGTTTTTGAAGTGTTTACTTCGAAGTATTGCTAGTTAGGGTTTAATTGAAGAGGTTTATGATTTGCCATGCCCTTCTGTTCATCTTAAATGGTTTTTTGAAGGTATTTTTAGTATGATTAATTAAATTTGGAAGTTCCCTGCTTCTTGATCATCACTATTTTTATCTTGCATGTTTTATTTCTCTGAGGGTAGATAGCTAGAGAGTTTAGGAATTCCCTACTCTCTATGGTTTACTGGATTTTTGCCTGAATGTTTGCTTTCTAGGGTTTGGTCAAAGAAGTATGGTATGCCCTGCCTTTGGTTTTGTCTTCATGCATAGTATTCTTAAAGGCCTTTCTTGTTGTAGTATTTGACAAAGGATTCTTGATTGCCCTTTGCTCCTATCTTGTTCACAATTTACTGTTCACTTCACTCATCTAAGCCTTGAAGATCCATTTAGCTTTGTTAAACTTGCCATCCAAAGCATCCTTGACCTATTGTTGTACCTTTCTAGACCTTTTGTAGAGTCCATAGCCCAATGGTCTAAACCTCTCTTACTCTATCTGTTTTTCTTGACAACCTACCCAACCAACCAAAACAAACAAACAAACCCTAAACCTAATAACTAGCCTAAAATAAAAACCCTAAAGCTATCAAGTTACATCCTTCACACAAACATAGAGAGAGCCCTCTCTGAGTCCAGGAAGGCTAGGTCCTAGGACTCCAAATACTGGTTTGATGTTACCCTTGCACATTTTCCCTTTCCAATTTGACAAATTACGGGGACCTAACAGAAGGGATATACGGTAAATCCAAGAGGTGAATTTCTCTTTGTTTTTCCTAGTAGTCTCAGGATGAGATGTACAATAAAGCCTCGAGGGTATGTCTCGGTTTAGGGCCTAGTGATCCCTGATTCATACTGTGGGTTACAGTAAAGCCTAAGAGACTAGGAGGCATTCAAATTACTCATGGTGTAAGTGAAGAACCAAATCAGTATCATGTTTTTTTGGTTCTTTTTGGTTTATTATGAGTCCCACATTCGTGCTTGGAATATGGCATGGGGGTGATTGGCTGAAGAGAAATTTGGCTTAGCCAATATATGGTCGAGTGGAACGTGGAAGTCCCATCTCTGGTTGGTTTTACATTCAGTAATGAAGAGCTCATTCCTTTGTATTTGGTATGAAAATGTATTTTTTATTATGTGGATTCTATTGTTGTTGTATCCACTATATTTTTGTTGTTATTATGCTGGTTATAAGCATGTATTTTATTAGTGATGATGTATGGTTCTATCCATGTTTTTAATTGTAAATGAATGCACAATGTACCTATGGTAAAATAGACTATATTTTGGTTAATGATGTAAGGGAGCGATGCTTCTTAGTGATTCTTAGATAAGTATGAGACCCCTATGCTTAAATCTGTTATTTACACCTATAGATTCAATGTTTGTAACATGTTTGACAAAAATTCATGTCATATATAGGAGCGATCTAGATGATTTCCTGTTGATGTGATTTCTTTCGTATCATTATCTTATTGTTATTTATCATCCCTTAAGTTTTCATGAATTTCTGGGCAATGACCTAGGCTTTGGGCCTAAAAAGGTGGCTCAAATCTCAAAGTCACGGGATGACCATTTGGGGCCCTAGCTGCTGGCATGCAGTGTTATTCCTGTGGCTATAGCCTCCTATCACCTGAAATATAGTATTATTCCTACAGTTATGGCTCAAAGGGGGTCAAAATGTTAGTGTGACCGAGGGGTAAGAGGCCTGAGTAGTTGGGTTACCTCCTGGGGGTATTGTGGCTATCGTACAAGGTATGTAGGTTGTTTTTTTCTATCGGTTCCACTTCCTTAAGGTCACATAGGAGGTTTAATTCCATTATAGTAGCCTCTCATCGCATTTTTACCCTGGTTGGCCAGTTACTTAGGTAGATGTGGGAAGGAGGTGTTACAAACTCTGTATCCAAACCTACAAATAACTCTTTCAATGACCTGGAAGTGAACTCACCATCCGTGTCTGACACAATTTTTTTCAGAAAACCATGTAACCTTACCACAGCTTTGATGAATACTTGTACTACATCAATAGTTGAATATGTAGACTTCAATGGAATGAAGTGGGTTGCCTTTTTCAACCTGTCAACAATAACCATAATAGAATCATGATGTCTAGATTTCCTTGGAAAACCTGTGATAAAGTCCATGGAAATGGCCTCCCATTTACACTTTGGAATTGGAATCGGGTGTAGTAGACCACCTGGATTCTTACACTTCACTTTTACCTCTTGACAATCCAAGCACCTAGCCACAAACTCTGCCACTTCTTTCTTTAGATTCAGTGAGTAGTATAAATTATTCACTATTGTCAACTTTTTTCGATATCCCGGGTGACCTGAATATGGATTAACATGAAACTCCCTCAATATAAGCTTCTTGAGCTCATTATTGTCCAATACATATATCATGTCCTTAAACCTGACCAATTCATACGCTGTGAAATGATATTCCACATCCTAATCACCTATACCCTGTTGTAACCTATTCCTAAGCTCTCCATACTTTTCATGTTGAAGATTGCAATAAGAAAAAGTGAAATTGGCATCTGGAAACAAGATCACAGCACCTACACTAAGTGTGGGGCAAGGAGCTCCAAGCAGCACCTACACTAGTGTCGCGCCACAGGTCCAAGCAACACCTACACTGGTGTGGGCACAATTTGGTGCATGTCTATTTTAGTTTTCCTTTAATTGGAGTGGACAATAAAATGTAATCTAATCTCAAAATAACTTGTATAGTTAACTGAGTGTGATAAACTCATTTAGCTCATGAATTTTTAGTTAAGGGTAGTTGGTGAGGCATGCAAAGTAATTCTAGTTGTAACAAAGTTCGAAGTGCAGTGGTGAATTAGTTAATTCAGATTGTAATTTGTTTAACTCAGTTAAGTGAGTTAAAATCAGATGTGCTAGTTGTAATTGTTTGATACACTAGTGAGAGATAAAGTGACTTAAATATTATTTAAATCACAATCATTGTTCTCACATGCAACTGAGGATTTAATATTATTATCTGCATGCATGTCAGTTCCAGTGGAGACCCAGTTGAGATCTAGGTGAAAGGGAAGTGTGACTATCAGTTGTGATATTAGCAGGCTGCCCAGATGCAGTTAAAACACCACAGGATTCCCATGATACTCAACGCAGTTGAGAAAGGTTTAAATTAATAAGGAATAGGGATTGCATTCATCATGAATTGCTCTAGCAAGGCAGGCTGAAGACAAGTTGATAATTGGCTAAGTGTTGGCCCGATTTGTCTGGATCAATGTGAGACAATAGGCAGATTGCAAGAGACTCTTGTGAGAAGAGTGCATTGTAATTGTTTCATGATTCCTTGTGAATATACAATATATGATAGAGGAGTTTTGAGCAGTAATATTTCCCCGGGAAATTATTTGTGTTGTGGTTTGATTGATTCTTCTTTGCTTTATGTGATTGACAATTGTGTTTTTAATTCCGTAATAGATTTGTAGAAGTGATTCAATATATAGCTTTAGTACATTGTTAGATCGGATTGAATCCATGATATATATAATTGTTGTATAATTTATACATGGTATCAGAGTTGTGTTATAAATTTTCTACATGGTATCAGAGCACAGGAAATCACAATAGTGAAGGAGGAGTTGAGTTTGTAACTAAATAGAATTCGGATTTGTAGAAGACTTTCTTGGTGCTACAGGTGATTCAGGATTGAAATGGATTTCAATGGCTTGATATTGGAGTATGATATTGAGGGAAGATCTAACTATATTGCATGGAAAGACAGGATTGAGGCAGTACTAGAATATAATGGATTGAAGGAATTCATTGGCAATGATGTTCCCAAACTCGCTGTGACAGATGATGCAAATCTTGATGCATGGAAAAATAAAGGTTCAAGAGAGAGGAGGATTTTACTAGATGGAGTACGAAACCACATTTTCTTAAGCCTACATGGAAAAGTGACACCATATGCTATGTGGAAATCTTTGATAGATCTATTTTAGAGCAGCAGTGACCATAGGAAATTGGCACTGAAAGATAAATTCAGGAAGATCAAGATGTAGAAAGGCGACTCCATGCCAAAATATTTAATAAAGTTTGTCCAATGTCAGGATGAGATGGGGAGCGTTGGCATTACTACCGCTGATGATGATTTTGTGAGTCTAACTCTCCTAGGACTTCCCAAGAGTTGGCATAGTTATCAAGACTCTATCAATGGAAGGGAAAAGCCGTAAGATTTGGAACGACTATGGTTGGATTTGGTGCAGGAGGAGTTCAGATGGAATACCAGAGATGGATCTTCATCTAAGAATTAAGATGAATAATTTTGTGCTCTGGCTACCAAGGAAAATAAGGGGAAAGGAAAGAAGTTCCATTCCAAATCCAAGTCCAAAGATGGCAAGAAGCGTGACATGTCCAAAGTGAAGTGTTTTCACTATCACGAGCATGGCCATTATGCCAATAATTGTCCACAAGAGAAGAAGAACAAGAAGGCTTTAGGATCTGTAGCTAGTGAGGCTTTGGCCTCACAATTTGATCTTGACTTCTCACTGATAGCATGCATGGTGTCAAGTGCGATGGGATTAGGGTGGTACTTGGATAGCGGTGCATCTTTCCGCATGACGGGAAACAAAGAACTTTCAGTAGCTTGGAGGAGAAGGACCTCTAGATGCATATTGAAATGGGTGATGATGGAAGGTATAGTGCTACTGATATTGGTACAGTTACTTTCCAGAGACAGTCAGGTAAACCATTTTTATTAAAATATGTAATGCATGTACCAGGCTTGAAGAAAAATTTATTTTCAGTTGCAATGTTGGAGGATAGAGGCTATGATGTTGTTTTCAATGAAGGTATTAGGGTCCTATAAATATAGGATTCATAATTTTGAATTGAATTTTGATAGTCTTGTAAAAAATTTACATACCTTGCTTTCTGCAAGTTGTTTTCCCATAGTTTGGAAAAATAAAATCAAAAATCAAAAAAGAGGGTAAAAATTCGTAAAAGAAAGATCAAAGGACTTAAAAAATATAGACCCCAAAATAAAAAATATGAAAATAAAACATGAAAGTGTGCAAGTCCAAATGCCACTACTTTTTACTTTTTGCAAATAATTATGGTAGAGTGTCAATAAATGCCATAATCCATGATAAGTTAAACTGTTTAAACTTGACTTTTCATGTTTTCAATTTCCATGTTTTAGATAGTGAATAAAGATTGGTCAGACAATTTAATCCTGACTAATCAATAGATAGGTAGAGAATAATGAGGAGCTCATCAATTTAATCTGAGCCCTCGAGTGAAATAAGGTAGAATTAGATAGTTTTATGCTTTAAAAAAAAATGTTTCAAGGTTGCAAGCTTAAATGTACCTACCAAAAGGAAGAAAAAATGTTAGAGTAATGTTGGGTAGGTAGAAAGAAGTGGGAAAATTCATGTAATATTCATCACCAGGAAAAAATCACTAATCACCCTTCCTTTGTAAATATTCAGTATTATATACTTCCAGTTAAAAAGGCTCAGAGCATTTCTCTGACTTCTATTGGGACCGGACCCAAGGCTTGATGACTGGATAGTGGAAAATGTCGAAATCTTATCCCCTTTACCATTATTTATCCCTCATTCATACATTTAATTCATCTTCATAAGTAAAGAATCCTTATTACTTAATGAAACCTAAAATCCCATTTAATTAACTTCCTTCATTCATAAAGAATACAAAAACCCTCAAAAAACACTCTATCCTAAGTAAATTGGTGAAATAATGAAATAATAAGATTTGCTTTTATTTATTCACTCTACTTGGTCATTTAGTGTATTTTTGTGTATTCCATATCCCCTTGCCATATTAACTTTTAACTTATGCTATTAATTCCCTAAAAATACTTTATCCTATCTATGTAATTCCATTTATCTAAAATACCCCCTAAAACCCACTATTATAAAGATTTTAGACCAAAGATATTATCCACATGCTAAATTAAAAACCCAAATAATGCTCCCTTTGGTCTAAAACTAACCTTAATTAAATACCCCGGCCCCTATGGTTATTAGACCCTTCAATAGTCTAAAAACTATATAATAAAATAAATAATGAAAATGTGGCTTTCCACGCATATCCTATGTATTTGGAAACACAAAAACATTGCCCCGCCCATCACATTTTTATCCTAAGTGCTAAAGACAGATTAAGTCTTTTATAAAGGTTCAACCCCCGTGTCTTTGAAATACACTTACCAACCTTTACTCACATCAGCTTCTAACCCAAGGTGCTATCACAATTGAGACTAAGGTTTATTTTCCATTGAAATTAAACTTTTCCTTTGTATCTTATCCCCGCTATGTAAAGCCCCAAGCTTTACATAGGCTAAACCGTAGTTAACCATATAACCCTGCCTCATGTGCCTCTACCCATATATATAAAACTTGTTTATATATATAAATACCATCATTTAA
This sequence comes from Pinus albicaulis, assembly GCA_034641835.2. Lineage (NCBI taxonomy): Eukaryota > Viridiplantae > Streptophyta > Pinopsida > Pinales > Pinaceae > Pinus > Pinus albicaulis. The sequence goes on from CM076575.1 coordinate 1,039,848,782, forward strand.
CCCCTTTTAAACCTTATATTATCCCGTATACATAAGCCTCACTTACACATACTTTAAAATTTTATCCATTTTAAAACAGAAGGTTTAAAACCTAGTCCCACCATCTTTTTTACCACACCTTCTCAAGCAAATCATGACTGCTCGATTCTTTTCTGCAGATCCAATGGCGTAAGATCAATGTCACGCTCACAAACTGATGATCTGCCCAAAGCCCAAACAGATGCAAAATGGGTTATTTTACCCATTCCACCTCCTGTGACATGGCATCCTCTCATAGGATTGCGTTCGTTTCAAAAAAAACTACTTACCGCTTGAGCTCAATGCAAAAAGTGCTAACAGTTTCATTTTTTGAAAATCCAAACCGCTCCAGCCAGTGGACTAGACCTACATTTAATGCATTTTATGATGATTCATATCAAAGGTTAAAACCTTTTATATATCATTTTTGATGTTTATTTTCACATTTAAAACTATAAAAAGCTCTGATAAACTGTGTGAGAACCCTTTGTCCCAAATTGTCGATTTAAACCCAAAGAAAATAAAATTTAACTTCAGATTCCCTATTTGAAGACCGGAAAATCCATTCTCTACTCCAGCAAGTCGGACCAAACCTCACATTCAGCCTCGAACCTCTCAAACCCTTTCAAGCATCCAAGGAGCAAGTCGACAAACCATTACCACAAGGAATTCCCACAGGAAAAGTCCTCCTTCAACATTTTGAAGATTTGTTCTTTTTACAACATGAGATTAAACATCTCTTTGTTTTCAAGCTCACTTTTGCTAGATACACTGAGGCTGATGAGAATTTTAAAAAGCTAAAGAATGTCAAAATTCCCAATGAATAATAGTAGCAAAAATTTATAGATTTAATGTAACAATGAGAGGTAAAACAATCAAGAAAATTACCTTGAAAAACAGTGAAAATAAACAGTGAAATAAAAGGAGAGTCTGTTGATTTTTACTGCAAAAATATATATTTTTACAGAAGCAAAACAAGTGGAAATATCATTCAAAAGTGTATCAGCGTTAAAGAGTAGTGTTAAAGAGTATCAGATGAAAGAGTATCAGCTAAGGAAACTCAAATGAAGATATTTTCTAGCAGCCAGCAAGTAGGACAGCTAATCACCCAAAAGCTCCTTGTTAGATAAAGTAGTTCTATTTATTTTGGATAAGAGGACAACTTGTTGATTTGTTAAGTAGTTGTCCCTCTTATTTTATAAAGATGTTTTCTATTTCCTAAAGGTATTCCTAGATTTCTCCTAGGATATTTGTAATAACATTTTGTATAAATACTTCTACATTAGAAGTATTCAGTGTGGAATAAAGTTTCTGAACTTACTATATATTTTTTTGATGAACATTGGAGGCTATTGTGTGTTGATTTCGAAGTAGCAGACTGGAAAAAGATAAACTGGCATCATAATTCAGGATCCATGTGATAAGCTAATGAGTGAAGTACTCCATTCTTGTCATTGTTTCCTTTTCTTAGTTTCATGCAATTCATTATATGTTTGTTTTATCCGAATGTGCAACTATGAATATTACTACATGATTAGTCTAGTGCTCCCTATTTTTAACTAGTTACCATTTTAACGTTTTCTGCTAAAATCTGGTGTTAGGAATCCTTAATTGCTCCTACTCCCATTTGACCCATACCTCCTTCTTCCATTTTCTGGATCAAAGGATCCTTCATTGCCCTTTATCCCGATCATGCCATTTCACCAAAAAATAATTTCCCAAATATCTGAGGATTATCTATCTTGCCCTGAATACATTTGTACCTTTTTGGCCTTGACTTCTGGTGCTGCTAGCTAGATTTAGACTCCATAGCCCAATGGACAATTTGATTTCTCTCTAGTTTACCTCTAAGTGATTTCTTCCCACCAAAACCTTTAAAAACAAAACCAATTGTTCTATCATAACTAGCCTAAAAACATAAATAAAAAACAAAGATAAATATTAAAGAGAGAGCCCTCTCTGAATTCTACGAAGGCTAGATGCTAGAATTTGAAGTAGGTTTGTGGTTACCTCTAGTATTCTTTGACTAAAAACTAAAAATCCCACAACTTAAGAAATTACTAGAGTGATAACATATTGGTGACCATATTGTGGAAAACTAACCAATCTCCAGTTTTAAATTTAGTCTTAAAGGAAGAACTTTAAATTATATTTTTACTTTAAGATTAATTTTATAGGTTGTGGGTATTCAAAACAGTCATTCTGGCTCCTAGGAAAACCTACTATACCAGGTCTAACCCGGATCCTAAGCCTGCAGTTATAGTAGATAACCCAGATCAGATTAGTAAAAAGAAAAAACAAACTGTCAATTTAGAAACTGAAGTACCATTAATAAGAGCCAATTCTTTACCCAAAGAGTTAGTGAGTTTAAATGATATTGATTTTGATCTGAAGTTTGAATATTAATTATTTAAAACTAAATCTGAAATTGATTTGAAAAATATTGTTATAGACCCTGTTTTCCTTTCATTTTTTAATGCAAAATAGAAAAATATTTCAGTAGGAGCAAAGTCAAATAAATCTGAATATCAAAATACAGTTGAAAAGATTAATGTTTCATTGATTAAAGACATTAATGAAGCTATTGAATTAGCTCATTTTTTGTCTTATATAAAACCTCCAGTTTCTCAATTTCATACAACAATAATACCAACAGCAGATTCATCTTTATACATTGTCACTTCATTTATAGATACTTCTTCAAGTTCATCTACAGATAATTTCATTCCTAGATTGCCTTTGCAGCCCAGGATATTATTTCCTTCATCCACTCAATCCACTGCATCCACTACTTTGCATTCAAATTTTATAAGCATCACATCTTTATTTCCAAGCAATTCCATTTACATACCAGCTTCATTTCCTAGATCTTCAACTACAGTTTTTAGTTCATCAAATTCTATATCCATCACTGCACCTATCATTACTGTTATACCTCCCAACTCAGTAAAGCTTCAAGCCATGGCTACTAGATATGCTCCCCTTGTCTTACCCCAAAACCTCCATGACATGCCTCAAGATTATCAAAATAATATGCCACTGTTTGATGGTTTGTCACAATATACTGCTCAACAAAATGTAACTAAAATAACATATTTCTGTGAAATTTATGAAATTGATGAGTCAGATGTCCAGATGAGGTTATTTTCCTATAGTTTGACAGGAGAAGTTAAAAAATGGTTCAAAAATTTAGCTGCTGGTAGTGTAGCTGATTTAGCTGCATTTCATAGAATATTTTTAAATAAATGGGAAAGGAAAAAGAACCCCCTTCAAATTTTGTCTGAGTTTGATGCCTTGAAAATATATCCTACTGAGTCTGTCCAAGACTATTGCACTAGGTACAACAATGTCTACAATACAATACCTTCAAATCTTAAACCTACACCTTACTCTGTTCTTCTCAAATTCCTTGATGGATTTGATACAAATCTGGCCTATCAATTAAGGGAAAAAGATGCCCAAACCTTAGAATAGGTGCAATTAGATGTTGTCAGTGTAGAAATCAATATTTTGGCTAGGAATGCCAGACTTAGAAATGAAAGAAGAGTTACAATTAAAGAGGAAAGTTCAAACTCAGATGTTAAAATGGATTTATTTGCTAAAAATTTAGAAAGGGTGGTAGAAAGATTATATAATATAGATAGAAAACCTCAATGAGATAATCAACCTCAGATCAGAAATCCCAATTTAAAAAAAAATAATAACCCTGGAAAAGCCAAGGAAGCTGCTCCAGACCAAAACATTAGGCCCCCATTCCAGGAGAACTATGCTGAAAGTTCTCAAAATAATGATGAAGATGAGGATGACATCAATCATCTAATGGGAATAGATGAAAACAACACCATTTTCCTTACTCAGGAAGATCTAGAACTATTTGAGCTTCAACAACTCAAATTAAACTCTAGTGAATCCTTTGACTACAAGCAGGGTTATGAATTTTTCATAAATGAAATACATAGTCAGTTAACCTTAGAAACAAGAAAAATAATGAGTCTTCTACTAAAAACAGTTCCCCAAATCAAAATAAGAAAAATGTAGAAGCCCCGAAAACAAAAATTTTGCAAATTCTCCCAAGGGAAAATAAGTAAAATTCCAATCCTTCCAATCCTAAAAAATCGACAAGTCAAAAAATTGTTGATATTACTGATGAAGTAGCTCAATATTCCAAATATGCACAGAAAGCTAATACTACTAAATCTTCTAATTCAGTAAAAACAACAAATTCTGATCCTAAAAAGATTTCTGCTGATTCTAAATCAACAAATCCTAGAACAGATAATCCCAGAACATCTGCTGATAATTCTAAGTCTGATAAAATTTCTGGTACCACAAAAACAATCCCTGAAAATAAAATTTAAAATAGCAAAACTCAAGAAGCTCAGAAAGAGAATGCCAATACAATTGAAGATAAAAGTACAATTGTTGAAAATCAAGAAAAACCAACTCAGATTATAGTTACTAAAGATGAATTAGTTCAAATTAGTAAATCTCAACTCTCATTCAATATTCAGTCTGAAATTGCTAAGTTAAAAATACCTATTCCTTTAACAGAATTGGTTAAAAATGACTTATATAAATCAACTATAACTGAAACTTTGAATATGAATGATGGTGAAGATGCCATTAATTTGAATGATGATCAACCAGAGTTGATTTTCGGCCTTGATGTGCATGGAAAGCATTCAGATGGATCATTCCCTCCTTTCCATATCAGTCTTACCATCCATGATCATATTTTACACAACGCTATGTTAGATTCAGGAGCTTCCCATAACTTAATGCCCAAAGATATCATGGAAACTCTTAATCTAGAAATAAACAGGCCTTACAAAGATTTTTTTTCATTTGATTCTAGCAAATTTAAGTGCTTAGGATTAATTAAAGACTTATGTGTGAATTTAGTTCAGTACCCTAGTAAGAGTATGGTAATGGACATTGTAGTAGCTAACATCCCACCAAAGTATGGTATGCTTCTTTCTCGCTCATTGGGAGCAAAGTTGTAGGGTTCTCTACAATTGGACATGAGCTATGCTACAATATCAGTGTTTAGTCAACCCAAAAAGCTATATAGGGAAACATTAATGAAATTCATGGTCATTAGTGCTGAGATATCCATAAATTACCCCATTTATTCTACACCAACTGACCTTGACTCTTTTATTTTATGTAACTCTAACAACAATAAAATCCAAACTAAATTGATTGATAAAAAGCCAAAACCAAACAATGACAACATATTTCATGATTCCCTTAGGCACTTAGACTTTGATGGCTCTGTAAAAAAATTAGAAGCAGGAGCAGGAGTATGGATTAAAAATATGGAAACTAATCATTCAGAAGGACATGCCTTCAGACTCAACTTCAAATGTACCAATAACATGGCAGAGTATGAGGCACTTCTAGGCCTCCAGATCATCAGAAACTTAGGGGGGAAAAGAATACTAATCATGGGAGATTCATAATTAATCGTAAAGAAAATAAATGGATATTATTTTGTTTTTAATCCTAGACTAGCCAAATACAGAGATACAACAATTGATTTAACTGATGATTTATTAGAATGCAAATTTGCTACTATACCCAAAAAACAAAATATTCAAGCACACTGTCTAGAAAATTTTGCTAGTACTTGTAACTTACCATTCCAACCAACTCATAGGTACACTGCTAAGGTTAAACATAGACCAATTATTCCAGACAACCTCAAGTACTAGCAAATTTTCTCTCAGGATGAAAAAATTTACCATTTTTTAAATAATGAGGAAGAATTTAAAAATTGTAAAATAGATATGGACTGTAATATAGATTTGGATTTTGATTGTGAAATAGATAACATAGATGTACATAAATTTAACAAACCAACTGTATTTACTCAATCTGATATAGATAATTTAGAAAATATAGATATTGAGGAAATCATTGAAGAAGAAATTGACATGTTAGATCTAAAAGATAATTTTTTTCCTTAAGGTTTAACCCCTTTGGAATACCTTTTTGATTCCAATGATATGCCTAAAAATCCAAAAATGGAATCAGCTAGGTATTACATTGAGGAGTGTAACATTGGGACAAAATTAAAACCAAAAATGATTAAACTGTCTAAATCTTTACATCCACAAGAAAAGGAAAAATACATTGATCGTTTAAAGGAATATCAAGATGTGTTTGCTTGGAGTTATGAAGACCTCAAAGCTTAAGACACAAACACAATCTAACACAAAATTCCCATAAAAGATGATCAAAAATCCGTCAAACAAAAATTAAGGAGAATTAATCATGTTCTATTACCTTTGATAGAAAAGGAAGTAAAACGCATGTATGATGCTCAGATTATTTCACCAATTAGATATTCTGATTGGGTTTCAAACCTAGTACCAACAAGAAAGAAAACAGGTGAAATTAGATTATGTGTCGACTTTAGAAATCTTAACAAAGTATCTTTAAAGGATAATTACCCTTTATCAAAGATGGATCATATCTTACAAAGGGTAGTTGGTTCCTCTAGAATTTCTTTGTTAAATGGTTTTTTAGGATACAACTAGATCCTGGTCCAAAAGGAAGATCAGGCTAAAACAACTTTCACCACCCCTTGGGGCACTTTCATGAATGTGAAAATTCCCTTTGGTATGATGAATGCAGGAGAAACCTTTCAGAGACCTATGGATATAGCCTTTGCAAAGGAGATTCATGACTTCTTGGTAATTTATCTAGATGACATTACTGTATTTTCCAAATAAAATAATGAACACTTGGATCATTTGAAACAGGTCTTTATTAAATGTAGGAAATTTGGCATCTCTTTAAATCCCAAGAAAAATCTCTTTGGATTAGAGGAAGGTAAGTTACTAGGACATATAATTTCAAAAGAAGGAATTAGAATTGATCCTGCTAGGATAGAAGCAATTTTGAACATTCATCCACCTAGAAGTATCAAATAATTACAAGCTTTCTTATGTAAAATTAACTTTTTGAGAAGATTTATTTCAAACTTAGCTGAAATCATTAGAGAACTGAACAATATGCTCAAAAAATACTCAACTTTAAAATGGACCATTGAAGCCAAACAATCATTTGAATCCATAAAACAGGCTTTAACTAAAACACCAGTCTTAATCAGTCCAAATTTCAAAAAAGACTCTATAATTTTTTCTTTTGCATCAGAGCATACCATTGCTGCAATTTTACTGCAGAAGAATGATCAAGGTTTTGAACAACCTATAGCTTTTTTCAGTAAAACCCTTAGAGATGCACCTCTGAAATATAACATAATGGAGAAACAAGCCTTAGCTTTGGTTAAGGCCATAAAATATTTCAGAGTTTACATTCTCTATTCCCATATAGTTTCCTATGTCCCTAATTCTGTAGTTAAAGACATTCTTACTCAGGACGGCCCTTATGGAAGAAGAGGTAAGTGGATTGCCACTACCCTAGAATATGACATAGATATTAAACCAAATAAACTCATTAAAGGACAAGGATTAGCCAGATTGATGGCTGAATCGAACTGCAATGCATTAGACATAAATTTTATTGCTTAGATTGATGACCAGGAAGAGATGGCGATTCCAATGATCAGTGAAGCCTTTCTAGATTCACCTTGGTACTTAGATATTATCTTTGTACTTACCAACTTACAAGATCCTCCTGGATTATCAAGGAAAAAAGCCAGATTTCTTAAACTTAAAGCAATGAGATTTTGTATTCTAGATAATGTGCTTTTTTGGAAAGAACGAAGTGGGATATTATTAAATTGTTTACTGAAAGTAGAAGCTGATAAAATTCTTGAAGAATTTCATGCAGGTGACTGTGGAGGGCATTTATATTGGAAAAATATTGTTGATAAGATCCTTATAGCTGGTTTTTACTGCCCTACCTTATTTGCTGATGTTAAGAAATTTGTTACTTCATGTCATAAATGTCAAATTTTTGAAGGAAAAAAGAAATTGTTACCTTTACCCTTAAAGCCTATTTCAACTGAAATTCCATTTCAACAATGGGGCTTAGACTTCATTGGAGAAATTCACCCCCCATCCTCTGGCCAACATAAGTGGATTTTAACTGCCACATATTACTTCACTAAGTGGATTGAAGGCATTCCTACCAGACAAGCCACTGATACAGTCATTATCTCTTTCATAGAAAACAATCTTTTATCAAGATTTGGATGCCCCTTGAAAATTATTACTGATAATACAACAACATTTAAATCTAAGAAAATGATTGCCTTTTGTCATAAGTATCATATTACCCTAGGTCACTCTATTGCATATTACCCCCAGTGTAATGGCCTAGCTGAATCCTCAAATAAAATTCTTGTAAATATCATCAAAAAATTACTTGAAGATAACAAAAAGACTTGGAATAAAAATATAGTCTATGCCTTATGGGCAGATAGACTTACTACCAAAAAGTCAATTGGCACTTCCCCTTATCAAATTGTTTATGGGATGATTACAGTTTTCCCATCATCCTTAGGTGTTCTAGTAATGAAGATCATTCAAGAATCACAAGTGGAAATCAATGATATACAAAGGAGGATAAATCAAACTGTTCATCTACAACAAACAAGGGAAGAAGTCTATGAGAAATCCCAAGTCATTCATGATAAAATCAAGAAATTTTTTGATAAAAGAAGTAAAGAAGATGACTATTACATTGGAGAGCAAGTGTTAAAGTGGGATTCTAGGAGAGAGGACAATGGTAAGCATGGAAAGTTTGACTTTCTATGGAAAGGACCTTATGTAATTTATGGATATAGGGGTAACGATGCTTTCTTCATCAAAGATTTGGATGGAACAGATATTCAAGAAGGACCAGTTAATGGTAGAATGCTCAAACACTAATATTCTTTTGAGTTAACCAATAGTTAGTCCTAGTTACTTTTTACATCATTTTAAATATACATTGAAGTTTTTAGATTGGATTTGATATTTTCTTTCCAAAGTTGAAGCCCGAAGAGAAGGCCCTAAGCTTTGAAGAGCAAGATGTCATAAATATGAATTGTTGCATAAAACAAAAGATAATTTCTGGATCATCATGGTCAAAATGGAAGGCTACTAGTCTTAGAGTTCTTGACATTTCACCAAGAAATACCATCCCCATGTGAAGTTGTTGTTAGGGTCCTATAAATATAGGATTCATAATTTTGAATTGAATTTTGATAGTCTTGTAAAAATGCACATACCTTGATTTCTGCAAGTTGCTTTCCCATATTTTGAAAAAATAAATAAATAAATAAATAAATAGGGTAAAAAGTCCTAAAAGAAATATCAAAGGACCTGAAAAATATAAACCCCAAAAGAAAAAAGATGAAAATAAAACATGAAAGTGTGCAAGTCCAAATGCCACTACCTTTTACTTTTTGCAAATAATTATGGCAGAGTGTCAATAAATGCCATAATCCATGATGAGTTAAACTGTTTAAACTTGACTTGTCAAGTTTTCAATTTCCATGTTTTAGATAGTGAATAAAGATTGTCAGACAATTTAATCCTGAATAATCAATAGATAGGTAGAGAATAATGAGGAGCTCATCAATTTAATCTGAGCTCGCGGATGAAATAAGGTAGAATTAGATAGTTTTATGCTTTAAAAAAAAAAAATTGTTTCAAGGTTGCAAGCTTAAATGCACCTGCCAAAAGGAAGAAAAAATGTTAGATCAATGTTGGGTAGGTAGAAAGAAGTGGGAAAAATCATGTAATATTCATCACCAGGAAAAAATCACTAATTACCCTTCCCCTGTAAATATTCAGTATTCTATACTTACATTTAAAAAGGCTCAGAGCATTTCTTTGACTTTGTTGGCACCAGACCCAAGGCTTGATGACTGGATAGTGGAAAATGTTGAATTCTTATCCCCTTTACCATTATTTATCCCTCATTCATACATTTAATTCATCTTCATAAGTAAATAATCCTTCTTACTTAATGAAACCTAAAATCATGTTTAATTAACTTCCTTCATTCATAAAGAATACAAAAACCCTCAAAAAACACTCTATCCTAAGTAAATTGGTGAAATAATGAAATAATAAGCTTTGCTTTTATTTATTTAATCTACTTGGTCATTTAGTGTATTTTTGTGTATTCCTTCTCGCTTTGTCATATTAACTTTTAACTTACACTATTAATTCCCTAAAAATACCTTATCCTATCTATGTAATTCCCTTTATCTAAAATACCCCCTAAAACCCACTATTATAAAGATTTTAGACCAAAGATCTTATCCACATGCTAAATTAAAAACCCAAACAATGCTCTCTTTGGTCTAAAACTAACCTTAATTAAATACCCCGCCCCCTATGGTTATTAGACCCTTAAATATTCTAAAAACTATATAATAAAATAAATAATGAAAATATGGCTTTCCACGCATATCCTATGTATTTGGAAACGCAAAAACATTGCCCTGCCCATCACATTTTTATCCTAAGTGCTAAAGACAGATTAAGTCTTTTATAAAGGTTCAACCCCCATGCCTTTGAAATACACTTACCAACCTTTACTCACATCAGCTTTTAACCCGAGGTGCTATCACAATTAAGACTAAGGTTTATTTTCCATTGAAATTAAACTTTTCCTTTGTATCTTATCCCCACTATGTAAAACCCCAAGCTTTACATAGGCTAAACTGTAGTTAACCATATAACCCTGCCTCATGCGCCTCCGCCCATATATATAAAACTCGTTTATATATATAAATATCATCATTTAACCTCTTTTAAACCTTATATTATCCCATATACATAAGCCCCGCTTACACATAATTTAAACCTTTATCCATTGAAAAACAAAAGGTTTAAACCCCGGTCCCACCATCTTTTCTGCAGATCGAATGGTGCAAGATCAATGCCGCGCTCACAAACTGATCGTACGTGCAAAGCCCAAATGAATGCGAAATGGTTTGATTTACCCATTCCGCCTCCTGCAACATGGCATCCTCTCATAGGATCGCGTTTGTTTCAACAAAAAATACTTACGCCTGAGCTCAACGCGAAAACTGTTGACAATTTCATTTTCTGAAAGTCCAAACTTCTCCCACTAGTAGATTAGACCTGCATTTAATGCATTTTATGACGATTCATATCAAAGGTTAAAACCTTTGATATATCATTTTTGATGTTTATTTGCGCATTTCAAACTATAAAAAGCTCTGTCAAACTATGTGAGAATCCTTTATCCCAAATTGTCGATTTATACCCAGAGAAAATAAAATTTGACTTCAGATTCCCTATTTGAAGACCAAAAAAGCCATTCTCTGCTCCAGCAAGTCGGACCAGGCCTCACATTCGGCCTCAAAACTATGAAACCCTTTCAAGCATCCAAATACCTGCGATTTAAGGTATTTTTCATCAGATTAAAACCCTACAAAGTCAATTCTAAACCTTCCATAAGTAAAATAATCTTTTAATTAGAAAAACTCACTGGAGAAATTTCCCAAAAACGCCCAAAACAAGCCGAACCCTGGCCAATTTTTCCCAGAAAATTCCGTATCCGAAAAAACCACTTTTGAAGCCAATCTCCTCAATTTGTGACATTTGAAGATCAATTTCAAAGACAGAAAAGGGTTTAAAGCCTTCAGATATCTTAAAAACTCGTTTTTTGCAAACCAATCTATTCAAGAAACCCTCGTTTTATGTCTTATCCCAGTTTATATCCTCTGACAAAGAAAAACAACTCCTGCAAACAATTTAAGCCTGCAGTAGTTATTCCAAAATGATCAAAAATCAGATCACAGCTAAACCTGGAGGTTTTAAGCCAACCAAGCCTGGAGGATACAACCTCCTAAATATGTAACATCTAAAGTTGTTAAATCTACTCCAGTCCTCACTACTAAATCCACTGTATCAGTTAATCCCCTCCAGCCACCTGTAGCTATTGTAGAAACCCTTCCATTGACTGATATGGACTACAAGATTGTTGATCCTGTTGTAGAATTCAACCTCTTAGAAATACATAATTGGTGCTATGATAAATACTTGGACAAGGATGAAATGCCTATTTGGGAGACTCATTTTCCCAAATATGTAGTTCCATTGACCCACCCTGGACAAGACCTTGTTAGATTATGTCAAAACCATTATGAACTAGACCAAAGGGCCATTGTTAATGCTGTCAGAGAAATCCTTTTTACAACCACAAAAGAGTTAATAAATCAAATGCTGCAATTACAGTTTGATCCTCAATCAGTCCCCCTATCTATAGAAGCTTTGACCCAGTTGTACTTAGGCTTGGATTTCCGAAAGAATTTTATGAATTTCAAAACTTTTTTCCTTCCCATGTTGACATTCCTAAAATAAACCCACCTTATTCTACTGCCAAATTTCCTGAAGGGTCTAGACATATTATCTCAATGTTATCTTTTATACTGGGATACTTTACAGATGGATTCACTGATGAATCCATTCTAGGATTTCTATCCACCTTATCTCCAGGCCAACCTCCAGCAATCATTTTTTATTATGCCAGATTCATAGGAGATAGTATTCATCATCAACTAACCAAAATACCCACTAAAGGGGTTTTTAGTTACTCATCCTACTTGTTTCACTTATTTTTATTCTTCCAAGCTGATAATTTTCCAATTGCATTGGAAAATATGGACTTAGAGGGAAAGCCTCTGTCCATTATCTTCTAGACTTCCTTGCTTAGGAAAGAGGGCAGTAACTTCACTTATACAGATTTTTCAGGCCTTTTCCTGCATCCAACAATGAACATTTTGTAAAAATCAGAACAACCCAGAGTGAGTGAAGAAATGAAAATAATCCTGCAACTTTTAGAACAGAGTAAAGTGGGAGATTAGTATCTATGAGAAGCATATAGAGTTAAGAATTTTTGGATCAAACTTATTACCTTATAAGTTGCCTAGATATTTGAGCATGAGAATTTTTGCATTGGAGTATTTGAGACAAATTCTCAATTCTGATTCTATTAACTTCATGGCTGCTAGAAAAAAGACTCAATTTAAGTTAAAGAATTAGGTTGGTCCTTTCATCATAAACAACATAGAGGCAGAAAAAGAAATCACAAAGAGACTAGTAGAGTTTAAATTTCAAGAATTTTTTCCATGGAACTATGATCCTCAAGCGATCCTAAGAAATTTAAGGGTAAAATGTAAACTAACACCCTTCATACATGAGCTTAAGCCAGAGATTGAGAAGTTTGACAATCTAGCAAAATGGGTGGAGAACACACTGATAGATACAACTACTAATACAAAGAAAGCAGGAAAAATGGTTACAACACAAGCCCTTGAAGTTGTAAAGCAGCCAGAGACTTCAGCCAAAAGAAACAGAGAATAATGAGCACATACAACAGAAACAACTATCAAAACTAAATTCAAGCTAATTTTTAATAAAAGGCTTGAATTCAGTTCAGTTGGGAAAGAAAAGGGAATTGACATTGAATATACAAATGCTCCAGAAGTAAATAATGATGAAGCAACAGTGATAGTCAATGAAACTCTTGTAGGGATTGAAAAAGAGAAAATAGCAGGTAAAGATGATACTCAAATGATTGAAACGCCACAAAATATGGAGGCCTCTTTCTCAAAAACAGCTGAGGAAAAGGATTTAGATATCAAAGAGAAATATATGTAGATAAAACAGAAGAATGAGGAGATCAAGACTGAGATATATTCTCAATTCCTCAAGCAAAAACTAGGGAATCAAAATAGGCTACTGACATTGTTTGATTATTCTACAAACAAGATGATTATGTCATTTTTGCAACCAACTACTTTAGCACCAAAGACAGTGGAAGATTATAAAAAGATGGAGTTTGAGGTAAATACTGAAAATGTTCATGAGCTGGACCAAATTGAATTTCATAGACATAGTTCTGAAATGTTGTATTCAATTGTGGTGACAAAGGAAATGAGTGCTACCAAGTTGAGGAATAATGTTCTTAATATGCAGGATCAAATGAAGTTAGACAAGGTATCTTTGTATGCAAAGGACCTAAGGATTAAAGCCTTAGAGGATTTAGCTTTACAGGTGGGATATGATCCCTCAAATATTCAAGCAGCAGAATTGTTGGTAAAGAAAAAGAATGAGGATATAGCATCTTTGAGGAAACAACTTAAGCTTCCTCAAAGTGAACATTCACAAACCAAAGAAATCCTTCAAGATCAAAGTGAAAAAGGAGAGATGATGAAGCTCATCCTCAAATTAACTGCTCAGATCAAAGAAATGGAATCCCAAATGGACCATCTAGTCCAAGAGAAGGAAACTGTGAAAGAACCTGGCACTCCTATCATTCCTTCAGCTATACCAGTGATTACCACAGTAGTGGCTTCCACATTAGGAGAAAAACTAGCACCAAAATAACCACTGGCAACTGCAGTGCCAGTGATTTCAGCTACTACTTCAACCATAGATTATTCTACAACACAGGTTCAACAAACAGATGGAGCAGGTCAGATTGTAAAAGCTATGGAGGAATTGTCTTTGAAAACTAATGAAATCAACAGCCTAAAGAAGATGATTGATAATCTGGAAGCTAAAAATAAGTTAGCTCTGATAAATGCTAAAACCCATGAACAGAAAGCAATTAGACTTGGAGAACAAATCAAGGGCTTACAAAAAGAGCTAAATTTCACTAAACAAATTTCATTTGTAAAAAATCATCTATGGACAAACATAATTGAAGCCATTCACACTCAATGGCCTTCAATTCAGGTTATATATGAGTAGAGAGACTTATTATTAGCAGCTCAGGCAGAGATTCAAAAGACCAAGGATGAGTTAACCAATAAGCTAGCTCGGGCTTTAAAACTCATCACATTCCTGAACAACAAGAACAGGGAATAATTGGAGGAATTACAGGTATTGGATAGAATAGAAACAATTTTACAGATTAAAAGGGTTGTAACCAAGAAGAATTTGATGAACAACCTGAAAGAGAAATGTGAATCAATGAACATTGCCATAAAATTTTTTATGGTAAAATACATAAACTTAAGATAGAGGGGTCTACCAGACATCCATGTTTTTAATCAAAAACTGATGCCCCAAAAGGATTATGATAAAAATATCAGGGAATTTTCCAAGGAGCAAGTCAAAAAACCATTACCACAAGGCACTCCCACAGGAAAAGTCCTCCTTCAGCATTTTGAAGATTTGTTCTTTTTACAACATGAGATTAAACATCTCTTTATTTTCAAGCCCACTTTTGCTAAATACACAGAGGCTGATGAGAATTTTAGAAAGCTAAAGAATGTCAAAATTCCCAATGAATAACAGTGGAAAACATTTACAGATTTAATGTAACAAAGAGAGGTAAAATAGTGAAGAAAATTACTTTGAAAAATAGTAAAAAATAAACGGTGAAATAAAAGGATAGTTTTCTTATTTTTACTGCAAAAATATATATTTTTACAGCAGTAAACAAGTGGAAATATCAGTCAAAAGTGTATCAGCGTTAAATAATATCAGATGAAAGAGTATCAGCTAAGGCAACTCAAATGAAGATATTTTCTAGCAGCCAACAAGTAGGACAGCTAATCACCCAAAAGCTCCTTGTTAGATAAAGTAGTTCTATTTATTTTGGATAAGAGGAAAGCTTGCTGATTTGTTAAGCAGTTGTCCCTCTTATTTTGTAAATATATTTTCTATTTCCTAAAGATATTCCTAGATTTTTCCTAGGATATTTGTAATAACATTTTGTATAAATACTTCTACATTAGAAGTGTTCAGTGTGGAATAAAATTGCTGGACTTACTATAGATTTTTTTGTTGAACATTGGAGGCTATTGTGTGTTGATTTTGAAGTAGAAGACTAGACAAAGCTAAACTGGCATCATAATTCAGGATCCCTGTGATAAGCTGATGAGTGAAGTACTCCCTTCTTGTTATTGTTTTCTTTTCTGAGTTTCATGCAATTCATTATATGTTTGTTCTATCTGAATGTACAACTAGGAATATGACTATAGGATTATTCTAGTGCTCCCTGTTTTTAACTAGTTACCATTTTAATGTTTTCTGCTGATTTCCGGTGTTAGGAATCCTTGATTGCTCCTACTCCCGTTTGACCCCTACCTCCTTCTTACATTTTCCGGATCAAAGGATCCTTCATTTCCCTTTATCCCGATCATACCATTTCACCAAAAAACACTTTCCAAAATCTCTGAGGGTTATCTATCTTGCCCTGAATACATTTGTACCTTTTTTTCCTTGACTTCTGGTGCTGCTAGCTAGATTTAGACTCCATAGCCCAATGGACAAGTTTATTTCTCTCTAGTTTACCTCTAAGTGATTTCTTCCCACCAAAACCTTTAAAAAACAAAACCAATTGTTGTATCATAACTAGCCTAAAAACATAAATAAAAAACAAAGATAAATCTTAAATAGAGAGCCCTCTCTGAATGCTAGGAAGGCTAGATCCTAAAATTTGAAGTAGGTTTGTGGTTACCTCTAGTATTCTTTGACTAAAAACTCAAAATCCCACAACTTAAGAAATTACTAGAGTGATAACAGAAGGAAAATTTTTCTTTGACACAAAGCAACAGGAAAAGCCAAGAATATTGGGATTTGGGTGAAGAGTCTCTATAGACTTGATGTCGATGCGATTTCTACAGAGCTTCCAATCATTGGGAAACGTGACAAAGACATGAAATTGACCCTTGAGAGGGATCTGGATTTGCATGCAGGTGAGGAACTCTTGGTTCCAAAAAATGAACCTCAGGATGTGGAGCAGCCACATGCAGAGGATCATGGAGTGGCAGAAACCACTCAAGCAGAGAAGTTTCGAGCCAGATGGGAAAAGGGAGTGCATGCTACTATACCTCAAGGTGTGAGGTGGGGAGACATGCAAGATTAATCCCAAGAATAAATTTGGGCAGGGCCCTAGAGATGGTGCGTCTCATGGATCGAACCTGGCTACAAAGAGCCCATAGAGAAGCAGTAGCAGGATCAGTTAGATTGATGCAGTCAGATGTCAAGAGGACCGAAATTAGAGTGACAAGTGTCAGATACTGGAGCGTATATCAGATTTGGCAGTAGTGCAGAGTGCATGGATGAAAATATCAACAACGTAGAGAGTCCAGTAGACATGTGTTATAGCTAGCAGCAGTCCGAAGACTCTGATGACAGATGCATTATCCTAATTCAGTTGTTTGGAGGCTATTCAGTTTTGGAATTGTTGCATTAAAAGGTTGCATATGCGAGAAACACTATAGAAGTGTTGCATGCAAGAGTTGCATGTGTGAGAAACACTAGAGAAGTTTTGCATGCAAGGGTTTCATGTCACATGCAAGGACATTCCTTTCTTATTGAGAGGGAGTGTTGAAGTTTGCAACAATAAATAGTGAAATTGGCATCCGGAAACAACATGACAGCACCTACACTAAGTGTGGGACTAGGAGGTCCAAGTAGCGCCTACACTAAGTGTGGGACCATGAGGTCCAAGCAGCACCAACACTGGTGTGGGTTAAATTTGGTGCATGTATATTTTAGTTTTCCCTTAATTAGAATGGACAATAAAATGTAATCTAATCTCAAAATAACTTGTAATAGTTAACTGAGTGTGATAAACTCAGTTAGCTCATGAATTTTGAGTTGAGGGTAGTTGGTGAGGCATGCAGAGTAATTCTAGTTGTAACAAAGTTCGAAGTGCAGTGGTGCATTAGTTAATATAGGTTGTAATCAGTTTAGCTCAGTTAAGTGAGTTAAAGTCAGTTGTGCTAGTTGTAACTATTTGATACACTAGTGAGAGATCAAGTGAATTAAATATTATTTAATTCACAATCAGTGATCTCACATGAAACTGAATATTTACTATTATTAGCTTCATGCATGTCAATTCCACCGGAGACAAAGTTGAGAAGGTTTCCCAGATGCAGTTAAAACACCACAGGATGCCCATGATACTCATCACAGTTGAGAAAGGCTAAAATTCCTAAGGAATAGGGGTTGCATTCCTCATGAATTGTGTGAGAAAGGCAGACTGAAGACAGGCTGAGAATTGGCTAAGTGTTGGCCCGATTTTGTCTGGATCAGTGTGAGGCGATAGGCAAATTGCAAGAGACTCTTGTGAGAAGAGTGCATTGTAATTGTTTCATGATTTCTTGTGGAATATAAAATATATGATAGAGGGGTTTTAAGCAGTAATCTTTCCTCGAGAAATTATCTGTGTTGTGGTTTTATTGATTCTTATTTGCTTCATATGATTGGTGATTGTGTTTTTAATTCCGCAATTGATTTGTATAAGTGATTCAGTATCTAGCTTTAGTACATTGTTAGATCATATTGGATCCATGATATACATATTTTTTGTATAGTTTCTACATGTCATCCTGCTGACCTACCTATAAGATTTGATCCTGTAAATTCGTCCCATAATAACTCATAGCTACAATGTGATTTACTTGTATCATCCTTCTAAGAGCATCTGCAACCTTGTTCTCTTTACCATGAATGTACATGATCTCAAAGTTGAACTTACTGATCATGGCCAACCATATAGCTTGTCTGGCATTTAGATTCGGTTGGTCAAATAAATACCTCAATTCACTATGATCACTCTTTAGTACAAACCTCCTTCCAAGAAGATAGTGCCTCCACATATTCAATGCACGTATGATCTTTGCCAGCTCAAGATCATGTGTTGGATAATTCTGCTTATGCTCATTCAATTTCCTCGATTCATAACATACCACCTGTCCTTCCTTCATAAGGACTCTACCAAGTCCTCTCTTGCAAGAACTTTTACACACCACAAACTCTTTGTCCGGAACTGCAATATTTAACAATGGATTGTTTGTCTAAAAATTCTTCAATTTCTCAAAACTTGTTAGACATTCCTTTGTCCATTCAAATTAGTTATCTTGCATCTGCAGTGACGTAATAGGATATGCAATCCAAGAGAAGTTCTTGATAAAACTCCTATAGTAACCTACTAGTCCCATGAATGATCCTACCTAATCCAGATTCCTAGGAGTTTCCCATTCCATGATAGCTTTTATCATTTATGGATCCATTAATATGCCTTCCTTGGAAACCACATGTCCCAAGTAATGTACCTTTGTCTAAAAGAAACTTCATTTACTGATCTTATCATACAATTGATTCTCTCTCATAATTCTCAATACTATTGCTAAGTGTTTGGCATGTTCTTACCCATTCTTAGAATATATCAAGATGCGATCAATGAATACAATAACAAACTTTTCCAGATCATGACACAATACACTATTCATCAAGCACATATAAGTAGTTGGAGCATTATTCAAACCAAAATCAATACAACAAACTCATAATTCCCATATCTAGTTATGAAATTGATCTTGTAAATATCCTCTTATTTGATGTGTATATGATGGTATCTTGATCTCAAGTCAATCTTCAAGAACATTGTTGCTCCCTTCAACTGATCAAATGAGTCATCAATCATAAAAAACGTATACCTATTCCTGATGGTCACATTGTTAAACTTCATGTAATCAATTCATAACCGAGAGTCCCATCCTTATTCTTTAAAAATAATACCGGTGCACCCCATGATGACACACTTGACCTAATGTATCCTTTGTCAATCATTTCCTTCAACTGCAGCTTCAATTCCACTAACTCCTAAGTGCTCATCATGTATGGTGCCTTTGATGTTGGTGCTACACATGGTACCAACTCAATAGAAAATTCCACTTCCTTTTGATGTGTTAACTATGAAATCTTCATGAGAAATACATCTTCTAACTGCTGTAAAACTAGGTACCTGCTCAATACCTTTGCATCCTCGATATCCTTACCTTTATCACTAGAAATATGAAGTGTGAATAACATGCACCCTTCCTTGTGACTATGATTTACCTACATATTTTTCACCATCTTAACTGATATTACCTTATTTTTACCCTGTATGACTCTTTCTTCCCGATTGTCATCCAAACACTCAATAGCCTTGTCATAATAATCCACCTTAGTCTTGTGAAGATATAACCAGTCCATACCCAAAATCATACTATATGATCCCAACGTCAATATATTCAAATGCACAAGCTCTTACCCAATGATGAAATATCTTTTTTGTACCCATAGCCAACTACACTAACCAAGACTTTGTATGCACTTCCTTATTCAAACCACACTTATCCACCAAGTTAGGATTAACATAACTATAATTAGATCCAGGGTCAATCAAAATAGAAACAAATTGATCACAAAGCTTACCATCCACCTCAATAATAGATGATTTATGATCATCCTGTCCATTATCCAACACTACATAAATCCTAGGAATACTCTGTCCAACATCCCCCACTATTTTTGCTTCCTCAACACTATGAATTTGTGTTCTACTACCCTGATGTTGTGGAAAATATTTCTTGCGATGATCCTTTCCACAAGTCCAACACTATAGAGACTTCCATGACACACCCTTGTTTTTCTCCTCAAATCAGAATTCTTGTCCTCTTTCAAATGAATTGAACTTCTTATGCAGTGTTGAATTCTCTTTGTTACCTATGTCCCGAGGCCTTGTTTGCTTCTTATCTCATTTCCATATATCTTTTTCTTTACCCTTCCAATCCTTCTTAGCTCATATCTGCGCTTTGATTTCTCATAGCAATGCGTTAGATTTTGGATGCCCTCCTCCAATGATCTAGGCTCATAAAACTAAATCTTGTCTCTAAATGCTACCATCAACCTACTAATGAATCTCTAAATCTTGACATTTTCCTCCTTGAGGTAAGGCACATACCTCAAAAACTCCAAGAATATGCTAGTGTACTCCTCATCGGTCATAGATCCAATCTTCAGTTTATAAAATTATTTTTCCTTAACGTCCTAGTATATCTCCGATAGATACTTATTCTTGAATAGCCTCTCAAACTCACTCCAAATCAAATCCTCTTCATGAATACCTCTGACATTCATTACATCTTACCACCAAATATTTTATTTTCCTTTGAGACTAAATGTATCTATTTTGGCCTTCAGTTTTGTTGAGTAATCATGCAACCTGAAGAACTTATTCATCCCAAGCAACTATGCTTTTGCATCCTTTGAATTCTTCATCTCCCCATCAAATGTAGGCGGCTTTTCTTTCATGAACTCATCCGGTAGATATCCTCGGTCACTCATCCTGTAAGGATGATAATGATGATGACCATGATACCTGTATGAACCAAAACTAGAGTAAATCCTATTTCCACTGCCTCTCCTATTAGGTGTATCCAATAATCTTCCATCTCTCATCATGTCATCTCTATCCAACCTATTCCCACCATGAGATCTACTTCCATATGCCCCATTAGTCCTATCCTCCTGCCCATGGTTGATTCGAAGTGGTCCTTGTCTCTGCAATTCCGAAAAGATATGAAGGATGACTGCATTAACTTCTATTTATTTCTCTTGTGCCTAAATTATCTTATCATTATCTTCTTTGCAACTTGTTATTTATGCCTTCAAACTTCTCAATGTGTCTGGTATGTCAAAAAAATTCTGAACACCATGATTTTCATCTAATCCATAGGGAGCATCTTGTGAAATGTAGTCTACCATTCTTCTAGTAATATTTATCATTCTCTTCTTGTAAGGTATATCATGTCAGCTAATCCAAATCATAAACAAACCAATGTACCTTTGTATAGTTCAGGAAGGATGTCTCTTCTGCAAGACATACCAAATTAGCACAACACATGTATAATCATAATTATAACAGTATATAGACATCATCTCAATCACCATCCAGTTACCATGCATGATGCCACAACTACAACACCAACTAGACACAATTCATGCCTAACAACATAGGTACGAAAATCATACAAACATTAACATGCATAACCAATGCATAATCAACACATACTCATGATAAACACATTCAACATATGCACTATCAAATTTGACATGGTGACACAACTGCAACCATGACCATCACCATGCATACACAAAAATAACATATACCATAATAATAAGGAACACATATTTCATTGATATGTATGCATTAGAAACAGACTGCCCATCCAGTCCAAGGGGTGAAACATTATCTGATACTAATATGTGACACCATCATCTCAAATTTACCCAAGTTAACCGGTCTGTTGGGGTAAACATGTGACGAGAGGCTACTATGATGTGATTCAACTCCCTAAGTACATTTAAGGAAGTGGAACCGACACAATGAAACCAAACTGACCTCCCTTACATGCTACAAAACCTCAAGGAGCCAACCAAGCCTTCCACAGATCAACCCCTGAGACCACTTGACAATTTGTTGATATGGACCCTTATCCACTCCCATGACAAGCCATGCATACAACAGAGGCCTTCTAGTCACTCCCCTAATAAGGCATGCCAATGACTATGGAATTTTCTTAGCATTTTTGAGCCAAAACCCCAGATTTTGGGAAACGTTTTTAGGGCTAGGTATCATGCCATTTCCCAGAAATTCATGACTACAGAAATGATAAAGAAAATAGAAACAATATTATTAATGCAAAAATTGGTACAAGTACTTGATCTGACCCCTACTAGCCATGAAAAGCATTTTGAAAAACATGTCACAAATAAGTAATCTACAAGTCATAACAACATATCTAACCATAAGGGTCTCATACTTATCTAAGATTCATAAATAAGCATTGATACCTTATCACAATAGCTACAATATCATCTATTATGTCATATATTCATTTTTTAATCAAAACATGATGAGAGGCATACATCAAGTCTGTCATAAAACATCCTCATAACTAGCATATAGCCAACATAAATAACCAGGATATAACAACCATAACACCGAATATGAACAAGTATATGTACCCATCAAATAAAAGAGGAAGTAAGCTCTTATTAACATATGCAAAATGGAACCAAGTCTAGGACTTCCACATACCACATGACCATAGATTGAGCTGAACCAAATCTCTGTTTCAACCAATCACCCACATGCCATATTCCAAGCATGAATGTGGGATCTCATGGAACAAACCAAGCAAAACCAAACCATGGATTCTAGAGGCCAAACCACCTCAACCCTAAACCAATGATTCCACCTCATGCTTGGACATCACTAACCATCACAAAATCAATCTCCACCCAAGTTGTACAGGGCTCTAGAGTGTTTATTCCAACCACGGCTTCTAGGACTAGTAACTCAACCCACAGTTGTTGTCAGGATTCCAGAGTGTTTTTCCAACCAGGGCTTCCAAGACTAGTAACTCAAGCCACCAAGGGATTTCAGATATTTTTTCCAACCAAGGCTTCCAGGAACTAATAACTGAACCCAAGATGTTATAGGGATTATAGAGCATTTTTCCATCCAAGGCTTATAGGAACTAATAACTCAACCCACATCCATAAGGAACATGAGAACCAACCAAAAAATAAAATTAAACCCACAACACTATGGCTATATAGGAAATGAAAAGGCTAGAAAAAATCATTTTCAATCCAGGAAATCCTCCATGCCAAAGACAGATCATAACCAAGAAACCACATGCATATGCCATGCATGCCAAAACTAGAAATGAAGTCATACATGCAACTCGGTACCTGCAAGAAAATTTGATGTAGTTGTTGATCCCGCTGTCCTATTGCACTTTACTTCTCTTCCTTTTACTTCTTGCTCCAAATCCCAAGTATGCCACACTCCTCCAAGAGTGTTCCAAGAAAAATCTAAGTGTCCCAGAGTATGAGAGAGAGACAATAGAGAAAGAGCTCAAAAACTGAGCTGACAAAAGTCTATCAACTGATCCTCAGAAGCCTTTATATTAATGAGGCCTCTATTTTCTTCAATTTTCCATTATTTTCCTTCATTTTCCTCCTCACATGCAACATGTTACCTTTCACCTTCCTTTTATCCTATTTTCCATTATTTTCATAAATAAATGCCAATTAATGCCACTTTTCCTTTCCAAAGCCTTTACCAATTTCCTTAGCCATTAGTTAATCACAAGTGATTCCTGTCACTATGTTTTTTTCCCAAATTTCAACTTGGAATACATGTCCCATGACCATGGTTATTGTTTTTCCTTTATTAAATTTATTACATGGATTTTTGAACACCATATTTACAAACAATATGTCCAAGCAGAGTACCAAATGGAACAATAAGAATGCATTTCTTCAATTTTAATGAAATATGCAATTGTCAACAACGATCAAACATAACCTGAAGTAAACTGGAATGCTTCTTTAAGAGGTTGTATGTTATTCAATCATCCATGTACACTTCAATTAATATATGAATATAATATCTAAAAATATAAATAACAATCCTAGAGAATACAGTCATGGTATTTTTTAGACTGGTTGACATGACATGATAAGCATAGGAACCCTATTCAGTTGTAATGTATTATTTCAATTATCTTCTTATGTAATATGAACCTGATGATACCAAACAAATACATCAGTAAAATAATAAGCTTCATTACCTACAACATTTTCCAATACCTCATCATCGAAGGGAGTAGGAAATTGATCATGGGCACATACATTATTAAGGTTTATGCAATCTACACAAACTATGGTGTTGTCTGAATCCTTCTTATCATGGATCACATTTGGAGTAATCCACTTTACTTCATCGACTGGGAATATGAGACCAACAACCAACATCTTATCAATCTTTCTTTACTTTTTCCTTCACTCTTGGATTTGATTGATAAGGTCGCTGTTTAACTAGTCTTGCATCAGGATTCAAAACAATCTTCATCTCTCCCAAATCTCCTTTGATCCCCTTAAACTCAGAGATTTGTGATGGAAACAAATCTTCATATTATTTTAATAGGTCAAAAATTTCTTTTTTAGTTTCCTCATCTCAGTAATCACCAATCGAAGCTAACTTGTAATTTTCTTCAGCTCAAATATTAGGTTTCCACAACTTTAGAGGCTTTAGATGCATGTCATATTTTATAGTTTCATCCTTTATACTTTGTTCTCCTTCGCGTTCCTTAAAAGACAAATTTCTCAACTCCTATAAATAATCTTAATTTGGGTCTCGATTAACCTTTCCACAAGCGGCGACTTCATGGAATATAGATTCATAGAAATGTTAAAAGTATCCATGACTACTATATTCATCAACAAGTTTCCCTGTAGGAAACATTACTCTCTTTATTTATTTTAAATCCTCTTCTATTTTTGCATCCTCATCTGAAAAAGAGAAGTCACTGCAAAACTATACTATCAACACCTTCTAGTCGATTGTCTACCTCTTCATCTCTTCCTTCAGGTACCAAGCTTGCGGAAATGTCCTTAATTTGTGGATAAACTGGTGCACCCACATTTTTGTAGGTAGTTCAACTTTTGTCCAAATAGCATTGTGAGTATGAATATGCTTCTACGAATTGGTATAACCTTCATATATAGGGATTTTGGCTGAATGTTTCTCTAGAATAAAAAATAAACATATCATAGTAGACTTGACTGAATACTAGTCTTGAAGGTGATTACGATGAGCTCCCCACCATATTGCAGGCATTGTTTGAAGATAAATATTTAACAAAGGAATATTTTGTGTTTCTTCAATATTTAAATCAATTTATTTAATAAAATTGACAATAAATCCTATACCATTAAAAGTAGGGAAGTCATGTACCCCAGTGCCAATCCAACAAACATAGTGAATGATTGCACAAATATGTCCAAAGTGCAACTCATGATCTCCTTGTTTCCAGTTGTCTAGCGCAAAATCTAAATTGACTTATGTGCTCTGAACACTCCTCCATCTAATAGAACCATATGTTGTAGGATTGATATATTCTTCTCTTTTTCTCATAGTGAGCTAATATATTTGATCCAAAAGCTTATGCTATTCTTTTCCATCTATAGCTTTTGTAAACCTTGGGCCTTGATACAGATCCATTTGATATATAACACGAACTCTGTCTACTTCAAAGGTCATTGCCTGTCGCTTGAGACCAATAACGACATAGATATAAAATGCCCTATCTATCCCCAATAAATATAGATACATATATTTATCACCCATTATATCTATAAACCCAAAATACACATATGTTTTCACTCCTACAATTTCAACTTCAACATCCTCTAAACATCTGATGGGAAGAATATAATACTGGTTAGCCATACATAATTGGATCCAAGAGAACATCAACTTGGGTTTTCCCAATGCCTCCCAAGTTTTTATCAGCATGATATTGACATCAAAACCCAAATCCAACATAGAATATTTAATCTAAAATACTTCAATTTAGGCATCAACATGAAATTATCTTCCTGTTATTCTCTTATTCTCACAGACACACATAGAGTGTCATTCAGGGAGATTCACAAAAATAGGCCCTGTTGAGAATTCCTCATCCTTAAAAATTTCCTTGAGCTTCTTACGTAGTTAGAAAAATAATTATTCATCATTTATAATATACAAAAATAATTTAAACCACTCCATGATGGGTTGAGATGTTTCCTACGAAAGTCTAGGACTCATTTGGACTCTAGGAATAAACCAAATTCTTAAAGATTTATGCTACATCCTTGAATTGTTATTTTTGTTGGTTGGAATCATAAGACTTCTTTGGTGGTCTCCTTATCTCCTCCAATACTTTTTCCTCCACTGATAATATTAATGTTAGATGTTAGAGTTGGTTCAGGTGATTTAGGTTCCATGTTGATCAAATTTTCTCCTATTTTCTAGTTACACTCTTCCCAATGAGCGATCAGTTTAGGACAATCTTCAGTTGCATGTGTATTTACTCGACACTGATAAAACCAAGGCCTTCTAGGTATTTGACATTGGCGGGAAACATGGCCCTCTTGATCATGGTTATAAAAATGGATCGGGCCTATTCCTCCAGTTTTTCTCCCCTTGGATTTCCTCCTCCTCATCCTCGAGGGGCTTCGTTGATTCATAATGCAATACTATCAAGGAGATAAACCAGAGCATCCAAAGCTCTGCATTGATCTGTATCATGAGTTGAGGACCCACAAAACTCACAAAACATGTTATTTGGTACATTTGAATACTTCTGCAAAATAGGAAAAAGATAAGGTGGATGTACGTAAGTATGACAAATATAATAGTATTCATTTGTATGTGTACCTTGTTGATTAGGGAACACATGATTGAGTATGTCCTTAATATAGAGCATTTTTAGCAACTTGCACAATCTTGTGGTAGGTTTTGGAATTAGGGGAATTTTGAGTTATAAAATGGGCCTCCTAAGGAAATTATAAAATACTAGTGGAAATAATAAAATAAGATTAGATTACATTATCAAATTTTAGAGGGTTAAAGGAAAAAACTACTTTTTCAACTCGTATTTTCAACTTATCTCCCTATGGGTTTCCTCAAATTTTGAGTGGGAACACTCGTTGGATATATAATTTGATTCGTCATCCAATGTGTACCCGTGTTTCATGCTTTTGATGGACCATACTACACAAAAAATGAGAAATACATGAAAAACATGATTGCAATCATGTTTTTTCATGTATTTCTCATTTTTCATGTAGCAGGGTCCATCGAAAGTATGAAACATGGGTACTCCTTGGATGAGGAATTAAATTTTGCATCCAACGAGTAATCCCGCTCAAAATTTGAGTAAAATATTAGGGATATAAGTTGAAAATACAAGTTGAAAAAATAGTTTTATTATTTTATTATTTTTTAATCATTTTAATTTTTTACCCCAAAAATGGTGAATCATCCCCCATGGTGGACATCATCATATTGAATCCTATTGGCTCTTATAAAGTTTATTTTGGTTGTACATTTTTCTTAGGATTCCCATTTTAGACCTCAAAAGTTTTCTAATGTGGATCGAAACTCATAGGCATAGTAGATGGCCCCAGACCCCTCAATTGTGGAGAATTGGTAGCATGATGCCCCTAAACATATAAATTAGTGCACCATACTCGAGGACATAAAGGTCATGTTGCATGCATATCCTTAAATATTTCTATCAATAAAAAATTTTATGCTGTAATCCAAAAATGGTATGATAACTGGAAGCAACGCCTCCCCTATGTTCATGAGGGTATCTCGCTATTGCTTCAATCTGCATTTCTTTCTCAAGTGCATATTGCAACATATCGATATCACACTTCGTTAAGGGGGTTCGAGTTAAAGGAAACAACGCTTTAATGAATTAATCTCTTTGGTGATTAGGATCAATCAGATAAATTAATTTTCCAATCACATCCTTGAATCGTTGCATGCACTCCCATGCAGTTTCTCCTTCACATTGTTTAATATCCCACAATTTAGGATAGTTCTTATTGGTTTGTCTAGGGAAGTTTAAACTCTCGAATAAATTTATTTTTTAAATTCATCAAGAGTAGGATTCTAAAGCAATGCATACCATTTAATAAACCACATGAGTTCCCTCTCCCTTAGAGTAGTATGAAATTCAATAAATTTCGTAGCACCTGGCGTCTTTCTAGCCCTCCAGATGGCTTCACATATATACCAATGTTGTTTTACATCCTCATTCCCTCAACCCAAAAATTTATGGTACTGAGTGAATGAACCTGCTAATTTTATAACCATTATAGCTTGACTGATTGAAATAAATATAAATCCTTATGAATTAGGTTGTGAAGAAATTGAGATATTTGTCCACATACCACCACTAAAACTACTAGAAATACTAGTTGTGTATGCACGATGGAATTTCTTGAATTTTAATTTCTTATTTAACTTTGAAACAAAAAAAGAAGGATTCTGATAAAGTAATAAGGGGAGGTTAGGGGGAGGAATACCCATATTACCAATTTTCGGACTGCTACTTGAAGGAGATCCATTATCTTTAGAAAATAGTCTTCGCATCACAAAATGCATTTCATCATTAAGACGAGTACTCTGGCCTATGACTGCAACTGACTATCTAGGCACTTATGGTGTCTTAACTACATCATATTCACGGTGGGTTCCATTTATTCCATTCATATTTCCTACAACACTACTTCCAACACATCCTATTTGGCTAGAATTCAATGCAGTACTAGCTTCTGTACTTCACATTCTGAGTTGATTTTCCCTTCTTTCCACAACCTTGGAGTACTTGAAACCTCTCCTATTTGGTGTAATTCCCTCTGTCATATTCAAATTTACGAAAAATTCTATTCCCACCACACATAAACTATTTATGCTCTTCTATTTTCCCTTAGGTATCAAGTCCTCATCCACATCCATCACAATATACCTTCATCCTCCACAACTGAGTAGCACCTCTCCCTAAACCCTACCCCCAATACCTAGGGTTTTAAGGTACCATATTAGTTTCTTGGAATTAAAGTAAGTTTTCTTCTACCATAAGGATTTTAATCCACAAGGGGGGTTTCCTTCAACAATCTTCCCCACAACCCATACGTGAATACTGCTTCAACTTTGGAAAAGAACTGGTGATATAATGCAACAAATTCAATGATATAGATTTCTACAGTTGCTTGCACCCAAAAGTTGACAACTTTGTTTAACTTAGTATATAACCAATGAAACTCAACTATATCATCGATAGTCTAGGTTTGATGGAGTTTGAGATGGTTTCCAACTCCCACTTTGATTTGCAATCGATGCATCCAGTTGTGAATTTCTTCAGGAAACTTACACTAGAAATTTTTTTACTTATCGTAGAAGAGTTCTTCATATAAAATTTTCTCCTTAACCCACTCTAAATTATTTTGTCTTATCTTAGCTTGTTGTAGAAAAAATGAGTTGATATTCTCATACCACCATTCTTGAATATGTCCTTTGAGAATCCTCAACACCATAATCTAGATACCTTCAAAATACATGGGTCCCAACAACGGAACCATTTGTTGGCACAAAAGAAAACTTGGTAGACCTAGGGTTCGACCTTTGGTTTCCAACAAAGGGCTCCACTGTATTCTAACGCATCGTCAACCCTTTCATTCCTCCGTGATGGAGAAAGGTCTCACCCGAGGCCTGCCAAGACAATTAAGATAAAAGGGATCGAAAATAAATATCAAGGATTAACTTATCACACAAAGAGTTCATGACATGATACATCAATGGAATACTTCTTCAGGAACCATTATACAATTAAAATGAATACTAAAGGAATAAAAAACACTTCATATAAGAAATTTTTAAATGGGCCTGTCCAAATCAATCATTCCATTCACTCATGCATAGAGTTACCCTACAACACTTAATTATATTAATAAGATAATACCATTACATTATGGATCTACATAGAGCACAAGATATTTAGAACATATATCAGAGTGAGGCTCAATAATATTAATTTAAAATATATGCATAGTCACAAAAGTAAATTAGGTATTCAATCTAGTAGCACCTTGGCATAGATTGGGAAAATCTCTCTTAACCCATTCTCCGTAGGCCTTTTATAGATTTTCCTCCTTGATCCCACTCACTTGATTTGGTCAAATTTTTCCACTTTGATCTGGCCCAAATTAAAAAAAAAAATGGGAGCTTTGGTCCCTGTCATATCAATTCATCAGCGGGTGAATCCTTATTCTTTGTCTTCTGCGAATCCTAAGATAATTTCTTTCAACTCTTTACTTGTCATTGACCTTTTTTTGTTCTCAGCTTCCATCTTGTTTGATCACTTACTTTTCTGCTTGCACTGGTCATTCACGCAACCCATTTGTGAATAAAATTTAATCAAAATTCATCCAAAAATGAATGACCCAATATTCCCCAACCATAATCCATTGACTCGTCCTTGAGTCAATCTTCTGACTGCACACTCAGCTTTGCCTATGGCTATGCTACCTCTGTAGACACTTGCTCTAACTATTTTTTTACTTCATCTGCTCTCTTCTTTGCTTTGTTTCCTTCAAACAAAGGACCCAATAGTTGCTAACCTTGGGAACACCAAGCGAAGGAGGAATTAGTACCTACAATATGTGGCTCTTCATTGGCTAATGAATATCTTGTTGGGCTTAGTATTAAGGGATAATTAAGTGTAGAAATACAATATTTTTCTTCCCTTGAATATATCAAGAGGATGCTTAGGAATAAAAGTTTTTTTCTTGGATAAGATTGAATCCCACTTGGTGCATGTGGAGAGCCATATTGTTTATGATTCGAATGTTGGGGACTTGATGGATCCTCCCAGTTCCAGTGAGAGGGTTCCAATAAATATTTTGTCTTCAGAAAATGACAGTGAGCATGGATGGTGGGTGGTGCAGTATGGTGGTTTCTTGATGGTTATCAGTCCATTTTATTCATGGTACTTGTTATCCTTTTGGTCTTCTGGGCATGTTAGGACATGTTGGTCTTGACGTTTCAATTTTTCATGGTGGCTCTATTCGATTTGTTGGACACTATTTATTTATTTTGAAATATTTTTTATCTATAAATGGTTGGACGTGGCACCTTTGTTTTAATTTGGATGCCTTTGCTGGTTCTAGGAGCACTTTGTTGGGAACTTATCACTTCTTTTGGAAATATTTGGTGTTTAGAAATGGAGAGTTGTGACACTTCAGTCTCTAATTTCCTATCTATGCACTATTCGCATTATTTTTGTAAGGTATCATATGAATTTATGGTGGTATTTTATTTGGTTGAAAGTTATATGTGACGCCCATTTGTGGGAAATGTTGTTTGTATCTATGTCTGGAATAGTTAGGTAGAGAGACGTGCCATCCTTGGCCTTGATATTCATGTAATCTGGTCATCAAAATCTTTTGTGACTCTAGATAGCATGATGAGGTGTTTTTTTACCCTCAATGATCAAGTTTTAAATCCATGCAAATCATTTTTCCTTGTAATACAAAGTATTGATTAAAAAAAAACAAATATTAAGATTATTTATAGTTTATATTCAAATATATAAGTTAGTGGTTTAGATTCATATTAATTCCATATTTACCAAGTGACAAGAGGGATCAATTTCTTAAGATGTAAACCTCCTTCAAAATGAAAAGAGATTTGATCCCTCTCAGTACTTGGTTCCACAGTTAATATTGATTTACATTGGTTTACTCCCCCCCTTTAAATAGGATATATTCCACATGAATACCATGGCTCACTACCATGGGTTCGCGTAAACCTCGATCTCAAAATCCATCGATAACTTGACCAAGTTAATTTTACCTTAACTACTCAACAAAAATTAATAAAAATAATAATAATAATGTAGAATTTTGTTATTGTTTTTATTATTTTAGTTTGAATTTATTTTTATTTTAACATAAGATTATTTTTTTAATTTTTATTTTGGATGAATCAAAATATTTACAATACATAAGAGTACAATGTCTCTACCATACTTGGCAGAATAAAGTCATATTTTTATACCATCCTCCATCCATCTTAACTTTGGATCTACCAAGTGTTAAGAGGGATCAAATCCCTTGAAATACAAACCTATTTTAAAGTCAAAATATATTTTATCCATCTAGGTGCTTGGTAGATCTAGAGTTAAGATGGAACTAGGTGAGTTTAATTATTAATTATCATTATAATTATTAGTTTTATTTTTATTTTATTTTGACCTAGTCGAAATTTTTACAAGACAACACATTAAATTACAATAGCTCTACCATATTGGGTTAGAGAGCACCTCTCGGCAAAATAAAGGGGTATTTAATACATATGTAATTGATGGGTTAAAACTAATTAAAATTGACTTTGTCAACAAAACACCTCTTAAGAAGGAAATAGGAAGAGAGTAAAACACATGAAGAGATGTCTCAAAATTGGTCTAGCTACATGTAATGGTTCTCCTTAATGAAATTCTTCTTCTTCTTCTCTCTCTCTCTTCATTTTTTCTGTTGTCTTTAATTTATGCATTTTCATCACGGTTCTTTTTTTTTTAAGTGGAAAATACCCTTATATTTTATATGAGGAATACATATGTTCATTCTTAGTCATATGAGGAATATAACATAAAAAAACATTCTTAACCCTATTAAAACATCATTAATCATGTAAAACCATGGCCAAACATGTCCAATCCATAGATAATCATGGTCAACCAATTTCAACTATATTTAAACACAATCAACCATAAGTAAACACTTTTATACATAGCCAACCATAGAAAAATATTGTTAACTATAGTCAAACATGATCAATTATAGTCAATTCATCTCAACCAAAGTAAATCATGATTAAATATGTCCAACCTTAGTTGAACATGTTAAGCCATAGTCAAACATTATCAATCGTTGTAAACCATGGTCAACCATATTCATTTAAAATAAACCATAATCAACTATTACAAGTATAATCAACCATTTACTACAAGAAAAAAAGACATTAGTGAGGGGTGAAAAATGTCACCATAAACTCATTGGTGAGGGTCAAAAGAGCCTTTTTCACCAAAAACTAAACGTCACCAAAGGTGGCGTCGCCGAAAGTATAGGTGTTGTGGTGACATTCAAGTTCCGTCACCAATAATTATTTATAATGATGGATAGTGACAGTCACCATTTCATATGAGCAATGGTGATGGACAATAGCCTCCGTCACCAAAAAAATGATCGTCACCAAAAGTGGCATCACTGAAAGTATGTGTTTTGGTGACATTCAAGGTCCGTCACAAATATTTATTATAATGACAGATAGTGACCCTCACCATTTCATATGAACAACAACATTTTTTTATGATGGACCTTTCATGGCTGTCATTATTAGTGCATATATATGGCGACGTTCGTTGACTATCACCATTTCATATTTGGTGAGGGTTAGAAAATGTCATCATAAGCTCATTGGTGACATCAAGGTCTATCACGAATAATGACTATAATGGAAAATAGTGACCTTCATCGTTTCATACCAACAACAACAATTTATGGTGATGGACCTTTCATGGTCGTCACTATTGATGCATGTATATGGTGCCGTTCGTTTTAATAATTCTCTGTTTTAATAAAACAAGTTTCTTTGTGGCTTTATTTATTTTTTGTTCTATCTTTTTTTTCTGACATTCTAATTTTGCAGATCTTGTCAGATCCATTTCATTTTTTTAGATCTTGGGGGCCTCCCCCCAAGAGGCAATGGTCCCCATTGTGTGAAGTTCCCTCCTGAAAAGCATTTGTTGAATATGAAGAGCCACTAAAGAGAAGGGTTTTGTGTAGTTAACCCATAACCGTGATGAAGGAAGATCTGAGGATAGAGATACCCTGTAATGCTTGTGACCAACTGTGATATTGACAGTGTGTGGCCTAGAAAATGGACTTCGATGAAGTGTGAGTTTGTGGATGAAATGAAACCATGAAAAACGAAGATCCGAGGATCTGTAATGCTTGTGACCAACTGTGTGACTAACAGTGTGCGACCTAGCAAATGGACTTCAATGAAAAAGATTTTGTGCGGTTGACCCATAACCGTGATGCTGATTGTTGATGAAGTAGCAGGTGCCTACATAGCTTGGGGTGGGAGGGAATGTCTCCAAATAACCCAAGATGAACACTGATATGATGAAACTGATGAATGTGAAGCAGGTGCCTGCTAAAGCGGGGCAGGAGGGCACGTCTCCAAAGGGAACTCGCTCCGAATGCTGCTCCAGATTTAAAATGAGCACAACTCCATCAATATAACTCAGAATATTTATTATAACCTATTTTTGGAAATGGAATGATCATTATGCATCTTTTCATGTGTTTGAAACCACTATCTGTAGACACTAGACTCTTAGATTTGCACTGGAATTGTTTCGCTGTCACAAAATTTCTGAAAAAAATAGTTGATTTTAAATCAACGATAACTCCCACATCTGGACTCCGATTCGACCGATTTTTTTTTGAACTTGGTTGATTTTTCAAGAGGAGCTCAGATATATATCCATTCTTCTGAAATTTTTCACTAAAAATTGTGAAAAATGACAGGAGAGTCGCCGCCCATGAATTGTCATCAGAAAAATTGCTTCAACATTGCTGATTTTGAATCAGTGATATCTCCTTCATCCGAACTCCAATTTGGCCAATTTTTTTTTTTTGAATTTGAGTATTTTTTCGCAAGGAATCCAGATCTGGTCTTTTTTTTTGTAAATTTTTCACTAAAAGTTTCAAATCTGATCTGAAAACTCATCGGTCAAAAAAGTTCATGGATTTTGCTGAATATTGCTGCAAAGCATTGAAACTGAAATATGTTTCAAACCCTCATTCCCATGGAGGCATAACCTGAATTTGATACCACTAATATGGATCTTGGGGGGAGGCCCCCAAGATCTAAAAAATTGAAATGGATCTGACAAGATATGCAAAATTAGAATGCTAGAAAAAAAGAGAGAACACAAAATAAATAAAGCCACAAAGAAACTTGTTTTATTAAAACAGAGAATAATTGTAGAAGCTACATTGTGGTGGACAATCTGTCCTTTTACAAAGTGAGGCTTGTTATTTATAGCCTTTTTTGAGATAGAATACCATAGGTGGATACCATGGGCCAATACTATGGGTAGATACCACTTACAATACCATGGGTAAATCCCATGTGTGGATGAATACCATGGGTGGATACATACCATGGGTCACTTACAATACCATGGGAGAATAAATATCATGGGTGGATGAATACCATGAGTCGATGCCATTTACAATACCATGGGTAAATTCCATGGGTGGATGGATAACATGGGTAGATGAATACCATGGGTTGATGCCATTTCCCATTCGGATCATCGTTGGATCTTCACCATTTCATTAAGAGTCGAAAATGTCACCATAAGCCCATTGGTGATGGTAAAAAGAATCTTCGTCCCCAAAAACCGATCGCTACCATTCCATATGAATATTAGGGCACGATGGAATTGAACCACCAACCTCCTGCTTGTAAAGCAGGTGCTCTTCCATTGAGATAACACCCTTTAAAGAATTACATTTTCAAAATTATATCTTGAAACTTTATATATTTTAAGTTCTACAACTTTCAATAAATTAAAGTCTCGACAATCTTATACTAAACAACCAAAACATCATCGAAGCTGTAGGTCCCTACCTAATGGTTATGGAAGTTATGAAAAGTGGGGGGAGGGAAAAATAGTTACGTATAAGAGAATCAATATGTTAATTTGAATACTCAATTAGAATTGAAACTCTGAAGACATTTATAACCTACAAATGTCATATAACTTGCAAATGCACCAAATATTGCAAAGGAAATGTCATAAGTGGATAACACATGGAAGAAGAGCATTGATGAAGACATAAGAAATAAATTACAGGTTGAAAGAAAAATCTCAATGTTGTTGTTGTTGGGTGACTGTTTTATAATTGGGACCTTTGTCTTTCCTTTATCACGCAAATATTCAAATTAAAAATTAGGAATTTTAGATATCTGAATGATATATAAACTTTTGTGCAAATGTAACAAGGATCTCCAAAGAACCACAAGGAATATATATATATATATATATATATATATATATATATCCCCTTCACATAAAGCGACATGCAATTTGGAATTTCACAAGTCCACATTCAAAGCATGACAACAACCAACAAATAAAAAAAAATGAAACTTATCGCAGTAAGAGTATCTCTTTTCAATAGTGAATACCAAACAATAACACAGTTATTAGTTCACTTTAAGACTGCAAAACATTGGAAAAAAACAATGTGTTCAATTATCTGCGAGTAAAAAATGAACTTAATTCTAATGAAGTAAAAGAGTTGATACTAAATCACAGATAAAAATGACCAACAACAATGTAATTTTTTTTTTTCAACAACACACTCCATCACTAACTTCCATGTCTAGAAATCCATATTTTGCAGTATTTAACAACCTCTTTTGAAGGAAAACCCAGTGAATAGACTTCATAAGTTTGAACTAGAAAATACATAAAACATGGAATTGATGAATTTTAAATATGGAGACAAAAACTAACCCTTGACTCATTTTTATCTTTGCATATTTGCATCTAGAGGATGGTGCCTTTCTCATTGTGTTGGAGAAGAAAAAGATGACAAATATAATTTTTTGTTTAGTCTTGATCCACTTGTCTTCACCAATATTTTGAGTTGTTGGATTCTAGACCAACAACTAAAAATATTGGAGAAGAGAAGTGAAATATATATATATATATATATATATATATATATATATATATATATATATATATATGCTGTGTGAGAGAGACAGAGACTTCAGCTTGCTAAAGTGAACATGTAGCTCTTGAAAGCTCCAACAACATTGGAGTTGCACGTTATCTTGAAGGTAGATTTGCATGTCAAAAGTTGGTGTTTCTATAATTGGTGCATGCATCATTCATTGTATATACTATATATATCATAAACATCTATTTAGACAAGATTCCTAGTGTTATTTCTTTTTGAGATGGTTCTAAACTCTTAATGACAATAAAAATAGTCAATAAGGGCATATCAGATGATAAATAATGAGTTTGTCCATATTACATGGACCATCTTGTAGGAAAATTTTGGAAAATGTTCTGGGAGGCATGATTTTTTGAAAAAGCAAAGTATGACAGCATCAAGCTCTCATTATTTGTGAATTATTAAAAGCCCACCCATAAAAATATGAATGAGCGATTTGAAGGACAAAAAAGTTGAAAGGGGTTAACAATTTCTCTCTATTTTATTAAGTCAAAAGGTTATTATATATCCTAACATGTTTTGGTCCATTTTTTTAGTAGCAAGGACATGTATACCTACCCATCAGATATTCCAATAGGTCATAAGGTTCCTAAATCAATTGTTCCCAACTAGTCTGAACTAGGCACTTGAATGGGCATTGTTAGGTCTAAAATAGGAATACCTTGAAGGGATTGAAGGACATTCAAAGGCATCCAGCAAGGGAGGTAGAAATAATCAAAGGATCTAGTTGGATTCTAGACCAACAACTCAAAATATTGGAGAAGACAAGTGAAAGATATATATATATATATATATATATATATATATATATATATATATATATATATATATATATATATATATATATATGTTGGGAGGGAGAGAGAGAGAGAGAGACTTCAGCTTGCTAAAGTAAACATGTAGCTCTTGAAAGCTCCAACAACATTGGAGTTGCAGGCTATCTTGAAGGTAGATTTGCATGTTAAAAGTTGGTCTTTCTATAATTGGTGCATGCATCATTCATTGTATATACTATATAGATCATAAACATCTATTTAGACAAGATTCCTAGTGTTATTTCTTTTTTAGATGGTTCTAAACTCTTAATGACATTAAAAATAGTCAATAAGGGCACATCAGATGATTAATAATAAGTTTTTCCATATTACGTGGACCATCTTGTAGGAAAATTTTGGAACATGTTCTGGAAGGCATGATTTTTTGAAAAAGCAAAGTATGACAGCATCAAGCTCTGATTATTTGTGAATTATTAAAAACCCACCCATAAAAATCTAAATGAGCGATTTCAAGGACAAAAAAGTTGAAAAGGGTTAACAATTTCTCTCTATTTTCTTAAATCAAAAGGTTATTATATATCCTAACATGTTTTGGTCCATTTTTTGAGTAGCAAGGACATGTATACCTGCCCATCAGATATTCCAAGAGGTCATAAGGTTCCTAAATCAATTGTGTCCAACTGTTCTGAACTAGGCACTTGAATGGGCATTGTTAGGTCTAAAATAGGAACGCCTTGAAGGGATTGAAGGACATTCAATGCCACTACTATGACTGTTCTCCAAATAAAGGTACAGATGTTTCAGGTCCCAATTAATTTTGGATTTGTTATTCCATGATTGCAAATGTATATCTAGCACATGGCAGACCATCAATATGTATTGTATAAATTATATAACTGATATGTTATACATCTAATATTCTCCTGATCACACACTATTTGACTTCATGCACAATACAGAATCTCTTCTACTATTGATCATTACTTGCGGAAATAAAATTAATTGCATGCACACATTAAAACCATAAAAAAATCACACATATGAACACAGTAATTTATGGGAAATCTTAAAGGTGAAAACCCCCAACTATCTGTATATTATATGTCATATAGATCATGTAAAAATCATCATACAAAGCTACTCACAAGCTCTCAGTACAATCTCCAATTTCTACACACTAATCAAGTCCGATCTAGCAAATCCCATGCACCGATCACTGCCACCTGCTAGCCTGCCTCTACTACGCAATAACTACTAAAGAATGGCTTTGAATGAACTCGAATTGGTCCAGCCTTGCTCACGTAATCCTCATTGGCATCTCCAACCACTGTGTGTTGCAAATCACGCAACACTATAGTCACAACTGATAGTCACACTGCTCTTTCACCTACCTCTTCACTAGTCTCCACTGAAATTGTCCATGCACTGTAGTTAACTGATGTATTCTTCAGTTGATTAATGAGTTAATAATTAGTGAATTAATTAATAATTAATCCACACCACTCTCACTAGTGTATCAATCAGTTAGAATAGATACAACTAGCTCAACTATGTTTAACTAAGTTAAACTGAACACAACTCCACCAACTACCTCAATAACTCCATCAAACTCTGTCACATGAGTTCTAACTGAAGTCTCCACTTAACCCTCAGGAATAGCGTAATTCCTTCTGTCAGCTCCTGTGCCACATTTGTGCACTTAACTGAAGTGCTCCAAGAGAATAAGATAATGTTTATAGTCCAAATATTATTAAGAGCTAATAATATTCGACATATCTATTTTTAGACTGGCAATCTAAAAATAGATTCCGCCCAGTATGTCTAAAAGTAGAAGTCCATATATTTTTCCAACTTGACCAACCATCCACAAATAGCATCCTGCAACTCATAGAATATGATCGACATGTCTAAAAATAGACATAGTCTAAAAATAGACTTGCGCCAAAAATAGCCTGTGGGCCCACTTAGTGAAGGCGACTCTTTTCACTAAGCTCATCATCTTGTTGCAATCTCAACACTCCCTCTTAACAAGATAAGGATTATCTGCCACCCTGATCCTACCCCTGTGGTATTCGAATTTGCTCCTGGTGAGCGCCTTCGTC
Source organism: Pinus albicaulis (assembly GCA_034641835.2). Taxonomy (NCBI): domain Eukaryota; kingdom Viridiplantae; phylum Streptophyta; class Pinopsida; order Pinales; family Pinaceae; genus Pinus; species Pinus albicaulis. The sequence goes on from CM076575.1 coordinate 1,039,888,649, forward strand.
AAGATATCAGCATCCCGATCCTATGTAGGAATGTAAGAAAGTAACATGATCTTCCGCTGCACACAATATTTGATATGATGATATCGGATGTCAATGTGTTTAGATATATCGTGAAATATGTTGAATTCTTAGTTAAACTGAGAGGGGGGGGGTGAATCAGTTTAACACATATATGAGCTTTTTAAATTTTTCATCAGCTAATTTACAGCTTACTTTTATAATCAACCTTAGTACATGAACAGTCTTAATATGATGTGGCAAGTATTAAATTAATGTGACTTCAAACTTATTATGAGAGCAGCAAACATTAAGCAAATTTGGTAAATCATCCCAGTACACAGACAACACAGATAGAGACAACAGATTTAAGTGGAAACCCATAAAGGGAGAAAACCACATCTTATTATTGTTGTGATGCAAAGGCAAGCTCCAACTCCCTCTCACCACTGTTTTTCCATAGGCACCGACCTACAGGAGGCACCAACCTCAATTCTGCAAGCTACAACTTGCAAGGAAGCTCCAAGTCCCTTCAATTTTCTGCAGGCACCAACCTACAGGAGGCTCCAACCTTAGTCAGCTACAACTGACATCTATCAAGCTTCAACTTGATAGGGAAGCTCCAACTTCCTCAATTTATCAACCGGAATGTTTGCTGATTTACCTCAGATATCAGCTCTGATCTATAGCATCTCTTTCTGCTCTTCTTTTCTTTATCTTCTCTGCCTCAATCTTTTATACTCTGCATTCTCTACATTTACTCTCTCTCTCTCTCTCTCTCTCTTCATATCAAGATGATATTATTTATATAGATTGCTTGATGACTGTTTGTTTTCCTTTAGGAATTCGAAATGGATAGTCATACCTCTTGATTTTCTACCTTCTCATTTCTTTTCAGCTCACTCAGAAAAATATAACTGTAGGTACTAACTTTAATATTACAGTGGGAATTTTGTTTTCTTCCGGAGACTTGCCAATGCATCACAAACAACAAAAATCAAAATCATTTACATTCAATTACAATGAAAACTCTAGCTCACTCATTCAGCCTCTTGGCTCGCTGCGCATTTGTCTTTTTGTTGACTGTGTCTTTGTCCCTTTCGGCTCTGTTTTTTTCCTTATTCACTGTCACAGGGTAACGACCATCTGTCATACATATGTAACTGTGCTTTTTATATCAAGCTAATTGATTCTCAGCACAATAATAAAAAGACGTTTTGATATGTGCACTGCCGTGGTGTAACTACTATGTATCTGTAACAACGCCTTTTATATATAACACAACTTCAGCTCTCGGCATAATAGTAAAAACCTGTTTAACATATAAAATGCCCTTTCGGGCCCACCATCCGAACTTTGTTTTGTGCTCCGATGCGATGAGTCTCCTCTGATGATTTCTGATTGCGATTACACCCTTTGCAATTGTTCTGATGCGATTAATCGTAATCGCAAACTTCATTAGTATGTTCCACTGCTCAGCCTTCGTGCCGATGCGATGGCCCCACACTGCATATATATATATATGTGTGTGTGTGTGTGTGTGTGTGTTTGTGTGTGTGTGTGTGTGTGTGTGTGTTCTCCAACGGAATGTAAAGACCCATGAATTCACTTTGGCGAATGCCTAGCACGCACCTCATTTTCTATAAGTGTCGACTTTAGCACAATATATAAATATATCACCATATATGCATTTTCCCCGAGTCAAGCGTTATAAACATTAATATAAGGGGTCGATTCCATTTAATCAATATAATATCATATATCCGGGCCCACTTGCCATGCTTTCCGATGCTATACATTACTCCTCGACTTCTTCCGATTGCGATTGATCACAATCGCAATTTCCATTTGAATGTATCGACATTCCAATGCTCCGATGCTCCGATTCGATCAATCACTGTTTATCGGAACTCAAATATGTATGATTTGCAGTTTATATGCCCATCGAGTCCGGGCTTCAATCAAAATCGCAAATTTTGGTTGCATTTTCTGATATGCCTATACTCTGATGCTCCGATGCGATTAGGCCGAAATTCAAATACGTGTTAATCACAGTTTATACGCCCATCGGGTTTGGGCTTCAATCGCAATCGCAACTTTTGGTTGGATGTTCCGATATTCCTATACTCCGATGCTCCGATGTGATTAGGCCGGAATTCAAATACGTGTTAATCACAGTTTATACGCCCATCAGGTCCAGGCTTCAATCGCAATCGCAACTTTTAGTTGCATATGATCCACTGCCAAGCTTTTTCCGATGCGATTGATGAGGGTCCCACCATATAAGGCTTTTTCTTTTGATAGAACCTTTGGTTCTTTAGATCTCGCGCTACATATAAAATGTATATGCTTTGGACCTTTATATATATATATAAGGCGCATCATATGTATCTCACTGCATATATATATAAGCTTCCGCTTCCGTCTTTAGTATATCCTCCAGCTGGGGTAGCGATTCTTGAAATTTTATGAAGGGGGGGTGTCCCACTATACTTATATAAAGTATTGCATATATATATATATCTGTGTGTGTGTGTGTGTGTGTGTGTGTGTACTTTGCCGCTTCAGCCTTTAGTCTATCTTCCGGCTGGGGTAAAGATTCTCGAAATTTTCTGCTCGCTCTGTCTCTGCCTCTGCTGTTCGACCATTTCATCTCGACCTCTACCTCTAGCTCTGTCTTTGCCTCTGCCTTTCTGCCTCTAGCTCTGCCTCTACCCCTAGCTCTACCTTTGCCTCTACCTTTCTGCCTCTACCTTCGCTATGCCTCTGCTGCTCTGCCTCTGCCTCTACTGCTTAACCGTTTCATCTCTTCCTCTGTATTCGCTGCCTCTGCTGCTCGACCTCTGCCTCAACTGCTCTCTGTAAATATTACCTACTGTCTTCTGCTATTGTTCTTTGTCTGTCTCTGCATCTGCTGCCTTCTTTTCCATCAATGACAATATTTCCAGCAGTCTCCCCATTTGGAATAGATGGCAATACACTTTCTTTGTTTGCCTTTTAGGATCCTTTCTCCTGTTGCTTTCTCTTCCTCCCCCTTTGACATCAATGGCAAGGGGTTGCACATCTCGTAGCGTAGATTCTGTCCTTTAATTCTTTGATCCTGAGGACCTGTTTCATGCTTCCTTTGCTGGCTGATCTCCCCCTCGAATGATATTTTCGTTTCTATTCACCCCCTGAAACTCTGCTCTTTCTTCATATCAAAGAGTAGCATCTACAGATACTACCCCTAGTCTATTTCTCAAATATTCAAATGGTTCTCTAGCAAGCGGTTTGGTAAATATATCTGTTGTCTGTTCTTTTGTTGGTACATACTCCAGTTTTACTATCTTCTGAGCCACTTGTTCTCGGAGAAAATGATACTTGATTGGGATATGTTTAGTTTTTGAGTGAAGCATAGGATTTTTAGATATACTTATAGCACTTGTATTATCACATTTGATTGAGATAGGTTCATCAATGCTTACCTTCATGTCTTGGAGGGTTTGCTTCATCCACATGACTTGTGTACAACATGTTGTTGCTGCTATATATTTTGCTTCTGCTGTAGACAGAGAGATAGATGTTTGTTTCTTACTTAACCATGCCACCAGAATTTCTCCTAAATAGAATGCACCTCCACTTGTGCTTTTCCTGTCATCCACACAGCTAGCCCAATCTACATCTGTGTATGCTATCAAGGTGAAGCTTTTGCCTTTAGGATACCAAAGTCCACACTGTGTTGTTCCTTGTAGATATCTAAATATTCTTTTGACTGCCAGAAGGTGGTTTTGTTTAGGTGTTGCTTGATATCTAGCCACTAGTCCTACTGCTAGCATGATGTCTGGTCTTGATGCTGTCAGATACAGAAGACTTCCTATCATGGATCTGTAGAGTTTTTGATCTATATCAGTAGATCCATCATCAACACACAGCTTGCATCCCGTGTTCATGGGAGTTGACACAGGTTTGCAGTCCTCCATTTTGAACTTTTTCAACATTAATTTTAAGTATTTTTTCTGTGAGATGAATGTGCCTATGTTCTTTTGCTGAATTTGAAGTCCTAAGTAGAAACTGAGTTCTCCAATCATGGACATCTCAAACTCTGATTTCATCTTCTCAACAAACCCTTTTGCTAGTTCATCTTTGTTGCTTCCAAACATAATGTCATCAACATATAGTACAACAATCAGGAGTTCATTTTCATGGGATTTTATGTATAGATTGTTGTCTACTCCACCTCTCTTAAAGCCTTGTTTTTGCAAATATTTATCTAGTCTTGAGTACCAAGCACGAGGAGCCTGTTTCAGTCCATATAGAGCCTTCTTCAGTCTGCACACATAGTCTTCTTTGTCTGTTAAAGAGAAACCTTCCAGTTGTTCCATGTAGACTTCTTCTTCTAGATCTCCATTCAAAAAAGCATATTTTACATCCATTTGATATTTTTTGAAGTCTTGGTAGCATGCAAAGGCCAGAAACATTCTGATGGCTTCCATTCTGGCTACAGGGGAAAATGTTTCATCGAAATCAAGTCCTTCAATTTGTGAATATCCTTTGTAGACAAGTCTGGATTTATTCCTGATTACCTGTCCTTCCTCATTCATTTTATTTTTGAATACCCATTTTGAGCCTATGACATTTTTCCCAGTGGGCCTAGGAACTAGTTCCCAGGTATTGTTTTTCTCAATTTGGTCTAATTCTTCATTCGTAGCATTCACCCAATACTTGTCCTTGTTGGCTTCTTCAAATCTCTTTGGCTTTATTTGTGATAACATGGCTATGTATACCTCTTATGTCTGTTCAGTTAGCTGCCTTCTTGTTTGGACCCCTACTTTCTTGTCTCCTATGATATGATCTTCAGGATGATTCTTCTGAGTGTATCTTGAGGGGGATTTCGAGCTCAGCTCTGCATCTTCTGTTGTCTTTCTTGTTTCATCATCATTTTGGTTTTCTTCTTCATGGTTGTCTAATGGACTGCAGCATTCTATATCTCTTGTATTGTTTGGAAGTTCTTCATCAAATCTTACATCAATACTTTCTACTATTTTTCGAAGAGTCTTGTTGTAGCACCTGTACCCTTTACTTTTGGAAGCATATCCTAGAAAAATCCCTTCATCTTCTCTTTCATCAAATTTCCCAAGATTTTCATCATTATTCTTTATATAACACTTGCTTCCAAAAATTCTAAAATGTTTTATTGATGCTGGATTTCCATGCCATAGTTCATAGGGAGTCTTGTCACTACTTGGCCTTAAGTGAGCTTTATTCAGGATATACACTGCTGTGTGTACTTCTTCTGCCCAGAAGGTTTGAGGAATATTACTCTCTTGCATCATGGCTCTGGAAATTTGTTGAACAAATCTGTTTTGTCTCTTTGCTACTCCATTCTGTCGAGGTGTCCCTGCAATAGTAAATTGTTGTTTTATGCCATATTCATTGCATAGATCTGCAAAGTCATAATCTGTGAATTCACCTCCTCTATCCGATATGATGCATTTTAGCTTGCATCCTGTCTGATTTTCTGCTAATGCTTTGAATATTTTGAATTTGTCCAGAGCTTCCAATTTATTCTTGAGAAATGCAACCCATGTCATTCTAGAGAAATCATTTATTATCAGCATGAAGTAGGATTCTTCACTTGGTGTTTTAGTTCTTGTAGGTCTGCACAGATCCATGTGCACAAGCTGGAGTGGTCTTCTTGTTGATAACTCATCTTTGGCCTTAAAGGATGTGCGGGTCTATTTACCCAATTGACAAGATTTGCATATGGTATTAGAAGGCCTTTTTATTTCAGGCATGTCTCTGACCACTTTCTTCTTGCTCAGTTTGATGATATGATCGAAGCTGAGATGTCCCAATCTCCTATACCATAACCATGACTCCTCAATTTTGCTAAGATGGCATGCTTCATATTCCTCTTTCACGATGTAAACATTGCTCTCTGTTCGAACACCTTTGAGCAGAGTCTTACCTGTGGTGCTTGATCTGAATTCACAGTCTTGTGCTTTGAAAAGAACTTCGCAACCTTTATCACACATTTGACTAACACTCAGCAAATTTGCTTTCAGCCCATCTACAAATAGTACATCTTGGGCCTTACCTCTGCCATTATCTAAGCTGACTGAGCCCTTTCCCTTGACTTTTCCTGATTTATCATTGCCAAAAGTAACACTACCAGTTTTGTTTTCATTAAAAGTTATAAATTTTCTCCTGTCTCCAGTCATATGTTTTGAGCAGCCACTGTCCAGATACCATTGGCTTTTAAGATCTTGAGCAGTTAGAGCCAGGTAACACTTATTCTCCTTGTTTTTCCACTGGAGGCATCCTTTTGTTTGGTGTCTTTTGTGAGATGATGAATCACATCCTTTCAGAGGAAATTTGGAAGGCATATGTCCAACTTTATTGCATACACAAAAATTGATCATAGTTTTTGTATAATTGTGAGTATGAACAGAATTTCTTTGATTCATAAACCTCCTTGAGGTGTTGAACATCAATCTTTGTCCATAATTTCTACATTCAATAATTTTATGGCCAAATTCCTTACAATAAAAACATTAACCATAGAAATTATTTGCATACCTGATGTAAGGTTGTTTTCTCCATTTGTTTGCTTGAGACAGTCTCTTCACTATTTGCATCTTTTGTTGGTTTGAATTACTCCTCCTTGTATGACAATATGTAGCAATGTGTCCCAGCTTGTGGCAGACATAACAGGTGGTATTCTTCATAGGAGGAAAGAATCTCCTTTGATGGTTTCCAAATTTAACATACTCAGGGGTCTTAGTATTTATTACATTCTTTGTTATTAGAGGATTTTTCTGGGTTCTGTCTCCTTCCTTACAAGTTTCTTCTTTTGTAGGAATTATTTGAGCTGCTTCATCATCCTTCTTTGCTTTTACAAAAATAATCTCTCTGTTTTCCTTTTCTTTTTTTTTACTTGATTCTCCTTCATAGCCTATTCCAGTTTTTATCATAGGATATCTTTGAGCAACCACAATTTCATTCAACTTACTAGAGCTTGTTGTTTGAGAAGAGTTTATAACCACTTTCCTTTGAGCATTTTCTAATTTCTTCCTGAGACATACTACTTCTTCTTCCAACTTTTCTTGTTCCTGATTTTTTTCCTTGATTTTCTTAAGTAACATGTCCTCTATCTTCTTGGCTTCTTCAAGCTCTATCTTTAGCTGCATAAGGGCTTCTGAATTCTGTTCTTCTCATACATACTTGAGGAGAATGTCCTTTTGTTTTCTGAATTTTAGCTTGAGTCTATCAATCTCTTCTAGAGCACTTCTTAGCTCCCCCTCAAGGTCGAATTCACCTTCTTCTTCTTCATCTTCTATTAGGAGACCTTCAAGTTCTTCTATGGCCATCAATAAAAATTTAGAGGTTCCTTCTTCACTTGAGGGTTCATCTGGATCTTCAGATGTACTGCTGTATTTTTGAGCATAGAAGGATTTTCTGCTGAACTTCTTTCCTTTTTGCTAGTTTTTTGATGTATTTTTCTTTGACTCTTGAGCCTGATTCCTTCCTTTCTTGTGAGGACAGTTAGCAGCATAGTGTCCAACTCTTCCACAGTTAAATCATTTGAAAGGAAGTTTACCTTTTTATTTACCTGAGCCTCTATCCAATTTCTTGACAAATTTTGCCTCTTCTTCATCCGAGCAAGAGCATATGTCTTCCTCTTCTTCTTTCTTCTTTTCTGTTTTAAAGGCTGCCTCCCTCGTACTTGGATTCTTCTGTGGGAGCCTCATCTCATATGTTGTTAAATTTGCAAGTAGCTGGTTCATCGTCAAGGTCTCCCAATCAGTTGTTTCTTCTATTGCAGACACCTTGGGATTAAACCTGGATGGTAGAGATCTTAGAATCTTTTGCACAATTATACTTTCTGGCATGGTTTCTCCAAGAGCTTTCATATTGTTAACAATTTCTGCAACTTTTAGGAAGAAACTGTCAATGTCTTCATCATCATTCATTTTTAAGTTCTCAAACTGGGCTCTATAGACTTGAAGTTTGGTAGTCTTTACCTTCTTGTCTCCCTCATGGATATTCTCTAGGGTATCCCACATCTCTTTGGCAGTGTCTTTGTGCATTACTTTGATAAACTCTGCCTCACACAATCCATTTAAGATGGCATTCATGGCTTTTTCGTTGGCTACAAAATCTTGTTTGGTTTCTTTCTCTGTGTCAGCATCCTTTGGGGCATATCCTAATTCCACAGCAGCCCAGACTTCTATTCCTAGAGACATTATGTATGTCCTCATTCTGATTTTCCAGAAAGCATAATTTTCACCAGTGAAAAAAGGGGCTTTATTGGTTGAGCATCCTTCTTTACTAGCCATCTTGGGAAACTTGGATCTCCTTTCAGTTGTTAAACTGGTACAAAGGAACCTGCTCTGATACCAATTGTTGAATTCTTAGTTAAACTGAGAGGGGGGTGGGGGGGGGGGGGGTGAATCAGTTTAACACATATATGAGCTTTTTAAATTTTTCATCCGCTAATTTACAGCTTACTTTTATAATCAACCTTAGTACATGAACAGTCTTAATATGATGTGGCAAGTATTAAATTAATGTGACTTCAAACTTATTATGAGAGTAGCAAACATTAAGCAAATTTGGTAAATCAACTCAGTACACAGACAACACAGATAGAGACAACAGATTTAAGTGGAAACCCATAAAGGGAGAAAACCACATCTTATTATTGTTGTGATGCAAAGGCAAGCTCCAACTCCCTCTCACCACTGTTTTTCCGTAGGCACCGACCTACAGGAGGCACCAACCTCAATTCTGCAAGCTATAACTTACAAGGAAGCTCCAACTCCCTTCAATTTTCTGCAGGCACCAACCTACAAGAGGCTCCAACCTTAGTCAGCTACAACTGACATCTATCAAGCTTCAACTTGATAGGGAAGCTCCAACTTCCTTAATTTATCAACCAGAATGTTTGCTGATTTACCTCAGATATCAGCTTTGATCTGTAGCATCTCTTTCTGCTCTTCTTTTCTTTTTCTTCTCTGCCTCAATCTTCTATACTCTACATTCTCTATATTTACTCTCTCTCTCTCTCTCTCTCTCTCTCTCTCTCTCTCTCTCTCTCTCTATCAAGATGATATTATTTATACAGATTTCTTGATGACTGTTTGTTTTCCTTTAGGAATTCGAAATGGATAGTCATACCTCTTGATTTTCTACCTTCTCATTTATTTTCAACTCACTCAGAAAAATATAACTGTAGGTACTAACTTTAATATTACAGTGGGAATTTTGTTTTCTTCCGGAGACTTTCCAATACATCACAAACAACAAAAATCAAAATCATTTGCATTCAATTACAATGAAAACTCCAGCTCACTCATTCAACGTCTTGGCTCGCTGCGCATTTGTCTTTTCGTTGACTGTGTCTTTGTCCCTTTCAGCTCTGTTTGTTTCCTTATTCACTGTCACAGGGTAACGACCATCTGTCATACATATGTAACTGTGCTTTTTATATCAAGCTAATTGATTCTCAGCACAATAATAAAAAGACGTTTTGATATGTGCACTGCCGTGGTGTAACTACTATGTATCTGTAACAACGCATTTTATATATAACACAACTTCAGCTCTCGGCATAATAGTAAAAACCTGTTTAACATATAAAATGCCCTTTCAGGCCCACCATCCGAACTTTTTTTTGTGCTCTGATGCGATGAGTCTCCTTCGATGATTTCGGATTGTGATTACACTCTTTGCGATTGTTCCGATGCAATTAATCGCAATCGCAAACTTCATTGGTATGTTCCACTGCTCAGCCTTCGTGCCGATGCGATGGCCCTGTTGGGGTTCCCATGTTTTGGCCAGATTGGCAAGACCAAAATATGAGACAACATCAAACCACTTTGGGGCCCTAGAATCTAGCCCTCCTGGACCCAGAGAGGGATCTCTCCGATAAAAAAAAGAATGATATATCTTTGAAGCTCAAAATGAGATGTTAGGCTAGGTATGAAGCACAAAGGGGGGTTTTAAATGATTTGGTTGTGAGTTGTTGGGTTGGTCATGAGATCATAGACTGAGAAAGTAATGGGAGGAAAAAGGAACAAAGCAACAGGATGTTTCAGCAAAGAGGATAGGTCAAGAAAGTGCCATCCATTGGGCTATGGAGTCATGAAAGGTGATTACATGCAACAACTAGCCAAGGCTTCCAAAGGGAAAGTCATCTAATTCTAAAGGATCTTTTCAGATTAGATGGTGGGATGGAACATTAAGGATTGAAAGTGAAAGAAGGAATGCAACCTAATTTCTGTCTATAGATCAGATCAGAGTTCATTTAACTCCAGACCTGCTTGGACATACTCAGAGGCAGCTTTCGATGGAGGGACAAAGGGGCAGCTTATAGATCGGACCAGAGGTCATCTAACTCCAAGACATCTTTAGCATGCTCCAAGAGGAAAAACAGAGAATGAGTTTAACAGAGAGGTCTTAGAAAGGCTAGCTGGTCACACAAGGATCTTAGTGGACAGGGCTAACTCTAATCCCCAGTGTTCCCAAATCTTCCAGCTTAAGCCAAACAAGAACATCTAAGAGATGATCCATTCAATTCATACATTAGAGAGCAGGCAATAACATCCACTACACTGGTTAAATTGACTGAATCAACCCTCAGATAACACATTTAGAAGAAAACATTGAGGGCAAGGAGAGCAGAGACATAGGGTACCTAACAAGGGTAAATCCTATGCCATATTTCTGATGCAAGCTAGCAGGAAGCGTAACATTATGAAAATGTAAGCACAGAGTTAGAAAACATCACCAAAATTAATAGACCAGGATCCTGTGAAATGTGCATTGATTAATTGATGCAAAACTAGTCACATACACTGAGCTCAATGGCTGTTACAATTCAAACTTACCCTCCCAGCCTACTACATAACAACTACTCTGTTAATTACTCCCAAGATTGTTCTAACATTCAGAATAAATCCCTCTAACAGCAACGACAGCAGCCGAACAACAACCCTTACAATAGTTTTCTCATGATTTTTATAACTGAAGAGAAGCGAAGGAGGTAGGTAGAAGATTAAATGAAACATTAAACTCAGAAAAGAAAGAGAGGGCCGAAGCCCATTCTATTTTTAAACTCTAAGCATTAATCTCTGGTACCATTTGGAGGAAAAAATGGTCTTCATCAGGCTTCATTTACTCCAGGTATGTCTCTGATGCATTCTGGTTTGTTGTACTCTGGTGTGTGAACAGAAAGGTAAATAAATGACGGAATGGTCTGCCATACTTGTGAAGTAAGTGCTTTGATAGCCCGAGACTGTACTTCAGGGTGGAAATTTCTTCAAGGAACATGGTATAGACTGAAAACGATATGGGCAACCCGTCCTTTCCTGAGAAAAACATTCTGCTGATGTATCTGCCCTGTATTTTGATGAAAGCAGGCTTCCTTGCCTTCCCAGGTCCTTTTCTGCACTATCGGGCTCTGCAACCTGTCTCACTGAGCTCAACAACTATGAATCATGGTGGCATTTAATTCCTGCATCCTGCAGAACACGCAACTGGAATGAAGAAAATCAATGCATATGAGAGGATGGATGGAGCGGAAGGCGGAAGAAAAGACAGTGCGGCAGCGACGGAATGGTGGCCTTCACTAAATAATGGTGACAAATGCAATGAAATGGTGAAAACTATGAATAATAGGGTTTGGTGGTAGAATGCAGTGCATACCATTAGATCGTGGTCCGGGGACGAAGATCAACGGCGGAGATCAATTGGAGGGACGGCCTTATGAAATAGAATGAAACATATATGAAACATGAGACCTTTAATGAAAACATGAAACTTTGGTTAAAAAGGAAAATACAAAGGAAATGGGCGAAAATGTTATGAAAATGTGTGGAGATGAATTTACGAGTGGGACCCAGCAGAGGCGGAGGGGCGATTAGATCTGAGTCTTCAGATCTTCAGATCCAACGGACGGCTGTGATTAACTCGGAGCATCGTAATCCGGAAAGAACAGAGGAAACACACCACATAAGTTCCGATTGTGATTAAGAAAGGGAAGCGATGAACGTCAGATCTGGCGGAGGAACGAATGGTCAGGATTAATATCAAAGAATCGTGATCGGAAGGGAACAAGCGTGACACACTTATAAGTTTCCGATTGTGATTGGGAAAGGGGAAGTGATGAGCTTAGGACCATTTGATCTGGAGGGAAGATCAACGGTGGAGAAGTGGATCAGCGGATCGCAATCAGAGGGGACACAAAGGAGCGGTGTCAAATGTCTTCCGACTGCGATTAGGCGGGGAGCGCGACAGCCGTTGGATCAGCAGGGAGATGGACGGCTAGGATTTGTTCAGAGCAATCACAATCGGGGGGGAAACAGGGGTGACACATATTAAATCTTCGATTACGATTGGGCGGAGACAGCAATGACCGTCGGATCATGGATCAAATGGATGGATGGGATTGAATCGGGAGACGGCGTGATCGGGCGATCGGGAGACGTAACTTGCGATCAATCAGAGGGGACAATGATTGGAAGGGAATTGCGATTGCGATTGACGGAAGGGAGCTACGATCAATCACATCGCAAACATTTGCGATGGACCGATCGGAGGAAAAAACATAAGTGTTGCGATTGAAAGTTTGTGACACTACACGGGTCGTCCGATCGTGATGATAGATCAACGGTTTATAATGCATCGCGAGACTTATCGTGATAAGCCAATCGCATCGGAGTTTTTAAGTTTACAAAGGAATTCGTCCCTCCGACAATCCTCCGATTGCGATTAGCGCTCAGGACTTAAGCGCTTGGTCCTGGCACTTGGGCACATGGGGGAAGTGGTTCAAGGGGCTAGCGGGAAGAGGGCTAGGCCTATTATAAGGTCGGAAAGTGGGTTTTTTACACCATTTTAGTGCATTTTAAGGCCTAAGGAGGGTAACGATAGGGGACAAAGGTAGGAATATGGATGGACAAAGGGTAAGGGTGGGATTCCAAGGGGATCTTGGTGAAATTTAGGAGGTTGATGGGGAAATTAGGGGGAACAAAGGGGACTTGGAAAAAGGGGGAAAGAGGATAAAATGGGGGAATTCTGCAGGGATACAAGGGGCGAAATAAGGCCTTTTTGAGCAAAATTTATCATTCAACTAGGCTCATTGACAATAGATTAGCAGAGGGAAACAGTCAAAGGCAGGGAACATAACAAGACTTCAAGGATGATGTGTTTTCAACGGAAATGCATTCCTTGAAGGCTTATGAAACAATCTAGCCCCTTGCTTGCTTGTCAAGGAATTCATAAGGGGCTAACAGGCCCCACACTGCATATATATATGTGTGTGTGTGTGTGTGTGTGTGTGTGTGTGTGTGTGTGTTCTCCAACGGAATGTAAAGACCCATGAATTCACTTTGGCGAATGCCCAGCACGCACCTCATTTTCTATAAGTTTCGACTTTAGCACAATATATAAATATATCACCATATATGTATATTCCCCGAGTCAAGCGTTATAAACATTAATATAAGCGGTCGATTCCATTTAATCAATAGAATATCATATATCTGGGCCCACTTGCCATGCTTTCCGATGCTATACATTACTCCTCGACTTCTTCCGATTGCAATTGATTGCAATCGCAATTTCCACTTGAATGTATCGACATTCCAATGCTCTGATGCTCCGATTCGATCAATCATTGTTTATCGGAACTCAAATATGTATGATTTGCAGTTTATATGTCCATCAGGTCCGGGCTTCAATCACAATCACAAATTTTGTTTGCATGTTCCGATATGGCTATACTCCAATGCTCTGATGCGATTAGGCCAGAATTCAAATACGTGTTAATCACAGCTTATACGACCATCGGGTCCGGGCTTCAATCGCAATCACAACTTTTGGTTGGATGTTCCGATATGCCTATACTCCGATGCTCTGATGCGATTAGGCCAGAATTCAAATATGTGTTAATCACAGTTTATACGCCCATTGGGTCCGGGCTTCAATCACAATCGCAACTTTTAGTTGCATATGATCCGCTGCCAACCTTTTTCCAATGCGATTGATGAAGGTCCCACCATATAAGGCTTTTTCTTTTGATAGAACCTTTGGTTCTTTAGATCTCACGCTACATATAAAATGTATATGCTTTGGACCTTTATATATATAAGGTGCATCATATGTATCTCATTGCATATATATATAAGCTTCCGCTTCCGTCTTTAGTATATCCTCCAGCTGGGGTAGCGATTCTCAGAATTTTATTAAGGGGGGGGTGTCCCACTATACTTATATAAAGTGCTACATATATATATATATATATATATATATATATGTATGTATGTATGTATGTATGTATGTATGTATGTATGTATGTATGTATGTATGTATGTATGTATGTATGTATGTGTACTTTGCCGCTTCATCCTTTAGTGTATCTTCCGGCTGGGGTAAAGATTCTCGGAATTTTCTACTCGCTCTGTCTCTGCCTCTACTGTTCGACCATTTCATCTTTTCCTGTTTGATAATGGCTCTACCTCTAGCTCTACCTCTGCCTCTGCCTTTCTCCCTCTACCTTCGCTATGCCTCTGCTACTCGAAATTTTCATCTGCTTCCTCTGCCTTTCTGCCTCTGCCTTCGTTGTGCCTCTGCTGCTCTGCCTCTACCTCTACTGCTCAACCGTTTCATCTCTTCCTTTGTATTCGCTGCCTCTGCTGCTCGACCTCTACCTCAACTGCTCTTTATAAATATTACCTGCTGTCTTCTGCTACTATTCTTTGCCTATCTCTATATCTACTGCCTTCTTTGCCATCAATGACAATATTTCCAACAAAATACTGGATTAACCGAGAGTTTGATGCAACTTTGATTATCACAATATATCACAGTAGGATCTAAGTGTGAACTGAACAACCTGACCAGGATCTTCCTCATCCATATAGCCTCACATGCAGCCAAATTTTCTGCCATGTACTCGGCCTCCGCTGAACTGAGTGCCACGGATCTCTTCTTCCTGCTGTACCAAGAAACTACTATCGACCCGATACTAAAAATCCCTCCAGACGTGCTCTTTCTGTCCGTTGGGCTCCCTGCCCAATCTGCATCCGTGAAGCGACATAGCTTCACCTCATTCAACTGTCTGTATCATAATCCATTTCCCGATGTGCCTCTGAGATATCTCAATACATGCTTGCCTGCCTTCCAAAAGAGCTTGGTAGGCTTAACCATAGCTTGTGAAATCTGGTTAACAACGTAGCATATGTCAGGTCGTGTATTGACTAGATACTTAAGCAACCCCATCAACTGTCGGTAAATAGTGGCATCCACTACCTCTGCCAATGTAGCATCCTCTTTCCTCCATCCACCAGGAAGAGGAGTGTCGATAGGCTTGCAGCCTTGCATGTTGAACTTCTCTAGTATCTCCTGGGCATACTTGCCTTGAGACATAAAAAATCCATCACTGCGCTGCCAAATTTCCAATCCCAGGAAATAATGAAGGAGGCCCAAGTCCTTCATCTCAAACTCCTTTGCAAGATCAGCGTTGCATGAGTGTATCAACAGTTCATCACCTGTCATAATCAAATCATCTACATAAAGTACAATGATCAGCAACTTACCCTCCACCACAATCTGGTATAGGTTCAGATCCATCTCACTCTTCTAGAATCCAAGTCCAGTGAAATAACTGTCTATCCGTTTGTACCAAACACAAGGTGCTTGTTTCAACCCATATAGCGCTCTTTTGAGCCCGCACACATGCGACTTGCTGCTGAAGATCTCGAAACCTTCGGGCTGCTCTATGTACACCTCCTCCTTAATGACTCCATTGAGGAACGTAGTCTTCATATCCATCTAATGAATTTGCCACCCCATATGCGCTGAGAGAGCAAGAATCATCCGTATGGAAGAATACCTTGTGACAGGTGAAAAGGTTTCCTCATAGTCGATCCCCTCAATATGTGAGAAGCCCCGGGAAAAAAATCTTGCCTTGTACTTCTCGACACTCCAGTCAGTTGCTTGCTTCAATTTGTAGATCCATCTCGAACCTACCACTGATTTCCCTTCCAGCCTTGATACAATCTCCCATGCACTGTTTCTGACAAACGAATCATACTCTTCCACCATGGCATCTACCCATGCAGGGTCCTCCACATCTTCCTCGAAAGAGGATGGTTTTGTCACGATACACTTGCTCATCAGAGCCATGTATCCAGTATATCGGTCAGGTTACTGTCTCTATCTGCACTGTGATGTAAGTGCTCCTACAATCTTCTCTGCATCAAGATTCAGTCACTCAGCTTCTGTAGTGTGCTTCCGCCCTCTAATGGTTGGCACTGCATGAGTGGTTTCTTCCACTCCATGAACCTCCTATTGTGGCTGATCCACATCCTGAGGCTCATCCTTAGGAACTAAAAGCTCCTCATCTACATGCAAGTGGGGCTCCCTCTCAAGCGAACACTTCATGGCTTTCTCCTCATGAAATTTGATATCCCGTCGCACAACAGTCTTCTGACTGTCTAGAAAATACACACGATAGTTGTGGGGTGTATCAGTATTCCCCAAAAATATCCCAACCTCTGCAGTCAGCTCCAGCTTCTTCCTGGCATCCTTCGTCACATGAATGTAAATAGGTGAGCCAAAAATCTTCAAATGAGAAATATTAGGCTTCTTACCAAAAAATGCCTCCTCAGATGTACTGATGCCAAGTATCCTATGAGGAAAATGGTTTTGCACATAAAACGTAGTATTGCATGCCTCAGCCCACAAGTGTATGGGAAGGCCCTGATCATGCAACATCGCCCATGCAGCACCCACGATCATTATGTTCTTTCGCTCCGTGACCCCATTCTGCTGTGGGTTATGAGGCATTATGAGCTCTCTTCGAATTCCTTCTGCAATGCAAAAGTATTTGAATTCACCAAATATGAATTCACCACCATTGTCACTTCTAAGAGCCTTCACCTACTTCCCTGACTCTTTCTCCACCAGTGCCTTAAACTCACAGAACTTAGAGAATGTCTCGCTCTTCTTCTGCATGAAGAAGATCCAGTACTTCTGAGAAAACTCATCAACAAAGATCACATAATACTTGTGCTTTGCTGTCGAAGCTACTGAGAAAGGTCCACACACATTTGTGTGAATTCTCTCAAGGATCGTCGTGGAGCGACTATCCTTCTCGTGAAAGGTGGCTTTCAAAAATATTCCCAAAGTACATCCCTTGCACTGATCTGACTATGTAAGTGTACATTTGGGAAGCTTAGTAGAAATCTGCTGCAAAATTTTCAAAGCACCATGGTGAAGATGGCCCAATCTACTCTGCCATAGCTTGCCCTCATCCTGGCTCACCACTCCTTCTGCCTTGTGTGCCATTGTTGCGCAGCCATCTACCTGCAACTGATAAAGGTTCTTAACTTGAACCCCTATCCTCCAGGTTTCACCAGTTGCCTTACTACGCAGGAAAGCCTTTCCCTCACTAAAGACAACATCATATCCCTTGTCTTCCAACATCGCCACAGAGATAAGATTCTTCTTCAATCCTGGAACATGCATGACTTCCTTCAATACGAAGGGTTTACCAGACTCCCTCTCAAAGGAAATGGTCCCGATACCGGTCACACTGTATCTACCATCATCCCCCATCTCGATGTGCACTCCAAGATCCTTCTCATCTAGATCAATAAACAAATCTTTGTCTCCAGTCATGTGGAAAGACGCACCACTGTCAAGAAACCACACTGAACCCATCATACTTGAGACCAAGCATGCGATCAATGAAAAATCCATCTCAAACTGTGAGGCTAAGGCCTCTCTAGCTACAGATCCATTAGCCTGCTTATTTTTCTTCTTCTATGGACAATTAGTGGCGTAATTTCCGTGTTGGTGACAGTGAAAGCACTTCACCTTGGACATGTCCTGCTTCTTGCCTTTCGCACCGGATTGAGAAGCATTCTTCTTTCTCTTCCCCTTCCTTGCTTTAGCAGCCAAAGTGCAATTTTCTTCATCTACATTCTTCGATGAAGATCCATCCCTGGTACTCTGCCTTATCTCCTCCTGCACAAGATCTGACCAAAGTCGCTCCCATCCTGGCAGTTTCTCCCGACCATTGACAGAGTCCTGAAAGGAATGCCAACTCTTCGGAAGCCCAAGGAGAGCCAAGCTCACCAAGTCCTCGTCATCTACAGTAACCCCCACACTTCCCAGCTCATCCCTGTACTGGACAAAATTCGTGAGGTACTTGGGTATACTGTCACCTTTCTCCATTTTTATGTTCCTGAGTTTATCCTTGAGCGCCAACTTCCTCTGGTCACTCTTGCTTTAGAAAAAATCTGTCAAAGCTTTCCACATCAAGAATGGAGAAGATTTACCATGAAGGCTGGACACTATGTGATCCTTCACACCTTCCAATAGAATCCTTCGACATTTTTCTGTCTTCTTTTGCCATGCGACAAGTGAGGCAGCATCGCTAGAAGCAGGCTTTGGAATTTCTGCATCTATGAACTCCTTCAACCCATTGTCCTCCAACACCGCCTCCATCCTATCCTTCCATGCAATATAATTCAAGCTGCCCTCAAGGGCATACTCCAATCGCAATCCGTTGAAAGTCATCTCAACTTCGACACCAAGAAAACACTACTGCAAATTCGAATTCCACCAGCACAAAAATCTACCGCTTCAATGATTTGCAATTGCACCAATGATCAATATTGCTCTGATACCATGTAAAAATTATATAACTGATATGTTATACATATGAGATTCTCCTAACTTCATGCACAATACAAAATCTCTTCTACTATTGATCATTACTTGCGGAAATAAAATCAATTGCATGCACACATTAACAGTTATATGCATGCATGTATATTATATGTCATAGATATCATGTAACAATCAGCATACAAATCTCCTCTCAAGCTCTCAGTACAATCTCCAATTGCTACACACTAATCAGGTCCGATCTAGAAAATCCCATGCACTGATCTCTGTCACTTGCTAGCCTGCCTCTACTGCGCAATCACTGCTAAAGAATGGCTTTGAATGAACTCTAATTGGTCTAGCCTTGCTCACACAATCCTCATTGGCATCTCCAACCACTGTGTTGCAAATCATGATACACTATAGTCACAACTGATAGTCACACTTCTCTTTCACCTACCTCTTCACTGGTCTCCACTGAAATTGTCCATGCACTGTAGTTAACTGATGTATTCTTCATTTGATTAATGATTTAATAATTAGTGAATTAATTAATAATTAATTCACACCACTCTCACTAGTGTATCAATCAGTTAGACTAGATACAACTAGCTCAACTATGTTTAACTAAGTTAAACTGAACACAACTCCACCAACTACCTCAATAACTCCACCAAACTCTGTCACATGAGTTCTAACTGAAGTCTCCATGCAATAGCTCCACTCAACCCTCAGGAATAGCGTAATTCCTTCTGTCAGCTCCTGTGCCACATCTGTGCACTTAACTGAAGTGCTCCAAGAGAATAAGATAATGTTTAGAGTCCAAATATTATTAAGAGCTAATAATATTCGACATATCTATTTTTAGACTGGCAATCTAAAAATAGATTCCTCCCAATATGTCTAAAAATAGAAGTCCATCTATTTTTCCAACTTGACCAACCATCCACAAATAGCATCCTGCAACTCATAGAATATGATCAACATGTCTAAAAATAGACTTGCGTCAAAAATAGCCTGCGAGCCCACTTAGTGAAGGCAACTCTTTTCACTAAGCTCATCATCTTGTTGCAATCTCAACATGTATTAATCAAAACATCCCCAATTCATATCTGCATAAGATCTCAACTGGGTCTATATTCTGATACCTAAATATAAAAGCCAACAATGTTTACTGCAGAAACATCTTGAAGAATTTTTCAGCAATGCCTCTCATTGATGAGACCATTGAGCCCAATTCCTTACATTGATCAATTTATTCATTGGAAAAATGAATCAGGATGAAAAATAGTATTGGATATGATGGAACATAGGACCATCATCTATTTCCCTATAGAAGTTTCGAGAGCTCAAACACAACAATGCTTCAACTCTCTAACTGCATCGGAGATCTAGAGAGAAACCATCAAAATAATTCACTTCAATTCCTCAGTCTTATTAGTAATTGTAACACTACTCAGCTTCCCTGTATCAACAATCCTTCTCTCCAACACCTTTGAGATCAATCTGTGGTTGAAAATTTATCTTTTAGGTTTAGATTAGTAGAAGAAGCATCTAGGCTACCTAAGAGAGATTTTACTAAACATGTGTGCAGGAAATTATCTAAAAGTGTTCCTTTATTGACATTATACTCTCCTTTCTTAATTACTCTTTGGCTATTTTCCAAAGATGTAATAGTACACTCTGTGGCTAGAACGTAGGCAGGTAAGAAACTTACAATTGCAAAGTTTTTCACTGTGATTCACGCGATATTGAAATGTATCATATTGATTTATAGTTGGGTATGTATTGCCATTATTAGATGCATTTATGTTTTTCTCTTGTTGATTGAAATCATGGTGAATGTGTTAAGTCTCCATGGGGATTTGTTCAAACTGTGCTATCTATGTTGTGCTTGGCTTAGGAGTCACATTTTCTCTATGTTTTCTTAACTTAATATATGTTTGATCTACATTAAATTCCCTACCTCTTTCATTGGCATTCTACTTTCCTTTCTTGATTACCCTTTGGCTATTTTCCAAAGCTATAATAGTGCACTCTGTGGCTAGAATGTAGGCAGGTAAGAAACTTACAATTGCAAAGTTTGTCACTGTGATTCACGCGATCTTGAAATGCATCATATTGATTTATAGTTGGGTATGTATTTCCATTATTATATGCATTTATGTTTTTCTCTTGTTGATTGAAATCGTGGTGAATGTGTTAGTCTCCATGGATATTTGTTCAAATTGTGCTATCTATTTTGTCCTTGGCTTGGGAGTAATTTTTTCCGTGTTTTCTTAACTTAATATATGTTTGATCTACGTTAAATTCCCTACAATTTTCATATTCCTCTCCTTTTGAATATTCTGTTGGTGTCAGATCTTCCCACAACTTCTTTTGAGTGCAGAACAACAATGTTGTCTACTTGGTTGGAGCCACAACATATCCTTTTTTGCAATGTCACCTAAACAGTAAAGTACGACAAAACTCTTTACCAAATGAAATCTGCAGGTTGTGCCCTTTGCCAACTTGAATGAATCAAAGATGAAAATAAACCATGTCAATCGTCCTTGGCATCCCCCTATCATGGATAGTTTTGATGAGTTCTTGGATATTAGTGGCCACTCTTGGAAGAATTTAGGACCATATAAAGAATATCCCAGTTGTCTCAAGTCATTTAATGGGTGTGAAAAGTGCTTGTACTTTGATGAAGTCAAACATTTTCTAGATATGGGGTTCCATAGGGATATTTATAAGATAATTTTTTGGTGTGCATAAAGAGAGGAAAACACCTATTTTAAGCTACAGTTCCGGAAGAGATTCACAAATTTTCACTTATTGCTTTAAAACATGATGAAGACTTTATTAATACAGTTGAAGAGGGCAGTGAGGAAACACACTCAAAGGTTTTTCAGTCATCAATTATTGCTTCACATGAGAAGAATTTTGACATTGTTTGTGTTATTCTTAAAGAGATACATCTTTAGGGCTTGAAATTTCAAAGGCTAGGCATGGATCCTCTGATTCATATGCAAGATAGATTTGATTCTTCTGTGATCCAACCATATATTTACAAGGCAATGGCTATAGTAGCACTGCAATAAATAAGGAGTGTTAATTGTTCAAAGCAATGTCCGAAATGTTAACCACAACAACATGTTCAGTCATGACAACTTCATTTTTTACTGCAACACATTTTTCAACAGTCCAAGAAGTGTTCAATTCGAGGAAAGTATGGCATAAAAATATAGTCTAGTTTATTGTTGCTTGCACAAGGCCACCATATTTATGTATAGTAACAAATTTTATGTCTAGTGATGATTTAGTTGCATATAGTCAACACTATGGAAGTGTTTCAAAAGTTGTTGCAAGACAAATAATGATCCAACTTGTTGTTGGACTATAATTTCTACGTGAAAACAATTTTATACATAGGGACTCAAAACCATAAAATTCTCCTTTCAACAAATGACAAGAATGTGGTACTGAAAATTGTAGAATCAAGGACCCTGCAGCCCCAAAGGACAGTAGAAACATTGTGTGGTTGACCTCTGTACATAGCACTTGAAATTATGCAATCTCGAAAGAGTGATGGCCGTTTAAGAAGTCATGAAGGTTTTAGATTTGAAGATGACTGAGAGAATGAAACCTTGTCGTCTCCACAAAAATTCCCCAAAAGAAAGGATTTTAACAAAATAAGTAGTAATAGAAGGCAGGCCCAATTCAAAGCCCAGTTGAAGAGGAAGTGGATATGGATAACTAGTTTTAATAAGCAGGGTATATCTATGTTTGGTTGGCTAAAGTGTGGTAGAAATAATGATAAAGATGGATTCTCTAGAACTTCTAGAGGTAATGGGGTCTCTTCAAGAGGCAGCCAAGGAGAAGGTGACTTTTCTAACAAAAGAGGATCTAAATCCTCTGATATGCAAGCACCAAAGATCATTGATGACAAAGATGAGTCTAAAGATGAAGATAAAGAATTTGATTCAGTGAAGCCTGTGGGGCACAAGTAACAAATGTTGATTCCTATTGAAAAAGCAGATCCAAAAACAAGTAGTGTGAAGGTTACTAGGGATACTAATTATTTGAGCCAATCAAGATTTGACCAGCACAATATCTCACCATTGACGCTCAAGGCAACCAACACAGTGGGATATGAGCGTATGACCATTGTGCAAGAGGCAACTCTTCCATATATTCTCAAAGGCAAGGATGTGTTGGCCAAGGCTCAAAATTGCACTGGCAAGATAGTATAATTTATGTTTTCTACTATTGAGGTGATAGTGAAGTCACCATTCCTCGAAGATCATAAAAGGTCGCCTATTCTTGTTCTTGTCATTTTTCCCACTAGGGAACTTGCTAGTCAAGTTTTTGTTCAGGCCAATGTTTTGCTTAAATACCATGAAAATATTGGTATAGAAGTATTTATTGGGGGAACTAAATTACCAAGAGAACATAAATGGCTACAAAAAAATCATTGCCAAATATTAGTGGCCACTCCTGGAAGGCTTTGGGACCATATATAGAATACCCCAGCTATCTCAAATCGTTTAGTGGGTGTGAAAGTTATCTTACTTTGATGAAGTCGACCATTTGCTATATATGGGGTTCCATACGGATATTGATATAGGGACATCCCTAGTTCCTTATTACAACCATGCCGACCCAAGTAACAAATCCTTGATATAGGGCTATCAACCCCTATAATGAGTCTTGATTATGGGGTTGTCACCACTTGTGACAAATCCTTGTCACAAGATTGTAAGCCCCCCATAATAAGCAAATACCTCTTACAAGGCATCATCAACACCCGTAACATTGATTCAATGTTGAGTACAACCCAATGTTACACAATGAAACATTCACCAAGTTTGGGACACAATCCCCACACTTCCATGACAATGAAACTTTAAGTGAAAATTTTGCAATGTCCCAAAAATAGTGAAATGTGATACAAAACATTTTAATTTTAATGAGGGACATTTAAAATATGTAAATTGGGTATCCAAGGTTATGGAGATGAAAATCCATGAGGCTAACCTATGTTTCCTTCCATTATGAAACTTTTTATTATCAAATACAATTAGATGTATATTTATTTTTACATATCATTTAATCTCCCTAAATTTAGGGGTTGTCTCCACTTGCTCTTTCACTAATGTTTTCCATAAACTTGGAGGAACAAAAGTAACACATCCTAGCTGAATTATTAAAAGAAATTAAGGTGGTTCAACTCTTGAAATAAAGTTGGAAAGAATTTATACAACATAAGGTTGTCATCATCATAATATTATACATTTGATGTTATGTCTTGTCGATTTCAATTTTTTGGTCTTTTATAAGTAGAAGATCACCCTCCAAATACCATTTCGCCCAATTTTCAAAAATAACATCCCCACACCCACAACCACAAATATTTTATATTTTGATTTAAAATGATCAATATAAATTAATTAAATTGTATCTTGGAAATTTTCATTCAAGCATTTTAAAAATTACTTGCAGCAGAAAACATGGAAAGAACCTCAAAGAAGTGACAGAACATTGTGAATAGCTATGGAGTTTAGACCACAAAATTTATATAGATAAGGAATTATTAAATTTCACCAGTGAGCTAACTTTTTCAAAAAAATTGGACTAGAGAAAACATAACAATATTCTGAAACAATTTTTGATCAAATATTGCACAAAAGAAAATGTAGACATTCTGATATCATTTTTAATCTCATCCTTCATATATGCATAAGTGGAAGCTAACGATTTGAAAGACTCTTGAACCTCAATTATAGAAAATCAGTATGTGTGCAGAGAAAATGTGATGAATGGCAGGAGACATAATAACGATGTAGTTAAATGAGAGAGTTGTCTCTTGTTGGTTGTGAAAAGGCATATCCTCTCAAATCATTATGATCAGTGTGTATATATATCCAATGTATGCATGAATATTGAACATTTCATTTCGAATACAAAATAATTTACTCTTTGCTTGTACATTTTTGCATTCCTTTGTTTAGGAATACAAATCGTTGTTTCAAAAGGTAAAAGCCCTCAATAAGTAGAGGGGACTTACAAATATTTTATAAGAATTTTAAGTTGTTGTGTAAAGGTTATAGTCCAAGTACTCAGTAGAGAAGAGAGGAACATGACATCAGAGCAAGAAATGGAGTTCTCAACTAGGAAGAGAAAGGCGGAAGAGAACGACTTCGTGGATTTGAAGGTGGAACATGTCCAGAATATTCTAGAGCCCTTCAACCATAAGCAGCTATTGGAAATTGTGCAAGAGGCCGTGAAATAACATCGAGAGGTCCAGGAGCAGGTGTGATCCATCGCTGACAATAACATCTCTCTCAGAAAACTCTTCATGCGGAGTTTGAAAACTCCTCTCATTCTCACTGTTGCTGCCAAAAGAAGCACAAATGGCTATGGCAGTGAATGGATAATTTGGTATAAAATCTCCCAATTTCCTCCCCACAAAAACAGAGGTGAGGTCAATGGTTACAGCGTACCCAAAAGGGAAAATCAAGGCAACAAGTCCATATTTATCCACAAAACAAATTTGCAGCAGCACAATTGATGTTGTTAATATAAAGAATGTAGATGATAGAAATGATAAAGTATAACAATCAAAATCGAATGAAAGGTGGGTGGAGAAAAGGAGAAAGATTCAAGGAAGTGAAGAAACACGACATTTGGTGTACAGAGGGGTGAGAAAACATAGATGGGAAAGTGGGTATCAGAAATAAGAGAACCCAAGAAGAAATCTTGCATCTGGCTCGGCTCCTTCTCCACCCTAGAAATGGCAGCTTCTGCACACGACATGGCCGCTCCGTGCTTGAAACTTTGAATGGTATCGTCGAGGTGGTTTTATTCAACACCACGCCAAGGAACACAATTTTCAACTTCAACTTCTTTATTTATCTGAGGGTTTCATCGACTTGTAAAACAATAGGTTAAGAGGTAGAATTCCTTCATAGTTTGGGTTGCTCAAAGGCCTTAAGAGTTTAAATATCTCCATCAATAAGTTGACAGGACACAGACGCATCAAATATGGGGTCTAGACCAAAAAAATACCAAGATAGGTCAGAGAATACTGCAAACATAGCATGAAACTCATATTAAAAGACATCGAACTCAAACAAGCTCAATAAATTCGCTTCAAATGCATTAAAATATAGGGTTTTGGCGAGCTAAATGAAATCAGAAAATAGAAAAATATTCAACCTAGTCTTTTCTGGAGGTTCATTTTATAAATACCCAGTGGGCAGGTTTTCGACGAAGGTGAGCAGCATCTTGAGCTTACTTCCCCTGATAGGCTGATCCGATGTGCATCTCCACGGCTATGGCATCAACCAGCTACCTCAAACGATACAAAGGACTAGAGCATCCCTCTTCGAAATCCTGCAGAGTGCCCATCACATGGTTCCACTTGCTCCGGCTCCTCGAGGGTTTTCTATAGGTAGGAAAATTTTTTAATCAAAAAATTAAAAATAGAATCATTCGCTTCAACTGCAGTTTAACCTTCCATGTCAGATATTTTTGGCTTGTGAATGCCATGCAATTGTTGCTTTCTTTAAACCCCCTATTTTTTCTAGGCATGCCATACATGCATAAGATCCATCAAAATGTAACAAAAACATAAATTTTTTACTCCTACAGTTTGAAGTCAAATATCTGTCCATTCTGGATTTTAATTGCGATTTCTATTAAGAGGACAACTCAAACCACATAGAAATCGTGCAGCTTCGATTTCCCAATGAAATGTCGCACAACGCGATTTCCAAATGAAATGCCGCACAACAAGAGCAGTGAAAATCCGTCGACTTCCTGAGAAGTATTCAAACTGAATTGTCAACTAAGCGAGGGTGAAAGCGGAATTTTTTGGAGGTAGGAATTGGAATTAATCTAAAATTAAAATTAAAATTAAATTAAAAATTAAATGTCAATAATAATATTTTAAAAAAAAATTATATATAGTATTAAATTAAAAATTCAATGTAAATAAATAATATATTAAGATTCATATAAATTATTTAATATATAAAACTTACAAGCATAATTAGTAGTTATAGTTATTTATGTGGTCATCTTTAAATTAAAAGACTCGAAATTAAAATTATGTGGTTTTTTCTTATTTTAATATAGACATAAAAATGTATGATAAAATGCCCGCTTCTAAGGTTTGATAGTTATTATTTTTTTTGGACTAAGCTTCCACCTATCATAATGAGGCTAATTTCCTAGATTTAGCATTATGAGAGTGTTGTAACTACTACAAAACCACCCAAAAATTTGGGCATATTCAAATTTTGGGTTCCCCTATTTTGCTCGCTCAAACCATTAGGGTTTTGATGAGACTCTTAACCGATTACTCTCTTCTCCCCCTTTTCGTCGAACTCTGATGTTGTACCCGTTCGCACTTTAGATGTTGCCCCCACACATCATGTGTTGCCTCAAATGTTGACCTTATGACTAAATTACGATTTCGAAGGTGTGTCGCTTCGATGACGTGCCAAGAGACTCTCGTGACTTCAAAACTTATCTTTCCTTAGTATGTATCACAACGAGCAGAAGCACTGCATGTGAACAAGCAGGATTTCATTTTTGGCTCCCCTTATGTTGACTATCCTAGGGTTTGGGAGAAACCCTAATTTGGAAAAAAAGTGACCCCCTTTCTATTTTTAACCTATGCATCTAAGGGCACAGTCTCATCTATATCACACGATGTTGAGACTCAACAAGATGATGAGTTTAGTGAAAAGAGTCGCCTTCACTAAGTGGGCCCGTAGGCTATTTTTGGCGCAAAGTCTATTTTTAGACTATGTCTATTTTTAGACATATGGATCATGTTCTATGAGTTGGAGGATGCTATTTGTGGATGGTTGGTCAAGTCGGAAAAAATAGATGGACTTCTATTTTTAGACATATTGGGCGGAATCTATTTTTAGATTGCCAGTCTAAAAATAGATATGTCGAATATTATTAGCTCTTAATAATATTTGGACTCTAAACATTATCTTATTCTCTTGGAGCACTTTAGTTAAGTGCATAGATGTGGCACAGCAGCTGACAGAAGGAATTACGCTATTCCTGAGGGTTTACTGGAGCTAATCCATGAGGAGTTTAGTTAGAACTCATGTGACAGAGTTTGGTGGAGTTATAGAAGTAGTTGGTGGAGTTTTATTTAGTTTAACTCAGTTAGACTCAGTTGAGCTAGTTGTATCTAGTCTAACTGATTGATACACTAGTGAGAGTGGTGTGAATTAATTCACTAAATAATAACTCATTAATCAACTGAAGAATACATCAGTTAACTATAGTGCATGGACAGTTTCAGTGGAGACCAGTGGAGAGGTAGGTGAAAGAGAAAGTGTGACTATCAGCTGTGACTATAGTGATGCATTGATTGCATCCAACACTCAGTGGAGATGCCAATGAGGATTGCGTGAGAAAGCTTGGTGAATTCAAGTTCATTTAGAGCCATTCTTCAACAGGGATTGCGCAGTAGATGCAGGCTAGCAGGTGGCAGATATCGGTGCATGGATTTGCAAGATCAGGACTGATTAGTGTGTAGCGATTGTATTATACTGAGAGCTTGATATGATCAGCTTTGTATGAGGATTGTTACATGATCTCTATGACATATATTATATATAGATAGTTGGGGTTTTTAGCTTCAGGCTTTCTTGTTAAAAAATTGTGTTAATGTGTGTAAATTTTTATTGTTTCATGTGTGAATTGCAATTGATTTAATTTCCGCATGTGATGATCAATAGTGGAATAGATTTTGTATTGTGCATCAAGTCAAATAGTGTGTGATCAGGAGAATATTGGATATATAACACATAAGTTATATAATTTCTACACATGACACCATTGTGAGATTTATTGCATATCATGTTGCCCTAGGCCCTTGACTGGTCTTATGCCTCAATATGTGAATTAGGGTTTGAGAGAATTATATAGTTTCCCCGACATCCTTGAAACCCTAAGCGTTGGTGATTGAAGGTCCAACCCTACCATGAACTAATCCTTACTCTCGAGGGTGTTTATCATCTTCACCTTATCATATTATTTCGAAACTAGATCACTCATATGCATCAAGGTTTATAAGGTACCTCATATAGCATTAGTCCTCATTCCCTCTCATTTTATTAGGGTTTGGGCAGGTAGTTTTTGTCTAGAGTTATCTTGTCATCAACCTGCATTTGAAAGGATGTTTTGCCATTGGTCATATTGCACATGTGCCCTTATGCTCTCCATTAATTTAGGGTTTGGATTATTATGTTCTTGTCCATATGTTATAAAATCCTAAGTTATCATAGCCATGAATCAGAGGTTAAAACATTTTTCTCTTGAATTTCACTTTGCGGCATATTAACCAGCTTTCTCTCCACCAAGTTTTGAGGAATCATATCCATCATATCCATGAGAATAGGCATTATTTTCCCAAAATAAGGTTTGTTTATGTGTGAGAGAGTAAGCCTCTAAAGCTTGGAATTTCACTTCATCTGTTAATATTAGAAGGAATGTTTGAACATTCAAGTCATAATGGTTTACAAAACCACCTGAAATTCTCTAGTGTAATCATCGCAAGATATACTTAAGTTGAGGATAACCTGATCATGCTCGCTGAAGTACTTACTTAATGCATGCCTAAAAGTCTTCTATTTGGTTTATAACCGCATATGTATATTGCAAGTTTGAAACAAATTTGGATAGTGATACCCTAGATCCATAAAGGGACTTATTATTTGTATTAGTATTCGTATTTTTTTATGTTGCGGCTCATGCCTTCTTGTAATGTGGCATCACGAGTATTTTCTTCAACTACTAAGGGGGGACCACCAATTCATAAGGAATAAAGACATGGTGGTCTACATACCATATGGCTCTCGAACATATCTATATTTGGTCACTTCTTCTCATGAGGTTGGTGTGTGTGCACATAGATAAACCAACCCAGGTTTTCACTGAAAGCATTGCCCCAAATGATGAAAGGAGCACTTCCAAACTGGGCCTCACATGAAAATTTGGAAAGCACAAAGGCGTTGGTCATTGAAAAAGCATTGGGTAAGGTTGAAAATGCGAGACTATGAGAAATAAAACATTTGGGTCTTCCAGTCTTTTAATATGGTTGCAGAAGAAACAGCTAAACCAAAGGCAAATGCATCAGTCATTTATGTACCAATGCCATTTTTTTGTTGCAACTATTTTGGAAGCAATGAATGCTAAACTAGACTTGTTTTTCTACATTAAGGAGGGTGTTCCCCGACATGGTATGGTATGTGTAAGAAAATTTTAAACGAGAAATCGAAGACTCGACTTATCAATTCAAATTTTCAAGCTCGACGAGTGTAAAATTTATCTTTATATGGAGTCACCTTGGCTACATATTAAGAAGCATGAAATCCAACGATATGGTGAGAAGGCGCCACTTAGGAAGAAGACTTATTTAAATAATAAATATCCGCTTCCGGGTTTGGTGGGTGTTTAAGTAAAGTGGCTCATGCTTGGAGTTTTGGCTTTGTTGGCCGAACATGTGAGGATCATCACAATTGCATCCAAAGGTCACATGTAAAGCACTATTGGTCAAAATTTTGGTGGTCATCACAACATGAATAAGCACTCCAAAGTAGAACATAAAAATCAAATGGTAAATGGAGTTAATGAGTTCTGATCATTACGAGAGAGAGAGAGAGAGAGAGAGAGAGAGAGAGAGAGAGAGAGAGAGAGGACGAGTTGTGATTTTCTTTTGGGTGATATGAACATTTATATACAAGCCAGATGCCATGGGAATATGGCATGTATGTATGTATATTATTAAAATCCAATAACAAGGACCTTTTAATGATGGAAATGCGTTATTAGGGTGCAAGCGAAGCCACATATCAACAAAGACATTAAGAAAAATGATCTTTAGGGAGTGGAAGTTGGCTTCTAAAATAAAATGCTAAGGCTCCAAAAGGATTGCATAGGTGTTAGCACTAATTTCCACCTGGGTGAAACGAAAGTCTATTTGGATGCTTGTAATGCTCATAACATTGAGGTATCTACAAGGATCTACGTTCACTGTTTAAAATCTTGGAAAATTGCATTCCTTTGGTGATTTCGGTGCAAAATTAGCGGTAGTGGAAGAAAATTATCAAAATATATTGAGTCTATGTATAACGACAGACACATGAAGGTTGTTGATAAGCCACTCATTTACAGAAACGAAAATATATTGAAAACCTAGGATGATACTTTAACCGTGAGGATTTTTCCTCTGGTTCACATCACCTTTAGTTATATACATCTTCATTATCTTCAACTAGTCGAGGAAGCAGAGTTAGGAGAAGTAGCAACCATCTCTCAAAATCAGCAATATTCAGTGTTGGATGGCACCATTTAAGCAGTCCCTTTGACAGTTTCCATGGGAAACATTAGAATATGGTGGCACAGGGAATCATCTTATTCCTATTGTTGCTACGTCAAGACTAAGATTAGAATGTCAGCCTTTCCTCACAGTGTAAAGTCTAATTTAGCTCATTCAAATGTTGTATATTCTGAACACATAAGTTGCAACTGTGAGAAAATATCTTCGAACAGTCTTGCAGTAATGCATGCAAGAGATTCGTGTGACCCATGCTACCCTTGAGAAGTGTGATTGACTGCATCTACGATGGAATGCATGGGATTCTAACACGTGCAACATAGTGCTAATGGATTGTCAGATGTGTCAGGTGTTATTGCATGTCAAGATGTAAACAATGTTGCTTAGTTGTTTTACGACCATGGTTGGATGTGAGCCTTGTCTTCGTAACTTGTCAGGTTCTATGATTTTAAATTCAACATGAGTAGCCTAAAATGAGTTATAAGAAGTTCTTAGGTGAACAAGGCATAGTCTAGTTTTAGCAATTGTAGCTTGGTCAATTTTTTGTAGTCGAGGCAAGATTTGGTTGGGTTCCCATGTTGCAAAAAAAGTAAGGGTAGTTGTGAGGGCATGATAGCTAATGAGTGCCAAGGTGTGCTAAGGAATGAAAATGCATGGTAACACATGCCAAATAGTGTGAATGCATGTCGAGGAGTGTTGGGGAGTGTCAGGAAATCACAAGGGAGAACTAGGTCAAAATTCATGGAAATTAATGAATAAGAGTATGTGCTAGGGAGTGTCAGTGAATTCAAAGTGTTCTAATGATGAAGTGTGTTAGGAGAATTTTATAATAGGACTTGTAGGAGGCAAGCCTATTATTGTGATAAGGGGTTGGACAAAGAGAGACTTTGGGCTAGGGGCAACATTATTTTTTCAATGACTTGATTGGTTTCCCAAGTTGAAAAAAAGGTAAGGCTATCTATAAGGGCATAACAACTAGGGAGTACCAACGTGTGCCAGGGAGTGCCAAGAAGTGCTAACACATGCTAGAAATTTCTGAGGCATGTTAGGCATGCCATGGAGTTAACTGGAGTGCCAATGCATTCTAAGGAATGAAGTGGGTGCTAACATATGCCACATGGTGCCAAGGGATTATTATACATGCCAAGTTCTATGGCATGTCAAGATATAAACTATGTTTCTTAGTTTTTTTATGGCCACGGTTGGACATGAGCCTTGACTTGGTAACTTGTAACTTGTTAAGTGGGTTAAGTTGAAATTGTACATGAGTAGCCTAAGATGAGTTATAGTCAATTCTTAGGTGAAAAAGGCATATTCTAGTTGTAGTAATCGTACCTTGGTCAAGTTTTTGTAGTTGAGATAAGACTTGGCTGGGTTCCCAAGTCCCAAAAAAATTAAGGGTAGTTGTGAGGGCATGATAGTTAAGAAGTTCCAGGGCATGCCAAGGAATGAACTAGGTGAAAATGCATGGAAATGAACAAATATGAGTGTGTGCCAAGGAGTGTCAATGAATCCCAGGTGTCTCAAGGACAAAGTGTGTTAGGAGAAGGTCATAATAGGACTTATAGGATGGAATCCTATGGTTACAATAAGGGGCTGGTAAAAGTAGTTTCAAATAAAGGGAGACTTTGGGTTAGGCACACCATTGTTTTTCCAATTACTCGGTTGGGTTCCCAAGTCGCAAAAAAATAAGGTTATTTTTTCTAGTCAAGGAAGGACTTGGTTGGATTCCCAAGTCTAAAAAAAGGTAGGGGTAATTGTGAGGGCATGATAGCTAAGGAGTGTGAAGGAATGCCAAGGAATGAAAAGGTGTGCTAGCACATGGCAGACAATGTCAATTCATGTTGAGGAGTGTTAGGGAGTTCCAGGGGAACACAATGGAGAATTAGGTCAAAATTCTTGGTAATTAACGAATAAGAGTGTGTACCAAGGAGTGTCAGTGAATTCCGGGTGTCCCAAGGATGAAGTATTTTAGGAGAATTTCATAATAATACTTGCAAGAGGGAAGCCTACGGTTGTGATAAGGTGTGGAAAAAGTAATTTTAGAGAAAGGGAGACTTCGGGTTGGGCACAAAATTGTTTTGCTAATGACTTGGTTGGCTTCCTAAGTTACAAAAAAAGTAAGGCTATATATGAGGGTATGATAGCTAGGGAGTGCCAAGGTGTTCTAGGGAATGTAAGGCTCCCAAGTAAGGCTAGTTGTGAGGGCATGAGTGCCAAGGCGTTA
Source organism: Pinus albicaulis (assembly GCA_034641835.2). NCBI lineage: Eukaryota > Viridiplantae > Streptophyta > Pinopsida > Pinales > Pinaceae > Pinus > Pinus albicaulis. The sequence goes on from CM076575.1 coordinate 1,039,921,885, forward strand.
TTGGGAATGCTAATATGTGACAGATAGTGCGAAGGCATGTCTTGGTAACTTGTTAAGTGGGATGCGTTAATATTGGCCATGAGTAGCCTAAGATTAGTTATAAGCCATTCTTAGTTGAACAAGGCATAGTCTAGTTGTAGTAAATGAAACTTGGTCAAGTTGTTGTAGTCGAGGCAAGACTTGGTTGGGTTCCCAAGTCTAAAAAAAATAAGGGTAGTTATGAGGACATGACAGTTAAGGAGTGCCAGGGCGTCCCAATGAATTAAAAGGTGTGCTAACACATTCTATTTAGTGCTAATGAATGACATGGGTTGTTTTGGAGTTTCAGGGCATCACAAGGGAGAACTAGTAAAAATTTCATGGAAACGAATGAATAAGAGTGTTTGTGAGGGAGTGTCAGTGAATTCAAGGTTCCCCATGGACGAAGTGTGTTAGGAGAATTTCATAATAGGACTTAAAGGAGGCAAGCCTATGATTTCAATAAGGGGATGGACGAAGCAATTTCAGACAAAGGGAGACTTTGTGATAGACACAACACTATTTTTTCAATGACTTGGTTGGGTTCCCAAGTCGCAAAAAAAGTAATTTTATCTATGAGGGCATGAAAAATAGGGAGTGCCAATGTGTGCAGGGAATCCCAGGAAGTGCTCACACATGCTATAAAGGTCCAAGGCATGTTAGGCATTCCAATGTGTGCTAATTTCTATGGTTTGGTGCCAATGCATGCTAGGGAGTTCCAAGGAAACAAAATGGAGGACTATTTTCAATTGGATCAAAATGAATGAATAAGAGTGTGTGATAAGGAGTGTTAGCAAGTTAGAGATGTGATAAAGAGGGAGTGACAAGGTATTCTATGCAATTCCAAGGCATGATAGAGTGCTAGGAAAGCATGCCAAGATGTGCCAAGTTCCAGGGTGTGCCAATGTGTGCCAAGGTGTGTTAGGGAGTGCTAGAGAAACGGAAGGGAGCCCTATGTCATAATGCATGGAAATGAATGAATAAGATTGTGTGACAAGGAGATTCAATGAGTTCCAAGTGTGATAAGGAGGAGTGACAAGGAATTTTTGGTAGTGGTAAGGAATGATAGAGTGCTAGGGCGACATGCTGCCAAGATGTCTGAATGCGTGCAAGGAAGTGTTCACTAAGAGTGTCTGGGAAACACAAGGGAGCACTACATCAAAATGCATGGAAATGAACAAATAAGAGTTTTTGAATGGAATTGTTAGTAACTTCCAGGTGTTTTAAGGAGGTAGTGACAAGGTATGCTCGACAGTGTTAAGGCATGCTAGAGGCCAGGGCGACATGCCAAGATATCCTAGGTGCTAGGGTGTACCAACACGTGCCAAGGAGTATTAAGGAATGCTATGGAAAAACAAGGGAGCAGTAGGTAAAAATGCATGGAAATGAATGAATAATATTTTGTGACTGAGAGTTTCAATGATCTCTAGGAGTGCTAAGGAGAGAGTGACAAGGTATGCTAGGTAGTTCCAAGGAATCCTATATTGCTAGGGTGACATGCCAATATGTGCCAGGTGTTAGGTTGTGCCACTACGTGCTAGGGAGTGTTAGGGAGTGTCAGGTAAACACAAGGAAGCACTAGATAAAAATGCATGGAAATTAACGAATAATAGTTTATGTTGGGGAGTGCTAATGAGTTCTAGGTGTGTTAAGGAGGGAGTGACAAGGTTATATTCTAGGAAATTCCAAGGTATGTTAAACTACCAAGGTGTGTCAAGAAGTGTTAGGGTGTGTTAGGGAGTGTAAAATAATGTTAAGGAATGTAGGAGATGCTAACACATGCCACATAATTCCAAGGCATTTAAGACATGTCAAGTGTTATGGCATGTCAAGATGTAGACTATGTTGCTTAGTTGTTTTACAACCACAGTTGGATGTGATGAGCCTTGTCTTGGTAACTTGTTAAGTGGGATCCGTTGAGATTGGACATGAGTAGTATAAGATGAGTTACATGTATTTCTTAGGTTAACAAGGCATATTTTGAATTTCCATGACACATGAGAATTTGGGTTTGGTCTTACAATATTTGATGAAAACACACTCAAGTTCCACAACACATCTACTTTGCACAACGAAATCTACACACATCACGGAATCAACTAGTGCACATGAAAATTTTTAACTTTTCAAACCGTTCTTCGTTAAATTACAAACTATAATAGAATAGGCTAGAGCTCTCATACCAAGGATGATGTCCCTTTAAAATCACACTGATACAAGGGATACAACTAGGGCTTGATGTTAGTCCTTTGAAAACCAATCTACCTTGAACAAAACAACACTTGACCCACTTTTTTATGGTGGCCACACATAGCCATTTCAATCCACATGTCTTGAACACAACTGGCTAGTGCTCTTACCTCCCATTATGCAACTCCTCAATCTACCTCTATCAATGAACTCAACTCCTTTATGTTACTAAACTCGGCTCAAAAAAATTTTCCCCCTATCTACCTCTTTTTTCATTTAAGGTATGCAACACTTAAGGTTTTCGATCCGTTTCTCACAACTCCATTATGAACAAATCTTTGGTCTACCCACTTTTGCCATACTTTTTCTCCAAGATGAAAAGTCTAGGGATATGGAGGTTTCCATTCTTCTTAATGACGCAATCCTCTACAACACAGTGAACTAGGGCTAGTTGGCTAGCCCACTTGACTGCTAATTTATTCCTTCAAAGTCTGCACATCCTTAGTCCCAATATACCGACCCTTATACTAGTCTTATTTTCCTTCACAAGTACATGACTTAGAGCTCTTCTCTGACAATCACCTAACAAACCTCCAATTGTACTTAGAATACCATCAATTTTCCCAACCATAGTAAATTCTTTTACTGATCTAGTGCCCACAACACTATCCTCATCTAAGGCTCTTCAAATATGCCACCTAATAGTGATTTGAGTCCTCTCAAAATCACTATTCTTGTGTACCAATTTATTTGTTTTCTAGTCTATGAACAAATTTGAACTAATCATCTTATCATCCTTCTAACAATTTGTAGATGACTGAACTAGGGTCACAAATCATCCATTATCAGTCCATTGACTAAATTTTTATAGGCTACTTTAGATATCTGTCCAAAACTCTATTGGCATTCCAACAAAATCAACTCCTATTCATGTAAATCCATTCCTCATATGGCACATTTCTTCTACTCCATCTTCTACTCAGGTTCTACCTTCCTTTGGATTTTATATCTCCGCACATACTTTTGCAAACCATCTTCCAAATTTTTGGTATATATTACAGAGATAAACCTCTATGTAAGGGTCACAACCCCTCTTCTTCTATGCATATTTTCCACAACCTTAATGGCATACCTTATGGATTGAACATGCTAGGAAAACTCCCTAAATATGGAATTATACTTCTATTCTAATTACTTTAGAACAAACCATATCCAACCATAGAAAAAACGATAACTCTTTCCTACATAAGGGACTCAGCCTAGCTCAAATGGATCCATAGATTCTGGTCATTTATTTGATTGAATCTTGACATGAAATTTATATCGCTACGACCCTCAAACTATGGTTACCTCAGTAAATATTACACCAGTGACTACTTCTATTCTGGCCTTAGATTCTAGTGCAAACCCTCCTCCATTTTTGTTGGTATTTATCATAGACCTTGCAACCTAGTAACCACCACAAGGTAGGGTCTCAACCCTCTATAGTATTTCAAAATTTTATGCGGCCTTCACACATAAACACCACTAAAATCACATGCCAAAATTCTCATGAGTCACAGCTCTTGAGCTTGATCTTCCATAAGAGAACCAAAAATATGCCATCCTACTTCCTATCTTGAACCTATTAAGGTATGTGACATTATTGTGAACCCTCACATGATGATATTACTCTTGGTGGATGATCATGGCCTCCCTTTAGCAACGCTTACTCATTCCTCTAACTCGACCTACTTGAGGACTACAACTCTCCCGGCCTCCTTGAACAAATGAGCTCCTTCTCACTTGATGTTCTTGCCTTCATACTAAGTCCATTTTAAATATCTTTTCCTAGCTAGGCCTCTTAAGAACGGTCTATAACTTACGAAATTTATCTACTTAGACCTTAGGAAGTATTTGTTTTTTTTTTTTTTAATTTTAGATTTAAAACCCCATCTCGGGTCCAAATCCCCTTCGCTTGGGTTATTTTCCAACAGAGCCTTTTCTGTCCAAACTCACACAAAACCATCTTACTAGGCTTGTGGAGTACCTCCCAAGCTACACAATTCAACATCATAGTCTAGTTGTAGTAATTGTAACTTGGTCAAGATCCTATAGTCAAGTGAGGACTTGGTTGGGTTCCCAAGTTGAAATTTAAGTAAGGGTAGTTGTGAGGGCATGATACATAGGGAGGGTTAGGGCATACCAAGGAATGAAAATCCGTGCTAACACATGCTAGACAATGTCAATGCATGTTGAGGAGTGTTAAGGAGTGTCGAAGCATCACAAGGGATAACTAGGTCAAAATGCATGGAAATGAAAAAATAAGAATGTGAGCCAAGGAGTGTCATTGAATTCAAGTGTGGCAAGGATCAAGTGTGTTAGAAAATTTTCATAATAGGATTTTCAAGAGGCAAGCCTACGATTGCGATAAGGGGCTCGAAAAAGAAATTTTAAACAAAGGGATACTTTGTGTTGGGAACAACACTATTTTTCCTTTATCTATTATTTTTATATGAAATGTGGCACACTTTTTCTGAATTCTCATGTTTTAAACTATATTAAACAATTTCATATTCTACATTGTTGTGTATAATTTTTGGGGCACTCAACTTGTGCTGAATTATATCTTATGTGTCTTGTGTATCTTGTGGTTCTTGCAAACTCTCAGTTAATTCTCTATTATTTATATGAACTGAACATACATGTGAAATATTGTGTATTTAAGATATGTTGTTTAGTTGTTTCATGGCCATGGCTAGATGTGATCCTTCTCTTGGAAAGTTCTTAAGTGGGAAAATTTCAGCTTGGACGTGAGTGGCCTAGGATGAGGTATAGGAAGTTCTTAGGTGAACAAGGCACAATATACTTGTAGTAGGTGAAATTGATCAAGTTGTTACATATGAAGCAGACCAATGTCACATGAACTGTAGTAGCTACGGACCTGATTCGGTTCCCAAGTCATGAAAAAATGTAAGGCTAGTTGTGAGGGCATGAGTGCCAAGGCATGCTATGGAATGCTAACATGTGCCATAGAGTTCGAAGGCATGACAAATATGCTCAGATGTGTCAAGTGACAAGGCATGCCAAGATGTGAAAGGGTATGAAAATACATGCCAGGGACTATCAAGGAAACAAAAAGGAGAAACAAGTTAAACTACAAGGAAATGGACACATAATAGGGTTAATAAGTCATCAATTTACATTTTCCAGGAGGGGCATTCTATGCACACCAACACTAAGTGGAAATAAATGTCAAGTGCCAGTATTAGTGCATTCTAAGTGCCAAATCATCCTTTGTTACTTCTCTTCTACTTTCCAATAATTTATCTCAAATAACTTTAATATTAAACCATGCCAAAGCATACCAAGGCATATTAATGAATGATAGAAATTCTAATGATCATGGCCTCTTTAGGACTACATATATCTTCACCCCCTTGATCAAATGAGCTCCTTCTCACTTGATTTTTTTCCTAGAACTCTTAGGAACCGTCTAGAACTTACGAGTTTTATCCACTTAGACCTTAGGAAATATTAATTTTCTTTTAGATTTTAAACCCCATATTGGGTCCAAAATCCATTTTCTTGGCTTCTTTTCCTACAAAGCCTTTTGTGACCAAAATGATCCAGATTTTTGCAAGAACACAAAAAAATACACATATAACCATACATAAAAAGATGCGCTGGAAATAACACTTCATTTCATTAATATCTAAGAACTGAAATTTGTTTATAGACATAATGGAAATAAACTAGCTAGGGAGCTAGTAGCTTATCTTTGAGAAGAGATGTGGTGGCTATAGGCCTCTAAACTGTGTTACAGTGAGGATTGAGGGCCTATTTATTATTGGGAAACAATGGAAAACCCTAAACATCCAAAAACTTAACCCTAGGATATGAAGTGCTAAAACTATGGGCCTCGTTTGGGTAAATTGGTACATCAATCTTCCCGGGGATGTAACTTTGGCATACGATCTCTGTTTGACATGCACAATACCTCGTTAGAAAGATCTATCCAAGGAATACAAATTTTCATGTGGGAAACATCAAAGGAACTTCCTTGTTACTCTCGGTTTTTAAAAAAATGTCGTTTAGGGCCTCAAAATGGCTCTGGAAGTTCAGGACCCAAAAAATAGCTAAAAATAGTAAATTGTGCTATAATTAAGGAAACTGAAAAACTGAAATAAGAAATGGTGGGGCCCCAAGTGGAATAGGCAGGTGGCCACCAATATCCATCTGGATAATTCCTCCCCCCTTAGGAAGAAATGGTCCCCATTGCGTTGAGTTCTTCCATGAGATGAGGAAACTTCTGCTGAACTTGATCCCTGGTGAACCATTTGCCTTGGTGCAGGAGTTGGCCAACTTTGACAACCCAATACACTTGCATATTCTATTGGCGAGTGTTCTTGATTTGCATGTCCATGATACAATATGTAGTGGCATGTTCCATGCAATCTAGGTTTAACTTTGTTGGTGTGAGTTATTCTGCAATGTCGGAGGTGTCTAGTAGAGGTGGGAAGTAGGGCCGATGGCAGTCCACATTGAACACTGGGTGCACACCAAGGAATATTGGAATAGTGAGCTTGAAGGAATTAGCACCTATAGCCTTGGTGATGGTGTACGACCCATATCGGAGCGGGCGAAGCTTGCGATGGGGTCCAACGAGGTGTTCCTTTTGCAAATGTAGCCACACTTTTTCACCCAACTAGAAGTTGATCATGTTTTTGCTTGTACTTAGCATTGGCTCTGTCTAATATGTCATGAACCTGTTGGGGGATGTGATGAATGTGCTCAATGAAGTTTTTTTCCTCGTCAACTTCAGACTGGACATGAGTCGAATTGGCCTCAGTAGTCGCAAATGGCATGGATACGTCAATGGGACATAGTGACTAGAATCCCAAGCCCACCTGAAAGGGGTTGTGGTCGATTGAGTTGTGGAGAGCCCGGTTACAATTGTGTTATACATAGGGAAGGTTCTCATCCCATGTGTGTTGATGCTTTTAATTGTACATGCGCAAAATGTGTACGATCATCCTGTTGACGACCTATGTCTGGCCATCAGTTTGGGATGGAAAGTTGTGAACTTAGTGTGCTTGGTTTCCAACATTGACCAGAGGTTGGACCAAAATGTGCAGAGGAACCTGCTGTCCCAATCTGAGATGATAGTTTGTGGGATACCAAATTCCACCCACACTCGTTCAAATAATAGTTTATCAGTGGCTTCTATTTTTATATTATTCTTGCAGGCCGCCATAATGGCCATCTTCGATAATATGTCAACGACCATGAAACCACAGTCGTTTCCATGGTTAGTAGAAGGAAGGCCCAACATGTAATACATAGAGATGGATTCCCAAGGTTGAATAGGGGTAGGTAGCGGAGTATAAAGGCCTAGCTTCTTCATGGTTGATTTGGAAATGGCGCAAGCAGTGTGGGATCTGATGTACTTCCTGACATCCTGTTAAAGGTCTGGCCAATAGAAATACTTCTACAGTATTGCCACTGTTTTCTTGACACCGAAATTCCCAACGAATCGAATGTAGTGTGCTTCCCAAATCATCTTGCCACGCTAGCTTGAAGGAACACAAAGGTGTCTCAAGTGACATAGCAGTGCATCTTGGAGGTGAAATTTTGGATCTTGCATACCCTCCAAGAGTGTTTTGTATGTGTGGCTAAATTCTGGATCACTCTTGTAAAGAGGTGGCTAATCAGAAGTCTCATGCCCACAAGAGTTGAGAACGATGGTTAGCGCCACGATTGGTGGTCACCTAAGGCAGACTGCAACATTATTGGTGCTACCCTTCTTGTACTTGATGTTCAAATGAAACTATTGCAGATATGTGGACCACTTCTGATGGTGATCGTTCTGCAACTTCCCCTGTGTCTATATGAACTGCAGGGGTCCATGGTTTGTGTGGATGACCATTTCCTTCCCCAAAATGTAATGCTTCCATTTTCGGCAAGCCTGCACAATGGATTACATTTCCTTTTCATAAGTGGGATACTTTTGGACTGTTTCGGATACTATCTCACTATCATATGCCACTGGACGCCCTTGTTGAGTAAGAACTGCCCCAATAGCATATTCAGAGGTGTTATCACTCGAATTGAACCTCAGGTTGAGAAAGGCAATTCTAAGGTAACCTCAAACCACACTTAGCCAAGTAGCTAGCCCTACTAGGCAAGGAGAGGGCTCTCTCTGTAAGGATCACGACCAAGATGACTACGAAAATAATATATTAGGCTAGGTATAGTAGCTCAGGGTTTTCTATTTTGATTGTGTAGGGTTTTGGTGGATCAGGAGTAGTCAAACTGTTAGGGCAAGGAAATTAGGTCAAGATTTGTAGGGTGTTCTATGGGGAAATTTAGGTACAATTTTTAGTACTTTAAGGCTTCTATTATGAGATGATAAAGACAGGTGAGGAGCTAGAAAGAGCATGGTGAATTCATGGTTTCCTTCTAAATTTAAGAAATTACAAATTATGAATGTTTACCCAAAAAAGAGCATAGAAATTATGGATTATGTTCATCTAACTTGAAAACATTCACTTAATAGCAATGAAATGATGGATGAAATACAAAAAAAATTCTAACATATGAGCAAAAAAGAAGAAACTGAAACTAAACACAATACCACATGGATCCCATAAAAATAGCTGCAAATTTGATTAATTTCCAGGACAAAACTTATACAAAATTGTGTCTCTTGAGAATCCAAACCTCCAAATGAGTCCAACCTCTACTAATGATAAAGAAGAAGAATATATAGACCTTATCTTCATAAAGGAACGCGCAGCTCTCGGGAAAACGTGCAGCGACCAAGGGTAAATGCGCAGCGCTTGTGTTATTTGGTCAGCAGTTGTCGTACAAACGCGCATCGCCTGAGTGAAAACGTGCAGCATCCATTCAAATGTGCAACGACCAAGGGTAAACGTGCAATGCCCTGAAATTTGACTCAAAATTCTTGATAGCTTTAGTGGTTTTGAATTTTCAATTTGAATTACCCACTTTTTCTATGTTCACTTTTCCCTTTGGACTTTGGCACTGATACTCTTTATCTTTCTGACTTCTTTTGAATTTTGCAGATTGATCAAGTCATGGAGTTTGGCTTTCCTTTCCTCCACTTAGGCCGGAAAGGATTGAATTTGACAGCTTGGGATGAATTTATTACATATGAGAATATAAAATTACATTTGGAAAAATATAAATAAATTACATATTGAATTTTATATCAAAATGACATTTGATATAAAAATAATTAAACTCAAAAAATACAACTTTGAAAGTATGAAAATTACATCATGATAATCTTATTTAGTCCCTCTCATATATGTGATGGCCTCATCTGAAATGAAGGAGCGACCATGAGAAATATAAAAACCTAATGACCTAATGGGTCTTCTTTAGACCTGACTTTCATGAATGAGATTTTAACAAGACTTCCTGGTGAAAAGAGACTTCCATAGGTGTTGTTATGCTCAAGGATACATGAGAATGAGTCAGCCAATATGATCTTCTGAGGGAGAATGACGTTTATTGACAAGGACAACCACTAGTGTAACAATTTTATATCATGACCTAATGGAATGATTGAAAATTTCTTTAGAATGGGACACCTAAGATGCACATGAAAAATGTGTTTTTATCCCTGGTGGAAGTATGCAAATACTGACACTAACATTGGCTCCAGCTGGGGATGGTAGCTCCTTGGAGGTGCCAAGAACACCGTAGACCAAGTGCCTATTCATTGGGCATGGATTCAATAGCTAAAGACTAATTGAATACTGAAAACTTGACTCAATAAACTGAAATGACTCAGACTAAAACATAATTGAAAAACTAAAAAAATGCTCATAATTGAGCTTATTCAACAAAAACTACTCTAATTGATCCATTCATCACTTGATCAAGTGAAATGGAACAACCAATGCAACCATGTAAGAATTATGGCCGCTAGTTGAATTCTACGCAAGTACTTGCTTATGAGCAAGAAGAAAGAACTACTGAAAGGAAACTCCCATGAAAACTTGTCAACAGATCAAATCTTGATGAAATTGAAAAGCAAGAGCCCAACAGCTGACCTCAAGAATGTTGCGAAAGGGTCTTCATAGGAATATATATTGATTTCCAGCCCATCTAATACGTTATTGCTCTGCTCTAGGTAGTCTTCATACCTTTGTTTTAAAATTTTCCTAACATTTGTGCTTTATTTCTTTGATGACTGCAGCAAGTTGACAAAAGGATCCTGAAACTCATGAATGACTAATTTTTCTTGATGATCAACAAGAAAACAAGAATATTCTTCATTACTCTCCTGATATGACTGCAAATCTTTGTATGAGCTTCGTAATGAAACACCTGCTAAACAAAAAAATGAAGTTGGTTGTCGGATAAAGTTTATATCAACACTCTTTTCAGGCTCATAGTTAGCTAATGGAGAAGGAATTTTATTGCAGATATCATCTAACACATCAGCTATTGGGTCATGAAAAACTTGAAAAGACTGCTAAAACATATCCATCGGTTTTAATGAGACTGCATGACACTCTACAGGCTACCCATCCTTTTCTTTAGAGATATTATGAAAATTTTACTTTAAAAATTGAAATGCTTCAAAACATAGTGGTACAGAATCATCTTGCATCATTTGATCATGTGTTTCAACTTCCAAGCCTTCATCTGCAACCTGACATTCAATGGCATTCGGTGGCTGCAAATATGGAGCTAAAGAGGATTCTATGTTGCAAATGATTTCATCAACAAATTTAGGAGAATTTTCATAATTTATAGTGTTTACCACTCTATTATATTCTTGCTTATAGTTTTGTCTTATTTTTTCAAATGAGGAGAAACACAAGGGTAAGGAGCTCTAATAAAAAATTTGAATATCCTCTTGATTGTCAAGATCAAAACTCAATGATTGTTGATTTCTAATCGCATGAAAGTTATCTTTGATGAACTGAAATGAAGTAAAACAAAGAGGAAAGGATCATTCACTTACTTCCAAATTTTATATACTTTCCTCATCACTGTCATAGCTAATATGCATTGGATGATCACTGTTTTTGAGCTGCTGAAACTGAACTTCCTCCCACAAACCAACTGTAGATTTCTCTGCAAGATTAGCTTCTGTTTGGAGAACATAATCATCATCATACTGATCGAACTTTGGAAAATCATCAATATAAGTAATGCCACCAAACATATACATTATATTATTAGATTGTTTCTCCTCGGATTTATCTACAAATCCATTTTCTGATCTATGATAGCTGGGATTAGCAGGAAAATTTCTAGGGCTTGCAATCTTTTCTTTTTCTGGGATAAGTGGGTCATGATGATCTTGAATGGAAAATACATCTCTCATGGTGATCCTTTGCATCATTTCCTCTATTGTAATTACCAAAATTTCTAGCTTTACCTCTGAAGATGTCAAGTGCTCCGCAATGTTCTTCTTCTCTTCTTCCTTCAGATTTTCCCTTCTGATCAGAAAATGAGCCTCTACATCTACTGCATTGTTCTACATCTTTTCAAGTGTTGCAAGGTTCCTTTCTCTCAGCTGAGACTCCATTTCTAGATCAAAGGAATTCGGGTAATGTAAGAGAGTTGAGCCAGGAGGAGGTCTTATATCACCAGGTATCGAATAATAGAATTGATTCAATCTGACATAAAACTGTTGTATTGTCTCCCCTAGCTATCTTTTCAGTTGTTCATACTCTTTTAGAATTAGGAAAGGGTTTTTTTTGACCACCCACCTGTCAAGGAAAAATTTAACGAACTGTGGGAAATATGAGATGCTCGTGGTAGGCAAGTTTTTGAGCCAACTCTTGACTATGCCTTACAAAGAAATAGAAAATAGCCTGATACTGACATCCTCTTTGTCAACTTCAAAAAGGTCTAGAAATGTCTCAAAATTCTTAATATGTCTCTCAACAGTGATTTTTTCATATTCACCATCAAACCTCGGCAGATATAGGTAATAATTTGCAGGGAAAGCATGGAGTATAGGAGGTATGATCAGCGGTTTATATCTATCTGGGACTATAGAAGGTGTAGGAGAATGTACAGAATCTATAGGATCAGTCCTGATCTCTTTAGGCTCGTCAATTTGAATATGTTCATCATAAGATTCAAAAAAAGGATGTGGACCAAGATCAAAGGAAAACTCGGTATTTACACTTTTTGAATAGGTAGAATCAAGATTTTGATCATGTTTATCATACAATAAAACTCTAGAAAACTTTCAGGAAAATAAAACAAGTAATTTACAAGAAAGCAGATTAGATATTGAATACAATTCCACTTTGAATACGTGACCTTTGTGTAAGATCCTTCCATTTTCCTGTTGGCAAGGTTGATCCTCAAATGGAGTCTTTACATCAAGTTGGAGTTGGAAAGTGAAGAATTCAGCCTTCATATTCATCTGATTGTTGTCCACCATCAGCAATCAGAACTAAACTTTGTCATTCTTTCACAGGGAAGATATGATCTTTTTCTTCCCTAGTATGGTCACCAAAATGTTATCACTTGGACTGAACCTCAGGCTGAGAAAGGAAATTCTGAGGTAACCTAAAACCATGCTTAGCCAAGTATCTAGACCTACTATGCAAGGAGAAGGCTCTCTCTGTAAGGATCACAGCCAAGATGACTGCGAAAATAAGATATTAGGCTAGGTATAGTAGCTTAGGGTTATTTATTTTTTTTGTGTAGGGTTTTGCTGGATCAGGAGGAGTCAAACATTCAGGGCAAGGAAATTAGGTCAAGATTTGTAGGGTGTTCTATGGGGCAAGGTAGATACAATGTTTAGTACTTTAAGGTTTCGATTATGAGATGATAAAGACAAGTGAGGAGCTAGAAAGAGCATGTTGAATTCATGGTTTCTTTCTAGATTGAATAAATTACAAATTATGAATGTTTACCCAAAATAGAGCATATAAATTATGGATTTCACTTAATAGAAATGAAATGATGGATGAAATACATAAAACATTATAACATATGAGCACAAAAGAAGAAACTAAAACTAAACACAATACCACAAGGATCCCATAAAAATAGCTGCAAATTTGATTAATGTCTTAGGCAAAACTGATACAAAAGTGTGTCTCTTGAGAAGCCAAACCTCCAAATGAGTCCAACCTCTACCAATAATAAAGAAGAAAAAGATATAGACCTCAAAAAAACTCATCATAGCCTCAGGGGGTCGAATCCATGAGATGAGGATCACTTTTCATCAAACAATGAACAAGAATATGAAGACTAGGAAGACCCAACAACTTGCCTCTAAAAGAGAGGAAACTGGTTCATTTGACCTCAACTGATGACTTACCTAATGTATCTACCTTAGATAAAAGTAAAAACATGTCATTTAGATTCATCTTGAACATTTACATCAGTAAAATTACTTTTCCCAAAGTGAAAAGTCAAACTAGAGAATATTTGCTGAAGATTGTAAAAATTTGCAATTTTCTAGCAAACGCAAAACGTCCAGGCAGAACAATGGCCTCTTTTGCAAGCAACTTTTGGGTGCCTTCCCGATGTCCACATCAACTCAATGAAAGCTCATTCAAAATATCTCGAATTCTAGTTTCCAAATATACCTCCAGATTCCAAAATGGTGCTCATTTCCCTTGTCAAAAGGGTCAATCTCCCAAGACTCGTAAATGCGCAGCGACCAGGTCAAAAAGGAGGCAGAAACATGAAAATTTGGTAGTTTTTTTCATTTTTGAGGGACTAGTTCTCCTCCAAATTTTCTGAAACTTGCTAGGGTTTTTTTATTCATCATTCTAAACATGATGGTGGTGGAAATTTTTCATTTGAGGCCCCAAAAAAGAGTGCAGCGTCCAGGTCATTGCGCATTTGGAAAATTTTCTGAGTGCAAAAATACTCAAAAACACAGAATTTTCACCTGTTTGAAGACCACATTTGGAGGCCTTCCTGGTGTCCAAAGTGGGCCCAGGATAGATTGCTGCAAATATATTCAATTATAATTTCCAAATATACCTTTGGGTGCCTAATTTGAGTTTATTTTCCTTGTCAAAAGTTGTTTTTCCCAAGACTGGTCAAAAAGTGTTGAATGAGGGTGCAGAAATGTAGAGTGTCGTTGCAAGTAGCTTTTGGAGGTCTTCCTCAAATCCAAATTGAGCGCATGATATTTAATTGGAAAAATATCTTTGTCTAGTTATCATTTGACTCATCAAGAAAGTCGTTTGGATACTCCAGCTATGAGAAAACGTGATATTCCCAAGGTCACTCCAGAAGTGCATCAACTCTCCCGTGGCACCTGTATTTTTGACATTTCTCTAAAACCATGACACTTGTGTAAAAATATTAATGATTTTTTCCTTCCTTTACCTATTATGGACAAAAAACTCTCTCATTTTTTTCAAATTCATCTTTGTTTGGTCGGAAACACAGTTTGAAAAAACTAACCCTATGAGTGGCAAATGACTAGACTCTTGGAATGAATTCTAAAAAAATGATGGAGACATGGTTTTTATGAGCTGAAATGACCTCATAATTAATGATATGACCTATCTTACGACTCCTCTGCTCAAATTTATCATTTCCATAGAAAACCCTAGCTCAGTGGGAGAGGAAATTAGGGTTTGTGAAGCATTCTGACTCTAGTAGCTCTTTTGTGGTTGTTGGTTCATATCTGATGATTTTTCCTCCTTTCTTACATGATTTCTTCTTTGGTGTTTGTTCGTCACTGACACTTCTATCTTCCTCTTCAATCATTGTGGGCTTGAAGGCTTTAGAAACCCTAGGGTAAATGGAATGAGATGAAGGGAGTGAGAGGTGAAATGAATAGCTTAGGCAAATGGAGGGAGTGAATGTAAATGAAGACGTAGTTCTATGAAAACCCTATGATTTAACAATTTTTATGATTGATATGTGTTTAGGGACATGAATATGGATATTATGCATGAAAATGGGAATGAAATACAAACTAGGGTTTCATAGGAATAAGCACTTCAAACTCTTTATGAAAGACCAAATATATTAGAGGAGAGGTGTCTTAGAGTTCACTTATTGTTTTAAAGCCATTTGAAGAAATTTGTGAGGAAATGAAACTTGCTGGAGGTTGTGAAACCCTTTGAAACTCTGCCTGAGCAAACATGCAGCATCCTGGAGGAACGCGCAACGCCCGGGAAAACATGCAATGACCAAGGGTAAACGTGCAACGCCTCTGTTATTTGGTCAGCAGTTGTCAGGAAAACACACAGCGCCTGAGTGCAAACATGCAGCATCTGGTAAAACACACAACGACCAAGGGTAAACAAGCAGCGCCTGGTCAAACGCACAATAACCAAGGGTAAATGCGTAACGCCCTGAAATTTGACTCAAAATGCTTGAAAACTTTGAAATTTCTCCTTTGTTGGAAACTCTTGATGGATGAATGAAGGCAATGACTTGCTTTAAGGTGTTTGAATGGCTTTATAGCTTTAGAGGTTTTGAATTTTCAATTTGAATTACCCACTTTTTCTATGTTCACTTTTCCCTTTGGACTTTGGCACTGATACTCTTTATCTTTCTAACTTCTTTGGAATTTTGCAGATTGATCAAGTCATGGAGTTTGGATTTTCTTTGATCCACTTAGGTCGGAAATGATTGCATTTGAAAACTTGGGATGAATTTATTACATATGAGAATATAAAATTACATTTGTAAAAATATAAATAAATTACATATTGAATTTTATATCAAAATGACATTTTGATATAAAAATCATTAAACTCAAAAAATACAACTTTGAAAGTATGATAATTACATCATGATATTCTTATTTATTCCCTCTCATATATGTGTTGAACTCATCTGAAATGAAGGAGTGACCTTGAGAAATATAAAAGCCTAATGACCTAATGGGAATTCTTTAGACCTGACTTTCATAAATGAGATCTTAACAAGACTTCCTGGTGAAAAGAGACTTCCATAGGTGTTGTTATGCTCAAGGAGACATGAGAATGAGTCAGCCAATATGATATTCTTAGGTAGAATGAAGTTTATTGACAAGGACAACCACCAATGGAACAATTTTATATCATGACCTAATGGAATGATTGAAAATTTCTTTAGAATAGGACACCTAAGATGCACAAGCAAAATGTTTTTTGATCCCTGGTGGAAGTATGCAAATACTAACACTAACAAGAGGCATCTGTCTCGATCTCAAATGGTTGTTGCAAGTTTGGTAATGTGAGCAATGAGGAAGAGCAGAGGCGATGTTTCAACTCTACGAACATGATCCGGATTTATGCAGGAACACAATAAAATACAGAAATATACATAAACACATAGATGCATTGGAAATAATACTTCATTTCATTAATATCAAATAACAGAAATATGCTTACAAACATACTGGAAATAAACTATTTAGGGCCCTGCTAGCTCATCTATGAGAAGAGATGTGGCAGCTACATGCCTCTGAACTGTATTACAATGAGGCTCGAGGGCCTATTTATTATTGAGAAACAATGGAAAACAGTAAACATCCAAAAACCTAACCCTAGGAGATGAAGTGCCAAAACTATGGGCCCCATTTGGGTAAATTGGTGTTTCAACTTCTCGGGGATGTAACTTTGGCATACGATCTTTGTTTAACGCACACTATACCTCGTTAGAAATATCTATGCAAGGCCAAAAAAAATTTATGTGTAAAAAATCGGACCATAGACCTATGTTGCTCCCTTTTTTCCCAAAAAAACGTCGTTTAGGGCCTCAAAACAGCTCCAGAAGTTCAGGACCCGAAAAACTGTTAAAAATAGTAAGTTGTGCTTAAACTAAAAAACTGAAAGAACCAATTGTGGGGGTTCAAATGGAATAGGTGGGTGGACACCAATATCTACTTGGATCATTAGGGCCTAAAAACAGCTCCAAAAGTTCATGACCCGAAATACTACTAAAAATAATAATATGTTCTGAAACTGAAAAGCTGAAAGAATTGATGGTGCAGGTCCAATGAAATAGGTGGGTGGCCACCAATATCCACCTAGATCAGAACGCATTCTGTTGAGATTCCAACCAAAATATATTTTCTTTTGCTCCTCCCTTGGTGACTTGACTCAAGGGCCAAGTGATATGAGAGAATCCCAACACGAACTTGCAGTAGAAATTAGCAATACCTAGAAAGTTGTGAAGCTCTGTTAGAGTGGTTGGGGCTAGCCAATATCGAATGCCCTGGATCTTGGTTGGATCCACATGCAGCCCCCATTCATCAATAATGTATCCAGATACTGAACTTGGGTCATGCCAAAAGTGCACTTCTCCAAATTGACACACAACTTGTGTTGTCGCAATGTTTGGAGGACCTATCGGATGTAGTGGAGGTGCTCTTCCCAAGTCTGACTGAAGATCAGGATGTCATCCAAGTAAACTACTGCAAATGAGTTGGTGATTGGCTTCAAGATTTTTCCATTAGCCTCATGAAGGTTGCGGGAGCATTCGTCAACCCAAAAGGCATGACCAACTATTCGAAAAGGCCCTCCTTGGCTTTGAAGGCAGTCTTCCACACATCAGAGGGTTAGATTGGTACATGGTGATACCCAGACTTCAAGTTGATCTTGCTGAAATATTTTTCCCCTTTGAGTTGGTCTAAAACGTCATCAATCTGTGGGATCGGGTACCTATTATAGATAGTGATATTGTTTAGCGCCGGATGTTCAATACAGAGTCTCCAAGTCCCATCCTTCTTCTGCACCAACAAGATCGGGCTCCCATTGTGCAATGAACTCAACCAGATGTGACCTCTCTATGGAAGCTCCTGACTTTGCCTCTTTATTTCATTGTTCTCTACAACAGAGCCCTGATAGATCAGTCCATTGGGCAACAACACCCCTAGGGTCATATCGATGGGGTGCTTGACCTGACAATGCAGAGGCACCCCTGTGGGTGAGGTGAAAATGCCCCCATACTCCTCCACGACCTTGTCCATCTGTTGTTTTCGTGTGGAGGATCCCTATCTGGAGGTTGTGGCCATAATATTATTCTATCCCTAAGGGTGTATCATCAGGAAAACAAATGTCCCAGTTTTGGAAATGAGCTTACTGCATTGTTTTGCAGTAACCAACAAGATAGTGACTGGTGATGGTACGTCTAGTATCCTGTACAACTTATTGATAAAAGTAACAATAACAATGCAAGGCCAGGACTCATACACATCTTGTCACTTCCATAATTATGGCTGGCCTAATAATACATCACAAACATCAAGAGGAGCAATGTAACATAATACCTCATCCATGAAGGGCTTGATTCTATAGGGAAGGTGGCACTGCTGGCTGACGCGGAGGTCTTGTCCTTTGTGCAGCCACCCGATGGTGCATGGTTGTGGGTTTTTTGTGGTCGGAAATCCCAACCACTTCACAACCTCTGTTGAAATGAGGTTATTTTGGTGCCCACTGTCGACAATGAATTGTAGCAAGGAACCCTTTACGCACATCTGGGAGTGGAATAGGCGTTGCTCCTCCTATAGATATTTTGGTTCCTCCTTCTAGGTCTTCGTGATATAAACGGTGGTGTTGGGATTTGCATCAATAATATTCTTCCCTTTGTCATTCCCCTTGTTGGGTTTTGATTCAAAGTTAGAGCATGCATCTGATTCAGAAGCCCTCATCTCAACCACCAGTGACTGCTTGGCCCGACACTCACTTGTGTTGTGAGTGGAGCTCTTATGGTACTCACACCACTTTCCCATGTCCTTCTTCGGCTTCTCAGTGTTTTTCTTTGATTGCAGCTTTGGCAGGTTGTCTTGCGCCACCATGTCTTGGCTTTTTCCTTTGCTCTACAGTTTAGGGGCACCTTTCCCTTGATTTTTATTTGCAGATCCAAAGTCTTGCTTATTCTTTTTGAATTTTTTCTCAATCTTGGCAGCATATCGGTATTCCATACCAAGTGAGGAGATGTCAAGGAACTCCATTTCCTCCTGAATGTATCTATGCAGAAAATTGTGGTACTTCAACACCAAATGTTTCTCTGAATCTTTGATACCAAATTTTGTGCACAGGGTATGGAACAGATTCGTCAGCTCATGCACATCTTGATCCCTTTGTTGCCGCATCGTAGTCCATTGTATGTACTTATCCTCATAGCTCCCCACAGGATAATATTGGTCCTTGATGACATCTCAGAAATAATTCCATGTGGGTACGTCCGAGAATAGGGAGGGTTCCCCCTCGTCCTTTTTCTCACAATAGGTTTCCCACCAGTCCTTTATGTGGGGGGTAGATTTTAGGAGTGCAAAAACAATCTCCTCTCGGTCGGAAAAGTCATGAACTGAGAAATATCCTTCTAATAGATTCAACCATATATCTACGGTGTCTACATCTATTTGGCCCTCAAATATGGCAATGTCAAATTTTACTTGTACCTTAAAAGGAGTTGCGCCTGCAGAGTGGTTGTTGGATGCAGATGCGCCACCAAGGGGAAGTCGTTGAAGGATATGGGAAAATTTATCCATCATCGCATTCATTTTTTTTCAAGGGCCTCCTCGAGCAATATATTGATAGGATATCCTACTCCCTCATCTTTATTTTTGCCCCCATGGGCAGTCGTCGGGGTTTGCGAGGTTAAACCAGATCGAGCCCTAACTCCTTAAACCCCGACCTCATTGGGGACATGCAAATAAGGATCGAGAAAGAGAAGACTACTCTAATACCATTGATCCGAATTTATGCAGGAACACAATAGAATACACATATAACCATAAATAAAAATATGCAGCAAATATAACACTTCATTTCATTAATATCAAAGAACTGAAATTTATTTACAGAAATAATGGGAATAAACTAGCTGGGGCGCTGGTAGTTTATCTCTGAGAAGAGATGTGGTGGCTACATGCCTCTGAATTGTGTTACAATGAGGTTCGAGGGCCTATTTATTATTGGGAAACAATTGAAAACTCTAAACATCAAAAAACCTAACCCTAGGAGATGAAGCGCCAAAATTATGGGCCCTGTTTGGGTAAATTTGTACATCAATCTTCCCGGAGACGTAACTTTGGCATACGATCTCCATTTGATGCGCATAATACCTCGTTAGAAATATCTATATGAGTAATACAACTTTTAATGTGATAAACATTGAAGGAAATTTCATGTTGCTCCCAGTGTTTCCAAAAAACGTCGTTTAGGGCTTCAAAATGGCTTTATAAATTCAGGACCCAAAAAACTACTAAAAATAGTAAATTGTGCTACAATTAAGGAAACTAAAAAACTAAAAGAAGCAATGGTGAGGCCCCAAGTGGAATAGGAGGGGGGCCACCAATATCCACTTGGATCACAAACTCACACAAACCCATATCACTAGGCTTGTGGAGTACCTCCCAAGCTAAACAATTCAACAACATAGTCTAGTTGTAGTAATTGTTACTTGGTCAAGCTCTTGTAGTCAAGCGAGGGCTTGGTTGGGTTCCAAAGTTGAAAATTAAGTATGGGTAGTTGTGAGTGCATGAGAGCTAGGGAGGGTCAGGGCATGCAAATGAATGAAAAGGCATGCTAATACATGTCATAGAATGTCAATGCATGTTGAACTAGAGTGTTAGGGAGTGTCAGGGTATATCAAAGGATAAATAGGTCAAAATGCATGGAAAGGAATGAACAAGAGTGTGTGTTAGGGAGTGTGATAAAATTCAAGTGTGTTAAGTACTAAGTGTGTTAGGAGAATTTTAGAATAGGATTTACAGGAGGCAAGCCTACAGTTGTTATACAGGGCTCGACATAGCAATTTTAGACAAAGGGAGATCACTTTGTGCTAGGAACAACATTTTTTTTCCTTTAGCTATTTTGTTTATATGAGATGTGGCACACTTTGGCTACATGTTCATGTTTTAAAATATTATTGATAGTTTCATATTTTACATTGTTGTGTATAAGTTTTGGGGCACTTGGCTTGTGTCAACTTATATCTTGTGTGCCTTGTGCATCTTTTGGTTCTTGCAAACTCTCAGTTAATGTTCTATTGTTTATATGAACTTGCCATACAAGTGAAATATTTCCTGTGTAAGTTATTTTTCTTAGTTGTTTTATGGCCATTGCTAGATCATGTGATCCTAGTCTTGGTAACTAGTTAAGTGGGACAAGTTGAGATTGGACATGAGTGGCATAGATGAGTTATAGGCAGTTCTTAGGTGAACAAGGCATAATCTACTTGTAGTAGGTGTAATTGGTCAAATTGTTACGGTTGAAGCAGGCCAATGTTGTCACATGAATTGTATTAGCCAAGGATTTGATTGGGTTCCCAAGTCGTGAAAAAATGTAAAGGATATCGTTGAGGACATGAGTTCCAAGGCATGCTACGGAATGCTAAGATGTGCTAGATAGTGCGAAGGCATGTCAAACATGCTAAGATGTGCCAAGTGATAAGGTATGCCAAAATGTGCAAGGGTGTGTCAATGCGTGCCAGGGATTTTCAAGGCTACAAAAGGGAGAAACAAGTTAAACTACAAGGAAATGAACACATAAGAGAGTTAATAAGTCATCAATTTAACTTTTCCAAGAGGGGCATGCTAGGCACACAAACCCTAGGTGCCAATAGGTGCTGAGATAAAATTCTTAGTGCATTTTAAGTGTCAAGTCTTCCTTTTTTGCTTCTCATATAATTTCCAACAATTGATCTCAAATAAATTTAATATTAAACCATGCCAAATCACACCAAGGCATCTCAAATTATTCCATACATGATAAGACTTTCCAAGCACCAACACGTGCCAAGCGCCAATATGTGTCAGGGAGTGTTATGCATGCTACGAAGTGGAAGGGAATGTTGAAGAGTGCTAAGGTGTGCTAGAGAGTGCTAATGCTTGTTGAGGAGTGTTAAGGAGTACTAGGACAAAAAATTAAGGGAGCACTAGGTAAAATTTCATGGAAGTTAATGAATATGGGGAACTTGTGCCAGGGACTAGTGTTAATTATTGCTAAATTTCATGCCAAGGAGGGAGTGACAAGGTATTCTAAGAATTGGTAAGGCATGCTATGGAATATAAAGTCATGTCAAGAAGTGTCAAAGTGTGCTAGGGAGTTCCAGAGTGTGCTAATTATATGTGCCAAATAGTGCCAAGATATGCCAATACATGCCAGGTGCTAAGGATGTGCACGGTATCATGGTATGCCAATATGTCTCAAGAAGTGTTAAGGCAAAAAAAGGAAGAACCAAGTTAAAATGCAAGGAAATGAACACATAATAGGGTTAATAATTCAAGACTTAATATCTTTCAAAAGGGGCATGCTAGGAACACTAATAATAGGACCCAATACATGCCAAGTGGCATTGTGTTCCAAGTGCTAATGTATGTCAATGCATGCAACCAAGGTGTTACATGGCATGCTAGGGACTACATGCATGCCAACACATACTAGGAGAGTTCTATGTTGTTCTAGCACATGCCACCATGTGCTTGAGTGTCAGTGTCATGACAATATGTTCTAGGTACAAAGATGTTCCAAGACATGTGAGGTTCTAAGAAATGTTAGTGTGTGCCAAAGAATTAATTTAAGGTGTGCTTATATTATTGAGGAGTGTTAGGTATTTCTCATTAATAGAATTGACAGAGTTTGATTAAGTATTAAATTATATATTTCCTACACACACTAGCAGAAATTTATCTAAAGGGAATTTTATAGATAATAAACTTAATAGATATGAATCATGTGTTGACTCATAGGAATACTCTATCCGACTAGTGACTACTTGAGGGAAATGATACACACTAATTACTTCTTAGAAAATTGACTAACTCTAACCACTATGGCATTGGATATATTATAAAAAATACTCTACAATAATGGTCTTGAATCGTTATCTTTTGACAAAAAATATATTAACAAGCACATAGCATCATCAAAAACTCATTGGAATGATCAATGATGACAAAAACATTTTGACCGTCACCAAAAGTAACAAAAAGAGCATTGGTGAGGGTCATTAAAAGTTCGTCACTAGAAGTTTCACCAAAGAGAGAATTAATGATGGGCCTTTAATGACCCTCACCAAAAGTGTCATTGAAAATGGCTTTGGTGATGAACCTTAAAGGACCATCACTATATACACTTACAATGATGTTTTTTTAAGGACCATCACCATATGTGACATTGGTGACGGACCTTAAAGGTCCGTCACAAGCATGACCCTCACCGATGTCCTTTTTTCTTGTAGTGATTGTCAACCACGGTCAACCATAGTCAAACATCGTCAACCATGGTCAAACATAAGCCATATTCAAAGCTGGCCAACCTTCTAAAATATCATATTTATTTCAATAAAAAAAAATATGGACATTTTAATTCACAAATATTTTGATCCTCCCCACCGTATATCACATAATTAATGCCATTAGTTAAAAAATGTGAAAATAAATGGCAATCGACATATATCAATAACTTTTAATTATGTGTTTGTGAAAATTTATAATACTAACATAGATCCGTGTTAACTTCGAATCTACCAAGAGCTAAGAGGCACCAAATCTCTCAAGATGTAAACCTCATTTTGAGTGAAAAACTCGAGGAAATATTTTCACCTTGAGAGATTTTGATTCTTGGTAGATGAATCTATGCTAGTTCTCAATATTATTATTTATATTTATATAAATTTTACAATCTATATATAGAAATATTATTATTTTTAATTCATTAAACACAACTATTTTTTTTCAATCCAAAAACTGGCATTATATTATCAAAAATATATTACATACAATCCATATGTCTTCAGTTCTCCCATATTGACTCTAACCAGATTTGTTAGCTCACATAACACCCCAAAAAAATATAAAAAATTGCAAGTAAGTACATAGGTCCCAAAAATAATAAACCAAAAGAACCCAAAATGTAAGTAAAATTAAGAGACAACCAAGCGATTTCATGTTTGGGGGGGGATTTTGGCCATGAATGCTTCCTGGAGCCACTGGAGAGCCATGCCCTTCATGCACATGAAATTCAATGTGTGCTAAGCGGGCCTCAATTTTCTCCAATCTTTCATTATGGAAACACTGGTTGCGCCTCACCAAGGCAAGGTGATCCATGATTTTTGTTGGCTTAAGGGGTCCTAACCCAGGTTCAAAGTGTTCTACGCAACCAACAAAACCCTCCAACTATTGTCCCTTTTGGCAATGATCCACTTGCACAGACCAAATTCTCACCTTAAGCAGCAGGGGGGGGTGTTGGAACCAGGTTTACGCAACCTGAGGGATAACTATGATGTGGATCTAACCTTTCCGATATGATCTAACTACTACTGTCATGTGCAAGTTCCTTTAGCCCGATTAAGATCTATCTTTAATAAAACACAAAAAAAGACTTGGGAAATGACAGAGATCTATTTTATCTAGTTATTATCTCACAGAAATCATTAAACAAAAACATATATAGATCTTTTGAAATTATATAATCAATTGAGATAGATACGTGTCAATAATGTAAACTGCACCAAATCTACAAATGAATCAATACATCAATACATAAACATCAATCATGCAAGTAAAACAATACTTTTGCCAAAACATCTCTTTATTAGAAAATATTCAATGATTACAATTCAGTCTCTTGCGCACACAGCCGCATAGTCCTCGGACACAACCTAGGACTTAGGTGTCCATGCACACAGCTGCAGGAGCCTATATGTACTCAGACTTATCCCAAAAACTTGACAAAATCACAGAAATATATCATTCATTCATCAAGTTTCAATTTATGATGATATCATTTGACTTGACTCAACATACCTATTTATATCATTCAAATGCACAAAAAACATGGGCTCAAACCGTGCTTTGAGCCCCATGTTTTACCTTATAACCCGTTACAAAAATAAGGAGATTTGACCTACCCCAAAGCCCCTTTACCTACATGTTGCGCTTTAAAAAAATAGACAAAATTGACTCGACTTTGACCCTAGGGGATCCTATCCCAACAAGCCTCCAACACAAACTCGTGACTCGTCCTCGAGTCACTCAGGTTTGAATTTCTGCATCTTGGCCTTGAGTGTCTGGATATCAGCTTGTACCAGGTGGATGGTCTCAGTGCTCTATGCTACGACGTTTTGTGCTTCTATAACCAACGTCTCTATGGTAGGTCCTTCTGCTGCTAAGATAATGCTCTGTTGAGTCTATGTGAGCCCCTTGAGTGCACTATCAATGGTTCACTTTCGAGGCTATAAGCGTGGCTACAAGACTTTCCAACTTTGTAGTGGCAGCTACAGTAGTGGGTATTGTCAAATCAGGAATTTTGGAGCACGACCAATTGAGAAGGGACTCTAATTGTGTGCGTTGGCTCTCTGCAGTGCTCCTAGCTTCTTCAGCCAAATGCTGCCCCTTATGCAATGTTTCAGTATACTTCTGGACTTCAGTGGTGGCCAACGACGCCCTGTATTCGCTGTACAACATCTCATCAGTGAAAATCATGCATATGGAGTGTAACTTGCCGCTAGGAGATACGACCAAGTCAACTCCAATCTCGGGCCATGCATGAATGGTTACGTGGAGCCCTGAATCATCAAGGTGAAGTGATACGCCCAGAACCTTAAATAACCAGCTTTTTGAAGTGGATGGGTGGCCGATGGTCAACGTGCTCTCTTGTCCTGCACTTTCTTAATGCATGCTCGTTTGTATCTCACTCGCTTTCAATCTCAACTATTGTAGTCCTTGTTGCACATAATCAAGGATAGACTTATACTG
Organism: Pinus albicaulis; assembly: GCA_034641835.2. Classification (NCBI taxonomy): domain Eukaryota; kingdom Viridiplantae; phylum Streptophyta; class Pinopsida; order Pinales; family Pinaceae; genus Pinus; species Pinus albicaulis. The sequence goes on from CM076575.1 coordinate 1,039,947,752, forward strand.
CGACTCAATTTTTCTCCATGTGTCTTTAGTTACTGCCTTTACTATGTTTCTGATCTCATCGAAATCTCCATCTCTTAATATCAATGGTTCAATCCTGGTCTTCTTGGATGCTTTTCTCTTTTAGCGGTGTCCCAACAGGGACTGAGGTCCTCTCTTAGTGCCTCGATGTGTGTATGTGTGCATCAAGGGGGCATCAACATTGTCTCCCTCATGATCCTCTATCTCATCATCACTTAGAACATCTACTTTTTCCGTAGGTGGATTCTTTGTCTCTGTCTTCATTGTAGGTTCCTGTGTGTCCTTCTTCTGATCCTTCTTTGTGCGCGGATTTGATGTAGATGGTTTTGGCTGGGCAGAAGAGGTTGCACCAGCATTTGTCACTGCGTTCAACCAAACAAGGGGCCATCCAATTGTAATCCGTGCGAGGTTTTCTTCCATAACTAGGTATGGAAGGTCATACCACACTCTTGCCATGTCTGCCTTTGTACGAATGTGTACATTTTGGAACATAGCCTTAAAGTATGCTATATTTTTGTACTAATTATATAAGGTTAGCGACATGCACGGCTTGGACTAGATTTTTTTTTTTTTTGTCACCCTCAACGAAATCTCTGTCGCCCACAGTGATGCATAGTATGCGACTTTACATCACTCTGGCTCAATATCTAGTAGTTGAGACTGCACCGGTGGATTCCATTCAATCAATGCAACAAGCAACAACAACCAGGCATAATTAAATAAATTTTCACCTTCTTGTGATTCTCTAACATTCTCCAAGAATTCTTGGCCGAGGTATTTAGCCCAATTATATTGAACCCCTTTGACGCATTGCACAGAAAACACAATAACTGATGTTGGTACTTCCTTTGTGGGGCACTTTCTCATCATTTTTCATGCTACGATCAATGTAGAAAATTTTACCACGGGGTTGTTTATATCAATGACTAAAAAGCCCTGGGTGTTTCTGGTTACCTAATATTGCTTCTTGACATCATATGTGACCTTATTCTCCTGGCCCTTTCCTCCAAAGTCCATCGCAGGGTCTTCTCCTCTATAGGGAAAGTTAGTGATGCGATGAATAAGCATCTCGTCAATGGGAATGGGTGTTCCTAGCCAGAGGTAGTTATCGTGCATAAGGGCCATCAGCATGCACAACAGATATTGTTGATGGTGTTGTGCCCGAAATGTGGAACTGTCAAAATGTTAAAGAGCCCAGACTTCTGCAATTCCAATGCCCATTCCATTGGTTCAACTTTAATAACACCTTCATCATAGGGCACCAACTCCAAATATTCTGATGGCGCAAGCTCTAGAAAATTTACGCGGTCCGCCAAGTCCCAATCCTCAAACTTCAGCTGGGGACCTTCTCCAACATCTCTCCTTCAAATGACAAATTTTATGGAAGCAAGGGTGTATTTATGTGTGCCTTGACCTTATCCAGGTGCTTTGTCACCTCAATTGTTGGTTTGCGTGGTGCCATGTATTTGGGTAGCCGCGAGATCGGGTCAACCCCCTCAACAAGATCTTCTTCCATTATAATCTATGGTTCTTCTTCCATAGGTTTCTTCTGAAAATATGCACGAGAGGGCTTTGTCTTATGAGTCTACTTTCGAGGAGACTTTCTGGTCCCTGACGACTGCCCCTTCTTTGCTTCTGTGGTTCTAGTGTCTCAGCAGCTTGCGACGCATAGGGGGTAGGCTCTGTTGTAGTCATAGCTCCGAGAATTAATTGACCTAACCCTTGCTTGTGCAACCTATCTAGAAATGTTTCAAAATATTCAGACATAAAAATAAGCATAGGAAGCAATAGCAGCGACTTCAATGTACTTAGGATACTCAGAAAGCAAAGTGAGCGAATGTGGTCCTTCATGCCTTATTTATAATGATGGCGTGGCCTAAATCGCCTTATGTCCATTGATTCAGATTCATTAACACTAAAATGGCTCCAAATATGGCATAATATCCTCCATAAATGTAGGTTATCTGCTCCTCTAAACGATAACGAAGCTATCTTGTCCGTATTTATTGTTCCAATGACTACTTTCTGGCTAGTCTGCGACTGCAACATCCTACTAGCGCATTTTATGCACTGGCTTCATAGATATCTGTGCTTTCTAAAACTTCGTCACACAAAATAACTTTTAAAACTTTTGAAAACCTTATTTAGAGTGTTACACCCTTTCACAACTGTCCAGAGCGCTAAGACATTCTTCCGACCATATAGTCATTTAGCGCGCGCACAAGGATCGGGTTATCCTTGTAAGGTTTTTTAGCACGCACACAAGGATCGGGTTATCCCTGTAAGGTTTTACGCGACTTCCATTAACATATCGAGGAATGAGCTCACCATTTAATGTAGCCAAATGAACCGATCCTCCTTCTGTGATTTCTTTGATAATATAGGTTCTGAGCTAGTCCATCTTGAAATTCCATGGAAAGCGCACAAACTTATTTTCATAGAGTAACACCTAGTCCCGCTTTTTGAAAATATTCTACCTGATATGTCGATCACGCCAAGCCTTCTCGCGCGCCTTCTGCACCTATTGGTGAAATCCCACAATGAATCTATCTTCTTCCAGTGCAACAAGTTGCGACAACCGCTCCTCCATAATTTTGGATTAGCCATGTTGGTAACCACTGCTATGTGCAGACTGGGGACATGTATTCTATCGGCATTATGGCCTCCTACTCGTAGACCATCCTAAAAGGTGTTTATCTTGTCAGCTTCTTGCACATAGTCCAGTATGCCCATAAAACATCAGGTATGCGCACATCCCAGACATTGCGAATGGCATTACATATCTTTGGGAGCGCATTTTACAGTATCTTATTGAATGCTTCTACCTCTCTATTTGCTCGAGGATGATAGGGTGTGCTCTTCTAATGATGCATTTTTAATTCTTTTGTCGGTGCCTCAATGGTCTCACTTAGAAAATGCGTACCCTGATCACTCATCAAGATTTTGGGACACCCAAACCTTGTAAGAATATTCTCAAAAATGAAGTGTGCAACGATTTTTGCATTGGAATATTTCACAGGTTGAGCCTTCGCCTACCTAGTCAAATAGTCTATAATTGTTATGGTATATCGTGCTCTAGCCTTCTTCCCTGGAGGATTAATTGGTCCAAAAAAATCAATTGCCCACTTGTAAAATGCCTGCAAAGTGACCTGTGGTTGTAGTGGCATCTTTTCTCTGCACGAGGGTCTTCTTGTCCTTTGACATACATCACAAGTGTGACAGTATTCCTTAGAATCCATCCCTTGAATACCTTATGCACTGTCAATTTTCCAGCATAATGACCACTTGCAATGCCTCCATGTGCTTCAACCAATATACTAGGTCTTTTGAACTGAGGAACATATCACCTAAAGACTTCATCAACTCCCATCTTGTATAATTGACCTGCGATCAAGGTGAAGTATGTTGCGCGTGTGACAAATTCTTTATTTTTCTTAAGTGTATATTTTGTAGGTGTAGTTCTAGTGGTCAGATAATGGATGATATCTACAAATTGATCATCAACTATCTTAATAACAAAAAATTGTGCATGTGATAATCCCTCCTCCAAATTAGTTGGCTCTTCACCCCTTTCAATGTGCAATAGGTGGTCAGGTCCTGCATTCAACCTTTCAAGATTTACAATCACCTCAAAATAATATTCTTGGAACAAAAGGAGCCACCTGCAAATCTCCCCCCCCCCAAAACACAGGGTTATTCACCAGGTATTTCAAAGCAGAATGATCTGTGAATATCTTGAAATGACCTCCAAGCAGATAATGACGGAACTTCTGCAGTGCATTCACCATGGATATCCCTTCTCACTCTGTAGTTAAATAATTGTGCTCAACATTTGAAAACTTCCAAATTGCAATCGCAATCAAATGATCGATATCTCCAAAACCTGACTGTGCTAACACAACTCCTAGTGTGATACATGAAGCATCAACATGTACATGGAATTCCTTTTTCCAATCCAGAAATACCAATATAGGCTCACTTACCATATTCTCCTTGAGTATGTCCAAACTCTTCTGACAGTCCTCATCCCAAAAAAAACTGGCATCCTTCTTCAACATCTTTTCCATCGATGTAATGATATTCGCATAAGCTTGAATAAACTTCCGATAATATCCAGCATGTCCTAAGATTTAGCACAACTGATTTACATTTGTTGGGGGATCCAGGTTAATGATGACATCAATCTTAGCTGGATCAACAATCAATCCTTGTTGACAGAAAATATGTCCCAGAAAAATACCAAATGGGACGCAAAATATACACTTCTTAAAGTTCAGAGAAATCTGGTACTGTTGACAAGTGTCTAGCATCAACTGCAGGCTGGAAACACGTTTCTTCAAGAGCCCAAAAATAGTCCAATCATCAAAGTAAAACTCTAAGATTTTGTGGATATATTATTTGAAAGCAGCGACTACTACGCGTGGAAATATGGCTGGCACATTCTTTAATCTGAATGGCATCACAGAATATTGAAATGAACCCCATTCCATCACAAAGGTATTCTTGCTCCGATCTTTAGGCGCAATCCTTATCTGATGATATCTTGAAAATCCATCTGTAAATGAATATTCCTCCTTCCCTCACACATTTTCCATGGGACTAACCCAATCTAATTCTTCTATTGGTTCAATGATTCCTGCAGCAACCATCTTTTCCAATTTTTCCTTTACCTTTTGCTTATACTTTGGATTCAATCTGTAAGGGCGTTTCTTGACAGGTCTAGCATATGGTTTCAAATTAATTTTCATCACTCCAAGATCTCCAGTATTCCCTTTTAACTCAGAAAATTTAGTAGGAAACAACTAATGATACTCAATGAGAAGTTCTGCTATCTTACCCACTGTATCTTCATCCCAATAATCTCCTATCTTGGAAAACTTAGGCTGCTTTTCTGTCCCAATATTAACTTGCATGGTTTTAATAGGTTCAGTAACATCTGGCAATGAAATCTCAGGTCCAGCAACTGCGTGCTAACCCTCAGACTTAGGAATGTTAATATTTATTGGATCCTCCTCGTCATCTTCAGCAGTCACATTTCAGGATTCAACTGCATATTATAACTGTGCATTCCATTCTAGTGAGGCCCATACCACTGATTCTTTTGGAATATCAAAGATAACACCTTGAATCTCCTGTAATGCCTCATTAATGTTCTAGAACCCACTTTCAAAGCTGAAAGTCAAAATGAAGCTTTCTTTCAGTGCAATCCATTCAGCAGTACCATGTCCCAACTCAGTCTCCAAGTACCAATTCATGGGTAACCTTCCTAATGTATGGATGAATATGTGAACCCATTATGGTTGCAGTTCTTCTCCCAAAACTGCAGTACAATTAGCTAAATGAATGCACAGATCCTCTATGCCTGAGTATGTTCCTTTCATTCAAGTGATGGGGCTACCAAATTGAAACTATAGCATCCAATGGCAGTCCTTCCAAGTAGCAATATTATATTTGTGAGTTCCCCACCAACGCACTGGGGTTGAGCGCAGAGCTAAATCAATTGTGCGAAATCGTTGTTCCTCCAGAACATCCTTTTCCATTGCATCTAAAAGAAAATTGAAATCTCATATACCATCATAATAGGGAATTTCACGTACCTCAAAAGATATACAGTGGAAAGATCTGGTAACCTGATTACATCGTAGTGTGGATAATTTGTGTAAGTGGTTCTGCTAGTTTTCCAATTCTTCCTCTGAGTATGACAAGAAAGAACTATACTTCTCCCAACTAATTTGCCCATCTATTGTGGGATTGATCCAATCCTCGTCCCTCGTAGTCAATTTTTACACATGATCGACATCATCTTCGGCATAGTCATCGAACACCGACTCTATGTATGTTGCTCCTTCTACTGGATCTAGAGGGACTGCAACCCTTGTCCCATTGCTTTCAAATACCATGCTCCTGTGCTTGAGGTTAATAATAGCATCCATATCAAAATCCCAGTCTAAGCCTAACAACGTAGGATACGGGTTGGTATCATCAACAATCTTGATCAATTCAAAGTCAACAAACACCTTGACTCCTTCAATGTCAACTATTACCCTAGGAGTATTCCCATGGGTATAATATTCTACTGGTTAGCCATGCACAGTTTAACTATGAACCATTCAAGATTAGGTGCTCCCATTCTTTGCCATGTTTTCTTAGGTAGTACATTTTCATCAGATCCCATATCCATAATGACATGGTCCATCTCAAAGTATCTTATTTGAGCATTCAATCACATTTCCCATCCAGTCCTTCTCTTACTTTTGTAGATTTTATTGACAACCCTCTATTCCCTCTGAGGTTGTCCCTTCAGGGATTGTTCATTCTTAGTGCATTCGTCAATTAGTGTTTGCATATTTTCAACCACCTTCTTATTACGTAGAAGCTTAATACAAGCCTACAGGAACATTTTTAGCTCAACTGGATTGGTCTCCTCTGTAATATCAACATGTTTAATCACTATTTTTGATGTCGACACATGAGGGCCCATAAAATTATTCTTTGCTTCATTAAAAGTATCCTTTTCCTTCTGCAAGTTGAATCCTTCCTTCTTCTTAGGAGCTTTCTGAACTCAGACATTTGTGCCAAGTTTCTTACCTTCAACTTTGTTTTCACCAATTGTTACACTAGTTCTGGTCAAAATATTAATGCTAGGCTCTTCATCATGCGGCTCTGCCCTCATAATCTGAATGTCTCGTGTAGGTGTCACAGTCTTCTTTCTTGCATATTCCTAAACATCACAGGGAAATCTTCAATTACATGGTCAAGCTGTCGACAATACCTACAGGATTTTTATGTTGGGTTTGTGGAATCACGTGCGAAGTGGTCGACTTCTCCACAAATGTAATAGATTATCTGGCTTCTTCCTCGACCAACTCTTCCTCCTCCTCCTCCTCCTCGGCCCTGAAATATCCCACACCTAGAGGGTGAAGCAGGTGTATCTGGACCCCTATGTTTTGACTTCATCCTGTAGGTCATAGCTTGGTCAATCATTAGGCCAAAACTACGACAGTGCTTCTCATCATGGCCTACAGATCGAAAAAATTTGCAATAGAGTTGCTTCTGCGTCGGAATATATTTATGCAACCTGAGATAGTAGTATGTAGGGTGTTTCCCAACTACTTGACATATTGCGCTACATCGGGCATCATGTCCTCTGTCATAACTACATTGAATATCTCATTGATCGCTTCCAAGATGACCTGGATGTTGTTCATGACACCAGTTGAATCGACACTATATTGGAGGGTCTGCACCTGGTGGTGCTCCAACCCCTAGATTAGGTTTTATCGGACTTGGTCCCCCAGCTTCCAGATATTCACCAAATACAGGGCATTGGTCCTTGTAGTGTCCTTCAGCTTTGCAGCCCACACACCATATATCTATGTGTGCGTTCTTTCCATTCTCCTTCTGCAAGATTTGTAGTTCTAAGTGTAGGGTATCCAATTGAATCTGAATACGTTGAACCTCATCCTGCACATTCTGGACCGTAGAAGCCTCCATTTTCATTGCTATTTCCACAATTTCGACCTGTGATGCGATCTTATGTTAAGATAAAGGCAGGTGCAAATGCGGTAATAACATTGAAATGTACCCTTATGCTGGTCATCACTAATAGTGAAGCCTCCCTCTCTGATGATGCATTTTAACCGCTGATATGCTTCCCATACGGTCTCATTCACTTCTTGATGAATATATTTTAATTCGGTAACACATTGAGCATATGAATTTGGCTTCCAGAACTATTCCTTCAATTCATATTTGATCTTATATATCGTCGCATTAGGGTTATTTTCTACATACCTCATATACCAGTCCAACACACGTTATTGAAATGAAGTAGCGAGTTGCACCTTCTTAACATCATCATCATTATTTTTTTTTGCCTTCCACACAGCCTTTGTAACAAACCAAAACTATTCAGTGTATTCATTTCTAACACACTTCAAATTCTGCATCTTAATAGAGTTAGCCATATTGAATACCGGTGGTGGAGGTGGAGGTGGAGTGGGATGGAGTGGAGTGTGAGGCAGATTTGGGAGTGGGATGGATGGGATATGAAGCGTAGTTGTAGCCTTTACTTTAGATTGTGCAGATTCACCAGAGCTACTTGTTTCAGACTCTTTGTCACTATCATGTTTTCCTTTGAGGGGATTGTACACAAAAACTGGGTATGTAGTGTAAAATATCCCACTGTGCATAGAGCTAGGTTGACATATTTTGAAAATTCACTTAGCATGGTTACACAGAGTACCCTTTTCACATAAGATAATTTTAACCCACAACTTTAAAGAGCACAGGAACTTAACTTGAGGACCTTTGAAAAACCTTCGTTCAACTTCAGAATATGACACAAAGGTGTAAATAGAAAATTCAGTGACAATCCACCGAGGATGATGTCGATCCAATAATCAACTGCGCGGGTGATCTTATTGCTAGATTTTTCCAATTTCTGATCAAATAAGGAGTCCACTTGGTGACTGCATCATCCTTCGCCCAGGTCTCAAACTCAACAAGCCGAGATAACCACTCGTGTAGTTTCGTTGCAAAGGAAGCGAAGAGAATTTTGTGTTGATATGTATAAATAAATATTTGTTCCCACTCTTCATTATATAATCATGGATTCCAGTTCTCTTGGATCGTGAATTCGCGCACCTTTCTATCCAGCCAATCTTGTAACTTAGGCTTACCCGGATGCCACAACATCAAATCTCCCTCAAACAGATCCTTGTCCTAACAACCGAAACATTTGTTTGCTTAAGGGGTCCTGACCTAAGTTTAGAGTGTTCTGCGCAACCAAAAAAACCCTCCAACGATTGGCCCTTTCGGCAATGATCCGCTTGCACAGACCAAAATCTCACCCAAAGTAGTATGGGGAGGTGTTGGAACCAGGTTTTTGCACCCTAAGGGAGAACTATGTTATGGATATAACCCTTCTGATCTGATCTAACTACTATTGTTCTGCGCAAGTGCCTTTAGCCCGATTCAGATCTATCTTTAATAAAACACAGAAACAGACTTGCACAATCATAGAGATCTATTTTATCCAATTATTATCTGACAGAAACCATTAAACAGGAACAGATACACATCTTGCGTAATTATATAATCAATTCAGATATATACGTGTCAATAATGTAAAATGCGACAGATATACAAGAAAATCAATACATCAATACATAAACATCAATCATGAAGGTAAAACAATACTTTCGCCAAAACTTCTCTTTATTAGTAGATCTTCAATGATTACAATTCAGTCTCTTCCGCACACAACTGCAGAGTCCTCACACACAGCCTAAGACTTAGGTCTCCGCGCACACAACCGCAAGAGCCTATCTCTACTCACACTTATCCAAATTTTTTTCCTAAATCACATAAATAGATCATTCATACATCAAGTTTCAAGTTATGATGATATCATTCGACTTGACTCAACATACTTATTCATATAATTCAAATGCAAAAAAGCCATGGGCTCAAACCGTGGTTTGAGCCCCATGTTTTACCCTTTAACTCATTACAAAAATAAGGAGCTTTGACCCACCCCAAAGCCCCTTGACTTGTGCGTTGCACTTTAAAAAAATAGACAAAATTGACTCAACTTTGACCCTCCGGGACCCTAGCCCAACAATTTCACCATGGTTGAACTAAACATCGTTGATATAAGCAATTATTTCATTTTGATAATCATATCTTTGATGACATAGAATGTCCAGGTGCATCAATATGCCACACAATTCTTCTGCGATCATTCCCAATAATGGTGATTGTTCTACATGACCCGGGGACTGGCCTCGATCATGGGCAACCTCGCACCCAATTTCTTCTATATCCCTTTCTTCCTCCGACTACAATTCCTCCATGGCCACTCGCTCACCTTGTTGGTCACATGGGCCAACTCCCCTTTTGGCCCGTCCACACTACCTTAACATCTTCATAACCTTCCACATGTCAGCCCAACTTCAACAGGGGGACCTTCTTGCTCCTCCAATCCCGAGAAGTTTTCCTATAAGTAAAACAAGCACAATCCAATTTGTACTGGAGCCCCATGTCACAAATTCCACCCCTCGACCCGAAAAGGAACAAGATGCAGAAGCAAGGCCTTTAGGATGGAAGGGTTCAGAGCTCACCCAATCCTACCCCACACAAGCCCCGAAACGTAGGCATGGTATAAAAAAACACACTCCTGTAAGAGACCACTCACCTCAATCCAACCATAGACTAACCACCCCAAGGAGCAATATAATTGACAACAGAGTGATGCAATTCTCTACCCAATAGACTAGCTCTTTGAACACCAAATCGACCCACACAAACTAACACTAAGAAATTTGAATGAGACAGTGAAAGGGAGATTACTAGAGGGAAAAGATAGCCCATCTCTCGGCTCTCTGCCACTACCTAAACCAGAGCTGCGACGTCTTCCAATTGCACCAATCACCAACACCCCAAACTAGAGGAGATTGTCACACCAATTTTGTTAATTAGGTTAGCCCCGGATCCCATACTTCCAATTGAGATCTTGAAGTGAGGTCTCCCCACACATCTAACCTGACTACCAAAATCAGCACTTCCACTCAATCGTTTCCCCAGCTTGGCCCTCCAAGTGAACCAAGCAAGAATACCCTTGCAGAACCCCAATTCTCATCTCCCAAGTGCAAACACCACACACAATGGCCATGAACAATGTTATAATACACTGGAGGGCATCATGAAACTTCTTCCATGTCTCTCGCTCGTCTATATACTCGCCACTTTTAAACATTATAGTTGTCGCATGAGTGAGTCGTTAAAGCCTTGAATTGCTGAAATAGTCTAATTTGACACCCCATCAGGGATAAACACAACAACTATTAATATAAAGTCGTGTTAGGTTTAAAATCCTTATTTGTAATATTTGAATTTTTTCATATTAAATTATATTATAATTAATAAATGTGAGACTTTTTTTGAATTTAAGTAAATATATTTATATTATTAAGATGTCTATTAAAAAAATATGCTAAAAATATATTGATGTCCAAATAAATTATTATTAAAATTAAGAAAAAAATCTCCTCAATAATGGTCTCTATATCCATAATCAACAAAGTTTCAACTCATTTTCGTCTAGTAATTAAAATGTTCTAAAATTATATACTAATGACAAAATAAGATAATAATAAAAAAAATCCCCCCTTTGTCTCTATATATTCATTAGCGACAAAAGTTTTAACTCATTTTCATCTGATAATTAAAATGTTCTTATTAAAAGACTCCATTCGATATTGATAACTTGTTACAAGCAACCAAATAGTGGAAGGAGCAAAGAAAATTACAAATAACTATGATGAAGGAAACTCTAAATCTACATTTTTGTTGCATATAAATAATAAATCCCGCAAATAATTTGTGAAAACTATTTAGCTGATCCTCATAAGCAACCTTTGCTCTAAAAAAACCACATATTATAGTTAATACAATGTTTTATTCATGAAAAATAAATTTACAAAACACATATTATAGTCAATTACAATGCTGTATTCATGAAAAAAAATATAAAATAAATTTACGAATGTATAGAATAAAAAATGCGGATTATCTAGAAGCAAAGATGATACAAATTTTATATGAAACGAATTTAACTTTTACCTTTCTCTTAATTGATGTAAATTTTACAAAATAAAAATGAAGCTCTAACATCTCTGCGGGCAATTTTTAAATTTATTTTTTTTCAGAAGAAAAAAACATTGTATATTTATGTGAATAAACAGTACATGCACAAGATGTTGAGATTTGCATGTATGAAGAGGAGACAAAATTTTGCATCTTGTACATGGCAAATCTTGCAATTGGCTATGTGGAAGAGAAGATCTCTTTTACATCCAAAGTCTTCCAGAATTTTTCTATTTTTAGAGAAAAATAAACTTATGGAACCTCTCATTCATTTATAAAACACAAAGGAGATGTATCACTGTGATGAAGATGAATACACCGGTCTAGCCATATCTACTGGGAATAGAAGATGTTGCGTCTCCATAGTGGGAGCGCATGCAAAATCATATTGGAAACCAATATTGGAAATCATATTGGAAATCTAAGATGACATGCTCGAGTCATGCGTCCATAGTGAAGCCGAATGGAAAACAACAATCAAATATAACACACTCGTCTGTGGGAGAAACAGATAAATCACGCTCGCTTGCAAAGTTAGAGGAAAGGAAGTGAATCCATATCACAGATTCGGGCTTCCTGATGAAGGCAGCTACAGGTACGAAAAGGATGAGAGGTTCATAAGAAATGAGACCACCTATGATTGCAGAGATCTCCCCACAGAGGCAATAGGATTATGAATAGAGAAAGAAAAGTTTAGGTTCGAGAAGGATGCACTTCCAGGCTGATAAAAAGGAGCAGAGCAGGTAAAGTAGAGTAGCCCAATGATCAGCCTCGCTTGTAGAAATCCGGAAAGGAAGTCACGCTCGCTTGTCAAAATTTTAAGGACGAGTAGTGTTGCAATAGCCAAAACAAATGGGAAGGGGAAAAGAGATTCTACCAGCAAAAAAATCCTCATCTAATAGCAAGGGGAAGAGGATCAGGGGATCAGAATGTCAATGGACCATACCTGAGAACCCTGATTGTATTTGATTATCCTCATCGAACCAAAATCCATAGAAATGCCCCTCTTTGAAAGGCCATCTGCCCTGGTGTTAAGTTCACGAAATATTTGAAAATCAGGGGCTTACCTAATTTATGCCATAAATATTTAGTCCTTTGAATCCATCCCTGAGCTATGGGGATCAAGAGGGAAGAATCATTATTAATCACACGGATGATAGTCTTAGAATCTCCATAGATATGTATGTTTCGTATCCCCATATTATGTGCAACAAATAGACCGCTCCATAAAGCAAGGAGTTTTTCCCTTGTGTTAGATCCAGGGCTAGCATTCCATGAGATGTGAAAGCGATCCAATGAAGATAATTTGATCCAAGCTCCGCAGCCCATTATTCCGTTCTGGCAAGCCCCATCAAAGAAGAGAGCAGGTACTGAAATGGCGTGGGGTCTGAGTCTTTTAGATCCATCCATAGTTTCTATAACAGACTCATCGCGGAGGCCAATCCATTTCATAATAGCCGAATGAGTGACCTGTATAGAGAATTTTCATCCCTAAAAAATAATCTGGTTTCTTGCCAACCAGAGTTCCCATATGATGAAGAAGGTTAAGGATCGATAATTGCCATGAATTTTATCCCAGCTGATAATCGCTCCCATAAAGTCACTCGGAGTCCATGAGGGATCAGAGAAGTGTGAGGCGAAAAGGTTCCAGATTTGATTAGAAGTGGGACAATCAAAGAAGAGATGTTGGGCGGACTCCTCATCCTTGTCACACAGAACACACCTGCTAGGCCCCAGGAATCCTCTTCGCATGAGCATGTCCCAAGTGAGTATTCTTCTCTTCCACACCAACCAGCCAAATAGGAGGATCTTGGTGGGAATGGACTGGTGCCAGTAAGGCCAGAATTCCTTCGATACTGTAATGTTACCCCTGCGTGCGATGAGGTATAAGTACATGTCTTTGACTATTACGACATTTCTACAAAGTGGTCCATTCAAAATAATCTTGTCTCCTTCTCTGATGTAACAAACCCCCGCCACTTTGAACTGTCTAACATAATTCGACTAGGTATCTACTTATGGGCCCTCAAGCCCCATCATTTCTGCATCCTTAAGAATGGGGCCTCTTGTGATCATTGGAGGATAACTTGGCTGAGGAAAAAGACTCCTCTATGGGTGAGACTGTGTGCTAATCACCCATTTGGGAAGGTGACCCCTTGCATACCCAAAATGTTGTCCTTTGCAATAAGGATGCAACATCCATCCCCGAAAAAACATGTGAGTCTGTTGGCAAAACAGGGGAAGATTTTCTGAAAACCAAGCCAAATACTGGAGAGGTATCGGGGAAGTGGCAGCTGTTTAATATAAAGAAGATACAAAGCGTCGCCTGGCAAATACTTGGTCGCGATCACATCGTTCCATACCCCGCTGCCAGAGATGGCCCTCCAAAGAGATTTTGACAATAGCGCCCCGTTGAAGCATCTAACATCGAGGATACCCCAACCACCCATATCTTTGGGCAAGCAGATGCTTTCAAACTTGGTCAGGTGGATGCGGTTCTTCTTCTCCGCACCTCCCCATAAAAAATTTGTTAAGATTTTGTTAATGGAGGAGACAATTTTTCTGGTATATAATAAATGTGGCCCTAGTATACTATATATTGTGATAAAACTGATTGAATCATGACCAGTCTGCCTCCGAAGGAGAGCCAACGATGAGTCCATTTGCCAATTTTTTTTTTTGATTTTGTCTGGCAACCAAATCCAATCTTTTATGCCATAACCGCTTGTCTTGCTTCTGAATCCCAAATAATATAACCCCTCAGAAGCCCGCTTGACTTGAATGCCCATGAAGTTGGCTATGAATCGAATCTCTTGTTCATCTCCATAATCGAACATAATGAAGGACTTCTCCTTATTAATGTGCAAACCTGTTGCATTTCCAAAACGGATCAGAAGGTAATGAATATAAAAAGAACGATTTCTGTTAATCTTGTAGAAAGTAAGGAGATCATCAACAAATAGTGAATGGGTGATTCTTACCTCATTTGAGAATGAGAATCCCGATATGAATCCGGAGGCAAGTGCGAAGTGCTTCTTTCTGCTAAAAACATCCATGATGATGATAAAAATAAGGGGGGATAATGCGCAGCCCTGACGAATCCCCCTTCCGGCCTTGAAGAACCTGGTTGGAAAACCATTTATGATAATGGCATATGAGACTGTTGTGATGCAGGCCATTATCCAACGAATAGTGTGAATCGGGAGCCCAATCTTGAGAAGGACCAACCTTATGAAAGGCCATTCAACCATATCATAAGCCTTATATAAATCTAACTTTATGATAGCCGACTCATTTTTCTGGACATGCATCGAGCGCAAGACCTCTTGCGCTATAGCAACAACGTCATGGATGGATCACCCTTTAAGAAAGCCGAATTGTTCCTTAGAGATATGAGCTGATAATGTGTCTCTTATCCGGTTTGCAATAATCTTGGAAGTAATTTTATACAATATGTTGCACAGAGCGATAGGTCTGAAGTCAAGAAAATTCTGCAGATTAGATGATTTGGGAATGAGAGTTATGAAAGTGGAGTTCATGCTAGCCTCCATATGTCCCGTGATCCTGATGAATTCTACCATCTCAGTTAATTCATCAACCATAATGTCAAAGAAATGAATGAAGAACTCCACTGGCCATCCGTCAGGACCAGGGCATTTGTCCTTGGCAAAAGATTTGAGAGTCCATTCAACCTCCTCCTTAATTTCAGTGTTTACTCTCTAAATTGTTGCCTCATCAAACATCCGAGGAGTCTGCTGTAAGATCCATTCCTGACTTGTTGCAGAAATGCAGGGCTCGGATTGATAGAATGCAGAGAAATGGTTAAAAGCTTCAGACATGAAATCATCCATGGAAAAAACGGTGGCTCCATCTGGTTTTTTAATGGTCCAAATGGCCTTCATTTTTCTTCTCTCACTAGCATAGCGGTGAAAAATTTTGGTGTTCATATCACCTTCCTTCATATTCGATGGGTATTGAATTCATTTAAGGCAACATATCTCATTACACATGGAAATATACCTTATATTTAAAAGTTATATTTGAATATTAAGAATATTTGAGGTAATTAGGTAGTTTAAATGGGTTTTTTAATATTTTTTTCTCTTTTTTTAGTCTGGGTTATAATTGGAGATATGAACCTAGATTTTTAGAGTTAAAACAATTTTAAATTTTTAAGATTAACCAATTGAGCTGCCTAGAAACAATTGTTATAAAATCTTGTTAAAATGATAAATTAGAATTATTAAATTTATACAAATTAATAATTTAAAATTTTCAAAATACTAAATTTATTTATATATTTAAAAATATATTTTAAATATAAGAAAATAATTATAAATAACTAAAAAAAATTCTTATAACTCTTAATTTTAAAACGGTACAAATAATTATTTAAAAAAAAACTTTTCAAAAAAGTGCCTAAACTTAATTTTTCTTAAAAATATATGTGTATTTATAATCTTATTTATTTAATTATAGAATTCAAAATATTTATGAACTTTTATGAATAAGAATGAAAATTGTATGTTTTTACAATCTTATTTATTTAATTGCAGATTTCAGAGTATTTATGAAAATTGATGAATACAAATGAAAATTGTATGTTTTTATAATCTTATTTATTTAATTGCAGATTTCAGAGTATTTATGAAATTTGATGAATAAGAATGAAAATTGTTTGACTATTTCCAAAATGTTGAAAAATAAACAATGAACTGAAGTTCATAATTATTTTGATACTACTTGTTTGTTATTTTTTATTGAATGAAAAATAAAAGCACCATGTAGTAAGCCAACATATTATCATTGAGTGAGATAAAAGTAACATTCAATGAATACCATGAAAATTACCTGGATCAATCATTACCTTACTGCATGAAGCATAATATTTGCCTATCAATCACACCAGTAATTAAATATTAAAAGCAATATTGCTACGGAAACAATTATGATAGTTAATAAATTTGAAAGTCCAAATATTAAAAGCAATATTGCTACAGAAACAATTAAGATAGTTAGTAAATTTGAAAGCCTAGGTTGTACAAAAGCGAGTTAACATTTAATATAAAGAGAAATTATGGCAACCAATATTTCTGAAGCTATAGCTCTATTAATGCAATGGGGCAGTACAAAATCCAGCTCTATTAATACAATGGGGCAGTACAAAATCCAAGAGTTGACATATACTGCCCCAGTACAATAATGAAATTATAGCTCCAAAAATATTAATAGCTTGAAATTATGGTTAGCCTATAGTCAATAAAGATATAAAACTCGTCAATAAAAGTATAAAAACATAGAACTTATGTCTTGGTTGTTATAGCACTCATAGCACAATGAAACTTCATACGAGATTCCACTAATCATGGCTCCCGCCTCTCCAATTTTGAAGGAAATATGAACGTCTTCTTCATGGGTTGCCATTTTCTTCTCCTTTTGAATCCTCATGCGAGATTCCTAATCAGGGCTCCCGTCTCTCCAATTTTGAAAGAAATATGAAGATGTGTTGCCATTTTGTTCTCCTTTTGATTGATGACAGTGTAACAACCCTTGGCATTGGGATGAACTCTTCCTTGTAGCTTACTTCCCACTCAAAAAATGTTAATTCCCAAACCAGACTGAGTACCAACCTAGTTATAGAATAATATATATTGAGAAAACAACTTTAGAATGTAAATTCAATTACCTTTGTGGTTGAAAGAATTGGGATTACAAGATTTTGAACATTCAGTTACCTTTGTAGCTGGAATGTCTATAATTTGCTTGGTTCCTGCTTTGATGATCAGCTCCGTAACTCTGCCATCTGCAGTAGAGAATTCCTGATCATTTTCTCTATTCAAACCACCATATGCACTGGCACAAATTCCGATGATATGTATTTTTTCCGATGAGATGTATTTTATTTTATTTTTACTTTGAAGTTTGTCCAAATGTGTGTCTTTCATTAGAATATTTCACTAAATACAGATCCTACCCATTATAGAACAACATAATAGTAAAGCCTGACTACCGTGTAATGAATACTATTATAGACTCTTCCTAAAAAGAGTATTTGAAGAAAATCCCATTACATGAAATTCATTTAAGCGTTTAAATATTTTCTGACGTTCCATGCTCACCTCTGCCTCATGCATATACCTCTGCATCAGTTGTTAATGCTGTGGAATGCCATCCTTCTGCTGCAATATCAACCAATGTGAGACCAGAAAGTCCCAAGCTGGACAGGAACAGACTGTGAACTTGGTTGTGTGTCACCTGTCTCAAGTTGTCCAATATTCAATGTTTCCCCATGCCTAAAATTCGCTTCAGATTAATGGCTCCCCACCAATTTAGCATGGAGTATGGAGCAGCAACTAGAGCTATGTTGATTGCTCTGGCAACTACACTGTTGCCGATGATTCTACTCAAAATGAAACAAGGAATGGAGACCTATATCCACCAGTGGCTGGCACTACGGTGAATGCAGTTTTCAATATTAATGGTTGATGACCACAGACGCAATGAAACTTGCGCAATAGATTATCCTACCTTCAACTATGTTTGTACCACTGAGCCTGCAAATGTAGAGCATGTGCTCAGATCTAATATTGCAAACTATGCAAACTATGTCAAGGTTTAGCTCTTTCTATATTATTTTTTTACCACAATATATATATATATATATATATATATATATATATATATATATCTTACGATATTTTTTCACTATATTATTTATTGCTTCCTCAGATATAAGATTGTGATATATCATAATTTGCTTGTTCATTTGTCAGGGAAAGTTCAACCATGAAATTGTGGAAGGCATTTCGGGAGATGGTATTCATTGTGGATGGAGAGTAATGGCGAAAACAACTCAAGTTGGCTAATTTAGATTTATCCACAAGAACTTTGAAGGAGTTCAACAATGTTGATTTCCAAGAGAATGCACTGAAACTTTCCAAAATTCTACTTGAAGCGTGTAAAGCAGAACAAATGGTAGAGATGCAGGCAGGTTAAATCCTCCACATATATCACCATCTGTAAAATCTTGACCTTGAACTGTATTTCTTGTTTTCTCTTGTTCATCTTGCACTTATTTTGGCACATAAATTGAAAATAGAGACGTAGTAATGACGGTTGAGGGGAAAGTAACTCATATAAAGCAATACATTTTGGTCATTCTAAGAAAAAATAATTATTTTGAGAAAGCTTTTAGATCCTATATATTGTCTCTTATTTTTCACTACATCACTAAATTGTTATTGATGGGTTGCTTCACCAGTGAACCTAGAGTAACTATTTCATACCTACTCCTAGCTGAAAATTAGTCTTATCAGCCTGAGAGGGCTCTCTCAAAGATATAAAATTATATTATCTAAATTAAGTTCAACAGATGGCTAACTCTGAAATATTGTTTTAAGGGTGTTTTTATACAGGTGAGATGTGGAGAAATCAGTACCATTGGGCATATGGAGTCAGTGAAAAGAATTCAATGACATATGAACTCTTCTAATGGAAGCTAAGGCATATAGATGTTCAGATGAAAAGATAACGTTCACAACATTCTAAGTGTTTGAAGGAAGTTAGAGCATGTCATACATGAATTCTAAGTAATCAAACATCAGAGCATTGAAGATAAAATTGAAGAATACATAAGAAAAATACTCAAGAGAACATCAATGAATCTCAGGTGAAGAAAAACCAATTGCCACTATATATTATTGATGATATGTTTTTACAATAGTAGGTCTCAAGTAAACATCAATCAACCCTCTCTTCTTCGATAACGTTCCTATTAATAGTCTTAGGCATCTTTACATTGGGTTTGCCAACAAGGTTGGACCTTCGAGTCTTTTTTATGACACCTAATCTAACCATAAGCAAATTACAAGGATATAAAACTGACAACTGCTAATTTTAAGATTTATATACTTAATAGGACTCTACAACCTATTTATTACATAAACAGAATTTAAAACTACATATTTACATCAAGAAAGTCATGTGCTTAGGTAGCACTAACCATGACTAAAACATAATTACTCCCATCAAGTCAGGAGACCTGTCTTCCTAAATTTTAGGAGGTAATGTCATAATGGTTGATGAGTGCCTCCGTGATGAGCTGGAAAACTGAAAGGCTTGTCGAAGACCATGTCTTTATCAAAACATTCACTTGCTGACCTTTGACCTTTCCACGTAGCTGGCTTGTCTCAGGAAAACCATCAAAACTTGAAAAATCACCAAAATCTTCTTCGCTGCAGAAACAAGGGACTTTAGGCAAGTCCATAGCGAAAGTTTGTAGCACTTTGAATTTGAACATTTCTACAACCTATTTGCTCCCTTTGCTGATCTAAGGATGTTTATTAATTCAAAATAACCAAACACAAACCTTTACCTACATCCTTCATGAAAACACCTGCGATTTATAGCAAAAAGAAACCTATAGCGAGTTCATAGCGTTTTCTGGGCTTTAACCTCGAGACACGCTCCGAACTTGCCTAATTGGTAGCAGACTTGAAAATTCTGCTTTCCTTCTTCAAATTTTGTCCATGGCTCTACAAGTGATGATCTAAAATGATACAAAAAATAACAAAAAAGGTAATTTATCCACTTTTCAAGCATTAGAAGCTTCACCTTTGGCAGGAGAGGCTTCAGTCTCCACAGATTCATCTATGATTGTTATTTTTAAACCTTTTCCCTTGAGCTATAATTGTATCATCTCCATCTATTCTTCTAGCTCTTTCACTTGACCTTTAAGTTTCTATCTCTCTACCTACAACCAAATATTCCTCTTTCTTGTATGTTTCATTACCCTGCGTAGAGGAAGTGTCCTCTTCAATAATTTCTTTGCATTGGTCACAGACTCATCATAGTGATTGATTTTCTCATTTACCTTTTCTTTGAATTCCTCCACCATTTTTCTGTCTAGCTTAGCTTCCTCCAATTCCAACTTGGTTTCAATAACTTCCTCCTTGACTTCTCTTAGCTGCTCTTTCAAAATTTGCACTTCAGTTTTTTCAATAACTTTCCCTTTACCTTTCCTCTACATAATGATTTCTTCCTTTGTTGGAGATAAGTCAATGATATCCTCTGCCATAGGTTGCTTGTCTTTGTATGTTACTTCAGTCTTTTGACTAACTATGACATCTTTGGCAAGCCGCAGCTTGGTGAGTGGTTTTCTTGGTTGGAACATAAACCCTACATCTTCTCCTGAGAAGTCAACTTTTTTGGTAGTAAGACCCTTATTTTTCTTCTTGCTTCCTTTGATATCTACAACTTTGACAACTGGAGTTTCTTCTATTTCTATGGCTTGAATAATGTCTTCAAGGTTTCCTTTCCCCAATGTTTGGCACCTTGTTATCCTTCCATGACTCTTCTTGATGGGATTGGACTTGCTATTTGTAGGTATGGGCTGTGGAACTTCTATTTCCTAGGCATGCTCTATTTCAACATTTGTGGGCTCTACAATGGGCTCCATTTCCTCCTCATTTACACCCTCTGTTTTAGTTATAGGTTTGTCACTCTTTCTTGAAGGAGTGGATTTTGATTTAGGTGTCTTCTTGGGTGTTAATGTATCTACTTCATAACCACTAATAAATAGGAATGTGGCCCAATCTCTATTCAACTTTTTCAACTCCTCCAAAACTAGTAGCTTGATCAATCCATGATGAAAAATTGAAGTTTCACTACCTTCTGGCCTAGCTTGAACTTTGTTTGACATCTTACCTAGGCTTATAAATAAGAAAAATGGAAGATGTAGAGGTTTCTTACCAGTGAAATGTAGCAAGAGCCTAAAATGATATTGATAAATCATATGGAACCTCCCTTCACATGTTAAGTATTTTTGAATTACAAGCAATAATTTGGAGTAGTTTTCTTTAAGGCATCTCCTTGAGATCCCAGATGTCATATCCACTCCAATGTGTTCAAGTTTCATGAATTCATCACAGCTCTGTAATTTGAACTTAGTGGCTTTAAACCACTCTTCTCCCATCCTCGGGATCTCTGTAGCTTGGGAATTTTTTTCAGGAGACACCACAAAACTTAACACACCCACCTTTGAGGTAGTGCCGATGAAATTCACTGCAAAATCCTGTGAAACATGGGCATGAAAACCTTGTAATTTATGACAGAACCTCATACACCCAACATTGGTGAAGGCTTCTGCAAAGCTAAGATCCTCATTGAGAAATTTTAGATCCATGGGCTCATACCTGACAACTGAGCCCCCTTTATTAGTCTTCTTCTACATGGCCATCTCTTTTAACCCTGCATTGGCCTCCTTAATGGTATGGATCGACACCTGCAAAAAAAAGAATTGCACAACAAGGTGCTTGCAGACAAAACTAGACTTTTCCAAAGATGATACAACAACTACACTCAGAGGTATTATGGAAAGATAACATACATGAGCACTCAAGGATGAATTTAAAAGGTAAATTTCGAATATGAAGGGGATAAGGACAAATGAGGGAGGTTAAGTGAAATGATGAGTGACCACTTATGATTATGCATGCTGCATGGCTCTTCTAACTGATCACATGACTTCAGAATGAACTCTAGCCTCTAAATACTTGACACCTCACCCTTTCCTTTATTGGTGCAGAAAAAACATGATTTCGTAGCGGTTTCCATTATAATTTTGGAAGATTCACTATGGACTGGTCAGGTGAGTCCGTAGCAAAAAAAACCTATTTTTTGTTAATTTCACTACGGACTCAGGAAAAGATAGAGAGGTGGCCAAAATAAAATTTTAAAGAAATGCATGGATATTTTTATGGATTTTTATGGATTTGACCATGATGACATGACAAGTGGGACTCTTAAAACTTAATATTATGAACAATTCACAAAATTTCATCAATTTCATGAATTAATTTGACAAGATAATGAAACCTCTGCTAAATGACTTTCCTAATAAAAAATGGAATTTTATTGGTGATAACA
This sequence comes from Pinus albicaulis, assembly GCA_034641835.2. Classification (NCBI taxonomy): domain Eukaryota; kingdom Viridiplantae; phylum Streptophyta; class Pinopsida; order Pinales; family Pinaceae; genus Pinus; species Pinus albicaulis. The sequence goes on from CM076575.1 coordinate 1,039,970,345, forward strand.
ATTGCTCCACTAGGGATGGTGTGCTCCTGTGTTACAACAAAGAACATGTAGTTGCAGTGCCTTATTTGAAAAACTGAAAAATTATGAAATTGATGAAGACTTGGCCAAGCTCTTATGGCCTTCTCCCCGGGCTCAATATTGATGACGAACTCATTTTTTTTTGCAAAACATCATAACATAAAATGAAATGTGTACAATCGACTGTAATTCAGCGAAAGAAACTCGGAGGAGTAGTGTTTTAGAATCCTGCCATTGACAGGTCCTCCTCCACACAACTATCCATCCCTATGCTAAAGTATAAATGTGTTGTTTCCATGGTATGCAACTATCATGAATGTCCCCTTCCAGATGTTCTCAAACTTTCTCTATTGCCCCTTTTCCTCAATTCTGGCTTCCCATTTCAGAACTGTATCTTGGACCTTGAAATTTTCTTCCTTAGTTTTTATGTCAAAAGACTTCTTTACTCTGTTTGTGATAGTTGATGGTTGTGATACATTTCTTCTCTTTTCTCTTGTAGAGCTATGAGCTGGTTTATCCTCCTTTGGATGGCATTATGTTCTTCTTCAAGCCCTTGTAGTGGTTTCAATACTGGAACCCCCAAAGAAGTTGGAAAAATCGCTTCAGCTCCATATACTAGTTGATAAGGAGATGTACTTATGGATATATTAGTACAAACGCTATCAGCCCACAGAGCAAACTTTAGTTTTAAATTCCATGATCTTTTATTTTCTTGCAGCACTTTCTTGATGATCCTCACTATGATTTTATTGGATGATTCAGCTAAGCCATTACCTTGAGGGTAATATGACGTGGAATGACCAAGAGTGATATGATATTGATGAAAAAAAACTAATCAAATTTTTGGATTTGAAAGCTTGTGCATTATCATTAATAATCTTCATAGGACAACCAAAAATGGACAAAATGTTGTTATCCAGAAATTGAATGATGACTAAGTCGGTAGACTTCCTTGTAGGGACCGCTTCAATCAACTTGGTGAAATAATAAGTGGCTGTCAAAATCCAACGATGCTGACCTGAGGATGCAGGGTGTATTTCGCCAATGAAATCCAGTCCCCATTGCTGGAAAGGAGCTTCAACATATATAGGTTTCAATGGTGAAGGAGTCAACTTCTTCTTTCCATAAAAAAAATTGGCATTCATGGCATGCAACAAAAAATATATATATATATATATATATATATATATTAGGGCTCTTACTATATTTTTTCGCTATATTAGTTATTTCTTCCTCATATATAGGATTGTGATATATCATAATTTGCTTGTTCTTTTGTCAAGGAAAGTTCAACCACGAAATTGTGGAAGACATTTTGGGAGATGGCATTTTCATTTTGGATGGAGAGCAATGGCGAAAACAACTCAAGTTGGCTAATTTAGATTTCTCCACAAGAACTTTGAAGGAGTTCAATAGTGTTGTTTTCCAAGAGAATGTAGTGAAACTTTCCAAAATTCTACTCGAAGCGTGTAAAGCAAAACAAATGGTCGAGATGCAGGTAGGTTAAATACTCCACATATATCACCATCTGTAAAATCTTGACCTAGAACTGCATTTCTTGTTTTTTCTTGTTCCTCTTACACTTATTTTGGCACATAATTCAAAAAGAGAGACGTTGTAATTATGGTTGAGGGGAAAGTAACTCATATAAAGCAGCACATTTTGGTCATTTTAAGAAAAAACAATTACTGTGAAAAAGCTTTAGATTCCATATATTGTCCCTTTTTTTCCACCCATACTAGTTGGAATAATAATAACCAATTGTATGGGGAATACCATAACCTATTCCTATGGTGAAAAAATCTAACTACTTTATAGCAAGATAACAGGGTAAATAATCATGTTAGGAATTCACAGTGTCGATACTCTGTTTTGGATGAATGTCTATAGGATCTCTTACTGAGGTTAACAATGGATTCAATCTACAAAGTGGCCTTTGGGATCGAGGCTAGGATAAAGACCGCAAACATCTCAGATCAGAGGCCTCTTCATTGGGCATGGAGTCTCAAATACCAAAGTACAAAGTCTAGAACATCAAATACCAAAGTACAAACTCTGGAATCTCAAATACCAGAGCACAAAGTCTGAAGATGAAAGGTGGTAAAAAGGAGAAGAATAATTAATCTTGAGCTCGTCAGCGAGTGAGGAAATCCCTGCAAGCCTGAGATGAGGAAAAGAAAATGGTTAGGCATTAATAAATGAATCCAGCAAATGAAGTAAATTGCACTGTTATCTCAAAACAATTTTAAAAATTTATTTTGAAGGTACATAAAAGATTCATTGATTGAATTTATTTTGCCATACTCCGCTCTTGCACAAATACTTTATGCAAAACAAAAATAACAAAGGAAAACTTTGTATCAACAATTATCTTCTATTAATCTTGAAAACGTAAGGCCCTAGTCTAAAACTGTCATATTACAATAACATAGGTAGAAAAGAACAGAGATGAAGATTGAGAAACTTAAAACTGAAAATAGAGAAAAAACATAGCTTTGCCTTAAAGAGAGGTGAATCCAATCGATGGATGCCTTGATCAACAAAATTACAAAGGAAGGCCCTTCATTTTATTTACAAAAGACACAATCTCGCTGCCAAAAGTATTCTCCCCCCAAGTTGATCTCCAATTTTTCCCCTTTATCTTCACTAAAATGGTAGAGTCATGCCTTCAATTCTGAAATAAATTTCTAAAAATACATTAATTTCTTTGAATTGTTTGACACCTATGAAGTTCGCTGTCCCATCTTCCCTTAAAATATAATTTTGTTTGTTGTATTTGATAATTTATTGATGCTACCTAATCTTCCAGCTGCCCTTCTAATTTCAAATATTTTTTCATTTCTGGTCTTTAGTATATAAATTTAACTAGACTAAAAGACTTGTCCAAGCGCTTGATAATTTCCAGAACATTTTTCTTTTTCTATCCATTGAAGTTACTATCTCACCCATTGATTGTTATCCCCTTTGTTATATATCTTCCCAATGATATCCACTTTCATAGTCCCAGTACTCTAAAATAGGTCAAAAAAATGAGTATAGTGAAAATACAATGGATGTATGTTCCAACTTTTGGGAGAACTAACCAATTGTCAATGATGCTCTCTTTAAGACTAATGTCATTATCGAGCCACTAGTATTTAGTAAGACAAATACCTTCATGCCATTTAATGTTGTAACATAGAATTTTGGGCTCTCAAAACTTCTCTGCTACAGTGAGAGCCCCACATAATCACTAGCCTCCTTTAATGAATCAAAGGTTATGGAATTGCTTTAACTTGGCTCAGAATAAAGTGCATGCTTGACCATGAATCCTGCAATAACAACCTAAAGGCAATAAAAATTTGAGCCCTATGCTTAAATTCTTGCATTTCATAAACAATTAAATCATCAGCCACTTTGGCAAGCCTTCCATTTATCTTGTTCACATTTTTTAAAACTTTTTCCAATCTACCTAGTATTAAAAAGGTACTTTTATCCTGTTTAGACAATTGGGTATCTTCTTTCATGTGTTTCTTTCAGTGATGTATGATGATCATGATGCAATAAAGGGCCACTGGAGTATGCCCTGGCTTTCATCTCTATGACAGTCCTGCAAGCAAATAACCAATATAAGCATGCCCACTGGTAAGGACCTGGATCTTTCCCATCCGAATTAAAATGGGATATATTATCCCATATCTATAATTGCAGAGTTGAAGTAGATCCAAAAGTTGCAGAGGATATATATGTATGTGTCCCACATGTATATGTATGTATATGTCCCATCCTCCAGAAGCAGCTCCAACACACGCAAATGAAAACATCCTCTAAATCATCTGAGCATTTTGCAGGATAAATTACAGATTATACTGGATCTCGACGAGAACAACAGAAAATGAGTAGGCAAATCCCGCCAGATGGCAAGGGAGTTTCTCCCGCCAGCCACCACAGAGATGATGCACTTTCCTTTTAATGCCAGGGCTTTGATGTTGCAAACTCAATCCTTGTCCTCCATGTTCCCAACTCCCAATTGCCCATCCTCTCCTGAACCCCATGTGAGCACTGCGTGATCTGACTCCATTCCACAATCTTCACCCTACTTTTCACCGCTCAAATGGGTGATATGTACCTATAAAATGAATTCCACGGACCTGAAGTTACCATAGAACCAAAGTATTTTGACAAAATAAACACAGATGCAAATTCAGAGCCAACTCAAACTTGGCATTAAAATGCATTTAAAAGGAAATAGGAAATACTTGAATAGAGTCTCAGTGACTCTAGAAGCCCGAGCAATCACAAACTTGCTCTTCGTTCTCTATGTGATGAACGGTGATATCATTGTGCTCAATGCAAAGTACCACCAAGGCACGTTGATAAAAAATTGTATGTGAACAATCCATTTTATCATTGTCATCCACAACTAGATTTACATAATTGAACAGATAACAAACAAATATAATCAAAACAATATACAAACCTTTCAGGAAACAAACTCGAGATAATTGTCAAAAGATCTGAAACCTGCTTGGTAGCTTGTAGCAACTCTTTCTTTTGACCTCACCAGCAGATGCAAAAGTCTCGTTCTTGTGACGATCATTGATGATGTTGAAAATGGAGGGCTCTCATTGGCAGACTTACGTATAGCCCGAGTCGCGCGTGGTCCATGAGATGGACGGTGGAGATGACAAACCACGGAAACCGTCATCCACGGTCAAGCAAATGATGACAAGTGCAAAACCCACACATAAGCATTTTTACTCGACAAAGTAAGACGAAAAATGGGGCGAGTGTTTTCCCAACCCAACAAAATCCACACATAAGTTTTTTTACTCGACAAAGTATGACAAAAATGGAGCAATTGGATTGGCTGGGTTGAAGAGTATTTTCCCAACCCAACACTCAACACTATAGAGAAACACTTTCAATGTAAAAACAAATTTAATAAATCAACATATGATATAAAAATTTATGAGGGGGTTTATGTGGAATTTTATGTGGGGGAGTTTAAGGTGGTGTTGTATAGATTTCAGATAGATGGAGAGTTGAATTTGTCCCTAATATTTTTGATATTTTGGGGCATGACTTGGTCATTGTTATTGAAAATTCTAGAAAGGAGGGTCACATTTATCCTGTCTTCAACTCCACTTTTATTGCTTTCATTCCTAAGCTAGTCACCCTCTCTCTTTCTCTAATTTCCAGCCTATCTCCCTTTGTAATGCCATATATAATGTTATTGCCAAGGTAAGCACTTCTAGACTTAATCCCATTCTTTCTAGATACATATCGTCTGAACAATTTGCTTTCCTTGAGGGTAGAAAAATTCATGAAGCCATCAGTGTGGCTCAGGAAAGTATACACAGCATCAAGACTCAAAATATGAAAGGGGTTGTAATCAAAATTGATTTATCCAAAGCCTATGATCAAGTAAATTGGATCTACATCAGGCTTCTTCTTACACATCTTGGATTTTTTCTTGATTTTATAAATTAGGTTATGCCATGGCATACAACTTGTATCTTTGTTGTGATAATAAATCGTTTTGTCTCTCCTTTCTTCAATGCTCAAAGAGATCTCCGCCAAGGTTGTCCCCTATCTCCTCTTCTCTTTTTCTTGGTGGTGGAGGGTCTAAGTCGGCTTATTTTGGATGCAAAGAGATGGTGAGATTTCCATGGAGTGCTTATATCTCAGAATTTTCCTATTACTCATTTGTTATTTGTTAATGATATCCTAATTTTCACGTGTGGTGATGTTAGGGACATATCGATGTTGGTTGAATTACTCTCCCTTTTTCGACATGCCATTAGTATATCAATTAATGTCCACAAATCTTCCATTGCATATCACAATCTTTCTGATTTGGAGCGTGATCACATGTCTCATTTTCTCCCTTTAGATTCTAAACCTTTGGAGCAAGGTTTAAAAGTACTTAGGTTTTTAGTTGAAGCCCAACAATTATTGCAAATAGAATTGGGCCTGAATCGTAGCTAAGGTGGATAAACATTTGAATTGTTGGTGTCACATAAGGATCTCTTAGGTTGTTCATTTGGTTCTTATTAAATCAGTATTGGAGGATATCCTAGTTTACTGGGCCTCCCTGTCTTGGATCCACAAATGTATTTGGAAAAAAGTTAGAAGACTTTGATCCTTTTCTCTATGGTTTGGGAAAAAAGAGAAATGGATTCTACCATGGATCAAATGGGAGTCTATTTCCAGATAAAAGTTTATGGGTAGCTTGGGATCAATGAATTTATTCCATTTCTCAAATTCTTTCACTGCTAAATGTGGTTGTCGTTTGTTTTTTACAGAAATTCTTTGGACTTTAGCAGTCTATCAAAAATATATTGTTCCTTTTTCTCTTGAAGAGTGGCTTTGAAAACTGGATAAACCTTGATAAGATATTTCCATAATATGGCGAGTTACTCTAAACTTTGTTGATATTGTTGGAAATGGTCTTGCTTACCGGTTTGGTAGGGGCAATAAGGTTTGAATCGATCTCAACCCATGGCTAGGTTGTGGTATTCGTCATTCCCCCCCCCCCTCCGTTCCCCAATTGATAGATTGGCTCAAGGATCGTGGTTTTAGAAAAATTGCACATATATCCAATCTAATCCTTTCATTTTTCTAACATCAAGGATGGTTATCTGTAGAGGATTTGGGTATTGAGGATGAGCACAGGGCCATTTGGAAAGATTATATGCATGCTCTTATTGATGGTCATATTTGTCAGACTGACAGACATGATGAACTTATCTATAGTATCTTTTCTTCTAGTATCTACTCTCCAAAGTTAGGTTTAATTTATCTCATAGAAAAAAGAATGAATTTTGAGGCAAAATGGTGGTGGAAGGCAATTTGGAAATCATAATGTCCTCCAAATTCTAAAATTTTCATGTGGTGTCTCATGATGAGGAGGGTTCCTTCTTGGGAAGTCCTTCAATGGAGGTTCATGTGTGGTCTTGGATGATGCTCTCTTTGTCAAAATGATGGGTAATGTGTTCTTTATGTTTTCATGGAATGTCTCTTCCTCCAAAAAGTCTAGCATATTTGGAGTTTAGTGTTGGAACATTCAATTTCATGGGTTGGTTCCAACCTAGAGGGGGATTGGCATTCATGGCATACCAATCTCAGTTCTTGTCTTTTCAAATGCTTACCCTTAATCTTATGTTGTGGGGTCTCGTTGGCCAGAAATAAGGTTGTTTCTGAGGGTAAGGTTTCTGTTTGTTCATACATATTTGATGAGTTGTTGTCCATCCCAGGTCATTTTCCACTGGAAAAAGGTTTTGCTGCTCCTAGAGTGATTTCTCCTGAAAGTATTTTTTCTTTTAATATGTGGGGTTACTTTGACGAAGCTTCTATTAACAATGGTCAACAATATGGTGGTGGTTTTATTTTATTACTCTCCCTTAACCATTCTTTCAAATTCAAGATGGGCTTGGGTCCTAGGTCAAACAATAAAGCTGAACCCCTTTCCTGTAAAAGGACTCGTTAATTGACTAATTTATAGATGGGATTCTTAAATATAGGGATGGCGCTTTAGAACATGAAAGGTCATCATGGACCCAGTACTAATTCAACGAATATATATACATCAAGCAACCATTTTGTACTCAGTCTAGTACTTTATTCGGTACTCTACTCCATTAGGTACTTTACTCCATTTGGCACTCTACTATATGCGATGCTCTACTCTAGGATCAGTACTAGTCAACTAGTCAACCATCGACATCCCGAAGATAGCTTCTCTTGTTAGTGAGCTTGGTGTCGGTTATCTCAATCCAAATATAGCATCAGAAATGAACAATTCATATACGATGAGGATGAAGTGATCCTGGGGATTTAGGTTAGCTTAATTTAATCCAGATCACATCTGTATTTACTTTTCTCAGTCATATTGTTGTAACTATTTTTCTAGGCCTGAAATCTTTAAAGAGGCCCAATGTTTGTATGAGAGGTTATGCATATGCACACAGAGTGAATCAGTGACGATAGGATTGAGATTAAACACCATTTGAATATACTTTGTTTTGAGCATTGACATTTCTGGACTTATGTTTTATTGAAATTTTTAATATAATTGTCTCGACTTTTATAAATATTCATGGATTTATGTCTTTATTATTCATAGGTTAATGAGTTAAGTTAAACTTGTTCCAGGTCATGGAAAGGGCCCACCAGATACCTTGTCCAATTTCTGTAATTATTTTTTGGTTAAGTATAAGGCGTGTTTTGGATTTATTTAGCAGAACTACACTTAACATTTGTTTTCATTTGTTGGTAATTCTCATAATTTCTGTACTTAGAATCGTACTTAGATTACGTCTGAAATTTCTTGTAGATCTGAAGGTTATGATAGAAAGATATATGTTCATTGAGTATTTTGCGAGTTTATAAATCGTCTTCATAAATATTTTTTGCAAGTTATCGATTTCTTTGGTTGATTTCGAGATCCTGTAATAGACTTTAGTTAGTATATATTTCCAAAGATGAGTTCTTATAGTTTTAAATCAAATCATTTGTTCTAAATGGAATGAATTATTCATGCATGGATATGTATGTTTTTAGAAAGAAACTCTGATAGCTGATATTCAGGGATGGTGTGAAGGTTGATTAGGAACAATGTGTCATTTATTTCATCAAGAAACATTGTGTTAATTTTTGAGTGAAACATTATGTTTTAATAGCTAATTTTGAGTTAGAATTATTGATTTAAGGATCTGAGAGTTATTTGTTTCCTTTCTCAGGTAGTTAGGAGATTTCTTTCATTTGAATACTTAGTTAGTTGTGAATTGGTCTTTTGATTATTCAGTTAGTTCGAATTAGAAAAGCTCTATGTTGTTTTCTCAATTCACTTGGTTGATTTCCATTGGAATTCTTAGCTAGGAAATAGTATGAATGATTTCTCAAGAACATTGTTGAGTTTTTCATTCGATCTGTAGCACCCTGGGGATTTGTTTGCATAAGAAATTTTTGAATAGAATGAATTGGTGAATAGGATTGAGAACAGGGTTTGTGGTAATTGTTAAGTTTGGATTTTGAAATAATATTTAGTTAGCTACACCATAATTGAAGATACATTATTAATTTGGATTAGGTGTAATATGTTTCTTCACTTCAGCAAATTTGGTGTGATCATCTTTATTTAAGAACAAAATTTGGGTATTCTATACTTAATTTTGTACTAAGTAAGCATAGTGTAAATCTAGATCTAAATCGTAGTGCCTTGTAACTCAAAGCTTATGAACTCTAGTTGACAATTTTAAATTTAGGGAATTCAACGACATATAAAAACCCTAAGATTTTTCGTGTCATTGCCGAGGAATTGCAAACAGTCCAGGTAATATTTATTTTTTTAGATTTTTGCCTGTCTTGTTCTATTCAACAACCCCCATTATTTTAGCATAGTTACCTTAGGAAAATAATGGGGACCCTTTTAAAATTTTTTAGAGTAAAACAAATAAAACCCTTAAGTGATTAATTTAAATAGAAATAGGAATCAAATGGGTTAAAAACATTGAATTTTCGTCTTAAAGACACTTGAGCGGAGAATGTTAAGAAAATTTCAATATGGCAATCACAATATCACATGAAATAAATATGGCTCCTAAAAGCCACGCAACATAAATTGCAATGCGAAATACATCAAAGCGCTTTAATAAAGGCAAAAGGAATTTTCCCGAGCAAATTCTATGAGAAAGAAACTGTGAGACCCACTTCTGCCACATAGGAAAATCATGAATCACATTTTGCATTTTTATCCCAATGATATTAAAGTGATCCTCCACATTTCCCCGATGCGATATACTGTATCGCATCGCAATTTCGCTTCGTGACCACTCTTTCCCTTCATTCATTTTCGCCGATATTGCACTTGCAATATCTCAATCGGCAAAAGGTATCCAATCGACACTCTATAAATATTCACACACGAATAACACCGTGATGCGAAGGATCTCCTTTAAATGCTGGAATGATTGCATAGGAAAATCAACCCATATTGTCCAGTAATGCCATAACTTAAAAGATTTTATATCCCATGCTTCCAAAAATTATTTGACTACAAGAAGCATTGAATTTATGTATTAACTGCATGCCAAGTTTAATTTTCTTGATTGTTTCCATTATTACAGTACTTTTGTATTTTTAAATAAAAATTGCCTCTTTCTAGTTATCATTCTTTATTGTTCACAGGAGAGTCCAAATAAACAGAGCTCTTTGGAGATGTCAAAAGCTATGAAGAAAGCTAAGAAACCTATGGCACCCACATATCCTACACCTACTTTAAGTGAAGGAACATAAATGCTTCCTCTATTCACAAACACAACATGTGGTCGGCAAAGTGGTTCTTCCTCCTAGGAAACGATGTATAAGTTATTTGAGGATGAGAAACCCCATAGGGTTCAATGAAACGTTACTACAAATTCTTTTGATTCTTTATAAGCTACTATAGAATAAGTTTCGAATTCTTTTCTACACAAGGTTGCTACGCGCCCCAAAATTCTACCATATATTGATATGGTAATATGGATAATCGACAACCTCAATATTGGGTATAAAAAATTCTTACCCAACAGAGGAACAATAATAGGTTCTTTTAAAGAAGAAGACTTGAAGTCAATGTATCACATTCTAGAGCTAGAAAAGGTTTATGACAAAGAATTTTTGGTGCAATTCGCCAGTGACAATGAGCTGAAGTCAAATCCTATCAAGCAATGGAGGAGCAACCTGAATAAACACAAAAATGTTGATAAGGGTATGTATTCTACGGGCTCCCTTTCTAGTCCCTACTTTTATGTTGCTGCAATGATTTCTAGGCACTTTGTTAAGCCTGATACTACCAAATTTTAAGTTGAATGGGTTCCCCTAATGGCAGCAGTCGTAGATTCTTATAACATGGACTGGGGAACCATTTTGTCCAACAATATTACCACTAAAATTATAGAATATAGGAAAAATCGTTTTATTTCCTCTAAAATGTTTCCCCCATTTTATATGAGTGCTTATATTATGGACATTATATGTTTCACTTCATGTTTTCTAGCCATGGGTTGGAAATGAACTACCTAGGACCCTCTCCCCATTCATGTCTATCATAGCATGTTATGGGAGTCAAAATATGAAAACCATTTTTATAAAATCTGCCATGGAGATATGCTCCATTTATTTCAAGCCGTGTTCAATGAGAAAGCCCCAGGTTGTCTAAAGAAGCTCAAGCTGACTTCTCCTCCATTGGAAAATGGTTTGGATAAGAATTGTCTACCTATGTCAGATTTTTTGGGAGTCTGGATTGACCACATGTTTTACCATTATATATTCCGGATAAGCTTATCGCAAGGGAAATAACTTATTAAATTGTTTCCAATGGATTAACTATGTTTCTGAAGGAAGCTAAGAAAGCATCATGGACCTCCTTTCCAATTCACTATGGTGTTTACGCCTTAGAAAACTATAAACATGCAGGATTAGAGGTCAACCAAATTAAATGTTTTAAATTTTTTACAATTTCAAACAGACAATATCACCCGAATCAAGTTGCCAATGATTTTACCACTCAAGTTAAAATCAGACCTTTTGTGTATGAAGATGATGTTTTCAATGTATCGTTTGAGTCATTCGACACTTACTCCACAGTTCATAAGTTAGCAGTGTTATTCCTCCATCCACAACATTTTTCAAAGTTTAAACAGTACATGAAAAAAATATTAGGAGGGATTTCTTTGAAAATTCTAGAACTATCCCAACCCATAACATAGAAGGAACCGGAAAAAGAACATGCACCTAAGGATGTTGAAGTCCTTATTAAAGTTGAAGAGGATACATCTACTAAAGTTCAAACCATGGATTTAGAGTTCCTAAGTAATTTGAATGATGTCTGGAAGGATTTTAATCAAAAAATCCAAGGAGACCAAGAGGTGATGATTACTGATCATCAAAAGATAGTGCAAATGCCTCAAATCAAAAGTCAGGACCTGTTTACTGTTGGGCCATATGAAAATTTAGTTAGCACAAAACAAGTGGAATTCATCCCGGCCTTCCCTACTACAGGAATTGTACTGAAAATTGAGGAAATTACTCCTCTGGATATATTCTATAGTCCTAAACATAAAGCCATTATGATCAGGCAAAGAAAAAAAGGAGAACAGATCAATACCAAATCCTTGTTTTAGGAGATGTTTCTATGGAGGTAGTTTGGAAAGGTTCACAAACAGACCCTTCTCAGGATCTAACTCGTCTGACCTAGTTCGCATGATCCTATGCATATGATACTATAGATAAGGCCTTCAAAGTTCAACAACTTATTAAGTAAAAGGATGAAATAATCATCCAATTAGAATAAGAAATACAGACAAACAATAGAAATGTCAACGAGAAACTACAGGTACAGGTATCATAGCTCCAAGTGAGCATTTATCAACTGAAATTACAGAACCAAACTGAAATTGGTGCTAAGGACATGCAAATTCATCAATTTTAGTTTACTGTTGAGCAATTAAAAGGTAATCCAAAAATAGATGAATTTAGGAAAGAAGCACTGGAATTGAATACCCTACTGGCACAACAACAAGTTATTTTTTGTCAAAAGTTGTCAAATATCATTGAATTATGTGAGCAAAGCGATTCACTAATGAATCGAGTAGCAGAACAGAGAATCATTTTCAATAAAATTGATGATAAAGTGTCACAGTATGTCACCTCGCAAGATACTACAGATGGCTGAAAGGCTAATCTTCCCAGGATTGAGAACTTTGGAAAGGAGATCTTATTTACCATCTGGGACATACAATTGAAACATGCTAAAAGGGCCATCTGCAGAGCTAGAGATGTTGCTAATAATATTGTCGAAACAGTCAATCATAATCTCATCGCTATCAATATTATTGATATATGCCCTCCTGGTTCTCTTCCTATTGTTAAAGATTTGATAAGGCAATGGAAAGAAGTCTCCAAGTTCAAAGAGGAAAGCATCAAAAAGTTGGAAAAGCTATATTGGGACAAGTATTGGAAATACTTGGTAAAGCCACATAGCCAATGCCTCATGTTGCGTTGTCTTACAGATACTTATTCCTATATGTTTCCTCCACTTTTAGATGAAATTTTCACTCGACAGCTACACATCAGGCCATACCAACCTCCCGAGGTTAGGCCTATGCTTAACATCCTTCAACTCAAGGAACGAATGGCTGATGAGACAACAGGGAAACCTTCAAGCAAGTCACCCCATTAAATTATGTTTATGTTTTATTTTCACTTAGTTTAAGGAGAGTTGTTTAAACCTCCTCAAATTTTATTGTAATTACTATTTTTATGAATTTATATTTTATTATATAAACCTCTTTATGTCTTTTAGGAAGGGGTCCTGAAATTTTGAAAGGAAAAATTTACAAAAGTCACACTTTTGTACACTTAAAGTTTTCTTAATAGAAAGGGTTGGACCAGATACTATTTTTCAAATGAGAAAAGTTAGTTTATACATGGTAATTTTATCCTATATGTTAATTTTTTGTTCCAAATGAGAAATGGCTAGTTTTTCTTATGGTGTTTTGTTTTATTTATCTTTTTGAAAACAATTAGGAATTAATTCACTTTTGAACATGTTAGATTGCTATCTTTTGTGACATATTTAATACATGAAGAAAACATATGTGATGTAGTCTTATCCAATTGATTTAATTAACTATTTAATTAAATCAATTATTTCAAATTGTTTTCATATCTCTAAGTGTTTGTATAATATTTATTTAGATTCACTGACAGACAATCTTTATAAATCGCACAAAGAGAATAATTCATCTCGAGATAGATATAGATAGGTATATTTATTTACTTCAAGCTTGTTATCACTCCCATCTACCAAATTACAGTCATTTATAATACCATCCATTCACCATATGAAATGGATAAGGGGCGGTTTTCAAGTCCCTGACCAGGTGCTTTTCCCTGATGTTGTTGCACCGATTTCGGGGCCTCAACATTTTTGGAACTAGAAGGAGGGCCATAAGACTATGAATGGAACTAAAGCTCAATCTAAAAGTCAAAGACCATCAAAAGTGTCGTTCTCCCTCCAAATCTCCTACAAATTCTAGTCCAAGTTCAAGATCTCCTAATATTAGATCAGAAGTTGTTAAATCTCCCCCCAAGTCTCCTAGTTCTATTCCTAAAGATATCTCCTCAGATTAGACTCCAAAATACCCTGAAGTACAAACCTTAATAAAAAAATTGGAAGAAATTTCTATTTCGGAAAAGAAGCATGTACTTTATGAAGCCTCAAAAGGAAGTGTTACTTCAATATTTGAGGGCACTGGTGTATTAACCCATTCCAAGAGTCAAAAGCTCAGAATAATCCCTTTTGAGTTTCCTCTCCATTCTCAGCGTAGGAAATCTCCAATATCCGAGACTCAATCATCCACTAGTGATATTCAATCATATTCTACCCCTCAAACTCCATCATTGATTCCTCCTTATTTTACATCTTCTCAAACAAGTGCTTCATCGATTCATACTTCTTCTTCTTCCCAAGATACAAGTTTTGCCTCAAGCAGTATTAGTTCCATAGTAGTTTCTTCCACAACTACATCCATTACTGGAACTACTTCTTCCACTCCAAATCCTTCTTCAGGGAAAACTAATCCTCTGGTTCACACAATGGAAACTAGACCTTAGACGAATCCTGGAGCTGTTCAATTACCAGGTCCTCTTCATCCTTTACCTAAGCATACATAAATATTTCTGCCTGAGTATAATCTAGATGATGGTCTACCTACGGAAGAATATCTCCATAATTTTATGCTTTCCATGAATCTTAATGATGTCACTGAATAATATTGCATATTTAGGTTATTTCCCTATACTTTTCAAGGATCAGTTGGATTATGGTATTTCTCACTACCATCAAGCACTATTACTATATGGGATATATTTTAAGAACAATTAATTACTAAATTTGGTGATGATCATCCTATTGCTACTCTTATCAATGATATTTCCAATCTCAAAGAAAATACAGGGGAAAAGATCAAAGATTTCAACTCCAGTTTTAATAAGCTACTCAATAAAATCCCAACCACATCTATGCCTTGGGTAGATGTACAAATAGAATGGTACATATCCTCTCTTCCTTCTAATATTTCTATCTTTTTATATAGATCCAATAACGTTACATTGGTAGAAAATATGAAAGAATCCCTTTTTGTAGAAAAGAGAATTCTTGCCTTAGAAAAGAAAACTACATAGGAGGAAAGAAAAACCAAAAAGGTTTCATTTAAGGATGAATCCAAAAATAAAACATCCAAGGATCCTTATGATCTTGAGGGATTACAAAAGTTTCTCAAAACTACGTCAAATGAAATGGTCGAAATAATGAAACAAGTAGTTGAATCTTCTTCGAAGAAACATTTCAAATATTTTAAGAAAACTCCATCTTCTGAACCACCAAATGTAATCTCGAATGCTAAATCAGATCAAGATGAAGATCAAGATGAAACAATATCATCCACAGAAGAATCACAAGATGAATAATTAGTTGAAGTTCATGGATTATGGGACTTTATTCTTCCAACATCTGACAATGAAGATGAATATTAGGCACTTCAAGTTAACACTAAAAGTAAAAATTCTACTGATCTCCCTCAGTCTCCTCAAAAGAAAAATTCTTCGTCCTCTGTTGTTAAGGATAAAATTGTTAATAAAATAACTCCTTCTCCTCAATCAAGCCCAAATTCTTCTAGTCTTCCATATACATCCAAGACATTAGTTGTCTCAGATACCATCGAATATAATATAGTGGAAGACATGAAGAAAGTAAAGGAAAATATATCCATACATGAGTTGAGAAAATTAAAACAAAAACATAAAATTTTACTCAAAGAGCTGAATGTAGTCCCTACTTCACCCTTACCTGCGCCTGTTATTTCGAAAGCCAAAAAAGGAGTTGGTAAACCTCCTAGTGATCCACCTGAAAAAATTGATGCAAATGATGCTATTCTAACCGGAGACATATCTAATTCGCATACTCCTCCATTCCTTTTGACTTTTGAAGTATTTAAAAAAGATGTGCATAATTTTCTGATAAACTCTGGAGCTTCTTCTAATATCATGCCGTATTCTATTTTCTCGAAGTTAAATATTGCTCCACAAAATTCTACAGTACACATTGTGCAATTAGACAGAACTAAAGTTAAGGTATTATCATCAATGAATTCAGTCCTCATCAGACTAGCATCCAATTAAAAAGTTTATTAAGTGATTGTTATTTTGGTTGCTGATATCCCTGACTTTTACAGTTTAATCCTTAGTAGAGACTGGTCAGAAAAGATTCATGTTTATTTTTCTATTGATTGGTCTCATATGTGGCTTCCCTATAATGGTATGCCAAATCAAATACGAGTAGACCGTGAAAAACACATGAAATACTCAGTAACTAATTTCGAAGATGAGAATGAACCCATGGCTTTAACTAATAACATTCTCAACAATTAGTCTGTCAATTTCTCACCAACTCAGTTAATTCTCAAGTCGAAATTTTTTCTCAGCCAGACTCTTCCAAATGTATAAATATCATAGATAAACCTTGTATTAAAACTTTGATCTAGACATTATAGTTTCATGGATCAAAATTTGGTGAAGGTGCGAGAACTGATCACATACTAATTAGTTTGGAAGGAGAAAAGACAATGTTGGCTTGTAGGCTAGAATTTGAGTGCACAAATAATACTAAAAAATATGAGGCATTGGTCCAAGGCTTGTACAAAGCAATAGATCTTAGTGTCAAATATCTTCAAGTCTATGGCGACTCAGAAATAATTATCAAAAAGGTAAGAAATACTATTCACTATATTTCTGGTCATCTCAAGCATTACCAAGCATTAGTACAATCTCTTACCTCACACTTCTTAGCATTCAATATCTCGTCTCTTCCAAGGCTCCAAAATGAAAGCACTGACCTTCTAGCTAATGTAGCATCCAGATTTATTCCTTCACATGATTATAGTCCAGATAGATTTTCTACAGAATTGATTTTTTGCCCATTTTTTCCTGATAATGTAACTAATTGGAGAGTATTCAACGATGATAAATATGTTCTAACCTTTCTTACTTTAGAAGGGTCATATGATGATAAAATAATTGATGAAAATTAAAATGAAAGGAAATTGACTCAGAAACCTGAAGAGAATGCCAGACCTAAGTTTGTGGTTAAACTTGAAGATCTTTATGATCTCAAAGACAGGTTTAAAAAGGTTACTAATTCTAAACTGCAAAGTTCAACTTTGAGGTTTGAACTAGTAAACCTTGGCACATATCTCAATCCTCAGAATATTAACTTAGGACTTGGTCTTTCATCTGATGAAATATTAGACTTCATTAATTTACTAAAGAAATACAAGAACGTATTCGCATGGAAATATTAATATCTCAAAACGTATGTGTTAAGCCCTAGAATTGCCTTCTCTTTTACAAACCTTCACTTCATTTCATCATTCTTTTATCACTTCATAAGCCTAAAATCAATGAAGAATGATTAGGATTGCTTAAAGGTTACATGCAATTGATTAACATATTGTATTTTCATGGTTTTTGCTATTTTAATAATTTTGTACAAAATAGCTACAGAATACAGACGTTCCGTAGCCGATCACACGTTCCGCAACTATTTTAGTGTTTGAATGGGTTACAGGTGTCATCTGAAAGAAAATCGCATATGGGTGAATTCCAGACTTCATCCACATCACTCCTTGCTCCCTACAAAGTCTGAGCACAATTCTACAGGTGGTTATGCACGTGGGAAACCAAAACCAAGAGGTAGACTTCTACCGGGACACGGACTCTACAACTGTCTGCGGCAAAGTACGAGACCTTCAATAAGAGTTTTAATTCGATTAGAAGTGGGAAAGACACTTATCCCTGTTTTTTTCAAGGGTAGTTATGTAATTTCATTATAATTATGACTCGAGAGACCGAGAAACAGCTGGTTAGATTTTGTTTTGTTGCCTAGATCTTTGAAGACCGTAAATACTCTGTTTTGAAGAATTTCTCTTTTAATGAAAGAAACATCATTTTATTGCACAAGCTGAGTCAATCTTGAGTAGATTTTCGTGCTACTCCAGTGGTATAGGGCCCCTGCTACCTGAGGAGCTTTGTTCATATAATTTAGATAAGTAATTTAGCCTCGTTTCATTCCTAGTTTAATTGACTTTATGAACTTTGAGTTTTTATTCATTTTCATTAGATGCTACAGCTTAGTCGCGTTCTTACGTACTCTTCCAAAATATCACTAATGTCGAATGAGGTGTGACTGTAGTATTTTAGGAGTTAGTTTTACGTTCTTATTCTCAATTACATCAGTTGTACAGCTAGTCATGATCTTATAAACTCTTCCAAAATATCACTAATTTCGGATGGGACATAGCTGTGGTGTTTTAGAGCTTTGTTGTGTTCTATTGAATTTTATGCTTTCATGTTCATTTCCATAACATGTTGCAGGCAGTCCTGTTCTACAAACTATTCCAAAATACCACTAATTCTGAATGAGATAGAGCTGAAACATTCCAGTAATTAGTTGCATCCTTAGTCTAGTGGTAGCACTCTGGAGGTAGATGTCATTTTAGTTTAATTCTGTCACTATATTTCAAGTTTGATAATGGAACTCTAGTTCAGTTTTAATTCACTGCATTTCAAGTTAGATTAGTGGCATTCTAGTTCAACTTTGTTCACTATATTTCAAATTAGGTTAATGGCACTGTAGTTTAGTTGTGGTTACTGTGTTTCAAGTTTGATCAATTGCATTCTCAGTGTTATCCATTGTTCTTTAAGTAGTATTAATTGTTAACATCAGATTCCACGACCTTCATTATTTACAAAACTTCTTTTGTTCTGAATTTCTATTTATACATCATCATCTGGACAAGAGTTAGTAATATTAGTTTAAGGCCTTGATTATTCTGCAATCCTTTGCAAATTCACAATTAAACCTTTCTTTCCAAAACCTATTTTAGAAAATCTCTAACTTTTGGATGAGGTTTACTAGTGACAAGCTGAGCTGTAGAATGGAGTAATCTTAGCATTATAAGTTAATTTAGAGTAGAAATCTTATTGTGCTACAAATAATCTCTTTTCAATTGTGTTCCAATAAACCTCTAGCCATGGATGAGATTCTTTGTAATATTGTAAGATGATTGTGTCCTTAGGAGAACCTCATTTGTATTAAACTTGTTCTTTTCTCAAACTATTCCAACATATTCCTAATGAATGAATTAGATGAGTTCATGCTATGAGTTATTGAGTTCATTTTGTGATTTGTTTCCTTACTAGGAGTCATTATCAAGCTTTGCATTTTCTGTTCTTTAGTGTCATACACAGTTTAGAGTAGGTTTTGCTTTGTTTTAGTGTAACCATCCACTTCTCTTTACCAACACTTAGTTCTTTTCCTTCTTGACATAAAACCATAAAACCAAAAAAATCATAAAAACACTAAACACAACGTAGTGAGAAATAGATACCTAGGCACATATAGTGCACCACACTTCAGCAGTTTACTGACCCTGGTTGATAATTTATGACCTCAATTTAGGAACACTAAGTTGAGCACAACATTTTGGCGCCTCAGAATATGATAAATTGAGTAAGATGCGGACAAAATTTGGAAAAAAACCATTTTTAAGGGCATTTCATATGGGTTTTTATGGAAGATTTTCATTTTTCAGCATTATGGACAGATTAGGACATATTTCAGTATTTTTGCACATCATCGCCTTTTCTTCATCAAAATGAAATTATGAAAGCATGTGGCAGTAGAGAAGGTAAAAATACACAGTTTCCCTTTTGAATCACTCAATTCAGCCTTAAAATGAGTTCGTGGCGTACTTTTTTTGTTGCAACATTGGGCAGAATGAAGGGTGAAACAGGGTAGAAATTGATTTTATAATAACTTTCAAACCGTGCATCCGTTGGTCCTAAAATTTTTATAGTAAATGCATTGAGTTAGGGTGAATAAACACAGAAAATTTCAAAAAAATTTAGTGTGTATTATTCAAGAAATTAGCCACTTTCACCTACAGCCATTTCTCATTTTTTGGGAGATCCGTGCAACCAATGGCAGATATTTTTCGTCAGAAGATGCATAATAGTATTGGTAACAACCTCAAAACATTTTAGGGAAGTTTGATGTACCATTTGAGAGAAATTGCAAAATTCATTTCATTTTACAATTCCACTCCATCCCACTCCACTTTCACTCCATCTCACTCCACTTTCACGCCATCTCACGCCATTTTCATTTCATTTCAAAAGTCCTATTCCACTTTCACTCCATTACATTTCAAATCCATATTCCATAGTCATACTTCATTTCTTTTTACAGATTGCATGTTGCAGCCACATCTTATTCAGCAGTTCTGACACAATTGTATAGCCTACAAAGAGATGATGACTACAGGAAATTGAAGGATTCTGTTTTGAAGACCAATATGCTAAAAGAGGACCAAAGGAACAACATCAAGCACAACAATTAACAAGGTCAAAAATTCTGAGGTAAATTGTGAAAATTATTTTAATAGCAAAAAGTTAAAACATGAAATAGATACAATCTGTATAATCATATGTTTCCTAAAACAACCTATCATTCGAATTGATTAACATATCTTGGCCATATCCCTTATCCAACATTCCAACCTACTATTCCACATCTCCTTAAGATTGTATCATTCACTTATTTCACCACAAGTTCATCATAAATTCTCCATAAGATCCATAGCCACTTCATTTTCTCTTATAACTTAATTACCTCCATCCATTCACCTCCATTACACTTTGCAGCCAATCCATCTCTATGTGCAAAAAGGTAATTCTGAGGGTGAAGCATCATTCTTCAACTAATCCATCTTCAGACATAGAGATACAGTTTCAAAATAAAGCATTAGACTCTGTAGTCAATCTAGCTTCAAGCATAGAAAAGTAATTCTGAAAGGAAGATAATCTGCACAAAGGAGGAATGTGGCTAATTGTCAGGACAAAACCAGTTGGAGTCAAGTATTTGGAAGGATATCCACAAGTCAAGGAGCTACTACAACAAACAGGGAGGTTAAATTTTATAGAGAAATTTGATGGCTTCCATAAGGAGATTACAAAATATTTTGCCAAATTTTTTGATGGAGTAGAAGAAGAAAAATTGACATGGTTATTGAAAATAAACTTGTCACTCCACTACAGGAGGAAGATGAAGAACCAATTTATAAAAAGTTAACAGAGATTAGAAAATAGATTAGGGCCAAAAGAAGCAGAAAGATAAGGTTGGATGTTCTAACAGAGGTTTTAGAGCAAATGGAATAAGTTTTGATGAAATTGCATGAGGACATGCAATAGTCTTGTAGTGGGGGTATGTTGAGCCCTAGAATTGCCTTCTCTTTTACAAACCTTCACTTCATTGCATCATTCTTTTATCACTTCATAAGCCTAAAATCAATGAAGAATGATTAGGATTGCTTAAAGGTTACATGCAATTGATTAACATATTGTATTTTCATGGTTTTTGTTGTTTTAATAATTTTGTGCAAAATAGCTACAGAATACAGACGTTCCATAGCCGATCATGCGTTCTGCAGCTATTTTAGTGTTTGAATGGGTTACATGTGTCGTCTGAAAGAAAAACGCATATGGGCGAATTCCAGACTTCATCCACATCATTCCTTGCTCCCTACAAATTCTGAGCACAATTCTACAGGTGGTTATGCACGTGGGAAACCAAAACCAAGAGGTAGAGTTCTACCGGGACACGGACTCTACAGCTGTCTACAGCAAAGTACGAGACCTTCAATAAGAGTTTTAATTCGATTAGAAGTGGGAAAGACACTTATCCCTGTTTTTCTCAAGAGTATTTATGTAATTTCATTATAAGTATGACTCGGGAGACCGAGAAACAACTGGTTAGATTTTGTTTTGTTGCCTAGATCTTTGAAGACCGTAAATACTATGTTTTGAAGAATTTATCCTTTAATGAAAGAAACATCATTTTATTGCACGAGCTGAGTCAATCTTGAGTAGATTTGTGTGCTACTCCGGTGGTAGAGGGCCCCTGCTACTTGAGGAGCTTTGTTCATATAATTTAGATAAGTAATTTAGCCTCATTTCATTCCTAGTTTAATTGAATTTCTGAACTTTGAGTTTTTATTCATTTGCATTAGATGCTACAGCTTAGTCTCGTTCTTACATACTCTTCCAAAATATCACTAATGTCGAATGAGGTGTGACTGTAGTATTTTAGGAGTTAGTTTTATGTTCTGATGCTCAATTAAATCAGTTGTACAGCTAGTCATGATCTTATAAACTCTTCCAAAATATCACTAATTTCGGATGGGACATAGCTGTGGTGTTTTAGAGCTTTGTTGTGTTCTGTTGAATTTTATGCTTTCATGTTCATTTACATAACATGTTGCAGCCAGTCCTGTTCTACAAACTATTCCAAAATACCACTAATTCTGAATGAGATAGAGCTGAAACATTCCAGTAATTAGTTGCATCCTTAGTCTAGTGGTAGCACTCCGAAGGTAGATGTCATTTTAGTTTAATTCTGTCACTATATTTCAAGTTTGATAATGGCACTCTAGTTTAGTTTTAATTCACTGCATTTCAAGTTAGATTAGTGGCATTCTAGTTCAACTTTGTTCACTATATTTCCAATTAGGTTAATGGCACTGTAGTTTAGTTGTGGTTACTGTGTTTCAAGTTTGATCAATTGCATTCTCAGTGTTATCCATTGTTCTTTAAGTAGTATTAATTGTTAACATCAGATTCCACAGCCTTCATTATTTACAAAACTTCTTTTGTTCTGACTTTCTATTTATACATCATCATCTGGACAGGAGTTAGTAATATTAGTTTAAGGCCTTGATTATTCTGCAATCCTTTGCAAATTCACAATTAAACCTTTCTTTCCAAAAACTATTTTAGAAAATCTCTAACTTTTGGATGAGGTTTACTAGTGACAAGCTGAGCTGCAGAATGGAGTAATCTTAGCATTACAAGTTAATTTAGAACTGAGAGAAAAGAGAGAAAATTGGGTAACTACTTTGTAGGAATATGACATTGCATTAGACCAACCAAAATCATCAGAGGGCAAGGTATTTGCAGATTACTATCTGGAGCATCCAACATATCAGATGATGAAGAGTCAGGTAACACTGTACACATTGCTGAGGTAAGCCTGAATGACTCTGAATCACAGTATGTTGATCTTATATTTTATTTGAAAAATGGATATGCTCCTACAGAACTCAATTAAAAAAGAAAAATAACTTTAAGATTGAAAGCTAGTCAATATCATATCATAGACAATGTTTTATTTAGAAATAACTATGACTCCATACTATTAAGATGCCTTGAAAAGTCTGAAGCACAGAGGGTTTTGCAGGAACTCCA
Source organism: Pinus albicaulis (assembly GCA_034641835.2). NCBI lineage: Eukaryota > Viridiplantae > Streptophyta > Pinopsida > Pinales > Pinaceae > Pinus > Pinus albicaulis. The sequence continues at coordinate 1,039,993,748 of CM076575.1, forward strand.
TGATGGACCTATAGGTGGACATTTAGGAGGAGATACAACCACACATAAAATCCTTCATGCATGATATTACTGGCTAACACTGTTTAAAGACGCTCATGCATATGTGAGAAAATGTAAAACATGTCAAACTGCTACCGGAAGACAAAGAAAACCAGCCTTACCCTTGCAGCTAGTCAACATTGAGCAACCTTTTGAGCAATGGTGATTGGAAATCATAGGTGAGATTGTTCCTAACTCATCCAAACATCACAGATACATTCTCAATGCAAAAAATTATTTTACAAAGTGGGTGGAAGTTGTTCCACTAAAGGTAGCTAACTCTGAGGCCATTATGGAATTTATTGATCAATTCATTATTACCAAGTTTGGATTACCTAATGCGCTTATGTTTGATAATGCATCTTTTTTTTTGGGAAATAGTATGACTAAATTTTCTCTCAAAAGAGGTTTTAAACTTAAATATTCTACTAGCTACTATCCCCAAGGGAATGGTCTAGCATAATCAACAAATAAAAATCTCATAAGAATCATAAAAAGGAATATTGATCAGAGTTAGAAAAATTGGCATAATTATTTAACATTTTCACTATGGGAAGATATGATTACTCATGAGGCCTCTATAGGGACTTCTCCATTCAATCTATTTATGGGAAAGAAGTTGTAATTCCATCAAATTTAGCTCTTCCCTCATTAGCCCTAGTTTAATTTATTGATGAAGTACCTTCTTCTTCCTTACAATTAAGAATGTCTCAGATCCTTGAAATAGAAGAGGAAAGGGGAAAATCCAAATTAACTCATGCTCGACACCAGTAGATGGTAAAAAATAATTTTGATGCAAATTTTGTTTCCCCAAAAACATTTCAAGTTGGAGACCTCGTCATTAAGTGGGACAAGGCACATGAGGAAAAAGGTAAGCATACCAAATTCCAAAGAATGTGGCTTGGACCATTTCAAATGATAGAACAAAATGGCCCATAAACATTCATGTTACAAGATATTCAAGGGAGAAAATATTTTCTTCCTGTCAATGGTTTGATTTTGAAAAAAAGCTTTTCTTAGAAGAATTTTTGTTTCTAAATGTATTATACTTATACTTTTACATTTTTAGGAGAATAATGTTTGAATACATACTTTTGTCTTTTTGCAAACACTGAATTATTATATCAATTTTTATTTTTGAAGAAAAAAAATTCTTGAGGAGATAACTACAAAACTTGAAAAATTGAATGAATACCATACAACTCTGTAATATTTTTTCCATTGAAATTGTAAATTTTATAAACCTAAAGTTTGTAAAGTCGTTTTACTTTACTATTAGTCAGAAAAGGTTCTGTTATCACCCTAGTAATTATTAGGTCGTGGGATTTTGGTTTATAGTTAAAGAAAACCAGGGGTAACCAAGAACCTCTTTTGAAATTCAGGATCTGGCCTTCCCAAATTCTGGAGAGGGATCTCTCCTCAAGATTTAGCTTGATTGGTTATAAGATTTTAGGCTAGGTATGATTGAACAGTGGGATTTGTTTTGAAAGTTTGGTGGGAATAAAAGGTGCTTCAAGGTAATCCACAGTGGGATCTACCAGACCATTGGGCTATGGAGTCAACTTTCTAGGCAAGAAGAGCTAGGAAATAAGGTCTAAAGAGAAAATGTACTAAGGGCATGGTAGATGAGCTTCAAAGGGTTTGAAATAGGATTTTTGATGAAATGGGTGAAATCTGAACAAAAGGGAAATTAAGAATCCTTAGGTTACAGAAATGAAGATGAAAGGAGGGGATCAAACAGGGACTAAGAGAATTTAAGAATTCTTAAGTTCGGTTATCAAGCAGAAAACATAATAATGAACATCTAGTAAAAAACAGGGAGATTTTTATCACTAATCCTGTTTAATCTTTCCTAGTTAATAATTAAAGATAGAAAACATTAAAATGAATGTATGGAAACTTTTGAGAGATAAAACAGTGAAAACAAGAAAATACTAGACTTACCTAGTCAGCACAAGAATCCTGAGTTATGATGTCTTTAATATTTATTCCAGTCTACTGCTTTACTGATTGAATCACACAAACTTCAATATATCCAGCAAAATGACTATAGTAGTCTTGATAAATTTTATTCCACACTTAATACTTCAAAAAGAGAAGTATTTATACAAAAATTATTAAAAAATATCTGAGAGACATGTAGGAATATCTCTAGGCAAAAAATAAAGTTTATTAGATAGAAATAGGGACAGCTACAAAACAAACTGGCAAGTTGTCCTCTTATCAATAAAAAATAGGACGAATTATCCTAACTTGTTGCTGGGTTGTAGCTGCTAGAAATGCTTGCTGGCATTTTGGAAAAATATCTTTTTGAAGATAATTTGAAGGACACTCTTTCCATTTCACATCATTTCACCTATGCTTTATCACTTATATTCTTTATGCTGCCCCTTTTACTATTTTACTGTGGTAAAATAAGGAATTATCTGTAGTAAAAAGGTATTTTGACTGATACTCTTTGACTTTGTTTCTGACCCTGATACACTTTGACTGCAAATATTTAGATCAAGTTAGTGAATTCCTACCATTGTTTTGGACTGGGAATTCTCATACTCTTCAATTTCCTGTAACTTTCATCTGCCTCTGTATTCTTAGCAAAATTGGGCTTAACCATGAAAATATGTTTGATCTCATTTTGTAAAAAGAACAAGTTTTCAAAATATTCCAAAATGAATTTACCAGTTGAAGACCCTTGTGGTAAAGGTTTGCTGACTTGTTCTTTGGAATAAGCCTGAATTTGTTATCATAATCTTTATGTGCCATCAAATTTTCATTCAAAGCATGAATATCTGGTAGGCTTGCTTGTGTCAGTACTGTGTATTTGTCCCAAAATATTGTGATTGCCAAGTTCATGTACTTGCATCTGTCCTCCAAATTATTCATCATATTTCTCTTATTTAGGACTTTCTTGATTTGTAGTATAATTTCAGTTCTATCCTAAATTTTTAGCTCTTCAAGCTCTTCTCTATGTTTGCTATTCAAAAATGTAATAAGTTTTAAGGCTTGAGCAGGTTTGTCAGCTATTTCTTCTTTTGTCTTTTGAATTTCTATCTGTGTTGCTTTGAGTAACTCTTTTTGTTCATAAATAATTTGAATTGAAGGCCACTGAGAATGTATGCCTTGAATGATACTGTTCCAAAGATAATTCTTGATGTTAGATGCCTGCTCAGTGAGATTAACCTATTGTTGAAGAATCTTTACCTGTTCTTGCAATCTGTTGGCTCTCTGCTCATGTCCTTTGGATGTAATTAATGCATCTCTGTTAGATGTTTCAAGATTTTTGATGGTGTGTTTTACGTTGATTATCTCTTTATCTTTCAAGGACATGTCTTCCATAGCCTTTACTATGGCAGCTATTTCTCCTGTTGGGTTCACCTGTGATGTGGACGAAGAAGTGGCAGAGATATCTTTAGAAGTAATTGACACTGCAGTTGCCAATACTCCTTTTGGTGACAAATGTTCTACGAATGGAGAAGGAATAGCTGTACTTACCGTTGGAATAACTGTGGGAATGGGGACTTCCTGAGCTTTCTTCAATATTTCATTTTATTGCATTAGAGATTCTATTTTATTTTCCATATCTTTAATCTGATGTATCATCTTCAAAACCAGTTGCATAGTTTCCTCCTTTTCTGTCTTTTCCTGAAGAACTTCTTTTGCTTGAGGGTGCTCACTCTGTGGAAATTTGAGTTGCTTTCTCAAGGTTGCAATATCCTCATTATTTTTCCTTATCAATTTTTTAGAAACTTCAATATTAGAGGGATCTGCTCCTATTTCTATTACCAAATCTTCTGAGGACTTGATCCTCAAATCCTTAGCATGGAGAGATGCTTTATCTAATTTCATTTGGGTTTGCAAATTAGATACGATTTTCTAAAGCAGGTAGCACTCATGGTTTTGCTTACTACCTTTGAATATAGCATCTCTGATGCACTCCTATGGAGCTCTGTCTGATCTAGTTCATGTATAGTATCAACATTCACTACAAATTCTGTCTTCCTGTAGTCTATCGTTGACTTTGGATCCGTTACTACTGGTTGGAGAAAAGACATGATCATTTTATTTTTTGAGTAATCAAATGATGTCACTAGTCTGTCTTTATCTCCTGGTTTTTCCTTCAAAATTTTAGAATAAACTTCATTCTTGATTTCTTCATTATTTTCCCTGATTTTCTTGAACCTCTTCTGAATATCAGAATCAGTTTCTTCTGTTGTTTTAGAGGAAGAGGGAGATTTTGTATTCATTTATACTTCAACCATATCTTTTCCTTTTCCCTGTGCTTGTACCTGTTCATTTTGAATTTCCCTGAGTGTTTCATTAACAATCATTGTGGCCTCATCATCTATTTGCTGATCACTATTATCATCTACATCAATGACTCCTTCTTTTTCTAGAGTAGTCATTTTGGCCTTTTTGCTGTAGACTGTTTTAAATTTATTTTCAATGATTGTCTATGCCAAATATCCTTCTTCTTTTCTTAGCATTTTATTGGATACCTCTGCTGGTTGGTTAACAGTAACCACCTGTGTACTGTCCATTTGATTTTCCTGTAGATTATTTGTTTGAATCTCCTGATCATCATCAATTAAAGTGTTTGCAACCCATTCCATATGCTTGGAATATTTTTCAATTAGTGGCTTTGATTCATGGAGGAATGGGGTTAACTTACATTTGATCCTGAGGTTGCTCAAAATACCCTGAGGGTCATAGTTCCAGTAAAATCTTTCTTGGAACTTGAATGCTGATAATTTGCTGCTTACCTCTTTCAAAGTATCTCTGTTGTTAAATATGAAAGAGCCAATTTGACTTTTCAATTTGAATTGTGCTTTATTTTTGGATGCTATAAATTTCAGTGCATCTGCATTTAAAATCTGTCTCAAGTATTCCAAAGCAAAAATCCTTGTAGTTAGAAACTTTGGTGATTTGTAAGGAGCTAAGATTGCACCATACACTCTGATTTTTGTGTGATTTTTATACAAATACCAATCTCCAACTTTATAGTTTTCAGACAACTGTAAAATTCTTTTGATTTCTTCATTTATCCTTGGTGGTTGTGTTTTATCCAACAAACTGATGGCAGGTCTGATAAACAAATCATTGAAATCACTGTAACTGTACTCACTGCTGTTTTTTCTGAGAAGAGAAGTCCAAAATATTACTGAAATAGGTTTTCTCTCCATATCCATTTTCTGTAATGCAAAGGGAAAATTATCTACTTGAAAAAATAGGAACAGATGTAACAGATATGATGAATATCTAAACACTCCTTCATCAGCTAATTTTATTAGATGATAATGTATATTATTAGCAATGAATTTGGCAAAGTCAAAGACCAATTCAGGCTATTGTCCAAGAGACAAAGTGGAGAGGAACCCTAAAATGGAGGCATTTGTAAATTCATCATTAACATAGCCTAAAATGAATGAGAACATGGAAATGATTTGTCTAGAGCCCTCAGGGAAGTCAAAAGTATCATAAGGTGGATTTACCTTAGGAAGGTTGACATGATTGGTCATGAAGTTTTGAAGGATCTCAAACTTCCTAGGGAAATCCAGGTCTAAATACATCTGAGTCAAATCTTCAATTGACAATGATACTGCTCGTGGATCATGGCTTAGTTGGAGCATATCGTTGATTGCTCCAGCAGTTATGTAAAATAGGACCTCACTATATTTGTTCACCATGCACCTCTGGTAAGGGATATAGTGCATCTGACATAACCTAATGGAATCTTGAGCAGGATGGGTGATGGGAACCACATATTTTGGCAAGTTGGAGTCCCATACAGGTATATCATTGGCCACTTTTTTCTCAAATTTTTCCTGACACCAGCTATGTACTTCCAGAAGATCAAATTCTAGAGTAACATCAGCAATTCTGTAGTCTAAGTCAATTAAGGGATTGTTCTTTTTAGAGGTGACAGGAGGCTGCAATGGTCTGACTACCTCAGTAGAATCAACAGTTAGGACAGGAGTAGGTTTATCAATTTTGGGAGGTTTGGGGTTTGGAAGCTTGTTGGAGGTAGGCCTCTGAGGTTTGGGACCTCCAGTTCTAGGGGTGACCTACTTTTTAGTCATTGTTTGATGAAACTGAGCAAGATTAGACTGTTTTCTCAGCTCTTTATGGAAAGAGAAGGTCAATTAAGTTGTCTTTGGGAAAAATTCAGAATCTGGGTGAGGGTTTTATGAGGAAAATGCAGATTTGTAATGTGCAGAAGGTGGGAAAGGGATTTTGATGGATTTTTCAGTAATTCAAAGGTATTTTAACCACAGTAATAACTTTTGGATGGTCAAAATTCTTAAGGAGGAAGCGGAAAATTTTGGAAAACTTTTGGCAGGGTTTCCCCTGTTTCTTCAAGGTTTGAGTACTCTCAGATGAGTACTTTTGGCTTTAAATTTTCAAATTGGTTTAATTTTTCATGAAAATTATGAATTTACAGGTTTGGATTACTGAAAAATACCTTTAAATAGGTATGGTCGCGGTTGAAGACTGGTACCTTTAAGTGGTACCAGTCTTCAAACTGGTTGCAACTGTTTAGTAAGAGGTACTCAGATTTTTTGGAGGTGAAATCAAAAGGGGAGATGGCTTCAGAACGATGAACTATTTCGAAAGAAGCTCTGAAATGGCTTCTGGAGTAGTTATCTGATAGGGTGTAGGCGCAAAATGCATGTGAACAATAAGAGCTAATTTTCGAAACCTTAAGTATTATCAATAAACACAACATTTATTGCAGGTTGGAATTAATGGCGGGAGCGGTTTGTGCGTTTGAAGGCGAAACCACTAGTGGTTATCACATTTCTTCTTGGCGGTAACTGGTTTTTTTTCTTTTGCAATGCAATCCAGTAAAATTAGGACACGTAGCGGGCGGTGGTTTCGTAAAACAACTTTTATTGCAAAACTTTTTGTCAACTGCGCTCGATCACTTTGATAATGCAATATGGGATCCGCACCGTCAGATTTGGTTGAGTGAAGCAAACGACTGAGATGCATCGGGAAGCTACGGGGAAATAAGGTGGGACCGGGTACTATGATCTGTGATGTTGATTCGGTAAGAGGAGATCGATGGTTTAGAATTAATCCGATAGGAAATGGTGGGGGCGGGGGAATGGTTTATCGGGTTTTGTTTGGACCGTAGGATTTAAGAGATTAGGATGATCAGAGGACCGAGAACGAATGCAAGGATGCTTCATTTTTTAATGATATTTATACATAAAAGGAGTTTATACATATAAAATGGGGCGAGTTTAAATATTTAACCAAGGTTTAATACTGTGGTAAGGGGATATGTTTCGGGAAAATGGGATAAGGTTAAAGATTTAACCATGGGTAAATTTTATGAGGGGAAATGTGAGTAAACTTCTTTTTCTTCGTTGTTATATATACACACTGTGTAAATAAATCACACATTCTCAATATTATTTTTTATTATATAGTTTCAGATTTTGTCAAAGGTCTAAAACTATAGGGGAGAGGGGATATTTTATTATGGATAAGTTTCATGTCAAAGGGATGATTTCAGGATGTTTTTCAACATGTGTTTTATATATTTGACATGAAAAGTATATATAAGAGGGTTTTGGGCATATTAAAAAAAGGGAGCTATATTAATAGGACTAGGATTTCTCTATAGTGAGTTAAATAAAATAAGTTAGGTGTTAATATGAAAAGGGAAAAGTGAATACCCAAAACATATAATTATAACCAAGAAAAGTGAAGATCAAAGCCAAACTTGCATTATGATAATTTCATCACTTCAACTTAGGATAAAATGCCATTTTGAAGGTTTTATACTTCATGATATGCAGGAAGTTAATCAAATGGGCCTTTATGTAATATTTAAGTAAGAAAAGAGTTCACACTTATGAAGTTAAATGGTGATGAGTGCATGAAGGGGTAAATGATCCAGGTGGATATCGGTGGCCTCCCACCTATTCCATTTGGACCCGCAGCATCAATTCTTTTAGTTTTTCAGCTTCAGCACAACTTACTATTTATAGCAGGTTTTCGGGTCCTGCACCGGAGCGCGTTTTGGGGCATTAATAATCCGAGGTGGATATTGGTGGCCACCCATCAAGTCCATTTGAATTTTACCATCGGTTATTTGGGTTTGTAAGTTTCGGCACAACTTACTATTTTTATATTTTTGGGTCTTAAACTTCGGACGTTTTGAGGCTAACGACGTTTTTGGAAAACGGTAAGCAACATGGTCCATGGGCGTGTGTGCTCGTTCAAAAGTTTGTACTCCTCGCATGAGATCTACCAACCTGCGGCCATTATGGGCCGTCAAGCAGATCGGATGCCAAAGTTACGTCCCCGGGAAGTTGAACCACCAATTTACCCAAACGGGGCCCACAGTTTTGGTGCTTCATCTCCTACGGTTAGGGTTTTGGACGTTTCGGATTCTACATTGTTTCTCAACAATAAATAGGCCCTCGAGACTCATTGTAAGACAGTTCAGGGGGCTGGGAGCCGACACATCTCTTCTCAGAGATAAGCGCGACCAGTGCCCTAGCTCACCACATCTCTATCATGTCTGCATTGTAACACAGTTCAGGGGCTGGTAGCCGCCACATCTCTTCTCAGGGATACGCTGCCAGTACCCTAGCTCATCTATTTCCATTATGTCTGTAATAGGCCTGCGAGCCTCAATGTAACATAGTTTAGAGGCCTGCGTATGCTACATCTCTTCTCAGAGATACGCTACCAGCGCCCTAGCTTATTTCCATTATGTTTGTAAGCTTATTGCAGTCATTCTTTTATTAATAAAATGAAGCATTATTTCCGCTGCATCTCTATATCTATGGTTATATCTGTATTCTGTTGCGTTCCTGCCTAAAATCCGGATCAGTGGTATCAGAGCGGGTCTGCTCTTTCTCTTTTTTTCTCTTCATGTCCCCAATGCGGCCAGGGTATAAGGAGTTCAACCTCGCAACCCCGACGACCCCCCATGGCGGAAGGAAAGAAAGACGAGGGAGCAGGAGATCCTGTCAAAATCTTGCTCGAGGATGCCCTCGAGAAACAGAGGAACGCGATGATGGACAATTTTTTTCCAGATCCTTCAATGGCTGCCGTGGTGCTTTGTCCCATCAGTATGTTGCCAACACCAAGTTCGACAAATTCCCCCCCCCCCATGGAGGAACTTAACGCAATGGAGACCATTGCTTCTTAGGAGGAGTGATCCCGGGTTAATCCTGGTGGCCTCCCACCTATTCCATTTGGACCCGCAGCATTAATTCTTTCAGTTTTTCAGCTTCAGCACAGCTTACTATTTATAGCAGGTTTTCGGGTCCTGCACACCCGGAGCCGTTTTGGGGCATTAATAATCCAGGTGGATATTGGTGGCCACCCATCAAGTCCATTTGAACCCCCACCAGCGGTTATTTCAGTTTGTAAGTTTCGGCACAACTTACTATTTTTAGCAGTTTTTCGGTCTTAGCTTAGGGCATTTGAGGCCTAAACGACGTTTTGGGAAACGGAGAGCCACATGGCCATGGACCGATGTTGCTCGTTGTCAAAAGTTGCACTCACCGAGACGGATCTTTCTGCTGGAGCCCAGCAGGCGATCAGCGGTCGGATGCCAAAGTTACGTCCCCGGGAAGTTGAACCACCAATATACCCAAATGAGGCCCACAGTTTTGGCGCTTCATCTCCTACGGTTAGGGTTTTGGACGTTTCGGATTCTACATTGTTTCTCAACAATAAATAGGCCCTCGAGCCTCATTGTAAGATAGTTCAAGGGGCTGGGAGCCGATACATCTCTTCTCGGAGATAAGCGCTACCAGTGCCCTAGCTCGCCACATCTCCATCATGTCTGCATTGTAACACAGTTCAAGGGCTGGTAGCTCGCCACATCTCTTCTCAGGGATACGCTGCCAGTACCATAGCTCTTTTATTTCCATTATGTCTGTAATAGGCCTACGAGCCTCAATGTAACACAGTTCAGAGGCCTGCGTACGCCACATCTCTTCTCAGAGATACGCTACCAGCGCCCTAGCTTATTTCCATTATGTTTGTAAGCTTATTGCAGTCATTCTTTTATTAATAAAATGAAGCACTATTTCCGCTGCATCTCTGTATCTATGGTTATATCTGTATTCTGTTGCGTTCCTGCATAAAATTCGGATCAGTAAATGATGAAAATTTCAGGGATTAATATAGAAACTTAACATTTTCAACTAATCAGTCATTGAGCCTTGGGTCCGGTCCCAACAGAAGTCAAGGAAATGCCTTGAGCCTCTTTGACTGACAGTGTAGAATAGAAAATTGCTATGGGGAAGGGAAATTAGTTATTTGTAGCCCAGTGAAATATATTTACACTGATGTCTCTCACCTTCTTCTACCTACCCAATTACATATCCTAACATTTTTTCTTCTATTTTAATTAGGTGCATTTGAACTAGCAACCTTACAACATTTTATTCTTCTTGAAAGTGATAAACTATCTAATTCTACACTTATTGCATCCAAGAATCCAGATTAAATTGTTGGATTCTTTATTTCTCTACCTAAATAATGAATTGTCATGATTAAATTGTATGACAATTGTTTATTCTCTATCTACAACATTTGAAATTGAAAAATGATGAGTCAAGATTAAATCGTTCAACTCATCGCAGATTATGGAATTTATTGACACTCTGCCATAGTCAACTGCAAAAGGTAAAAGTAGTGGCATTTAGACTTGCACACTTTCATGTTTTATTCATTTTTTTTCTTTTGGGGTATACTATTTTTTCTAGGTCCTTTGATTTTTCTTTTAGGACTTTTTACCCTCTTTTTGATTTTTTATTTTTTAAAAAATATGGGAATACAACTTGCAGAAGGCAAAGTATGTACATATTTACAAGATTACCATCAGTCAAGTCAAAATTGTGAATCCTATATTTATAGGTCACTAACATCAGCTTCACTTGGGGATGGAATTTCTTGGTGGAATGTCAAGAACTCTAAGATCAGTAGCCACCTTCTTTAACTTTGGTGATCCTGTAATTGTCTTCTATTTTCTGCAACAATTCATACTTATGAAATTTTATAGTGCAAAGCTTAGGGCCTTCTCCTCGGGCTTCAAATCTGTAGATAAAATATCCAATCCATCCTACACACTTGCAATGAATATTTACAATGATAAAGTAAATCAATCTAACTGTTGAGTGATTCTGAAGAATAGTAGTGTTTCAGCATCCTACCATTCACTGGTCCTTCTTGAAGTTCAGTTCCATCCAAATTACTGATGAAAAAGGAATTATTACCTCTGTAACCATATATCACATAGGGTCCTTTCCATATAAAGTCAAACTTTCCATGTTTTCCTTTATCCTCTCTCCATGAATCCCATCTCAAAACTTGATCTCCTATGAAAAAATCATCTTCTTTAACCCTTTTATCAAAAATATTTTTGATTTTGTCATGTAAAACTTGTGATTTTTCATAAACTTCTTCCCTAATTTGTTGGAGATGTATGGTTTCATTGATTCTTCGTTGAATATCATTTGTTTCCACCTATGATTCCTGGATAATCTTCATGACTGGAACACCAAAGGAAGAGGGGAAAATTGCATCTGTTCCATAGACAATCTGATAAGGTGAAGTTCCAATAGAATTTTTTGTGGTAAGTCTATCAGCCCATAAGGCATAGGCTAGCTTTTTGTTCCAGGTCTTTTTGTTCTCTTGGAGTAATTTTTTGATGATATTGATTAAGCTTTTGTTTGATGATTCAGCTAAACCATTACCTTGGGGATAATATGCTATGGAGTGACCTAAGGTAATATGGTATTTATGACAGAAAGAAACCATTTTCTTGGATTTGAATGTAGCTACATTGTCAGTAATAATCTTATGTGGGCATCCAAATCTTGATAAAATATTACTTTCTATAAACGAGATTATAACTGAATCAATGGCTTGCCTAGTAGGAATGGCTTCTATCGACTTGGTAAAGTAATCTGTAGCAGTTAAAAATCCATTTATGTTGGCCTGAATATGGAGGATTTATTTCACCAATGAATTCTAACCCCCGTAGTTGAAATGGATTTTCAGTTGATATAGGCTTGAGAGGTAAGGGAAATAGTTTCTTTTTCCTTTCGAAAATTTGGCATTTGTGGCAGGAGGTAACAAATTTTTTACCATCAGAGAATAAAATTGGCCAGTAAAAACCAGCTCTCAGTATTGTGTCTATTGTACTCTTCCAGTATAGGTGGCCTCCACAGTCACCTGCATGAAATTCCTCAAGAATTTTGTCAGCCTCAGATTTTAATAAACAATTTAGTAAAATCCCACTATTTTCTTTCCAGTAAAGTGCATTGTTTAAGATACAAAACCTCATTTCTTTTTGTTTGATGAATCTTGCTTTGGTTTTAGTTAGACCAGGAGGAGCTTGTAAGTGTGTTAGTACAAAGATAATATCAGAGTACCATGGTGAGTCTAGATAGGCCTCACTGATCAATGGAGTCGCCATCTCCTCCTAGTCATCTATTTGCGCAATGAAATTAATGTCTAAAGCATTGAAATTTGATTCAGCCATCAATCTGGATAAACCCTGTCCTTTAATGAGCTTTGTTGGTTTTATTTCCAAATCGCACTCAAGGATAGTGGCTATCCACTTTCCTCTCCTACTATCAAGTCCATCTTATGTCAGAATATCTTTAATTACTGCATTGGGGACATATGCTATGATGTGTGAATGAAGTATGTAAACTCTGAAATCCTTGATGGCTTTAACTAGGCCTAAAGCCTATTTTTCCATTATATTGTACTTCAGAGGTGCATCTCTGAGGGATTTACTAAATAATGCAATTGGTTGTTCAAAACCTTGATTGTTTTTCTGCAGAAAAACTACAACTATGGTGTGTTCAGATGCAAAGGAAAAGATTATGAAATCTTTTGTATAATATGGGCTGATGAGGACTGGTGCTTTTGTCAAGGCCTGTTTTATGGATTCGAAATATTGTTTGGCCTTTATTGTCCACTTTATTGTAGAGTCCTTTTTAAGCATATTGTTGATATCTTTTATGATTTCAGCCAGATTAGAGATAAATCTTCTTAGAAAATTTATTTTACCCAAGAATGCTTGAAGTTATTTTATGTTTCTTGGTGGCTGAATGTTCAAATTAGCTTCAATTCTTGCAGGGTCTATTCTAATGCCTTCTTTGGAGATTATGTGACCTAACAATTTTCCTTCTTCTAGTCCGAAAATAGTCTTTTTAGGATTAATGGATATACCATATTTTCTACACTTGATAAATACTTTCCTTAGGTGATCTAAGTGTTTATCATTTTTTTTTGAAAAGATAGTAATATCATCAAGATAGATAACTAAAAATTCATGGATCTCCTTAGCAAAGGAAACATCCATGGCCCTCTGAAAAGTAGCTCCTGCATTTTTCAATCCAAAAGGCATTTTCACGTACATGAATGTGCCTTGACCTTATCCAGGTGCTTTGTCACCTCAATTGTTGGTTTGCGTGGTGCCATGTATTTGGGAAGCCGTGAGATCGGGTCAACCCCCTCAACAAGATCTTCTTCCATTATAATCTATGGTTCTTCTGCCATAGGTTTCTTCTGAAAATATGCACGAGAGGGATTTGTCTTATGAGTCTACTTTCGAGGAGACTTTCTGGTCCCTGACGACTGCCCCTTCTTTGCTTCTGCGGTTCTGGTGTCTCAGCAGCTTGCGACGCATAGGAGGTAGGCTCTGTTGTAGTCATAGCTCTAGGAATTAATTGACCTAACCCTTGCTTGTGCAACCTCTCTAGAAATGTTTCAAAAGATTCAGACATAAAAATAAGCATAGGAAGCAATAGCAGCGACTTCAATGTACTTAGGATACTCAAAAAGAAAAGTGAGCGAATGTGGTCCTTCATGCCTTATTTATAATGATGGCGTGGCCTAAATGGCCTTATGTCCATTGATTCAGCTTCATTAATGCTAAAATGGCTCCAAATATGGCATAATATCCTCCATAAATGTAGGTTATCTGCTCCTCCAAACGATAACGAAGCTATCTTGTCCGTATTTACTGTTCCAATGACTACTTTCTGGCTAGTCTGCGACTGCAACATCCTACTAGCGCATTCTATGCACTGGCTTCATAGATACCAGTGCTTTCTAAAACTTCGTCACAAAAAATAACTTTTACAACTTTTGACAACCTTATTTAGAGTGTTACACCCTTTCACAATTGTCCAGAGCGCTAAGAAATTCTTCCGACCATATAGTCATTTAGTGCACGCACAAGGATCGGGTTATCCCTGTAAGGTTTTTTAGCGCGCGCACAAGGATCGGGTTATCCCTGTAAGGTTTTACGTGACTTCCATTAACATATCCAGGAATGAGTTCACCATTTAATGTAGCCAAATGAACCGATCCTCCTTCTGTGATTTCTTTGATAATATAGGTTCTGAGCCAGTCCATCTTGAACTTCCATGGAAAGCGCACAAACTTATTTTCATAGAGTAACACCAAGTCCTGCTTATTGAAAATATTCTGCCTGATATGTCGATCACGCCAAGCCTTCTCGCGCGCCTTCTGCACCTATTGGTGAAATCCCACAATGAATCTATCTTCTTCCAGTGCAACAAGTTGCGACAACTGCTCCTCCATAATTTTGGATTAGCCATGTTGGTAACCACTGCGATGTGCAGACTGGGGACATGTATTCTATCAGAATTATGGCCTCCTACTCATAGACCATCCTAAAAGGTGTTTGTCTTGTCAGCTTCTTGCACATAGTCCTGTATGCCCATAAAACATCAGGTATGCGCACATCCCAGACATTTCGAATGGCATTACATATCTTTGGGAGTGCATTTTCCAGTATCCTATTGAATGCTTTTACCGCTCTATTTGCCAGAGGATGATAGGGTGTGCTCTTCTAATGATGCATTTTGAATTCTTTTTTCGGTGCCTCAATGGTCTCATTTAGAAAATGCGTACCCTCATCACTCATCAAGATTTTGGGACACCCAAACCTTGTAAGAATATTCTCAAAAATGAAGTGTGCAATGATTTTTGCATTGCAATATTTCACAGGCTGAGCCTTCGCCTACCTATTCAAATAGTCTATAATTGTGATGTTATATTGTGCTCTAGCCTTCTTCCCTGGAGGATTAATTGGTCCAAAAAAATCAATTTCCCACTTGTAAAATGCCTGCAAAGTGACCTGTGGTTGTAGTGGCATCTTGTCTCTGCACGAGGGTCTTCTTGTCCTTTGACATACATCACAAGTGCGATAGTATTCCTTAGAATCCATCCCTTAAATACCTTATGCACGGTCAATTTTCCAGCATAATGACCACTTGCAATGCCTCCATGTGCTTCAACCAATATACTAGGTCTTTCGAACTGAGGAACATATCACCTAAAGACTTCATCAACTCCCATCTTGTATAATTGACCCGCAATCAAGGTGAAGTATGTTGCGCGTGTGACAAATTCTTTATTTTTCTTAAGTGTATATTCTGTAGGTGTAGTTCTAGTGGTCAGATAATGGATGATATCTACAAATTGATCATCAACTATCTTAATAACAAAAAATTGTGCATCCGATAATCCCTCTTCCAAATTAGTTGGCTCTTCACCTCTTTCAATGTGCAATAGGTGGTCAGGTCCTGCATTCAACCTTTCAAGATTTACAATCACCTCAAAATAATATTCTTGGAACAAAAGGAGCCACCTGCAAATCTCCCCCCCCACCCCCCCCAAACACAGGGTTATTCACCAGGTATTTCAAAGAAGAATGATCTGTGAATATCTTGAAATGACCTCCAAGCAGATAATGACGGAACTTCTGCAGTGCATTCACCATGGATATCCCTTCTCACTCTGTAGTTAAATAATTGCACTCAACATTTGAAAAGTTCCAAATTTCAATCGCAATCAAATGATCGATATCTCCAAAACCTGACTGTGCTAACAAAACTCCTAGTGTGATACATGAAGCATCAATATGTACATGGAATTCCTTTTTCCAATCCAGAAATACCAATATAGGCTCACTTACCATATTCTCCTTGAGTATGTCCAAAATCTTCTAACAATCCTCATCCCAACAAAAACTGGCATCCTTCTTCAACATCTTTTCCATCGATTTAATGATATTCGCATAAGCTTGAATAAACTTCCGATAATATCCAGCATGTCCTAAGATTGAGCATAGCTGCTTTACATTTGTTGGGGGATCCAAGTTAATGATGAAATCAATCTTGGCTGGATCAACAATCAATCCTTGTTGACAGAAAATATGTCCTAGAAAAATACCCAATGGGACGCAAAATATACAGTTCTTAAAGTTCAGAGAAATCTGGTACTGTTGACAAGTGTCTAGCATCAACTGCAGGCTGGAAACATGTTTCTTCAAGAGCCCCAAAATAGTCCAATCATCAAAGTAAAACTCTAAGATTTTGTGGATATAGTATTTCAAAGCAGCAATTACTACGCGTGGAAATATGGCTGGCACATTCTTTAATCTGAATGGCATCACAGAATATTGAAATGAACCCCATTCCATCACAAAGGTATTCTTGCTCCGATCTTCAGGCGCAATCCTTATTTGATGATATCTTGAAAATCCATCTGTAAATGAATATTCCTCCTTCCCTCACACATTGTCCATGGGACTAACCCAATCTAATTCTTCTATTGGTTCAATGATTCCTGCAGCAACCATCTTTTCCAAATTTTCCTTTACCTTTTGCTTATACTTTGGATTCAATCTGTAAGGGTGTTTCTTGACAGGTCTAGCATATGGTTTCAAATTAATTTTCATCACTCCAAGATCTCCAGTAATCCCTTTTAGCTCAGAAAATTTAGTAGGAAACAACTAATGATACTCAATGAGAAGTTCTGCCATCTTACCCACTCCCAATAATCTCCTATCTTGGAAAACTTAGGCTGATTTTCTATCCCAATATTAACCTGCATGGTTTTAACAGGTTCAATAACATCTGGCAATGAAATCTCAGGTCCAGCAATTGCGTGCTGATCCTCAGACTTAGGAATGTTAATATGTATTGGATCCTCCTCGTCATCTTTAGCAGTCACATTTCAGCATTCAACTGCATATTATAACTGTGCATTCCATTCCGGTGAGGCCCATACCACTGATTCTTTTGGAATATCAAAGATAACACCTTCAATCTCTTGTAATGCCTCATTAATTCTCTAGAACCCACTTTCAAAGCTGAAAGTCAAAATGAAGCTTTCTTTCAACATAATCCATTCAGTAGTACCATGTCCCAACTCAGTCTCCAAGTACCAATTCATGGGTAACCTTCCTAATGTATGGATGAATATGTGAACCCATTATGGCTGCGGTTCTTCTCCCAAAACTGCAATACAAATAGCTAAATGAATGCGCAGATCCTCTATGCCTGAGTATGTTCCTTTCATTCGAGTGATGGGGCTACCAAATTGAAACTATAGCATCCAATGGTAGTCCTTCCAAGTAGCAATATTATATTTGTGATTTCCCCACTAACGCGCTGGGGTTGAGCGCAGAGCTAAATCAATTGCGCGGAACCGTTGTTCCTCTAGAACATCCTTTTCCACTGCATCTAAAAGAAAATTGACATCTCATATACCATCATAATAGGGAATTTCACGTACCTCAGAAGATATACAGTGGAAAGATATGGTAACCTGATTACATCATAGTGTGGATAATTCGTGTAAGTGGTTCTGCTAGTTTTCCAATTCTTCCTCTGAGAATGACAAGCAAGAACTATACTTCTCCCAACTAATTTTCCCATCTATTGTGGGATTGATCCAATCCTTGTCCCTTGTAGTCAATTTTTACACATGATCGACATCATCTTCGGCATAGTCATCGAACACCGACTCTATGTATCTTGCTCCTTCTACTGGATCCAGAGGGACTGCAACCCTTGTCCCATTGCTTTCAAATACCATGATCCTGTGCTTGAGGTTAATAATAGCATCCATATCAAAATCCCAGTCTAAGCCTAACAACGTAGGATACGGGTTGGTATCATCAACAATCTTGATCAATTCAAAGTCAACAAACACCTTGACTCCTTCAATGTCAACTATTACCCTAGGAGTATTCCCATGGGTATAATATTCTACTGGTTAGCCATGCACAGTTTAACTATGGACCATTCAAGACTAGGTGCTCCCATTCTTTGCCATGTTTTCTTAGGTAGTACATTTTCATCAAATCCCATATCCATAATGACATGGTCCATCTCAAAGTCTCTTATTTGAGCATTCAATCGCATTTCCCATCTAGTCCTTCTCTTAATTTTGTAGATTTTATTGACAACCCTCTATTCCCTCTGAGGTTGTCCCTTCAGGGATTGTTCATTCTTAGTGCATTCGTCAATTAGTGTTTGCATATTTTCAACCACCTTATTATTACGTAGAAGCTTAATACAAGCCTGCAGGAACATTTTTAGCTCAGCTGGATCGGTCTCCTCTGTAATATCAACATGTTTAATCACTATTTTTGATGTCGACACACGAGGGCCCATAAAATTATTCTTTGCTTCATTAAAAGTATCCTTTTCTTTCTACAAGTTGAATCCTTCCTTCTTTTCAGGAGCTTTCCGAACTCAGACATTTGTGCCAAGTTTCTTACCTTCAGCTTTGTTTTCACCAATTGTTACACTAGTTCTGGTCAAAATATTAACGCTAGGCTCTTCATCATGCGGCTCTGCCCTCATAATCTGAATGTCTCGTGTAGGTGTCACAGCCTTCTTTCTTGCATCTTCCTAAACATCACAGGGAAATATTCAATTACATGGTCAAGCTGCCGACAATACCTACATGATTTTTATGTTGGGTTTGTGGAATCATGTGCGAAGTGGTCGACTTCTCCACAAATGTAATAGATTATCTGGCCTCTTCCTCGACCAGCTCCTCCTCCTCCTCCACGTCCTCGGCCCTGAAATACCCCATGCCTAGAGGGTGAAGTAGGTGTATCTAGACCCCTATGTTTTGACTTCATCCTGTAGGTCATAGCTTGGTCAACCATTAGGCCAAAACTGCGACAGTGCTTCTCATCATGGCCTACAGATCGAAAAAATTTGCAATAGAGTTGCTTCTGCATCGGAATATATTTATGCAACCTAAGATAGTAGTATGTAGGGTGTTTCCCAACTACTTGACATATTGCGCTACATCGGGCATCATGTCCTATGTCATAACTACATTGAATATCTCATTGATCGCTTCCAAGATGGCCTGGATGTTGTTCATGACACCAGTTGAATCGACGCTATATTGGAGGGTCCGCACCTGGTGGTGCTCCAACCCCTAGATTAGGTTTTATCGGACTTTGTCCCCCAGTTTCCAGATATTCACCAAATACAGGGCATTGGTCCTTGTAGTGTCCTTCAGCTTTGCAGCCCACACACCATATATCTATGTGCACGTTCTTTCCATTCTCCTTCTGCAAGATTTGTAGTTCTAAGTGTAGGGTATCCAATTGAATCTGAATACGTTGAACCTCATCCTACACATTCTGGACCGTAGAAGCCTCCAGTTTCATTGCTATTTCCACAACTTCGACCTGTGATGCGATCTTCTGTTGAGATAAAGGCAGGTGCAAATGCGGTAATAACATTGCAATGTACCCTTATGCTGGTCATCACTAATAGTGAAGCCTCCCTCTCTGATGATGCATTTTAACCGCTGATATGCTTCCCATATGGTCTCATTCACTTCTTGATGAATATATTTTAATTTGGCAACACATTGAGCATATGAATTTGGCTTCCAGAACTATTCCTTCAATGCATATTTGATCTTATCTATCGTCGCATTAGGGTTATTTGCTACATACCTCATATACCAGTCCAACACACTTTATTGAAATGCAGTAGCAAGTTGCACCTTCTTAACATCATCATCATTATTTTTTTGTGCCTTCCACACAACCTTTGTAACAAACCAAAACTGTTAAGTGTATTCATTTCTAACACACTTCAAAGTCTGCATCTGAATAGAGTTAGCCATACTGAATACTAGTGGTGGAGGTGGAGGTGGAGTGGGATGGAGTGGAGTGTGAGGCAGATTTGGGAGTGGGGTGGATGGGATATGAAGCGTAGTTGTAGCCTTTACTTTAGATTGTGCAGATTCACCAGAGCTACTTTTTTCAGATTCTTTGTCACTATCAGGTTTTCCTTTGAGGGGACTGTACACAAAAACTGGGTATGTATTGTAAAATCTCCCACTGTGCATAGAGCTAGGTTGACATATTTTGAACATTCACTTAGTATGGTTGCAAAGAGTACCCTTTTCACATAAGATAATTTTAACCCAGAACTTTAAAGAGCACAGGAACTTACCTCGAGGACCTTTGAAAAACCTTCGTTCAACTTCAGAATATGACACAAAGGTGTAAATAGAAAATTCAGTGACAATCCACCGAGGATGATGTCGATCCAATAATATACTGCACGGGTGATCTTATTGCTGGATTTTTCCAATTTCTGATCAAATAAGGAGTCCACTTGGTGACTGCATCATCCTTCGCCTAGGTCTCAAACTCAACAAGCCGAGATAACCACTCGTGTAGTTTCGTTGCAAAGGAAGCGAAGATAATTTTGTGTTGATATGTATAAATAAATATTTGTTCCCACTCTTCAGTAGATAATCATGGATTCCAGTTCTCTTGGATTGTGAATTCGTGCACCTTTCTATCCAACCAATCTTGTAACTCAGGCTTACCCGGATGCCACAAAATCAAATCTCCCTCAAACAGATCCTTGTCCCGACAAACAAAACATTTGTTTGCTTAAGGGGTCCTGACCTAAGTTTAGAGTGTTCTGCGCAACCAAAAAAACCCTCCAACAAATGGCCCTTTCGGCAATGATCCGCTTGCACAGACCAAAATCTCACCCAAAGTAGTATGGGGAGGTGTTGGAACCAGGTTTTTGCACCCTAAGGGAGAACTATGTTATGGATATAACCCTTCTGATCTGATCTAACTACTATTGTTCTGCGCAAGTGCCTTTAGCCCGATTCAGATCTATCTTTAATAAAACACAGAAACAGACTTGCACAATCATAGAGATCTATTTTATCCAATTATTATCTGACAGAAACCATTAAACAGGAACAGATACACATCTTGCGTAATTATATAATCAATTCAGATATATACGTGTCAATAATGTAAAATGCGACAGATATACAAGAAAATCAATACATCAATACATAAACATCAATCATGAAGGTAAAACAATACTTTCGCCAAAACTTCTCTTTATTAGTAGATCTTCAATGATTACAATTCAGTCTCTTCCGCACACAACTGCAGAGTCCTCACACACAGCCTAAGACTTAGGTCTCCGCGCACACAACCGCAAGAGCCTATCTCTACTCACACTTATCCAAATTTTTTTCCTAAATCACATAAATAGATCATTCATACATCAAGTTTCAAGTTATGATGATATCATTCGACTTGACTCAACATACTTATTCATATAATTCAAATGCAAAAAAGCCATGGGCTCAAACCGTGGTTTGAGCCCCATGTTTTACCCTTTAACTCATTACAAAAATAAGGAGCTTTGACCCGCCCCAAAGCCCCTTGACCTGTGTGTTTCACTTTAACAAAATAGACAAAATTGACTCAACTTTGACCCTACGGGACCCTAGCCCAACAATTTCACCATGGTTGAACTAAACATCGTTGATATAAGCAAGTATTTCATTTTGATAATCATATCTTTGATGACATAGAATGTCTAGGTGCATCAATATGCCACACAATTTTTCTGCGATCATTCCCAACAATGGTGATTTTTCTACATGACTCGAGGACTGGCCTTGATCATGGGCGACCTCGCACCCAATTTCTTCGATATCCCTTTCTTCCTCTGACTACAATTCCTCCATGGCCACTCGCTCACCTTGTTGGTTGCATGGGCCAACTCCCCTTTTGGCCTGTCCACACTACCTTAACATCTTCATAACCTTCCACATGTCAGCCCAACTTCAACAGGGGGACCTTCTTGCTCCTCCAATCCTGAGAAGTTTTCCTATAAGTAAAACAAGCACAATCCAATTTGTACTAGAGCCCCATGTCACAAATTCCACCCCTGGACCCGAAAAGGAACAAGATGCAGAAGCAGGGCCTTTAGGATGGAAGGGTTCAGAGCTCACCCAATCCTACCCCAAACAAGCCCCGGAACGTAGGCATGGTATAAAAAAACACACTCCTGTAAGAGACCACTCACCTCAATCCAACCATAGACTAACCACCCCAAGGAGCAATATAATTGACAACAGAGTGATGCAATTCTCTACCCAATAGACTAGCTCTTTGAACACCAAATCGACCCACACAAACTAACACTAAGAAATTTGAATGAGACAGTGAAAGGGAGATTACCTGAGGGAAAAGATAGCCCATCTCTCGGCTCTCTGCCACTACCTAAACCAGAGCCGCGACGTCTTCCAATTGCACCAATCACCAACACCCCAAACTAGAGGAGATTGTCGCACCAATTTTGTTAATTAGGTCAGCCCCGGGTCCCATACTTCCAATTGAGATCTTAAAGTGAGGTCTCCCCACACATCTAACCTGACTTCCAAAATCAACACTTCCACTCGATCGTTTCCCCAGCTTGGCCCTCCAAGTGAACCAAGCAAGAATACCCTTGCAGAACCCCAATTCTCATCTCCCAAGTGCAAACACCACACACAATGGCCATGAACAATGTTATAATACACTGAAGGGCATCATGAAACTTCTTCCATGTCTCTCGCTCGTCTATATACTCGCCACTTTTAAACATTATAGTTGTCGCATGAGTGAGTCGTTAAAGCCTTGAATCGCTGAAATAGTCTAATTTGACACCCCATCGGGGATAAACACAACAACTATTAATATAAAGTTGTGTAAAGTTTAAAATCCTTAGCGACAAAAGTTTTAACTCATTTTCATCTGATAATTAAAATGTTCTTATTAAATGACTCCATTCGATATTGATAACTTGTTACAAGTAACCAAATAGTGGAAGGAGCAAAGAAAATTACAAATAACTATGATGAAGGAAACTCTAAATCTACATTTTTGTTGCATATAAATAATAAATCCCGCAAATAATTTGTGAAAACTATTTAGCTTATCCTCATAAGCACCCTTTGCTCTAAAAAAAACCACATATTATAGTTAATACAATGTTTTATTCGTGAAAAATAAATTTACAAAACACATATTATAGTCAATTACAACGCTGTATTCATGAAAAAGAATATAAAATAAATTTACGAATGTATAGAATAAAAAATGCGGATTATCTAGAAGCAAAGATGATACAAATTTTATATGAAACGAATTTAACTTTTACCTTCCTCTTAATTGATGTAAATTTTACAAAATAAAAATGAAGCTCTAACATCTCTACGGGCAATTTTTACATTTATTTATTTTTTCAGAATAAAAAAACACTGTATATTTATGTGAATAAATAGTACATGCACAAGATGTTGGGATTTGCATGTAAGAAGAGGAGCCAAAATTTTGCATCTTGTACATGGCAAATCTTGCAATTGGCTATATGGAAGAGAATATCTCTTTTACATCCAAAGTCTTACAGACTCTTTCTATTTTTAGAGAAAAATAAACTTATGGAACCTCTCATTCATTTATAAAACACAAAGGAGATGTATCGCTGTGATGAAGATGAATACACCGGTCTAGCCATATCTACTGGGAATAGAAGATGTTGCGTCTCCATAGTGGGAGGGCATGAAAAATCATATTGGAAACCAATATTGGAAATCATATTGGAAATCTAAGATGACATGCTCGAGTCATGCGTCCACAGTGAAGCCGAATGGAAAACAACAATCAAATATAACACACTCGTCTGTGGGAGAAACAGATAAATCACGCTCGCTTGCAAAGTTAGAGGAAAGGAAGTGAAGCCATATCACAAATTCGGGCTTCCTGATGAAGGCAGCTACAGGTACGAAAAGGATGACAGGTTCATAAGAAATGAGACCACCTGTGATTGCAGAGATCTCCCCACAGAGGCAATAGGATTATGAATAGAGAAAGAAAAGTTTAGGTTCGAGAAGGATGCACTTCCAGGTTGATAAAAAGGAGCAGAGAAGGTAAAGTAGAGTAGCCCAATGATCAGCCTCGCTTGCAGAAGTCCGGAAAGGAAGTCACGCTCGCTTGTCAAAATTTTAAGGATGAGTAGTGTTGCAATAGCCAAAACAGATGGGAAGGGGAAAAGAGATTCTACCAGCAAAAAAATCCTCATCTAACAGCAAGGGGATGAGGATCAGGGGATCGAAATGTCAATGGACCATACCTGAGAACCCTGATTGTATTTGATTATCCTCATCGAACCAAAATCCATAGAAATTCCCCTCTTTGAAAGGCCATCTGCCCTGGTGTTAAGTTCACTAAATATGTGGGAAATCGGGGGCTTACCTAATTTATGCCATAAATATTTAGTCCTTCGAATCCATCCCTAAGCTATGGGGATCAAGAGGGAAGAATCATTATTAATCACACGGATGATAGTCTCAGAATCTCCATATATATGTATGTTTCATATCCCCATATTATGTGCAACAAATAGACCGCTCCATAAAGCAAGGAGTTCTGCCCTTGTGTTAGATCCAGGGCCAACATTCCATGAGATGTGAAAGCGATCCAATGAAGATAATTTGGTCCAGGCTCCGCAGCCCATTATTCCGTTCTGGCAAGCCCCATCAAAGAAGAGAAGGTACTGAAATGGCGTGGGTTCTGAGTCTTGTAGATCCATCCATAGTTTCTGTAACAAACTCATCGCGGAGGCCAATCCATTTCATAATAGCCGAATGAGTGACTTGTATAGAGAATTTGCATCCCTCAAAAATAATCCGGTTTCTTGCCAACCAGAGTTCCCATATGATGAAGAAGGGTAAGGATCGATAATTGCCATGAATTTTATCCCAGCTGATAATCGCTCCCATAAAGTCACTCGGAGTCCATGAGGGATCAGAGAAGTGTGAGGAGAAAAGGTTCTAGATCTGATTAGAAGTGGGACAATCAAAGAAGAGATGCTGGGCGGACTCCTCATCCTTGTCACACAGAACACACCTGCTAGGCCCCAGGAATCCTCTTCGCATGAGCATGTCCCAAGTGAGTATTCTTCTCTTCCACACCAGCCAGCCAAATAGGAGGATCTTGGTGGGAATGGACTGGTGCCAGTAAGGCCAGAATTCCTTCGATACTGTAATGTTACCCCTGCGTGCGATGAGGTATAAGTACATGTCTTTGACTATTACGACATTTCTACAAAGTGGTCCATTCAAAATAATCTTGTCTCCTTCTCTGATGTAACAAACCCCCGCCACTTTGAACTGTCTAACATAATTCGACTAGGTATCTACTTATGGGCCCTCAAGCCCCATCATTTCTGCATCCTTAAGAATGGGGCCTCTTGTGATCATTGGAGGATAACTTGGCTGAGGAAAAAGACTCCTCTATGGGTGAGACTGTGTGCTAATCACCCATTTGGGAAGGTGACCCCTTGCATACCCAAAATGTTGTCCTTTGCAATAAGGATGCAACATCCATCCCCGAAAAAACATGTGAGTCTGTTGGCAAAACAGGGGAAGATTTTCTGAAAACCAAGCCAAATACTGGAGAGGTATCGGGGAAGTGGCAGCTGTTTAATATAAAGAAGATACAAAGCGTCGCCTGGCAAATACTTGGTCGCGATCACATCGTTCCATACCCCGCTGCCAGAGATGGCCCTCCAAAGAGATTTTGACAATAGCGCCCCGTTGAAGCATCTAACATCGAGGATACCCCAACCGCCCATATCTTTGGGCAAGCAGATGTTTTCGAACTTGGTCAGGTGGATGCGGGTCTTCTTCTCTGCACCTCCCCACAAAAAATTCGCTAAGATTTTGTTAATGGAGGAGACAATTTTTCTGGTATATAATAAATGTGGCCCCAGTATACTATATATTGTGATAAAACTGATTGAATCATGACTAGTCTGCCTCCGAAGGAGAGCCAACGATGAGTCCATTTGCCATTTTTTTTTTTGATTTTGTCTGGCAACCAAATCCAATCTTTTATGCCATAACCGCTTGTCTTGCTTCTGAATCCCAAATAATATAACCCCTCAGAAGCCCGCTTGACTTGAATGCCCATGAAGTTGGCTATGAATCGAATCTCTTGTTCATCTCCATAATCGAACATAATGAAGGACTTCTCCTTATTAATGTGCAAACCTGTTGCATTTCCAAAACGGATCAGAAGGTAATGAATATAAAAAGAACGATTTCTGTTAATCTTGTAGAAAGTAAGGAGATCATCAACAAATAGTGAATGGGTGATTCTTACCTCATTTGAGAATGAGAATCCCGATATGAATCCGGAGGCAAGTGCGAAGTGCTTCTTTCTGCTAAAAACATCCATGATGATGATAAAAATAAGGGGGGATAATGCGCAGCCCTGACGAATCCCCCTTCCGGCCTTGAAGAACCTGGTTGGAAAACCATTTATGATAATGGCATATGAGACTGTTGTGATGCAGGCCATTATCCAACGAATAGTGTGAATCGGGAGCCCAATCTTGAGAAGGACCAACCTTATGAAAGGCCATTCAACCATATCATAAGCCTTATATAAATCTAACTTTATGATAGCCGACTCATTTTTCTGGACATGCATCGAGCGCAAGACCTCTTGCGCTATAGCAACAACGTCATGGATGGATCACCCTTTAAGAAAGCCGAATTGTTCCTTAGAGATATGAGCTGATAATGTGTCTCTTATCCGGTTTGCAATAATCTTGGAAGTAATTTTATACAATATGTTGCACAGAGCGATAGGTCTGAAGTCAAGAAAATTCTGCAGATTAGATGATTTGGGAATGAGAGTTATGAAAGTGGAGTTCATGCTAGCCTCCATATGTCCCGTGATCCTGATGAATTCTACCATCTCAGTTAATTCATCAACCATAATGTCAAAGAAATGAATGAAGAACTCCACTGGCCATCCGTCAGGACCAGGGCATTTGTCCTTGGCAAAAGATTTGAGAGTCCATTCAACCTCCTCCTTAATTTCAGTGTTTACTCTCTAAATTGCTGCCTCATCAAACATCCGAGGAGTCTGCTGTAAGATCCATTCCTGACTTGTTGCAGAAATGCAGGGCTCGGATTGATAGAATGCAGAGAAATGGTTAAATGCTTCAGACATGAAATCATCCATGGAAAAAACGGTGGCTCCATCTGGTTTTTTAATGGTCCAAATGGCCTTCCTTTTTCTTCTCTCACTAGCATAGCGGTGAAAAAATTTGGTGTTCATATCACCTTCCTTCATATTTGATGGGTATTGAATTCATTTAAGGCAACATATCTCATTACACATGGAAATATACCTTATATTTAAAAGTTATATTTGAATATTAAGAATATTTGAGGTAATTAGGTAGTTTAAATGGGTTTTTTAATATTTTTTTCTCTTTTTTTAGTCTGGGTTATAATTGGAGATATGAACCTAGATTTTTAGAGTTAAAACAATTTTAAATTTTTAAGATTAACCAATTGAGCTGCCTAGAAACAATTGTTATAAAATCTTGTTAAAATGATAAATTAGAATTATTAAATTTATACAAATTAATAATTTAAAATTTTCAAAATACTAAATTTATTTATATATTTAAAAATATATTTTAAATATAAGAAAATAATTATAAATAACTAAAAAAAATTCTTATAACTCTTAATTTTAAAACGGTACAAATAATTATTTAAAAAAAAACTTTTCAAAAAAGTGCCTAAACTTAATTTTTCTTAAAAATATATGTGTATTTATAATCTTATTTATTTAATTATAGAATTCAAAATATTTATGAACTTTTATGAATAAGAATGAAAATTGTATGTTTTTACAATCTTATTTATTTAATTGCAGATTTCAGAGTATTTATGAAAATTGATGAATACAAATGAAAATTGTATGTTTTTATAATCTTATTTATTTAATTGCAGATTTCAGAGTATTTATGAAATTTGATGAATAAGAATGAAAATTGTTTGACTATTTCCAAAATGTTGAAAAATAAACAATGAACTGAAGTTCATAATTATTTTGATACTACTTGTTTGTTATTTTTTATTGAATGAAAAATAAAAGCACCATGTAGTAAGCCAACATATTATCATTGAGTGAGATAAAAGTAACATTCAATGAATACCATGAAAATTACCTGGATCAATCATTACCTTACTGCATGAAGCATAATATTTGCCTATCAATCACACCAGTAATTAAATATTAAAAGCAATATTGCTACGGAAACAATTATGATAGTTAATAAATTTGAAAGTCCAAATATTAAAAGCAATATTGCTACAGAAACAATTAAGATAGTTAGTAAATTTGAAAGCCTAGGTTGTACAAAAGCGAGTTAACATTTAATATAAAGAGAAATTATGGCAACCAATATTTCTGAAGCTATAGCTCTATTAATGCAATGGGGCAGTACAAAATCCAGCTCTATTAATGCAATGGGGCAGTACAAAATCCAAGAGTTGACATATACTGCCCCACTGCAATAATGAAATTATAGCTCCAAAAATATTGATAGCTTGAAATTATGATTAGCCTATAGTCAATAAAGATATAAAACTAGTCAATATAAGTATAAAAACATAGACATAGAACTTAGGTCTTGGTTGTTATAGCACTCATAGCACAATGAATCTTCATACGAGATTCCACTAATCATGGCTCCCGCCTCTCCAATTTTGAAGGAAATATGAACGTCTTCTTCATGGGTTGCCATTTTCTTCTCCTTTTGAATCCTCATGCGAGATTCCTAATCAGGGCTCCCGTCTCTCCAATTTTGAAAGAAATATGAAGATGTGTTGCCATTTTGTTCTCCTTTTGATTGATGACAGTGTAACAACCCTTGGCATTGGGATGAACTCTTCCTTGTAGCTTACTTCCCACTCAAAAAATGTTAATTCCCAAACCAGACTGAGTACCAACCTAGTTATAGAATAATATATATTGAGAAAACAACTTTAGAATGTAAATTCAATTACCTTTGTGGTTGAAAGAATTGGGATTACAAGATTTTGAACATTCAGTTACCTTTGTAGCTGGAATGTCTATAATTTGCTTGGTTCCTGCTTTGATGATCAGCTCCGTAACTCTGCCATCTGCAGTAGAGAATTCCTGATCATTTTCTCTATTCAAACCACCATATGCACTGGCACAAATTCCGATGATATGTATTTTTTCCGATGAGATGTATTTTATTTTATTTTTACTTTGAAGTTTGTCCAAATGTGTGTCTTTCATTAGAATATTTCACTAAATACAGATCCTACCCATTATAGAACAACATAATAGTAAAGCCTGACTACCGTGTAATGAATACTATTATAGACTCTTCCTAAAAAGAGTATTTGAAGAAAATCCCATTACATGAAATTCATTTAAGCGTTTAAATATTTTCTGACGTTCCATGCTCACCTCTGCCTCATGCATATACCTCTGCATCAGTTGTTAATGCTGTGGAATGCCATCCTTCTGCTGCAATATCAACCAATGTGAGACCAGAAAGTCCCAAGCTGGACAGGAACAGACTGTGAACTTGGTTGTGTGTCACCTGTCTCAAGTTGTCCAATATTCAATGTTTCCCCATGCCTAAAATTCGCTTCAGATTAATGGCTCCCCACCAATTTAGCATGGAGTATGGAGCAGCAACTAGAGCTATGTTGATTGCTCTGGCAACTACACTGTTGCCGATGATTCTACTCAAAATGAAACAAAGAATGGAGACCTATATCCACCAGTGGCTGGCACTACGGTGAATGCAGTTTTCAATATTAATGGTTGATGACCACAGACGCAATAAAACTTGCGCAATAGATTATCCTACCTTCAACTATGTTTGTACCACTGAGCCTGCAAATGTAGAGCATGTGCTCAGATCTAATATTGCAAACTATGTCAAGGTTTAGCTCTTTCTATATTATTTTTTTACCACAATAGCTATATATATATATATATCTTACGATATTTTTTCACTATATTATTTATTGCTTCCTCAGATATAAGATTGTGATATATCATAATTTGCTTGTTCATTTGTCAGGGAAAGTTCAACCATGAAATTGTGGAAGGCATTTCGGGAGATGGTATTCATTGTGGATGGAGAGTAATGGCGAAAACAACTCAAGTTGGCTAATTTAGATTTATCCACAAGAACTTTGAAGGAGTTCAACAATGTTGATTTCCAAGAGAATGCACTGAAACTTTCCAAAATTCTACTTGAAGCGTGTAAAGCAGAACAAATGGTAGAGATGCAGGCAGGTTAAATCCTCCACATATATCACCATCTGTAAAATCTTGACCTTGAACTGTATTTCTTGTTTTCTCTTGTTCATCTTGCACTTATTTTGGCACATAAATTGAAAATAGAGACGTTGTAATGATGGTTGAGGGGAAAGTAACTCATATAAAGCAATACATTTTGGTCATTCTAAGAAAAAATAATTATTTTGAGAAAGCTTTTAGATCCTATATATTGTCTCTTATTTTTCACTAAATCACTAAATTGTTATTGTTGGGTTGCTTCACCAGTTAACCTCCAGATCCTGATTTATTCACAGATCCATCAAAATCCAAATGCCATAAAGCCTCATGCTAATGTAATCATCCATTATTTTAGGCTTCCTATCAGTGAGTTCAATTTGGCTATTATTATGATAAGAGTTACAGAGAATAAAGGAATCAAGATCAGTAGGAGTTGAATAGATTGGGTAATTGGTAGGTATGTCAACATTGCTGATCATAAACTTCATTAAGGTTTCTCTGTAAATATTTTTGGGTTGTCCAAATACCGAGATAGTTGCATAACTCATGTCAAGTTGTAGAGATCCCTACAACTTGGCTCCCCATAAGCGAGAAAGAAGCATGCCATACTTTGATGGGATATCAGCTACCACAACGTCCATGATCATGATTTTACCAGGATATTGGACTAAGTTTACACATAGATCTTTAATCAATCCTATGCATTGGAATTTAGATGAATCAAATGAAAATAGATCTTTATATGGCCGGATTATGTCTAGACTCAGGGTTTCCATTATTTCTCTGGGCATTAGGTTATGGGAAGCTCTAGTATCTAGCATAGAATTGTGTAATATATGATCATTAGGTTATGGGAAGCTCTAGTATCTAGCATAGAATTGTGTAATATATGATCATGTACTATAAGACTTAAATAAAATGGAGGTACTGACCCATCTAAATGCTTACCATCTACATTTGGACCAAAGATTAATTCAGGTCTATCATCACTCATATTAATTGTATCCTCATTTTCATTTACATTCAATGTTTCAGAAATAATAGATCTATACAAGTCATTTTTAGCCAATTCAACTAAGGGAACACCTATCTTTAACTTGGATATTTCATATTGAATGTTAAATGTTGATTGAGATTTGATAGCTTGAATTATTTCATCTTTTAGAACTGTTGTTTGGGATGATTTTTCTTGTGTGTCAACAGTTTTACCTTTGGCTTGAGGTTTTCTTTTGTCTTCTGTTTGAGTTTCCTGATTTCTCCATCTTTGATTGTTTTTTCAGGAATAGTTTGAGTGTTAACAGATGCTTTATCAGATTTGAGTTTATCAGCGGAAGATTGAGGATTTGATTATTTTGAGTCAGCTGGATTCTTTTTTGCATCAGTAGCTGTTGCTGAATTGGTGGTCTTTGTGGTATTAGCCTTTTGGGCATATTTGGAGGATTGAGCCACCTCATCAGTGATATCTACAATCTTTGGACTAGGCTATTTTTTAGGACTTGGTGGGGTTGATTTTATTTTATTTTCTTTGGGAAGAATCTGCAAAATTTTTGTTTTGGGAGCATCAATATTCTTTTTTTTTTGGCTTTGTTGAGTTGGAGCATTGTTTTTTGTAGTAGGCTCATTGGTTTTCTTTCTCCTAAGGTTATATTGGTTGTGAATTTCATTGATTTCGAAGTCATAACCTTGCTTATAGTCAAATGATTCACCCGATTCCACTTTGAACTGTTGTAGCTCAAAGAGTTCCTGGTCCTCCTGAGTGAGGAAATTTGTATTGTTTTCATCTATCCCCATAACTATGTTGATTTCTTCCTCATCCTCAACATTGTTTTGTGAACTTTCTGCTAAGTTCTCTTGGAATGGGTGTCTTATGTTCTGATCTGGGGAGGGTTCTTTACCTTTCCTAGGATTGTTGTTTTTCCTGTAGTTGGGATTCCTGATTTGGGATTGATTGTCCCATTGTGGTTTTCTTTCAATGTGGTTTAGTCTCTCAACTAATTTTTCTAATGTTTTGTTAATAAAATCAAATTTACCATCTAAGTTTGAAGCTTCTTCTTTGATGGTGACTCTCCTCTCATTTCTCATTCTAGATTTTCTGGCAAGGATATTGATTTCTACTCCAACAACATTTAGTTGCATTTGTTCTAGGGTGTCTGCATCCCTTTCTCTAAGTTGATAGGCCATGTATACATCAGAACAGTCAGGGAATTTGAGCAACATGGAATATGGAGTGGGTTTAAGGTCTGCAAGAATAGAATTGTAAATACTGTTGTATCTGGTGCAAAAATATTGGACAGACTCATTGGGAGCTCTTTTAATAGCATCAAACTCAGATAATATTTGTAGGGGATTTTTCTTCTTTTCCCATTTATTTAGGAAAGTTCTATGGAATGCAGCTAAGTCTGCTATAGTACCCGCACCTAAATTTCTAAACCATGTTTTTACTTCTCCAGTTAAGCTTTGTGCAAACAACCTCATTCTGACATCAGACTCATCTATCTCATAAATTTCCCAAAAATAATTCATTCTAGTGATATGTTGTTGTGCATTAATTTGTGAAAAATTATCAAACAATGGGATATCCTTTTGGTAATTTTGGGGCATGTCATGGAGATTTTGAGGTAAGACCAAGGGAGCATATCTGGTTGCCATGGCTTGGATTTTTTCTAAACTAGGAGGTACAGTAGTAGTGGCAGGGATAGTGCTGGTTACAACGGTAGATATGCTGAAGGCTGAACTTGAAGAGCTTGGAAAAGGAGATGAAAAAGAAGTGGTATGGCTAGTGAATATTGTGGTAGTGGTTGTAGTGGATTTAGTGAATGATGGGAAATACTACTTTAGGCTACAAGGGTAGCTCAGGGATGAATGGTCCTATGGATTAACTAGTGGTGGATTGAGGATATGATGAATATCTGATCCTAGGCTGCAAAGGCAACTCAGGACTAACAGGCTCTTAGGGTGAACTGATAGTGGAATCTGTAAATGAAGTGGCAGCATACAGAGTAGAATATGCTGCTGGAAAGATGGTGGTAGATAATTGAGAAACTGGAGGTTTAAATTGAGACAAAAAATTGGCTAACTTAATAGCTTCTTCAAGGTCTTTAATTCGTGTGACACTTACCCTTTCTATTGGACTTTGAATTTAAGTTTTGTCTAATTTTATAGGTGCTGAAATAATTTTCTATTTCTCATTCACAAAAGGAGTAAAAACAAGATCTAAAATAGTTTCCTTTAAATCAGTTTCAGACTTGGTTCTAAATAGTGTTTTTTCAAACTTCAAATCAAATTCAATGTTTGATAAGCTTACTAATTCTTTGGGTAAAGAATCAGCTCTTTTCAGGGGTTCTTCAGTTTCTGAACTAACAGTTTGTTTTTTTCTTTTTTTCCTATCTGGTCCGAATTGTCCACTATATCTGCAAGGTTGGGGTCAGGGTTGGATCTAGTATAATAGAATTTATTTGGAGCCAGAATGATTATTGTATAAATACCCACAACCTTTAAACTTAATCTTAAAGTAGAAAATATATGTTTAAAAATCTTCCTCAAAGATTAAACTTAAAACCAGAGATTCTGGGTTCGATCCATAGTATGGTCGCCAGTATGTTATCACCCTAGTAACTATTAGGTCATGGGATTTTGGTTTATAGTTAAAGAAAACCTGGGGTAACCAAGAACCTATTTTGAAATTCAGGATCTAGCCTTCCCAAATTTCGGAGAGGGATCTCTCCTCAAGATTTAGCTTGATTGGTTATAAGATTTTAGGCTAGGTATGATTGAACAGTGGGATTTGTTTTGAAAGTTTGGTCGGAATAAAAGGTGCTTCAAAGTAAACCACAGGGGGATCTACCAGACCATTGGGCTATGGATTCAACTTTCTAGGCAAGCAGAGCTAGGAAATAAGGTCTAAAGAGCAAATGTAATAAGGGCAGGGTAGATGAGCTTCAAAGGATTTGAAATAGGATTTTTGATGAAATGGGTGAAATCTGAACAAAAGGGCAATTAAGAATCCTTAGGTTACAGAAATGAAGATGAAAGGAGGGGATCAAAAAGGGACTAAGAGCATTTAAGAATTCTTAAGTACAATTATCAAGCAGAAAACATAATAATGAACAACTAGTAAAAAATAGGGAGCTTTTTATCACTAATCATGTTTAAGCTTTTCTAGTTAATCATTAAATATAGAAAACATTAAAATGAATGTATGGAAAATTTTGAAAGATAAAACAGTGAAAACAGGAAAATACTAGACTTATCTGGTCAACACAAGAATCCTGAGTTATGATGTCTTTAATCTTTATTCCAGTCTGCTGCTTTATTGATTGACTCACACAAACTTCAATATATCTAGCAAAATGACTATAGTAGTCTTCATAAATTTTATTCCACACTTAGTACTTCAAAAAGAGAAGTATTTATACAAAAATTATTACAAAATATCTGAGAGACATGTAGGAATATATCTAGGCAAAAAATAAAGTTTATTACATAGAAAGAGGGACATCTGCAAAACAAACTGGCAAGCTGTCCTCTTATCAATAAAAAATAGGACGAATTATCCTAACTTGTTGTTGGGTTGTAGCTGCTGGAAATGCTTGCTGGAATTTTGGAAAAAGATCTTGTTAAAGATAACTTGAAGGACACTCTTTCCATTTCACATCCTTTCACCTGTGCTTTATCACTGATATTCTTTACACTACTCCTTTTATGGTTTTACCGTGGTAAAATAAGGAATTATGTAGTAAAAAGGTATTTTGACTGATACTCTTTAACTTTGTTTCTGACCTTGATACACTTTGACTGCAAATATTTAGATCAAGTTAGTGAATTCCTGCCATTGTTCTGGACTGGGAATTCTCATACTCTTCAATTTCCTGTAACTTTCATCTGCCTCTGTATTCTTAGCAAAATTGGGCTTAACCATGAAAATATGTTTGATCTCATTTTGTAAAAAGAACAAGTTTTCAAAATATTCCAAAATGACTTTACCAGTTGGAGACGCTTGTGGTAAAGGTTTTTTGACTTGTTCTTTGGCATAAGCCCTAATTTTTTTATCATAATATTTCTATGCCATCAAATTTTCATTCAAAGCATGAATATCTGGTAGGCTTGCTTGTGTCAGTACTATGTATTTGGCCCAAAATCTTGTGATTTCCAAGTTCATGTCCTTGCATTTTTCCTCCAAATTATTCATCATATTTCTCTTATTCAGGACTTTCTTGATTTGTAATATACTTTCAGTTCTATCCTGAATTTTTAGCTCTTCAAGCTCTTCTCTGTGTTTGTTATTCAAAAATGTAATAAGTTTTAAGGCTTGAGCAGGTTTGTCAGCCAGTTCTTCTTTTTTCCTTTGAATTTCTATCTCTGCTACTTTGAGTGTCTCTTTTTTTTCATAAATAATTTGAATTGAAGGCTACTGAGAATGTATGCCTTAGTGATGTTGTTCCAAAGATAATTCTTGATGTAAGATACCTGCTCAGTGAGATTAACCTGCTGTTGAAGAATATTTACCTGTTCCTGCAATCTGTTGGCTCTCTGCTCATGTCCTTTGGATGTAATTAATGCATCTCCGTTAGATGTTTCAAGATTTCTAATGGTGCCTTTTAAGTTGATTATCTCTTTATCTTTCAAGGACATGTCTTCCATAGCCTTTAATATGGTAGTTGTTTCTCCTGTTGGGTTCACCTGTGATGTAGATGAAGAAGTGGTAGAGATATCTTTAGAAGTAATTGACACTGCAGTTGCCAATACTCCTTTCGGTGCCAAATGTTCTGCCAATGTAGAGGGAATAGCTGTACTTACAGTTGGAATAACAATGGGAATGGGGACTTCCTGAAATTTCTTCCATATTTCATTTTCTTGCATTAGAGATTCTATTTGATTTTCCATATCTTTAATCTGAGTTATCATCTTCAAAACCAATTGCATAGTTTCCTCCTTTTCTATCTTTTTCTGAAGAACTTCTTTTGCCTGAGGGTGCTCACTCTGTGGCAATTTGAGTTGCTTTCTCAAAGCTGCAATATCCTCATTCTTTTGCCTTATCAATTTTTTAGCAACTTCAGTATTAGAGGGATCTTCTCTTGTTTCTATTACCAAATATTCTAAGGACTTGATCCTCAAATACTTAGCATGGAGAGATGATTTATCTAATTTCATTTGGGTTTGCAAATTAGATACAGTTTTTTGAAGCATGGTAGCACTCATGGTTTTTCTTACTACCTTTGAATATAGCATCTCTGATGCACTCCTATGGAACTCTATCTGATCTAGTTCATGTATAGTATCAGAATTCACTGCAAATTCTGTCTTCTTGTAGTCTGTGGCTGACTTTGGATTTGTTACTACTAGTTGGAGAAAAGACATGATCATTTTATTTGTTGAGTAACAAATGCTATCACTAGTCTATCTTTATCTCCTTGTTTTTCCTTCAGAAGTTTAGAATAAACTTCATTCTTGATTTCTTCATTCCTTTCCTTGATTTGCTTGAACCTCTTCTAAATATCAGAATCAGTTTCTTCTGTTGTTTTAGAGGAAGAGGGAGCTTCTGTATTCATTTCTACTTCAACCATCTCTTTTCCTTTTCCCTGTGCTTGTACTTGTTCATTTTGAATTTCCATAAGTGTTTCATTAACAATCATTGTGGCCTCATCATCTGTTTTCTGATCATTATTATCATCTACATCAACGACTCCTTCTTTTTCTAGAGTAGTCATTTTGGCCTTTTTGCTGTAGACTGTTTTAAATTTATTTTCAGTGATTGTCTCTGCCAAATATCCTTCTTCTTTTCTTGGCCTTTTATTGGATACCTTTGCTGGTTGGTTAATTGTAACCACCTGTGTACTGTCCATTTGATTTTCTTGTAGATTATCTGTTTACATCTCTAGATCATCATCAATTAAAGTGTTTGCAACCCATTCCATCTGATTGGCATATTTTTCAATTAGTGGCTTTGATTCATGGAGGAATGGAGTTAACTTACATTTGATCCTGAGGTTGCTCAGAATACCCTGAGGGTCATTGTTCTAGTAAAAATTTTCTTGAAACTTGAATGCTAATAATTTGTTGCTTACCTCTTTCAAAGCATCTCTGTTGTTAACTATGAAAGAGCCAATTTGGCTTTTCAATTTGAATTGTGATTTCTTTTTAGATGCTATAAAGTTCACTGCATCTGCATTTAAAATCTGTCTCAAGTATTCCAAAGCAAAAATCCTTGTAGTTAGAAATTTTGGTAATTTGTAAGGACCTAGGATTGCACCATACACTAATTTTTGTGTGATTTTTATACAAATACCAATCTCCAACTTTACAGTTTTCAGACAGCTGTAAAATTCTTTTGATTTATTCATTTATCCTTGGTGGCTCTGCTTTATCCAACAAAATGATGGCAGGTCTGATAAAAAAATCATTGAAATCACTATAACTGTACTCACTGTTGTTTTTTCAGAGAAGAGAAGTCCAGAATATTACTGAAAGAGGTTTTCCCTCCATATCCATCTTCTATAATGCAATGATAAAATTATCTACTTGAAAAAATAGGAAGAGATGTAACAGATATGATGAATATCTGATCACTCCTTCATCAGGAAATTTTATTAGCTGTTAATGTATATTATCCGTAATGAATTTGGCAAAATCAAAGACCAATTCAGGCTATTATCCAGGAGACAAAGTGGAGAGGAACCCTAAAATGGAGGCATCTGTAAATTCATCATTAACATAGCCTAAAATTAATGACATCATGGAAATGATTTGTCTAGGGCCCTCAGGGAAATCAAAAGTATCATAAGGTGGATTTACCTTAGGAAGGATGACATGATTGGGCATGAAGTTTTGAAGAATATCAAACTTCCTAGGGAAATCCAGGTCTAAATACATCTGAGTCAAATCTTCAATTGAAAATGATACTGCTCGTGGATCATGGCTTAGTTGGAGCATATCGTTGATTACTTCAGCAATTATGTAAAACAGGACCTCACTATATTTGTTCACCATGCACCTCTGGTCAGGGATATAGTGCATCTGACATAACCTAATGAAATCTTGAGCAAGATGGGTGATGGGAACCACATATTTGGGCAATTTGGAGTCCCATACAGGTATATCATTGGCCACTTTTTTCTCAAATTTTTCCTGACACCAGCTATGTACTTCCAGAAGATCAAATTCTAGAGTAGCATAAGCAATTCTATAGTCTAAGTCAATTAAGGGATTGTTCTCTTCAGAGGTGACAGGAGGCTGCAATGGTCTGACTACCTCAGTAGAATCAGCAATTAGGACAGGAGTAGGTTTATCAATTTTGGGAGATTTGGGGTTTGGAAGCTTGTTGGAGGCAGGCTTCTGAGGTTTGGGACCTCCAATTCTAGGGGTGACTTGCTTTTTAGTCATTTTTTAATGAAACTGAGCAAGATTAGACTGTTTTCTCAGCTCTTTATGGAAAGAGAAGGTCAATTAAGCTGTCTTTGGGAAAAATTTGGAATCTGGGCGAGGGTTTTATGAGGACAATGTAGATTTGTAATGTGCAGAAGGTGGGAAAGGGATTTTGATTGATTTTTTACTAATTCAAAGGTATTTTAACAATAGGAATATCTTTTGGATGGTCAAAATTCTTAAGGAGGAAGAGCCAAATTCTGGAAAATTTTTGACAGGGTTTCCCCTATTTCTTCAAGGGTTGATTACTCTCAGATGAGTACTTTTGGCTTTAAAATTTCGAATTGGTTTAATTTTTTATGAAAATTATGAATTTGCAGGTTTGGATTACTGAAAAATACCTTTAAATAGGTATGGTAGCAGTCGAAGAGGGTTGCAGGTGGTACCAGTCTTCAAACTAGTTGCAACTGTTTAGTAAGAAGTACTGGGATTTTCGGAGGTGAAATCAAAAGGGGAGATGGCTTCAGAATGATGAAATGTTTCAAAAGCAGCTCTTAAATGGAATCTGGAGTAGTTATCTGATAGGGTGTAAGTGAAAAATGCATGTGAACAATAAGAGCTAATTTTCGAAACCTTAAGTCTTATCAATAAACACAACATTTATTGCATGTTGGAATTAATGGCGGGAGAGGTTTGTGTGTTTGAAGGCGAAACCACTAGTGGTTATCGCATTGCTTTTGGGCGGTAACTGGTCTTTTGCTTTTGCAATGCGATCCAGTAAAATTAGGACACTTAGCGGGCGGTGGTTTTGTAAAACAACTTTTATCGCAAAATTTTTTGTCAACTGTGCTCGATCACTTTGATAATGCGATATGGGATCCGCGCCATCAAATTTGGTTGAGTGAAGCAAATGACTGAGATGCATCGAGAAGCTGCAGGAAAATAAGGTGGGACTGGGTACTATGATCTGCACTGTTGATTCGGTAAGAGGAGATCGACGATTTAAAATTAATCTGATAGGAAATGGTGGGGGCGGGGGAATGGTTTATCAGGTTTTGTTTGGACCATAGTATTTAAAAGATTAGGATGATTGGAGGATCAGGAATGAATTCGAGGATGCTTCATTTTTTAATGATATTTATGCATAAAAGGAGTTTATACATATAAAATAGGGTGGGTTTAAATATTTAACCAAGGTTTAATATTGTGGTAAGGGGATATGTTTCGGGAAAATGGGATAAGGTTAAATATTTAACCATGGGTAAAATTTATGAGGGGAAAGGTGAGTAAACTTCTTTTTCTTCGCTGTTCTATATACACACTGTGTAAATAAATCGTGCAATCTCAATATTATTTTTCATTATATAGTTTCAGATTTTGTCAAAGGTATAAAACTATAGGGGAGACGAGATATTTTATTATGGATAAGTTTCATGTCAAAGGGATGATTTTGGGATGTTTTTCAACATGTGTTTAATATATTTGACATGAAAAGTATATAATAAGAGGGTTTTGGGGATATTAAATAAAGGGAGCTATATTAATAGGACTAGGATTTTTCTATAGGGAGTTAAATAAAATAAGTTAGGTGTTAATATGAAAAGGGAAAAATGAATACTCAAAACATATAATTATAACCAAGAAAAGTGAAGATCAAAGCCAAACTTGCATTATGATAATTTCATCACTTCAACTTAGGATAAAATGCCATTTTGAGGGTTTTATACTTCATGATATGTAGGAAGTTAATCAAATGGGCCTTTATGTAGTATTTAAGTAAGAAAAGAGTTCTCACTTATGAAGTTAAATGGTGATGAGTGCATGAAGGGGTAAATTATGAAAATTTCAGGGATTAATATAGAAACTTAACATTTTCAACCAATCAGTCATTGAACCTTGGGTCCGGTCCCAACAGAAGTTAAGGAAATGCCTTGAGCCTCTTTGACTGACAATCTAGAATATCAAATTGCTATGGGGAAGGGAAATTAGTTATTTTTAGCCCGGTGAAATATATTTACGTTGATGTCTCTCACCTTCTTCTACCTACCCAATTATATCTCCTAACATTTATTCTTATATTTTAATCAGGTGCATTTGAACTAGCAACCTTACAACATTTTATTCTTCTTGAAAGCGGTAAACTATCTAATTCTACACTTATTGCATCCAAGAATCCAGATTAAATTGTTGGATTCTTTATTTCTCTACCTAACTAATGAATTGTCATGATTAAACTATATGAAAATTGTTTATTCTATATCTACAACATTTGAAATTGAAAAATGACGAGTCAAGATTAAATTTTTCAACTCATCACAGATTATGGCATTTATTGACACTCCATCATAATCAACTGCAAAAGGTAAAAGTAGTGGCATTTAGACTTTCACACTTTCATGTTTGATTCATTTTTTTTCTTTTGGGGTATACTATTTTTCGGAGTCCTTTGATTTTTCTTTTAGGACTTTTTACCCTCTTTTTTATTTTTTTTTTTGATTTTTTACAAAATATGGGAATACAACTTGCAGAAGGCAAAGTATGTACATATTTACAAGATTACCATTAGTCAAGTCAAAATTATGAATCCTATATTTATAGGTCACTAACAGGTTCATCCTTACAAAGTAAATACTTGCTGTCACTAAGCATATTTAACTCTAAAGTTGTCATCCAAAACACTGAAAGAGTCAATAATTCTCCCCATCCATTAATTATGTTTTTTTAGAGTGTAATTCAAAAATATAAAAAAATTAAAAGGATAAGAGGTCTCATCACGAGATTTCTTACCATGTTCATAGGTAAATAATAAACTGACATTATCACTACTTCATATCAAACCAAGGTAATGGCTCATTATTATTAAAATCATAAGACAAGGGGTCTCATCACGAGCCAACTTTTTTAGTACAATTATAACCAGTAAATGGAATTATCACTTTTTGGTATTCAAGCTTGGACAATGAATTTTTAAGAACAAGAAAAATAAGTTATATGATTAAGGATTTATCTCAACAAATTGTAATAATATATGGATGGGATATTGAATCATTGTTGGTTAAATGATAACCTTCTTGAGGCTATGAATTCTTACTGGCAGCAGTGGCTCTACCTATGACAAAAGGAGTAAATCAAAATGATAAGTAACAAAAAGACACTTACTTTATCTTTTATACTATTTGATGATTGATATAGAGGAATGAAGATATTTATTTATGAAATTTTTCTTAAATATTAAAAATAAGGATGAGTTCTTTTATACAGAGTAATTTTATTCATTCAAACATTTAGAAAACAATTTTTGTTTCCTTAAATTATTTTTACTTATTTGAAAATACTAAGAAATTTATTTTTCAGAGATATCTGGTTCTTCCAGTGAATCACCAATTGTTGTGCTATTCAAAAACCCCCATTAATTTAGCATAGTTACCTTAGGAAAATAATAGGGACCCTTTTAATTTTTTTTAGAGTAAAACAAATAAAACCCTTAAGTGATTAATTTAAATAGAAATGGGAATCAAATGGGTTTAAAACATTGAATTTTCGTCTTAAAGATACTTGAGTGGAGAATGTTAAGAAAATTGAAATATCACAATCGTAATATCTCATGAAAGACATATGGCTCGTAAAAGGCACTCAACAAAAACTGTGATGTGAAATACATAAAAGAGATTCATTAAAGGAAAAAAAAAATTTCCTGAACAAATTCTATGAGAAGGAAACTGCGGGAGCCACTTCCTCCACATAGGCAAATCGCAAATCACATTTCACAGTTTTATCCCGACAATCTTAAAGTCATCCACCACATTTCCCTAATGCAATATACTCTATCGCATCGAAATTTCGCTTCGTGACCACTCTTGCCCTTCATTCATTTTCGTTGATATTGTGATTACGATATCACAATTAGCAATAGGTATCCAATCGATACTCTATAAATATTCACACACGAGTAACACCATGTTGGCTTGAGGGGTCCTGACCCAAGTTCAGAGGTTAAGGTTTGCCAACAAACCCCTATACTGCTAGCCCTTTCGGCAATGACCTACTTTCACAGGCCAAGGTCTCACTCGAAGTAGTATGGGAGGGTGCTGGAGCTAGGTTTCCGCACCCTGGGAGAGAGTAGGTAATACAAGGTAGATCTAGGTTGAATTTTCTGAATGAAGACCCAACTGCCTTAGAAGTTTTCAGAAGAACACAGTGTTTGCAGTTTTTCCAAAGATTGCAAGGATGCTATGTGCAGGTTTCTAAGGATTTTTCCATCAATTTCAATGGCACAACTACAAAAGTGGGAATACTGAACCTCACTATAACACCAGAGACTTTTGCAGCAACAACTTGAATCCCTAGAGGAGGAGAAAAATGTTTCAAAGGTTTCAAGTTCACCATGCAGGAATGTAAAATTTTTATCAAGCCAGAGCATAGTGAGACTGATCTCACAAATGCCATTCCAAGGAGCTACATGAAAGACAACTTGTCAAAGTTGCTACTAATCATTAAGAATTAATTCACTTGTGAAGGGAGGTATCACATGGTTTACTCATACCACTTCAGGCTTCTGCTACATTTTATTGGTAAGAGGTCTCTTGATTTACCTTTTTACTTATACATCAGTGTTGTAGCCACTACAACACCCTCCAAAATTTTTCCCCTTTTTTAATTTTTGAGCCCTTAACCTTTTGAAAAATGGAGTCAAGCCTAAGTTCACTCTTTCAAAATCTCAAGTCTCTAAGTCGAAGAATTAGTCAGCGCATCTAATTTGTGACCCTGTGACCTTGCAACCCCCCAAGTCGCAAAGTCGCAAGGTCGCATATCATCCCGAAACCAAACAATTGCGACCCTGCGATCGTGCGACCCCCTAGGTCATAAGGTCACAGGGTTGCGAGGTCACATTTCTCATCATCTCAACTCATTTGTGGCCTTGTGACCCTCATTTATTGTCCACACGTGCGACCCATTTATATATAGAAGGGTCGCATAGGTCACATTCGACTTGCGTGATGGAGAAATAAAACGCCTTTGATAGGCCAGCTGGAGCGCGTTTTTCCCGGGTAAGTTTCCTAATCCTCCTGCTATTTAATTTTTGATTGATTGTTTCCTCCATTACCCTCACCATTAGCCTATTTAAAACTAAACCTAGCTTCTGTTTAGGCCTTCCATGAATCCTGTTGCTATAGCTTACCCCTCCCCGTAGCTTGACTTCCATTTGTACCTTCTCTGTAAGCCTCCCTTGCATCAGTCTATTCAAGTTCCCTTTCCAGCCCTTTCAATGAGGAAATTCATGCATGCTTGCCACTTTATGTGTCACCTTACCTCCTTGTTGGTTAAAAACAAGATAAAGGTCTTCGTCACAGTGAAACCGTCTACCAAGCCCTAGAGCGACCTGCGACTCCGCGACCTTGCAACCTTGCAACCTCGATTGCTAAGTCGCAGGGTCGCTAGTTCGCATATCCATGAAAGTTAAGTGATGCGAATTCGTGACTCAGAGACCTTGCGACCTAGTCACGAGTCGCTAAGTCACCAGGTCGCACTTCCGTGAAGATCTAAACCAG
Source organism: Pinus albicaulis (assembly GCA_034641835.2). NCBI lineage: Eukaryota > Viridiplantae > Streptophyta > Pinopsida > Pinales > Pinaceae > Pinus > Pinus albicaulis. The sequence continues at coordinate 1,040,038,010 of CM076575.1, forward strand.
CACGACTTTGCGACTCAGCGACCTTGCGACCTAGTCGCAAGTTGCCAAGTCGCCAAGTTGCTTTTCTGTGAGAGTTTAAATTAACGCGACCTAGCGACCTAGCGACTCAGTCATAAGGTCACTAGGTCGTAGGTTCATCCATTTACTTGAAAATATTTGAGCAGAGGTAGGAGCAGCCCAAGTATTTATAAATATGACATATGTCTTATCGTGGGATTGTTTTATGAGCATGACAGGGAACCTTGAAGCTTAGCTAGAGTGCGTATCCATCTCATCAGCCTCAAGTGATATGGGGCCTCCATCAGTTCACAAAAGAAACAAAAGCCCTGAGATAGAAATATCGGAGGAGGAAACACCTCTCTCTCTTCCCCCTATCTATGGAGACACCGCTTGCACACTCGATAAAGGGGATAGTATGACTTGGTATTAGGTGTACCAAGAATTCAAAAAGCCTAAATATCTAGAGGACCTCCCAGACCGGAAGGTTTATGTTCAGGTTAAAAGATCCAAGTTCCACTATGTGGGGGCCCATTCGCCTATATTCCCATGTGTAGAGTTGATCGAGTGGATCTTGCAAAAGTTTGATCCCCAAGACCTGGGTTATTCGGGATCATGCCGTGAAGTCATTCGTGAATCTGAAGGGACAAGATGCAGAATTCTATTATGCACTTCTCAGCCGAGAACAAAATTCACCGAGGAGTGGGCCACCACTCATGCAGTTCCCATTCCCGAGACCTTAAGAGGATGGTGGGAGGACCCAGAAAAGTTCTGGCTCAATAAGGACCATGAATATCTGACAATAGGTCTTAAGAAATTATACAAGCTCGTAGATGCGATGTTATGTAGGATGTATGGCCGTCCAGATGCAACCACTTTCAATGGCGGTTGGGTTTCTTTGATGTACACTATCACTTTGTACGACACCTGCTTCAACTGGGCCAACATGATAATGGCGGCCCTCAGATCGAACATATCTACAACACTAGCACCTGATGAAGGGTATGCATCAGAATTTTATATGGCATCTTATCTTTTGGATGTAGTATGTTAAAGGTGTCATTTTGAGGGGTGGGCACACAATTGGGACTCAGAGCATGGTGGTCCAATTCAAAAATATTTAATGGTGTTATGGGATTCCAGATATAAGCAATACATGGAGTCAATCACGCGTAGTTTCATCCTCGCTCTCTACAGGAAAGTATTTGGAAAAGACACCCCGTGCATGTCCGGGCGAGCCATGGAGATGATAACCCAAGTGGCCCACTGGTTTACTGATGCGGATAGTACTTTCCTCCGAGTTTTCGAGTCACTCAAGGCTCCTCACGCATTGCCCCAGTTCGTAACCGACAAACTCCTCCTCCAAGAAACATGTTACCAGATGTCAGGGGGTTTTTCAGAAGTTCTCACTAAGGGCAATAAGAAGCCATGGCCCACTCTTCCGTTCACTATCGACACCTACACAATGAAGGATTTTAGGGAATTAGAGGCAGAGGCCGAGCAAGTCAAAGGATTATGTCTACCTCCCTTGACACACCAGACGTATGATCCTGAGAGAATCATCCCTGCCCACTGCAAGCGGGCCAAATTTAAATGGAGTTACCATCATACTGATTTCCTAGCTGAAGATAGAGTCAAGAACTGGTACAAAAAAGACAAGGAGGCCGCTCCAAAGGAATCAACTGATCAACAAGATCAGGACAACCTAACTTTAGAAGAAAGAATCCATACGCTGGGAGGAACCTCATCTTCCAAAGCCAAAAAGAAAAGGACCGTTACGAGCCATAACTCTTTCGCCCAACAAAGAGAAAAAGATGCTAAAGCTCAACAAGAAGCCGAGGAGAAGGCAAAGGAAGAGGAGGAAAAAATAAAGAAGCAACTGAAAGAAGAACAAAGAAAGAAGCGAGCAGAGGAAAACTGCAAGAAAAGGGAAGAGGAACAACGGAAGAAATAATTGGAAGAAAAGACAAAAGCTAAGCGCTAGCTAAAGATAAAACAAGATACAGTAGAAGCTAGGCACTAGTTAAAGGAAGATCAAGCTAGAGTAGAAACTGAGCGCCAGCTAAAGGAAGATCAGGATAAAGTAGAAGTTGAGCGCCAGCTAAAGGAAGAATAGGACAGAGAAGAAGCAGAGAAAAAGAGGAGGGAGGAATAAAATCGGAAGTCAAGGGAAGATTCCTCCAAGGGAACCGAAGGTAGCAAGAAACCTCCTCTAGAGACAGAGAAACAAATGGAGCTGCCACACATCGAGGTGCCCTAAACAACTCCTGCAACCAATGTGCATTTTTCCCTCTCGGAATTGGGTACCTCCGAGGATCTAGATGAGGAAGTGCTTGATCTAGAAAGACTTACCTATGATCAGTTCACACACAAGATCAGGCATGAGAAGAGAAGATGTTTGGCACGGTACCCTACTGCACCCCTTACAGTCACCATAGGGAATGATATAGTCTTGGATACCAGGACCAATCTAGTAATGATTGCATCATATGGTACTACTTTTGCAGTAGCTACCGAGGAGAACATAAGTAGAATGAGTAGAGAAATTCTGTCCTTGGAGAATAGATTACAAGCCTCTGATCAAAAGACAACTAAGTCGGAACATGAAAAGAAGGCGCTACAAGAAGAATTCCAACAACTTCATGTTAGGAGTGCCACTACTAATGAAATACCACTCACTATTCAGGGAGAGCTAGTCACTTTGGAGGCCACCATGAAGCAGGTATATAAAGAACTGTTCACGATAAAACAAATTGTCGTGCCACTACTGAAAGCACAAGCTGAAATCAAGAGGAGGGACACACAACTAAAGGAAGCCTCTACTGCCTTAGATAGAATACTGGAATGGTCGAACATGTATCCACAAGCTTCAGACACCTTGCCTAGAAAATATTGGATCGACACCCAAAATGACAAGGTTTAAATCTGGATAAAGATACAATCCAAAGAGAAACTGATCAAGGATTTGGAGAAGGTAATTTCCGCATACAAACATTTGATTAGTAGTATTGACTCAACGGCCGAAGTACACCACATTCCTTCTCTGGGTGCACTGGGTGAAGAGAAAACGGGGGAAGAAGTCACCAAATATATTCAAGCATTTCTACAACACATAAGGCAATCAACCACCTCTCAAGACCTACCAGCATCACAAGAAAACCTAGTTCAATTCATCGTGACACTGGTCCGGATCTATACCAAACTAGCCTCCTTGTCGAATCAGATCACGATCAAGAGAGAAATTTTGATACCAAATGCTCTCAAGTGCCTTCGCAAGTTGAGATAAGATACACCTCATGTCTCCCCAGTGGATGCGGATTATCGAGCATGGTGAAGTTACATCAAGGAACAACAAAAGGTATATGTCCCTGATATTGCAATCACCCAACTGCTTCCATGATGAAGTCAAGTATTGCAGCAAATAGAAAAAGTCGCAGGTCGCAACAGACAAGGGGGTCGTAGAAAGGGTTAAGGTCGCAAGTCACAACTTCCATCAAGTCGCAGTGTATGTCAACGGTCAGGAAGGCGAAAAGTCAGGGATACCTAAGGGTTAATTTTTTCCTATAAATACTCCCTTCAAGGAATTGTAAATGATCTCTTTTTTTGGACTCCAAAGGAGCAAAGATAATTGTATAGCAAGGAATACACCTTTCTAAGAATGAATACAACCACATGTTTTGATTCCACTCTTGGATCCGATGAGGGATAATGTGTTAACACTATGATTGTTTTTGTCTTATGTATCTGATATCTTTATGATTAACTTATCTGCATTTTCTTTTTATATCATTTATACATTTCAGCTCACTAAATGTGTTAATGATGGTAGGTTGTTTACTTAGGGATGTTAGCAACTTCGTTACTAATATTTATCTTATCATTGAAACCACTTAAGGAAGTGAAGGGTGCTCTAGCCATAAAGAACTATTTCTTCTATGGCTTGAACAAGCATGACCCTAATGGCGTGCTGCTAACAAAATTTCCTTTGGCTGCATGCTTTAAACTCATCTTGCTATTTGTAGTGTTCTATGTTCATTGAGACTCATCAACCATTTGTCTTGTACCATCCGAATAATGGTGTGTCCACAGGTTTGTAGGGCTCGTTTGTGTCTGATAAAAAGGAGTATTCAGCGGTAGCTGGACCCACACCCTGGAAAGGATCCATATCACAAACAGTTTAGAGTCTAATCGAGACTTTTTACCAGGGAGATCCCTTACTGTTGGCTGAAAATTTTTTCCCGTCAACAAATTTGATGCTATAAGGAGGGCCTAAAATTCCAGGCTCCTAGCACACAAGTAACATCCTGTTGCAAACCCCGCAGGGGGATATGATGTATGAAAACACTGGTCCTCTACCCCCTGAAAATTATCTAGGAGAGGAACCCCCTTTCTATGAGATCACCACATACCTGCTAAGGGCCTTGCGCTCGATCACCCATGAGCTCATCAGAGGCTTTCAAAACATCCCGACCACCAACTCCCTGATCAACCCTCGAACTCCCGCAACTAACCAGACCCGCCAGGGAGCCCTAGTCAATTCCCTACCTAAGTTGGTAGGTTAAATGATAGAAGATTATGTTGGTGCAATTAAGCGTCAATCGATGGAACCCCCAAAAATTCTTCAAGGGATTGAAGGAGATGGCCCTTAAATCATTGAAAGCCAACCTGAACAGCCTTTGAATGATGACACTCAACAAAATGACTAGCTTGGAGGGGAAACCAGGAGGGGTCGGGGAAACAGGGGTCGGGGGGATAAAGGCCATGGGAAAGGTCGAAATATGGACCACCCTCACCCTAACCAAAACCCAAACAGGTTCACTTTCCTTTATAACTAGCAAAAAATCAAGAACGTAGGGAACCACAGGAGAAATCAAGACATGCACTCCCATCATGAAGGTGAAGCATTCGAATCAGGCTTGGGGAGTGAATCTGAAAGTGAAATGGGGCATATATACATACCGCTCCACTAGCAGGCCAGGCGGGTGCAGCCGCTGGCTTGAACGGCATAGTCTCCCTTAGCCCTCCATGGTCCCCTCCATGACATGCCCCGGCACCTTGAGAAGCACCTCCCAAAATTCAACCCCGAGAAGGGCACGCTGGCCGAAAATCACATAAGAAACTTTTACCTGGCCTTACAAATGATGAGGGTGTTGTATGAAAATGTAGCATGCCGGCTCTTTCCTCATACTTTAGAAAAAAAAGTGGCTACATGGTACCAATCTCTACCTATTGCTTCCATTTCTTCCTGAGAGCAATTTTTCCGGACCTTCCTCCAAAATTTTCCGGAGGAAAAAACTCCTTCTATGCTCCTCACAGAACTTAGTACTTTGAAATGCCAGAAGAAGGAGAAAGTCAAAGACTTCAATCAACGCTTCGCTACTATATTGAAAAAATTCCCTTCAAACATGGCCCTAGATGATTCCATCACCATTAACTACTACACACGGGCTCTCCCTTGGGATATTTCCATGTTCGTAAAATGCAAAGCTAGAAATACCCTAGCGGAAAATTACATCGTCGCCCTCGTTGTCAAAAGGGACATGCTATCCATAGGAGCCATTGACCATCATGGTCGGGATGATCAAAAGATGACCACAAAGAAAGTCCAATCCTCAACCCATAAGTCTGGAGACAAAGAAAAAGACCCTTTCAATTTTGAAAGTATCACAAAGTACCTCAAGCTATTAACCAACAAAGTCTCCGATTTGAAGAGAAAAAGCAATGAATCTGCCTTAGGTGCCAAAATGTAGAAACCTTTCTTTAGAAAGAATAACGCAACTATCAACCGCCCTCTGTAAAACTCCAGTGTCGGCCTCAACGTTGAAGAAATCGGCAAAGATAATTTTTTTTATTTCCATCAAGCCTCCCACTCAGAGAAACCTTGCCCCTAGTGGATCAATAGAATGACCGCCGTGGTGAATCAACTTCTAGAAGACCAGACTCCTGGGGATTTAGAGGAGGAGGAAATTTCAGACAACAAGGAAACCTCTCCCCCATATGAAGATATGAGTTCCACTGTCCTTGCTTTTGAGGTCATCCGTGGGGAAATCACCCCATCCACAGCTGAAATAAACCTGGCTGAAAACCCTAAAACCAAACCCCCTCGAAACTATGGCTTGAGGAGCAAAGGCCCGGTCCCTGATCAGTCCTTCGAAGAAAAAAGAAAATATTTCTTAACAAAAATCCTGCCACCAAACACAGAAAACCAAACCAAGACTCCTGAGAAATTTAGCCCAACCAATCCCCAAGAAAGCCCAAAGGCTAAATCTTCATCAGTTTCTTTGAAAGCTGCCACCGAACTTATCTCACACTCAGACTCCAGGTATAACATTATCAAGGATATGAAGAACACTCGGGCCAATATTTCTCTCTACGAACTCACTCGCATTGCTAACCAACGAGATCTTATCCTCAAAGAATTTTCAAACCAACTGACAACCAAACTCGTGAGTACCACGTCTGCCCAAGCTACTGCTAGTCCCCATTCTATCATGAATTCCATGAATTCCAACTCCATGGGATTCACACCACCTTTCCTCCTATCCTTCGAGATCTTCAACTTCAATGCCCATAATTGCCTCGTTGATTCTAGTGCATCCAAAAATTTTATGCCCTTGTCTATATGAAAGAAGTTAAACATCCGCCCTAAGAAAACCGACACCAGGATCATTCAACTCAATAGATATTAGGTTCCTGTAGTAGGGGAATTGAATAATGTCATCATCCACTTATCCTCTGATTCTAGGGTGCATCATTGCATTGACATAGTGATCGTCGACATCCCTGAAGCTTATGGTCTTATCTTGAGAAGAGATTGGTCTAGCAAGCTACATGGATATTTTGCCACAGATTGGTCCCACTTGTGGCTCCCTTACAAGGGTAAGAACAATCAAATCAGGGTTGAAAGTGAGCCTTACATGAAACACACGGTGACTGACTTGGACGCAACTAATGAACCAGTAAATTTTGTGCAAGAGGAACTTGGTATGTGCTTCTTAGAATCCATTTTTGGGTGCTACCAAACCCCCCAATTGCCAATCACTCAAGACATTTGGTTAGAACTATTGTTGGTCAGCAGCAACCACTCCACCTCAACGGAAGACCTGTTAGAAGTTGCTTCCCCGAGTGCGTCTCCTATGTTCCTGGATAGCCTTGTGAAATCAGAAGATGAAATGTGGACCTTGTACTATGATGATTCCGAAACCCATGATGGGGCTGGCACAAGCTATATTCTACTAGACCCTCAGAAGAACAATTTTCTAATCTCCTGCTGGCTAGAGTTCCAGTGCACGAGTAATACAGCTGAGTATGAAGCATTGCTGCTTGGGCTAAAAAAAGCCATAGATCTCAAATTTCGTTGTTTAAAGGTAATTGGAGACTCTGAGATTATCACCCGTTAGGTACATAACACCATCCATTGCTTGTCTCCACTTAGAGATTGATTTTCTATTGAAATTATTTACAAGTCATCTGTACCAAGCAATGTCACTAATTTACACATTTTTAATGCTGATCAACAGGTATTGGATTTCATGCTCAATATAGAAGTGTTCAAAGACACAGTTATAGAAGAAGAGGATCATGATCATGCCTTGCAAAAAGGAACAAGGGGATCATAAAGAAAATCCCATACCCAAAGGGATCGTGTCACTTGAAAATTTGTTTGACCTACATAACTGTTTTTGAGGGCCTCCCAACACGAAGGTGCAAACTTCCATGTTAGCGCATCGACAAATAAACCTTGGGATGGATAAGGAGCCCAATTTCATCAATATTGGTAATGAATGCACCCCTCAGGAAAGGCAATATTTTACTGAGTTATTTAAGGAATACCGAGATGTGTTTGCCTAGACATATGTCAAACTACGAGTCTATGATATGCGGATCATCCAGAACGTGATACCCATGAAGGAAGGAGTGAAACCATTCCAGTAGAAACTAAGAAAAGTAAACCCACCTTAGAATCAATGATCCAAAAGGAACTGAAGAAACTCTTGGATGCGTGTATAATTTTCAAAGTCCAGCATTCAACCCGAGTGTCAAACTTGGTCCCAATTCGTAATAAATCTGGTGAAATTCATTTATGCGTAGACTTCCGAAATTTGAACAGAGCTTCGGACAAGGACAACTACCCAGTGCCCCCTATGGAGCAAATCCTTCAAGTTGTATCGGGATCAAAGATGTTCTCTTTATTGGATGGGTTTTTAGGTTATAAGAAAGTACTAGTGGCTGGACCCGATCGGCTGAAGACCACATTTAGAACTAAATGGGGAACTTTTGCATTTAGATGCATGCCCTTTGGCTTGATTAACGCTGGCGTGACCTTCCAGAGAGCCATGAAAATCACCTTCAGAGGCCTCATTGGGAAAAGCATGGTAGTAGACCTTGATGATGTCACCGTGTTTTCAAAATGTAGGTCTGACCACCTACATCACCTCTAGCATATTTTTGAAAGGTGTCAAAAATACGGGATCTCACTAAACCCGAAGAAAAGAATTTTCGTTGTCTCCGAAGGAAACCTATTGGGACACATAATAACTCGGGACGGCATAGTAGTGGATCCAGAATGTGCGAAAGTCATGGCCCAAATTCCTCCCCCAAGTGGCAATAAGGCCATGTAGTCTTTCCTTGGAAAAATCAACTTCGTGTGAAAATTTATATCATATTTCGCCCAAATTGTGAAACCGTTGTAAGGTATGATCAAGAAGAATGCTAACTTCAAATGGAATCCTCCTGAGAAAGAAGCATTCAATAACATCAAAAAAGCCATTGCGGAGGCTCCTACTCTTCATAGTCCAGATTTTAGCAAAGGCTTTCTCTTGTACACCTTTTCCTCAGATTCGTCTTTGGCGGTTTTCCTCACTTAGAAATATGAAAACAACGATGAGCGGCCCATATCATTCATGAGCGCTGGGTTGCAAGGTGCTGAGCTAAATTATCCAGATATTGATAAGAAATCTTACGTAGTGTATAAGGCAGTTTAACACTTCAGGCCATATATTTTGAAGAGTCACGTCACAGTATTTGTACCTCACCCAGTTGTTTGCTCAATTTTCGTACAACAAGAGTTAGGTGAGAGACAAGGCAACCGGATGACATGCCTTCAAGAGTATGACCTGGAATTCAAGCCAACACACACCATAAAATACCAAGGACTATGCCAGATGGCCGTAGAAGTCACAGACTCGTGAAGCAGTGAAGAAGAGAGTTGGGAACTCGAAATCAACATGTATCAAACTGATAGTATATCCTGACAGAATACCTCCTCATGGTACATTGATCTCTATCAATATCTGAGCCACGGTACCATGGGCCCCACTTTGACCGCTTAGCAGAAACGTGCGTTAAGACTGAAAGCTATATCCTACCAACTAGTGCCAGGTAAGTTGTTCTGCAAACACCGTAGCGGAGTCCTGCTACGCTGTTTGGAGTATGATGAGGCATAGAAAGTTTTGATGGAACTCCATGATGGTCCAACGGATGGGCACTATGTGGGGGATACCACTGCTCACAATATCATGCGTGTTGGTTTATATTGGCCTAGTCTGTTCAAAGATGTACACGCTTATGTCCAGAAATGCCCACAATGTCAAAAGTTCGCCAATAGGGAAATACATCCATCTTCCTTGTTGCAGTCCGTCGCGGTGGAAGAACCTTTTCAACAGTGGGGGCTTGACGTGATCAGGGAAATATTTCCACACTCTTCCAAGAAATATAGATACATCCTCACAGCCACGGACTACTTCACAAGGTGGGTTGAAGCAATATTGTTGCGTCAAGTCAATGATAAATAGGTAATATATTTCATCACCCAACACATCATGATCAGGTTTGGCATTCCAACCTCCGTTGTTTTTGACAACGCAGCATATTTTTCATCATTTAAATTATATGAGTTTGCTCTAGGAAATGGTATAGTGCTGAAACACTCTACCAACTATTACCCCCAAGGAAACAGGTTAGCCGAGTCAACTAATAAGAACCTCATCCGCATCATCAAAAAGACTCTACTGTCCCAACAACAAAATTGGCATAACGCACTCCATAATGCCCTATGGCTGATCGGGTCACATCCAAATCATCTTTGGGCACCTCCCCATTTTTTCTTGTGTACAACAAAAAGGTTATTATTCCTCCCAAATTGTCTCTTCCAGCCCTTCAATTATCTCAAGAAAGTCATGGCACCCCTTGCCCTACCTTACAAGCCCGAATAGACACATTGTTGAAGCTGGAGGAGGAATGGCTGAAAACTAAGGAAAAAATCACCATCCACCAAAGTCGAATAAAAAGATGGTTTGAAAAGAAGTCTGCTGGAAAAAAATATTTTGAAGTAGGTGACCTTGTCCTCAAATGGGACAAAGCTCATGAGGATAAAGGGAAACACTCCAAATTCCAAGCCCTGTGGATAGGTCCCTTCCAAATTAAAGAAAAGGTCTGCTCCCACACTTACAGGCTGCAGACCCTTGAAGGGAGAATTGAGGTCCTCCCGATAAAGAGACATGACCTTAAACATTATTTTACCTGACAACCCCAAGGGGACTATCACCATACCGTGTACCATAGATTTTGTTTCATTTTTTTTTGTTGTTCTCATTTTTGTTTTGTGTTCAATAAATCGCTTGTTTCAAGAAGGCTCTCATTGGCCCTTTCCCTTTGGAATCTCAAGTTGAAGGAGAGATGTAGAAGTTACTCAATTGGCATGTTGTGCCGGAATCTATGCTGGTGAAGAATCACCCCTGAAATGCAAAATGACATAAGATTTCTTGTAATATGCACCCAATGGGAAACATAGCCATGTCCCAGGAACCAAGCGCAGGTAGCTTACCTAGTATGCTAGCCCAAGGGACTACTATACAAAAGAAAGTCTCAGTGTAATCGGTCACTAGACGGAAAGGGGACAGAGCTAACCTCTGGAGACAAAAGGATATCCAGGAAAACCCGAAATTCCTCATATAGACCAGGAGAAACCTCTCTTACAAGCAAAATAAGTTGGGATCCCTCATTCTCCCAAGAAATAAATGCCACAACTAAATAAGTTCCTTGAGCAAAGTCAAATAATTGCCTCAAGCACATTTTAAAATAAGTGCAAATCATCACATGAAGAAAGGGTAAAGGATTGAGAAAGGCTTCCTATGCAGAGAGGCGATTGCATGAATCCGCCTGGGTACTGACTAGGCTCGCTGGCAGTGGAGCAATGTCTGTGACTCCTAGGCAGTGACTCCATTGGGACAACCAGGTTCGCTGGTAGTGGAGCAACATGGTGAGGAACAAATAACTATACCGAATCCTGAAAATCCCTGAGGTTACTCCAACCTTTTCCGTCTAGTCCCCATGAATGAAAATATGGTGGACCAGCACCTTAGGACATGTAGATAGGTGGAGAAAACACACAAGGTCTAAGGATGAAAGTAGTGGGACCCGCAGAGTGAAAGGATCAGCATGCTAAGCCCCCTGCCCCCCACAAGATGAAGCACTGGTAGAGATTCTAGGTCCTACCAGTGAATCGCCATTTGTTGTAGCCACTAAAAAACCCTCCAAAATTTTGCCCCTTTTTTAATTTTTGAGCCCCTAACCTTTTTAAAAATGGAGTCAAGCCTAAGTTCACTCTTTCAAAATATCAAGTCGCTAAGTTTCAGAATTAGTTAGTGCATCTAATTTGCGACCCTATGACCTTGCGACCCCTTAGGTCACGAAGTCGGAAGGTCACATATCATCCCAAAACCAAACAATTGCGACCCCGTGCCCCCCTAGGTCGCATGGTTGCATTTCTCATCAACTCAACTCATTTGCGACCTTTCGACCCTCATTTATTGTCCACACGTGCGACCCCTTTATATATATAAGGGTCGCATAGGTCACATTCGACCTACACAGTGGAGAAAGAAAACGCCCCTGATAGGCCAGCTGGAGCGCATTTTTCCCAGGTAAGTTGCCTAATCCTCTTGTTGTTTCCTTTTTGATTAATTGTTGCCTCCATTACCCTCACCATTAGCCTATTTAAAATTCAACCTAGCTTCAGTTTAGGCCTTCCATGAATCCTGTTGCTATAGCTTACCCCTCCCCGTAGCTTGACTTCCCTGTGTACCTTCTTTGGAAGCCTCCCTTGCATCAGTCTATTCAAGTTCCCTTTCCAACCCTTTCAATGAGGAACTTCATGCATGCTTTCCACTTGATGTGTCACCTTACCTCATTTTTGGTTAAAAACAATATAAAGGTCTTCGTCGCTATGAAACCGTCTGCCAAGCCCTAGAGCGACGTGCGACTCCGGGAGCTGGCGACCTGGTGACCTCGGTTGCTAAGTTTAGGGTCGCTAGGTTGCATATCCATGAAAGTTAAGAGTGACATGACTTTGCGACTTAGAGACCTTGCGACCTGGTCACGAGTCATTAAGTCGCCAGGTTGCACTTCCATGAAGATCTAAACCAGCACGACTCTGTGACTCAGTGAGCTCGCAACCCAGTCGCAAGTCGCCAAGTTTCCAGGTCTCTTTTCTATGAAAGCTTAAATTCATGCAACCTAGCATCCCAACGACCCAGTCATAAGGTCGTTAGGTCGTAGGTTCATCCATTTCCTTGAAAATAGTTGAGCATAGGTAGGAGCAGCCCAAGTATTTATAAATATGACATCTGTCTTATCGTGGGATTGTTTTATGAACATGCCAGGGAACCTTGAAGCCAAGCTAGATTGCGTATCCATCTCGTCAACCTCAAGTGATATGGGGCCTCTGGTAGTTTGCAAAAGAAACAAAATCCCTAAGATAGAAATCTCGGAGGAGGAAACACCTCTCTCTCTTCCCCCTATCTATGGAGACACCGCCTGCACATTCGGCAAAGGGGATGGTATGAATTGGTATCAAGTGTACCAAGAATTCACAAAGCCTGAATTTCTAGAGGACCTCCCAAACTGGCAGGTGTATGTTCAGGTTAAAATATCCAAGCTCCACTACATTGGGGCCCATTTGCCTATATTCCCATGTGCAAAGCTGATCGAGTGGATCCTACAAAAGGTCGACCCCAAGATCTGGGTTATTCGGGATCATGCCGGAAAGTCATTCGCGAATTTGAAGGGACAATATGCAGAATTATATTATGCACTTCCCGCCCAAGAAAAAAAATTCACCGAGGAGTGGGCCACCACTCATGCAGTTCCCATTCCCGAGACCTTAAGAGGATGGTGCGAGGACCCAAAAAAGTTTCAGCTTAAGAAGGACCAGGAATATCAGACAAAAGGTCTCAAGAAAGTCTACAAGCTCGTAGTTGCGATGTTATGTAGGATGTATGGCCGTCCAGATGCAACCAATTTCAATGGCGCTTGGGTTTCTATGATGTACACTGTCACTGTGTATGGCACCTGCTTCAACCGGGCCAACATGATAATGGCAGTCTTCAAATCGAACATATTTGTGGCACTAGCACCTGATGAAGGGTATGCATCCAAGTTTTATATGGAATCTTATCTTTTGGATGCAGTATGTGCAAGGTGTCATTTTTAGGGGTGGGCACACAACTAGGACCTGGATCACAGCGTTCTAATTCCCAAATATTTAATGGTGTTTTGGGATTCTAGATATAAGCAGGACATGGAGTCAATCATGCGTAGTTTCATCCCCGGTCTCTACGGGAAACTATTTGGAAAAGACACCCTGTGCATGTTCGGGCGAGCCATGGAGATAACATCCCGAGTGACCCACTAGTTTCTTGACATAGATAGTACTTTCATCCGATTTTTCGGGTCACTCAAGGCTCCTCATGCACTGCCCCATTTTGTAACTGACAAACTCCTCCTCTAAGAAACATGTTACCAGATGTCAGGGGGTTTTTCAAAAGTTCTCAGTAAGGGCAAGAAGAAGCCATGGCCCACTCTGTAGCTCACTATTAGCACCTACACAGTGAAGTATTTCAGGGAAGTAGAGGCAGAGGCCAAGCAAGTCAAAAGATTTTGTCTACCTCCCTTGGCACACCAGACATATGATCCTGAGAGAATCATCCCTGCCCACTGCAAGCGGGCCAAATTTAAATGGAGTTACCAGCATACTGGTTGCCCAGCTAAAGATAGAGTCAAGAACTTGTACAACAAATACAGGGAGGTCGCTCCAGAGGAATCAATTGATCAAAAAGATCAGGACAACCAAAATTTAGAAGAAATAATCCATACAATCAGAGGAGCCTCATCTTCCAAAGCCAAGAACCAAAGGATTGGTACTGGCCATAGCTCTTCCGCCCAACAAAGAGAAAAAGCAGCTAAATCTCAACAAGAATCCGAGGTGAAGGAAAAGGAAGAGGAGGACAAACAAAAGAAGAAACTGAAAGAATAACAAAGAAAGAAGTAGGCGAAGGAAAACCACAAGAAAAGGGAAGAGGAACAATGGAAGAAAGAAGAAGAAAAGGCAGAAGTTGAGCACCAGCTAAAGATAAAATAGGATAACGCAGAAGCTGGGCGCTAGCTAAAGGAAGATCAAGCTAGAGCAGAAACTAAGCGCCAGCTAAAGGAAGATCAGGATAAAGCAGAAGCTGAGCTCCAGCTAAAGGAAGAAGAAGAAAGAGCAGAAGCAGAGAAAAAGAGGAGGGAGGAAGAAAATCAAAAGTCAAGGGAAGATTCCTCCAAGGGAACTGAAGGCAGCAAGACACCTCCTCCAGAGAAAGAGAAACAAACGGAGCTTCCACACATCGAGGTGCCCCAAACAACTCCTGCAACCAATGTGCATTTATCCCTCTCAGAATTGGGTACCTTCAAGGATCTAGATGAGGGATTTGTTGATCTGACAAGACTTAAATATGATCAATTCACACACAAGATCAAGTAGGAGAAGAGAAGATGTTTGGCATGGGACCTTTCTGCACCCCTTATAGTCACCATAGAGAAGAATATAGCCTTGGATACCAGGACCAATCTAGTTTTGATCGCATAAGCTAGTGTCACTTTTGTAGCAGCTACCGAGGAGAATGTAAGCATAATGAGTAGAGAAATTATGTCCCTACAGAATAGATTACAAGCCTCCAAAAAAAAGACAGCTAAGTCAGAACAGGAAAATAATTCACTACAAGAAGAATTCCAACAGCTTCAGGTTAGCAGTGCCCCTACTAATGAAATACCACTCACTATTCAGGGAGAGCTGGTCACTTTGGAGGCCACCATGAAGCAGGTATATGAAGAACTATTCACGATAAAACAAACCGTTGTGCCACTACTGAAAGCACAAGCTGAAACCAAGAGGACAAACACATAGCTAAAGGAAGCCTCTACTGCCTTAGACATAAAACTGGAATGGTCGAACATGTATCCACAAGCTTCGAAAGCCTTGCCTAGAAAATATTTGATCGACACCCTGTTATCACCTTAGTAATCTCTTATGTCATGGGATTTTGATTTACAGTTAAAGAAAACTAGGGGTAACCACAAAACTACTTTGGAAATCTAGGATTTGGCCTTCCTAAATTTTAGAGAGGGCTCTCTCTTTCAGATTTAACTTTGTTTTGAATTGATATTTTAGGCTAGGTATGATTGGGCACTTGTTTTTTGTTTGAAATTTGGTGGGAAATAAGATTACTTGGAGACATATTAAGAGGGATCTACTAGTCCATTGGGCTATGGGAGTCAAGATGTAGCAGGCAAGACTGGAAGGCAAGGCCAAAAGGATGCTAATGTACTTAGGGAAAGGTAAATAACCCTCAGAGACTTGAATAGTTTGATTTGATGGGATGGCTTGCTTTTTAGGATAAAGGGCAGTGAAGGATCCTTTGATCCAGAAAAAGAGGAAGGTGGCAGGGGTCAAACGGGACTAGGAGGAACTAAGAATTCCGAAGTCTGGAAATCAATAAAAAACATGGAAATGATCAAGTAGTTAAGACAAGGATTTTTTTACACTTATCCTAAAATAATATTCCTAATTAATCATTCAGATTTGAACACATATATGAAATTGAATGAAACTTCAAAAGAGGAAACAATGAGAGTAAGAAATCACTTATTGGATTATCACATGAGTCCTGAGTTATGAAGTCAAGTTGGCAATTGTCCAGTCTGATGCTCTGTAATCAACACAAGAGCCTCTAAAGCACTAGAAAAAATATCTGTAATAATCTCAGCAATTTTATTCCACCCTAAACACTTCATAAAATGAAGTATTTATACAATATGTTTATTACAAAATATCCTAGAGAAGTCTAGGAATGACTCTAGGAAAATAAAATATCTTAACACACTAAGAGGGCCAACTGCTTAACAACTTAGCAATCTATCCTCTTATCTAGAAAAAATAGAACTAATCTATCTAAAAAAAACTGATTGTTGCATTGCTGTTTATGCTTGCTAGCATATTTGGAAGATATTTTTTTATGGATTGCTTGACTGATACTCTTTCACTTTTCATTTGTTAACTCGGTTTTTTCTCTTGATACTCTCTTACGCTGTTTCCTTATTACTTTCACTACTTAAAGATAGAAAAATTACAATAGTAAAAATTTCTGATTGATTTTCTTCCCGAATACTCTTTGACTCTGCTGATTAATCTGATACACTTTCACTGCAATATTTACCCTTTTAACAGCTGTAAAAAGGAAATTTTCACTGTGGTAAAAACAATCAATTTTCTGTTGTTCTGCTCCAATGTTGTTATAACAAATTTGTGAATTCCTGCCATTGCTAATCACTCGGTATTTTTATACTTTTCAACTTTCAGTAACTTCATCAGCATTAGTGTATTTTGCAAAGTTTGGCTTGACAATGAAGATGTGTTTAATCTCATTTTGTAGAAAAAATAAGTTCTCAAAATACTCCAAGATAGCTTTCCAGTGTGGGAACCTTGTGGCGGAGGCTTATTTACCTGTTCTTTAGCATGTGCTCTGATCTTCTTGTCATAATCTGTCTAAACCATTAGCTTTTCATTAAAGCCATGAATGTCTGGGAGGCTTGCTTTTTTCAATACTGTGTATTGTGCCAAAAACTTTGTTATTGACAACTCCATGGTTTTGCACTTTTCCTCCAAATTGTTCATTATGTTCCTTTTATTTAGGACCTTTTTGATTTGAAGAATTGTTTTAGTCCTGTCTTGGATTTTCAATTCTTCAAGCTCTTCTCTATTTTTTCTATTCAAAAATGTAATAAGATTCAAAGCTTGAGATAGTTTGTTAGCCAGTTCTTCTTTGGTTTTTTGAATTTCCACCTATGCTGCCTTAAGTAGATCTCTTTGCTCATAAATGATTAGAATTTAAGTCCACTATAGATATATGCCTTGGATTATGTTATTCCAAAGATAGTTCTTGATGAAGGACACCTGTTCACTGAGATTGACCTATTGCTGTAAAATATTTACTTGCTCTGGAAGTCTGTTTTCTCTTTGTTCATGTCCCTGAGAGGTAATCAATGCATTTCTATTTGATGTTTCAAGATTTTGAATAGTCTTTTCAAATTGATTATCTTGTTATTCTTGAGGGACATCTCTTCCGTGGCCTTTACTATGCCAATTGCTTCACCTATTTGATGTACTTGTGTTGTGGATGATCCTGTGGCAGAAGTGTCTATAGATTGCACTGACACTGCAGCTGCCAGTGGCACTTTTGAGTCTAAATTCTCTGCCAATGCGGAAGGGATAGCTGTGCCAAATATAGGAATAACAATAGGAGTAGAATGAACATCTATTTTTTTTAAGGCTTCATTTTCTTTCATAAGGGTATCTATTTGATTTTCCACGTCTTTAACTTGAATAGTCATTTTTAGCACTAACTGCATCATCTCATCCTTTTCTATTTTCTCTTGTAGCATTTCCTTTGCTTGAGGATGTTCATTTGGTGGGAGTTTTAATTGCTTCCTCAAGGTAGCAATGTCTTCATTCTTTTGTTTTATTAATGCTTGAGCAACCTGAATGTTTGAAGGATCCACTCCAATTTGTAGCACCAAGTCTTCTAAGGATTTGATCCTTAGATCCTTCGCATGTCATGAAGCTTTATCTAACTTCAGTTGATCCTGCAAGTTGAACACAGTGTTTTGCAATCTAGTTGCACTCACATTTTTTTTTACCACCTTAGAATAAAGCATTTCTGAAGTACTTCTATGAAACTCTATTTGATCAAGTTCATGTATGGTGTCTGCATCTACTTCAAGCTTTGTTTTCCTGTAATCTGCAACTGACTTTGGGTCTATAACCATTGGTTGGAGAAAAGACATAATCATTTTATTTGTTGAATAGTCAAAATATATCAAAAGTTTGTCTTTGTCTCCTGGTTTTTGTTTCAAAAATTGAGAATAAACTTTTCTTTTGATCTCTTCATTTCTTTCCTTAATCTATTTGTATTTCTCCTAGATATCAATATCTTTTCCCTCTTATGTTTTGGAGGAGGAGGGAACTTCTATATTTACTTGTTTTTCAACCATTTCTTTGTTCTCTTCCTATGTTAAAACCTGATCTTTCTCAATTTTTTCTAGAGTTTCATTTACAATTATATTTGCTTCATCATTGTCTACGTGCTAATCATCTGTATCATTTATTTCAATAGCCTTTTCTTTCTCAATAGCAATCATTTTTTCCCCTTTGTTGTAAATAATCTTCAATTTGTTTTCTGCAATGGTCTCTACTGAATAACATTCTTCATTCCTGGTCATTTTGTTTAAAGTTTCTACTTGTTTGTTGGCCACTATAGTGTGTGAATTATCTGTGTTTATCACTGTTGCTGCATCAGAAGTATGGTCAACCAATGTATTTTCCACCCACTCTATTTTATTTGAAAATTTCTCAATTTGGGGTTTAGGCTCATGGATGAAAGGATTCAATTTACATTTAAGCCTTATACTATTCAAAATGCCTTTAGGATCATAATTCCAGTAAAAAATTTCTTGGAACTTATACTCTGACAATTTCTTTGCTATCTCCTTTAATGCATCCCTGTTATTTACTATAAATGGGCCAATTTGGTTCTTCAACTTGAATTGGGTCTTTTTCTTAGAAGCCATGAAATTTAACGCATCTGCATTTAACACCTGTCTTAGATATTCCAATGCAAAAATTCTGATAGTTAGAAATTTGGGTAACTTATATGGGAGAAAATTTGCTCCAAATATCCTTAATTCTGTATGTCCAAAATTTTCTCCAAATATCCTTAATTCTATATGTCCTTCATATAAGTAACAATCCCCTACTTGGTTTTGTTCAGACAACTGCAATATCCTTTTCATCTCATCACTGACCCTGGGTTGTTCTATTTTATGAAGTAAATTCATGGCTGGCCTGAAAACCAAATCTGTGAAATCCTTGTAATTGAATTCATTTCCTTTTTTTCCTGAGTAATGATGTCCAGAATATTACTGACAGAGGTTGGTCCTCTACATTCATCATTTTTAAAGCCATTGGAAACTGTTCTGCTTGGAAAAATAGAAAAAGATAGAATAGATATGATGAATATCTAAACACTCCCTCAGTAGGCAATTTGGTCAACTGATAATTTATACTGTTAGCAATGAATCTAGCAAAATCAAATACCATCACAGGAGGCTACCCAGGGGACAATGTAGAAAGGAATCCTAATATAGAGACATCAATGAACTCATCATTAAAATATCCTAAGATAAAGGATAGCATTGAAATCAATTGTTTGAAAGATTCAAGAAAATCAGAGGTGGAATAGGGTGGATTCACTTTTGGGAAATCAACATGAGTAGGCATGAAGTTTTGAAGAATCATAAACCTCCTAGGGTAATCCAAATCTAGGTACAAATAAGTCAAATCTTCAATGGATAGGGGCACTACTTTTGGATCAAAATTCAACTGAAGAAATTCATTAATGGATTCTGCTGTGATGGAAAATAGAATTTCTCTATCTTTGTTCACAATAGAACTTTGTTCGGGAACATAATGTAATTGACACAATCTGACCAGGTCTTGAGCTAGATGAGTAATAGGTACAACATACTTCAGAAAATTAGACTCCCAAAGAGGTATATCATTTTTATTTTTATCCAGAAATTTATCATAACTCCAGTTACGAATATCAAGAAAATTAAATTCTACTGCTGCATCAGCAATCTTGTAATCCAGATCTATTAAAAGACTGCTTTCTTCAATAGAAACAGGTGGTTGAAGAGGTCTGACAACTTTAGTTGAATTAGCTGTTAAAGCAGGAGTAGGCTTATTAATCTTTGATGATTCTAGCTTTGGAAGCTTGGCTGAGACAAATTTTGGGGCTTTGGGACCTCCAGACTTGGGTGTAACTTTCTTTTTTATCATTTTTTGGGATAACTAAACAAGATTAAACTTTTTTCTTAGTTAATTTTGACATAGAGGGTATTTGAGAAAATTTGGGACAATTTTGGGAATCTGGGCAAGGGTTTTAGGATAGAAAACACAAGTTTTCAAGATGTAGAGGACTAAGGAAAGGGATTTCTGTTTTTCTGTGTAATTTTTAACTCTTTTGAATGAAGGAAATTTTCTATTAAGGACCAGAATTATTTTAAAACAAAGTTTATGTAAATGGAAAATTCTGAGAAAAATTTGCAAGGGTTTGCCCTGTTTTTTCAAGGTTTGGGCATACTAAACTGGAAATTCAGATCTCTGTAGCTTAATTGATCTATTTTAATAGTCAATTGGTGAAAGTTGCTGGTTCAATTTAGGGAAATACCTGATTTACAGGTGTTCTAATAGTCGAGAAGGGTTCTTGGTGACTTCAACTTTATATTGGATCCACTGGTTCAGCTGAAGGCATTAAGAGTCCTTTAAATGCAATCACTGTGGTGAAATTATGCTTGGAGGGGAGAAATTGGCTAGCAAAGGTTTAAATTTCGTTTGCAGAATCTGGGCGTATTTCTTAACAGGCGAGGAGAAAATAATACATAAAATGGTGAAAAAATAAGGTTTAAACCTTCAATGTTTATCATTATGTGTATCATTTATTGCAGGTCTCAATCAATGGTGGGAGGCAGAATTATCTTTGAATTCGAAAAAAAACTGGTGGTTTTCACGTTGATTGGGGAAGGTAAGTATTTTTGAGCATTTGGAACGCGATCGAATAGAATTTAGACACATAGCAATGGGAATTTTAGGAAAACTACTTTTATTGCATGATTTTTGACAAACATCGTCCGATTACTTTCGGAGCGTGATATGGAACGCGCACCGTTAGATCTAGTTGGATGATGCAAACGGTCCAGATTAGCCTTTAAGCTGCGGGGATAGGAAAGGTGGGACCTGGGATTCATTGTAAGCCGTTGATCTAACAAGTGAAGATCTACGGTCATATTTTAATTCGACGGGAAATGGTGGGGCATGAGGCCTTTTCATCGCATTGAATTAGGACCGTTGGATTAGGAAGATTAGGGTGATTGGATGGTTGCAGATGAATGTAGGGGCGCTGGATTTATATATATAAAAGGAGTTCATATATAGGGTAGAATGTATGGGGGAGGGTTAATGTATTATGCAAAGGTGTGATCACTTTCCGAAGACTTTTCCTTTGTATTTTATTATATATTTATTTTAAACCTATTAGGCTAAATAACTATAGGGGGATCGGGATATTTCATTATTGATAGTTTTTATGTCAAAGAGATATTTTTGGGTTTTAATTTAAACATGTATGTAATAAATTTGACATAAAAAGCTTATAATAAGGGGTTTTTTGGGATAATTAATAGAAAAGGAGTTATATTAATAGGACTAGGAATTTTAATAAGGATTTAATAAATAAGTTAGGTGTTAATATGACTAAAGGGACAATGAATACTCAAAACACATAAATATAACTAAGGCTAGTGAAAATTTAAAGCAAAGCTTCATTAACATAACTTAATCATTTTTTCTTAGTATATAATTTTTTTTTGAGGGTTTTTATGCTTCATGAGATATAGGAAGTTAATCAAATGGAATTTAAGCATCATTAATTAAAAATGGGGTCTTTACTTATGAAATTTCAGGGTGATGAATGCATGAGGGGGAGATGATGAAAATTTGGGATTAACATAGAAATTTAACACCTTCAACTAGCCAGTCATTAAGTCTTAGGTCCGGTCCCAACAGAAGTCAGAGAAATGCTCTGAGCCTCTTTGACTGATATTTTAGAATGCCCAATATCTATAGGGAAAGGGAAATTAGTTATTGTATTCTGGTGAAAGATATTTACAATGTTTTTTCGCACGTTCTTCTACTTACCCATTCTTTAATCTAACATTTTTTCTTCTATTTATGCAGGTGCATTTGAGCTAGCAACATTTAAAACATTTTTTCTTTTGAAAGTAGTAAAACTATCTAATTCTAACTTATTTCATCCAAGGACCCAGATTAAACTGTTGGGTTTCTTTTATTCTCTACCTATCTACTGAATTGTCAGGATTAAAGTGTCTGACAATTCTTTATTCTCCATCTAAAACAAGTAAATTGAAACATGATAAGTCAAGATTGAGTAGTTCAAATCATCATGGATTATGGAATTTATTGACACTCTGCCATAATCAACTGAAAAAGTAAAAAGTAGTGGCATTTAGACTTGCACACTTTCATGTTTTATTCATTTTTTTATTTGGGGTATCTTATTTTTTCTAAGTCCTTTGATTTCTTTTAGGAATTTTACCCTATTTTTGATTTTTGATTTTTTTTATTTTTACAAATATGGGAATACAACTTGCGGAAGGAAAAGTATGTACATATTTACAAAATATCATCAGTCAATTCAAAATTATGAATCCTATATTTATAGGTCACTAACAACAGCTTCACATGGGGATGGCATTTCCTGGTGAAATGTCAAGAAATCTAAGATCAGTAGCCTTGAATTTTTAACCTTGATGATCCTGTAAATGTCTTCTGATTTATGCAACAATTCATACTTATGATATTTTACTCTTCAAAGCTTAGGGCCTTCACTTTGGGCTTCAAATTTTGAAAAGAAAAAATCCAATCCAATCTACTCACTTGCAATGAATATTTACAATGATGTAAAAAAAAGGAATCAATCTGGAACTAACTATTAGTTAACTCAAAAAAATAGTAGTGTTTAAGCATCCTACCATTCACTGGCCCATCTGGAAGATCTGTTCCATTCAAATTTTGGATAAAAAATGCATTGTTACCCCTGTACCCATAAATTTCATAAGGTCCCTTCAATAAAAAATCAAATTTCCCATGTTTACCCTTTTCCACTCTTCTGTAATCCCACTTTAATACTTTATCCCCTATGTAAAAATCATCTTCCTTACTCCTTTTATCAAAAATCTTTTTGATCTTATCATGAATTACTTGAGATTTTTCATATACTTCCTCCCTTGTCTGCTGTAAATGGATGTTTTGATTTATTCTCTGTTGAATGTCATTAATCTCAACTTGTGATTCCTGAATAATATTCATTACTGGAACTCCCAATGATGAAGGAAAAACTGCATCCATTCCATAAACTAGCTGATAAGATGAAGTACCAATTGACTTCTTAGTGGTAAGTCTATCTGCCCATAGGGCATAGAACAACTTTTTGTTCCAAGTCTTTTTGTTTTCTTGAAGTAATTTTTTGATGATGTTTACCAGGCTTTTATTAGAGGATTCTGGTAAGCCATTACCTTGGGGGTAATAAGCAGTAGAGTGGCCTAGGGTAATGTGATATTTATGGAAGAAGGAAATCATTTTCTTGGATTTAAATGCAGCTGAATTATCAGTAATATTTTTTTGTGGGCATCCAAATCTAGATAAAATATTGTTTTCAATAAAAGAGATTATGATTGAGTCCGTGGCTTGCCTATTAGGAATGGCTTCTATCCACTTGGTAAAATAATCCGTGGCAGTCAAAATCCATTTATGTTGTCGGGAATATGGGGGATGAATTTCTCCAATGAAGTATAAACCTCATTGTTGAAAAGGCATCTCAGTAGAAATAGGTTTTAGGGGCAAGGGTAACAATTTCTTTCTCCCTTCAAAAATCTGACACCAGTGACAGGAGGTAACATATTTTTTGACATCAGCAAACAATGTTCACTAGTAGAAACCAACTCTAAGAATTTTATCTATTGTGCTTTTCCAGTATAAGTGGCCTCCGTAGTCACCTGCATGAAATTCCTCAAGATTATTATCAACTTCTGATTTCAATAAACAATTAAGTAGAATCCCACTTTGTTCTTTCCAATAAAGCATTTTATCTAGAATACAATATCTCATTGCTTTGAGTTTGAAAAATCTAGCTTTAGTTCTAGTTAAACCAGGAGGAGCTTGTAAATGTGTAAGTACAAAGATAATATCTGAGTACCATAGTGAGTCTAGATAGGCCTTAATGATCAATGGAGTTGCCATCTCTTCTTGGTCATCAATTTGTGAAATGAAATTTATATCTAAGGCATTACAGTTGGATTCAACCATTAATCTAGCTAAACCTTGTCCTTTTATCAGCTTAGTTGGTTTGATTTCGATATCATACTCAAGGATAGTGGCAATCCATTTTCCTCTTCTACCATCTAGTCCATCCTGTGTAAGAATATCTTTGACTACAAAATTGGGAACATAGGAAATAATGTGGGAGAAAAAAATGTACACTCTAAAATCTTTAATAGCTTTAACCAAGGCTAAAGCTTTCTTTTTCATTATGTTGTATTTCAGAGTTGCATCTCTAAGTGTTTTACTGAAAAATGCTATAGGCTGTTCAAAACCTTGGTCATTTTTCTGCAAAAGAACTGCAGCTATGGTATGTTCAGAGGCAAATGAAAAGATAATAAAATATTTTTTGAAGTCTGGGCTAATTAAGACTGGTGTTTTGGTTAAAGCATGTTTTATAGATTCAAAAGATTGTTTTGCTTCAACTATCCATTTTAATATCGAGTCTTTTTTTAGCATGTTATTAAGTTCCTTTATGATTTCAGCTAGATTAGAAATAAATCTTCTTAAAAAATTTATTTTACCTAAAAATGACTGTAACTCTTTGATGTTCCCAGGTGGGTGAACGTTTAGTATGGCTTCAATTCTTGCTAGATCTATCCTAATACCTTCCTTGGAAATTATGTGTCCTAATAATTTACCTTCTTCAAGTCCAAAAAGAGTCTTTTTGGGGTTTAAGGATATACCATATTTCCTACATTTAATGAATACCTGTCTCAAGTGATCCAAATGTTCATTATCAGATTTAGAAAACACAGTAATATCATCTAAGTAAATAACAAAAAAGTCATGGATTTATTTAGCAAAGGCTATATCCATAGCCCTTTGAAAGGTGGCTCCGGCGTTCATTAATCCAAAAGGCATTTTCACATACATGAAAGTGCCCCAAAGAGTAGTAAAAGCTGTCTTGGGTTGGTCTTCTTTCTAAACAAGTATTTGGTTATAACCTGAGAAACCTTCCAATAAATAAATTCTTGAAGATCCAAATACTCTCTATAATATGTGATCCATATTTGGCAAAGGGTAATTATCTTTGAAAGACACTTTATTGAGATTTCTGAAATCTACACATAATCTTATTTCTCCAGTTTTCTTCATAGTAGGTACTAAGTTAGAAACCCGATAAGAATATCTGATTGGTGCAATTATTTGTGCATCATACATTTGTTTGAATTCTTTCTCTATCAAAGGTAACAAGACAAGATTAATCCTTCTTAATTTTTGTCTAAAAGGCTTCTGGTCATCTATTACAGGAATCTTATGTTGAATTATATTTGTGTCATAAGCCTTTAAATCTTCGTAACTCCATCAAAATACATATTAATATTCTTTCAACAGATAAATGTATTTGAATTTTTCTTCTTGTGGTAAAGATTTAGACAATTTTATCATTTTAGGATGTAATTATGTTCCTATATTGCACTCATCAATATCAGATTTGACTGGTTCCATTTTAGGCTTCTTGGGCACATCATTGGAATCAAACAAGTCTTCTAAAGGAGTTAAACCTTTAGGTAAAAGATTATCTTTCAATTCTATCATGTCTATTTCTTCTTCAATTAGTTCCTCTATGTCTACTTCTTCTAAGAGATATATATCTGATTGAGAAAATACAGTTGGATTTTTATATTTATGTACATCTACACTATTTTCACAGTTAAAATTATCATCTACATTACATTCTGAATCTAAATTATCATCAGTGTCTATATTACAGTTTTGGAATTCTTCCTCGTTGTTCAGAAAATTGAAAATCTGTTCATATTTAGAGAAAATATGCCAGTATTTAACATTGTCAAGAATAATGGGTCTGTATTTTAGTTCAGCAGTATATCTATTTGTTGGTTGAAAAGGTAATCTACAAGTACTAGCAAAAGTTGCTAGGCAATGTGCCTGCAAATTTTGATTTCTGGGAATAAAAGCAAACTAAGACTCTAGTAAATCATCAACCAAGTCAATTGCTGCATCTCTATATCTAGCGAATCTAGGATTATGAACAAAATATTCAGCGTTTATTTGCTTAATAACTAAATTTGAATCACCCATGATTAAAATTATTTTACCTCCTAAATTTCTCATAATTTGGAGGCCTAAGATTAATGCTTCATACTCTGCCATGTTTTCAGTGCATTTAAAGGTGAGTCTAAAGGCATGTCCTTCTGAATGACTGGTTTCCATGTTGGTGATCCATACTCCAGCTCCTGCCCCTATCTTGTTCACTAAACCATCAAAATATAAATGCCAAAGGGCTTCATGAAAGATATTTTCATTGTTTGGTTCAAGTTTTTTGTTAATCAATTCAGTTTGGATATCATCATTATCAGAGTTTCATAGAATGAAAGAGTCAAGGTCAGTTGGGGTTGAACAGATGGGATAATTTATGGACCTTTCTGCATTACTGACCATGTATTTCAATAATGTTTCTCTGTAAAGTTTCTTGTGTTGTCCAAACACTGTTATGGTGGCATAACTCATGTCTAGTTGTAGAGATCCCTACAACTTAGCTCCCCATGAGCGAGAAAGAAGGATACCATACTTTGGTGGGATATCAGCTACTACAATATCCATGATCATACTTTTACTTAGGTATTGAACTAAATTGACACACAAATATTTTATCAATCCAATGCATTTAACTTTAGAGGAATCAAATGAGAACAAGTCTTTATATGGCCTAGTTATTTCTAGATTAAGAGTTTCCATAATGGATTTTGGCATTAAGTTGTGGGAAGCTCCCGAGTCTAGCATTGCATTGTGTAATATCTGATCATGAATAGTAAGAATAATGTAAAAATGAGGGTTTGCTCCATCAGCATGTGTACCATTCACATCAGGACCAAAAATTAGTTCGGGCTGATCATCATTTAGATTAATCAAATCTTCACCATAATTCATGTTTAAAGTTTCATTGATTGTTGATTTATACAAGTCATTCTTTACTAATTTTGTTAAAGGAATTGGTATTTTTAACTTGGATATTTCATCTTGAATGTTGAATGTTGGTTGAGATTTACTAATCTGCAGAAGTTCATCTTTTGTGATTGTTAACTGAGTAGATTTTTCTTGAGGTTCGGGAGTTTTACCTTTAGTTTGAACTGTTATTTTATCTTATATTTGAGTTTCTTGATTTTTATTGTATTTGATTATTTTTTCATGAACAGTTTGAGTGGCAGCAAAGGCTTTGTCAGATCTAGATTTTTCAGTAGAATATTTAGGATTTGATGATTTAGAGTCAGCTAGATTCTTTTATGGATCAGGAACTGTTGTTTTTTCTAAATTAGTGGCCTTTGTATTATTAGCCTTTTGGGAATATTTGGAGTACTGAGCCACCTCATCAGTAATATCAACAATCTTTGGACTAGACTGTTTTTTAGGACTGGGTGGGTTTGAATTTTGCTTGTTTTCTCTTGGAAGAATTTACAAAATTTTTGTTTTCGGAGCCTCTACATTCTTTCTGTTTTGATTTCGTTGATTTGGAGCATTGTTTTTCGTAGAAGGCTCATTTGTTTTCTTGCTCCTAAGGTTATACTAGCTGTGAATTTTATTGATTGCAAAGTCATAACCTTGCTTGTAGTCAAAGGAATCACCAGATTCTACTTTGAACTATTGCAGCTCAAAGAGTTCTTGATACTCCTGAGTGAGGAAAATTGTATTTTCTTCATCTATCCCCATCACTATGTTGATGTATTCCTCATCCTCAACATTGTTTTGAGAACTTTCAGCATAGTTCTCTTGAAAAGGGGGCCTAATGTTTTGATCTGGGGAAGGTTCTTTACCTTTTCCTGGATTGTTGTTTTTTCTGTAGTTGGGATTTCTGATTTGGTGTTGGTTATCCCATTGTGGGTTTTTCTCAATGTTGTCTAATATCTCAAATACTCTTTCTAAAGTTCGATTCATAAGGTCAAATTTACCATCTAAGTTTGGATTCTCTTCTTTGATCGTGACCCTTATTTTATTTCTAAGTCTGGCTTTTTTGGCTAGGATACTAATTTCTACACCAAAAGCATCTAGTTGCATCTGTTCTAAGGTTTCAACATTTCTTTCTCTTAATTGGTATGCCATATCTGGATCAAATCCATCAAGAAATTTAAGAAGTACTGAATAGGGGGTAGGTTTAAGATCAATAGGGATGGAATTATAAACACTGTTATATCTGGTGCAATAATCTTGAACAGACTCATTAGGAGCTCTTTTTAAGGAATCAAATTCAGATAAAATTTGCTGGGGATTCTTCTTGTTTTCCCATTTATTTATGAAAGCTCTATGAAATGCAGCTAAATCCACTATGCTACCAGCACCTAAATTTCTAAACCATGTTTTTATTTCTCCAGTTAAACTTTGAGTTTACAACCTCATTCGGACATTAGATTCATCTATCTCATAAATTTCACAAAAATCAGTCATTCTGGTGATATGTTGTTGTGTAGTAATTTGTGAAAAATTATCAAATAATGGGATATCCTTTTGGTAATTTTGGGGCATATCATGGAGGTTTTGGGGTAAAACTAGAGGATCATATCTTGCATCCATGATTTGAAGTTTTCCTGAACTAGGAGGTATAACAGTGATTATAGGAGCAGTGATGGATATGACAACTTATGTGTTGAAAGCTGGATTTGAAGAACTTGGGAAAGATGTTGATATATGTATGGAACTGGATGGAAAAAATGTAGTGCTTATAAAACTGGTGGATGCAATGGATTGAGTAAATGATGGAAATACTATCCTAGGCTACAAAGGCAACTCAGGAATAAATAGTTCTGTGGATGAACTTGTAGTGGCTTGAGGATATGATAAAATATAATCCTAGGTTGCAAAGGCAACTTAGGACTAAAAGGTTCTGTGGGTGAACTGAAAATGGAGTCTAAAAATGAAGTGGTAGCATACAGAGTTGAATCTGCTATTGGAAAGATCATTGTATGTAATTGAGAAATTGGAGGCTTAAAGTGAGATAAAAATTGAGCTAATTTGACAGCTTCATCAACATCTTTAATCCGTGTAACATTAACTCTTTCTACTGGAATTTGAATTTCAGGTTTGTCTGATTTTATTGATGCTGAAATAATTTTTTGTTTCTCATTCACAAAAGAAGTAAAAACAGGATCTATGATAGTTTCCTTTAAATCAGTTTCAGATTTATTTCTAAATAATGAATTTTCAAATTTGAAATCGAAATCAATATCAGTTAAGCTCACAAATTCTTTTGGTAAGGAATTATATTTTCACAAAGGCATCTCAACTTCTTAATTAACAACTTGTTTTTTCTTTTTATTTTTTCCAATCTGTTCTGGGTTATCTACTATTACAGTAGGCTTAGGATCCTTCTTGTGTACCAATACTACAGGAGTAGAGAAAAAACTTTGACTAGGTTGAATTATACCCGCCTCTAACATTTCTGCAATCATACGTTTAATTTCGCTCTTTTGGAAGTAATGATATCTATAAGGCCTGATGTTTGGAGGAACACTTCCTGGAATCAAATGAATAGCATGATCATGATCACGAATAGGTGGGAGTCCTTTGGGAGTTTCAAACACCTTGGAATGATTGTCCAAGACTCGTTGGAGATCTGCAGAAATAGATGATTTTGATGTCGGAACTTCTAGAGAGCATAATTGTGCAATTACGCCTCGTTGTTCTTTCTTTAGAAGCTTTGTCATGACATTAGAGCTTATTATCCTTCCTGGCTTTCCTTCAATACCCCGTAATTCGACTTCCTTTCCTTCTGAAAAAAATTTCAAGAAAATTTCTTGAAAATTAAAAGCTACCGTCCCCAAAGATTGTAACCATTGTACTCCTAGTACAACATCAGCACCTCCCATAGGAATGGAAAGCATTGGACTAGTCAATACATATTCCCCATGGTTAGCTTGATATTATGGCATTTTCCAGAGCAATTTATAGTTCCTCCATTTGCAACCATCACTTGACATTCTGGTGTTGAGTATAGGAAACAATTTAATTCCTTGGCTACCTTACAATGAATAAAATTATGGGTGCTACCTGAATCAATCAACACTATTACCTTTTTCTTCTTGATCTGTCCTGCTATCTTGAGAGTTTGAGGAGTGGTGATTCCTGCCAGTGCATTACATGATATGGTCGGATTCATTTCTTCCTCTTCTATGGCTAGTTCTTGGTGTGTATCCTCTTCTTGTTCATTTTCTTCTTCTTCTTCACAATCTATGTAAAATAATTTCTTTTCAGCACACTTATGACCTTTGGTGTATTTGCTATCACAACTGTAGCAAATCCCTTTTACTCTTTTTTCTTCCAATTGTTGTGGTGTCAACCTTGTAGGTTGTGGAAATCTAGATGTAGCAACACTTCCTTCTTTATAGAATTGAGTGGTAGGCTTCCTTGTCGCCATAACTTTACATTCAACTTTTCTTGCCAACCTGAATGCCTTCTCCAATGAATCAGGTTCCAGAATGCGAACTTCATGTTGGATGTTATACTTTAAAGTGCCTATGAAGAGATCAATCCTGTGTTCCTCTGGAATATCAGTTACCCTTATATTCAATTTTTGGAAGTCCTCAATGTGCTGCCCCACTAAACCCTTTTGTTTGAGATTTATCAATTGGCTAAAGAAGGTGTTGCTCTTTGTATCCTTATAATGTGCTATCATTTCCTCCGTAAAAATTGACCAAGTGACAATTTTTTTACGGGAGCAAAGCCATCGATACCATACAAATGTATTTTGTTCTAAATGTAAAGTTGCAATGCGTACCTTTGTGTGTTTTGCACATTATGGAGATCAAAATATTGCTCCATCTGTAGTATCCATGTTACAGGATCCTTTCCATCAAACTTCCTTATATCCATTTTTGGAATATGGTGGTTCTTCCCGCCAAAATTAGAGTTTATGAAATCACAATTAACATTTATTTTGTTCTCATCATGAGGTTCTTCTACTATATTTTCACCATTAGGAATCATTTCTGGTTTTAAACTTGTCATCAAGCCTTCCATGTATGTTTTTAGATCATTCTTCATGTTTTCCATGTTGTCTTTCATGTCATCCATCTTATCTTCCATGCCCACTTCCATGCCATCCATCTTAGCTTCCAAACCATCCATCTTAGTTTCCATGCCTTTCTTCAAACCATCCATCTTAGTTTCCATGCCTTTTTTCAAAACTTCCATTTCATTTTTTGTTGTTCTTTGCGAGAGCGAAATTTGCTCTTGTAATTTTGATATGTCATGCTGCCATTCTTCATCTTCATGAGTCATAGTAGAGCCTTCTAAAGGCTTGATGGGTGTTGAATTCTTTTTAGGGGCCATTTTAGAATCCAATACTGATATCTATTCTACAATATTCCCTTGGGATCAATTTAACTTGATTATTCAAACAAGACTTATGCAATTTGGAAAAAAAATACACACCTTTTTCTTGCTTTTGAGGAGCTTGATATTGAAAATGGATTATTTCTGTGATTGTAGCACTTCAATATCTAAATTTTGGTACCGATGTAGCCCTCTGAATTATCTTTCGAATGCCATAGGTCTGACCTGATTTGGATTCTCCAAGACAAAGTTGTGTCCAATCTCCCACAATGACCTAATTATGGACTGGTTCAGTAGTGCGAACTTGTACGACTTGCCACGTGTCACTGTTTTGTCCTTTGTCTCTGAAATTGATAGAAAAGAAACTAAAGTCTGTGTAATTGTGACCAATTTTTACGGTACTCCAATCCAATGCCCAGAGAGAGAGTTATTGAACTTTTCCCACGATCACCTCTTTGAGATGAAATTCAGGAGCCTGAAAAAGCACTACCTTCCACAGATCATATCTCCAAAAATATTGCAAACCAAGCTCTGAAATTTTTTGAAGAATTTCCTCAGGATTTCAGCTTCGTACCATATGAATTTCAGACTCTGAACCTTCGTACAAAAAAAATTAAAGCGCAAATTCCACGATGACCTGTTTAGGAGCCTGAAAAACTACCTAGCTTCCACAGATGATATCTCCTCAAATATTGCGAACCAAGCTCTTAAATTTTTAGAAAAGCTTCCGCAGGATTTCGGCTTTGCACCCTAAAAATTTCAGATTCTGAAACTTCGTAGAAAAAAATTTATAGCACAAATGCCATGATGACCTGTTTGGAGCAGCGAAACCCTAGAATCCAAAGCTCTGATACCAAATGTTGTGTAACCAGTTTCAAAAATAGAAGAAAAGAGATATGAACGCCTTAGAAATAAGCCACTTCAAGGGGGCAACCTCCAATACATTACATAAATGCAAAATTCTTGGATGATACAATTTATAAAACCTCCTTTCTATATATAGGAGTCCATGGGGCCATAATGTAATCCTAGTGGGCCACAATGTAATCCTAGCCGACCTAACAATAATAATTTAAGGGCACAATAATAACAAAATGGGGGTTACAAGGGTACAATAATAACAATAAGGGGGTTACACTAACAATAATAAGGGACTATACTAGTGATATAGGGACCTAACAACTTTGTTATTGACAACTCCATGGTTTTGCACTTTTCCTCCAAATTTTTCATTATGTTCCTTTTATTTAAGACCTTTTTGATTTGCAGAATTGTTTCAGTCTTTTCAATTCTTCAAGCTCTTATCTATTTTTTTTGTTCAAAAATTTAATAAGATTGAAAGCTTTAGATGGTTTGTTAGCCAGTTCTTCTTTGTTTTTATGAATTTCCACCTGTGATGCCTTTAGTAGATCTCTTTTCTCATAAATGATTTGAATTGAAGGCCACTGTATATGTATGCCTTGGATTATGTTATTCCAAAGATAGTTCTTGGTGAAGGACACCTATTCACTGAGATTGACCAATTGTTGTAAAATCTGTACCTGCTCTTGAAGTCTGTTTTCTCTTTGTTCATGTCCCTTAGAGGTAATCAATGCATTTATATTTGATGTTTCAAGAGTTTGAATAGTATTTTTAAAATTGATTATCTCTTTATTCTTAAGGGACATCTCTTCCATGGCCTTTACTATGTCAGCTGCTTCACCTGTTTGATGTAATTTTGATGTGGATGATTCTGTGGCAGAAGTTTCTATAGATTGCACTGACACTGCAGTTGCCAGTGGCACTTTTGGGTCTAAATGCTCTGCCAATGTGGAAGGGATAGTTGTGCCAACTATAGGAATAACAGTGGGAGTAGATTGAACATCTGTTTTTCTTAAGGCTTCATTTTCTTTCATAAGGGTCTCTATTTGATTTTCCATGTCTTTAACTTGAGCAGTCATTTTTAGCTCTAACTGCATCATCTCATCCTTTTCTGTTTTATCTTGTAGGATTTCCTTTGCTTGAGGATGTTCATTTGGTGGGAGTTTTAGTTACTTCCTCAAGGCAACATTGTCTTCATTCTTTTGTTTTATTAATGCTTGAGCAACCTGAATGTTTGAAGGATCCACTCCAATTTGTAGCACTGGGTCTTCTAAGGATTTGTTCCTTAGATCCTTCGCATGTAATGAAGCTTTATCTAACTTCATTTGATCCTACAAGTTGAACACAGTGTTTTGCAATCTAGTTGCACTCACAGTTTTGTTTACCACCTTAGAATAGAGCATTTCTGAAGTACTTCTATTAAACTTTATTTGATCAAGTTCATGTATGGTGTCTGCATCTACTTCAAGCTCTGTTTTCCTATAATATGCAACTTACTTTGGGTTTGTAACGATTGGCTGGAGAAAAGACATAATCATATTATTTGTTGAATATTCAAAAGCTGTCAAAACTATGTCTTTGTCTCCTGGTTTTTCTTTCAAAAATTGAGAATAAACTTCTCTTTTGATATCTTCATTTCTTTCCTTAATTTGTTTGTTTTTCTCCTGGATATCAATATCTTTTCCCTCTGCTATTTTGGAGTAGGGGGGAACTTCTATATTTACCTGTTTTTCAACCATTTCTTTGCCCTGTTCCTATGTTAAAACCTCCTCTTTCTGAATTTCTGCTAGAGTTTCATTTACAATTATAGTGGCTTCATCATTGTCTACCTGTTGATCATCTGTATCATTTATTTCAATAGCCTTTTCTTTCTCAGTAGCAGTCATTTTTTTCCCTTTTGTTGTAAATAATGTTGAATTTGTTTTCTGCAATGGTCTCTGTTGAATAGCCTTCTTCATTCCTGGTCCTTTTGTTTGAAGTTTCTAGCTATTTGTTGGCCATTATAGTCTGTGAATTATCTTTGTTTATCACTATTGCTGCATCAGAAGTAGGGTCAACCAATGTATTTTCCACCCACTCTATTTTATTTGCAAATTTCTCAATTTGGGGTTTAGGCTCATGGATTAAAGGATTCAATTTAAATTTAAGCTTTATACTATTCAAAATGCATTTAGGATCATAATTCCAGTAAAAGCTTTCTTGGAACTTATACTCTGACAATTCATTTTCTATCTCCTTTAATGCATCCCTATTATTTACTATAAATGGGCCAATTTGGTTCTTTAGCTTGAATTGGGTCTTTTTCTTAGAAGCCATGAAATTTACTACATCTGCATTTAACACCTGTCTTAGATATTCCAATGCAAAATTTCTGATAGTTAGAAATTTGGGTAACTTATATGGGAGAAAATTTGCTCCAAATATCCTTAATTCTGTATGTCCTTCATATAAGTACCAATCCCCTACTTGGCTTTGCTTAGACAACTGCAATACCCTTTTCATCTCATCACTAAACCTAGGTTGTTCTATTTTATGAAGTAAATTCATGGCTGGCCTGACAAACAAATCTGTGAAATCCTTGTAATTGAATTCATTTCCTTTTTTCCTAAGTAATGATATCCAGAATATTAGTGACATAGGCTGGTCCTCTACATTCATCTTTTGTAAAGCCACTGGAAACTATTCTTCTTGGAAAAATAGAAAAATATAGAATAGATATGATGAATATCTAAACACTCCCTCAGTAGGAAATTTGGTCAACTGATAATGTACACTATCAGCAATGAATCTAGCAAAATCAAATACCATAGCAGGAGGCTGCCCAGGGGACAATGCAGAAAGGAATCCTAATATAGAGACATCAGTGAACTCATAATTAAAATATCCTAAGATAAAGGATAGCATTGAAATTACTTGTCTGGAAGATTCAAGAAAATTAGAGGTGGAATAGGGTGGATTCACTTTTGGGAAATTAACATGAGTAGGCATGAAGTTTTGAAGAATTATAAACCTCCTAGGGTAATACAAATCTAGGTACAACTAATTCAAATCTTCAATAGATAGGGGCACTACTCTTGGATAAAAATTCAACTGAAGCATTTCATTAATGGATTCTGCTGTGATGGAAAATAGAATTTCTCTATCTTTGTTCATAATAGACCTCTAGTCGGGAACATAATGTAATTGACACAATCTGACCAGGTATTGAGCTGGATGAGTAATAGGTACAACATACTTGGGAAAATTAGACTCCCAAAGAGGTGTATCATTTTTATTTTTATCCAGAAATTTATCATAACTCCAGTTATGAATATCAAGGAGATTAAATTCTACTACTGCATCAACAATATTGTAATCTAGATCTGTTAAAAGACTGCTTTCTTCAGTAGAAATAGGTGGTTGAAGAGGTATGACAACTTCAGTTGAATCAATTGTTAAAGCAGGAGTAGGCTTATTAATCTTTGATCATTCTGGCTTTGGAAGCTTGGCTGAGACAGATTTTGGGGCTTTGGGACCTCCAGACTTGGGTGTAACTTGATTTTTTGTCATTTTTGGGGATAACTAAACAAGATTAAACTATTTTCTTAGTTAATTTTGACACAGAGGGTATTTCTGCAGATCTGGGACAATTTTGGGTATCTGGGCAAGGGTTTTAGGATAGAAAACACATGTTTTCAAGATGTAGAGGACTAAGGAAAGGGATTTCTGGATTTCAGTGTACTTTTTAACTCTTTTGAACCAAGGAAATTGTCTATTAAGGACCAGAATTACATTAAAACATAGTTTATGTAAATGGAAAATTACGAGAAAAATTTGCAAGGGTTTGCCATGTTTTTTCAAAGTTTGGGCATACTAAACTGGAAATTTAGGTCTCTGTAGCTTAATTGTTTTTTTTAATAGTCAATTGGTGAAAGTTGCTAGTTTAATTTAGGAAAATACCTGATTTACAAGTGTTCTAACATTCGAGAAGGGTTCTTGGTGACTTCAGCTTTATATTGGATCCGTTGGTTCAGCTGAAAGCGTCAAGAGTCCTTTAAATGCAATCACTGTGGTGAAATTCCGCTTCAAGGGGAGAAATTGGCTAGCAAAGGTTTAAATTTAGTTTGCAGAGTCTGGGCGTATTTCTTAACAGGCGAGGAGAAAATAATATAGAAAATGGTGAAAAAATAAGGTTTAAACCTTCAATGTTTATCATTATGTGTATCACTTATTGTAGGTCTCAATCAATGGCGGGAGGCGGAATTATCTTTGAATGCAAAAAAAAATGGTGATTTTCACGTTGATTGGGGATGGTAAGTAGTTTTGAGCATTTGGAACACTGTCGAATAGAATTTAGACACGTAGCAATGGGCAGTTTAGGAAAACTACTTTTATCGCGTGATTTTTGACAAACATCATCCGATTACTTTCGGAGCGCGATATGGAATGCGCACCGTTAGATCTGGTTGGATGATCCAAGCGGTTGAGATTAGTGTTGAGTCCCGAATTTGCCTCTTTTCCATACACTTTTCCATATCTTTTTCACTCACCTAAACCTCCAAAATTGTCAATATCATGAATAAAGTTTATTTCAAATAGTATCGAAAAACACATTTTTATGTAATTTTAAACTATGAGCTCTACCCATAACGCGCAATGATTATATACTTTCCGCAGCTGCTGCAACTTTCCGCAGCTATTTTGTGGAAATCGATGTTACAGGTGTCTACGAAGGAAACGAGCCACATGGGCGGGCTAGGAATGACAAGGACATGGTTCGTGTCCTATTGGTTCAAGTAAATTCGTCAAAGAAAGCCGCGGTCAAAGCCATCCACGTGGAAGTCAACTATGGAGTTCTATGTCGGTTGGACTCTGTTTCGTGGCATATAAACATCCATACGGCCGTTTCCAAGCTTGCGGAGGTTAATTGACATCTGTGCAAAGTTCTGGAGTTGAATTCAAGCGCCCACCTTCCATAGATCCGTTTTCCAACATGGCCATACTCCTATATCCGTGGCCTTAGTGGTCTACGTGCTGGCTGCTATCATAAACTTCAGGAGACAGTTACAGTTTATTTGCTTTATATAGAGCGTTTGCATCTGCACACGTGAGTTAGTTGATAGTGGAGTTGATAGGCTATTTTGAATTGTTGGTAAATGATAGTTGATGTGTGTACTCTGTTATGTAGTGATTACGCTGCCTTGAGCCGTAATACTACCAGTCTGTAATGAACTGCCTTTTAATGTGAAAAACTTTGTTTTCAACTTAATTTGTGTTGAGGATCGTTACCAAAGCTGCGTAGAGGGCCCCTGCTCAGCCGAGGTTCTGTGTATTAATGTATATATTTTTCATTTCATTTCTTTAAACAGTCATTGTATCATAACCCATTACATGTTCATATTTCATAGTTGCTTCATTTCTGTTCATTAATTTACATTGCATTCTTGTCTTTCATGTTTTTATGATTATTAAATCACTGATCAGTTTTCTTGTGCAGGTTTTAGGTAGACAGCCCGGGGCATTTTCATAGTATTTTAGCTAATGATATGAAACTGACATTATTCTACTGCTAGTTTCCTTTTCATAGAATTTGTTTAACTTCAGTTTTTCTTTGTTCATTTCAGTTTTGTTTATCTGATTCAGTAGTTAAATTTAAATATATTAAGCTACTCATAGTGTCTTCGGTTACCTCCGAAAGCCACAGCTGGACTGATGGTGAGGGGCTGCATGATGAAATGTGCAGTTTAGTATTAGTTCCTTTTCTGCAAATTTAGATATATTAAATCATGGATGACATCTTCAGTTGCCTCCGAAAGCCACAGCTGGACTGATGGCGAGGGATTGAATTATGTGTGTATGGTTTAGTATTAGTTTACTTTCTGCAAATTAAATATCAGTTACACAAGTTGTTTATGATTACTTCCGCAAGTCATAGTTGGTCTAATGATGAAGGGTCAGAAAATGAATTGATGTAATCTGATTTAGATTTATTTCATTGCAATTTTGAATTTCCATAAGCGTAGTTTCTTTTGTGTTCAGTTGGCAGCAAGAATAGTTTAGTTTTCATGTTCACTAGTTTCTTGTTTTGATTCATTAGATTAGCGGCACTTTTCATTTCAGCAGTTTACTTTCTTTTGTCATTGTAATTTCAATTTGCTTTTAAAGTTTCAAGATTGGTAAATCATTATAGGGGATATCACTTCCTTGAATAAATATAACCAAGCTTGCTTTTCACTTTAGAATTTCCATTTTACCTTAGAAAGACCACAAACGACAAAAAGTTAAGAAAGAGGTTATCTTGCACATATAGTGCGCCGCACTTCATCAGCTTACGATTCCCGGATTGACAATTAAATGCAGCAATTTAGGATACACTAAATTGACCAAACATTTTGGCGCCGTTGCCGGGGAAGTGTAACTAGGTAGCCAATTTCTTAAAAAAAAAAAAACATAAAATCATAAAAGAAGGAAAAACTTGATAACTTCTTGAAGTATGCTCTCCTCTTGCACCTAGTGTGATCTGGAGGATCAGAAAAGAGAGTTATTGGTTTAGTAATTTCTTAAGTATGCTCTCTTCTTGCACTTAGTGTGATCTGGAAGATCAGAAAGAGAATTATTAGCCCAAATTTTTAAAAAATAAAAAAAAATGACATGCATAGAGCAAGAGATTCTAGGGGAAGGTTTATAGCTAAAGCCAAGAGTTCGATTTTCATAACTCCATCTTCTTCAAGGCATAGACCAGATTCACCAACATCTACCCCTAGCCTTAAGATATTTGGAAGTCAAAGAACAGCTGAATTAGAGGATTCTTTTATACCACCTACTAAAACCCACTTAGAAAACAAAGAAACTTTCTCTCATCCTTCCTTGGTAGAAGAACTAGAGGACTATAAGGACTCTAAAGAAACTATCATGGTAGAGGAAGTGATAAATAGAGGTGGAGGTAGAGGAGGAGGAGATAATGAAGATAACAATGGTGAAGGAAATAACGATAGAAATAGGGACAATTTTCTTGGATTCCCTATAGTTGATGAGGAAACTCATGCAACAATGAAAAATATCTCACCATATGTTCTCCCTAACTTTTATGGATTACGAAGTGAGGATCCTGAAACATTTCTGTTTGAGTTTGAAGTAGTGTGCCGAACTTATGACTATATGGAAGATTCTCAAAAACTCAAACTGTTTCCTTCAACTTTGAAGGGATCTGCTTTGAAATGGTTCATGGGATTAGCCACTCAATCTATCAGGACTTGGAATGATATGAAACAAATTTTTTTGGATAGATACTTGGATTATTGTATGCCCACCAATCACAAGGATGAGGTATTCAAAATGATGCAAAAAGAAGATGAAAATTTGGAAGACTTAATTGAAAGATTTCAATACAACTTGAAAAGAGCAAAGATGAGCAACCTAGATAATGAAACCTTGAAAGCCCTCCTATTAAAAGCCATTAGAGATGAATGGATAGACATTTTAAACATGATGGGTAAAGGAGACATTTCTCAACTCCCATTTCATGATATAACAGAACTATGTATCCAATTCTCAAGGGGAAGATCTAAAGCTGGAAAAGGGCCTAGGGATTCTTCTCTTATTAGGGCTAACAAATCTGCAACTGGATCAGTAAGTAGGGCAGAGATTGGTAATATGCTTGATGAGTTTAAAACTGATATCTTAGGGGGTCTTAGTGAACAACTAGACACCCTTAAAATCCAAAACAAGCAGAAAGCAGAAACAGATGCTTTAGCCATCTTTTGTCAGAAATGTAGAAAGAAACATGCTTTAAGGGAATGTCCCTTGGATGCAAAAGTTGTAGAAACATGTATGATTTGCTCAGAAAATCATGAGATCAAGGATTTTCCTTCAATCCCTGGACTCAAAGCTATTTTTCAAGAAGATCCAAATTCAGTAGAATCTCTTTGTTTTGTCGCAAGGAGACCTTGGCAGGGACAACAATCTCAAGGGTTTAATAACCCTATGAATCTTCAAACCCCACCAAATTGGACTCCTTGGCAAAAATCTTGGCCCCAACATCAAAATTCATATCAGCCATGGGTACAAGGGATGCAAAATCCTTATGGGAGATTTGCTCAATTTTATCAATATCCTCCATCTTTTCAAAATCAACAAGCTCTACAATTTCCAAGCCAAAATCCACAACAACTTTCATTACCATTTCCACAACAACAACCTTCTCAACAAAATACAAATTCTCAACTCATGCTTCCATACCAACAGAAGACAAATCAACTTCCAGCTCAGCCATTGCCAAATCCTAACAATAAGAATCCTCAAACTACTTATATGGTAGAAGGACAACAATTTCCTACCTATATGATTGTTCCTCTCAACGATGTACAACTCGGATCTGGTAGAGTTTGGTTTCATTTTGGATGGTTTTAGTGGCTATAATCAAATTCAGGTAGCACCTGAAGATCAAGATAAGACCACATTTACTTGTCCATGGGGAACTTTTGCCTACCGAGTGCTTCCTTTTGGGTTATGTAATGCACCAACAACATTCCAAAGAGCAGTACTAGGAATTTTTTCTGATCTAATCCATGATTGTGTAGAGGTTTATATGGATGATTTTACAGTTTATGGTTATTCATTTGAAGAGGCATTAGAAAATTTGGAAAAAGTTCTCATAAGATGTAAAGAAACAAACCTTTCATTAAGCCATGAAAAATGCTTTATGATGTTTACTGAAGGGATTGTTTTAGGACATCATATTTCGGGAGATGGAATTAAGGTTGATAGATCAAAAGTTGAAGTCATCTCCAAGTTGCCTATTCCAAATTGTCAAAGAGATGTTAGAAGTTTTCTAGGATTTACTGGTTACTATAGAAGATTTATAGAAAACTTCACTAAAATAGCATCTCCACTCTTCAAATTGCTTACAAAAGACTGTGAATTTAAATGGGATCCTGATTGTCAATCAGCTTTTAAAACTTTGAAAACAAGAATATCTGAAGCACCTATCTTGAGAGGACCAAATTGGAAACTTCCTTTCCATATTTCTACAGATGCTTCAGATACAGCTCTTGGAGCTGTGTTGGGTCAAAAGATTTAATTCCTTATGCCATTTATTACACCAGTAAAAATTTGACTCCCACAGAGTTGAATTATACTGTGACTGAAAAAGAGTTCTTAGCTGTTGTTCATGCAATTAATAAGTTTAGACATTACATAACGGGCTATGAAACTTTTATTCATACTGACCATTCTGCAATTAGATATTTAATGAACAAACCTGTTACTAATGGCAGAGTGACAAGATGGCTTTTACTTTTGCAAGAATTCAATATTACTGTGTTGGATAGACCAGGAAAACAAAATACAATAGCTGATTTCTTGTCTAGGATTCAGAATACTAAAGAAGATTCTCCTGTAGAGGATAAGTTTCCTGATGAATACTTGTTTGCAGTAACTATTAAGACTCCTTGGTATGCAGATATTGCTAACTATTTGGTTACGGGGAAACTGCCTTCACATTTATTTCCAAGTGAAAAACGAAAAATTATTCAGGAGAGTTCAAAATATTCATGGATTTCTAACGAATTGTTTAAAACAGGGCCAGATCTTGTGATCATAAGATGTGTCAGGGAAGATGAAATGCCTGATATTCTTAAGGCATGTCATGATGAACCATGCGGCGGACACTTTGCAGACAAAAGGACGGCCTATAAAATCCTTTCCTTGGGATATTATTGGCCTTCCCTCTTCAAAGATGAAAAACAATATGTCAAAAGGTGTGATAGCTGCCAAAGAGTAGGGAAACCTACCCTTTCAAATGAAATGCCATTGCAAACACAGGTACTCATTGAACCCTTTGAAAATGGGCTTTAGATTTCATTGGACCTATTAATCCACCATCTAAGCAAAAGAAGTATATATTGGTTTGCACTGATTATGTTACTAAATGGGTAGAAGCTAAAGCATTAGTATCTGCTACTGAAAATTCAGTTGTTCATTTTCTTTATGAGGATATTTTTACTCGCTTTGGTGTTCCAAGAGAAATTGTAACAGATCAGGGGAGCCAATTTACATCAAATTTGGTGGAGAAGTTGATGGAAGAATACAAAATCAAGCACAGAAGATCTACTCCTTACCATCCACAAGCAAATGGTCAAGTGGAGTCCACAAAAAAAGTTCTTGAAAGTATCATCACCAAAACTGTTCATCTACATAGAAGAGATTGGGCGGAAAGGCTTCCAGAAGCCTTGTGGGCCTACAGAACTACATGGAGGAATACAACAGGACATTCTCCCTATGAACTTGTTTATGGGAAAGAAGTCTTGTTCCCCATTGAGTTCCAAGTCAAGACCTTCAAGATAGCAGTTCAATTGGGAATGGACTTATCGGAAGCCCAAAATCATAGAATGGAGCAGTTGAATGAGCTAGATGAGATCAGACAAGAAGCAATTCTAAGAACTGATCTAGTTCAATATCAAAGAACTAAATGGCATGACAGATATATCAAAGAGAAGAAGTTTCAAGAAGGAGATTGGGCATTGTTATTTGACTCCAAGTTTAAAGATTTTCAAGGGAAATTTCAGACTCATTGGCTTGGGGCATATGAGATTGACAAGATCTTTAACAATGGAGCTGTAAGAATCAAGACCATTGATGAGTTTCAAACTCCTCTTTTAGTGAATGGCCATAGATTGAAAGTTTATCATAAGCCACTCTCTAAAGAGGATTTTTTCAAGTTGTTTCAAGAAAGTTCTGCAATCAGGCTGGTACAGAAGAATCCTTCTTCTCTACCAAGCTAGCTTTTGTTTTTCAAGTTAAAAAATAAAAAAAGAAAAAAAAAAGAAAAAGAAAAAAAAATGGTATAAGCCTGAAAAC
Source organism: Pinus albicaulis (assembly GCA_034641835.2). Classification (NCBI taxonomy): domain Eukaryota; kingdom Viridiplantae; phylum Streptophyta; class Pinopsida; order Pinales; family Pinaceae; genus Pinus; species Pinus albicaulis. Next base: position 1,040,081,322 of record CM076575.1, read on the forward strand.
CAATCATTGATTGGCAGTCTTATACAGAAAATATGGGGTGAAAATCAGGGACACCTGACACTCTATATTTTCCAAAAAAAAAAAAAAAAAAATCTGTTTTTCATTTCATTTCATCTCACCACCCACTCCATTTCATTCCACTTCATTTCATTTCATTTCACTTCATTACACTTCATTCCACTTCATTTCATCCATTTCATCAATAAAAATCTTTTTATGACCATTTCCACCTGGTCATTTGTCATTTGTTCATTTCTATTTCAGCCAAGTGATAGCTGTGTCAGTTTCCGCAGCTGACTCCAGTTTCCGCAGCCAGAAGCAGATTCCGCAGCTACTACTACTCTGTTTTCAAAAAGAATGTACAGTTAGTTGTTATTTTCATAAATTATGAAATAAAATGCAGGAGAGGATCAATGGGACATTCAAGACACTAATGAAGATCAATCAGTTGAAGACCAAGGGCAAAAGCAAGGATTCCAAAGGTATGAATAAAGTTTATTTCAAATAGTTCGAAAAACACATTTTTATGTAATTTTAAACTATGAGCTCTACCCATAACGCGCAATGATTATATTGACAGTCCGTAACCTTCCATGATCTCTATGTTATCCTCTTGCATTTATTCACAAACGGTTTCATTATTGAAATTCCGACTCTCACTCATGTTCAAATATCCCACCGTAGATAATGATACGTATTTGAGTTGAAAAAGGACTCTTACAAGCCGCATAACTTCATAATCATTGATTGAAACGTGTTCATATTTATGACACAGCCACCAAAAATTCAAAATGCGGCCGAATGCATTATACTTTGTTAACCTCTTTGTCGTTTCTCTGTCGTGTTTACAAAACCCCACTCTACTCATTCTCACTCTCTGTTTCATTCCATTCTGTTCCTTTTTCTCACTCTCATTCCCGTATATCCACCCACAGTCTTATTCCATTCTGTTTATGGTGCTCATTTCCGTTTTGTGATAACATCCCCACAGTATTGTGCTATACTCTGTGTATTCCATCGTTCCATTTCCGCTTAAACCCTCACAGAGGCAAGCCTGTGAAGCACAGAGAAGAAAATGGGAAAATTATTAAGGGCAGAGCCGGAAGGACAGAAATTTATAGAGGGATTTCCACAAGCAAAAGAGATGTTGAGGAAAGCTAAATGGCTGCGTTTTATTCAGAAATTCAGGAGTTACCACAGAGAAGTTACCAAAGCATTTGCAAGATCATTTGATGGCTCGGAAGCAGAAGTGGGAGACCTCAAGTTTTTAGTCAATGAAGCATCAATAGCAGCAGCCACAGAGCTTCTTCAGGAAGGAGAACGTTGGTTCAAAAACAAAAGTATCGGTGATGAGGCATGGAGAACAATCCTCCGAAATCAAGGTATGGATATCACTGTTTTCAAAAGAGGAATCCCTGTGCATGCAATAAAAGATGAATGGGCCACTTTACTACTCATTGTTCAGAAATTTATCACATGTGAAGGCCGTTTTGGCTCCATGTACATATATCATACTAGGATATTGATGAATTTTCTTGAAAACCAAACTCTCAATCTTCCTTATTTCCTATATAATAGCTTGAAGAAAATGGCTGTCACTGTGCAAAAACACCTAGGAGATGTAGAGCCTCATTTATATCATCATGGGCTTATAAAAATTTTGATTGAAAAGGAGCTAAAAGAAAGAAAAGATACATGGGAACAATTCTTAGTAAGAAACTTCTTTGAAGAACCTCGGGAAATTCCTGAAGGTAATCCAATTAGAAGGAGTAGAAGAAAGAAAATGGATGTTGAAACCCAAGATGCTCCTACACAGGAAGTTCCCGCAGCTAGCACAGCAAAAAGAAGTAGAAGGAAAAGAAAAGTAGATGAAATCCAAGATACTTCTACTATTACTATGAAGAAAAATGATAGAGAGGAGAGATTGGTAAAAAGGAAGAAGAAGGAAATCAAAATTAAGAAGCCAATAATATCAAAAGGGAAAGAAATTGTTGAGGCTGTCCATAAAACTTCTTCTTCTGAAGAAGAAGATCACCAAATTCTATCTGAAAGATTAATTTTTCTTCAAAAACAGTCATCTCTATCTAAGAAGGCAAAAACAGGAAAACAAGAACAAAAGGGTAGTGTACCACAGCATGTGAGGAGAAGTAGCAGGCTTAAGGGAAAACTGAGAAAAACACAAATTAAAGGTCCTCATTTCATTGATTTGGTTGAAGAGACATCTGAACAGTCTCCAACTGACCATAGTCCATTTCAGTCAGTTAGTGAACCTGACTCCTTTCACTCCCAATCAGACAATGAGCGTACTCCATCTTATTCTCAACAAAATATTGATGAAAGTTCTCCTCAGCCAAATTTTGAACATAATTCTCCCTTGCAGCATTTTGAGGACAGTCCAATGAAAAAGACACCGGAAGTAGACCCCAAACAGCAGGAGGTCTATGACTATATAGAATCCCTGGAGAAGGCAGTCACAGGTCCAAGCACCTCTTCTATTCAGCCTCCTACATTGCAGGATAATTTGGTTCAGTCATTAAAACAGGAGATTTTTGAGCTTGAGCTTTTGAATCGACATATCAAAAATGAAAATGAAACACTCAAAGAGCAAGGCAAACTGGACAAGATTATCCATGACAATACTATGTTACATTTGGGTATTTGGCAAAAGAAAAATAAGAAGCTAAAAAGGAAATGCCAAAAATTGGGCAGAGCACTTGTGAATATCAAATTCAGGTGCCTCATGAAGAAACCCAGAATGATGGCAGTACCAAAGAAGAAGAGAAGGGGGTTAGATGTGTTGTTTGAAGTATCAAGAAGCTGATTGAACAGAGAGTGTCGAAATTTTGGTTGCATGAGGACATGCAACACCTTCACAGTGGGGGTATGTTGAGTCCCGAATTTGTCTCTTTTCCATACACTTTTCCATATCTCTTTCACTCACCTAAACCTCCAAAATTGTCAATATCATGTGCAAAAGGGTATCTAACATGGTTTTTAATTATTTTTGTGTGTTTTCTATTTGATTTAGATTTTGTTCATACAGCTGCGGAAACTTGTCACTTTCCGCAGCCGCTGCAACTTTCCGCAGCTATTTTGTGGAAATCAATGTTACAGGTGTCAACGAAGGAAACGAGCCACATGGGCAAGCTAGGAATGACAAGGACATGGTTCGTGTCCTATTGGTTCAAGTAAATTCGTCAAGGAAAGCCGCGGTCAAAGCCATCCACGTGGAAGTCAACTGTGGAGTTCTATGTCGGCTGGACTCTATTTCGTGGCATAGAAACATCCATACGGCCGTTTCCAAGCTTGCGGAGGTTAATTGACATCTGTGCAAAGTTCTGGAGTTGAATTTAAGCGCCCACCTTCCAAATATCCGTTTTCCAACATGGCCATACTCCTATATCCGTGGCCTTAGTGGTCTACTTGCTGGCTGCTATCATAAACTTCAGGAGACAGTTACAGTTTATTGCTTTATATAGAGCGTTTGCATACGCACGTAGAGTTAGTTGATAGTTGCTGAGTTGATAGCTGTTGAATTGTTAATTAATAGTTGATGTGTGTACTCTGTTATGTAGTGATTACGCTGCCTTGAGCCGTAATACTACCAGTCTGTAATGAACTGCCTTTTAATGTGAAAAACTCTGTTTTCAACTTAATTTGTGTTGAGGATCGTTACCAAAGCTTCGTAGAGGGCCCCTGCTCAGCCGAGGTTCTGTGCATTAATGTTTATATTTTTCATTTCATTTCTTTAAACAGTCATTGTATCATAACCCATTACATGTTCATATTTCATAGTTGCTTCATTTCTGTTCATTAATTTCCATTGCATTCTTGTCTTTCATGTTTTTATGATTATTAAATCACTGATCAGTTTTCTTGTGCATGTTTTAGGTAGACAGCCCGGGGCATTTTCATAGTATTTTAGCTAATGATATGAGACTGACATTATTCTGCTGCTAGTTTCCTTTTCATAGCATTTGTTTAACTTCAGTCTTGCTTTGTACATTTCAGTTTTGTTTATCTGATTCAGTAGTTAAATTTAAATATATTAAGCTGCTCATAGCGTCTTCAGTTACCTCCGAAAGCCACAGCTGGACTGATGGTGAGGGGTTGCATGATGAAATGTGTAGTTTAGTATTAGTTCCCTTTCTGCAAATTTAGATATATTAAATCATGTATGAAATCTTCAGTTGCCTCCGAAAGCCACAGCTGGACTGATAGCGAGGGATTGAATTATGTGTGTATGGGTTAGTATTAGTTTATTTTCTGCAAATTAAATAATCAGTTACACAAGTTGTTTATGATTACTTCCGCAAGTCATAGCTGGTCTAATGATGAAGGGTCAGAAAATGAATTGATGTAATTTGATTTAGATTTATTTCATTGCAATTTTGAATTTCCATAAGCGTAGTTTCTTTTGTGTTCAGTTGGCAGCAAGAATAGTTTAGTTTTCATGTTCACTAGTTTCTTGTTTTGATTCATTAGATTAGCAGCACTTTTCATTTCAGCAGTACATTTTTACTTTCTTTTAAGTTTTGTCATTGTAATTTCAATTTGATTTTAAAGTTTCGAGATTGGTAAATCATTATAAGGGATATCACTTCCTTGAACAAATATAACCAAGCTTGTTTTTCACTTTAGAATTTCCATTTCACCTTAGAAAGACCACAAACGACAAAAAGTTAAGAAAGAGGTTATCTTGCACATATAGTGCGCCGCACTTCATCAGCTTACGATTCCCGGATTGACAATTAAATGCAGAAATTTAGGACACACTAAATTGACCAAACATTTTGGCGTCGTTGCCGGGGAAGTGTAACTAGGTAGCCAATTTCTTAAAAAAAAAAACATAAAATCATAAAAGAAGGAAAAACTTGATAACTTCTTGAAGTATGCTCTCCTCTTGCACCTAGTGTGATCTGGAGGATCAGAAAAGAGAGTTATTGGTTTAGTAATTTCTTAAGTATGCTCTCTTCTTGCACCTAGAGTGATCTGGAAGATCAGAAAGAGAATTATTAGCCCAACTTTTATTAAAAAATATAAAAAAATGACATGCATAGAGCAAGAGATTCTAGGGGAAGGTTTATAGCTAAAGCCAAGAGTTCGATTTTCAAAACTCCATCTTCTTCAAGGCATAGACCAGATTCACCATCATCTACCCCTAGCCTTAAGATTTTTGGAAGCCAAAGAACAGCTGAATTAGAGGATTCTCCTACACCACCTACTAAAGCCTACTTAGAAAGCAAAGAAACTTTCTCTCATCCTTCCTTGATAAGAAGAACTAGAGGACTATAAGGACTCTAAAGAAACTATCATGGCAGAGGAAGTAATAAATAGAGGTGGAGGTAGAGGAGGAGGAGATAATGAAGATAACAATGGTGAAGGAAATAACGATAGAAATAGGGACAATTTTCTTGGATTCCCTATAGTTGATGAGGAGACTCATGCAACAATGAAAAATATCTCACCATCTGTTCTCCCTAACTTTTATGGATTACGAAGTGAGGATCCTGAAACATTTCTGTTTGAGTTTGAAGTAGTGTGCCGAACTTATGACTATATGGAAGATTCTCAAAAACTCAAATTGTTTCCTTCAACATTGAAGGGATCTGCTTTGAAATGGTTCATGGGATTAGCCACTCAATCTATCAGGACTTGGAATGATATGAAACAAACATTTTTGGATAGATACTTGGATTATTGTATGCCCACCAATCACAAGGATGAGGTATTCAAAATGATGCGAAAAGAAGATGAAAATTTGGAAGACTTAATTGAAAGATTTCAATACAACTTGAAAAGAGCAAAGATGAGCAACTTAGATAATGAAACCTTGAAAGCCCTCCTATTAAAAGCCATTAGAGATGAATGGATAGACATTTTAAACATGATGGAGAAAGGAGACATTTCTCAACTCCCATTTCATGATATAACAGAACTATGTATCCAATTCTCAAGGGGAAGATCTAAAACTGGAAAAGGGCCTAGGGATTCTTCTCTTATTAGGGCTAACAAATCTGCAACTGGATCAGTAAGTAGGGTAGAGATTGGTAATATGCTTGATGAGTTTAAAACTGATATCTTAGGGGGTCTTAGTGAACAACTAGACACCCTTAAAATTCAAAACAAGCAGAAAGCAGAAACATATGCTTTAGCCATCTTTTGTCCGAAATGTAGAAAGAAACATGCTTTAAGGGAATGTCCCTTGGATGCAAAAGTTGTAGAAACATGTATGATTTGCTCAGAAAATCAGGAGATCAAGGATTGTCCTTCAATCCCTGGACTCAAAGCTGTTTTTCAAGAAGATCCAAATTCAGTAGAATATCTCTGTTTTGTCGCAAGGAGACCTTGGCAGGGACAACAATCTCAAGGTTTTAATAACCCTATGAATCTTCAAACCCCACCAAATTGGACTCCTTGGCAACAACCTTGGCCCCAACATCAAAACTCATATCAGCCATGGGTACAAGGAATGCAAAATCCTTATGGGAGATTTTCTCAATTTTATCAATATCCTCCATCTTTTCAAAACCCATGGCTCTACAATTTCAAACCAAAATCCACAACAACTTTCATTGCCATTTGCACAACAACAAACTTCTCAACAAAATACAAATCCTCAACTCATGCTCCCATGCTACCAGAAGAAATTGACTTCATTTCGGCCATTGCCAAATCAACATAATAAGAATCCTCAAACTACTTATATGGTAGAAGGACAACAATTTCCTACCTATATGATTGTTCCTCTCAACGATGTACAACTCAGATCTGGTAGAGTTTTAGTTTCATTTTTGGATGGTTTTAGTGGCTATAATCAAATTCAGGTAGCACCTGAAGATCAAGATAAGACCACATTTACTTGTCCACGGGGAACTTTTGCCTACCGAGTGCTTCCTTTTGGGTTATGTAATGCACCAGCAACATTCCAAAGAGCAGTACTAGGAATTTTTTCTGATCTAATCCATGATTGTGTAGAGGTTTATATGGATGATTTTACAGTTTATGGTAATTCATTTGAAGAGGCATTAGAAAATTTGGAAAAAGTTCTTATAAGATGTAAAGAAACAAACCTTTCATTAAGCCATGAAAAATGCTTTATGATGTTTACTGAAGGGATTGTTTTAGGACATCATATTTTAGGAGATGGAATTAAGGTTGATAGATCAAAAGTTGAAGTCATCTCCAAGTTGCATATTCCAAATTGTCAAAGAGATGTTAGAAGTTTTCTAGGATTTACTGGTTACTATAGAAGATTTATAGAAAACTTCACTAAAATAGCATCTCCACTCTTCAAGTTGCTTACAAAAGACTGTGAATTTAAATGGGATCCTGATTGTCAATCCGCTTTTGAAACTTTGAAAACAAGAATATCTGAAGCACCTATCTTGAGAGGACAAAATTGGAAACTTCCTTTCCATATTTCTACAGATGCTTCAGATACAGCTCTTGGAGCTGTGTTGGGTCAAAAAGATTTAATTCCTTATGCCATTTATTACACAAGTAAAAATTTGACTCCCACAGAGTTGAACTATACTGTGACTGAAAAAGAGTTTTTAGCTGTTGTTCATGCAATTAATAAGTTTAGACATTACATAACAGGCTATGAAACTTTTATTCATACTGACCATTCTGCAATTAGATATTTAATGAACAAAACTGTTACTAATGGCAGAGTGACAAGATGGCTTTTACTTTTGCAAGAATTCAATATTACTGTGTTGGATAGACCAGGAAAACAGAATACAGTAGCTGATTTCTTGTCTAGAATTCAAAATACTAAAGAAGATTCTCCTGTAGAAGATAAGTTTCCCGATGAATATTTGTTTGCAGTAACTATTAAGACCCCTTGGTATGCAGATATTGCTAACTATTTGGTTACAGGGAAACTACCTTCACATTTATTTCCAAGAGAAAACGAAAAATTATTCAGGAGAGTTCAAGATATTCATGGATTTCTAACGAATTGTTTAAAACAGGGCCAGATCTTGTGATCAGAAGATGTGTCAGGGAAGATGAAATGCCTGATATTCTTAAGGCATTTCATGATGAACCATGCGGCGGACACTTTGCGGACAAAAGGACGGCCTATAAAATCCTTTCCTTGGGATATTATTGGCCTTCTCTCTTCAAAGATGCAAAACAATATGTCAAAAGGTGTGATAGCTGCCAAAGAGTAGGAAAACCTACCCTTTCAAATGAAATGCCATTGAAAACACAGGTACTCATTGAACCCTTTGAAAAATGGGCTTTAGATTTCATTGGACCAATTAATCCACCATCGAAGCAAAAGAAGTATATATTGGTTTGCACTGATTATGTTACTAAATGGGTAGAAGCTAAAGCATTAGTATTTGCTACTGAAAATTCAGTTGTTCATTTTCTTTATGAGGATATTTTTACTCGCTTTGGTGTTCCAAGAGAAATTGTGACAGATCAGGGGAGCCAATTCACATCCAATTTGGTGGAGAAGTTGATGGAAGAATGCAAAATCAAGCACAGAAGATCTACTCCTTACCATCCACAAGCAAATGGTCAAGTGGAGTCCACAAACAAAGTTCTTGAAAGTATCATCACCAAAACTGTTCATCTACATAGAAGAGATTGGGCAGAAAGGCTTCCAGAAGCCTTGTGGGCCTACAGAGCTACATGGAGGAATACAACAGGACATTCTCCCTATGAACTTGTTTATGGGAAAGAAGTCTTGCTCCCCATTGAGTTCCAAGTCAAGACCTTCAAGATAGCAGTTCGGTTGGGAATGGACTTATCAGAAGCCCAAAAGCATAGAATGGAGCAATTGAATGAGCTAGATGAGATCAGACAAGAAGCAATTCTAAGAACTGATCTAGTTCAATATCAAAGAACTAAGTGGCATGAAAAATATATCAAAGAGAAGAAGTTTCAAGAAGGAGATTGGGCATTGTTATTTGACTCCAAGTTTAAATATTTTCAAGGGAAATTTCAGACTCATTGGCTTGGGCCATATGAGATTGACAAGATCTTTAGCAATGGAGCTGTAAGAATCAAGACCATTGATGAGTTTCAAACTCCTCTTATTGTGAATGGCCATAGATTGAAAGTTTATCATAAGCCACTCTCAAAAGAGGATTTTGTCAAGTTGTTTCAAGAAAGTTATGCAATCAGGCTGGTACAGAAGAATTCTTCTTCTCCACCAGCCTAGCTTTTGTTTTTCAAGTTAAAAAAAAAAAAAAAAAAAAAGGAAAAAAAAATGGTATAAGCCTGAAAACCAATCATTGATTGGCAGTCTTATACAGAAAATATGGGGTGAAAATCAGGGACACCTGACACTCTATATTTTCCAAAAAAAATCTATCTTTCATTTCATTTCATTTCACCACCCACTCCATTTCATTCCACTTCATTCCATTTCATTTCATTTCATTTCACTTCATTCCACTTCATTTCATCCATTCCATCAATAAAAATCTCTTTTATGACCATTTCCATCTGGTCATTTGTCATTTGTTCATTTCTATTCAACCAAGTAATAGCTGTGTCAGTTTCCGCAGCTGACATCTGTTTCCGCAGCTGACTCCAGTTTCCGCAGCCAGAAGCAGATTCCGCAGCTACTACTACTCTGTTTTCAAAAAGAATGTACAGTTAGTTGTTATTTTCATAAATCATGAAATAAAATGCAGGAGAGGATCAATGGGACATTCAAGACACTAATGAAGATCAATCATTTGAAGACCAAGGGCAAAAGCAAGGATTCCAAAGGTATGAATAAAGTTTATTTCAAATAGTATCGAAAAACACATTTTTATGTAATTTTAAACTATGAACTCTACCCATAACGCGCAATGATTATATTGACAGTCCGTAACCTTCCATGATCTCTATGTTATCCTCTTACATTTATTCACAAACGGTTTCATTATTGAAATTCCGACTCTCACTCATGTTCAAATATCCCACCATAGATAATGATACGTATTTGAGTTCACAAAGGACTCTTACAAGCCGCATAACTTCATAATCATTGATTGAAACGTGTTCATATTTATGACACAGCCACCAAAAATTCAAAATGCGGCCGAATGCATTATACTTTGTTAACCTCTTTGTCGTTTCTCTATCGTGTTTACAAAACCCCACTCTACTCATTCTCACTCTCTGTTTCATTCCATTCCGTTCCTTTTGCTCACTCTCATTCCCGTATATCCACCCACAGTCTTATTCCATTATGTTTATGGTGCTCATTTCCGTTTTGTGATAACATCCCCACAGTATTGTGCTATACTATGTGTATTCCATCGTTTCATTTCCGCTTAAACCCTCACAGAGGCAAGCCTGTGAAGCACAGAGAAGAAAATGGGAAATTCGCAGGGCGAGAGCGGAAAGACGGGGAAGAACATGGGGGATTTCCGCAAGCAGATGTTGAGGAAAGCTAAATGGCTGCGTTTTATTCAGAAATTCAGGGGTTACCACAGAGAAGTTACCAAAGCGTTTGCAAGATCATTTGATGGCTCGGGAGCAGAAGTGGGAGACCTCAAGTTTTTAGTCAATGAAGCATCAATAGCAGCAGCCACAGAGCTTCTTCAGGAAGGAGAACGTTGGTTCAAAAACAAAAGTATCAGTGATGAGGCATGGAGAACAATCCTCCGAAATCAAGGTATGGATATCACTGTTTTCAAAAGAGGAATCCCTGTGCATGCAATAAAAGATGAATGGGTCACTTTATTAATCATTGTTCAGAAATTTATCACATGTGAAGGCCGCTTTGGCTCTATGTACATGTATCATACTAGGATATTGATGAATTTCCTTGAAAACCAAACTCTCAATCTTCCTTATTTCCTATTCAATAGCTTAAAGAAAATGGCTGTGACTGTGCAAAAACACCTAGGAGATGTAGAGCCTCATTTATATCACCATGGGCTTATAAAAATTCTGATTGAAAAGGAGCTAAAAGAAAGAAAAGATACATGGGAACAATTCCTAGTGGGAAACTTCTTTGAAGAACCTCGGGAAATTCTGAAGGTAATCAATTAGAAAGGTAGAAGAAAGAAAATGGATGTTGAAACCCAAGTTGCTCCTACACGAAGTTCATGAAAATTTGCTCACGGCAAAAAGAAGTAGAAGAAAGAGCAGTGGAGTAAAATCAGATATACTACTATTACTGTGAAGAAAAATGATAGGGAAGAGAGATTGGTAAGGAAGAAGAAGGAAATCAAAACTAGAAGCCAATAATATCAAAAGGGAAAGAAATTATTGAGGCTGTCCATAAAACTTCTTCTTCTGAAGAAGAAGATCACCAAATTTGGTCTGAAAGATTAATTTTTCTTCAAAAACAGTCATCTCTATCCAAGAAGGCAAAAACAGGAAAACGAGAACAAAGGGTAGTGTACCACAACATGTGAGGAGAAGCAGCAGGCTTAAGGGAAAATTGAGAAAAACACAAATTAAGGGTCCTCATTTCATTGATTTGGGTGAGGAGACATCTGAACAGTCTCCAACTGACCATAGTCCATTTCGGTCAGTTAGTGAACCTGATTCCTTTCATTCCCAATCAGACAATGAGCATACTCCATCTTATTCTCAGCAAAATATTGATGTAAGCCCTCCTTGGCCAGATTTTGAACATAATTCTCCTTTACAGCATTTTGAAGACCGGTCAGTAAGAAAAAGACACGGAAGTAGACCCCAAACGACGGAGGTCTATGACTATATAGAATCCCTGGAGAAGGCAGCCACAGGTCCAAGTACCTCTTCTACTCAGCCTCATAGATTGCAGGATGACTTGGTTCAGTCATTAAAACAGGAGATTTTTGAGCTTGAGCTTTTGAACAGGCATATCAAAAATGAAAATGAAACACTCAAGGAAACAGAAGCAAGTTTGGACAAAGATTATCCATGACAATGCTACATGTTACATTTGGGTATTTGGCAAAAGAAGAATAAGAAGCTAAAAAGGAAATGCCAAAAATTGAGCAGAGCACTTGTGAATATCAAATTCAGGTGCCTCATGAAGAAACCCAGAATGATGGCAGTACCAATGAAGAAGAGAAGGGGGTTAGATGTGTTGGCTGAAGTATCAAGGCACATGAATTGAATAAAGAGTGTCAAAATTTTGGTTGCATGAGGACACGCAACACCTTCACGATGAGGTATGTTCAGTCACGATTTTCCTCTTTTTCTCTACACTTTTTATATCTTTTCACTCACACAAACACTCCAAAATTGTCAATATCATGTGCAAAAGGGTATCTAACATGGTTTTTAATTATGTTTATGTGTTTTCTATTTGATTTAGATTTTGTTCATACGGTATAACGGAAACTTGTCACTTTCGCATGAAATTATTTACCCACAACTTCCGCAATATTTTGTGGAAATCGATGTTACAGGTGTCTACGAAGGAAACGAGCCACATGGGCAGGCTAGGAATGACAAGGACATGGTTCGCGTCCTATTGGTTCAAGTAAATTCGTTAAAGAAAGCCGCGGTCAAAGCCATCCACGTGGAAGTTAACATAAGGTTCTATGTAGAGGTGGGACTCGATTTCGTGGCATATAAACATCCATACGGCGGTTTCCAAGCTTGCGGAGATTCGGTGACATACGTAGAAGTTGCGGAGTTAGTTAGCGCCCACCTTCCATAGATCCGTTTTCCAACATGGCCATACTCCTATATCATTGGCCCTTAGTGGTCTACGTCTTGTTTGCTATCATAAACTTTAGGAGACAGTTACAGTTTATTGCTTTATATAGAGCGTTTGCATACGCACGTAGAGTTAGTTGATAGTTGCTGAGTTGATAGCTGTTGAATTGTTAATTGATAGTTGATGTGTGTACTCTGTTATGTAGTGATTACGCTGCCTTGAGCCGTAATACTACCAGTCTATAATGAACTGCCTTTTAATGTGAAAAACTATGTTTTCAACTTAATTTGTGTTGAGGATCGTTATCAAAGCTGCGTAGAGGGCCCCTGCTCAGCCGAGGTTCTATGTATTAATGTTTATATTTTTCATTTCATTTCTTTAAACAGTCATTGTATCATAACCCATTACATGTTCATATTTCATAGTTGCTTCATTTCTGTTCATTAATTTCCATTGCATTCTTGTCTTTCATATTTTTATGATTGTTAAATCACTGATCAGTTTTCTTGTGCAGGTTTTAGGTAGACAGCCCGGGGCATTTTCATAGTATTTTAGCTAATGATATGAAAGTGACATTGTATGCTTCTTAGTTTTATTTTCATAGCATTTATTTTAACTTGGTTTGCTTTGTTCATTTTAGGTTTTGTTTATCTGATTCGGTAGTTAAATTTAAATATATTAGCTGCTCATAGTGTCCTCAGTTACCTCCGAAAGCCACAGCTGGACTGATGGTGAGGGGCTGCATGATGAAATGTGTAGTTTAGTATTAGTTCCTTTTCTACAAATTTAGATATATTAAATCATGTATGACATCTTCAGTTGCCTCCGAAAGCCACAGCTGGACTGATGGCGAGGGATTGAATCATGTGTGTATGGTTTAGTATTAGTTTACTTTCTGCAAATTAAATATCAGTTACACAAGTTGTTTATGATTACTTCCGCAAGTCATAGCTGGTCTAATGATGAAGGGTCGGAAAATGAATTGATGTAATCTGATTTAGATTTATTTCATTGCAATTTTGAATTTCCATAAGCGTAGTTTCTTTTGTGTTCAGTTGGCAGCAAGAATAGTTTAGTTTTCATGCTCACTAGTTTCTTGTTTTGATTCATTAGATTAGCAGCACTTTTCATTTCAGCAGTTTACTTTCTTTCTTTTGTCATTGTCATTTCAATTTGCTTTTAAAGTTTCAAGATTGGTAAATCATTATAGGGGATATCACTTCCTTGAATAAATATAACCAAGCTTGCTTTTCACTTTAGAATTTCCATTTTACCTTAGAAAGACCACAAACGACAAAAAGTTAAGAAAGAGGTTATCTTGCACATATAGTGCGCCGCACTTCATCAGCTTACGATTCCCGGATTGACAATTAAATGCAGCAATTTAGGACACACTAAATTGACCAAACAATTAGCCTTTAATCTGTGGGGATAGGAAAGGTGGGACCCGAGATTCATTGTAAGCCGTTGATCTGACAAGTGAAGATCTACGGTCATAGTTTAATTCGACGGGAGATGGTGGGGCATGAGGTCTTTTCATCGCATTGAATTAGGAATGTTGGATTAGGAATATTAGGGTGATCGAATGGTTGTGGATGAATGCAGGGGCATTGGATTTATATATATAAATGTTCTTCATATATAGGGTAGAATGTATGGGGGAGGGTTAATGTATTACACAGAGGTGTGATCACTTTCCGAAGAATTTTCCTTTGTATTTTATTATATAGTTATTTTAAACCAATTAGTCTAAATAACTATAGGGGGATCGAGATATTTTATTATTGATAGTTTTTATGTCAAAGGGATATTTTTGGGTTTTAATTTAAACATGTGCGTAGTAACTTTGACATAAAAAGCTTATAATAAGGGGTTTTTCGGGATAATTAATAGAAAAGGAGTTAATAAGTTAGGTGTTAATATGACTAAAGGGAAAATGAATACTAAAAACACATAAATATAACTAAGGCAAGTGAAAATTTAAAGCAAAGCTTCATTAACATAACTTAATCACTTTTGCTTAGTATAATGTTTTTTTGAGGGTTTTTATGCTTCATCGGATGTAGGAAGTTAATCAAATGGAGTTTAAGCATCATTAAGTAAAAATGGGGTCTTTACTTCTGAAATTGCAGGGTGATGAATGCATGAGTGGGAAATGATGAAAATTTGGGATTTAACATAGAAATTTAACACCTTCAACTAGCCAGTCATTAAGCCTTGGGTCCGGTCCCAGCAAAAGTCAGAGAAATTCTCTGAGCCTCTTTGAATGATAGTTTAGAATGCCCAATATCTATAGGGAAAGGGAAATTAGTTATTGTAGCCTAGTGAAAGATATTTACAATGTTTTTCCCACCTTCTTCTACTTACCCATTCTTTAATCTAACATTTTTCCTTCTATTTATGCAGGTGCATTTGAGCTAGAAACCTTTAAAACATTTTTTCTTTTGAAAGCAGTACAACTATCTAATTCTAACTTATTTCATCCAAGGACCTAGATTAAACTATTGGGTTCCTTTTATTCTCTACCTATCTTCTGAATTGTCAAGATTAAAGTGTCTGACAATTCATTATTCTCCATCTAAAACAAGTAAATTGAAACATGATAAGTCAAGATTGAGTAGTTCAACTCATCATGGATTATGGAATTTATTGACACTCTGCCATAATCAACTGCAAAAGTAAAAAGTAGTGGCATTTAGACTTGCACACTTTCATGCTTTATTCATCTTTTTATTTGGGGTATCTTATTTTTCTAAGTCCTTTGATTTCTTTAATGACTTTTACCCTCTTTTTGCTTTTCTATTTTTTTATTTTTACAAATATGGGAATACAACTTGCAGAAGGAAAAGTATGTACATATTTACAGGAATATCATCAGTCATTTCAAAATTATGAATCCTATATTTATAGGTCACTAACACACCCAAAATAACAAGGTTCAAATACGGATAAAGATACAATCCAAAGAGAAACTGATCAAGGATTTGAAGAATGTAATGTCACATACGAACATCTGATTAGCGGCATTGACTCAATGGCCGAAGTACACCACATTTCTTCTCTGGGTGCACTGGGCGAAGAGAAAATGTGGGAAGAAGTCACCAAAGATATTCACGCATTTGTACAACCCATAAGGCAAGCATCCACCTCTCAAGACCTACCAGCATCACAGGAAAACCTGGTTCATTTCATCGTGACACCGGTCCGGATCTATACCAAACTGGCCTCCCTATCGAACCAGATCACGATCAAGAGAGATACTTTGATCACAAATTCTCTCGAGTTCCTTCACAGGTTGAGATAAGATACACCTCAGGTCTCCCCAGTGGCTGCAGATTATCGAGCATGGAAAAGTTACCTCAAGGAACAACAACTGGTAGATGTCCCTGATCTTGCAATCACCCAACTGCTTCCACGACCAAGTCAAGTATTGTAGCAAATAGAAATGATCGTAGGTCACAACAGACAAGGGGGTCGCATGTTAAAGAAAGGATTAAGGTCACAAGTCAAAACTTCCATCAAGTCGTAGAGTATGTCAATGGTCAGGAAGGCAAAAAGTCAGGGATACCCAAGGGTCAATTTTGTCCTATAAATATTCCCTTCAGGGAATTGTAAATGATTTTTTTTTGGGACTCCAAAGGAAAAAAGAGATTTGTATAGCAAGGAATAGACATTTCTAAGAATGAATACAAGCACATGTTTTGATTCCACTCTTGGATTTGATGAGGGATAATGTGTTAACACTATGAATATTTTTGTCTTATGTATCTGATATCTTTATGATTAACTTATTTGCATTTTCTGCTTATATCATTTATACATTTCAACTCACTAAATGTTTTAATGATGGTAGGTTGTTTACTTAGGGATGTTAGCAACTTTGTTACTAACATTTATCTTATCTTTGAAACCACTTAAGGAAGTGAAGGGTGCTCTAGCCATAAAGAACTATTTCTTCTGTGGTTTTAATAGATTTTACAAGCATGACCCTAATGACGTGCTGCTAACAACATTTCCTTTGGTTGCATGCTTTAAAATCATCTTTCTATTTGTAGTGTTTTATGTTCATTGATACTTAGCAACCATTTGTCTTGTACCATCCGAATAATCGTGTGTCCACAGGTTTGTAGGGCTCTTTTTTGTCCGAGAAAAGGAGTATTTAGTGGTAGCCAGATGCACACCCCGGACGTGATCCCTATCACAAACGATTTAGAGTCTATTCGGGACTTTTTACTGGGGAGATCCCTAACTGTTGGCCAGACATTTTTTCCCGTCAACAATAATCTTAGCTAAAATATCAGACAAAGTTCAAGCTAAATCTGAAGGAAATGAAACCTCACTCTTTCATCATGGTTTAATCAAGTTGCTAGTTTTAGAAGAGTTAAAAATATTAGGCAAAGACTGGTCAGCTTTTCTGTTTGTCATTGGTTTTGAAGTGGATGCCATCACCCCTAAAATAACTCCTAAACCTAGAGGTATACCATCACCTTCAGTGGAAGAACAAAGTGAGCCTTTAGTGATAGAGAAAAGTGAACCAGTAATCATGGAAACAGAGCCATTGCAGAAAGTTGATACACCTGTTGTTACACCTGTAAAAAAAAAGCCAACAGTGAGAAAAAATGGAAGAAATAGGGTTACAAGAAGCCAAAAAGTGGCTAAGGGTAACTTAGAAGACATTATGCATGCTATTGATATTGAGGAAACCCCAATAGTCCAAGCTGAAGACATAGATGAGGGAGGAAAGAAGCTCAATAAAGCCAAAATAGCCAAGAAGTTAGAGTTTGAGGGTGAAGATGCAGGATTTATGTTTCAAGATAGGAAACCCATGACAAGACATGCTATAAAAATCTTGGAAAGCAGTAAATAAACTCAGAAGTTCAATGAAACTGTCCAGCCACCACCAAGCAACATTGACCTCTGATCACCTGCAAAAGAAGATATAGTCATCAAGCAAAAGAAAGGAAAGGAGAAAATCATTGAAAAAACAAAGATTGAAGTCCTTAATGAGCAGTTGAAGTTAGAAAATAATGAAATAGAATTCTTGAAGAAAGAGGCAAGGAAACATAATGTTCAGAAGGTGCATTTTGAGAAAATGAAAGAAGTTTGGGAAGAGTAGGTTAATAGTGTGTCAAAGACCTTAGATAACACACAACAACTGATCAAATGGACTCAACCATTGAGAGGAGAGGTGAAGCATATCAAAAAAATGAACCTGCACTTGAAATCTAGGAACAGAAGACTGAAGGAGCAAGTCAAAGACCTCCAAGAGCAGTTAGAATTGATCCGTGAGGAGCTGGAGAAGAAGGGCTTAAAGATGACTGTGGTTGAAGAGCCCATAGCTCAACTCATCATTAATGAAGAGGAAACACCTCAAGAGTCTTAAGTTGAGATATATTATGTTTTATAAGGCTTATGGCATGTTTTTGGAGGTCAATTTTTCGAGACAGTGTTAAAATCTGGAATTTCTACAGTTTTTCACAGTTTTGTAGTGTTTCCTAGGCTTAAAGCCAGGAAAACGCTACGAAAATTTTTGTAGCAGCTTATTTGTTTCCAACAACACTTTTTTCAATTTTCAAGGAGGGATTTTAATGATGATGAGGTGTCATGTCATGATGGACAACATGGAACAACAAAGAAGCAGAAAATTTGAGGGCAAAAACCATTTTTTGGACGCTACAAAAGCTCACTACGAAATTGCCCTATTTTCGTAGTGAGTTGTTTTTGAAGGTTTATGAGCAGGTTAAAGGAATTTTTGGATAGAGGGACACATCCAACAGGTCAAGGGACCTTACCACTAGACATTTATGACTTGAAGACAATGCAGTGGAGACAAATCATCAGCTTAAGCTTTCGTTGAAGATAATGTCTTGTACTCCTGAAAAATAGGGTTTTGTTCCACATGAGTAGGAGGTTTTTTAATATGTAAAGTAGTGATGAGCTAGGTCATAGCCTATTCAAACATGTGATTCTTAGTTGTCACTGATATTTAACTGTTTTAAAGATAAGGTAGAATGATGTAATAAATATGAGTTTGAGTCCTATTAGGAAAAGTCATCTTTAGAGTGTAGCTGTCATTTTCTTATTAAAAGACATGTTTTTCTGTTATATGATGTTTCATAGGAAGAGTTTGATGAATCTAGCCAAGAGGTAGATCATACCTGCTGTAAGAATGTATATAAAAAGGAAAATTATCGAGGTTGCAAAGGCCAGATATTTGTTGCACCATACTGTTGCTTTATGTAATTTGGCCTATATCAATAATACAGAGGACTTCTTCTTAACACACCTGAGATTCTCTTGGAGTTTTTAATGTATTTTTGATCTATATCTATATGTGTACCACTTGCAATAGATTTCATCTGTATTACTCATAATTCATATGTTTATGCTCTGACTTCCTTTATTGATGAAATGATTGTGTTGCCCTATGTTCTATGTGTGATTTACCTTTGTTAAAAACTCTTATCTTCCTCATCTTCCATGTCAAGAAACCTTGCCACTGAATCTACTGATTTGTTGACTCCATAAGCCCAATGGTTGCAAGTCTGCATTCTATTCAACCTACATACACAAAAATCAAGTTACTTTTCAAATAAAGTTAGCCATCTAGTCCTATCATTATCTAATATCATAAACCCTTTGAGAGAGCCCTCTCAGAATGAAGAGGCTAAGCTTCAGTTAAAAGTTTGTTTGAAACAGTTACATAATTTTTTTTGATCAGTAGCCAATCAAGTGCAATTTTGTGATAACACCTGTCACAAGGGTTTCCTTGACTGGCAAACTTTGGAAATATTTCCATTGGACTGAACCTAAGGTCTATTAAGGACTAAAATGTGAGAATTCAATCAAATAAATAGTAACAATGAAAATTGTCACTAGGAATAAAGGATTACCAGGTCACAATGAACTAAAATATACCGTTAGGTACATGCAAGAAATCTCTTTGAATGTTGTGTTCAATGTATCACAAATGACAATGCAGTTGCTTAGTTACCTAGTGTTGGTTTACAACCAAATTGAGAGTTCTGATACATACTCGAGGGTATGTTGAAGTCCAATTCATTTTAGTGTTGTCTAATTTATCCTGTATGACGGGAATAACCCCTATATACTCCTCATACATTGAGTTCCATTCTAATACACCCGAGGGTGCATGGAATAATGATCCTATATACTCAGAAGTATGTGGAATAACGACTACCCACAAAATGTAGCATAGAAATTAACAACATATCCTACATTTAAATATGTCAGAACATGTGATAGGATCCAAGCTATATAGGCATCCCTATATACCCCTACAACCCTTGTAGGCCTTGACTTTGTGAATCTATCCTAGCTATCTTTTCCTTCCTTTGTGAAAATGGTAAACCTTTGATCACACCTAAAGCACATCTATGGATGATGGACCTCTAGAAATAAATGAGTAGAATAAGGGCATAATAAAATTCTCCAAAAGCCAACCCATAGTCTATGGCAAATTTTGGATTTATAGAGTAAATGGGGTGGTGTTGGATTTACCATTTTAGGGCTTAGATCCACATTAGAGGGAGGAAATTTATAGGAGAGAAGAGATAAGATATCAATAGTAGGAGTTAGAGATTTGATCCAACAGTAAATAGTTAAAACCACTTTTGAAGCTTATAGAGGGAGAAAATTCAAATTCAAAATTTATTTTTACTCATTTCCAGGTGTTCATCGTATGTTTTTTGAAAGAAACATGCACTGAATAGCGCAGGTTGCATGCGTGAAACTATGCCAGTGCAGGTTGTCTTAAGGAAAAGTGTGATGATCCAAAAAATTACGGTTTTTAGCCAATGTAATCCAGGATTATTGTAACTTTTGGAAAGTGAATTATTTTTTCTTTATAAGGGATGATTTCAAAGTGTAAATGGATGATGATAGATCCTGGTTTAGTTCCATTTGTTTGGATGCAACACAAATACCTATAACACTTGCAATAAACCAATGTCAGATATAGCAAGTTCCTCTGAGTAGTGTCTTTTCCCTTTTTTTCTATCAAGGGATCATAATGCCAACAATGAACTACTCAAACACCGTAAGCATATGATATGCTCCCCCTGGACATGTTTCATCTTCTTATAATCTTGAAACCTTGACAAGATCTCTCATGAAGAGATACACCACAAATCCTAATCACAATAGCCTCATTAGATGAAACATTAGTAGCATAACTCATTTACATCAAAAGAATAGATATCAAAATAATCTAGCAACACATGGGGTCATCATATTGAACCCGTTAAATAACAAACATGTAAACCTTATTTTTCAATGCATTTCTTTCAGCCCTTAGCTCATGCACCAATTATTCACTTCTTCAGTCCTTTTACAAATATGCATAAGGTATAATAGACTACAGTGAGGACTATCTTCCCCTACTATGGATTTCAAGAGGAGGAGATGGATTTCAATCTCTTATTTATGCCAAGATTTTTCTTCAACACATATACTTTGTCCACATTTCTGATTCCTTTTGTCATAAGATTTCCAGTGTCTTCTTCTATAATTTTTCATCCTCTTGAGGTAAATATAACTACATGTCCTCTATCAAGCATTTGACCCATGCTTAGGATGTTCCACTTTATCCCTTCAACCAATAATACATTAGCTTATTTTATATTTTAAAGATGTAGATCGACTCTACCTTTTCCTAGCACATTCCCTGGTGCACTGTTACTAATAATAACATCATCACCCTTGGTTTTCTTGAGAGAGATAATTTTTCTCTTATTTCCAGACATGTGATGAGAGAATTAATTTTCTATGTACCAGTGATTTTCTTCTTTTAGTGCGCATAAAGCAAGGCCACACTTCTCTTGTTTCTCTATCATTTTGTTCCAAGTTTTCATCTGAGAATTGTTGATGGAGATGTCTTCTTCTAGGATTTTGTTAAGTGTAATTTTGTTCGTTTTCATGTCCTATTGTTTGTAATTTCTAAACAAATATATTGGCTTGCTTATACATTCTTTTTCCACATGTTTGAATTGATTGCATGTATAACACCGTACATGACCAGAGAAAGGGAAAAAAGAGTCATAGTACTTCTACTCCGTGTTCCTTTAATTTTTATATGATCTAAAATATATAGCCTTATGACCAAATAATTTTCATGTAAAACAATATCCTTGAAAGAAACTTGAGTACCCGGGAACCAATGATTTTCTTGTGGAGAGACTGTTTGCTTTATGTTTGAATAATCCACTTCTGCAATTGGATTCAATGCATTCAAAGCTGGGACAGATTAAACAATTAATATCATTGATCAAGGGAGATAATGAATTGTTGTTTCTTTTTTGGATATCTATATTTCTGCCAGACACATTCTTGGGAGAAAATGATTTTATTTGGAAATTTACTTTTGTTGGTTTTTGGTTAACTTTCCTTCTTAATTCCTTACTGGGATTTTTGGAATTTTCTTTTTTGTCTTTGAAACTCCCTACACATTCTTATGAGTTGGATTATCCCTTCACAATTTCATGAAAAACAAGGCCTGATTTAATGTAGAGAGACCTTTGAATGCTAAGAAGATTGTATAATATCTCGATACTATATCTCAAAATATCAATTGTTTGTCCTTTTTTTCTAATTTACTTCTTAATGAGCTTAACCCATCCCCTTTTTATCTTTTGCAACTTTTCTTGCTTATGGATTCTTAAATTTGTCTTTCCTCTTCCAACTATGTCTTAACTCGATAATTTCCTCTTTAAGCCCATTTTCTCGTTCTTCAAATACTTGAAGGAGCTCCTCATTTAATTCATTTGACTTTTCTAGATCAGACTTCAAAGATATGATCCCATATTCAAGTCCCTCGCAATGTATTTTCATTTCATTAAGTTTTTCAGTTACTACTGAAGTGTTTGTTGATTAATAATGTTCCTTTTTTTGATATATCTACAACTTAGCCTTGAGATTGCAAATCCTTTTCAATGCAAAAACAAGTTTTCTTCTAAGATTGAATTCATTTTCTAACATTTATTCTTCTAAATTTGTAAAGCCATAATATGATGAAATTTATTTCATGGCCACACACATATTTTTATAGACCACAAGTTTCTTCTTCAGATACATTGAATGTTTCTAAAACAATATTATCTGTTGGTTTACCTGATGAATAAATTTCTCCCTTAATTATATTTCCTTCTCCTTCATTGATGGTTTGCATATTATCTCATACATCATTTTTGGTTTCATAGTGCATAATTTTCTCAATTTCTAAATAATCTAAGCTACAAAAAGTTGCATTTAATGTCTGGACATTCTTATGTAGTTCTTGACCTAATGGGGGAGTTTCAGTATAACCATTACATACTAAATACCAAACATCAGGTATGAGGGATATTATCCTAGAATTCATCATTTCTTTCCAATATTGATAATTTTCATCATTGAGTAGAAGCATGCCTTTATTATCCATAGTTCCTGACTTTTCTTTTTTTTTTTCCTTTTTTTTTCCTGTTGATAGTCCCGCATTGAAAATTGCAGATACTACCACTACATGTGATACATTTCTTGCACTATCATAGTTTTCCTGAATTGAATTATTCCATTAAGTTTTCTTCTTCTTATGCTTATTTTCCATGCTCCACAACCTACTCTTGAGTAGTTAATATTAAATAGAGATAACTTAATCTGATACCATTTTTTAGAAACAGTGAGAAGGGGGGATGAATCAATATTTCATATTGGATCAAAATTTATTCAATTTATACTTTTATTTGCAATGTTAACAGAACCACCATTACATTATGTAGTACATATAAGCATAAATATAAAACCATGAGAAAAAATTAATCATAAAGGCATGTAAACCATAATAATGAAACACATCATCAACACATCAACACATCAACACATACAAACACTGTATATTAGGTGGAAAACACAACTAGGAAAAATCATCAATTTTGTTTTCTCTATCTTCTTATTATTAAAAATAATATATTCTATTACATGTTTCACTTGAACAGACTCTTACCCTTGTGTAGGTTCCTGCCTATTGGAGGCTACCATCTCCTCTTGTTTCTCCAGCTAACACGGAAGGAAGCCACCACTCCTTGATCAAGTATACCGACTACCGTGGGATGGAAGATACCACCCCCTGATCATATTTACCGACCACCATTGGAAGAAAGCTACCACTCCCTTACTGAAGACTGCAACCCTTAGACCTCTATGGACCACATTTCAAAATGTTTGACACTGGATCTACCTGACTCAAACATAGATCTTGCAGGAAAAATTTCATCCAATTTTCAAATTGGACCTACACAAAATTTATGCTCAATTTGAATAAAAGGATAAAAAAATACCTATTTCTAATAAATATTTGATCAACAATCAATTGTTCTCAACAACTCAATATGCATAATATCCTCGCACAACCAAAAAAAAAAAAAAACTACAATAACCAAAGCAGCTATTAACAAGCGATAGATACATACATCAATCAATCAAGTATCTACTAATATGATGCCCATGAACCATCGACAACATATAACCACACAAAAAAAAAAAACTCTTTTTCAATTAGTACATCAATGCCAAACCATAATCTAGTACTAGAATTTGTTCATACATGACATGACTCAACCTTTGAAATATTACATTAGCTCGCCATACCTTAACATTATAGAAACACTGCATCATAGAAATCATCATCTCTTTACATCAATCAATAATATGACATCAAAGTTTCTACCAAACCATAATGACTCAATACATAAACCAACACACTACACTTTTCTAAATTTAGCTAACATATGGAGGATATGACTTTAGAGGTGGATTTTCTTGAAACAAAAACTTGTTATCAAAATACCTCTACCATACATTAATTACAAGCAACAACTAACACATCATAGGTGTATACAATAATTGGTGCTACAAAATGTGTCAACTATGGACTCTTGCATAATCCTCTGAACTTGAAATTTTTTCACTGCAATAAATGATGGAAAATATTGAAGACATGATTCACTAATGATCCTCAAACTTCCGCATCAATCACATTAGTTTTCCAGCATTGTAACATCATCAAAAATATCTCCATCTTAAATTATGCATACAACCTTTCTATTAGATGGAAAAACAACAACGTCACACTCATAAAACTCATGGGAAACCTCTATCCATATTATGGTGCACAAAATGCACATTTCTGCACAAAACTATGTTATAAGAAAACATTTTCCTTTGCTAATATACACATTGATAGATTTCAACCCATGAAACAAGCACACACTGCATGATCTCTATCAATACAAACCCTTATCCAATACAATGGTAGTTTATCAATATTTATTTAAGCATATAGATCAATAAAGGTCTCGTTGTCACAATGGAGCCCTCCCCAGAAAAGCAAAACATTAAGCATAAAAAGTCATCACTGCATGAGGGTCAGCCAACTCATGCAAGATGGACACTTATCAAAAACATTTTATTCATAAGAAAACTTAGTCATAGAAGAACCTATGCCATTATTCTTGCAAACAACAATATCTATTATATCATCTAAACCTTTGCAATTAATGATAACAATACTCTGTTCGCTTATACACTGTGCATTTCAACCTCAAAGAACAAACAACAGGGTTAAGTCTACAAAATGGCTTCAATCTTGCATACATCACACACAAAATTAATGGACACATTTTGCTATAGAAATAATTGTGTATTAATATATGTACTATGCATTACAACTCTTGTATCAAACATATCAATAAAGAACATTTCTCAACTAAATGTGTCTTCAGTAGATAAAAAATATAGTTAGAATCAATAAGATATAAGTCTCTGCAAACCCCTGAACACAATTATTAGAAGAAAACTAAACAAAACCTCTTCACAATTCCCTAATATGTGTGCACAACCTCCAAGCTTACTCTTCAACCAACCATTGCTTTCTATGTGCAAAGTTTCATCTATTGTAACTAGAATTCATATGTGCGTTCATGCACACAATGAATCTAGATCAACCCTGCAACTCATTTCTTCAACATTTGTTAGTCATTGAAAGAAATATTCTAGGAAAAAAATTCCTTTCATCGTTATCTTTGTTTCCAAATTGGAACATATACATTTTACCATTGCATTGGATCTACAAACCATATCTTGTTTCATACTATATTGGAGTCTATTTCTAACATACTAGAGACAAGGAAGTAGATCAATAAACAAGCATCACTCTAGGTAGAACATGAAAAGATAAAGACAAAACAATTATTAACCAATTCTCCTCTAATCATACTCTAGATATTTCAATGGAACCCTTCATATATTTCCATATTTTCATATCCCTTGTGCCCTAGTGCATTAGTCACCTATTCATAAGACAAAGCATAAAGAATGCACACCTTGGGTATTTATAGCTATTTTTCTTAATATTATCATGGGAAAAACTAGGGACTTGTTGATAGTAATGATTGATGGTATCAAATAGATAATTAACATCTTTGTGAACTTGAAATCGATGGGAAATTCGATGGTTTTACTCATGGTATTTACATTTTCTTCACCTATAGACTATAATTTTCGCTTTAATCCCGAGAAATGTGTTATAATGCATGTAAAATTCTATCTAGGGTGCGTTATAATGCATGTGTCTAATTATTCAGTTGTGCTACCAGGATCCTTTACCCAGACCTTTGTCAAATTGCTTCAGGACTTGTAGAACTTGTCCAAATTCCTCTGCAAGTGTCCCCAAGACCTATAGCATCTTCCAACTTCATATATGAGCATAAAGACTCAATATTTCCAAATACTACTGCATCATCCTACAACTCTATTTCCAATCACTAAGAGTGTGATATGATCCAAGTTGACATAGTGTGACAAGATCATGATATAGGTTGACATCAAGGCCAATATACTAGCTATAATTCTAAAAAAATAAACCTCTGACAATGATAAATGATGTGAATAATTCGAAAGACATTTATCTAAATTATGGATATCAAAAGTCTTAGATCTAACAATGATAAATGAAGTTTGGAAGTCATTGGACAGGAAGTCCATTGCTACAATCTGACAAAACCTAGCAAATAATTTCTAGCTTAATGTAGCAGGTGAGAAGACACTAAAAGGATATGGAAGAAGTTTCATGATTTATATGAGAATAATATGAAATAAAATAAACTCTCCCTGATGAAGAAGCTATATAGCCTCAACATGAAGGAGGGTGCTTCAATTTCATAGCATTTGAACAAATTTAAAATAATCACTAGTCAGCTTGCCTCTATCAAAATTGTTTTTGATGATGAAGTAAAATCCATCCTACTTAGGTATTCCATGCTAGACAGCTGGGAGAGTTTGATAGTAGCTATGAGCACTTCATCACCTACTAGGACCCTCAGATTTGATGATGTCAATAGTAATTTAATGAATGGGGAGTTGTGATGCAAACCAATTGTGGAAAACCATGGTGGAAAATCTCTAACCTTAGCTGATCGTGGAAGGAAAATTGAATGTAGAAGACATGGGCGTTCAAAATAAATAATAGGAAGAGTTACTTATTTTCATTGTGGAAAACCAGGACATAAGAAAAATGATTGGTTGTTTTGGAAGAAGGAACTAAAGTAACAAAATCAAACACAAATAAAAAAAGTCAAGTAGCACAAATGAAGGCGAGACCATCATTGTAGCTTGTAAAAGTGATGTCTTATTTATCGTTCAATAGAAGAATATTTTTTATATAATTCTAGAAATAACATTGATTGAGTACTTGAATCTGGGCCATCTCACCATGTTACCCCATGCAAAAATAATTTTATTATATATGAAGTGTTTGATCATGGTAAAGTAAATTTAGGAAATAACCGTTTTTGTAATATTGTTGGAGTGGGGGATGTACAAATCAAGGCAAAGGATGGGCATGGTATCTTGCTCAAATAGGTTAGGCATGATGAAGTTTGCTCCACAAACTCTGGGAAAGGTGATTGGAAAATTAGTAAAAAGTCATTGTTGTTGGATAAAGGATTCAACCTTGTATAAAATGAGGGAAACAATAAAGATACCAAATGCATATGCTACTTCAATATAAGGAAACATAATGGAGTTATATCATAATCGTTTGGGCCACATGAGTGAAAATGGCCTAAAATTTCTTATTGGTAAACATATACTAAAGTTTAAAAATCCTATGAACATGATCTTTGTGAGCATTGTATTTATGGTAGGCAACACATAGTTTCTTTTATGAGAGGTGTTCATGAAAGAAAAATAACTTTATTATAATTAATAAACTCCATTGTGTTTGGGTTGGTGAATGTTAAGTATTTATGAGGAGCCTCATATTTTGTCTCATTCATAGATGATGCATCTAGGAAGGTTTGAGCCTACCATATGAAAATTAAAGGTGAGGCGTTTGAGATATTCCAAAAATTTCTTGTTGTTATTTTATAAGGGGGACTAAAAATTTTCTCAAGTGTTTGAGTACAGAAAATGGTGGAGAGTATTTCTCCAGTTATTCAATAATTATTGTAATAGGTTTGGCATTGAACATGAGAAAATTTCTCTTGGTACAAATGGTACTGCAAAAAGGATGAGTCACACTATTATGGAGAAGATGAGGAGTATGTTGTCAAATTTCAGATGAGAAAATCATTTATGGGTAGAAGTAGTAATGAAAACTTGTTATCTCAACAATATCACCTTCTACAACCCTAGACAGTGGTATTCCTAGATAATTTTGGACCGATAAGAAGATAAATTATTCTCACCTTTAAACGATAATTTTGGACCAATAAGAAGGTAAAGGTGGCATGAATAGTTTAAAATCATACATAGAAGGTTTGAAGGATGAAATGAGAGCTAATATGGATGGTATAGAAAATGAAAGGAAACATGGAAGATTTGAAGAATGGTTTAAAATCATATTTGTCAAAGTTGCTACAAGAAATGTTTCCTAATGGTGAAAAGGTATTATATGGAACTCAAGATGGGAACAAAAGAAATGTTAATCATCATTTAATAGACTTTAACATTGTATTAAAGGACCACCATATTCCAAATATTGATATGAGGAAGTTTGATGACAAGGATCTAGTAACATGGATACTGCAAATGGAGCAATACTTTTATCTCCATAAGGTGAAACACACACAAAAGGTACGCATTGCCACTTTATATTTAGAACCCAATCAGTTTGTATGGTATTGATGGATTTTTTCTTGTAAATCACTTGTCACTTCGTCAATTTTTATGGAGGAAATAATAGCACATTATGAGGATACAAATAACAACACCTTCTTTAGCCAATTGATAAATCTCAAACAAAATGGATCAATGGAAGAGCACGTTGAGGACTTCCAAAAATTGAATATAAGGGTAAATGATATTATAGAAGAGAATATGATTGATGTCTTCAAAGGGAATTTAAAGGATAACATCCAACATGAGTTTCTACTTTGGGAACTTGATTCATTGGAGAAGGCATTCAATTTTTCCAGAAAAATTGAAAGAAAAATTATGGCAACAAGGAAGCCTACCACTCACAACTATAAATATGGAAGTGTCTTTGCTCCTAGCCTTCCACAACCTACCAGGTTGAAACCACAACAATTGGAATAAAAAAGAGTAAAAGGGATTTTCTACAATTGTGATAGAAAAAGCACTAAAGGTCATTAGCGTGTTGATAAGAAATTATTTTACATAGATTGTGAAGAGGAGGAAGAAAAGGAACAATAAATTTCAAAAGAAGAGGATATACACCAGGAGCCAACCCTAGAGAAAGAAGAAATGAATCCTACCCTATCTTGTAATGCATTGGGAGGAATTACCACTCAAACTCTCAAGATAGAAGGAAATATCAAGAAGAAAAAGGTAATAATGTTGATTGATTCAGGTAGTACCCATAATTTTATTCATTGTAAGGTAGCCAAGGAATTGAATTACGTCCTATACCTAGCACTAGAGTGTCAAGTGATGGTTGAAAATGGAGGAACTATAAATTTATCTAGAAAGTGCCATAATATCAAGCTAATCATGTGGGAATATGTATTGAATAGTTCAATGTTCTCCATTCCAACGGGTGGTGGTGATGTTATACTAGGATTCAAATGGTTACAATCTTTTGTTACGATAGCTTTTAATTTTCAAGAACTTTTGTTGAAATTTTTTTTGGAAGGAAAGGAAGTTGAATTAAGGGGTATTGCAAGGAAACCAAGAAATATAATTATCTCTAATGGCACGACAATATTCTAAATAAAGAACAACTTGGCATAATTGCACAATTATGATCTCTAGAGGTTTAAACATCGATATCATCTATTTCTCTAGATCTCCAAAAATGCTTGGAAAATCATTCCAAGGTATTTGAGACTTGCAAAGACCTCCCACCTATTCATGATATTGATCATGCTATTCATTTGATTCCAGGAAGTTTTCCTCCAAATATGAAGACTTATAGATATCCCTATGCCAAAAAGAGTGAAATTGAACGTATGGTTGTAGAAATGATAGACGTCGATATACTTCAACCTAGTCAAAGTTTGTTTCTGGCTATAGTAGTATTGGTGCATAAGAAGGATGGATGATGACACATGTGTCTAGATTATAGGGAGCTCAACAAGCTTACTATTAAAGATAAATTTCCCATTCTCTTCATTGATGAATTATTGGATGAATTACATGGAGCAATTTGCTTCACCAAGTTGGATCTTCATTCAAGATATCATCAAATTAGAATGAAGTCTGAATACATTCTCATAACAACATTTAAAACTCATGAGGGTCATTATGAATTTTTGGTCATTCATTTTGGCCTTACCAATGCACCTTCTACATTTCAAGGTTTCATGAATTCCATTTTGAAACCCTTATAAAATTTGTGTTAGTATTTTTTGATGATATACTAATCTACAACAAATATTAGAAGGATCATGTTCAACATGTTGACAGGGTACTCAAACTATTGGAGGAGAAATAATTATATGCAAAAACTTCCAAATGTTTCTTTGGAATACATAAGGTGGAATATTTAGGTCATATTTTATCTCGTGAGGGAGTTAAGGTAGACCCTAACAAAATTAAAGCCATTAAGGAATGGAAAATACCCACAACCATAAAGAAATTGCAATGATTTCTCAGGTTGACAGGGTAATATCACAAGTTTGTTAATAATTATGGGATAATAGCAGCACCTCTAACAACATTACTGACTAAAGATGCATTTTCTTGGTCTCTAGAAGTAACTAAGGCCTTTTAATATCTTAAAGAGGCAATGTTCCAACCACCGGTATTAGCTATGCTAGACTTCACAAAAGCATTTATTGTGGAATTTGATGCCTCTGGAAATGGAATTGGTGTTTTTTTAATGCAAGAAGGAAGACCCATTTCTTTTGAAAGTCGTCCAATCAAAGGAAATTATTTACACAAACCTATTTATGAGAAGGAAATGTTGGAAATACTACATTCACTAAAGAAATGGCGACCTTACCTAATGGGAAGACACTTCAAGGTAGAAAAAGATCACGATAATCCTAAATATGTTTTTGGAAAAAATATTATCTTCAGAAGAGAAACCAAAATGGGTCACAAAAATTTTGGGTTATGACTTTGAAATCATCTACAAAAAAAGGAAGCAAAATTCTGCTGCAGATGCATTCTCAAGAAAGGATGCGGATGTGGAAGCATTGCTTTGTGCCATTTCTATTATCCAACCATATTGGATAACTGAAGCAAGGGATGAATGGAATAATGATGAAGAAGTGTGGACACATTCATAAGTTGTAGCAAGATCCCATTATTGATACATTTAGATGTAAAAATGATTCATTATGGTACAAATACCGCTTATATATTTATAATAATTCACAACTCAAACAAAAGTTTCTTTTGTAATTGCACACCTCTACCTTAGGAGGGCACCCAGGATTTTTAAAAAATTACCACAAGGTTAAGAAGGATTTTTTTGGGATGGCCTTAAATTTGATATTCAAAAGTTTGTGGCATAATGTTTAGTTTGCCAAAAAAATAAAGTTGAGAAAATTGAGACCCCTGGTTTGTTACAGCCTTTATCAATTCCAAGTCAACGTTGGGAGGAATATTCAATGGATTTTATCATAGGTTTACCCATGTCAAAAGTAAAGAGTGTAATCATGGTGGTAGTTGATAGACTTACCAAGTATGCACACTTTTGTGCATTATCTCATCCATTTAAATCCAGTAAAGTTGTTATTGCATTTATGGAAACAATTCAAAATATACATGGAAACCAAAATATTATTGTAAGCGACATAAATACTATTTTCATTGGAAATTTTTGGACGAAATTATTTTCTTGTGTGGGTACTCAATTAACTCATAGCTCATCTTATCATCCTCAATCTTATGGGAAAACTAAGATAGTGAAAAAAGGTTTGGAAGGATATGTTTGTTTCTTTGTATCTAATAAGAAAAAATAATGGGTCAAGTGGTTACCTTTGGTTGAATAGTGGTATAACACTTCCTTCCATACTTTGGAAAAAATGACCGCATTTATGGCACTTTATCAATATCATCCATCATCCATCACATCGTATTTAAGATATAATTCTAAAGTTCAAGCAGTGGAAGATCACATTGATAATCAACAACAAGCTTTCCAAATATTAAAGGATAACCTCACTTTGGTGTAGAATCGAATGAAAAAACAGGCATATTAGCATCGCAGCGAAAGAAGTTTTGATGTAGATGGCTCAGTATTTTTACAGATACAACCATACAAAAAATGCCCCTCAAGCAAGCTAAGAAGGATAATTGTTTATCACCAAATTAATATGGTCCTTACAAGGTGCTACAAAATATTGGTACCCTGGCATACAAATTGGAGCTTCCTGCATCTTCTTGAGTGCACCCATTTTTCCATGTTTCATGATTAAAGAAGGTTATTGGTGGCAAGCTTCGAGTTCAAAAAAATTTTCCAGAACTTGACAAGGAAGGGAAAATCATATTGGAACCTGAAGTAGTCACAGAAACAAGAACTCGACAGCTACGAAATCGATCAATTTCAGAGTATATCATCAAGTGGAAGAACTCACTCTCTGTATATTCCACATGGTATGATGAGAATTTTATACAAAAGCATCCAGAACTACTCAAGTGTTGAGGACAACACTTTTTTGAAGGAAAGTAGCATGTTAGGTCCCTATAATATTAGTGTGTCCCCTTGTTCTTATTGTTAGTGTATCCCCCTTACTGCTATTTTTGTGCCCATGTAGTCCCCATGTTGTTATTATTTTTCCCCATAGAAGCCCATTATTGTTATTGTTGTGCCCTTACATTATTATAGTTATATATGCTCTAATTATATTGTGACGCCTTAGACTCCTATATATAGGAAAGAGGTTTTGTCATTTGAATCATCCAAGAATTGTTCATTTATGTAATGTAAAGGAGGTTTCCCCCTCGAAGAGGCTAATTTATAAGTCATTGATATATATTTTCTTCTATTTTGTGATTTGGTGCATAACATAGGATATGAAGATGGTGAGTTGGGTTACTAATCACAAAATTGTAAGAATAAGGGATGTAATATTTAGTGACTTTGAGATGTATAAAAGGTTTGTAGGTGATATGGAGGTCAATAAAATTGTTGAAAGGTTTAAAAAAAAATAATAAAATAGCCCACCATTGCAATAATATGGTCAACCAATTCAATAACAAGATGGATAACAATTTGGAAATGGTGGGAAACAACATGAAGAAAACATGTCTCGGCCATTACAAGATATTAAACCAAAAAACACACCACCATAATTGGTTCACAGGTCTACTATGCCTCATAAGCCCTTGCAAAGCTATCCACCCTCAAATTATATTTTTCTAACTTATGAAGGTGAACCTCATTGTTTTCAAGAAGCTTCAGTGAAGTGGAAATTAGAAAAAAGTGGACGAAAGAAATGGAGGAAGAAATGGGATTTATGTTGGAAACAAAACTTGGGAGTTGGTGAAGCTTCCAAAAGGAATAAATCCCCTACACAAAAAATGATTATACAAGATTAAACATGAGGGTGAATATATGAAGGAAATATATAAAGCAATGCTAGTGGTGAAAGGATTTTCCCAAAAAGAAAATGTAGACTTTACAAAAAAAATTCACGTGTTGTTAAAATGTCATCCATAAGGGTTATCTTTGTCTTGTTGCCGCTATAGACTTGGAATGTTAAAAAATAGCTATGAACACAACTTTCCTTCAAGGATAATTGAAAGAGTAAATTTATATTTAACTTCTAGAAGGATTGAAGGTAAAATGTAAAGAGAAATGTGTTTGCATGTTAAAGAATATCCTTTATGGGTTGAAACATGAACCTTGAAAATGATACATGAAATTTGATTCAATTACGTTGGAGAATGGCTTCAAAAGAATAAATGTTGATAATTGTGTCTACATTAAGAGGTATGGCCAAGAAAAGTATATTATACCACTGTTGTATTTGGATGATATGATGATTTTTGGACGTGATAATAACATGATCAATAGGTTGAAGAAGGATTTGGGAAATAAATTTTCAATGAAATATTTAGGTCCAACACAAAAAATATTGGTAATGAGGATTATACATGACTAAATAAAAAAAAAAAAAATTGTGGTTTTCACAAGGAAAATATATTTAGAAGGTGTTAAACAAGTTCGATATGACGAAAATAAAACTAGTTAGTTGACCCTAGCATCACACTTCAAACATAGTGTTGATTTATGCCCCTATGATGAAAACAAGGAAGAAATGAGTAAAATCCTTTATGCTTTAATAGTTTTTATTTTTGTTTATTCCATGGTATGTACCTATCCAAATATTGCACATTTAGTGGGAGTAGTGAGAAAGTGCCTTGCAAATCCAGACAAAATACATTGGCAAGTGGTAAAGTGGAGTTTGAGGTATATCAGGGGTACTAGTAATTATTTTTTATGTTTTGGTAATAATAATCTTGTTCTTGAAGGTTATGCAAACACAAATATGGCTGGAGATGTGGATACTATAAATTCCACCACTAGTTATTTATATAATTTTGTAGGTGCATCAGTGTCTTGGATGTCTAGACTATAGAAAGTAGTAGCACTCTCTATAATAGAGGTAGAATACATAACTGGCACAAAATATGACAATCATATGTTTTGGATGTAATGATTCTTAGGATGTTTGGGGATAAAACAAGAAAAATATGTGTTGCATTTTGGCAATCAGAGCGTTATTCATTTAGAAAAAAAACCATTATCATTCTAAGACAAATCACATTGAAGTTTGATATTATTGGATTCATTTGAAGTGTTATATGATTGACTACTATAGTTGGATAAAATAAACACTAAAGATAATACAATTGATATGTTAATAAATATTTTTCCAAGGGATACACAGGAGCTTTGTAGAACCTTCATTGGAGTTATGCAAATGTGATGAAAGGGATATTGAGAAAGTATTAGTAGTGAGGAGAGAGAAATAATGTCAATAATATTAACTACAGATTCTAATTGGTCCCAATTGGGAGATTGTTATGTGTGAGACCAAATAAAATTAAAATTCGTCCATGCCAATGGTATCGGTAACCCGTGGTATGTTGAAAAGTGTAGCTTGGGAGGTACTCCCTGTAATATTCCCAATTATCTATAAGCTAGTTGGGATATTAATTTTTGTTTTTGCTTCTTAATTCGCTGAAGAAGAGGGTATAAAGACCCATAAATCTCCTTAGTAGGAATAAAATAACTCCTAATGTGAAAGGATATCATTTTAGTAGGTTAATTGAGCACCCTTGTGTTTGAAAAGGGGCTGGAGCATGTATACTGGGTCAACTTTGACCAAATCAACAACGTTGTCATGGAGGAGTGGGCATTCATTGTGGGAAAACACAGTTTTGGAGGGAGACTCCATGCAAGGAAGTAGTGGATTTAATGAGTGGGGACAAGGGTGAGGAAGCTCACCATTTATATAAGGAAGGGGATGGCATCCATAGAAGATATGTCTTAGATTATTATTTTGATATGGTCTATATGACTATTTTCTCTCTTCAGCTGTTTAGCTAAGACTGCAGTGCTGTTTAGCACAGGGTGTTCCTGGGCGAGAATCCCACCTTCATCCTTGGGGGACTTCGAGTGCCTACTCAGGAGAAGTATATGCACTATATTTCCACATTCTGGCATCAATCCAAGCTCCATATTTGTTCTACAGTGCAATTTCTGTTGAGAGATGTGCTGAGTTGTAGGGTGTAGCAGTGGAGGGTTTATTTGGGTCACTTTAGTGCTTATTTTCAGTGGAGTAAGGTTTTCTTCCATTGGGAGGCCAAAAAGGAAGGCCCTAGAGCTTATTTGCAGCATTTGGAACCAGGCCACATTATCATTTTCCCCTATAGTGTAGTTTCAATCTTGGACTGCGTTATTTTGGGGAAGAGTTGCAGGGGTGGTTTCTGTACACCATTTGGGGAGAAGTTTTTCTTTTGAGGCATGTAATAGTCATTTATATTATTTTATATTCATATTCTTTAGCTGTGCACTTTATGACTGCACTGTAGCAGCTCTCGAACATTTTTTCTAGTAGCAACACCTCAGTTTTGAAGGAATTTATCTATTGGAGGCTTGTTGGTTCATGTAGTATGTTTTGTGCCTCATTGTATTACACTTATTTTTTGTCTTTATGATGGATAAAATAGGTCCATATTGGTATCCATTATTGATGTAATTTTTACACTGCTTTTTCAAGTATTTTTTTCAATATTGCTGCTTTTCCCATTTGGGAATATTACAGTGGTATCAGAGCATAATCTTGGCTCAGCCTGTGCATCTTAAGCCAATATGTCATTAGAAGAAGGAGATCCTCTCACATATAGAGAGAAGAGGTATCTCAGAAGAAACCGGAGGTATGATTATACAAATAATAAATAAGACATGGGTAAGACTCCCTTATCAGGAGAAGATGAGGAGAAGGAGTAACCCAAGCTTATTCTTCGAACTATGCAAGACATTGCAAGAGAAATAAAGGAGATGAGGATGGATAGTCAAAAATAATCCCCTAAAGGGTTTCTACATGGAGAAGGCTCTGACATTTCTCATCAATGGAGTGATCAACCAGTGAAGCGGCATGTTTCCCAATGCTCTACAATGCCTACATTCTTAACAGTGGGAAATGGAGGGTTTGAAGAACAAGAAAATCTTGAAGAATATTTTCTTGAGTATGAGTCTCAATCTTAGAGATTCAAGGACCATTTGAGCTTTCAAGAGTTCTGTCAGATCAAGGACAATAGGAGACCCCGACATCACAATAGAGGTGGAGGATTCATACAGAATCATGATCTACACCAGACTATGGGAAGAATTTTCTTACCCAACTTTGATGGGTCATCAAAATGCACTCCCAAATCATGGGTAGAGAAGCTAGACATCTACTTCCAACTGAACCAAGTATTGGAGATGGAGGCCATCAAAATAGCAGCGCTGCACCTTGAGGGTGAAGCACATGATTGGTGGTTTCATGGACTTTCTACATTGGGTCATGCCAATGTGACTGCATATTCAGAGTTCACAAGGAGGTTGGTGGAGAGGTTTGATCGAAGATACCGAGAGGCACCTTTCATGGGGCTATATAAGCTTAAACAATCAGGTAATCTAGAAACTTATATTTCTAAATTTATAAAACTTTTTGTTATGGTTCTTGATTTATTTGCAGCAAGGAGGGCCTATATGTTTATTGATGGGCTAGAAAAACCTATACATGGGTTGGTTAAATCTACCAAACCCACTACCCTTCAAGATGTCATTGAAATGGCTAGAGATCTACAAGATACCTTGACAAAATAAAAGGAATCATTTCAACAAAAGCCCACTTTTCCATCAAAGGGAAAATATGAGCAGGCTCCTTTTTCAAAGGAGAGCCAAAACAAAGTACTTCTTAGTGATGATGTCTGAAGAGATTTGAGGAGAAGGAATCTTTTCTTCACATGCCAAGAATCATGGGCACCTAGACATAGATGTGCAGTAAGAAAGACACACTATATAGAGGCATTTTCAGATGATGAGGAGGAAGGAGAAGAAGAAGCAGGAGTAGGTCGCAGCGTTGGGATAGCAGGGGAGGATCCACCACCACCAGGAGGTGGGAATGGAGCATTTGCTCCAATTGGAGGGGCCCTTGCATCATTTAGAGGAGTACCCAAGTGCTTGACCTTGAGGGTTTGGAGTACCATCTAGGATCAGAGGGTTTCAGTTTTGATTGACAGTGGGGATACCCACAACTTTATTGATGCCCAACTAGTGCAGAGGAGGGCAATACCCACTGATGATTTTGAGGGATTTTCAGTTTTGGTCCCAGGAGCTAGAACTGTGCAGTGTATGCATTATTTTACATATTTATCTGTCACCATGGGGAAATATACATTGAATAATCACTTCTTTATGGTTGAAATACCTAACACCAATGTGATATTGGGTGTGCAGTGGTTGATTACTTTGGGGGAGGTCACCACAGATTGGGAGACTTTACAGATGGAATGGGTGGACACAAATAGTGGCCAAAACTAGATGATTAGGGGCATGCACACATATCCCTCACAAACAACTTCCACACAAAAAATAGAGTTGGATTTGTGCAGTGGAAGCAAGGACCTAACAGTCCCATCATGTATGTAGTTGACTTTGGCCCATGGGACATTACTATTTAGTGGAAAAACACCTGGGAGGCCACCTGATCAGGAGTTGGTGAGAAATATCTCACAACATGTTGCACCACTCATAGATCCAGGAGGAGTGGGAACATTGGGAAGTCATGGTACAGCGCTGAGAGTCTTGGGTAGACTCAAGGAGGAGGGAGACATTCTCCCAACATCATCATTACCCACTCTCACCTCACTTCTTGCGCTAAGAGAGGAGCAACGGAGGGGCAATAATAGCATCCTGGTATGTAATTTTGGCATGGGAGATGTCAAAGAAGGGGGTAGCCACATGACATATGATTTATATGATAGATCATCAACGTTGTCACTATGGAGGAAAAATCCTTATTGGAAATCCCAGCTGTTGGTGGATTATTCCAAGGATCTTTTTACATGCATGATACTTGATGACAAGCTACTAGAGGAGGGATATTCAATATGAGATGGGGTCATCTACTATTAGAGTAGGATCTTATTATCTAGAGCATCCAAGCTCAAGGAGAAGTTACTACAAGCAGCACATGAGGATTTTCTCTTCAGCCACACTTATTCCATTAGAGCATACCATACCATCATGGAGGGATATACTTGGGAAGGCTTTGAAGAGGAGATATATCAGCATTTGAGTAGATGCATGGATCATGTGGAGATGGAGGAGAGACATAACTCTTTGATGGAGTCTACCACCTCTTTCCTCTTTTGGAATGAGAGGGAATCTATCTATGAGACACTCCATTGGTGTGAGCAAAGCATATGGTAAGGATCGTTTTTTAATGCATAATGATTTATTTGATGAATTTTTGCATTCCTTTACCATACATGTGCATGCCATTTCTCCAGGTGGGGGAATTCTTCCTTATAAACTTCATGGTAAACTTGGGTCCATAAACAATGTTGAGCATGGCCACTCCCTAGGAGGATATAGGGAGATGACATATCATTCAGGGTGTACTCCAAAGGCACCAAACATTACTCACCTTCTCAAATCATGTGAGAAAGGTTATGACAACAAGTAAGTGGTGGGGAAACCACTTACCATATCATTATCTAAGGCAATCAGGAGATATACTACACTGGTTCCACATGTGGTACTATTATCCTCCTCCATTATTGCATATGGAAACTTATATATCCTTGGTTTTGATCCCATACATTGATGATGCTATTATTCTTATTGTGGGGATGATTGGAGGAAGGATGGGAGGATTGAACATGCCCATTGGGAGAAACATTATCCATGTTTCTTATGCTTCATGTTCTAGGGAGAACATTGGGAAAACCATGATTGCTACATTAGATCTTTTGCTTCCTCATGAGGTAAACCATTTGCATCTCATGAGTACTTGGGAGGAGAATTTCATAGAGGGATTGATTGGGAGACACTTGGTATATGAGGAGAGCTTATCACATGGAGGTGTCACCAAAGAAAGAGGAGAAGAGTTGCAGAACCCACCTTTACAGTTGCTTGAGGACAAGCAACATTTGGGAGGGGAGGACTATAATATTCCCAATTAGCTATAAGCTATTTGGAATATTAATTTTTGTTTTTGCTTCTTAATCTGTTGAATAAGAGGGTATGGAGACCCATAAATCTCCTTAGTAGGAATAAAATTACTCCTGATGTGAAAGGAGATCATTTTAGTAGCTTAATTGAGCACCCTTGTGTGTGAAAAGGGGCTAGAACATGTAGAATGGGTCAACTTTGACCAAATCAACAACGTTGTCATGGAGGAGTGGGCATTCATTGTGGGATAGTGCAGTTTTGGAGGGAGACTCCATGCATGGAAGTAGTGGCTTTAATGAGTGGGGCCAAGGGTGAGGAAGCTCACCACTTATATAAATAAGGGGATGGTAGCCATAGAAGATATGTTTTATATTATTATTTTGATATGGTATATATGACTATTTTCTCTCTTCGGTTGTTTAGCTATGATTGCAGTGCTATTTAGCACAGGGTGTTCTCGAGCGGGAATCCTGCCTTCATCCTCGGGGGACTTTTAGTGCCTACTCAGGAGAAGTATATGCACTATATTTCCACATTCCAGCATCAGGCCAAGCTCCATATTTGTTCTACACCAGAATTTCTATTGAGAGATGTGCTGAGTTGTAGGGTGTAGCAGTGGATGGTTTATTTGGGTCACTTCAGTACTTATTTTCAGTGGAGGAAGGTTTCCTTCCATTGGGAGACCAACAAGGAAGGCCCTAGAGCTTATTTCAAGGATTTGGCACCAGACCACATTACCATTTGCCCCTACAATGCAGTTTTAGTCTTGGACTGCATTATTTTAGGGAAGAGTTGCAGGGGTGGTTCTAGTACACCATTTGGGGAGAAGGAATTCCAGTGAAGGGATCAACCTTTCATCTGGAGAGTCTATTGGAGGAGGCTTCATTATTTTCTATATCAGATTAGATGCATCTTTACAACTATTTAGATTTCGGTGAATCTTCAGCCCTAGGGGTTTGGTTCATTTCTTTTATATTGGTGTATTTCTGAAAACCCTCCTCAGTTCTTGTGGGAGGTTGTTATAGAGCCTTGATCTTCATGTACATTATCTTTTGCGGCATGTATCAGCCATTTATATTATTTTATATTCATATGCTATAGCTGTGCACTTTATGACTTTGTTGTAGTAGCTCTCCAGCATTTTGTCTAGTAGTAGCACCTTAGTTTTGAGGGAATTTATCTATTGGAGGGTTGTTGTTCATCTAGTATGTTTTGTGCCTCATTGCATTACAATTATTTGCTGTTGTTATGATGAATAAAAGGGCTCCATATTGGTCTCCATTATTGATGTAATGTTTACATTTTTTTTTTTCAAGTATTTTGTTCAATATTGTTGCTTTTCCCATTTGGGAATATTACACTCCCACAAGTATAGCGTAATTGACTTGTCAAAGAAAACCCACTTTTTGGGGAAACTACCCAAGAACGTGGTTTTGGATCCAAATTCATGGGATTTAGACCCAAAGAAATTATTCATTTATTCCAATTATTGTGGAGGAGACACTTTAATGGATCAAAGGGCTCCAATGTAAATAATTAGAGAGATATAAATTAAAGATACCATGAGAGGTCATTCATACACTTGCAAGTCTCATTAAGTGAGAAATATTAGCCATCTAAGGAAGCCACAACACCTCCAAGTGAATATAAAGGAAAAAATATAGTGGAGGAACAAGGACTCAACAAAAAGTTTGAAGGTTGGTTATTTAGTGATTTGAAGGGCTAAATTCATTGTGAGCAGCTGGGTATGCAAAGAAGTTAAAGGAGTTGTTTCTTTGTGGTCTTTGGAGGTAAAGGAAAACTAGATACATCAAGGAAAAGAGGGAAGAAATGGTTTGAAATAAATAATTTCTACAACAAGTAAGTCAATTAATTGGTTTTTGCTGGTTTTGGTAGATTGAAGGGCAAATGGCGCTTACCTCAAGCCATAGTGTATACTAT
Organism: Pinus albicaulis; assembly: GCA_034641835.2. Classification (NCBI taxonomy): domain Eukaryota; kingdom Viridiplantae; phylum Streptophyta; class Pinopsida; order Pinales; family Pinaceae; genus Pinus; species Pinus albicaulis. Next base: position 1,040,123,024 of record CM076575.1, read on the forward strand.
TGTATAATGTAGTGTTGTATAAGGGTTTGTAAAAAGGCCATGATCCATGGTATGGGGTCCCAATTAATTTCTGGTTGATGGACTAATAAGAAGTGTTGTGGGCCGCATATATATCTATGTATTTTATTGATCCACTTTTTCTATATTTCGATTAAAATTTGTTCATGGTGTTAGCACAGTTTTATGTTAAGTCATGAGTGTGTTTTTTTTTTTTTTTTTTTAGGATACAAATTTGTAAATTTCAAAAAAATTTAGAACACTATGGAAAGTTTCGGTAGTGTATGTTTTAGTCCTTTTGGAAAATCTATTTTAATTATGTTTTATGTATGTTTTTCATTTACTCGATGCTACCAGAAATTATGGTAACCTCCCTTGTTTTTAAAAAAAATAAAAAAGCGCATCTTCTTTTTTGTTAGCCACGTGTTTTCGATATTAACCAAAGTTTAAACCTTTTTATCATAAGCTATGTCACGTGATAGGAAAGGTCTACATTGAGTGATGTCGAGTTAAGTTGTGGTCATACGTAAAGTGTTAGGTGTCAATCCGCAGTTAAGAAAGACCAATCGTTGTTTGTCCTCTGTCAGCCTGAGTCGTTATATCCACATGTCAAGGTACGTATCTAGTGTCAAGTTAGATTGCGAATATGCAATTTAATGTGGTGACCGTTTGGTTTGATCACACATGAATGCTGCTGAAATTTTAGGCCTATCATAAGAATATGATGGAGGTGATTGCTAGCTCCAGCTTCGTTTAGCTTCAACCACCTGTAACAGATAATCTGAATCAAAGTAGTCAACTGAAGTTAATTATGACTATCACAAGGTGTGTTATATGGTACAAGGTATTTCCCATTATGAAAAATCTCATGCATGGAAAGGTGAACCAACATATCATTTTAAATCACCAAAAGAAATGAAAAACCATTAGTTTTCGAGTTTAGCTGTTGGTGAATGAGCAGTTCCAGTGAGAAGCTTGAAGAGGGTGAGCCAGATTTTAGATAGTTTGTATTGAAGACATAACAAGACCTGTTAAGTAAGCTCTCCCAATCTTGACACCTATCAGATTATAATAGACAACCTTATTTATTGCTAAATATGACTAAGAAAGGAGGAAAAATAAAATGCATTGAACCTTAAGAAGATGATTTAGTTGATTCCAATCCGAATGTGAGAAGGTTATTTGTAAAGGTAGGGTGGTATCCATTTTGTTAAACATTAGGAAGCTCTCATCTAGGAGTAGCTAAGAAATTTTCTCTCTTAGTTGATGGCAAAGAAGCAAATGTCTATGGCCTCATATTCCAGGTATCAGCAGAGTCCATTGCTGAATATTTCCACTTTCCATAGGAAGGAGAAAAATGGCTCAAAAGGCAAGTCATCACTGGAGGATACATCAACAGCTTCATCAAGGATAAATACAGATACCCTAAATGGGCTAAGGGGATTCTTAGCAGTTATCTAAAGAATGAATGGGCTGAAACTGTCAAACTCATTAAGATATACCTTACTTGTGAGAGGAGGTATACTGTAATTTTTCTTTATCACATGAGGTTTTTGTTTCACATTGCAGATATAAAGACCCTCAACCTACCTTTATTTCTATTGAATAAATTGACCAATATTCCAGTTAGGATACAAAACCATGCATCAACATCAAAATATAGAATTTATCATTGGGCTCTTATCAAGGTGTTGGTGGTTGAAGAACTGATGAAAAGAAACTAGTCATGGGAACACTTTATGTTTTACAGGGCAGGCAAACTTGCACCTACACAAGACATTCCTGCTCAACCATCTCTAGCTTCACAGCAACATTCTCAACTTGCCAAGTAGAAGGGAAAAATTCAGAAACCAACTACTTCATCAGTTCATAAAAGGACTAAAAGGAAAGCTAAGAATCAGAACATCTACAAGAAGGGTAAGGGAAGAAAGGAAAAGGCTCCCTCGAACAAAGTTGAGGAGAAGTTGGATAAAGGAGAAGGTTAATCAACCAACAAGCCCAAATTAATGAATATTGTGCCTCATATTTATCCTTTTTCCAAGGTTTATGCCAGAGCATGAAAAGGAAATTCTACAGTTGTAGAAAAATAAAAATAATGGGTGCTACCAGAAGTTTCAGAAGAAAACATTCAGCAAAAGGTTCAGAAGGACTATCAGCCCACGAATTCAGATGAGGAGCTCCTGAAGGATGTAGGATATGATATTAGCAGTAAGAGAAGACAAAGAGATGAAAAACAAGTTGCTGGTAGTAGGAAAAGACATACAAGAGAACAACAAATTTAGGCTGAAATCTAAAGCCCTGCATAATCCAAGTTTTTTGAGAGGAGTCATAGATGTGGAGAGGCAATTTGAAGGGTTAAATACTGTAACTCATTCAATTGAAGAGTCTAGTGGGTCCAAGAAAAAAGATAAGGGTAAAACCCCTTCAGAATAATAAATAAGATCCTCTAAAAGAAGAAAAATACAGAAGAGTTCAGAAGAGAAAAAGACCATTGAAAAAGAGATAGCCACCAGAACCACAACGTCAAAATCAACAGTTGACATACAAACAGATTTGGACAATCTTGCATAAGTTGCAGCTCATATGGAGGAGAGGTAAAAGGATATCCCAGTGAAATACCTTTTGGCCTACTAATTATATTTTTGAATAGCTCAATTTTCAGAATGTTTAAGTCTGCATAGAGTTTTTCAAGTATTTTTCTATGCATTTTTGAAAAGGAAATAGAGTGCTACCAGAAATTCCAGTCGCATTACAGTTTTTGCGCAGTTATAGGTTTTTACTAGAAGTTCCAGTAGCATATGTTTTAAATGATTTTTGACAATTGTCAGTGGAATTTCCGAGTCAGTCCAAGGATGAAAATGACTCATAACGATATGGACATGTCAAGTGATGATTGATAAGTGGTTTTGAGGTTGTTAAAAGTAACATTTAATGAAGACACATGGGTTTTAAAGAACCAAGGTGATGGAGAGACAAATCAATGAAAAGGAGGGAGGTTGCCAGCACACTCAGCAACACAGTTCAAATTGTCTTCTTTCTTCTTATATACGTCTGTCCTGTAAGTTATCTTTCGATAATATATATCTTTAATCTCCATTAAATCTAATGTAATGTGAGGAAGAGTGGATCCTTATTTTTAGGATAGATGGAGTCGATGCATCTCTCTATAAATATCATTTTTAAATTCCATTTCAGGGTTAGATTTTGGTTGACCTAAAGAATTTTTCATAATAAAGAAAATTTCTATTTTCACTTCATGCTGGAGGATTTTGTGTTTCAAGGACTATCTAATGTATGGTGTGTTTCTCTTATTATTTCTTTCATCTAATTTATGAGTTGCAACAACTATCAAAGTTTGAGTAAGAGAACTGTTAGAGGATATAATAGTTAATTATCTACTGTTTAGTTTTCTGCAAATCATCTATATGTTGTGTAAAGCATGTTAGTGAAGGTTTCATGAAGGATTTATGAAATTCTTTATGCATGTATTCTTCTTCTAAATGTTGTTTCCTTTACATAAAACATAGTTTATGTAAAAGGCCACTCTTTTAGATGTGTGAAAAATTTAGGATATGCATATTTATTAGATTGAGTACCAGCTATCTGTCACCTTTCATTTGTTACAATATTCTCCCATATACTACCAATCTATCCATAAAATTTATACTTGCCACAACTTGTCAATTGCATGAAAGTCTAAAAGAGTGAAAATCATTTCAAACTCTTTAAGAAGCCATGCCACCACTCAAAACCTTTTACTTTGAAATGAAATATGATGTCCAAGGCTTACTCCTTTGCATTCAAGGAGTGACTCCTAGCACTAACATCTTTGGCGTCGTTGCCGGGGAGGTGAATTGAAGTTTATCCCTAGGTGAATGAAAAAGTTATAAGTCTGGTTCTGAGGTGTATAGTTCTAGCTATATTTTTAGACTACTTTACACTTGGTGACTCCATTGTTGAAGTTTTGGCTCCAAGAAGGGCTAGAACCAGGGTTCTGGTTCTGAGGTGTATAGTTCTAGCTGTATTTTTAGACTACTTTACACTTGGTGACTCTATTGTTGAAGTTTTGGCTCCAAGAAGGGCTAGAACTAGGGCTAACCCATATTCCCCTTTGATAATCCCAGTCCTTGATCTTGAGAAGATAATCAAGAAAAATAGTAAATGAAAGTTTGTTGCCTCTGTTACTGTTTTCTCAAAGGTTGTCCCTAAAGAAATGTTGCAAACTCCATCCCCTGATTTTGCAGAAAATTTTGTACCTCCTTGTTTTCCAGCCAATAGATAGTATCTACATCAAACATTGGTGTTTCATTATCTATTGTTCAAAATCCACCAATTTTTGTTCCCCAAATCCCAACAACTCATACCATGGCAGGTCAAAAACCACACCCTAACTGAATGGATGCAATTGTTGCTGCCAGGTATGCCCCTTTAGTTTTACCTCAACCTATGAATGCATTACCTGTAGGATATTATCTCAAGTATATGCCTAAATTTAGTGGTGAGGGAAAGGTAACATTTGAAGAATGCCTTGCTGATTTTTATGCCTATGCTGACAATCTGAATATTGAGCATGAAGATATTTGGATCAGAGTTTTTTTTCATAGCCTTGAGCGTGATGTTAGGAAATGGTTCAGATCTTTGACAACTGGTAGCATCACTGGAATTGAAACCCTATATGATAAATTTTTAAGGAAATGGGGTGATACTTTTTTTTTCTGTATTATATCACTAAATTTGGTTCAATCAAAAGAAAAGGAGGAGAATCAATTTCTGATTTTTCTAAGAGATTCAATAAGATGTATAGAAAAATACCTATTGAAATCAAGCCTATTGAAGCTTCAACCAAAATCACTTATGTTGGTGCCTTTGATCCCTATTTTTGTTTATTATTGAGAGAAAGAAGATCTACAACACTTAAAAAAATTAAGGGACATGCACTGGAGGTAGAATCTAATGTATTAGTAGCTGATAGGCTCACAGGAGGGATTGATAGAGAAAAAAAGGAAGAAAAAAGTTGAAGTTTCATCTTTAGGAACTTTTGACATAGATCCTAAGTTAGATGAGATGACCAAGATGGTGAATTAATTGACCATTGAGATGTCCAAGCTCAAGATGGAAGCAAGACCAACTAATACTAGAAATGTTTCATTTGATCAACCTAACAGGTAGTAGTTAGAAGACCTAATGCTCCTAAAATTTTGCAGTGAGGAAGAAGAGATGTTGATGATAAAAAGGTGCAGCCCCCTTTGCAGAATGCTATATTTGAAGATGATGAGGAAGTTGAAGGGTTGGAGAAAGGTGTTGATATCAATTTCCTAATAGATAAAGAAGGGTTGATTCATCTAACACAAGCAGAGTATGAAGATTTCATGTCATATACTCAAAATAATGAAGTGAGTTCTGATCATTCCATGATTGTAGTCGATCATCAAATTAGATACAATCTCATATCAAAGAATATTGATGATAACTCCAAGCCAGTTGCATAACCAAAGAAGAATAAGGATATAGTTAAAATTTCAGCAGAAAAGGAAGTGGTTGAACCAAGCAGACCAGAAGTTCCAATAGCAGCTAACCCTCCTTCACTTGAGGTAAAAATTTCTCACAAGTTACCCCCTATTTTAAATTTTGAAAATGAGATACAAAAGATTAAGATTCTTGTTCCTCTTGTAGAACTCATGAAAAATGGTGATTTCAAAAATACGTTTATGAAAGCTCTTGAGCCTCCACCTATCGAAGTAGCATATGATTGTTTTAACCTTCAAGATGACAAGCCCAATGTTATTTTAGGTCCATGGGTAGAAGAGGTAGATGACTTTACCCCTCCTTTCTATCTATCTAGGAATATTCATGATAAGTTCCTGCATAATTTCCTAATGGACTCTGGAGCCTCACATAATTTAATGCTCAATGTATTCATGGATGAGATGGGCCTTGAAGTAACTAGAGAATACCAATATCTCTACTCTTTTGATTCCCAGAAATTCCAATTGCTTGGTGTCATCGAAGGCCTTGTAGTAAGACTCTTTTAGTTACCCATGAGAGGGATGGTAATGGATATTGTTGTGGCTGATATTCCTCCTAGATTTGGTATGTTACTTTCTAGATCATGGATTAGAAGGTTGGGAGGAACTTTGCAAATGGATTTCACTTATGCCACTATCCCTATTTTTGGAGGAAAACAAATAAGACTTTATAGAGAATCTCAGCTAGCATATATCATTAGTGACAACAAAGACCCCGCTAATCATCCAATTTCTGCTAGAACAACTGATGTGGGTTCAAGCATTTTACATATCGATAATTCTTCCTACCTACAGAAAGTCTTTAGATTTTGAAGTCTACTGAAAATCAAATTATTTATGATGGTTCTTAGGTGTGGAAAATTTATTTTGATGGCTCATGGTCTAGAGAAGGAGTTGGTGCAGGAATAGTTCTCATTTCCCCTTTGAAAGAGAGCTCTAATTTTTCTTTCAAATTTTAATTTGAAGAAACTAACAATGTGGTTGAATATGAAGCTCTTTTAATTGGTTTAAAAACAACAAAAGACATGAATATTTCAGAAATTTCCATTTTTTGAGATGTTGAACCTATTATTTAGCAAATCAGAAATGTTTATCAAACTAAGCATCCTGGACTCAGAGATTACCGGAATGCAATATGGAGTATTATAGAAGACTCATTCATGGCCTTTAACATTTCTTTTGTTCCAAGAGAAAGAAATATTTTTTTTGACTCACTTTCTATTTCAGCAAGCTGATTCATGATTCCAATACCTAAAAAACTGAAATATGAAGTGGAAGTTAGGTTTAGACCTAGCATTCCTGATAATATCAAATATTGGAAATTTTTTGAGGATGAACAGGAGATTATAAGAGTCATTGAAGCTATTGAAGGATTTTTTGTTGTAAACATTGATCAGGATGAAGATCTCATGAAATATAATGTTGATTATCAAGATACCAACAATCTGAAAAACAGATTGCTGATTAGCCTATCATACAACTGCCTACCAACCATATTCCCAGGGGGTTAATCCCACTTGAGAATATTTTTTATCACAATGATGTTTTAGTTAAACCACAGTTAGCTAAAACATATGCAGAATTGGAAGATTTCAATTTGGGTATAGAACTAGAGCCAAGGTATGTTAAGTTGTCAAAAGCTTTATGAGAAGAAAGAAAGATAGAATACAACAAGTTGTTTTTTGAATTTGTTGATGTTTTTTCCTAGAAATATGAGGATATTAAGACATATGAAATAGCTATCATTGAGCATAGAATACCATTGAAAAATGGTACTAAGCCATTCCGATAGAAATTAAGACAAATTAATACACTATTATTACTAGTGACGGAGAAGGAAGTGGAGAAAATTTTGGATGCTAAAATTATCAGTCCATTGAGATACACATATTGGGTTTCTAATTTAGTTCCAGTAAGAAATAAGAGTGGTGAAGTCATATTATGTGTACATTTCAGGAATCTTAGCAAATTCTCCAAGAAAGATAATTATCTATTGTCAAAGTTGGAGCATATTCTTCAAAACGTAACCAGGTCAGACAAAATTTCCATGTTGGATGAGTTCTCTAGGTACAACCAAGTATCTATTTGGTTGGAAGATCAAGAGAAGAAAACATTAACTACTCCTTGGGGAACATTCATGTATGAAAATATTCCATTTGGGACTATGAATTCCAGAGCTACTTTCTAGCGTGCTATGGAATTTGCATTCATTAGAGAAAAAGACAAATTCTTGGACATCTATTTGGATGATATTATTTTTTTTTCAGCTTCAGTTCAAGAGCATATTCAACACTTGAGACAAGTATTTTTTAAATGTAGAAAATATGGTATATCATTGAATCCAAAGAATTCTCGTTTCACTCTTAAATAAGGTAAGATGTTGGTTCACATAGTTTCTAAATATGGAGTGAGAATTGATCCCAAAGGAGTGATTGCAATTCAGGACTTAACACTTTCAAGATCCAAGAAAGAGATTCAATCTTTCCTTGGTAAGATCAATTTTTTAAGAAGATTCATTCCCAATTTTTCTGAAGTGGTGAAGCATATTACTTGCATGTTAAAGAAGGACAAGGAAGTCAAGTGGAAATTTGAATCTAGAAATTCATTTAAGCTGATAAAAAAAGCTATCATTGAAGCACCTCAATTGGTAAGCCCCGAATACTCAAAGCCTTTCTTAATCTGCTCATTTTCCTCTCAAGATACTATTGTTGTTGTTTTATTACAAAAATATGCAAAGGATAAGGAAGCCCCCATAGCATTTTTTCAGCAGAGCTCTTAGAGACGTTGAATTGAAGTATGAAATGTTGGGAAAGCACGCCTATGCATAAGTTAAAGCTCGGAAGGCTTTTAGAGTTTATATTTTGCATACTCAAATTATTGCCTATGTACCTTCATCTGTTGTTAGATAAATATTAGTTCAGCCTGATATTGATGGAAAAAGAAGTAACTAGATGACTAAATTTCTTGAATTTTATTTAGAGATAAAGCCTACCATGCTAATCAAAGGTCAAGGATTAGCCATACTACTGGCTGAAGAAAATTGTATGGTTTTGGGCTTGAATTTCATGGATGACAATCTAGAAGGGAAAATTTCAGAACCTATTGACAACATGGAAGTAGATGTAAAGCTTTTTGAGTGCAGATGGTATAAGGATATCATTTAAACATTTTAAAGCTCCTTCAAATTTTGATAAAAGCAGAGCGAGACCTTTGAAACTGAAAAACATTAAATTTTGCATCAAGGATAATTGTTTATATTAGAAATATCCAAAAAAAAAAAAATTGAGGTGCATTGACCCAAATGTGTCTAAGAAAGTTATGTTTGATATGCATAGTAGTGTGTGTGGAATTCATCATTATTGGATAACTACTGCAGAGAAAATACTGAGAGTTGGCTATTTTAGGCCTCACTTATTTTTTATGTATGTGCTGAGGTGAGAGCATGTGAAAAATGTTAGAAGTTCACTGGTAAAAAACATTTGAAATCTTTGCCTCTCAAGCCCATAGCTGTTTCTACACCTTTCTAGCAATGGGGATTGGATTTCATTGGCAAAATCCACCCACCTTCAAGTGGACAACATCGTTGGATTCTTGTTGCGAGTGATTACTTCACTAAATGGATTGAATCAATACCTACATAAAATGCTACTCATAAAGTCATCATTAACTTTTTGGAGGGAATCATAACCAGATTTGGATGTCCATCAAGGCTAGTAGCAGATAATGCAGCTGATTTTAAAGCTACAACATTGGTAAATTTATGTGAAGATTATGGTATTCAACTTACCCACTCTACAAATTACTATCCATAAGGGAATGGTTTAGCTGAATCATCTAAAAAAATCTTGGTAAGAATCATGACCAAGCTATTGGAGCAAAACAAGAAAGCCTGGGACTCTAAACTGAAATTTTCTTTATGGGATGATAGGGTGACAATAAAAAAATCTATTAATACATCACGCTTTCAAATGGTTTATGGAACTGAGGTTGTTTTTTGAGTCCAATTAGCCATTCCTGTAGCTAAATTTCTGCAAGATCATGAAGCTGAGCCAAATGAAATGACCAGAAGAATTTATCAGATCATAGAAGTACAACAAAAGTGAGAACATCAATATAATTTGGTAAGAAAATATTAGCAAGTTGTAAAGCAATTTTTTGATAAACAGACTAAAAAATAAGTTTTTCATATTGGAGATTTGGTGTTGAAATGGGATGCATAGCATCAAGACTCGGGTAAGCACTCCAAATTTGACATTTTATGGCTTGGTCCTTTTAGAATCTCCAATATTTTGCAGAACAATACTTTTTAGTTGCAACATATTTATGGAACAAAACTGCTTGGAGGCCCACTTAATGAGCGCTTCCTCAAAAAAATATTTTGCTAAGGCTGTTGGTGGCCTAAATTAATTTTAAATACCGGTGTGTTTCATAATAAGACTTGTTGGATCAGGGTCCCCTAAGTCCAAGCTTTGAATACATTTTTGATATATTTTTGTAAAATATTTTGTAATTTTAGGCATGCGCAGCACAAGTCAAGGGGATTTGGGGTGGGTCAAAGCCCCTCATGAGTTGTAATGGGTAAAAGGGTAGAACTAGGGGCCATAAACCATGTTTTGCGGACCTTAGAAGAGCTCAGACTACAATTATAAATAGGAGTCTAGATCGAGTCGGATAAGTCAGTTTTTGATAAGAAGTGAATGATTAATGATAGATCTAGCTGAGTTTTGATATTTTGTGCGAATTGTGTGGGTAGAAGGCTCCTGCTAGCTGTGTGCATGGAGACCTTAATTCCAGCTACGTGCGGACCCCACTAGTTGTGTGCACAGGTGAATTGAAGGATTTTGTAAGGAATGTCTGAACTGTTTATGAATAAAAATGTCATTGTTGATATTTGAGTCTGAAATGCATTTGTTATTTACGTTATGATCGTTTATGCACATTATTTCTGATTCTTGTGTTATCTGTGATTAGATCACTTGCACAAATGTTTCTGGCTTTAGATGAATTTTTATTGAATGGATCTAGATTTATTGGGTTCTAATACTATCTATTAAGATTTATTACATGGATTATGGACTCGGTTTAACCTGTGCGCAAGATATTCTGCATAATTGACCTAAATATGTTTGTTAAGGGTTTCCTAGTTAGGGCTTCTATTGCGGAGGTCTGTTCATGATTGTTTCATATCTAAAGGCACCCACATCATAGAATTCTCTCTCAGGTTGTGGAAACCTAGTTACAACACCCCCCATACTGTTTCGAGTGAGAATTTGACTTGCGCAAGCAGGTCACTCCAGTAGTAAGAGGGTTTTATTGGTTAACCTCAAATCCAAACATGGTTCAGGACCCCTCAAGCCAACAAATGGTTTTGTTGCTAGGGATGGGATCATTTTGAGAGAGGTTGGGTGATGTGGAAAGGTTAGTGGCAGCCATTAAAGCTGAAAATAGAGGTCTGGTTCAAAAATTAGATTCAGGAATTTTCCCTAAAAGAAAACAAAAGTAAGAAGTTGTCTATTGAAGAGTGGAAGAAAAAGTATATTTTCACAGAGGTGCACAAGATCTTCTTCCTAACCTTTGCACATGAATTGAAGGAGTGGTTGTCAAGATTTGTAGAATTCCAAACTTGTTGGAAGGATGATAAGGTCATGTAGTGGACCCCTGAATTGATCCAACAATTGGAAAAAACTTATAATTCCATCACCTAGACTGTAGATCACTGGGATGATAGTATCTTGGGTGGATTTTTGACAGAATTTGTAGTAGATTATTTTGTGTCATATTCTGAAGCTGAAAGGAGATTTTTCAAGGGATTGAGAGGTAAATTCTTATGAACTTTGCCTCTACTGATTAAGATGTTATTGTGTGAAAAGGGTATTTTGTGTAGCCACACCGAGTGAATGACCACTGATAATATCGAGAGCACTACGTGAAAAGGAAAATATTATCGGGTTAATCAGAGAGGGGACAGATCTGTATACAACCCTCTGAGAAACTCACCTGATCTAGAAGGATTCGAGGCTATGCACGCTGAAGGTAGCCCTCCTACTACGCCATCGTCAAACTCACATAGGGGTAATACATCTCCTACCCTGCCACCACCCGCTATTGTGGAATATATGGCCGCAAATATGAAGCTACCCACCTTTAGAAGTGCAGGGGATGAGGATATGGATCGATTTTAGTTTGTGGCTAATGCGGTGTGGATTTCGCAAAATGTTAATATTGATGTTGTAAAAAGAGCACATTTGGCTATGGCATTTGAATGTCGTGCTTTAGATTGGTTCACAGCATACCTTTCTCAAAATATAGATCCCACTATTAAGTAGATTAAGGATGCCCTGAAGTAGCAGTGCCGGAAGCCAAAGTCCTATTCACAGTGCGTAATAGAAATTAAAGATTTTAAGCAAGGGCTGAAGGAATCAGTTTGGGATGCTGACCAATGGATGAAGCAAACCATTAATGATGGAGGCTTTTTTTACGATGATAAGTAGCATAAGGAATGGTTCCTTTCCATGCTCTTGCCACATCTGCATGGGCCTATGGTTCAACAAAAGATTGATTCTCAGGGCAAAGCCCTAGAAATTTCTATGAAATTAGAATTTGTGCCTAGAGAAGATGCTCAATTCGGAGTGCTAAAAATTCAAATCCAACTAGAATTTATGCACTTAGAGAGTCAAAATTTATGAAAATATCGGGGTAAGGAAGTGGGTGCAAATATCTGGTGCATACGCTGCAAGGGTGCTATCCACACCAAAGATCTGTGCCCTCTATTTTCAGATTACCTACAGGTTGGGGGACCAAACCCACTGTGCCCTAGGGATATTGATGGGCCTAGTACCCCCACGCTATGGTGTGTTGATTTCAGGGTGGCTGGACGACATCATACAGACCATTTCCTGCGGTTAAGAGCCTATGTGCTAGAACAGAAGCAATAGTGGTGCACATTTTTCTCTTCAGTTGGTCTTGATGAGCACCACAGTCGGACGTTTGACCTAATGATAGACAACATGTACCTTTACAGGGTTCAGGGGGATCCTTTTTCACAAGCATATCCCTCTCTCTATGAGGAGGATCCCCAGCAAGAGGAAGGGGAGGGGGTAGAGGTGGAGGCACAGGTCGGGGAAGAGGGCAATTAATTTTCTATAACTGTGGAGATGCAGGACAGTATGCGCGTGATTTCCCGAACCCTGTGCAACAATCCTACAGGTACTATAGAAAATTTTATCATGTAATTGAATATTTTCCTGTGTTAATGGCTAAAATGCGGGAAAAGCAGCAGACGCCTATGCAAAACATACAAATGGTTAAAGCTAAACCGCACGATAATGGTCCAAGTGTAAATTTAATTACACACAGTGATTTTTCCACCAGAGGAAATGAGGAGAGGCTAATGCAGAGTCACTGATTAGAAAGGCATATGAGAATAATGAAGGACTCAACTTGAAGAGAGGAAAAGAGAATTTCATTGAAGTCAGGAAGGATTTTGCTGCTGCAAGAACATTCACATCAAAGTCTATCATGAAACCAAAGGTTGATGATGAAGTCAAACCATTCCTACAAGCCTACATTAAGCTACTACATAATTAGAAGGAAGTATATAATCTCCAGGCCCTGATAGAAAGCTCCGCGGAAAAAGGAGGACTCGAACGAAGAATGAGGCCATGAACAAGATTTATAAGCACAAGAAGAGAACTAGTCGAGAGATGCACTTGACCATGCATATTGGAAAGTATGAGATGGATCAAGTCATCTTGGATCTAGGTTCTGACGCAAATGTATTACGAAAGAAGACCTAGTAGAATATGGGATAACCAAATTTGGAATGGTCCACCATTCAATTATGCATGACTAATCAACAAAAAATAATTCACTTGGAAGACTTCCACAAGTTGTGGTAGACATTGCTGGAGTGAAGGTATGTGCGGATTTAAAGGTAATACAAATTATGGATGATGAAAAACCCTATCCTACGCTGTTAGGATTGGATTCGGCCATTGATATGGGAGGCATAATCAACCTGAAGCGGAGAAGCATGATCTTTGAGAATGATGGTACGTGGGTGATAGTACCACTGGATCCAGTAGAAGGGGAATGATATACCGAGCTAGTACATGAAGAATATGATTTCGACCATATTTACAAGATGACTGCGTAGGATTAATATTGGATCGACCCTACAACTAATGGGATGTTGAACTAGGAGAAGGATAGTTCGTGTTTTTGAGACTCGGATGGCAAGATGGAGAACTGGCAGAATCGGTTGCACGATGTGTCTGCACTGCGCTGCCTCAAGATCACGAAGAAATTTCGATGCATTTCCTCAGAGCTAAGAGAACTACCCTATTTTGATGGTTATGGTAGTGTCAAAGTACTTTTGGAAGCATTGGAAAAGGCTGTCCTAGAGGAAAAAAAAATTTGGGTGCTTTATTTGGCTATGCATGCAACTCTATTGCGTTGGTGGGAGACGTACAAGGGAGCTTTCCAGGACTGGGAGGAATGTAGAAAAATGATGACATTGCGCTTTGAACCTATAGCTACCCCACCAACTGAGCTTTTCTATGGTCAGGGACATCTGTGCAAGAACCTAGCCATGTGGATGGAGGTATGGGATGAAAAGACCTAGAATGAGTGCATTCATAGGTTTATTCATTCGTAGGGGCTGGTATCCACCACATGGTATCTAGAAGTTGAGCTACACCGAGGCACTCGCCACTGGAATATGATGACTGAGGATTTATTGGCAACCTTTGCCTTGGTTGGGGGCTCAAAGAAATTGGATGAAGCCCTGCAGGACATAGATGCCCTTATCTTTGATGAATCTCGACCCTGAAAGGAATGTGATGCACTGGCCTAGGATGCACAGATGCAAGACATTGTCAACTGGAGGAACTTGTCAATAGAGGATAATGAAGATGACCCAAGAAATTTTAACATCCTTGAATCTGAAGGAGAGGCCACAGTCGTTGGGCCCTCATTAAGGATGGTGGATATAACTAAACCTCTGAAATTGAAGGAAGTCAATATTGGGACAGAAGAGCAGCCCAAGTTGGCAAAAATTGGGGATTACTGGGATGATGATAGAGTAGGGAAGATTGCGGAGCTACAGACAGAGTATCAGGATCTATTTCCTACAAAGTTATCTGAACTCAAGGGAATTGTAGGAGACCTAGGTGTTATGAAGATCACGTTGAAACCATATTCGTGCCCTATCAGCTTGGTTACCATGCTCAAGGCCTCCAAATCCGAAATACAGATGGTGAAGGCAAAATTTGAACAAAAAATTACTACATTGTAGGCTAAGATGCATCATAAGATTCCCCTAGAGGTGTGTGCACATCAGTCCCCCTTAGTCAAAGAAGCATCTAGGAGAATTTCCTCTATCATTGAAAAAGGCTCAGAGCTACTAGAGACCGTCATGGGACTGTGGACCTCTACGCAAACAGATCCACTTTTCAAAAATATTACTCAGGAGCTGCGCACAAAAGAGTAGGAGTTCAAAAATCTGTAGGAGGTCTTACTCACGTTCATTCCTACCCAGCACATGGACAGCCTTCAAACCATTCAGGTGCTATGAGATGAAGTCGAGGAGCTCCACCAGAAGAAGTATATTGTCACTGATCACATGAATTCATGGATGGCCGAGGCAATGAAGTTGTCTCAGGACCTGGATGCTACAATAAGGACCTTCAATCAGACCCTGCAGAGTGTCACCCTGGATGCAGAAGGGCCAACTTCATAGAAGCTAGTAGAGACCGCACAGAGCGTAGTGGACCAGAGTGTGGGCATCTTGGCACCCTTTGCTATTTCCCTTGAAGAGCTCCAAAACAAGATGAATAACCTTGTGCCACTGTGACTCAAGACGAGTCATAAGATTGTGTTGGGGGCATTTTGGAGCAGGGTCCCGTAATTCCGAGCTTTGAAGAATTTTTTGATATATTTTTGTAAAATCTTTTATAATTTTAGTCGTGTGCAGCACAAGTCAAGGGGCTTTGGGGTGGGTCAAAGCCCCTCATGAGTTGTAATGGGTAAAAAAGGTAGAACTAGGGGTCGTAAACCACGGTTTGCAGATCTTAGAAGAGCGCAAGCTAAAATTATAAATATGAGTCTAGATCAAGTAAGATAAGTCAGTTTTTGATAAGTGATTGATTAATGATAGATCTAGTTCAGTTTTGATATTTTGTGTGAATTTTTTGGGTAGAAGGCTCCTACTGGCTATGTGCATGGAGACCTTAAGTCCGGCTACATGCAGACCCTGCTGACTGTGTGCACGGGTGAATTGAAGGGTTTTGTAAGGAATATTTGAACTATTTATGAATAAAAAACTATCGTTGATGATATCTGAGTCTGAAATGCATCTGTTATTTACGTTATGATCGTTTATGGATATTATCTCTGATTCTTGTGTTCTCCATGATTAGATCAATTGCGCAATTGTTTCTGGCTTTAAATGGATGGTTATTGAATGGATATAGAGTTATTGGGTTCTAATATTATCCGTTAAGAGTTATTACATGGATTATGGACTCTATTTAACTTGTGCGCTAGATATTTTGCATAATTGACCTAAATATGTCTATTATGGGTTTCCTGGTTAGGGATTTTCTTGCGGAGGTCTATTCATGATTGTTTCAAATCTAAAGGCACCCACATCATCGAATTCTCTCTCAGGGTGTGGAAACCTAGTTCTAGCACCCTGCCATACTGCTTTGGGTGGGACTCTAACTTGCGCAAGCAGGAACTGATGAAAGGGCCAGTAGTAAGAGGGCTTTGTTGGTTAACCTCAACTTTGAACTTGGGTTAGGACCCCTCAAGCCAACAAGTCTTCTTAACCCAATGATAAGGCACTGAAACTACAAAATATTCTTAGAGTCTCACAGGGAGAGCTCTATCCCCTGTGGAGCCAATGTTAGCACAATTCTATGCTAAGTCATGAGTGTGTTTTAAATTTTTTGTTTTTAGGATAAAAATTTGTAAGTTTCAAAAAAATTTAGAACACTGCCAAAAGTTCCACTAGTGTCTGTTTTATCTGTTTCAGGTAGTCTGTTTTAATTATGTTTATGTTTTTTTTTTCCTTTACCTGATGCTATCGGAAATTCCGATAACCTCACCTTCTTCTTTTTTAAATAAAAAAGTGCATCTGATTTTTTTTTAGCCACGTTTTCCCAAAATTAACCAATGTTTAAACCTTTTTATCATGAACTATGTCACATGATAGGAAAGTTCTACATTGAGTGATGTAGAGTTAAGTTGTGGTCATACATAAAGTGTTAGGTGTCAATCCGCAATTAAGAAAATCCAACCGTTGTTTGTCCTTTGTCAGCCTGAGTCATTATATCCACATCTCAAGGTATGTATCTAGTGTTAAGGTAGATTGTGGATCTGCAATTTAATGTGGTGACCATTTCGTTTGATCATGCATGAACATTGCCGGAATTTTAGGCCTGTCATAGGAATACGATGGAGGTGACTGCCAGCTCCAGCTCCGTTAAGATTCAGCCACCTGTAGCGGATAATTTGAAACAAAGCATCCAACTTAATTTAATCATGAATATCACGAGGTGTGTTATAAGGTCCAAGATATGTCCCATTATTAAAAATCTCATCCATGTAAAGGTGAACCAACATATCATTTTAGATCACCGAAAGAAACGGAAAACCATTAGTTTTCGAGTTCAGTTGTTGGTGAATCAGCAATTCCAGTGAGCATCTTGAGGGAGACCCATATTTCAGACATTTTTCATTGAAGACACAACAACACCTGTTATGTAAGCTCTCCAAATCTTGACACATATCATATTATAACAGACAACCTTATTTTTTGTTGAACATGACTAAGAAAGGAGGAAAACTAAAATGCATTGAACCTCAAGGAGTTGATTTAGTTGATGCTAATCCAAATGTGAGAAGGTTCTTTGTACAGGAAGGGTGGTATCCATTTTGTTCAAGATTAGGAAGCTCTCATATAGGAGTAGCTAAGAAATTTTCTCTCTCATTCGATGGGCAAGAATCAAATGTCTATGGCCTCATATTTTAGGTATCAGTGGAGTCCATTGCTGAAGCTTTCCATCTTCCAACTTCCATAGGAAGGAGAAAAATGGTTCAAAATCTAAGTCATCAGTAGGGGAGACCTTGAAAACTTCATCAAGGATGACTACATAGACCCTAAATGGGCTAAGGGGATCCCTAGTAGTTATCTCAAGAATGAATGGGACGAAACTATCAAACTCATCAAGATATACCTTACTTGTGAGAGGCAGTATACTGTTGTTTATCACATGAGGTTTTTGTTTCACATTGCAGGTATGAATACCCTCAACCTACCTTTATTTATTTTGAAGAGCTTGAATAAGATGTCAACTAGGATACAAACCCATGTAGCAACATCAGAATATAGCATTTATCATCAGGCTCTTATCAAGGTGTTGGTCATTGAAGAACTTGGGAAAAGAAACGAGTCATGGGAACAGTTTCTATTTTACAGGGTAGTCCAACCTGCACCTCCACAAGACATTCTTTCTCAGCTATATCTAGCTTCACAAAAAAATTATCAAACTGCTAAGGAGAAGGAGATAATTCAGAAGCCAAATACTTCATAAGTTGTTAAGAGGACTAAAAGGAAATCTAAGAAGGAGAACATGTGCAAGAAGGCTATAGGCAGAAAGGAAAAGGATCCCTCAACCAAAGTTTAAGAGAAGTTGGAGAAAGGAGAAGGTTCATCAACCAACAATCCCATCAATGAATATTGTGCCTCATATTTCTCCTTTTCCCAAGGTTTATGCCTGAGCACGAAAAGGAAAGTCTGCAGTTGTAGAAAAATCAAAGGAGAAGGTGCTACCAGATGTTTCAGAAGAAAAAATTTAGCAAAAAGTTCAGAAGGACTATCAATCCACCAATTCATATGAGAATATCCTGAAGTATGCATGGTATGATATTAGCATAAAGATAAGACAAAGAGATGCAAAACAAGTTATTGGTAGTAGGAAAATACATACAAGAGAACAACAAATTTAGGTTAAAATATAAATCCCTGTATAATCCAACTTTGCTGACAGAAGTCATAAATGTGGATAGGTAGTATGAAGGGTTATAGACTGTAACTCATTCAATTGTAGATTCTAGTGGGTCCAAGAAAAAATATAAGGGTAAAACCCCATTATACCAGCAAACAAGATCCTCTAAAAGAAGAAAAATCTAGAAGAGTTCAGAAGAGAAAAATACCATTGAAAAAGAGAGCCACCAGGACCACAAGGTCAAAATCAGCAGTTGACAAACAAACCGATTTGGACAATATTTAAGAAGTTGCAGCTCATATGGAGGAGAGGTAATAGGATATCCTGGTGAAATACCTTTTGGCCTACTAGCTATATTTTTTAACAGCTCAATTTTTAGAATGTTTAAGTCTGTATAGATTTTTTCAAGTATTTTTCTATGCATTTTTGAAAAGGAAATAGAGCGCTACCAAAAATTCCAGTAGCATTATATTTTTTGCATAGTTATAGGTTTTTACCAGAAGTTACGATAGCATCTGTTTTAAATGATTTTTGATAGTTGTCAGCAAAATTTCTGAGTTATTCCAATGATGAAAAGGACTCAAAACGATATGGACATGTCAAGTGATTATTGATAAGTGGTTTTGAGGTTGTTAAAAGTCACATTTAATGAAGACATATGGGTTTTAAAGAACCAAGGTCATGGAGAGTGAAATCAATAGAAAAGGAGGCAGGTTGCTAGCACACTCAGCAACACAATTCAAATTGTCTTATTTATTCTTATATACATTTTTCCTGTTAGTTATATTTCGATAAGATATGTGTTTATTGTTATATAAATTCTATGTAATGTGAGGAAGAATGGATCCCTATTTTTAGGAGAGATGGAGTTGGTGCCTCTCTCTCTATAAAAATAATTTGTAAATGTCATTCTAGGGTTGGATTTTGGTCAACCTGAAGAATTTTTCATAATAAAGAAAACTCCTTTTGCACTTCATGCTGGAGGATTTTGTGTTTCAAGGACTATATAATGTATGGTGTGTTTCTCTTGTTATTTATTTCATCTAATTTATGAGTTGCAGTAGCTAGCAAAGTATGAGTAAGAGAACTGTTAGAGAATCTAATAGCTAATTATCTATTGTTTAGTTTTCTGCAAATCATCTATATGTTGTATAGAGGATGTTAGTGAAGGTTTTATAAAGGATTTATGAAATTCTTTATGCATGTATTCTAATTTCTAAATGTTGTTTCCTTTACATAAAACACAGTTTATGTAAAATTACACTCTTGTAGTTGTGTGACTGATTTAGGATATGCATATTTCTTAGATTGAGTACCAGCTATATGTCACCTTTCATTTGTTACAATTTGCTCCCCTATACTACCAATTTATCCATACAATTTATACTTTCCACAGCTTGCCAAATGCATGAAATTCTAAAAGAGTAAAATCATTTCAAACTCTTTAAGAAGCCATCCCACCACTCAAAAACTTTTACTTTGAAATGAACTATGATGTGTAAGGCTTACTCCTTTTTAGTCACTGAGTGACTCTTTGTGCTAACACATAGTTGAGAACTTCTAATGTGTTTTTGTGCTTGGTAAGCCATATACTAGACCTAGGGTGTAAGTAAAATTAAACATGGTATCAGAGCTACTTTGAATGGACAACCGAATCAGAGTGTGCACAACAAGCAATCTAAAAGGGAGCTAGTTTATTTTTTGTTGAAGGAATAAAATCATGGCAAAGTTGATTTCTAGTATGAGGTATTAGGACGGGTTGGATGGGTTGTCCAACTATAGTACATGGAAACATAGGATAAAGATGGTCTTGTTGGTGAATAATACATGGGATTTTTTTGACAAGGAGATTGCTCATCCCATAACTCCTAAAGATTTGGATGAGTTTGAAGAGTTTGTTGCGAAGGCTAATATGATCATCCTAGATGGAGTAACAGATAACTTGATACCTCATATTACCTAGAAGAACAATGCACATGATATGTGGAAGGATCTTTCCATAGTAAGAACAAGAACTAGTGGATGGTATTAAGAGAGAAGCTCAAGAACAACAATATTTTGGATGGCGATAGTGTGGCTTCATATCTAACGAAAATTTCTCAAGTTCGTGATGAGCTTGTTTCCATTTGTGACAATGTTCTAGATTATTAGTTAGTGAGGAATTACTTGAAGGGTTTCACTGAGGAATGGAATCCCTTTATCAAAGGAATAATTACTCGAGACAAGTAGCCAAACTAGAATAGGTTATGGGATGAATTCACCCAGGAGGAACTATCAAATGAGGATATTCATAAGAAGAATTCTAATGGAGAGAGCATGGATCTCGCTAGTAAGATTAAGGGAAAAGTGAAAAAGGAATTGAGGAAGGTGAAGTGTTTCACATGTGGAAAGTGCGGTCATTATGTGAGAAAGTTTCCATATCATAAGAAGGGAGATAATGAGAAGAAGAAAGAGATATAAATGGTTGATACATATATAGCTAAGCGGGATGACTTCACAAGAAATTTCGAAGAGGATTTTGATCTAGTCTCTCATTTTTCTGAGAGAACCATTGATGAGGGTGCATGGTTCATTGACAATAGAGCATCAAAGCATATGAAATTATCATGGGAAGTATTTAAGGCTCCAATTGAATGGGAACCTAAATTTCACGTGGGGTTTGGTGATAAGATTTAGATGAATATTAGAGGGTCAAGTATGGTTCCATTCCTAATGGATTAAGGAGGGCTGCTACAAGAACAGGTTGTATCGTGGGTATCAGAACTCCAATAAAACATGTTGTTGGTCTCATTGATTGAGGCTCATGGGTTTGAAGTATTATTCTAGGATGGAAAGGTGATGCTTAAGTTCAAGGGCTCTAACTCCACTAGAGTTGTCATTGGATTTAGAGAGAGTGTTCTATAGAAGCTAAAGGGAAAGCCTATAGATCAAGGGAAGAAGCAGGTTCCTGAAACTCAGAGGGAGTTTAGTTCAAGTGATATTTTGTAGGTTTAGAAGGAGAATCCACAACCCAATAAGATCACATGGTTAGTGGGAAGTAAGGAGACTTATATAGCTATAAATAAGGAACTTTGGAATGGCATGAATGCCTATCAAAATAGGAGACATTTCAAGGTCAGTGGCAGATATTTCGACAAAATCAAGAACGATATTCTATGTATGCTACAATGATGGACACCATATATTGGGATTGTGTTTTTGATGAGTTAATTACGAGGAGTGGAAGTACCTCCCTTGCTAAGAGGGAGTGTTGAAGAGTGTAGAAGTTTGTACTCACTGGGCCTAACAGTAAAACTGTGTCATCAAGGGGAGGCCAGGTATCAACGGTAAGAAGGTAGGCGTGGGGGGGGGGGGAAGTCTGAATTTATCTAAAGGAAGAATTCTATTGGAGGAGCAAGGAGTCAACAACAATTTTTAAGGCTAATTATGTAGTGATTTTAGGAGCTAAAATCATTGTGATCAAATGGGTATGTAGAGAATTCAAGTGATATATTTCTCGATGGTCTTTAGAGGCAAAGGAAAACCAAGTACATCAAGGACAAGAGGATAAAAAGGGTTGGAAGCGAAGGATTTCTACAATAAGTAAGTCGAATATTTGGTCTTTTTTTCTTTGCATAGATTGAAGGTCAAATGGATTTTAACTCAATCCCTAGTGTACATTGTTGTATATTGTAGCCTTGTATCAAAGTTCGCAAAATGGCCATGATCCTTGATACATGAGCCCTATAAATTTCTTGTTGATGGGCTAATAAGAAGTGGTTTGATCCACATATATATCTGTGTATTTTATTGATTATTATTGTTATATTTTCTCTATGCAAATTTGTTCAGGGTTGAGCACTTCTAGTGTATTTGTGTGCTTGGTAAGCCATAAACAATACCTAGAGTGAAAGGAAAATTCAACATTGTATTGTAATGAAATTTATTTTTACATGGGTGAGTAAAAAGAAGTTGTGAAATGTAATATTTTATTGTTATTGTAATAAATAAAAAAATCTCTAATCCCTTTCCCTATGGTTTTTCCCTGAATGGGGTATTCCATGTAAATCCTATGTCTAGTTTATGAGTTAAATTGTTTCAATTTATTTTCCTATATTCCTTTTTTAAACATTAAATTAAAATATTTTTTTTCATAATTTTTTTTTTTATATATCATTTAAATCTTAAAATGGTTTATAGTCTAAATTCAAATATATGAGTTATAAAGCCATATTTTTATATAAAGGGGTACTTGGTACATATTTAATTGATGGGTTAAACTTAATCAAAGTTGGCATCTTAACAAGATACCTGATAAGAGAGAAATAGGAAGAGAGTAAGGATTAGGAGGATAGGTGTCCAAATTTTTATTATTGCATGTGATGGATCTTCTTAATGAAATTCTCTCTCTCTCTCTCTCTCTCTCTCTCTCTCTCTCTCGATTATGTTACATCATAGGATCGAAGCCATTAAATCAAAGCTCATTATGTCACTTGCAATAATTGAATCTGGGTGGGGAGGATTCCAATAATTTCTCCCAACTACCCATGTAAATCCAATTAACAACACCTTCATCAATGTTCTTGTGACTACTTTCATGGTAGATTTATATGTTTTCTATCCTCCTCTCTTAACATTTAATCCATTTGGATATTGGCCTCCAATATTATGATCGTTGATATCAGAGCTTGTTAAACCTCTATGGTAACCTCATGTAGTATCTACATGTGACGTCTATAAACTTGGGTGACCTTATTTTAGTATGTTCTTAGTTTATCCACATAGGTATGACTACCATGGAAGCACAGTAATGGATGGAAGGTAGGAACACCATCTGCAATGAACTTTACATAAGTGCCACAACCTCTATAGAGTGTTTCAGAGGGTGCATGATAGCTCATTTTAAAGAATTTTTCATTAACTCAAATAATATTTTTACAAAAATTCATTTCATTTCCTATTTTAAAAGATATCATTAATTGAAGTTTCATAGGTCTATAAAACAATGTGTTTGTGTGTACCTTGAGTTTCAAGAATAATTTTCTCACTCCATGGACTATAATAAAATAATTATCTTATACCAATTGAAATATCTCTTCAATACCTCAAGTGGGTTTTCGATATAATTTGATTTCATTAGTTGTAACAAAAGTTATAAAAAAATTGCAACTATAGGTCCATTGCCAAAAAAATAAGAACCAAGGTTTAGGGTCATCCGTAAACCCAAGGTTATGTGTCAGCCACAAAAAACCCTTCTTAATGCTTGCCATTTCAAACTTGATTATGGTGCGTCCACATATCCATGATCGTCACAGTTATGGGTAAACCACATAAAACCTTTCTCCAATATTGTCATTTCCAATTTGATTATGAGTTATCCACAAAGCCATTGTTATGGGTTAGCTGCACCAAACCATTTTATTCATTGGCACTTGACATATTGTAATTATTATGGTTATGGACCATCCACAAAGCTACAATAGTGTGTTAACACCCAAAACCCTTCTCTTCATTGACACTTGGCACATTGTAATTATCATGGTTATAGGTCATCCACAAACCCATGATTATGGGTTAACTACACAAAATCCTTATCTTCATTGGATCTTGGCACACTATAATCATGATGTATTGAGCATAATGAGGCCCCTCTGTTTTTAGCAAGGGTGAAATGGAAGAAAATTATTTCTAAGGGGGGAGAATTGATGATAATATTTGGGGGATTATAATCTAAGTTCAAATGTATAAGCCATATAGTCATATTTTTATGTAAAATAGAACTTCATAAATATGATTTGATTGAGTCAAACCTAATCAAAGTTGACTTCGTCAAAATGACACACTATAAGAAGTCAATAAAAAGATAGTGAAGGTCGAGAAAGAGAGGTCCCAAAATTGGCTTCATTGCATGTAATAATTACTCTTAATGGAATCCTTACTCTTCAACTCTATTTCTTTTTTCTATATTTTTGTGGTGTATTTAGTTCAACATTTTCATCAACATTCATGTGATTAGTTTCATTGTAGATTTGTATGTTTTTTCTCTTCCCCTCTCAACATTCAATCCTTCTATATCTTAGCCCCCAATATTTGAATCATTAGACAAAAGGGATAAAATGAATGCCAAGAAAAAGAGGTCCCAATAATAACCTCGTTGCATGTAATGAATTTTCTTAATGGAAACCTTCTTCTTCAACTCTTCCTCTTCTTCTTCTTTTCATATTTTTTTGGTGTATTTAGTTCATGCATCTTCATCAATGTTATTGTGATTAGTTTTATGGTATATTTGTATGTTTTATCTCCTCTCTTAACATTTAGGTCTCTTATATCTTAAACCCAAAGATCTGGATTGAAATCATTATAATATTTTTAATTGCAACAATATTGGATAGTAACCAATAATGACTTTTATTATTGTTGATTATAAGTGATGCTACTTTTTTCACCTTTAAAAAAAACTATATTTACTAACAATATTCAAAAATTTTAGTTCAATGCCAATTTTATTTCTTTCAAACTAAAAGCAAATGCAATATATTGTATCTTTTATATGATTTTTATTTATTGACCAAAATATTTTCCTAGTACAACTAGCTTTAATTTATTGTACAGCCAACATAAATACTTTTTAACTCTAAATATTGAACTCTATAAGGGATCAAATAACTTAAGGTGGAAACCTTTTCTCAAATTTTTTCAATTTAAAATTTGTTTTCACCTCTAAGGACAAGATCCTTCTTCATGCTTGATATATTCCTATTTAGACAAGTTTATTTTGGTTATAAGTATATATACCATCTGTGAACTTCATGTTGAGAATGGAAGGAAATTCACATCTCCCTAATACTAAGCACCACACCATTGAATTTTTTAAACATATTTTTTAAATTTTCATTATATACATATAGTTGATATTGAAATATTTTATTTAAGGTCAACACATATATTTTTTAAATTCCACATGTTGATATTGATCACATAAAGAGTTACACATCTCCCTCATATTGGATTGCAAGAAACACCTATTTTCAAAACCACATGGACATACTGTTACTATTCAATTAAATGGTAGACATATACAAAATAGTTATGGTGGAGACGAGATATTATCTTAATCTCGACTAGAGCAATTTTGTGTTAGAGTATTAACTATGCAATACAAATGGTTTTATTGTAAGCCAAATTGGAATTTTTTATTTATAACATATCGAAATAAATTTTGAATGGTCAAAACATAACAATAATAGTACATTAAAGCAACATAATAAATTCAAAGAAGCATGCAATATCCAATGCACCCTTGAAACCTAGGAAATTTGATGCACCAATGAAACGATACACATTGAGAAAAATACATAATCCATTTGTGAGTTATTACAAAGATTTACTTAATCTCCTATAAAGAAAGCTTTATCAAACTTGTGTAAGAGATTTTATTATGACATCTCTCTTATCTTATTCTTTTCATAGTGTGTTTTTTAAGAAAAAGTTGGCTCAGTATAATACATTATACAAAATTATAAATCTAGTATTAATAAATTTAATATGGTTAAGTAATAATAATTCACAAATTTTTATATAAGGTATATGTAGTCTAAATGTGTTAAATTGGTTATTTTTTAGCTATTCAAAAAATGAGAATGAAAATTAATGTTTTTCTCCTAAGAAGAAATCATTTTGGATTAATGGAATTGCACATATTAGAGGTTTAAATTGCACAATGATGTAGTAATATAGGTATTTAGGGTGTTAAATATCTTTATACATTAAAAATACATCGTTAATATAGAATTAAAATGTTTATCCTTCTTCAATATATATAAAGAGAAGAAGGCTAAACATTTTACATTAGCAACCCCTTTCAGTTTTCCATCACTGTAATTTGATGAGGAAATATTATAAATTCCTCATAAAAGTGTGCCATTATTTATATATAAATGCCTCATGGAAGTGCCTTAGATTCCACGTTTTCATATATCTATATATATATATATATATATATATATATATAGAGAGAGAGAGAGAGAGATAGAGAGAGAGAGATAGAACATCATAGTAAATCAAAATTAACTTATGATATTTTAAGCATCTGTAGATTGGAAGAAGAATATTTTTGATCTGCCTTGGTATCTAATTGTGGTCATCCTGGCCTTCACTTGTTTCCTTTTTTGGTTTTCTATCTTAGAAAAATATGGCAGGCTCTTCTTGTTGAGAAACCAAGATGCTTAGTAGATTAGGGTTTATTTATCTTACCTTGATAAGTACTTGTGAATGTGTGTTTCCTTAATATTAAATTTAGATTATTTTCATCAAGAAATTACCAAAATGTAAAAAAAATGAAGATCACAAAGAGACAAAGGACACAAGAAACTAGGCTCCAAGCCAAGGAAAAACCCCACAAGGGGGAAAACCCAAGAAATCCTCTTCTTGTATAATCAGATAAAAGTGAGATATCCAAGACCCAAGACCAAGACCAACACTATCACAAAGATCCCAATTTAGCCCTCCTCCAAGTATCCTCAAAAAGTGAAATTCAACAAAAGTCACTGTTGGTCAAATCTCTGAAATTTGGCTATCTCCTGAAATTTCGAGCCTGCAATAGCACAACATTTTCCTCATAATAACTTGCAAGTGTGATCATAAATAGGGTATAAAACATGATATTACTCTCTCCTTTGACTTTCACTAGTTTTCCTTCTTCTTTTTGCACAAAATCGAGGAGATGAATGGATGAGTGAAAGAGGTCGAACTATCTTGTATTTATACATGTCCAAGAGGTTGAATAGATGTCTCTTTAGGATGACTTGTCTAGGGAGCGCCGACTTGGTCTTGTAGAGCAAAAATTTCCTCACACACACACACACACACACACACACACATATTTATTTTCTTTTCTTTTCTTACAAGAAGTGAAAATGAGACTTTGAATTTGACTCATAATAAATTGTCTTTTTTTTAATAAACCATATAAGCATTAATAACATGCCTTGAATACAAATAAAATAATAATAATGAAAATAATAAGTACATCAATAGTACATTTGAATTACATTATGAAGACCGACACTAGTTACATTTCCAAGACATATTCCAAATGTTTTTATTCACCACTCTCCAAACCTCATTCTAGTACCTCTCATGGGCCATCTACTTGATGTCTCTAATATTATACTAGCATTAGAGGAATCTCTTACCACAATTCTTCTCATGTTTGTCTCATGTAGGAAGCTCTAGTGTTTCCCATCCCTATTGGTAAGGATGTCATTTCTAACTCTTCGCATATCTATTCCAAAATTTTGGTGTGTCATTTTAATGATTTCTGACCTCGAATATTCGATATCCATGGTTGGATCTCCAATCTTGGATGCCAGATTTGAAATTTGATATTTGTATTCATCCTTTTGTAAATGAGTTTTTTATTGTTGAATTTTGTCTCTTTAAAGATTGAGATAAAATATTTGATTATGCTCCCTATTTTTAGGGAAGATTTGATCCATGCATGATTCCTTAGAATTCAATCGTTGATCATACTGTTGTAATTCTTTCTATGACCCCTATTTGGGTAGCGCTCCAAAATATTTCTTTGAAGTTTTGGGGTTTACCCTCTCTTTGTATCATTGGAAATTATATGGAAAAATATCATTATTGAAACCATAAAATACAAGATTATAGTATTTTTTATTTTGCATGAAATTATGTAGAAATGGACTTCAGCAAAGGGTTTCCAGTGGAAATAAAGTTAACCAAGACATATTACTCATGGACATGAAAATTAGACTATGAAAAAAATCTAATTTTGATGCAGGTATTTCTTTGATATAGGCCATACTGTAGCCTAATGCCAAAATAATCTAAGGAAGGACAAAAAACATAAGCATAAGTATCTCTATTGACTTCTCTAGACCTAAGCAATAGGTTATTGAAAAGGAAGGGTCTTCTAAAATGGACTCTCCCAAAGATAGGCCAATAAAGGCACCATTAAAAGCTAATGATTCACCATCCAAGGAGGTTTCCTTTACTTTGGATCCTCTTTCAAATGACTTAGATGTGGAATTAGAAAATATCAAGGACATGGAAATTATTTTAAAATAATCTATCTTGAATTATGATGGTCCAAATTGCATCATATTTGGGGATTTGATCTAAGGACTTTCCCAACTCTTTCCCATTGAAAAGTCGAGCAGATAATTCTCTATTTCAAACTCAAGAGGAAATAAGTAGATTGGAAAAATCCTCATAAAAAAGGAAGCATGCACAATAGTAATAAAGAATAAAAAATCACCTAAAGTTTCACAACCAATAATCACAAGAAGTTGGGCTCACAATACATTCTAGTATGTTAGAATTTTTTACTACAAATAGTGTTTTTGGGTCAAGATAGGAATTTTGGGTCTAATTGGAAGAAGAATATTTTGTGTGATATTTCCTCAAGGGCAGATAAAAAATTGGATCCATTATTGTAATTCTCCATATTGACTTCGGTTATAGCTCTATTACTATAATTAAATTTCCCAACTTCCGTGTATATATATATATATATATATATATATACACACACACACACACACACACACACACACAACTGCCCATGAGGTTCATAACAATACTAGAGGTAGACAATATCTAAAACATCTTGCAAGAAAGAAATTCTAAAGTTTGTAATTTTTTTTTTCAAAAAAATTTAAAATGAAAACAAATAAAAAGCATAAACATTGAAGAACAAGTATCAAATTCTAATATGAAACTCTGATTAAGTATAGTATGAAAAAAAAAATATACAACTTACACAAAGTTGAATCTTATTTTCAAAACATATAATAACATTGATATTTATAAAGTGAATTTGAAAGTGATATGTTTATGTTATTTGATCTTAAAAATAATATATGTTTTTCATTAAATTTTGATAAATTAATGTTGATACGACAAGATGATAATATTATCTGTTGAATTTTGGTAGTTTTAATTAGTATTTTTAAATTTTATTAGCCCACAATAGAAAAGGAAAATACAAATTTGAATTCAAGTTGGCTCCAAAAAAAAAGAGGGAAAAGTTAAATTTTGAAATTCAAAATTTTGCCTCCAAAATTCATGTAACATCTTTGGTGAAAATTCAATGTAATAAAGTTAAAAATAATAACTCGGCTTATGGGACACTTATTCCAAGTTAAAATTTGGGCAAGACATCCTAGTGGGTGTTCATTTGGTTTAATATGGCTAAGGAAATTGGCAAAGGAAAAGGAAAAGGCTTTGAAAAGGAAAAATGACATATTTGGCACATTTATTTATGAAAATAATGGAAATTATGAGAAAAGGGAGATGAAAGGTCACAGGTTGCATGTGAGGAGGAAAATGAGGGAAAATAATTGAAACTGAAGAAAATAGAGGCCTGATATATAAAAAAGGCTTCTGAGGATCAGTTGGTACCTTTTTTTTAGTTCATTTTTGGAGCTCTCGCATTATTCTCTCTCTCTCTCTCTCTCTCTCTCTCTCACTCTTGGACACTTAGATTTTTCTTGGAGAAGTTTTGCATTGGAGCAAGAAAGGAAATGAAAGCAAGAAGATGGAAGTAGCATTCAAGGAAGAGCAAGATCAAGAAACTATAGTAGGATTCTTTGTAGGTATTGATTTGCATATTTGGTTTCCTTGATAGATCTAGCATGCATATTATTGCATGTGGTTTTTTTCTGTTTGGAATGGATTTTTCCAAATCTGATAGTGTTTTCAGGATAGCCTTTCCATTTCCATATAGCTTTGATGATATGGGTCTCTCATACTTCAGTTGAGCTGTATTTTCGGATGGATTCGAAGCTGGGCGGGGTGGATCTCCAAAATGAAAAATAACTGGCCTAGTGGTCCTTGATCCGGACTGTCGATCATGGAAAAGATGTTGGCCAAGTAACCCTTGAGCTAGACTGTGGGTTGCAATAAATTCAGATTGTTTGCCTTTGTGGGCCTAGGAATCCTTGTCGGTGAATGACGGGATATACAGTAAAGTCAAGAGGTGGATTTCTCTCCATTGGGCCTGTTAGTCCCAATATGGGATGTACAATAAATCTTGAAGAGTGGTTCTTGGTGTAAATCTTAATGATCCTTGATTCATACTATGGATTGCAGTAAAGCCCAAGAAACTAGGAGACAAGAAAATTCCTCACGGTGTAGGCATGGAAATCTGGTAGTGTTCATGCTTGTTTGGTTCTTTTTCGTTGGTTATGAGTCCTACATTCATTCTTAGAATATGGCACGAGAGTGATTGTCTAAAGATATATTTGGCTCAGCCAAACTATGGTCAGGTGGAAAATGGAAGTCCCATCTTCAGTTGGTTTCTACACTCATTAAGGAGAAATTAATTCCTTTGGTATTTGAGGTATAAATGTATTGGTGTATGTATGGATTCTATTGTTTTTGTATCCATGGTATTTTATTTTTATTATGCTAGTTATGAGCATGTATTTTAACAATGACGATGTATGGGTATCGCTATGTCTTTACCTATAAATGAATGCACAATGTATCTATGGTTAAATATATTGTATTGCAGCTAATGATATAAGGGAGATGTGATTCTTAGAAATTATAAGATAAGTATGAGACCCCCTTGCTATGTTTTGTTGTTT
Organism: Pinus albicaulis; assembly: GCA_034641835.2. NCBI lineage: Eukaryota > Viridiplantae > Streptophyta > Pinopsida > Pinales > Pinaceae > Pinus > Pinus albicaulis. Next base: position 1,040,154,152 of record CM076575.1, read on the forward strand.
ATACATGTAGCTTTCATGTGTGTGACATGTTTGACGAAATTCTTGTCATGGCTAGTAGGGGTCCAGTTTAGTTCACATGGATACTTTTGTAAATGTATCATTGTTTGGTCATTTTAATTCATCTTTGACCTTGTCTTGAAGTTCTGAGCAGAGCACTAGGTTCTAGGCCTAATAAAGTGGCTCAAATCCGGCGAATGTTAGCACAACAGTGAGGAATTCATTCCTTGGACGCTACCTTGTGGGATTATTCATGTGTCCAGAGACTCATAGACGTTGGACTGTAGGCTTGTGCATGTGTCCAAAGCCCCAGAAGCAAATTATGTCAGTGGGACCCAGGGGAAGGTTGCCTAAAGAGGTGGGTTAGATCCTGGGGGTGTCATTGTTGATTTACAAAGTCTATGTGAAGAGTTTCCATTGATTCCACTTCCTTAAGGTCACATAGGAGGTTGAATCTCACCGTAGTAGCCTCTCATCGCATATTTACCTAGGTTAGCTAGTTGATTGGGTATATGTGGAAAGGGGGTGTTATAGGGTGGTATCATAGCATGGTTCAACCCTTGGACTAGATGGGCATTGTGTTGGTCATGTTTTTCTGTTGGTTGCATAAATGTATTGATTTATGTATGGATTTTATTGTTTTTGTATCCATGGAATTTTGTTTTTATTATATTAGTTATGAGAATGTATTTTAACAGTGATGATGTATGGGTATCCCTATGTCTTTACTTGTAAATGAATGCATAATGTATATATGGTTAAATAGATTGTATTGCAGCTAATGATCTAAGGGAGCAATGCTTCTTAGAAATTTTAAGATAAGCATGAGACCCCCTTGCTCTGTTCTGTTTTTTATACATGTTGCTTTCATGTGTGTGACATGTTTGACGAAATTATTGTCATGGATAGTAGGGGTCTAGTTTAGTCCGCATAGATATTTTTTTAAATTTATAATTGTTTGGTCATTTTAATTCATCTCTGAACTTGTCTTGAAGTTTTAAGAAGAGCACTAGGTTTTGGGCCTGAAAAAGTTGCTCAAATCCTAGGGATGTTGGCACAACACTGAGGAATTTATTCCTTGGACTCTGGCTTGTGGGATTATGCATGCGTCCAGAGACTCATAGACGCTGGCTTGTAGGATTGTGCATGCTTCCAAAGGCCCATAAGCAAATTAGGTCAGTGGGACCTAGGGGAAGGTTGCCTGAATAGTTAGCCTAGATCCTGGGGGTGTTATTTTTTATTTAAAAAGTATATGTGAATAGTTTCCATTGATTCCACTTCCTTAAGGTCACATAGGAGGTTTAATCTCACCATAGTAGCCTCTCGTCGCATATTTACCTAGGTTGACTAGTTGCTTGGGTAGATGTGGAAAGAGGGTGTTATAGAGTGGTATCAGAGCATGGTCAACCCTTGGACTAGATGGGCGGTCTGTTGGTCAGGGAAAATTTTAAGGATGGAAGTTTATCTTAAATTTTAGCAACCTTGGCGTATCATACTAGTCCCTAATATCCAAATTTTAAAATGTTTGATGATAATTTTGTAAAAATTATTAGATTTATAATTATTTTATATTGGCCATATATAATATTGGAAATTTTTAAGGTAAAATTATTTTATAATATAAAATTTGGGTGAATTCATTTTTAGTAAAAAGGAAATTGGCAAATATTTTTTTTGGAAAAAACATGGAAAATTAGCCCACCTGCGAATATTAGCCCCTAAAATTTTCCCTGGTGTTGTTCATGCTTTTCTATTGGTTGTATAAATGTATTGGTTTATGTATGGATTCTATTGTTGTTTTATTCATGGTATTTTGTTTTTATTATGCTAGTTATGAGCATGTATTTTAACAGTGATGATGTATGGGTATCCCTATGTCTTTACTTGTAAATGAATGCACAATGTATCTATGGTTAAATAGATTGTATTACAACTAATGATCTAAGGGATAAATTCTTCTTAGCAATTCTAAGATAATTATGAGACCCCCTTGCTCTGTTTTATGTTGTTTATACATGTAGCTTTCATGTGTGTGACATGTTTGACGAAATTCCTGTCATGGCTAGTTGGGGTCCAGTTTAGTCCACATGGATATTTTTGTAAATTTATCATTGTTTGGTCATTTTAATTCATCTTTGACCTTGTCTTGAAGTTTTGAGCAGAGCACTGGGTTTTGGGCCTGAAAAAGTGGCTCAAATCCCGGGGATGTTGGCACAACACTGAGGAAATTAATCCCTCGACATTGTCTTGTGGGATTAGGCATGCATCGAGAGACTCATAGATGATGGTTTGTAGGATTGTGCATGTGTCCAAAGGCCCAGAATCAAATTAGGTCAGTGGGATCCAGGGGAAGGTTTCCTGAATAGTTGAGATAGATCCTGGGGGTTTTATTGTTTATGTACAAAGTCTATGTGTAGCATTTCCATTGATTCCACTTCCTTAAGGTCACCTAGGAGGTTGAATCTCACCATAGTAGCCTCTCATCACATATTTACCTAGGTTGGCTAGTTGCTTGGGTAGATATGGGAAGGGGGTGTTACAGAGTGGTAGTAGAACATGGTTCAACCCTTAGACTAGATGGGTGGTGTGTTGGTCATGCTTTTCTATTGGTTGCATTTGTGTTTCTCATACGTAGGGTGTATGTGCTTATTGCATCCATGTTGTGTTGGTCATTGTGCCAGTGGTGTCTCCATGGAAGGGTTGATGGTGTTGTTATCAACATGTTGTCATGAGTGTATGAATGATTATGTGTTGTTCATGCGTATGTATTGACCATGCATGCTTTCTTACATGTTGTCACATGTTTTATATGCACTTATTGTTGTGCTAGGATACATATTGGTCATGCTTGTGTATTCTTCGTGTATGTTCTCTTACGTGATGCCATATGTTGAACATGAATTGGTCGTTCATTCTTGGTTATGTGTTGATTATGATGGTGTATTTTCTATACTTGTGATTGTGTGTTGGTCAAGTTTACATTGGTATGGTTGAGTTTTCCATGCATTAGGTCATGGTTTTTATTTGGTATGGTCATGCATTGATGACTGGACTCTAACTAGAATAATGTTTTTGTGCTAATGTACCATGTTTTGCAAGTTTATATGTTGTTATGATTATGTAAATAAATGTATCACGCTGATTTGGATGATCTTGTAGATGAGGCATCCTCCCAAAATTATACTAAGGTACATTGGTTTATTGTTATTTGGTTTAGCTAGCATATTATGCCTTGCAGGAGAAAGATAAAAATGGATAGAAAGTGGTAGATGAAAAGGACTCTCCCTATGAGTCATATGAGTAGCATGGTGGGAACTCTTCTGATTTGAAAGACACATTAAGAAGCTTGATGGAAGAAATAAGGAGTTGTAAGGTAGACAATGACATGATCATACAGGCAGAAGAGAAATAAGCTGAAGTAAATGAAATACTACTCTAGATATTTTCAAAGTTGCAGCGAAAAGGGTTACTTCGGATCAGCCATGGAAAAGAGGACAAAACTACTGGGGCATATGGTAGTAGGTCTCTTGAAAACACAGGCTGGATAGAGCTAACATAGTGAGGAATGGAAGGTTCTTGGACACTCCGAATATGAGCGGTGATGAGTATGGGTACCATTATTTTTTTGGTTCATATAGAAATCATGATCACCATCGGTACCATCCTTACAGGAGGAATGATAGGTGATACTTTCCAGATGAATTAAAGAAAGAAAATCCACCTAATTTTTATGGATACTTGAAGAAACCAAAAGAGGAAGAAGCTTGGATAATTGGAATGAAGAAGTTATTTGAGTTTAATGAGTACTGAGATAACATGAAGACCATGATTGCTATCTTTAGTGTGAGAGGTAAATAAAACATTTGGTGGGAAGATGTGAAGCAAGTTAGACACATCAGGATATACGACTTGAGTTTGCACGAGTTCAAAATACATTTTAGGAAAAAATACTTGTCAGAGAGGTACTATGACAGTAAGGCCAAATAATTTTATGAGCTAAATATGGGATCAATGAAAGATGAGGAGTACAAGACAAAATTCTTGGAGCTATTGAGGTATTTACTATATCTTAAATATGAGAAGGCTAAATTTCAATGATTTTTCAGTGGTTTTCCATTAGCATTTATAGATCGTATTGAATATGATGAGCGTTGACCACTTGAGGAAGTTATTGGGAAATTGAAGCTTTGTTATGAATAGTAAAAACAAAAGAATGAATATTATCAAGGATGGAAGGGGAAAGAAAAAGGTAAAGTTAAATGGAAACCTAAGAGAGAAAGGCCTCAACATTCAAATGAGAAAGAAAATGTGGCACCTCAAAATAAGTTTAATGAAACTATACAGGGACATGGATCACAGTATCAACATAGATCACAACAATAGCATCGAGGTAATTGCACGGGGCAGTTGGAGTGTTGGGCATATGGTGAGGAGCACCTTAGGAGAGATTATCTGTAGAACTAGGGTGGTAGGCCTAAGATATACAATGAAGAAGAGGCATAGACTATTGGGGATGTTGGGCAGATAATTCCTTGTATTTATGCAGTGGTGGACAATAGGCAGGCAGAGCAGTAGGTATCTATCATTGAGATGGACGGTAAGATTTGTGATCATGTTATTTCTATTTTTATTGACCTTGAATTTAATTATATCCATGTTAGTCCTGACTTGGTGGATAAGTGTGGTTTGAGTAAGGAAATTCATGCAGAATCTTGTTTAGTGCAATTGGATACAGGTACGAAGAAAAGAGTTCACCATTGTGTAAGAGCATGTTCATTTGAGTTAAATGGTATGCCTATAGCAACACACTTAAACATATTTCCATTGGGTTCATACAATATTCTATTGGATATGGATTGGTTATATCTTCACAGGACCTAGGTAGATTTATATGAAAATCCATTGAGTGCTTGGATGACAATGGGAAACCAAGATTCTTATAGGGAAAGAAGAAAGCCACATCAATTAGGATGGTGACAGTCATGCAGTCCAAGCACAGTCACAGGAGAGGATGTGTATTTTTTGCAGTGAATATTTCTAGTGACAAAGGTAAGGAAGTTGAGGGCGGATATGTGTTGGACATGTATCCTGTTTTACAATAGTTTCAGGATGTTATTCCAGCAGATATTTCATATTTGCCACATCATAGGGAAGTAGACGTTTCTATTGAATTGGTACTAGGGAAGCTTCAACATCAAAAGCACCTTAGAGGATGAGCACACCTGAGTTGGGATAATTAAAGTTCTAGCTGAAAGAGATGCTTGAAAAGGGATACATTAGGCCAAGTGTATTGCCTTGGGGTGCACTAGTGTTGTTCGTAAAGAAGAAGGATGACACCCTCAGACTATGCATTGATTATAGGCAGTTGAAAAAAGTGACCATCAAGAACAGGTACCCATTACCAAGGATTGATAATTTGTTTGATCAGATAAAGGGAGAAGCAGTGTTCTCTATTATTGACTTGAGATCAAGATATCACTAGGTACGAATCAAATAAGAGGAGATCTACAAGACGACATTTAGGATCAAGCATGGGAATTATGATTTTTTTGTAGTTTCATTCAGTTCGAAAATTCCCCCGCTACATCTATGTGTTTGATGAACAATGTGTTGTGTCCTTTATTTGGAAAATTTTGTTATTGTGTTCATTGATGACATATTGGTATATTCTAAAAATGAGGAAGAGAATGTTGAGCACTTGGTATCAATGTTGAGGTTGTTAAGAGAGCATCAATTGTATGCTAAGTTTAGCAAATTCAGTTTCTTCAGGACTAAGGTACATTACTTGGGACATGTTGTTTCCAAGGAGAGAATTTCATTAGATCCATAAAATATCAAGGCCATCATGGAGTGGGTATCTCCTAAGAATGTAGATGAGGTGAGATCCTTGATGGGATTAGAATGATATTATCATAATTTCATTAGGAAATTCTCATAGATTTCTTATCATATTACATTATTATAGAGGAAAGGTAAGATATTTTATTGGACAAAGGAGTGTGAGGAAAGTTTTGAGCAACTTAAGTAGCTAATGACACATTCTCCAGTGTTAAATATTGTAGATCAGGGTAAGGAGTTGTAGTGTGCACATATGCCTTCAAGAGAGGAATTGGTGGGGTCCTTATGCAGGATGGACAACTGGTATGCTATTAGTCACAAAAACTAAAATAGCATGAGCAGAACTACCAAAAATATGATCTTGAGCTAGCAACGATCATACATGCACTGAATATGTGGAGGCATTATCTTCATGTTAGGAGGTTTGTACTGTTGAGTGACCATATTGGGCTGAGATACTTGTTTGACAGGCGAATCTGAAGGCCAGATGTTTTTCCATGATCAATGAGTTTGAATTCGAGATTAGGTACATCAAGGAATAGTAGAACAAGGTCATATATGCTCATAATATGAGAGTATAGGTAAATCACATAGCATAATTGAGTTCCTATGGGAAAAATTTATAGGATAGGAACTTACAAACAGGTCAACATGATCATAGGTATATGGATATTATGCGCAGATTGAAAAAGGGTATAGGTGAATTTACATGCAGTGGTAAACGTAAAGGTACAGGTGTAGGTGTAAAGTATTTGGACTACCATCTCACGGCAGATGGATTGGTCAAATTTAGAGACAAGATATTTTTGTCATTCAATAGTGAGCTCAAGAAGGTGATCTTGAGGGAGTTTCATGCGAAACCATATTCAAGTCGCACATGCTACCATAAGACTTTGACTGTAGTAAATAGGTTCTATTGTTGGTCGAATATAAAGAAGGATGTGGCAGAGATTGTAGCTAGATGTTTGGATTTTCAGATGCTTAAGGTAGAGTGTAAGCATCCGGGAGGACTGCTAAAACCAATTGTGATTCCATAGTGGAAATGGGAGGTCATTTCCATGGAATTCATCACAAGTTCTCCTAAGACAGCTAGACAACATGACTCCATCATGGTTGTTGTGGGCAGGTTGACAAAGGTTTCACATTCATTCCAGTGAAGACTACATATTCAGCTAGTGATGTAGCATAGGTGTTTATCAAAGATATAATTAGATTGCATGGTGTTCCAAAGAATATTGCAATGTTCACTTACAAGTTGGAAGGATTTGTTTGTAGGTTTGGGCACTGAGTTATAATTTAACACAACTTATCATCCATAGTTTGATGGACAGACTGAGAGGGTCAACAAGATATTGGAGGATATGTTGAGGATGCATCTAATGCATCAACAACGCAAGTGGGAAGAGTATCTTCCACTGGTAGAGTTTTCTTAGAACAATGTGTTGGAGGTTCCAATGTTTTGGCCAGATTGGCAAGACCAAAATACTGGACAACATCAAAACCACTTTGGGGCTCTAGGATCTAGCCCTCCTGGACCTGAAGAGGGATCTCTCCAATAAAGAAAAGAATGATATGTCTTTGAAGCTCAAAATGATTTATTAGGCTAGGTATGATGCACAAAGGGGGGTTTTAAAATGATTTGGTTGGTTGTTGGGTTGGTCATGAGATCATCGAATGAGAAGGTAATGGAAGGAAAGGAGCAGAGCAATAGGATGTTTCGGTAAAAGAGGATAATTTAGGAATGTGCCACAATGGGTATTAGGAGTCCTTGAAGATGAGTCTGTTTGAGGCTTTGTATGGGCAGAGTTGAAAAACTCCCATCAGTTGGAGTGATTCAGTTTACAGGGTACTGATTGGACCAGAGATGTTGGAAGAAATGGAAAATGAAATGTAGGTAATAAAGAAGAACTTGTAATCAATGCAGGATAGGCAAAAGAGTTATGCATATAGGAATAGGCTGTCCAAGGAGTTTCAGGTTGGGGATCAATTGCACTTGCACGTCAAGCCCAAGGAGAGCTCCTTTCAAATTGGATCATGTGCCAAGCTGGCACCACAATTTTGTGGACCTTTCACGATCATTGAGAGGATCCTATAGGTGTCCTATCGACTTGCACTGCCTTCCACAATGAAATTCCATCATTTTTTTCATACATCATTGCTTAAGAAGTATGATAAATATGTTGATCATGTGGTTGAAATTTCTGTATCGTAGGTGGAACCCGATTGAGAATTCTAGCCGAAGCCTCTTTGTATATTGTAGAAAAATGTGTTCATGCTCTAGAACTGAGCAACAAAGAAGTTTTTCGGTTGAGGTGGAGCAGTTTTTGTGTGGCGTTGGTATTTTTTTGGTATATGTTTTGATGGTGTTTTGATATATGTTTTGATGTGATGTTTGGGTATATGTACATATGTATATGGATGTAAATATCACCATGACATATACTATAAAGATCCAATAAGCAGTATGGGTGTCATGTCAGTATAGTTATCATGTTGTTATGATTTCATGTTGTTCTGTTTTCATGATGGAGTGCTTTTAAACAAGGTGATCATTGTAAATACTGCATTGACCTATGATATAAACCTCCATTATCAGTATGTTGTTTTTCAGTGGTTTTGTTGAGGTATATGTGTGATTGAACATCGAGGATGGTGTCCCCCAAGGGGGAGGGTTCTATAATAGCCCTGGTGAAAATTCCATGTAATAAAGTAAAAAATAATAACCATGGTTGATGGGACACTTATTCCAAGTTAAATGTTGGGCAAGACATCCTAGTGGGTGTTTATTTGGCTTAATATGGCTAAGGAAATTGGCAAAGGAATTGGAAAGGAAAATTTTCATATTTGGCACATTTATTTATGAAAATAATGGAAATTAGAATAAAATGGAGATGAAAGGTCATAGGTTTCATGTGAGGAGGAAAGTGAAGTAAAATAATGGAAAATGAAGAAAATAGAGGCCTCATCTATAAACAGGCTTATGAGGATCAGTTGGATCCTTTTTTTTAGTTCATTTTTGGAGCTCTCTCATTATTCTCTCCCTCTCTCTCACACGCTCTTGGACACTTAGAGATTTATTGGAGCACTTTTGCATTAAAGAAAGAAAGGAAAAGAAAGCAAGAATAAGGAAGGAGAAAGTAAGGAAGAGTAGGATCAAGTTACTATAGCAGGATTCTTTGCAGGTATTGATTTTCATGTGTGATTTTTTTGATATATCTGGCATGCATGGTATTGAATATGGTTTTTTTATGTATTGGCATGGTTTTTTACAGGTGTGATAGTATTTTCAGCCTATCCTTTCCATTTATGTATAGCTTTGATGAGATGGGTTTCTCATACTTCGGTTGAGCTAGATTATCGGATGGTTTCAAATTTGAGTGAGGTGGATATATAAAATGAAAAACACATGGCCTAGTGGTTCGTGAACTAAAATGTGGATCATGGTAAAGCCATTGGCCTAGTTACCCGTGAGCAAGACCGTGGGTTGTGGTAAAGCTAGATTATGTGCCTCGGTGTGCCTAGTAATCCTTGCTGGTGAATGGAGGTATATACGATAAATTCAAGAAGTGGATTTCTCTCCATTGAGCCTATTAGTCATGGGATGGTATGTACAGTAAAGCCTAGAGAGTGGGTCTCGGTGTAGGACCTAGTGATCCCTGATTCAGACTGTGGATTGCAGTAAAGCCTGAGAGACCAGTAGGAAAGAAAGTTCCTCACAGTGTAGGCAAAGAAATCTGGTAGAATTCATGCTTTTTTGGTTCTTTTTGGTTGGTTATGAGTCCCGTATTCATTCTTCGAATATGGCACGGGGGTGATTGGATGAAGAGAGGTTTGGCTCATCCAAACTATGGTCAGGTGCAACATGGAAGTCCCATCTTTGGTTGGTTTCTACATTCATTAATGAGAAATTCATTCCTTTGGTATTTGAGGTATAAATGTACTGGTTTATGCATGGATTCTATTTTTGGTATATCCATGGTATTTTTGATTTTATTATGTTGGTTATGAGCATGTATTTTAACAGTGATGATGTATTGTTCTCCTTATGTTTTTACTTGTAAATGAATTCACAATCTATCTATGGTCAAATACAATATATTGCAGCTAAGGATGTAAGGGATCGATGCTTTTTAGCAATTCTAAGATAAGTATGAGACCCCCTTGATCCATTATGTTGTTTATACCTGCAACTTTCATGCTTGTGACATGTTTGAAATAATTCCTTTCATGGCTAGTAGCGGTCTAGTTTATTCCTCATGGATATTTTTGTAAATGTATCATTGTTTGGTCATTTTAATTCATCTCTAAATTTGTCTTGAAGTTTTGGGAAGAGCACTAGGTTTTGGGCCTAAAAAAGTGGCTCAAACCCTAGAGACAGTGGCACAACACTGAGTAATTTAGTCCCTAGATGTTGGCTTGTGGGCTTATGCATGCATCTAGATACCCATAAATGCTAGCTTGTCGGCCTATGCATGCATCCAGAGGCCCAAAAGTAAATTAGGTGAGAGGGACCAAGGGGAAGGTTGCCTCAATGTTTGGGTTATCTCCTGGGGGTTTTATTGTTGATGTACAAGGTTTGTGTGAAGAGTTTCCATCGATTTCACTTCGTTAAGGTCACCTAGGAGGTTTAGTCTCACCATAGTAGCCTCTCGTCACATATTTACCCTATTTGGTCAGTTTCTTGGGTAGATGTGGGAAGGGTGTGTAATAATTAAATTGGCCCAGCTAAGGGACACACCAATTCAGGCTCCTTCAATCACTACAATTTTTTTTTTGAACTCCCTCACTTGGAGAAATTTGGATCACTCATAATCATTTATTTTTTGTTTACTCGTGTGAAGGAGAGAGAGAGAGAAAGAAGATATTTTTTTACTTGCTTTGACCAATAGTATTTCTGATATATTTGATCAATTTATGGCAATGTTAGATGAGACCTTGTAGGTAGTTTGACCATAGGGTTGATCGAGATTTTCTGAGTATTTTGACCTGTAATTTGACTCAACTTTGACTAGGATGTTTTACCAAAGTTCTGACAAGTTGATCGAAATTATGAGGTAGTTGCAAGAGACTAAAATTCAGCCTGTTTGACCAAAATTGAATAATTGTTGCAAAAGGATAAAAATATCTCTATTTGACCAAGTTTTACCTATGTAGTTTTTGTGGTTAGCTCTACCTAGTTGAATAGAAAATAAAATTGTGTGTCTTCTTGAATTGGAAAATTTCTCCTAAGAAAAGTTTGTTGGGTTTTTCCCTAGTTAGGATTTTCCCAGGGAAAAATTTTGTCTCTTGTGTTTGGATATCTCTTCACAATCTTAATGCTATCATTGCATTATAGTTGATATTTTCTATGTGTAATTTCTTAACGATGAATGTGACAAAAGATGAATTAATTAAGAGATCATTGGAAAGTAATTATCATATTAGAAGATCAAGAAAAATCAACATGGTATAAGAGCATAGGTGAAAGGGTAACCTTGATGAAGTTCAGCTTGAAAACCCTAATCTAAAATTATTTTTGAGGACCTAAGCCCTAAAATCTTGTGACAGGAGGCCTAGAAGGCCTTAGGGCTAGTTAGAGGGGGTCAAGTCGCCCCAGGGTTGACCTCAAGAGGGCTTTAGGGTTGAATGAACAAGGCTCACAGGCCTCAGGATCTGGGTAGACTAAGTCGTAGGCCTATAAAAGGACGAGAGGTCTCTGACCTAGAAAAAAATTACCTCAAGTTGATAGTAGTCCTGCAATTTTAATTTGTGGAATTTTTTCAACTGTAAGGTGAATGTTGAGCGTGCATTTTTGAAGTGTAAAATTGACCCAAACTCAAGAAATTATAACCAAGACCTAAAAGGCTAATAGATATGGGACAATATTTGAAGTTGTCGGGAAAATTCCGACAAGGATATTATGTATATTGTAATATAATAGAGATACTTGTTGATATTTCACATCAATAAAATAAGAAATACAAGGCTTTGTTAGTGTGGTGAAACTTGGAAGTTTGAACTCAGAATATAGCTAGATTCCAAGATTACAAATGAAGGTGCAATATTAAGTCAATAATAGTTAACAACAATACAAAAATCTATATTTTGATTTCTACATGAATATATAACTAATTCAAGGGAATTTAAATTTTTTTATTCTCCAACAATGAAGAAGGGGCCAACAATTTATCTGTTTCCATCATCATCCATAGGGGCCCAGTTCATTTTGTTAACAGTTGAGGTTTTTGGGTTGCAAGTATCTGCAATGGAAACAAACATTTTCCCCATCTTGAAATCTTGTTGCTAACTACAAGATTGTCCTAGATATACTTTTTAGATATGACGGAGACATATCACTTTCATAATTGGAAATTTGTAAATATGGAATGACTTGAAATGTTTTGTCTTTGTTGGAGGGTATTGTTTATTTAAAGTTTTTAAACCACATACAAGGAATATATTGAATCATTTATATTTATACATTTGCTTGGATTGATATTGGTAGTCTGAGCAACATGGAACATCCTTGATTCACTAATAACTTGATGGAATAAGGCTTAAAATAACTCTAGAAAACATAGTAATAGGGCCAAGTTTAAGGAAAAAGTTGAAATGTTTTTAGAAAGAGACATAATCAAGAGTGTTTTTTATGCATGTGTAAGAGATGCCTTGTATATGTTGTTTAAGTTGCATTGGTTGAGATATGTTGCTATGGTCTTTCCAAAATAGATTGAAAATTACTCCGAAGCTAGAGAGAGCTATGGAGAAACACTCTCTCATATAAAGCAAAGAAAGTCATAAATCCCATGCTAAAGTACAAGATATTATTGGAAGAGATGGTAGACTTAGGGTATATAATTCCTAGGTTAACATTGAATGTTATTATTTAGAAAAACCCTAGGGTTTGTGGATAAAACTATAGAGCTAGACCTAGATCGATGATTTTGCTAAATAAATATACCATAGCTCATGCAAGGAATGAAAGGGAGAAAACATGAATTAGTATATGAGGGGGAGGATGAGGATAATGAGTTTGCATATGGATTTTAATGATTTCTACAAGAAGACAAGGATTAAGAGGGAGTTGAAAAATTCCCTACAATCCTTAGATCAAAAGATAAGTACTTTATATCCTTATTCCTTTATTATTTCTTTATTTTTGGTCAGGCTCTTGTATTTGTGAATTTTTCTTTGTTATAATTGTTTCTTCCATGAACTCCTAATGATCATTACAAGTACATTGTGAAGGTTTCAAAGGCTCTGGAAGAATATGGAAGCATCAAGAAGAATGAAGCAAAGCTTGTGGCAGGAGGACACTCCTAGGATTGATCATGAACTCAGTGAGAGTGATTTATGTTTAAGAGGGAGAAATTATCCTAACATATAGAACCATGACATATGACTAGAAGAGCTTCTAGTTTAGAGGGAGCAGGCATGCTAACAAGTTTGAAGGATGTCATAATGGAGTAAATTTTGTCGAGACATGAGGAGAATTCAAGTAGTGACTTCTAAGATGTTTTACAATATCAAGTATGCAACAAATGGAATCATAGAAAAGTACAAAACGAGACTCATGGAAATAGGGTTCTCCCCGAAAGATGGAGAATACTATGACATGATGTTTTCTATATATGTTAGGTACACTTCTGTTAAAACTATTATTTCTATTACTTTTATTGGAGATTACATCAGATGCATGTGAACACTACTTTCCTCAATGGAGTAGTTAAGGAAGAGGTGCACATAGAGCTACATCAAGGCTTTGAGGTAGATGAGAGGGAATCTCATGTCTACAGACTAAAGAAATATTTGTATGGACCTTGGGCATTGTATTCTTGGATTGATAGACATATGATGAATCTTGTTTGATATGGTTATTACATTACTTTTTTCTGAAGGTGATAGAAGGAATCACACGATAGAGGAATCAATAGTGGAAGGAGTATTTTCTTCTGTGATAGAGGGAGCAGTCAAGATTACCACATGAAGCCTTGCTTCATTCTAAAAGGGAGTTAGCCTTTGAGTTTTAGACGAAGAATCTACATTTTATACATTAATTATTGGAAATAGAAGTGCGACAGAAGCCGAGTGAGATCTTGTTTGGTCAAAGGAAGTATATCGTTACAATTCTTCAGAGATTTGGGATGATGGATAGAAATTCCATGGCCACTTGATCTGAATGGAGGTCTATTATTGAATGCTATGCTAGGTACCTCTTTCATATTTTAAACATGAGTGCTTCTTATGTGCATATATTTGAACTGAATAGCGGGTTACTTCAATGGTTTCTTTTAAGTGTTCTTCAACCAGTATAATTCCATGAACAAAATGTAAAGCATAAAATCATCAAAAAAATTGAAAAAAAATGTACATAAAAGAGTAAAGACAAAAGCCATTGATGAACGAGTTCACCCCTCCTGTACTACATCTCTTGGCTCGTTAACATGACTAGACCTCTCTTCTATTTGGTGTCAAAATAACATATCAGTTTGATGCCAATAACATGTGGCTATTACCCCTTCAAGATAATGTTATCCTGCAAATAACTCTCACAATATCAACAATACAACATATCTCCTACAGATATGACATTATTTCACTGATGAGAGCTAGAATCCCCTCACATGCACCCTTCAATTCCACACTAAATAATACAATAAACAACTTCACGAATAAAGAAGTCAAACCAGAATTGAACCATGTTGGTCATAGTTGCTGCAAATTTTTTTCTAGAATTGGGAAAACCCCTACAAGGTCTCCTCCATGCTCAACAACTTCCAAAACTTCTTCAAACATCTGATTGATTCATACAAATTACTTGTAAAACCTAAAATATGACCCTAAATATGTGCTCAAATAAGTAAACATAGGTTACTAATGGATTCAAAGCATCCAAAAACCCCTAATTAGCCTCTTCTAGCTCTTGAATTGGTCTTCAGGTGAAGCAGATATGGCCTCCTCTCCTTGTGGCCCTAGGCATCTTTAATCATCAAGCTAGAAAAATCACTTATAGAAGTGCTCCTCTGCCTCTGAAACCTCCACAAACCTACTCAGAATATCCAAAAATCCTGGGATAGACTCTTTAAGAGCCCAATTTGGTCAAAATTTTCTCAAGTTATGGCTCAGTCGATTTTTCTTAGGAAAACTCCTCTAAAACTGGAGCAACTCCAGTTAACTCTGCCAAAACTAGAGATCCTGCTGAAATTGGCAATCTCTGCCAACTTAAACCACATGGATAAACCTACATTAACTCTAGATTAGTGGTGGCTAGCTCCAATTAAGTGCGTTTATCCACTAACCTAGTGCTTAACCTTAATCTCATATTAGCGCATATTTAAATATGTTTAAGGATTAATTAACTCGTGGTTTAACACTTTAAACCTCCACTTAGCATTGTCCCGATCGGAAGTTGTGGCCATAGGTCATGTGGACTGGGGGCTAGCCCCTGCTTACCCCCGCTATATACCATATGTTATAACAAATATAATCCAGTAGCATAGTTACTTAAGAAACATGTGGTAGAGAAATTGGTATGGTTGTTGCTTGTTGCAAGCAAGGTCGTGTGGGAAAGCCCAACCTCCGCTTGTCCTCCGATATGAAAATTTTCCACAATATAATATGATTTTGAAATTTTGGAGGGGGCACATGGCGGCCTCCGGGCTTTCCACATGTCCTAACCCGATTGGCCCAACAATAACAAGTAAGAACTCGACACATCACCCACCTTTCAGACCAACCAAAAACTAACACTTGGTGATTGTTCACTACTCCACCTGGGGAATATTCAAAGGAATATTCCTTGGAATATTATTTTTGTTGACTAGGCTGCCCAATCGTCATCCTATCAATTTTGCACAAATTTTAGCCATTTGAAAAAATGAACAACAGGCTCTAACTTTCACATACGAAGTCGGTTTTCAATGAAACAAAGTGCGTCAGAATCCAGGCGACGAGTCCTACCTGGTAATTAGGATTTCAAGAAATTCTGAGAACTTTGAATTCTAAGCTTAAATTTGAGCACCCGCTCATATCTCCGCACTGAAATACATTTGGTCTCCAAAAGTTAATTTTCATCTATATAGAAATTTAAGGTACAGTTCATTCTTCTAAACTCAACCCAATATAAGTTTGAAGTGCCCTAACGACTTTTTTTCATGCTGAACTCGAACTGTAACTTGACCAAAGGTTTCAAGTTCTTTGTTCTTATCCACTTGTCCATGTTGCTATGACCATGCATAACAACATCCTTCCCAAGAATAAATCCTTATCGAGGATAAAATCCAAAAGATTTTGACATAAACCAATACAAGCTGCAAATGGTGAATACTTGTAGAAATTGAGTGTTGAACACATTTGTACATACAAAATATGTTGCCACTACTAATACAATAGTTTTCAAAATTCTTTCCGACATAATCAAAGAGAAATTAATTTTACAACATGGAGAAACTTGACACCCAAATTTTCCATTTCAATTGACTAACAATCAAGCCAAACTAGCATAAACATGCTAAAAAAAACATTGTTGCACATAAGTGATTTATTCATGAAATATCACTTTTACAAACTACCCACTATGGGGATATGCAACTAGTGCGAATAAAGACTTACAATCTTCAACTGGAAAAATAGTCCAAACATTTCTTGCCCAACATGGTAGCTGAACCCTCTATTTGAAATTTTCCTTCTTTTGAAGTTTCTTCTTCGGTGGTCGCATCTTGCACCACTTTTTCTTTTGTCGTTTCCTTTTCCAGCGCTTGCATGAATTTCTCACCTTTAACAGGATGAATTTGTGGAAACAATTTCCAACACTTCTCGACCCAATGCCCACTGATATTGTAGTGAGTGAAAATTTTCCTTTGATCTATTCTTAGCTAACATGCCTTTTTCTTTGATTAAGTTTTCCTCTTCTCGTTCTCAATCTCAAGAGACATAAAAATCTTCTTGATGATGGATTTTATTTTGCCGCATTTGTCTACACAATGGTTAGAAGAAATGTAAAAATTTCATGGATACATTCTCCTCAACATGTCACTCAAATCAATATGTTGTTTTCCTTTAGGAGAAGCATTTAAATGAACAGGATGAGTATTTTTTCTTAACGTCCTTTGGATTTTCTTCCTAGATGATGAACTTGCATGACAAGAAGAACTTGAATCAGTTTCTTCTTCAACTTTTTCATCTCTCTCTGGAGATACCTTCAAGTCTCTTTTGTATTTGGAGAACCAAGCAAGTACTAGTTCTGGATGTAAAGTCCAACACCTTGCCTTCTCATGTCCTCTTTTGTGACAGAAGGTACATGATACACAATATATTGCATCAGAAGACCATTATTCTGGTGCAACATAACCCAGGCCTTCATACTTATGTCTCTCTTTTACCTTTATTGGTTTCTTGATGCCTTTTTGATTCACACCAAGACCTAACCCTTCCTTATAACCCATATTTTCCAAGAGCTTAGACCCAATGCCACTGTTGCGCCTTTCAAAGGTTGCAAAAGAATTTACATTAAATTATGCATGTAAATAAGGATCATATGAATGCTCACCATTTGTCTCATCTCTTGATTGAGACACAAATATGGTTTCATACTCCTTTCTGATTCGGAAGGTGTCCTCTTGGACTCTTTTGTTCTCTTCTTTTAGCTCCTTAACATGAGGTGCTTATTGAACCTCACCCTCCACATCATGCGGAAAAAATGTACAAACATGTTTGTATTCCATCTTGGAAGGAATTTCTACATTAGAATTTTTCATCAAATTTGTAGAAAAATATGAAGTTTGTGGAGAAGATGGTGGTTTATCACCATTCTTTTTACATTCTTCCTTTGTTTAAGAACCTTATCCTCTTGAAGACCTAGAGATTTCACCTTGCAGTTGTGAGTTCCTCTCTTCATAGAGGACCTTCACCATCTCTGAAATGTCCCAAAAATCCTTTTTGAAGCTTTCATATTTTGTCAGGCTTGTAAGCTCTCCTCCTTGATACATGCTTACTAAAGTCTTGGGAATCTCTAGAGGTAAAACTTGAGGTGGAGCTTGTGGCCACTCTGGCCTCCTTCTCCTTGTTCCAACTTGGGAATCTGTACCAACCAGTTTTCCTTCTCCTCTCTAGAGCTTTAACCTTGTAAGCATTTTCACCCTGCAAATAGTCAAACCCTCTTTGCAAAAGCAACAAAAAATAACAATAAACCAACATCTCTGATACCACTTGATATGAATGCTATTAGTGAATGCTATGTTAAGTACCTCTTTCAGATTTTAAACATGCTTTCTTCTTATGTGCATACATTTGAACTAAATGGAAGGTTACTTAAATGGTTTCTTTTAAGTTTTCTTCAACTAGTATAATTCCATGAACAAATTGTAAAGCATGAAATCATCAAACACTTGAAAAAAAATGTGCATCAAACAACAAGACAAAAGGCATTGATGAAGGATATCACCCCTCCTGGGCTACATCTCCTAGTCCGTCAACATGACTAGACCTATCTTGTCTTCGATGTCAAAAGTACATATTAGTTTGTTGCCAATAACATGTGGCTATTACCCCTTCAAGATAATGTTCTCCTGCAAAGAACTCTCACAATATCAACAACACAACATATCTCCTACAACGATGACATTCTTTCACCAGTGAGAGCTATAAGTCCCTCATATACACCCTTCAATTCCACATTGAAGAATACAATAAATAGCTTCATGAATAAAGAATTCAAACCAGATCTAAACCATGTTGGTCACATGAGCTTCTGCAAAAAGTTTTATGGAATTGGGAAAACCCCTACAAGGTCTCCTCCATGCTCAACAGCTTCCAAAACTACTTCAAACATCTGATTGATCCATACATATTACTTTTCAAACCTACAATATTACCCTGAATATGTGATCAAATTAGTAAACAGAGGTTACTAATGGATTCAAAGCATCCAAAAACCCCTAAATAGCCTCTTATGGCTCTTCAATTGGTCTTCAGGTGAAGCAGATATGGCCTCCTCTCGTGGTGGCCCTAAGCATCTTTAATCTTCAAGCCAGAAAAATCACTTCCATAATTGCTCCTCTGCCTCGGAAACCTACACCAATATTCTTAAAATATAAAAAAATGCTAGTATAGAGCCTTTATGAGTCCAATTTGGTCGAAATTTGCTCAAGTTATGGCTCGGTCAATTTTTCCTCGGAAAAATCCTCTAAAACTAGAGCAACTCCAGTTAACTCCAGTTAACTCCACCAGAACCAGAGATCCTGCCAAAATTGGTAGACTCCACCAACTTAAAATTCTTGGATAAACCTTCATTAACTAGATATTAGTGGCGGTTACCGCTAATTAAGCATGATTCTCCACTAACTTTGCGCTTCACCTTAATCTCGGATTAGCACATATTTAAATATGTTTAAGGGTTAATTAACCTGTGGTTTAGCACTTTAAACCTCCACTTAGTGCTGTTCCCGCCAACGGTTATGGCCATAGGTCATGTGGAGTGCGGGCTGGCCCCTACTTACCCCCGCCATATACCATATGTTATAACAAATATAATTCAGGAGCATATTTAGTTAAGAAACATGTGGTAGCGGAGTTGGTATGGTTGTTGCGTGTTGCGGGTGAGGCCATGGGGTGAAGCCCGACCTTCACCCACCCTCCCATATGAAATTTTTCCACAATATAATATGATTTTGACCTTTGGGAGGGGGAACGTGGTGGCCTCTGGACTTGCCACGTGTCGTGACCCGATTGGCCCAGCATTAACTAGTAAGAACTCGACACATCACCCACCTTTTGAACCAACCAAAAATTGAAACTTGGAGATTGTGCACTAGTCCACCTAGGGAATATTTTGGGAATATTCCTTATAATATCGTTTTGCTAACTAGGCTTCCTAGTTGTTATCTTGTCAATTCTGCACAAATTTTAGTTGTTTGTAAAAATGGACAGCAGGCTCTAACTTTCACATACAGAGTCGGTTTTCAATGAAACAAAGTGCATCAGAATCAGGGTGAGGAGAACTATCTAGATGTTCATGTTTCATGAAATTCAGAGAACTTTTATTTTTGAGCTCTTGATCACCAATACCATGATTACGATTTGAAGAAGCTAAGTGGCAGAGGGAGCATCCAGGATTTCCACAACAAGATCTATTTTGGTGCCAGAAGGAGCACCCAGTTAGGGTGACTGAAAAGAGGTTGTGGTGATGGATCTAGTGAAGGAAGGCAGTTAGTTTATGTTTGAGTTAATACATGCGACATAACATGTGTTGAGGTATTGCCACGGTACAGTTGGATATGGATTGAGATATGTCTCAAAACATGAAGTAAAACTGCAGGGATATACATATTTAGATTGGGAAAATAGTTTTGAATACAAGAAGAGAACATCAAGAAGATTATTCAAATTGGATTACTCTATGATATCCTATATGGGCAGGATGTAGACATTTGTCACTCTGTTACACAGCATTTTGTCACCGTCCCTGCAATCCCTCATCCAGTACATTACAGGACTATTCCCGTGACCTGCGAACAGTAAAATGTCCTGAAAACACCTTAATGGAATCCTTCTGCATAAGGACAAGAATTATCCTAAAGAGAAATTCCTCTAGAAAACCCTAAAAATACATGTTTTGGCATTGGCACGGGTAGCCAATTCATCCCTCACACCAATAGGGAAAAATCACACTAGTGGGCGTGCCAGTTGGCGCTCTATCCCTGTGTCTCACTCGTGCCAAGCTTATTTAGGAATGTTTTTTAAAAATAAATGGCGGAAGTTTTATTCTAACAAACTCAGAATGAATCATCAGAAATAAGTTGGGTTGTTTGCCTCTGGATCTCCCTGATTAGGAAGTGGTTTTCCACCTCTCATGGAACCTTCTTAAGAGATAGGACTCTATCCCATGATTATAGGGATCCCATCTTCGCTTCCTCCCTCTATAAAAGTTTGCCCTATCTATTTGCTAGCTAGCTAAACTTGTGAGAAGGAAACTATAGCTGGTCAACTATTGAGAGCAGAGCCAAGGAGAACCCTGTAAGAGAGAGAGCTTTGTCTAGATTCCCGACAGGATTTACTGAGACACACTCTGCTGCAAGCCCCACCGAAGAAAGATAATAGCGTCAGAGCTTTTGGTTGTAATCTCCCTTTTGTCATCTATAATATAAGAGACTCTGATTTTGGTTCCATTCTTGTGTCTACTCTTTTATGTAATGCAAATAATTATATCTTCTCTGACTGAAATATAGTTACATGCTTTAAGTATTACGTTGTATATCATTGTTTCTCTACATGTGTACAAGTGTTCGGATGTGGCGAATGGAAGCATTGTGATCTGTCAAGCTAGGGACGAGGAGCACCGCTTCTTCCTTGACAACAACAGCATGGGATTTGAGGTAGGCTACTTATCACAATCTTTGTCTTTCTTGTAACTAGGAACCAACATCATTACATGATTTGATTGTTGCTAGACCCACTCTAGGGCTAGTGGGATCGCCTTTGTCTACAAAGGGGATTTACCTCCACAACAATTTGGTGACTCCACTGGGGATTAGTGGGAGTTAGTCCTTCCTCCTTTGGGTTTTTTTTTGGATTTTGATTGATTTATTTGCTTTTCTGGTTCATCTTCCATGGGTTTAAAACCTTGTTCGGCCCCCAGAAGACCAAATCTAGTCTTATTTTGTCCTTTTTATCATTTTATTAGGGTAAACCAGCTTGGCGTGTTTTTGTTCCTGACAGTCGTGCCAACTTGCACTTGTTGCTGGTTAGGCACCCGCACCAACCCCTGTTTGGCGCAGATTACAACCAAATAGGCGTGCCAACCCTGCTTGGTTTTAGGGTTCACCTATTCTTGGGCTTTCTGAGCTTGAATTTTGGTCCTGGTTCATTTTTTATGATTGCTTGAGTGCTTTGAAGTCATTTTTTACTGTGTTTAGCCCCTGTCCTCTGGTTGTTCGCCTTTTCCTATCAGTTTTTCATTCTATCCCTAGGGGTTCTAGGTGCTTCAGTGTGCTGAGCCTCCCGCAGGAGTTTTAGGTCTTTTTTTTCGTGGTCAACCTTGTTTTTTCTTCTTTGCATTCATCTTGCTAGATTCCATTGAATCATTGCATTAACTGAGTGATTTTCCTTTCTTTCGTTCGATTTCGCTTTGTGTTACTCCAAGCCTAGATTACACGGTTTGTTTGAGTCTCTTTCGAGATTCTTCTTTGCTTTGAGGGATTTCGTCATCAGTTTGAGTCTTGATTGTGTGCGTTTGAATTGAGTGAACCTGTTTGTTTCAGCTCTCTCTTTGTCATTTCTCGAATTGGTTTTTTCATTAGTTTTTCATTCATTTAGTGAATTTGCTCGAATATATTGAAAAATGCAAAAAACAAAAACTTTTGCATTTTGATTGGCATAGTGAAAATTGAAAGCTCTTTTGCATTACTGGTGCTATATAAATCTAGAGAGAGGTTTTCTATTTTCATTAGCTTGCATTGGAAACAGTAGTGGATGTTTTTTTGTTTTCATTTTTTTGTCATTTGAAAGCTCTCAACTCTCTCGTACATAGCTCTTCATTGAAAAAAATGACATTTTGTGGCATGCAGTTTGCATATAGAGGTTTTATGAGATCCGACATTCGATAGGGCCTTGGAATTCAAACGTAAATTGAAGATGAACTTTAAAATTTATTGAATTAACCTAAGGCAAAATTGAAACATTAACGGAACATCTAGTAGTCTAAGGTAGAGACGTGTTCTGCCATCTTTAAGCCTAGCAGTTGTCACTCGCCATCTAGCTATAAACAACACTAGTATGGACTTGTGCTCCCCGTATCATCGTGTATATAAAGGGTGACCCCATTAGGTTGCATTTCCTTTATCCATAGGAAGCTGAGTCTATTTCCTTTTACCCGTGATACACCGGACAAAGCATTCAGGAAGATTACTTGCACGTACGTCAAGTCCTTGGTTGATTTCTCTTTCATTTTTACCAAGGTGTATATGGCAGTTCACGGATATCTGGTACACCCATTTACCTAGATTACTAGAGCAGTCATTTTTATCTTTACTGACTCCTTAAACTTGAAAAGATCATCAAGCACTTGTAATTTCACACTTGTTTCCAAACTAAAAGGGATGGAGTCATCTTTTATTCGTTTCTAGACTTTTAAAACATGAAACAGTAAAATTTCCAGTTTCAATGTGGTAAAATTAATCACCTACGATCACACGCCCATTTAGAGATTGATTTTTTGCCCTGTTTTTTGTTTGCCTTTGTTTTTGCCCATGTTTCTTTGTTTTTTATCTCTTCCTCTTTTTTTCTATAGTCACAGTGGTAGAACCATTAGTTTTGTCTATTGGTAGTCCTTATACAAATGATTCATCAGAGGTCTCTCAGTCCTCTGCTGAGTATCAGTAGCCCGTTGTATCCGACTTTCCCGACGGGGGATTGGTTATATCTGAACTTCCTTTTGGAGGACCAGTTGACTTCAATTGGCCCTTGTCCAATGCTTGGTTTGGATTTGGATTAGGGCAACACTTCCCTACTCTTACATCGGGATCGACTTTTTTGGCTATTGTCATACCTCCTAGTCCCCGTCATCTTTTATAAGATCTTACAGCAGGGTCAGATATGGACTCATCCAGTCCTTCTCCTAGTGAGGGAATCCCTACTTCTGGTAAATATTACCAGCTTTTTCCTGAAGACATCCCCGAACCTTTTGTTATGTCTTCACCTGGTCCTTAGCTCCCAGTTGGATATAGGTATTTAAGTTAGTTCATGGCCGCTATTGCCTCTATGGAAGTTTCAACTCCATCCATGAGACCGATCATTCCCACGTTAGGGATGTCACCATTGACACCTCTCACGACATCTCCTTTTGTCACATCAGCCCCTGTTAAACCTACTGTCTCTGTGGCTGCGTTTATTCCTGTTGTCACTACTCAGTCAACTAGGACCTCGTCGGTTCCTGAAGATGTTTATATCGCTTCTGCCATTCCGGAGAACATTTCTCCTGAGGAGTATCAACTGTCTTTACAACTGTCAATCTCTGAGGTTGGTCAGTCCTCTCAAGATCTTAACCGTCCTTACTTTTCCCATTATGGAGAATATGGTGCCCCAATTTACATATTTCCATATCAATATGATGAGCAGGGAAACCCCCTTCGTTTTCCTGTTCATGAGGCTTATCAGTATATTAACGATTTTCTGTCTACCCAACCTAGAAAACCTTCTAATCAACAAGGGCAACACTTTCAGGGAAAGCCTTTGTTTCAGCAAGGATATTCTCCTGGCCCACAAGGACAACCCTTCCAGGGACAACCTTTAGCCCAGCCAGGTTATGCGTACAACCCACAAGGATAAACATTACAGGGACAACCTTCGAGCAAGCCGAGATTACTTTACGGCTCGTAAGGGCACTCTTACAATCCTCAAGGTCAACCTCCGCAGCCTCACCCTATGGTCTAGGCAGGGCAACCTCAAGGACCGATAGGGCAACCGGGGTATCAACCTGGACCACCATACAGTCCTAGGGGGAAAACCCATCCTTCTCAACCTTTGGTGCAACCTCAGTAACCTCATCTTCCAATTGGTCAAAATTTTGCATAGCCATGGCCATCTTATGGTCCTGTCACAGGTCTACTAGTTATCAGGCACAACCTAGCCCACTCCCACCATTAGGCCAACCTGGTGTCCCTCATTAGCTAGGTCAAGCTGCACAGCCAGGTCAATCTGTTCAACCAGGACAAACTTCACAACCTCTTAAGCCTACTTAATAGCCAATATATTCTATACCACAGTCAAATCCACCTGTGCGCCCGACTTATCAGACTCAGTAGGGACCCACTTACCAGCAACCTGTTCGATCCCAAGGCAGCTATTACCTTCAAGTTCAATCTCGACCAGTTTACAACCCACCCCAAGGTTCTAGTTATTACCTTCAACAGCCAGGCTATACTTATACTCCGTAGTCAAATTCATACACTGCTCAAACGAGGCCCACATATAATCAGAATCAGTACCCTGGTTATCAACACCCATATCTTGGTTTTTCAGCCGCCATATCAACCTCATTATCCGGCTTATATCCCCTATGGTCAGAATCCTCCAGGACAGAACCAATGGGGGAAAAGTTATAATCAACCAGGATGGAGTACAGGTACAGGTCCTTATCGAGGACCTGGCATGCCTTTTAACCCTCAATTTCCTTTTCTCGCCACGTTGGAATTACCGGATGTGTCCAAATTGACCAATGATCCAATTCTTCATAATCCATCTTTGCCTTCGGTTCCGATGAAGGTGCTTGGTGATTGTCCTAATTTTGAGGGTAAATTTGGATAAGACCCCTAAGCACATGTCATGACGTACCACTTATGGTGTTCTTCAAATTCTTGGGTATATGACTCGATTCGTCTACGTCTTTTCCAGTGCACTCTCACTGGCGCTGCTGCTAAATGGTACATAGAGCTACCCCGTGGTATTTTTCAAGATTTTAATACTCTAGCTATGGCATTCCTGACTCATTTCCAGTTACTGGTTCATTATGAAGCTGGGACGCATCTCCTAACATCTCTAAAACAGGATAAAGCCACTCACATTTCAAATCATATTCATGAATGGAGATGTCATCGTTGTTTGATCAATTTTGTGATTCCTGATCAACTTCTAACTCACTGGTTCACTACATCCTTTGTCAATAATATTGCATAAGACATTGCTATGGGGGCATGTGTAACCGAGGAACAAGCCATTTCTCATGCCCAATACCTCGATTTAGTGTACTCTCAGTCTGGCATGTTATACGATATCTTGACTGATGCCCTATGACTAGGGACCTCTAAAGCACCTGCTACCCCATCGGTTGATGGTGTTATTGGTTCTATCTCTCAGACTTCTCGTAAGTCTTCTAATGCGAAGCAGAAATCGAATTCTTCCAACAATTCTGCTCCTCCGGCTACTCCAGATTCTGGTAAGAACGTGGATTTCAACGCCGTCCAAGCCAATCCTGCAGATAGGATTTCCAAAGGGAAAAAGAAGGGCAAAGGAAAAGCTAAATCCAATGCCCCAAAACCAGAATCGTCCAAACCACGTGCTGATGATGGTTCACAACAGAAACCGAAGTACCCTTGCCTGATCTGTAATGAAGACCACTACACCAAAGATTGTCCTAGATGATCCGAGGTTAGTCAAATTCTTAAGGGCTCTAAGGGAACTCTAGCAGTTCTGAAGGATCCTTTCCCATCTCAGCAGACCTATATGGTTGAGTAGCCTTCGCCATCTACACCATTTGGGTCGCAGGTTTTCATGATGAATGGTGTTGCACTTGTTTCTATTGCCACTCAATCGAAGGATTATGTCGGATCATGCTAAGTAGCTGGGAAGGAAGTCATTGATGGCCCTCCTCCCCCACCTGCCTCTAGTGCCCTTGAGATTGAAAGGCCCAGTGCTGAACCTATTGTACAACCACCCTCCAAAGGTGTTCTCCGAAAGTCTTCCTATAATCCGAACGCCCATGCTGCTAAGCATTACAACATTGTTGAGGATTTGGCACAGGCGCCTTCCGCGATGTCTGTGTTGGAAGTGCTTTAGAGTTGTCCATCTCAATGGAAATATTTGTTATTTGCAATCAGCGGAATCGATCCTATCGATTCTAGCCTTCTCACCTTTAATCTAGAGAATTTCGTCCCCTGACTCCCACACCAGATTGTGCTTGTTATACAAGTTGGCATTAACAACCTCAATATTCACAGAGCCATTGTGGATGAAGGTGCCTCTACCTTCATTATGTCATCCGCTTACTGGAAGGCCATTGGCTCTCCATCCCTCACTTCATCTCCCAATGCCCTTGAGGCATTCGATGAAAGGGAATCAAAACCCTTGGGTGTTCTCGCAAGTTTACTGATCACATTACAAGGTAAGATAGTCAATGTCGAAGTGGAAGTTGTTGATTCCAAACTCAATTACAGTCTTCTACTCGGTCGCAGTTGGACCCATACCATGTTGTGCATTCCATCCACCCTCTTTTGACTTTTGAAGTTTCCACATGAGGGCATGATTATTACTGTCAATCAGTTGTCTTTTTTTACCTCATCCTCCAAGAACAATGTGCCATACGTGGATAAAATTCCTAATCCCCCTGACAGTATAGGACCTAGTCTTTTCAAGGACCCCGTTCTCATGGGTATTTTTCCCATTCCACCATTGAACATTGTTCAAGTCAATATGATCTCCAGGTCAAATGACCCGTGGATCGTCCCTTCTCCTGAATAGGTTGCTTCTTTTGGAGAATCGATGCCTCTGACCCTGGTTGAAATCAATTATTGTGAGATCATTGCTGCATCAGATCCTCCTCCTGCTAATAATGCTCCTTTGAGCATGGCTCTTGATGTTTATTTTCAATCCCCTTGGCTCTGCGATGCAGATTTGCTTGATCCTTTGAGAGAAGTTTTTCCGTCTGATGAAGCTATCGTGGAGACTATGTCTCTTGAAGATCTGTCGTGGAGTGATGGACATCATCATTCCTCGTTCATGCTCGGCCTGGTGGTAATGTCTAATTATCTCAAGCATTTTGCATCTGATCCTCCCCCTCCTGAAGCTACTCCTTTTGGCTCGTTGGCACATAGTTCCTGTTCTTGTGTCAAGCTCCCTAAACAATGAAACAAGCTGGTTTGAGGATAGTTCTTTTAAGTGTGTCAACCTCATTAAAATAATGAAACACAATCCTATTCAATTCGCATCCTTGATATAATCTCAATCTTGTAATTTGAACCTTCACTGCATCTTCTTTGCATATGCACCTCGAATTAAGACACCATGTTGGGGTCATACCCATTTTTCCTTGTCGTTTTCAAGCATACTTTACTTTGTGTTTCAAGCTCGTAAAAATGAAACCCATCTTCAAGCATAGTTTGCGTTTGTGCTTTTAATCTTGTGTAAAAATAAAATATGTTGGTGTGATGCATTTTTTGAACTTTAAACTTTTCCATTGGGTCGTTATTTATGCAGATTATTTAGCTGATACATTAGATGTCATTGTATTAGACATTTGCATAATTTATAAAAACATCATCATATGTAAGCAAGATCCATGTATAAATAAATAAATAAATAAATATATATATATATATATATATATATATATATATATATATATATATATATATATATATATATATATATATATATATATATATATATATATATATATATATATATATATATAAATAAATAAATAAATAAATATATATATATATATATATATATATATATATATATATGTCAAATGTTTGCAACGTGTGCATCATATAAAACCAAAAATATACATGTTTGTGTCAGTTACATCTGGAGATGACATGTCTCTCAAAAATATGCAAATAAAATCCTAGGCTACTAATCAGCATGGTGCTCATGGTAACACATCATTTCCCACACTAACCACCTTAGTAAGCGGTGGAGGCGACTCGGCACCCCTACGGTGTGACTCTAATAAGCTAAAGGGACATCAACTAGGCAAGCATAATCCAGAACCCTGCGAGCAATTCCCTTTAGGTTCTATACAAGCGCATCCCCCTTTCCCCCCTCACCTTGAGGCTCATAAGCGAGAGGGGTCCTCCTCGCCACCGGTGACATTCTGGCAGGCCTCTCAGGGCCAAAATCTACATACATATAGGATCAGCTGTTAGAACATACATGTATACCAAAAATAATAAAACTCATAAAAGTCAAAAAGAGTCTTACCCAGCTCCTCATCCCATTCCTCTCCTTCCGAGAGCGGAAGGCCTGGGTCTTTAGTGAAATCAATGCCCACATATGGCCAGTCCTCTACAATGATCAACTGTCGTCAGAGCCATCCATAGAACTCAGGTCACCATGACATCTACTGGCCACCCCCTACAATGGGCATCTATGCTGCCCATCAAGCCATATGTGGCTCTCTCAATGGTGGATCCAGGACTATAGCCCCTTGGCACTAGAAGATAGTTAGTCGTTTCAAGAAGAATGATACCAAGATTGACCCATATCCAAACTGTTTCAGTTTGGTCTTTTTGAATTTGGTCAGTTGCCGTTTGTTGTTCATAGTCACGGCTGTGGCCCAGTCAAATATTATTGGGTTCATGAATTCTGACGCGAGAAGGAGCTGTGTCTTGGTAGCTTCGTGCGGTGTCTGCAACCCTGAAGCCCACGTAATAGTATGTAGCACTACTCTGAGTGCTAGATCAGGAATGGTCTGAATGCCTACCTTTCCACTACCTAACCCTTTGCGTGCCCCTGTGCACACTCTATCCATGACCATTGTCATGTTTTCACCAGAATGCCTGGTGCCAGTCAAGATAGGAACTGAACCTCTCTGGGACAGACCAGTGATGAAGTACACGTCTGACACTTCGAGCTCGAGTACTTGATCTCAAAGTTTAAACTTCTCCTTGTCCTCATCCCAAAAACTTATTAGATATTGCAATAATTTGGGCTGAGCCCAGAGACATGGCGTTAGGAAGAATTTCTTCAAACCGCAATTTGAGAGAGCATCCATACACTACGCATTCCCCATTGCCAACTCATCTTCCTCATTGTGCTCTCTTTCCTTCCATTTGATCACCATTTTTGCTGTGTACATGCATCAATTTGGTCATAAACACATTGTAAGATCCCTTGGGTGCCTAAAACAACAATTAATTAGCTCTATTTTCATCAAATTTTAATGAAATATTAGGTTGCACGGTTGGTGCGACTGTTTTGCTGACAGTCGCGCCACCTGGCACGACCCCTATATGAAAAAGGGCTAGTTGGCGTAGGTCCGTGCTTGATACCCACCCCAACCACGGAGGCCCTAAATTTTCAATTCCTCCCTCAGGGATACTAAATGATAGTTAAAAACTATGAAATATGGCTCAAAAAATGGCTAATGGAAGTGGCTCTTACTTGGAGAAGATGACATCTGATTTCATCCACTGGATTCCTCTCAGTCGTCACCTCAAGATCACAACGAACATGGCTCACTATTGCTCTGCAAAGAGGTAAACAGGTAAAAAGTAAATATGTTTTTACCATTGGTAATATTTATAACTTTTCAAAATCAAAATTAGGTTTTGGGACTTGTTTTTCCAATATTTTACTATATTTTTTCGAAAAATCGGTTTTACACTTGCTTTTTGTGCAGCGACAGGTTTTCACGTGACTAGGACGATGACACGAGTTGTATTTTATACTTTTTCGGACTCAGTAAAAACACGAAAAAGTCACTACTAGATTCACCTTTCAGCTCTTTTCTGACTCCCTAAAACTGAAAAGATCACCGAGTCACTTGTCGTTTTGAGCTCATTAAATTGGCTGCAAAGTGACATCTACCTAGTATACGTTTATCCCTTTTTCGGGCTGGGATGGATTATTTATGAAAAATAAATACCCTAGCCTATCACGACTAGGATGTTCTCTCAGACATAGTTTTCTACCTTTTTGGATCTGTGGGACTACCTACGAAAAGGGACTGCTGGAGTTTTCTTTTCCGTTGTCTTTTCAAACTCTCTAAACATGAAAAAATGTCGAGTTCTTCCTTTGTTAGACTCATTAAATACTAATGACATTGGACTCCATCATAATGACATTACTCGAGTTCCTCCTTCCTAGGACTCGTTAAATGTACTAGGTTGGATTTGTCCGAAGGACAAACTTATATCGCAAGCATATGTTATCCCCTTCAAGCTTTTTTTCAAAAATAATTGGGGTACTCACCAGAAATGGTGGGGGAAAATGGAACCATTATTATAGTCTTGTCGGCAGTATGTCGCTCTTGAACATGGCACTTGTCTGCATTCATGTCGGGTTGGGAACATCTCATCTCGCTATATGCTTACCTCCATGGGTTTGGGTAATCTCTTTTGATCACTCATCTGCTTTTTGCCACGTCACCATGACCTCAGTTCCTTTGATGTCAAATACTGCCAAATCTAATGTTGTGCCACCAATATGTTCAAGAGAAGTTGGCCTCTACAGTTTTCAACCACCCTCTGATTCTCTGTTGGTCTTGATTCATAAAAATTATGTCCCTCTGTCTCATGTCAATGATGTGGGAAACATTATGTCCCACCTTCGATCAAGGTCACTTCCTGTCAACTTTAGCTCATTATCTGGGAAGTTGATCTAGAGACTCCCTTTAGGTACCTTGGAGCCTGCATGCCTCAATGGCAGGTTCTTCGCATTCGACGCAAGGTTTTCATTATTGGCCTTTGGTCAGATGATTCTGTGGGTGTTCGACGCCAGCTCACTGTTCACATTCTGTAGATTGTACCTTTGTACATTGATAGCCATTGTCATTATTGGTGGTTTCTCTCACGTCTGTTAACGACTTTCATTATTGGCTGGTAATTAGATGATGTTCTTGCATGTTCGACTTCAGCTCACATATTCGCATGCTCGAACTTGTACACTATTTGGGTCGAGATGGAGTGCAAGACCCTATATTTTGTTTGATAAACATACAGGCTACAGGTTCTTTGTGGATTATTATGATTTATTACATGACTCATTTTATTGGATTGTTGCAACCATGCTTGAGTCTACTTGTTGGTCCTTATTTACTGGATGGCTACGTCCATACCTTGGATCCTGGTTTTTGTACACTCTATTATGGATGGTTGCGCCCATACCACATGTCATGGATCAGAGATATGAATATCGGTTGTATTTTTCTTCGCAGGTTTTCCGACAGTAGTGTTTTCAGTTGGGCGCATTCTCATAAAGCATTTCACCCCTCCCTCTCTATCAGGCCTCATGCTTTAGGGGGCATCTGTTACACAACATTTTGTCATCGTCCCTGCAATCCCTCGTCCCGTACATTGGAGGACTATTCCCGTGACCTATGAATTGTAAAATGTCCTGAAAAAACCTTAATGGCATCCTTCTGCATAAGGACAAGAATTCTCATGAAGAACAATTCCTTTATAAAACCCTAAAAATCCATGTTTCAGCATTGGCGCGGGTATCCAGTTCATCCCTCGCGCCAATAGGGAAAAAACACACTAGTGGGCATGCCATTTGGAGCTCTATCCCTGTGTCTCACTCGTGCCAAGCCTATTTAGGAATGTTTTTTAAAAATAAATGGTAGAAGTTTGATTCTAACAAACTCAGAATGAATCATTAGAAAGAAGTTGCGTTGTTTGCCTCCGGATCTCCCTAATTAGGAAGTGGTTTTCCACCTCTCATGGAACCTTCCTAAGAGATAGGACTCTATCCCATGATTATAGGGATCCCAACCTCTCTTCCTCCCTCTATAAAATCCTGACCTCTCCATTTTCTAGCTAGTTGAACTTGTGAGAAGGAAACTATAGCCGGAAAACTATTGAGAGAAGAGCCGAGGAGAACCCCGTAAGAGAGAGAGCTTTGTCCAGATTCTCGACAGGCTTTGTTGAGATGTGCTCCGTTGCAAGCCCTGCCGAAGGAAGATCATAGCGTCATAGCTTTTTGTTGTAATCTCCCTTTTGTCATCTATAATATAAGTGACTCTGATTTTGGTTCCATTCGTGTGTCTACTCTTTTATGTAATGCAATGAATTATATCTTCTCTCAATGATATATAGTTACATGCTTTAAGTATTACATTGTATGTCGTCGTTTCTCTGCATGTGTATAGGTGTCAAGACGTGGTGAACGGAAGGATTTTGATTTGTCAAGCTAGGGACAAGGAGCACCGCTTCTTCCTCGACAACAACAATGTGGGATTTGAGGTAGGCTACTTATCGTGATCTTTGTCTTTCTTATAACTAGGAACCAACACCATTGCATGATTCGATTGTTGCTAGACCCAATATAGGGCTAGTGGGATCACCTTTGTCCGTAGAGGGGATTTACCTCCACAACACACTCAGGTCTACAAAGGTCAAGTATATTGCAGCTAGTTTGGCGAGTTGTGAAGTAGTTTGGCTTCAGAATTTATTTGCAGGATTTCTTGATCAGATGTTGGAAATGACCATTATGATAGGTCAAATCACATGGTACAAAAGGGAGTAGTGAGGCTCCTATGTATTTCTATAAACAAGTAGGTTGTTGACACTCTAAAAAAGCTGAGTTTGTCTTAGGAAGAAGTTTTTATACTTCAGTGACAATCTCAAAGTGGTTGAGAATGCTTCCCTTGGTTAAAGGGAGTGTTGGTGTTGTAGCATCAAGGGGCAGAGATCATCCCTAGGTTAGGGGTATTGATTAGGAGCCATGTAATGTGGCTAGGGATATTTTCTTAGATAGCATCAATTCTTGGAGTGCTCCCCCAGTCAAGGGTTACCTGACCATATTGGAAAGGGTTCTTTGACTAGTGAGTGAGTGAGTGCCTTATAGCATCAGGAATTTTTTTCCTTTCAATAACATGTGATGACATGTGGGAATGGTAAATGGGTCGAAGGTTTCACCACTGACGTGCCTCCAAATGATGAATTATTGACCTAGTGACCCAGGAATAGTATTTTTGACCTTGATCAAAATATTTTGACCACATTTCCAAAGGGTTTTGGCTAGTGGGTGACTAGATCCATTTGCAAAGGGGATTTGACTAGTAGATAACTAGAACCCTTTGCATGATGTCGATGCAGGATGATTTCCACTTGGTTCTGTAATATAGAATGAGATGGATGGATTCATAAACATAGTTGACTTCGTTCAACATTTTCTTGGGATGTATAATTTTTTCAACAAGAAAACATCTTAAGAAGTCAAAGAGAATACCTCCCTAGCTAAGAGGGATTGTTACCTTTTGGAAGTTTTGGTTGGTATTATTTAATTTCATTAACCCAAAAAAGAAAGAAAAATGGAAATACAAATTTGAATTCAATTCAAATCCAAATAAAAGAGGGAAAAGTTAAATTTTGAAATTCAAAATTTTGTCTCCCAAAAGTCAAGTCAACCCAGTTTAGGGACACACCAATTTGGGCTCCTTCAACCACTATAAATATACATTCTAATTCCATCACTAGGATAAATCCATATCCCTCACAATCATTTGTTTTCTATTCACTCGTGTGAAGGAGAGAGAGAGCAAGAAGACTGAAGTTTGACCTATGTTGACCAGTAATATTTTTGATCTATTTGAACGAATTATACATAGCGCTGAACGAGACCTTCTTGGAATTTTGACCACATGGTTGACCTAGAATTTATGGGTAGAATGTAGTTTTACAAAACTTTGATTGAGAAATTTTAACAAAGTTCTGACAAGATGAATGAAATTATGAGGCAGTTGCACGAGGCTAACATTCAGCATGTTTGACCAAAATTGACTAATTGTTGCAAAAGGTTGAAAATATCTTTGTTTGAACACGTTTGATTTGTGTATTTTATGTGGTTAGTTTGACCTAGTTTGATTTAAAAATCATATTGTATCTCTTATTGATGATTGGATAATTTCTTCTAAGAAAAGGTTTTTGGGTATTTCCCTAGTTAGTGTTTTCCCAGGGTAACATTTTGTGTCTCTTGTGTTTGGTTGTCTCTTCAATATCCTACTGTCATTATTGCATTATACTTGAGATTTTCTATGCATAATTACTTAATGATGAATGTGACATAAGATGAATCAAATAAAATATCATTGGAAAGTAATTATTATATTAGAATATCACGACAAATCAACATTATCATTTTAATAAAAAATTACAAATTGAATTTATCTAAAAGATAAAATTAAAAATAATTAAATTTCAAATTTCCATATTTAAAAAAAGAAATTTAAAATATCTTAATTTACTCCCAACCAACCACTTTAATGGGGAAGTAAGGATGGGGTGTATGTCCCATGATAACCCATCTTCATTGTATTCCATTTCCTTGGGACGCGAGGTGATAGGTATTAGTCTACCCTCAATTTACTAACATGCGATTTATCATGCCTACGAGCAACAATGATTTGTGGATCATTACCTTAGCTATGGATTTCATTTGGAAAAATTTCTCTATACCTCACTAATTTTTTATTGTTTTCAACTTGATCCATGTTGTAATTGTTTTGTTTATGGTTGTCATGAGGAAATAAATTATATTTCTTAGCTTCTCTAGCAACACTCGCCCTCCACCTTCTTCATATGTTCTTTCTAAGTTAATATCTTATATGTTCTTATGGTCAACCTACTATTTCCTAGATTATATGTGAACCTATTGAAGCCTCGAAATTCATTGCAACAACATGGGGGATGACCACCCGGTCCAAAAATTGAAGCAGTTTCTTTTTTGTTTGGAATGGTTGTTCCAACTAGTTTAACTAGGTCCAGTTACCTTCTCTCAATCTCCAATAGCTTAAAATATAACTTTTTTCTACCAATGGAGAAGATACATCAGATCATTCCTCTTGCTGATCAGGAAAGAAATTGATCCTTAAGCTAATTTTGGGCTCATCCAAGCCACAACTAAAGTTTTTCCTCTTTGGGAAGAAGAATTCTAGTATTTAAGAATTAAATCTAAATGCAAAAATATTCTAAAATGGAAGAAAAAGTAAAATTATCCTAATCCTATCTCAATTAGAAAAATATAGATCTAACCAAACCAAGAGCAAGATATTTAAATGATTGGATTTTAAGTATGTCTGGCTTATAATGAATATAAAGTTAATGAAGTAGTTCAATTAATTGACATTATGAATGCCAAAACACATTCTATTTAGAGACCTCTTACCTATGATAATGAACCAACAACATTTAGGAAGTAGTTCACAAAAATAATATTGATTTTTAAATCTGTAACTCGAATAATTAGAGAATAATATAAGGAAATAGTTCACAACATAACGTTGTTTCTTAAATCAATATTAAAAGACATATTAATGATTAAATAGTTACTTAGAAATTAGAATTTAACCCATAAGGGTAGAGATAAATAATAACATATAATTGAGACACATTACTCATATCGATAATAGTGAAAAAATATGATTAAAATGACACATTCATGTTATCATAAAATGAAACCAGTATTTAAAACAATAGTATTATAAATACCAATTTATTGAATCCATTTGTTTGGCTCCGGTCTCCAATGGTCCTTTAAAATGCTTGAACTTCTGCTTTTAAAACGTTGCAATAGTACAAGCTTCGTTCTCTATACACAATTCAAAATACAAAGGAAAAAATCCTCAATAATCCCCAGATCTGAGTTTCTCCCCTCTACCCTACAACTCTAAATCCTCTATACAATAGTGCCTTCAAGAATTCCTAAATTGCAGAGAATACAAGCCTTTTAATACATTTTACAATCTGTTATTTATAATATTTGCAAAAGAATTCTCAACAAGAAAGTTTGTTGAGAAATGGTTCTGCTCAATCAATTTGCATTGGCCCAAATCATATTCTTCAATTGCTAGATAATTTTCATTGATTTAGATCCTTTTCTTCTCATCTCTTCAAACTATTTCTCTACAAAAACAAATCAAAATAATTTAATAAAATGCAAATAGAAATCAAAATGCTAAATATGGAATTAAAACAAATTCAATCAAAACTTAATTAAATAAATAATTGGAAAGGAAATATGAGATTTCTATTGATGCCTCTGATGATCTAATTGGTCAAGGAAATCATTGACAAATGGATCTGCACTCAGAAGAAGTCATGGGAAAATGAGAATGCAAAAAATTAAACTCAGAAAATTAATTTTATTTCAGAATTTGGAGCTTGATCTTCTGCTAAAT
This sequence comes from Pinus albicaulis, assembly GCA_034641835.2. NCBI lineage: Eukaryota > Viridiplantae > Streptophyta > Pinopsida > Pinales > Pinaceae > Pinus > Pinus albicaulis. Next base: position 1,040,190,579 of record CM076575.1, read on the forward strand.
TTTATACCCATGAAATGATCAAATATGGAAATTAAACCACATCAGCATCTCCATAATTTTATCTATCTAACGAGGCGTCCTGGGCCTCATTTAGCCAAGTAAAACTCAATCTATGAGCCTCCAAAGTTAATGAGTTAACACTACCAGAATTCTAGAATTTTTGTTGCTTGGGCTAAAAATTGAAATTTTTTAAATAAATTAAATTCTAAATTAGACTATAATTATTATTTAATTAATTCTAGTCTAATTATAATTATGTTATTAATCTTAATTTATTACACACAAAAACTAATTAATAAAAATAAATGATTTAAAAGTTATTTAAAATATAAATATATTATATTAATATTATAATTATATTATATTAAAATTATAATAAAAATATAATATTTATTATATTTTAAAAACTTAAAAATTTTAAAACAAAACCATATCATGATGTGTTATGGAGGAGGGAGGAGTATTAACGAAGTTATAAGGAGCAGAGGGTTATGGAGGTATAAGGGAAGTCAACGGAGGGAAAAGGTGACGTAAGGGTGAGGTAAGGGACATGAGTTGGGAGGTATAAAGAGGTCAACCAAAACCTTATGTTACAAAATTTAACTCCTCACATAAAACCAAATCGCTCATCGCAATTTTCAAAGGGATGTGTTTGAGGTGCTTGAAAAAATTTGCAATATGTGATATCGGAATATTGCAATCGCAATTTTTGGAAGAAATAATATGGTAAGAAGTGAGGTCCACATGGGATTAATAATCCTACAAATTGGACTATAGCCATTTTTCAATTTTGAGATTCTGGGCTTGGCAATTTATTTTAAAATAATAAATTGGAGTAAATTGCCATGACCTCAAAACGTGTTTTAGTCCATTGTACAATTTAGTTGGGTCATTTCGTATGTCTGTTAGTGAGAAAATGAAAAAGTGAAAATATTAACTAAAAGCTTTAATATTTACACTAAATGCGTTATTGAACTAAATTAGTTACAAAAATTGGAATATTGGTACATTTATATATTTTTTTAACCTAGGCGACACAAATAATCAAAATTCAAAAGAGTTTCATTTACAAACAGTTGACCAAATGAAGCGAAACAAGTATTGTTGGAAAAATTGTGAAAAATCAGATTCAATGAAACAATCAAAATATAAATCTGATAAAAATGAAAAATGACAAGATTGTAAGACAATTAACTTAAATAAAAATCATAAAAGATGCTTAACCAAAAATTAATGGAAAGGGTCCCCATTATTTGAAGTAATGGGGGGTGTTGGGTTTTCCCTAAACAGAACCACAAGCACTTTTTCACTCCCAAGTATTAGACTCTTCCATCGCACATTCCTTTCCTTCATCCCTTAGTCATTGTAATAGCCCCTAGTGGATTTTCCATGTAAATAAAATAAGACCAAGGTCATGGGACATGTATTCCAAGTTGAATGTTGAGTAAAAATTATAGTGTGCATCACTTACAATTTAGCATTTCCAAAGATATACAATTCACAATGGAAGGTGAAGTAAAAAATTGGATCCCTTTCCTCAAAATTCTCCTCTCAAGAGATGAAGACAGAACCCTTGGAAACAAAGTTTTCAAGAAGAAATCCCACACAAACAATTACCTACATGATGATTCACACCACTACCCTGCCCAGAAGATGGGGTTATGTTGACACTTTTTACAAGAGATTTTATAATATCAGACGATACTCATATTGAGGAAGAAATAGAACATCTAAGAAGATCGTTCATGAACCTGGGATACAGTAATAAAGACATCAACAGAGCTATTCAAAGAGCAAGATCCAGAAATAACAAAATTTCAACTGACTATTTCGCAACAACAAAAGCATACCTCCCCTATATCCAAGGGGTCATGGACAAGATGGCCAAAGTTATAGCTAAGAAAAGCATTAGAGCATCCTTCAAACCTCCAATGACCATCAGAAAAATGATGAAATCTGTCAAAGATGACCCCTACCACATCCAATAAAAATGGGTTTACAAAATTAATTGTTCATGCAGAGATTTCTATATTGGGGAAACAAGTAGGACCTTCAAAATAAGATCTAAAGAACATGGGGCGGACATCAAATTAGGAAGAACCAAAACCTTGACTTTGGAAAAACATTCCAATAAGACGCGTCACCACATATGTGTTAAAGATGCAGTGGTCATTACCAATGAGAAGCATCATTTTAAACATAAAGTACGTGAAGCCCTTGAAATCATTAAACACCCCCACAACCTTAATAGAGATGGAGGCTTAGAGATTACAGGAATTGGATCCATAGTATTTCCTGCAAATAAGCTTACCCTCCCCTATGTTGTATGTCGGCACCTTACCCATCTACCCTCTTGTCATTGTCCCTTCCTTATTTGCTTGTTGTATCCATCTCTTATACTCTGACCCGCGCACCATACCTCTACCTTCTTTCCACCTTTTCCCTTTCTCCCCTATATCATCTCCTGTCACCCTCTCCCCCCACTAACCTGTTGGCTTTCTTATCCTCTTTTAATATTAAAAACTTTCCTTAACCTGCCTTATCCCCCCCCCCCTCTTTTTCTTTACTTCCCTTATTATATAACTTTGTAGTTAGGCTTCACTGCATATTATATGAACCCCTTTAATGCTATTAAAATTATACCCCTCTAATACTATTAATTAAATAAGCCCCTCTAATTCTATTAATATTTATTATTCACCCTAAAATAATAGTGAATATTAAACCCCTTTAATGGTATTAAAATTAAACCCCTCTAATACTATTAATTAAATAAGCCCCTCTAATTCTATTAATATTTAACTCTATGTTATCTCTAAATTTAGGATCAATTTTTATTTTCCCTTTATTTACCCTCTTAAATATATTTATTAAAATATACCCTATTAGTTTCCCTTAGTTTTAGTAACAACCTACTTAATTATTAACAAACCTCCCACCTTTTTAGCATTAATAAAGATTAAAAAATTTAATATAATTACTTTAATAAAATAATAGTGAATAGACCCTTATAATCAATAATTATAATTTATTATTCACCCATTATAATATATATTATCATTATCCTCAAATATTTAGTATTAACATACAATTCTAATTTTATATAAATAACTTAAATAAACTATAATTATAAAAAAAATTAAATATCACTGCAATAAAAATGAAATAAATAATAATAAATGAAATAAACATTAATTAATATATAAATATTAAGAGTTGGTCGACCTTTTCATTTTCCTTCTCTCCACTATTTATTAACCCTGATCTTGTCTCTTCTTAGTAGGTTGTCCTGATGATGAGTCTTGATTTAGACTCAAAACGTAGACTAAAAATGACTACTGTGGATATTCTGAGTTTTACATCTGATTAACAAAGGCTATCGGAATTGGAAAATACATTGACAAGGGAAAAGAGGCAATAAATGGAATTTAATTATGAAAATAAAATAAAATAAGAGAAAAGGAAGGTGAAGAAACACAAATTTGCATGCAAGGGAAATTAGAGGGAAAATGAAGAAAAATGAGATATCAATAATAAAAAGGCATCAGAGAAACAATTGATGGCTTTTGTTTGTTCTATATTTTATTATTTTAGAATTTGGCTCTCTTACTCTCTTGCACAATTAGAGTATTCTTGGAGCACTCTAGCATTCACTTGGATTTGGAAAAAGACAAACAAGAAATAAAAGGGAAAACAAAGGAAATAAAGGAAGCACAAGGAGACAGTTGGATCAACAACTAAAACAAGCTTGCTTTTTAGGTAACAAGTTGCATGTGCGATCTCCTTACTGATTTTTGGATGCATGATATATACATGTGGTTCCTTGGTTATGTATTTTTATTAGCATAGATATTTTCCTGGATTGAAAGTGGTTTCGGCCTTACCTTTCCTTGCCTTTTCCTAGATATCCATAATGTAGTGGGTTCCCCATTTGGTTTCTAATTGTTTCCCAGGTTCCCTATGGTTGTGGGTTGGGACATATTATCTAGAGCCCAGAAACAACTTGGATTCCCTGGAGGTTATGGGTTGAGATGGGAGATATCTAGAGCCCTGTAATAGCTTTTGTTCCCTAGAGGTTGTGGGTTGATTTACTAGTTCCTAGAGCCCTGTAAATCTTGGGTAGACACCAATCTAGTTGATATTAGTGATTTCCAGACCGTATAGGTGAGATCATTATGCTTGAGGGTTGAGGTGGTTTGGCCTTTGGAAGCCCTAGTTGGTTTTATTTTGGTTTAATTCTTATGATCCCACATTCATGCTTTAAATATGGCACAAGGTTGATTAGTTAAAAGATAGATTTAGTTCATCCCAAAGTATGGTTGGGTGGTACGTGGAATTCCCTCACTTGGTTTCCATTTTCATATTTTAATATGATTTATTTTAATATTATGATCTATGAGCACTTTTACTAATTATTATGGTGATCTTATGGTTGATTTTTCATAGTTTGTATTATTTTTATATGTTGGTTATATGCATGGTTCTATTATGTTCTCTAGCTATGGATCTTGTCCATGATTTGATAAGTTACTGGATGGTTGATTAATGCATGGGCTAACAAGTGTTATTACAACTACCTAGAGAGGGAAAATAGACATCTTGACTATTCTTAGATGAGTTCAGAAGTTTATGATTAAATATGCATTCATGACCTGTAGCTTATATGTTTACTATCTTTTTGACGAAATGTCTATATGTTATTAGGCATGTTTAGGTTAGTATCTTTCTCAAGTTTTGATTTTTTCCATTGTTATCATCATTGTCATGATTCTAGAAAGTTACAAGTATATCTAGGTAGTGGTCTGGAGGCTAGCCTAAAAAAGTGGCATAGATCTCGCAACTACATGCAGAAAGTAGTGGAAATTGGGTCATAACCACATGGAGACAGGCCTATGGGTGAGGTTATAGCCTCCCAGCCACATGCATGAAGTTTTATGGGTGTGGTTTGGGATTAAACCTAGTGAAAAATAAATCCACCTCAGGGATTGATCACCTGGGGTGGTTCGTAGGCTTCTAAGTGGTCTGCAGTTCCTAAGGGATGTCAATTTACTTTTGGTTTGTAGGCCCCATTCCATTTCCATAACTGGAACTTGGAAGCTATTTCATATGATAGTGACATTCAACTCATTTTTACCCTAAAGATATTGTAAAAGTGGGTAAATGTGGGAGGGGTAGTTACAGGGTGGTATCAGAGCAAGGTTGCAACACTGGACCTCGTGGTAAAAGTAGATCGTCATAAAGTTTTATATGTTGTTCATGCAGAAATTATGGTTAATGGTTTTTATATGCATCATGGCTATATGCATTCCCATCATTCTATTGCTATCTATTATGGTTGCATGCATGATAGATTCTATTTTATTAGTGCGGTCCTATGTACATGCATCAGTTAGTCATGCATGATAGTTAGCATGTTGTTATATGAATTGTGGTCATATGATTAATGATAATTGTCATTGTGGTTAAGTTCTTAATATTAATATGTATCGTGCTAATATGTACTAACTTGAGTAGATGAATAACCTCATGTAGGATACACTGAGGTATGATCATGATTATGTCTTCTATTTGGTTTATCTAACATGGTATGTTTGTATGAAATATAATATAAGATATGAAGAGAAGAATGGTGGATTATAGTTCACATGATTCCCCTTACAGGCTTTATGAGAATTCTATGGAATGGGAAAGGTAAATTGGGCAGAAAAGGAGAAGAGTAATCTCCTGATTTAACAGATACACTGAGAAGTTTGAAGGCACAAATCAAAAGTTGTAAGGTAGATAATAACAATTTGATTGAAGCACAAGAAAGGCTTTCCAGAGCTCTGGAAACACAAGCAGAAGTTAATGTAGTTATCCTTCAGAGTCTTTCAAATTTACAGAATCAGGGACATATGGGTTTCAGTTATGGACAGGAGGAGAAGAATAATGGGGCATATGGAAGCAGGTCTCTTATAGGGCACATATTGGATAGGGATGACACACTCAGAGGTGGTTGATATTTGGATATAATTGAGAAGTGGACTAGAACTCATGAGTTTTATTCTAGTTCTGGTTTTGAGAGACATCATCGCCATCACCACCACCATCCCTATAGGAGGAGTGAGAAGCAGTATTTTCCAAAGGAGTTCGAGAAATCCAAGCCTCCTAATTTTGAGGGGAAGTGAAGAAATCAAAATATGTAGAAACATGCCTACTTGGGATGAAGAAGTTCTCAAGATTACATGAGTATTTATAGAACATGAAATCCAAGATAGTTATCCTCGGTCTCGAGGGAAAAGAAAATATCTGGTGGAATTAGGGTAGAGGATTTGAGTTGGAATGAGTTTAAAAGACTTCAGGAAGTACTTATCTGAGAGATATTATGATAGAAAGGCCAAGGAACGCTATGAGCTTAAGGTGGGTTCCATGACAAATGAAGAGTACATGACCAAGTTTCTGGAGTGGTTGAGGTATGTTCTCTAACTCAAATATGAGAGGGAAAAGGTCCAAAGGTTCATAAATGGATTTCCTTTAGCATTTAGAAATCGTATTGAGTATTATGAGCCTCTATCATTGGAGGAATTCATCAAGAAGTTGAAGCATTGTTACAAGCAATTTGAGCGCAAGTCTAATCCTACGCAGGATTCGAAAGGTAATGAGAATATTAAAGGAAAGTGGGATAAGAAGCAAGGAAGGCTTCAGGATGTGGGTTACAAGGAGAACATAACACCTTATAAGAAGTTCAATGCAGATGAAAAATTACATGGCTCTCAATCTATGGAGTAGCAGAGTAAACGCAATGGAAGAGAACCATTATGATGTTGAACCTATGTTGGAGATCATCACCGAAAGGATTAACCTTTGTATCAGAGTGGTGCAACAAGATTGTGATAGGCCTAAGATCTATAATGCACAAGAGGCATGGATAGTTTGGGTTGTTGGTCAAAGAATTTCTTAGGTCTATGCAACAGTGGATAACAAGAAAGCAGGTCACCAGGTATCCATAATTGAGGTGGAGGTGGAACCAGAGGGAAAGTTCCAAGAAAATCCTCAATGCATCCTACAACAAAATAAGCTCATGCTCCAGAATCGAGTAATAAAGCAAGCTAAAGTGTGTGGAATCACTTTGGGGCCGAGGAAGCTACATATAAGATGGTTGATTATATGCAGGCATAATAGTGAGTTTTTAGTTACAGTTGGATTCATCAAGGGAATTGAAATCCCTTGAGTTATGATATGCCCATGTTATTAGTTGTAGGGAAGAAAGTTGGGTACAATGGGGAAAGGTAACTGGTATATTGTGATATTTATTATTCACTGATAGTTGTGTGTTTATGGCAATATGATACAAATAATTTCATGGTAAAAGAAACTGCCATGAAATATTGAAGAAGTATAGGGTTGACCTTTCTCTTGAAAGCACTGGGAACCATGGGGGTTGAGTCACAGTGTTTGTTGGGAGTCTTGTTATTTCAGTATTTTATGCTTCTTTTGCACTTTAATTGTGGTTTTGTTTTTTTCAGGTGCATGGCCATGCTACTTTGTTTGTGGTGTTGTATTTTTGTTTGGAATTCATGTTTTCGAGCTTTTTTTTTTTTCTTATTCTTGCCTTCTATGTCTTGAGGGTATTTGGAATTGGTTGGGGAAGAGGAAAGTTAATGGAGCTAAGTGATCACTTAATAAGACAAAATAGGCAATGTAAATACTCAGATGAATCATGGTGCATGAATAAAGGGAATTTGAAGGAAAGAATATGGCAGTGGTAGGACAGTCATGGGATAGGTAACAAGCAAGGTAAATTAAATATATTTGAGGCATTATATGTCTTCACTATGTTTTAAACTATTGTTCTCAATATTGTGCATAGCTAAGGAAGTTATCTTTACCTTGACATTATGAACACTGGAAATTATGTTGTGATCATGACTTTTTTTATGTTTATATATCTTTATGTGTGTGTGTGTGTTACATGGTCATCAAGAATCATTCTTGTGAAAGAATGATTTTTTATGCAGGTGAATGCCATGAAACGTTTCCTGGTTTAATGAGGAATCAAGTGGGTGAGTAGCCCTAAAATGTTTACGAGAATAGTATCATGTGGATTTGTTTTTTTATATTGTGTGCTTATAACTATGCATATTTTTATGTTATGAAAAGACAATGTTGAAGGATGCATCGACGAAATAAAAGCAGTGTTATATGTGGCATGCTAGGACAAGAATGGAGAGTGGAAGGAACCATAGGCCTAAGATTTGGGTTGTGGACGCATGCAGTAATGCATGGGAAAGACACTAGAGGCAAGGTTTCCTCGAATATATGGTGTGGTCTCTGGATGTGAAATATTGTTTCTATGTACATGTTGCACATGTGGTGTTTTTAACATGTCGTACATGTTGTACCATGTACATGTGGTATTGTGCCATGTGTATTGTGTAGTCATTGTATTATGACGTGTGTATTTGTTGTGTTTTACTATGTGTACATATATGTGTTGTGTGGTACACCATGTGTAGGTGTATGTATTGTGTTTTACACCATGTGTAGGTGTATGTGTTGTGTTATACAACATGTGTGGGTGTATGTATTGTGATGTACATTGTGTGTATGCATACATGTTGGGGATTGATTCTCTGGATCCCTGGAGGTTGCAAGCTAGAACGATGTAACAACTTGGGTTCCCTGGAAGTTGTGGGTTGGAGCCCTATAATAGCTTGGGTTCCCTAGATATCGTGAGTTGGAGCCCTATAAAAAATTGTGATTCCTTGGAGGTTGTAGGTTTTATAGTAGTCCAGGGAGCCCTGGACAGCTTGGGATGAGACCAATATTTATTTTTTAATATTAAGGGTTGAGACAATATAGTCTTTGGATTCCCTTGTTGCTGATACTTCATATGGAAGAGAAGGAATTAGGTTCTTTTCGGGTTGGTAACCAATCCAATGTGTGTACATGGTCAAAGAGAAGAGAAGGCATTGGGTGCTTGTCATGTTTGGAAACCAATTCAGTGTGTGTATGAAAAGAAAAAAGAAAAAAGGAAGAAGTAAAGAACAATTTAAAAGATAAGTATCAATATTTTAATTCGATTTTTAACTATGCACATAGTTTGTGATTTCTATTTCTCATGGTTGAGTTTTTAGCTAACTGGATGTGATATGTTTATACATGATGATTTGATCAAGAGCTAATATGACTTGTTGTGTCAGTAATAAAATAGAGTTGCAGATGTCACCTCATTGGTGAGTTACTAATGAGGTATGATTTGAATTTATTTCGATTCCTTTTGAGTCTAATTGAAATTATGTGCTTGGTACAAGGAAATCATGGAAAATTCCCAGTTTGAGTGTTTGGAACTAACTACAAGAATGTTAGTAGCAACAGTAAAATGAATTGGAACATGCAAAAATCTACTGGTAAAGCTTTCAGGATTAGGGCCATTATGGGACACTAGTAACCCAATAGTGCCCATTTTTCTCCATGAACATGCTATGACTAGTATGATGGCTTAAAGGCAGGGATATGACTTGGTTTTTGGACCTTCTGATGCAAGGAAAACTTTCCAAGGAATGGATTTCCCAAGGGGCCTGTGTAGCAGAGAAGGGGATGTCAGGGAACTTGGAAGGTGAGTGACTGCACGGAAGTGGGTGACCAGATTTCCCAAGGGACTAGGAAGCAGAGAATGGAAGGTCGGGGAATAATTTTTTTTTGGTCATTAGCATTACAAGATGGAACTAGAAGCACATTGGGAGTGTTCCCTAGAACAATGAATTGGTAATTATTCACTGAGATAACAAGTAGCACAAGGATTGTAGAGTTGGACATTGGATGCAGACTTGATATTAGCAATGGATTTTGGACTTCCTAGGAGGGATATGAATCATGGTACTACTTGGAGGGTGGTGCTATGAACCTTTGGATTCCCTTGTTGTTGATGCAGGAACCATATCCTTTTATTTTTTTGTTAGAGAAAATGTGCTTATGTATATATGCGTATATTATTGTAAATACTATGTTGAGTTTTAATTATAAAGCTAAATAAACAGTATGATTATTTTTTGGTTGAAGAAAATGTGTATAATTATATATGTATATAATCATAAATACCACATTGATCTAGGTTTATAGAGCTCCATAAGTGGTATGTTGTTTTATTTCAGCAGATGGTCATTGTAAATTTTGCAAAAAGCTATGTCATAAAGCTCCATAAGCAATATTTTTTTATAGTGATAAGCATCATAGAACATCGAGGACACTATCCGGGAAGGGTTTGTAACTACCCCTAGTCCCATGTAAATAAAATAATACTAAGGTCATGGGACATGTATTCCAAGTTGAATTTTGGGTAAACATTATAGTGGGAATCACTTGTTGTTTAATAATGGCTATGAAAAGGCATTGGAAAATTCAAAGAGATAATAAATGACATTTAATTTTGAAAATAAAGGAAAATAGGAGAAAAGGAAGGTACAGAGACACAAATTTGGATGCAAGGGAAATTAGAGTAAAAATGAAGGAAAATGCAAAAAAAGGAGACATCAATAATAAAAAAGTATAAGAGAAATAATTGATGTCTTTTTTTAGTTTAAAATTTTTCTATCTTACACTCTTGCACACTTAGAGTATTCTTGGAGCACTCTAGCATTCACTTGGATTTGGAAGAATACAAGCAAGAAAGCAAAGGGAAAGCAAAGGAAGGTAAGGAATCTTAAGGAGACAGTTGGATTAGTAGCTACAACAAGATTAGTTTGCAAGTAACAGGTCACATGTGTGATGTCCTTCCTAGTTTTTGGATTCAGGTATATGCATGTGGTTCCTTGAATATAATTTTTCATTGGTATGGATATTTTCCTAGATTGACAGTGGTTTTAGCCTTTCCTTGCCATTTCCTGGATAGCCATGATGTAGTGGGTTCCCCTTTTGGTTTTTTTATTGGTTCTCAAGTTCCCTATGGTTGTGGGTTGGGAAAATTATCTAGAGCCCTGAAACAACTTGGGTTCCCTAGAGGTTGTGGGATGAGATGGCAAATCTTTGGAGCCATGTAACAACTTGGGTTCCCTAGAGGTTGTGATTTGAGTTACTAGTTCATGGATCCCTCGACAATTTGGGTAGATACCAATATGGTTGATGTTAGTTATTTTTAGACCATATAGGTGAGATCATTGTGCTTGAGGGTTAAGGTGGTTTGGTCTCTGGAAGCCCTGGTTGGTTTTATTTTGTTTTAACCCTTATGATCTCACATTCATGCTTGGAATATGGCATGGGAGTGCTTGGTTGAAAGAGATATTTGGTTGAGCCAAATCTATGGTCGGGTGGTACGTGGAAGTTTCTAACTTGGTTTTCATTTTAATATGTTAATGTGAGCTATTTTCCAATTGTGATCTATGATCACTTGTATTAGTTATTACGGTGATCTTATGGCTTATTTGTCATGATTTCTATTCTAGTTATATGAATTTTATATGCATGGTTTTATTATGTGCTCTAACTATGGATATTATTCATAATTTTATAAGTTACTAGATGGTTGATGAATGCATGGGATAACAAGTGTTATTATAGCTAGCTAGAGAGGGAATAAAACCTTCTTGGTAATTCTCAAGTGAAGTTCAATGATTTATGATCAGATAGACATTCATTACCTGTAGCTTATATGTTTACTATCTATTTGATGAAGTTTCTATTATGTATTAGGCATGTCTAGGTCAAGATATTACGAATTTTTTTAATTTTTATCATTTTTATCATCATTTTCATGATTTTGGAAAGTTACGAGAAGTTCTAGGTAGTGGTCTAGAGGATAGCCTGAAAAAGTGGCATATCTCTCGTGACCACATGCACATAACAAAGAGAATTGGGGCATAACCCCATGGAGACAAGCCTATCATGAGGTTATATCCTCCCACATTAGGGTAATTTTGAGGTCTAAAATGGTCCTCCTAAGTAAATTATAAAATAATAGTGGAACTAATAAAATAAGATTATATTACATCATCAAATTTGAGAGGGAAAAAAGAAAAAACTATTTTTTCAACTCGTATTTTCAACTTGTCTCCCTATGGGTTTACTCAAATTTCAAGCGGAAACACTCGTTGGATGTAGAATTTAATTCCTCATCCAAGGAGTACCCATGTGGATAATTTAGATGGACCCTTATACACGAAAAATGAGAAATATATGAAAAACACGATTGCAATCATGTTTTTTCATGTATTTCTAATTTTTCATGTAGCAGGGCCCATCAAAAGTATGAAACATGGGTATTATTTAGATGAGGAATTAAATGTTGCATCCAATGATTACCCCCACTGAAAATTTGAGTAAAACATTAGGGATATAATTTGAAAATACGAGTTGAAAAAATAGTTTTATTATTTTATTATTTTTTAATCTTTTTACTCTTTTACTCCAAAATTGGTGAATCATCCCCCATGGTTGACATCATCATAATGAATCCTATTTGTTATTATAATTTTATTTTGGTTGTATATTTTTTTTTGGAGGCTCATTCCAGACCTCAAAATTCCTCTAATGACCACATGCATGAAGTGTCATGGGTGTTGTTGGGGAGTAAACCTAGTGAAAAAGGGTTCCAGGTCAGGGATTGATCACCTGGGGTGGTTTGTAGACTCCTGAGTGGTATGTAGTTCCTGAGGGATGTCAATTTACTTTCGGTTTTTAGGCCCTAGTACCATAACTAGAATTTGGAGGTGGGGTCATATCATATTGACACTCAGTTCATGTTTACACTAGAGAGCTTATAAAAATGGTAAATGTGGGAAGGATGTAATTCCCCTTCCAAAATTTACCCAAATTCACAATCTCACCATGGTAAACATGAGATGAGTACCACTGTGACATGACTTGACATACAAGTTCCAGTTATGGAAGTGGGGCTGACACATCATCACTTACAAAGATCCTACAAGGATTACAAATCACCGAGGAGCTGAAGAAACACCCCAGGTGGTCAATCCCTGATTTGAAAACTTTTTTATCTAACCTAGCACCCCAACTGCATGCATAACAAAGTAAGGGTGCGGTTACAGGACTCTAATTGCATGCATAGGCCTGCTTCCATGTGGTTATGGCCTAAAGTATTCATTTCTAAGCATCCAGTCTTGAGATTTGTGCCACCTTTTCAGACTAGCTTCCAGACCACTGCCAAAAATTTCCTAAAACTTTCTAGAATCATAATATACATTAAGAAAATTCCAAAGAATTCAAAATTAACATAAAATTTTCCCTAGACTGCCTAATCCATAACATACATGTTTTTAAACATATGGAAAACATGTAAGTTGCAGGTCATGAATGCATATTTGATCATAAACTAATAGTCTTCACCTAAGAATTACTAAGAAGGATCTAAGCCCTCTCTAGCTAGTTTCAATAGAGCTTTTTAGTCCATGCATTCATCAACCATTCATATATTCATTAGGCATGTCAAGAGCCATAAATAATATACATCATATAATCAACATATAACTAGAAAACAACCAACATAGAAACCATGGGAAATTATCCATAACATCACCATCATAATCACTAATAGTATTCATGAATCACAATAGGAAAATAACTCTTATTAATATATAAAAATTCCAACCAAGTCAGGTACTTCCACGTACCACCCGACCATGTATTGGGTTGAACAAAATATATATTTCAGCCAGTCACCCTAGCGGTATATTCCAAGCATGAATTTGGGATCTCATGGAATAAACCAAGACCAAAACGAACCAAGGATTCCAGAGGCCAAACCACCTCAACCCTCAAACATAGTGATTCCACCTCTATGGTTCATAAATTACTAAAATAAACCAGATCAGTGTCTACCCATGTTGTCCAGGGCTCCAAGAACTAATAACTCAACCCACAACCTTTCACGGCTCCGTAGCATTTGTTCCAAACACGGTTCCAAGGAATAGTAACTCAACCCACCAAGGGCTCTAGAGAATTTGTCCCCAACGGGCTCCAGGAACTAGTAACTCAACCCAAGTTGTTCCAGGGCTTCCAGAGTGTTTGTTCCAACCCATAGCCATCAATAACCTAAGCACCAATCAACTAAACAAGTGTAAAAACCCACAACTCTATGGCTATCTAGGAAATGGAAAGGAAAGCATAAAACCATTGTTAATCCATGAAAATATCCATGCCAATGATAAAACATAACTAGATAATCACATGCATATACCATGCAACTTGTTACCTACAAATAAATCCATTTTTTTTTATCCAACTATTTCCTTGCAATTTCGTGCTTTCCTTTGCCTTATTTCTCCAAATCCAAGTGAATACTAGAGTGCCAAAAGAATTCTCTAAGTGTGCAAGAGTATGATAGAATGAGATAATGAAATGAGAGCTCCAAAACTAAAGTGAAAAAATATAAACCAACCAAAAACTATGAATTGATCCTTGGAAGCCTTTTTATCACTGAGGCCTTTATTTTCTTCATTTTCCTTCATTTTCCCTTAATTTCCTTAGCATGCAAATATGTGTCTCCACTTGCCTTTTCTCCTATCTTCCTGTATTTTCATAATTGATCTGAAAGGACTATATTAGTTTTGTTGTGCTAAGTGTATTTTCAGTTAATAAACATGTGCATACTTGTCTCCATAGTTTTCTTAAGTATTGATAATTTTAAGCATGAAATATAGATGATTTTAGTGAATTAGAAGCATGAAATAAGCACAAATAACACTAAAAAACAGTGTATAATAGAGAAATAAAACACCACATAACAATTACATAGTAGGCATGATGAAGCAGTTCACCCCTCTTGGGCTATATCTGCTGGTCCAGCTCCCAATGGCATGTCCATCTTTCATTATGCTCAAAAATTTTCAAATACATGTAGTTACATGCCTCTAATGCTTGTTTTCTCTACACCAATGGCTCTATAATGCTCCAATTAGTATAGAATGACTCTTCATTCACTCAGAATGGGCAAACATTGAGCCTCCAACTCATTTTCCCAATAACACCTAGAAAAACTCCACCAATTGTGGAGAACTCCACTTAACTAGAGTTACTTTAGTGCAATCCACTAAATTTTAGGGTGTGCTCTATATTTCCACCAGCACTAACCATTAAGTTAAATTTTATGGGTAGGGGGTGGCCACATGCCAACCCCCAAAACCTACAATGATAGTAAATGCCAGAGCAGAACTCCAGGCGTGAACTGTGGTAACTGTTTGAACTGAAGTTTAATCCGCGTTAACGTAACCGCCAGAGTTTAAACCATGCGAGGATATTAGTTGTGACAGTCACATGTGATAAGGTTGAAAGACCAGAGTCTGTGGACAGTTAATTTTTATGTTGTGTTTGGTTGCAATGACTTGTGACCATATACCATGGACCACCAGCAGGTTGGGACCATCGGCGATCCCAACCCCCGAATTCCACCTCATAACTCTTCAAATAGAACCCGTGCTCTATAGTAGTTAAGTAACATCTTGTAGCCCAGTTGGTGGAGACCTATGCATGTATTCCGGAGGTCGCAGGGTCAAACCCTGCGGACCTCTTCCAAAATTTTACAATAACACCTTGGGGAGACATAGCGGCCTCAGGGCTAGCCACATGTCACCCTATAATTGGTCCACCAAAAATAGCATACAATCCCTTAAACAAATCATATAGCACCACTTGTCATCCACTGTTTGGCCCGAAGAAAAGGAATATTCTTCGTAATATTCTTTTTTGCTATCTATGCACCCTCAATGCTGACTGGACATCCTAGTCAAACCTGTCGCAAAATTTAGTTGTTTGGGAATTTGATCAGAACACAATATATCCCTCATACGACATCGGTTTTTCGAACCGTTCGCAGCGTTGGAATCAGGAAGATGGTATCTACGCAACCATCCTAGTTTAAACCCAATCCTGTAACTTCCAATTTTGAGAAAAAATTATGAACTTCTGATCACACCTCCCCATTGGGAATCTTTTGGACCCCAAAAGTATTGATTACCTATTCAATAGATGAGGGTACAACTCCCTCACCTTTCCAACCTCCATCGAATTTTCCTTGCTTGGTTTAGTGCCTTTGATCCTAAATCGAAGGTAGTCAACACTTCCCCTCTTAGATGCTCTTGTCCTCCTGTCAAGAATTGTATCTTCCTCGAGCTCGTCCAGAAATTCTGGCAAGAAATATTCAATAGAAGGTAGTTGAACATCACTTCCTTGATCATCGATCAAAGGTGGCTCATACAAACATAAGTTTTCAACATTAACAACTGAATACATTTGCATATATGAAGGAAAGTCAAGTTGAAATGCATTGTTACCAACTTTCTTTATGATCTTGAATGGACAATAGCGAATGGGTTTGAGATTTTTACCTTCCCCTTGCATCCTTTCTTTGCTAATGTGCAACCATACCTCATCTCCTTCTTGAAACTTGTGATCAACTCTATGTTTTTCATGCCTCTCTTTGTACTTTCTTTGACTTTTCTCATGCTGTTCTTGAACTTGTTGATGTATAATATGAATTTTCTCAATGAAATTTGGAGCCTTGTCAATATCACTATGGCCATCTATTGCAACATCCTTCTCAAAGATGAAGTCTAATGGTGACTTTGGCAAATACCCAAAGCATACTTCAAAAGGTGATGTATTTGTAGAAGAGTGCTTAGCCCGGTTGTAAGTGTGTTGAATGTAATGCAGTTGCTCATTCGAAAACTTAGGATGTTTGTTGCAATATCCTCTCAATAGATGCACAATAGTTCTGTTCACCACCTCGGTCTATCCATCAGTTTGCGAATGAAAAGTAGTACTCGTTTTAAACTTTGTGTCGATCATACTCCATATATTAGACCAAAAATTCCCAATGACCCTGGAATCCCTGTCACTAACAATATAATTTGGCAATCCATAATGAACCTATACATGTTGAATATAAATTTCAACAATTTGTTTAGCAGTAATGGTTTTCTTATGTGGCATAAGTATACATTTTACTGAATCTATCCATAACTACATAAAGATAATCATGTTGTTTTCTTGGCATAGGTAGACCTCCAAAAAATTCCATGGAGACACTCTCCCATGGCCCTGACGGTACCAGTAGTGGTGTGTACAACCCAAGCTTCATATTACTAGTCTTGCTTGTTGCACACATAGAACAACCTCTTATAAAATGCAACACACTATCTATCATGCGAGGAAAATAAAAATACCTATGTAAATGCACCATTGTTTTTCTTACTCCAAAGTGTCCAACAATAAGAGATGAATGAGGTTCTCTCATGACACTTAGCCTCTCTCCTTGTGGTATACATAGCTTGCCCAAATGAAACAACACATTTTTATGCATGTGATAATCATTTTATTCAACTTGATTCCCTTCACTCAAACTAGCATACACATCTTGAAAATCAAAATCATGTGCATATTGTTTTATGTAACTCTCATGTACAATAGAATCATTTTTGAGTAAAGTAGATGCACTGATAATTGGTATTGAAAGAATATCATCAACATTATTTAAAATACCTTTCTTGTACCTAAAATCCAAGTGAAATTGTCGAAGAAATCCCATCCACCTGAAATTTCTTAATTGCTACAATTTTGTTTGTGATTGCAAGTACTGTAATGGTTGGTGTTCGGTATGTATAATCGTCTCTTTACCCATCAAGTGGTGTTTCCACTTCTTGACACTTTTTACCAACACATATAGTTCTTTGTCATATGTAGGATAATTAGTTACAACACCATTGAATTTTTCAGAATGAAAATCGTTAGGCTTACCATGCTGCAAAAGAACTGTGCCCATGGCATAATCACTAGCATCAGTTTGTATCTTGAATGGTTGTCTCAAATTTGGTAATGCAAGGACTGGAGTTGAACTGATATTGTCTTTTAAAGGTTCGGAAGCTTGATTTTTTTTGCCTCCCCATTGGAATCCTTTCTTCACACTTGTCACTACATGCATAGGAGCTGCAATGGCAGAAAAGTTAGCAATAAACTTTCTCCAATACTAAGCTGCACCTAAGAAACTTCTTACCTTGGTTACTGTTTTGGGAGTGGGTCAATTCACAATGGCTTTCACTTTATAAGGATCAATTATCAACTCTTCGCCTCCCACAATGTGTCCCAAATAAACCAAAGAAGTCTTTCCAAACTCACACTTTGATATCTTAAGAAAAAAAATTTGTTTCCTCAAAACATCAAGCACTCTATTCACATGCAAGAAATGTTCTTCTCTTGTTTTTCTAAAATTCAATATGTCATCTAAATACACAATCAAAAATTCATCAAGGAATGGACGCAAAACACTATCCATAACACGCATGAAATTTTTTGGTGTATTACACAAACCAAATGGCATTACTAACCACTCAAAGAGTCCTTGTTTGGTTTTGAATATAGTTTTCCATGTCACTTTTTGCAATTATTAATTGATGATATCCACTTCGTAAATCTAGCTTAGTGAAAAAAATTTCTTCTTTCAGTTGATTAAGAAAATCATCTATCCTTGGGAGTGGGTATCGATTATTTACCATTATCTTTTTTCAAAGCTCTGAAGTCTATGCACATGCGCTAAGTCCCATCTTTCTTTGGAATCAAGACTATGGGTGAACCGCATGGCGAAGTGCTTGGCCTTATGACTCCTTTTTCCAACATCTCCTTTATTTGCCTCTTTATTTCAGCATTCTCTATTATCAACATGTGATGCATGTCGATGTTTGGAAAAGGAAAATCTTGCTGCAACTGAATCTCATGTTGAATCTCCCTTTTTGGAGGCAATCCTGTTGGCTCCTGAAACATCTCATGATATTCATCAACTACATCATATAAATCTGATTTCAACTTAGGATCACAACCCTCAAATGATTCATGATTAACATTAGCTTTAGGCTTAATCATTAGAAGAACAAAATTCTTACTTGAATTTACCAGCCTCTTTACCTGTCTAGCATTTACCATATCAATGTTTGTCTTCTGGCGATGTTCTCTAACAATTTACTCCTTGTCATATTTGAATAAATGATATTTGTTCTCATGGCGATGGAAGATCAATTTCCTGTCATACAAGTAAGGAATCCCCAACACAATACATGTTATGTCAAGTGGAACCACATCTAATTCAACTGTGTCAACAAAATGTGTAGTTATTGCAAACTGCAATATACACTTCTTTGAAACCTGTAAATTTTCATCCTTACAAATCCAACCAAGTAGATATGGTTTTGGATATGATAAGGTCTCAAGGTTAAGTTTATTGACCAATTCTTCAGAGATTAAGTTTTTTTGTGACCCACTGTCAAACAATGTGTCAACCTTGGTATGTTTGGATATGACCCTCACATGAAACAGCTCAATTCTTTCTTCTTCATTTGGAGCATGTTTTGACAGTTTGATGCACCAGTAGTGGATTTAGATTCAATTTCTTTCCCCTTCATGTTCTTCAATCCCATGGCTGTAATTTTAGATTCATCTCTTGAATCCTCTCCTAAATCATGTTGAGTTGTAGCTACAGTTTTCTATTTCCCTTTGTTGTTGTATCTCTTGGGCCTCTTTTCAGGATGTAATTTCCAACAATGATTTTCATCATGGATTTCTTTTGAACAATTTTTACAAACCAATTTTTCTCCCTCTTTCTTAACAGATGAATTCTTTTTTCTTTTACCTTTTGAGGTCTTCTCTTTGTTTTTCCCCTTAAAAGATTTGTTTCTACCCTCTTTAGAAATGTTTTTCCCTCTAGATTCTAGATGTGTGGCCTGAACACATACTTCATTTAGACTTGTGGGATTAAACATGAGAATAGTAGGTTTTACATAGCTATGTAAGTCTCCTATGTACTTGAGAAAAGTATCTTGGCTCTGCAAATCTACCACTAATAAGAGAGCTCTTCTCCTAAATTCTTGGGTGTATGCTTGCACATTCTATCCCTTCAATTACCTAAAGTTTTTCCAGTTCATTATGGTTTTATGCATATGAGATAATGGATAAAAATGTTTTTTTATTGCAGTAATGAAATTATCCAATGATAGAATAATCTTACCATGCTTCTCGATCTCCTCTTTTGTCTTGGCTTCCCACCAAACAAGTGTTGCACCTTCCATTATCAATGAAGCTAATTGGATTTTGGTATCATCATCTTGAAGATTCTGGATTCTCAAATAGACCTCCAATTTCCTAATCCAATTATCAATATTTTCTGCATTGACTTCACCATTAAACATTCCCAATTCAAACTTAACATCAAGTTTTAAAAAATGACTTTTACCAGTGTTCTTTGACTTGCGTGGCTGATGTATTGAAGATGAAGTAGAGGATGATGATGATGAGGGTGAGGATGGTGACTTTCCACTACCTCCATTTCCTCCATTTCCCTTCTTTGAATTATGTTCATCATTGTGACCTCCTGATGATCCTTGTCCTTCCTTCTCCTTCCATATTCTCATTCCTTTCTTGATAGAGGATTCTAACCATCTCAATCATGTCAAGGAATTCTTTCTTGAACACTCTTTATTCCTCTTTGGGATCCATCTCCTCATGCATTTATCCTTCCTCTTGAGGTATGCTTAATGGCACTTCTGCTTCCTTAAGAGGTGAACTAGGTGGTGGAGATTGTGGCAATTTTTCTATCCTTTTTCGTGGCTCACTTTGAGACCCTCTTGCTTCCACCAATGTGCCTTCTCCTCTCTTGAGCTTGAGCCTAGTAAGCATCTAACACTTGCAAATAGTTAAACAAATATTTGCACAAAACAACACCAGAGAATAAACTCTAGCTCGGATACCAACTTGATCTGGAAGGACTGTATTAGTTTTTTGTGCTAAGTGTCTTTTCAGTTAATAAACATGTGCATATTTGTCTCCATATTTTGCTTAAGTATTGATAATTTTAACCATGAAATATAGATGATTTTAATTAATTAGAATCATGAAATAAGCACAAATAACACTGAAAAACAGTGTATAATAGAGAAATAAAACACCACATAACATTTACACTACATGCATGATGAAGCAGTTCACCCCTCCTGGGCTACATCTATTGGGCCAACTCCCAATGGCATGCCCATCTTTCATTATGCTAAAATTTTTGTAAATGCATGTAGTTACAGGCCTCTAATGGTTTTTTTCTCTACACCAATGGCTCCAGAATGCTCCAATTAGTCTATAATGACTCTTCATTCACTCAGAATGGGAAAAAATTGAGCCTCCAACTCATTTTCCCAGTAACACCTATTAAAACTCCACTAATTGTGGAGAACTCCACCCACTTAACTAGAGTTATTTTATTGCAATCCACTAAATTTTAGGGTGTGCTCTATATTTCCACCAACACTAACTGTTAAGTTAAATTTTATGGGTAGGGGGTGGCCACATGCCAACCCCCAAAACCCGTGGTGATAGTAAATGTCGGAGTGGATCTCCAAGCATGAACCATGGTAACTGTTTGAACCGAAGTTTAATCCGTGTTAACTTAATTGCCAGAGTTTAAACCATGCGGGGAGATTAGTTGTGACAGTCACATGTGATAAGGTTGAATGAGTGGAGTCTGCGGATGGTTAACTTTTATGTTGTGGTTGGTTGCAATGACATGTGACCATATACCATGGACTGTCGGTGGGTTGCGACCGTCGGCAGTCCAAACCCCTGAATGCCACCTCATAACTCTTCAAACATAACCCGTGCTCTATAGTAGTAAAGTAACATCATGTAGCCCGGTTGGTGGAGACCGATGCGTGCAGGCCAGAGGTCGCAGGGTCGAACCATGTGGACCTCTACCAAAATTTTACACTGACCTCTACCAAAATTTTACACTAACACCTTGGGGACACGTGGTAGCCTTAGGGTTGGCCACGTGTCACCCTATAATTGGTCCACCAAAAACAAAGTACAATCCCTTAATAAAATCATATAGCATCACATTTCATCCACTAGTTGGCCTAGAGAAAAGGAATATTCCTTTTTTCTGACTGTGCACCCTCAATGCTAACTGGGCATCCCAGTCAAACCTATCACAAAATTTAGTTGTTTGGGAATTCAATCAGAACGTGATATCTCCCTCATATGACATTGATTTTTTTAACCATTTGTAGTGTCGAAATCAGGAAGACGGGATCTATGCAACCATCCTTGTTTTAACCCAATCCTATAACTTTCACCTTTGACCAAAATTTATGAACTCCTGATCAATAAATAAAATGCCAAATATTTCCTCTTTTCCTTTTCTAATTCCTCTTCCAATTTCCATAGCCATTAATTAATCACAAGTGATGGCCATCCCTATGTTTTTCCCAACATTTAGCTTGTAATACGTGTCTCGTGACCTTGGTTTTATTTTATTTACATGGAAAATCAACCAAGGGTTGTTACAAGGGGTAGTTATAGTCATTGTCATAGCTTATTCTCTTATCTCTAAGAAAACCATGCTTGGTCTTCAAAATTCTAGCCTCTTTCCCTTCCACTCTTCCTCAAGTTGTTTTTTCATTCACTTGGTTCAATGGCTTGTAAAGTCTCCAACCAAAGAGGACTCAAATATTGAACTCAACCATCAACTTCAGGAACTAGAATATGTGATGAACCATCAACACAAGCCTTCATTTAGTGAGTTTAAATTGTTTTGTAATAGGAGATATCTTTGGCTAAGGTGGAGGAATGCCTATAGCATGGCTTCATCCCAAACGAGGAGGTTGATGCAAAGTTTGAAGATTTGATACTAGAAATTGGAAATATAAGGAGTCACATTACCTATTAGAAACCTAATCCTTGGAATTTTATGGTAAATTGTCATATGCACTTTAAAAGTAATATGAAGAGTCTTAACCAAATATTAATAGGCATTGGGATTCCAAAATACCACTTAGAAGAAGAATCCAAGGGTCAAAAAATTATACTTATATGTGTATCATTCTAATTGAATGTATCACATGCTCTATCTTACCCCTTTTTCATTTTTGTGTGCTTAGAACTGGTATCAAAGAATTGGACAGTACATTTCTTAAGCATTTGGTTATTTCACTTGCTTATGTAGTGCCATGCTTGCTAGTTCTTAGGGATTTCTCCAACCAATTTTGTCCCATTTCTATTTTTTTATATTCATTTCCTCTTAGATTATGTCTATGTACAACCATTGTTTGTGTATAAGAAAACCTACACTCTCACTTTGTTTGCCCTATCCTCTCTATGGCATGTTTCCCCTCACCCCCATATTCTATCTAAAATTCACAGTGTTTTCTTCAAGCCAACCCATAATATATATTTTTTCCTATTTGTTTTTATTTAAAATCGTTGGGAATTGGTTTGTATCTATAGGTGGAATTTTACGATTAGGATTTCTCCCATGCATGCAAACCATATTTTCAATAAATAAATGATGGAAAATGTGTGTGGGTCACATCCAAAATTCTTGTTCACATATTTTTAATTCTCCATTTTGAAGTAAAAAATAAGGGAGTTTGAGAGCCTCTCATATTCCTACTATTTTCAATAATTATTCACATAAGAATTTCACTACTTCCTTTATTTTTAACATTTAAGGATATACAAGGTTGCATCATATCACAACATAAACAAGGTTGCACCAGATTTTTTTTGCAATTCATCAACAGCTTATTGTTTCAAATGGATAAATTTATAATATAATGATTCATATGCATATTCGATTGGGGTAGAGATAGATATGGAAAGAGAAGGGGAGTAGGGGAGGATATTTTTACCACCCAATATTGAGTAAATATCCAATGAATAACACTGATGGATATTACATAATAGGATTAGATAAAGATATGTATTATTTTAAATATATCAGTTGCTCAATATTATAGGTTCCTGATCAAAACTACATAAATGGGTAGGATGCTTAAGAAGAAAAAATAGAAGAAAAGTGATTGATCCCGAAAACATTTTATTCATATATATATTCAATGGATGGTGAATGAAAATGAAATGGATCTAGAATTTACTACACAACTCATTGGTTTTTTAATGCATCTAGTTCTTAAGAAAATAATAATACCAAATATATGGTTTGGAATGAGGATAAGGATCAATTTTTATGTTGATGAAACCTTCTGGAAAATTGTGTATTTTTTTAATTGATATGCTTGATGCTTGAGGAGAACACTTTTCGCAATATCAGTTAATATTTATGTCCCTATGGGTGAAGTGTTCACCCAAAACATTGGTAATATCAACGAAAACAACACACAATTTACCAGAAGGTTTCATCAACATCAAGTTATTGATTGTGAAAATATTCATGCTAAAAGGCATCAATTTTGTTATGGTTTTAGTGATTGCAAAGTTGGATTATTGACAATGTTAATGTATGATTGGAAGAATTTTTTTTTTAATCAATTTCACTCTCGAAGCTACCACATACTTCTAGATCAATCTTGAGACCAACAACAAATCTCTTACCATCCCAAAAGGACTCATGAGTGCTCTCTCTCTCTCTCTCTTTGATCTTGAATTAGGTTTAGGGCTTCAAATGTCCTAACTTCCCTTGAAGAAAAATGTGCTACAATTCAAATACATAGAGCAACTCAAAATGTGTACCCGTAACCCTTATATCTATCTGTGCATTTGGTGGCTATTGTTGGAAACCCTAAACCTAATTCAAGATCAATGATTGTGGTAAAAGTACCTTTTGGAAAATATAGATTATTTGGTATTACTTTCTTAGAAAAAATTGACAACACTTCTTCAAACTTGTGGTGATTCCCATTCTCCAATCAATCATGAGGTATGGTTAAGGGTTGATATAAAGCCTGAACAACACAATTAAACACAATGAATCCAAGAATTTATGATAATACCTATGATTAAGTAAACCAATGTACCTAAACACCAACTAAGAAGATAAGTTTAACAATCATATAAAGTAATTGTACTATATGAGTACATGGAGATGGTATGGTGAATACACGAAGCTCATCCACCTGTAGCATATCAGGCTTGTAACAACCCTAGTTAAAAATCCATGTAATAAATTCAAGAAAGGAAAAATAATAACCATGGTCATGGGACACATATTCCAAGCTGAATTTTGTGAAAAAAATAGTGGCAAGGATGACTTGTGATCAATTATTGGTTATGGAAATTGGAAAAGGCAATGAAAAAGGATTTGGAAATTCAAAGTGGCAATTATTGACATTTATTTATGAAAATAATGGAAAATAGGAGAAAATTAAGGCTAAAGGTCACAAGTTTCATGTGAGGATTAAAATGAAGGAAAATAATGGATAATTGAAGAAATTAGAAGCCTCATTAATAAAAAGTATTATGAGGATCTATTGATATACTTTTATCTGTTTTAGCTTAGATCTCTCTCTCTCTCTCTATTCTCTCTCTCATACTCTTGGACACTTAGAGTTTTCTTGGAGCACTCTTGGAGGAGTGTGGCATTTTATTAGTGCACTCTTGGAGGAGTGTGGCATACTTGGGATTTGGAGAAAGAAATAAAAGGAAGAGCATTAAAGTGCAAGAGGACATCGAGATCAGTAGCTACAATGGATTTTGTTTTCAGGTACCAAGTTTCATGCATGATTTACTTGCTAGTTTTGGCATGCATGACATATGCATGTGGTTTCTTGGTTACGGTCTGTCATTGGCATGGAGGATTTCCTAGATTGATAGTGGTTTTTCCTAGCCTTTCCATTTCCTAGATAGCCATGGTGTTTAGGGTTTTACTTTTATTTTTTTGTTGGTTCTCATGTTCCTTTGGTTGTAGGTTTAGTTATTAGTTCCTAGAAGCCTTGGTTGGAAAAATGCTCTGGAAGCCCTATAACAACTTGGGTTGAGATACTAGTCCTGGAAGCCTTGGTTGTAAAAATTCTCTAGAAGCCCTTGGTGGGTTGAGTTACTAGTCTTGGAAGCCTTGGTTGGAAAAAATGCTATGGAAACACAGTAGTAGTTGTGGGTTGAGCTACTAGTCCTAGAAGCCCTAGTTGGAACAAATGCTATCGAGCTCTTGACAGCTTGGGTAGATACCAAGATGGGGATGTATAGTGATTTTTGACTGTGAGGTGGAATCACTAGGGTTTAGGTAGTTTGGCCTCTGGAATCCAAGGTTTGGATTTGTTTGGTTTGTTCCATGATATCTCACATTCATTCTTGGAATATGGCACGAGGGTGATTGACTGAAAAAATAATTTGGTTTGGCCCAATCTATGGTCGGATGGTACATGGAAGTCCCAGACCTGGTTGCATTTGGCATATGTTAATAAGAGCTTATTTACTCTTGTATTTGATGGTTAAATATACTTGTTCATATGTGGTTTTTATTGGTGTTATATCCTTGTTATTTTCACTGGTTATATGATGGTTATAAGGATGTTTTATGCTAGACTTGATGTATGTATCTCATCATGTTTTGATTAGAAAATGAATGAAAAAATTTATGACCTAATATATGATAATGTAGCTATTTTGATAGGGAATCAATGTTTTCTTAAAAATCTCAAATAATTATGATACCCCTATGCTCAGATCTATTTTTATGACGTGTAGTTGACATACTTGTGACATGTTTGATGAAATGCCTTTCATGGCTAGTAGTGGTAAAATCAAGTACTTGTATCAATATTTGCATTAATAACCTTATTTCAATGTTATTTATTTATGAAGTTTTGGGAAGTGGCCTAAGACCTATCCCTGAAAAAGTGTCTCAGAATCTGGGGTCATTGACTCAAAACTGCTGAGAAAAGTCCATAGTCGCTGGCTTGCCTTGTTGTGGGAGTGACTTAAAGGCCTCATTCATATGCATGGATTGTAATGGGAGCAAATCAGGGTCTATATCAATAAATTTTCTAGTGGTCTTAGGTTTTGACCACTTGGAAGGGTTGGTTGGCTCCTGGGGGTATTGTAGCATGTGTGGAAGGTCAATTTGGTTTCGTTAGGTCGGTTCCACGTCCTTAACAATACTTGGGTATTTAAATAACATCATAGTAGCCTCTCATCACATGTTTACCCTAGTGGACCAGATAGCTCGGGTAAACGTGGGAGGTGTTTGCTACATAGTGGTATCAGAGCCAGGTTCACCCCTTGGACTGGATGGGAGGTGTGTTGGTCATGCATACACATCGGTGGAATATGTGTTCCTTATGATTGTGGTATATTTGATTTTAGTTTATGCACGGTGGTGTTTATGGTTGCATTTTTGTCGCCATGTGAAAGTTGATAGTGTGGATTCTGGATGTGTTTATCATGACTTTGTGTCGGTTATGCATGCTAGTGTTTTATGTGTTGTGTATGTATGTGTTTCGTACATATCTTATTAGGTGTGCATTGTGCCAATTTGGTGTTTTAGTTATAGTATCATCATGCATGGTAACTAGATGATGATTGAGATGATTTCTATATACTGTTATGTTTATTATTATACATGGGTTGTGCTAATCCGATTGGTCTTGCAGACAATATATCCTTCCCAAACCATACTGAGGTACGTTTGTTTGTTTATGATTTGGTTTAGCTAACATGATATACCTTGCAAGAAGAGAAGAAAAAATATTCCTAGCAAAATTGTAGACTGCAGTTCATGAGACTCTCCCTATGGATCAGAAGAGCAGCATACTGTTGGGCACTCTTTTGACATAGAAGTTACCTTGAGAAGTTTGAAGGAAGAAATAAGGATTTTCAAATTAGATAATGATAGGATCATTCAGGAAAAGGAGAAATGAGTAGAATATAATTTCGTCATCCTTTAGAGTTTTTCAGAATTTTAGAGATAGGTACCACTTCATATCAACAATGGGTGGGAGGCTAATACTAATGGGGCATATGGTAGTATATATTGTAAGGATTCTTGATGCCACCTATCTCCACAATGGTATGATATTGTCCACTTTGGGCCTAAGCCCTCATGGCTTTGCTTATGGGCTTTACCCCAAAAGGCCTCATACCAATGGAGATATTTGTCCATCCTTATATACCCATGATCCTCCCCACTTCTAGTCAATGTGAGACTTTGGTCGTATACCCAACAATCCTCCCCTCGAACAAAGGACCATCGAGCCTCCCCTCAAACTATTATCCATCTGTCCACTCTCTACCAACCAGGATTCTCCGCTCCAATGCGTTGGAAGCACACGCCTTACATGGAGCACCACCTGCCTCGAGAGCTTGCTCTATCCCAGGTCAACTCCTCTTCACCGTGTTGGGACCAGGACATGTCCATGAAGAATCCAGAGCATACCGCCTATCTAACCAAGCTCATCCATGGATCCCATCGTGATATTACCGGGGCCCACCACCTTCGTTCGGAATTCGAGGATTCATCCACTTCGCTAACTTCGGGGCATGGCTTTGATACCACTTGTAAGGATTCTGGACACCACATATCTCCACAATGGTATGATATTGTCCACTTTGGGCCTAAGCCCTCATGGCTTTGCTTATGGGCTTTACCCAAAAAGGCCTCATACCAATGGAGATATTTTTCCATCCTTATATACCCATGATCCTCCCCACTTCTAGTCAATGTGGGACTTTGGTCGTATACCCAAAATATATCATGGTGGGAACAGTTTGGATAGAGATGACATGATCATAGATGGTAGATTCTTGGAGACACCTGATGGGTGAGGTAGTGGACATGGGATTTAATCTAGTTCTAGTTCATACATGTGTCATTTTCATCATTGTTATCATCCTTACAAAAGGAGTGATAGGGCCCATATTTTCCGAATAAGTTCAAGAAAGAAAATCCACCTACATTTGATGGGGAAATAAAGAAGTCATGGGATGCAAAAGCGTTGTTTCTTAGGATGAATAATTTATTCAGGTTGCATGATTACTCAATGAACATGAAGGCTAGAATATCTACATTCACTCTTCAAGGTAGATTAGATATTTGGTGGGAAGATGTAAAGAATGTCAGTTCTATTCATGAAGAGTAATTGAATTGGAGTGATTTCGAAATAATATTCAGTAATAAGTATCTGTCATAGAGATGCTATGAGGACAGGGAAAAGTAATTCTATGAGCTAAATATGGGATCTATGACCAATGAAGAGTACACTAGAATATTCTTGGAGCTATTGAGGTATGTGTCTTACCTCAAGGAGGAGAAAGCGAATATTCTGAGATTCATTAGTGGGTTGTCGGTAGCATTCAAATATAGGATCGATTTTGATCAGCCTAGATCATTGGAGGAGGCCATCCAGAAGCTAAATAATTGTTATGAGAAATCAAAGCATAAATATGAGACTAAGCAGGATTGGAAAGGTAATGAAACATATAAATGGAAATGGTATAAGAAGAGAACAAGGGCTCGGGACACAGGTAACAAAGAAGATGCAACACCGCCTAAGAAGTTCAATGCATCTGACATAGGACATTAATTTTGGTCTGAGGAGCAAAGAAATGGTGTGGGATGGAAGCCTTTACAATGTTCGACTTGTGGCAAGGATCATCACAGGCGATATTTTCCACAACATCAGGGTGGTCAACCACAAATTTATAGTCTCCTGTGGGGGATGTTGGACAGAGTGTTGGAGCGGGGTCCCCTCAGGTGAATTTTTGGGTTAATTTTGTCTATGTTTTGTTGTATGCACTATGCACAAGTAGTCAAAGGGGCTTTGGGGCAGGTCAAATTCCCTTAATAATTGTAATGAGTTTAAAGGGAAAACCATGAGTCTCAAACCATGGTTTGAGACTATGGTATGTGCACATCTAGAGAGTATAAATATGTAAGGATTGAGTCAAGTACAGTCATTCAATATATCATATGTATGGTTGTTGTTAATGTTTTGATGTAAGTCTGGATTTTTGGGTAGAAATGCTCATGTTGGATGTGTGCGCAGAGACCTAAGTCCTAGCTATGTGTAGACTCTGTTGGCTGTGTGTGCAGAAGGATTATATTTACTAAATTGAAATATCTCTTAATAAAGAGGACATTTTGGCGAACTTGCATTATTATGTGCTTTGTTGTATTAAGTATATGTTATTTGCTTTAAGATATGAATCTGTTCTATGTTGCGTATTTACTTTTGTTAATGGTTAATTTCTTATGTGCAAGAATATGAGTTAATGTTATATGAATAGATCTGATTGAAGCATACTTAATTTCTCTGTGAAAATATATTGAGTTATTCTATGATAATATGTGGAAGGGTTATATCTATGGACTGTGCATGCACACATATGTTATATTATCTGCACTAAGTCTAAATAGGGCCACTACATCAAAAAAATCCCTCGGGTGTGGAAACCTGGTTCTAACACTCCCCCATATTTCTTCGGGTGAGACTTTGATCTGTGCATGCAAATCACTGCCGAAAGGGCCACTAGTTGGAGGGTTTTGTTAGTTGCATGATAACTTCGAACCTTGGTCGGGACCCCTCAAGCCAACAAATGGTTTCGCTACCAGGACCAAGATCATTTTAAGGGAGATTTGATGTTTTGGCATCTGATGCAGAACAAACTACAAGATTGGATTAATAAGAAGATACTTGAATTTTTTATCCAAGAAAATATAAGCTCTTAATTGTCTGTTGAAGATTGGACACAAAAGTATACTATATACAAAGTTCCATGAATTTTTTTTTTCTTCCTTTGTGACCAAGTTGCATGAATGGTTGTCTCGACTTACTGAATTCTAGACCTGCACAAAGGATGACACGATCACTTAGTGGACCCTGGATTTGGTACAACAATTAGAGAATGCTAGCAATAAGATCACCTGCATGGCAGATAATTGGATCAATCATGTTCTAGGAGGATTTGTGACTGAATTTTCTATTGATCAATTTGCATCTTATTTTGAATATTAACGAAGGTTTTTCAAGGGCCCAAGAGCTAATTTATTGTGCTCTCTGAAGATGTGGATTAAAATTGTATTGTGTGAATAGATACTTTGGGTATTCATATTGAGTGAATGTCCCATAGAGGCCCAACTACGCCCAATGGAAGAAATTACCAAGTAGATCTAGAAGATGGGTTTATTTATAGTCCTCTCAAAGGTAAATCTGAGAGTGACGAAGAATCAGAAACCATCTCTGGTGAATCTGTGCACTCTAAAGAAGAAATCTCGCAAGACCAGAAAAGTATTGGGTCAATGGCCATAGTTCAAATCCCATCCACTCCACTTCTGAACTCATATCATTTTAACAATTCATCCACTACACCTCCACCTCCCCCACTAGGCGTTGAGATGGCCGCTTCCATGAAGTTACCTTCTTTCCATGGTATTGAGAATGAATATACAAACCGATTCTGGTTTTTCACTGATGCTGTGTGGACAGCGCAGCAGGTTAATAAAGATGATGTTAAGAAAGCACAACTAGCCACTTATTTTCAAGACCACGTGTTGGATTAGTACATAAGGTATGTAGCGAAAAATCCTAATGAAACTATTGATAATCTGAAGGAAACACTAAAATACCAATTCAAGATGCCAAAATCATTTGCGTAATGTGTAGCTGAGATGAAGGAAATTCTCCAAGAATTGAACGAATATGTATGGGATGCAGATCAAAGGTTTAAGTGCACTATCAGAGATGGGGGTTTTACTATTTATGATACCCAACAAAAAGAGTGGTTTATTTCCATGTTTCTACCAAATATGTGCCAGCCCTTAAGTCAACAAAATATTTCCACACAAGTCGAAGCCGTAGATATTGCAATGAAACTAGAAGCTTCACCAATACCCGTTGCGTATATTGGGACTCAGCATATTCAAAGATAGTTCGAGGCAATACACTTAGAAATACGGAGTCGGCAAAATCATAAGGGAAAGGAGGCATGCACAGATGTATGGTGTATATGCTGCAAAGTTGTCGGGCATCACAAGGATCAGTGTCTTGTATTCAATGATTATCTACAAGTTGGAGGACCAAGCCCACTGAAGAGCGTGGTTGGAACAATTGGGACTCCTACATTATGGTGCACAATTTCTCAAGCTATGGGCATGCATACGACAAACTACTGTCTGTGAATCGGTAAATATATGCCTAAGATTAAGCAACCTTTCTGCAAATTTTTCGCATCATTGGGACATGAAAAATAGCATTGTCACAGCTTTGATTTGATGATTGAACGAGCTGATATATATAGAATGCATTTTGAACCTACCTCACCAGCATCCCCATCTGGTCATGGTGGATTCCAAACTATAGGACAAGGAAGAGGAGGAGGAGCTGGTTGAGGAAGGGGGAAGCTCATCTGCTACAATTGTGGAGACACTAGTAATTATGCACGTGACTGTCCAAATATAGCATGAAAATCTTGTAGGTACTGTAGAAAATTTGATCATGTTATTGAATATTGTCCTATTTTGATTGCAAATATGTAGGAAAATAAAACAAAAAATCCTACTCAAAACATTCAGATCGTAAGAGTGGAGTTGTGCGAAGAAGAACCAAGTGTAAATTTTGTCACTAGGAGTGGTGCATCCACTAGTGAAGACAAAGGAAAGAAGCCAGATAGTGATCTCTGGATCCATAAAACACTTGAAAATAAGGAAGGATTCAACTTATAGAAAGAAAAAAAAACATTTGTAGAAGTGAAAAGTGGGTTCATAAAAGTGAGCATCTCAACATCAAGTAAACATATGGATATGGTTGGGGTAGATGAAGAGATAAATCCCTTCCTACACGCTTGTATCAAATTTTTGCACAATAAGAAGGTAGTCGGAAACCTCCAAGCATTGATAGAAAACTGCACAGAGAAATAACAACCCTGGATGGAGTAGCAAGTTGTTAACAAGATCTATAAGAATAAAAGAATAATTGGATGGGAGATGCACTTGACTGCTCGGATTGGTGCATATGAGATGGATCAAGTCATTCTGGATTTATGATTTGATGCAAATGTTTTACCAAAGAAGAATTGGAAATGAATGTGAGAACCTAAATTGGAATGGTATACGATCCAGCTACACATGGAAAATCAACAAAACATTATTCCCTTAGGAAGGCTCTCGCAGGTCATAGTAGATATTGAAGGAGTAAACATGCTCGTAGACTTTGAAGTCATATATATTGTGGATGATACCAATCCCTACCCTGTGCTTTTGGGTTTATATTGGGCTATTGACATGGATGGCATCATCAATCTTAAGCACAATAGTATGTTATTTGAGAATAATCAAACCAGAGTTGTGGCTCCCCTAGATCATGCGGAAGGCGAAAGATATATAGAGTCAGTGCACGTAGATAATGATGTTTATCATATCTATAAGTTGACTGCGCGAGATGAATATTGGATCAACCCGACAGCCAATGGAAGATTCAACTGGCAGAAGGACAAATCCTGTTTTTCAGACTCATACGAGAAACGGGAGAACTGGAAGAACCAGCGACATGAAGTATCTGCATTGCGCTGCAATTGGGTGACAATAGCTCTTCGGTGCATATCCTTAGAGGTATGAGAATTGTGTTATTATGATGGTATAAATAATGTTAAGATGTTTTTAGGAGAACTTGAAAACTTTGTTCCAGAAGCACAAATATTCCATGCACTTGATATAGTGTCGTGCTCAACTGCTGTAGAGCACCAGAAGAAGCCTATGTTGGACTTTCCTGAAACTATCATGGAGGAGGATGTCGTCAAGGTTTTATATTCCATCTTATGGTTTCCTATGTGTGTCATGCTACATAAAGCCTTTTTGAAGGTCTCGAAGGATCTTGATAAGGTGCGATAATATATCAATATGTCGCTGCTCCCCTAGAATGTACCTGTGGAAGGCGATATGTTTGCCAAAATTGCATTGTTAAATATGGAGGATTGAGACCTAGTGGACCAGGATAAATTCCCAGTGCTTGCACCCACTATGTACTTAGAAATGATCACCTATGATGGTGGGGTCATCATGGTTGAGCCAAATCCTTGGGCATTGGGTATACAAAAATCAGGGATGTTGAACCTATTACATATTCCACACTTCGGGAACAGCCCAATTAATGACATCTATGTGCGCCAGCTGCTCATACTGGTACATGATGAATATTTGTGGCTCAGAGAGTGCATTCCAATTGATGTCAATATAATACATCGTATCACCAACCTTCCCAGTCAAGGGGTGGACCCTGTGGTAGCCTTTGGAGGAAAAGGCCAAGAGAAGAAAGTTGTAGACAAAATCAAGAAAGACTATAAGGTATCGCGCAACACTCGGGGATTCCTTGTCAAAAAATCAGTGACCCCATAGTACAATTTTACATAATCATCCTCGCATGCAAGATGATGAGGAAGTGTCGGCCAAAGGAATTCCCAGCTTATGTAATTTCTTTAGCTGGGAAGTGTGAGAAGGGCGTATAGCATAACTGGGCTCAGTACCTATGCACAGAGTTCCTGGAGAACGTGCGCAAGGTGCAGGATGAGGGGAAACATTTTTAATATGCCTGGCTATTACTCATTGTGCTCATCAGATGGAAGATGCATCAAAATATGAAATTCTAGGATATTTAACCAAACATGTGCAAACCTACACTCTACGCAACCCTTTGGAGTTCAAAGATCCCTGCCAGAGTCATGGAAAATAATATTTTCTGAGTTTTTTTTGAATATGCACTCTTCCAATATATTCAGTCAAAGCCAAGGTTATCACCAATCTTGTATGAGCAGTATAATTTGATTGTGGAATTCAAAGCTGCATTTCACGTTTTGCATATCCGTGTGAAGGGCGTTGTGGAGGGTTTCTGGTATGAAATGCCATACTTGGTCATGGAGGATGACCTGGTGCAGATCACAACAGAATGGCCACTTGGTTGGTTAGAGCCGTGCACCACTGGGGGTGCCTCATCATCAGTATTGAGGACTCCAACTAAGCCGCGCACCACCAAAGATACACATCAGAATGGAAAGGATGCATATGCCAAACTTGAGCATACCACAACAGGAGAAATAATAGACTTAAAGAAGGAAGCATAGAAATATGGTGAAGGCACTGAGGGTCTTGAGACACAAACCACTAAAGGCAGTAAGCGCGGTTCTCAGGCCACTAAGAGTCTGTGCAAGAAAAGGAAGGGGTCAAAATTGGTAGGAACAAAGGACCTCACCCTCACAGAGGACGACTTCATGGAGATTGATAACACATTCAAGTCAGAAATGGAATATATCTAGACTGACATGGAAGCACAGTATAATACGTGCTCGAGGGAGTACAGTCGGGTATCTAGGAGCTCAAAATGCAAGAGAGTGCAATACAAGCAAGCGTGAAGAAAGAGAGCCAACTACAAGTGAGCGTGACAATATCTAGCCTCGGGGAGACGAGTGTGGAGCCCATCAGCATGGTGCTGCCACCTCCTAGGGATATTTGCTTGCTTCAGATCCTTGCGCTAGCCATCATAGTGGATCCACCTACTTTGCGAGCTTCACTGAGAGCCTGTGAAGATATCATCATCGATCTAGCAGTGCTACTAGGCGGAAATATCCATGTGATCCACAACATTATCATGGATGAATTTAAGTACCAGGAGGCTCATGCCTTCCACATCGAAAATGAGTCTCGACAGCAAGCAGCAGTGCTCCAACAGAATCAACAGACAACAGAAGAGGCGCGTCGTGTAGCTGATTATCGGGGTGTTTCATTAGAGGAAATTATCGATCAAGTGTGCAGTGACCTGCCAGAGGTCACTATCTCTACATCAGCTGTGCCAAATACGAAATTAGAGAACTTGGACACTATGCTAAAGGAATCACAAATAGAAATTCATATCTTTTGGGCAGAGTTCGACCAACAGATCACTGAGTTGCAGATGAAGCTCCAGCCTTAGACACCATCGAAGGTCAGAGCACAGTGCACAACCAAGGTAAAGGCTACCACAAACAGTGTCACAACTGCAATAATAGAATGTGGAATGTTATTGGATGAAGCCATGGGTGTTTGGACAATTTTTTAGAATGACCCTACGGTCCAACAATTGCGAAATGAGTTTCGTATCAAATATTAACAGTTTACATAAATTAGGATGGTGGCGCCCACTTTAGTAATAGCATAGAAACTTTCCAGATTGCATGAAGGCAAGGAAATTTAGACCAATATTGAATTCCTATGCCGTCGAGAGCAATTTTTGGAAACAAGGATGCAACCTTGGGCTGAGGAAGCCCTGCAGCTCTCACAGAATCTTGATGGTGCCCTCAAAATCCTACAACAAACCCAACGGAGTATCAATTTTCCAGTTGAGGGGCCAACTACAGCAAAATTGGTTGATGAAGCGCAGAGTGTTGCCACCCAGAGCGTTGAATTTATCCCACCACTCTAGATACTTGTTGAAGATCTAAAAGATAAGATGAAGACGACCACCCTGCAGTGACTTGGGATGAGTCACGAGATTGTGTTGGGGGCCTGTCAGATCAGGGTCCCCTGGGTACATTTTTGGGTTAATTTTGTCTATGTTTTGTTGTACACATTGCGCGCTAGTATTAAAATGGTCTTTCAGGTGGGTCAAAGTCCCTTAATCATTGTAATGGGTTAAAAGGGAAAACCATGAGTCTCAAAC
Source organism: Pinus albicaulis (assembly GCA_034641835.2). Taxonomy (NCBI): domain Eukaryota; kingdom Viridiplantae; phylum Streptophyta; class Pinopsida; order Pinales; family Pinaceae; genus Pinus; species Pinus albicaulis. The sequence goes on from CM076575.1 coordinate 1,040,226,953, forward strand.
CATGGTTTGAGACCATGGTATGTGTGCATCTAGATAGTATAAATATGTAAGGATTGAGTCAACTAGAGTCAATCAAGGTATCAGATGTATGTTTGTTGTTAATTTTTTTATCTAAGTCTAGTTTTATGGGTAGAAAGACTCCTGCTAGCTGTGTTCACAGATAACTAAGTCATGGTTGTGTGCAGACTCTGTTGGATGTGTGCGCAGAAGGATTGTATGGACTAAATTGAAAGATCTTTTAATAAAGAAGACATTTTGGCGAACCTGGATCCTTATGTGCATTGTTTTATTAAGTATCTATTATTTTTTTTAATATTTGAATTTGTTTTGTGTTGTGTATTAACTTCTGTTAATGGTTAATTGCTTCTATGCGCGAATATCAGTTGACATTATATGAATAGATCCAATTGAAGTATACTTAATTACTATGCACAAATATATTGAGTTATTTTTTGATAATCTATGAAAGGGTTAGATTTTTGGAATGTGCATGCACACATCTGCTATATTATCTACATTAATTTTGAATAGGGCCACTACATCAAAAGCTTCCGAAGGGTGCAGAAACCTGGTTCTAGCACCCCCCATACTGCTTCGGGTGAGACTTTGATCTGCGCAAGAATATCATTGCCGAAAGGGCCAGTTGTTAAAGGGTTTTGTTGGTTGCACAATAGCTCCGAACCTGGGTTAGGACCCCTCAAGCCAACACATAGTATTCCTTGGATTTATGTAGCGTTGGATAAAAGGAAGGCATATCATTAGGCATCTATCATTGATATGTATGGTGATATTTGTGATTAATTTGTTTCTATTTTGATTTACCCTAGATCTAATTATAGTTATGTTAATCCTGAATTGGTGGATAAGTGTGGTTTGAATAAATAGGTACATGTAGAGTCTTATTTAGTGAAGTTGGCTACAGTACCAAAAAAGAGTTCATTATTGGGTAAGAGTTTGTGCATTTGAATTGAATGGTATGTCTACATTGGTGTATTTAAATGTACTTCTGTTGGGATCATACAATATGATTTTGGGTATGGACTGGTTATATCTTCAGGAGACTAAGGTCGATTTTTATGACAAGGATACTGAGTGTTTGGATGACAATGGGGAACAAATATTATTGCAGGGTAGGAAGAAGGAAGCGTCAGTTAGAATGGTGACAACTATTTAGGCCAAGTGCAGTCGCAGGAAAGAGTGTGTGCAATTTGTAGTACATATCTCCAGTGATAAACATAAGGATGTTGACGATGTAGAGGTATTGAATAGGTACCCAGTTCTGCAAAATTTTTAGGATGTGTTTCTAGCAGAGATTGTTGAACCCTTGGTTAAACTGGGGGGGGGGGATGAATCAGTTTAATGCAGTCATGTTCTTTTTAAACTTTCTTTTATACTCATTCACATCATCATTTTGTGATCAAATTAATACACAATGGAACAGTAATCTTAATATATGAGCAGCAGGTATAAAGTAGAATAAATACTGAGTATCAACACATAATCATCATGCATATAGAAAAGATATATAAGTGGAAACCCATAAAGGAAGAAAACCACATATTATTATTGTTGTGATGCAAAGGCAAGCTCCAACTCCCTCTCACCACTGATTTTTCTGCAGGCTCCAACCTACAGGAGGCTCCTACCTCAATTCTGCAAGCTACAACTTGCAAGGAAGCTCCAAATCCCAACTACTTTCTGTAGGCACCAACCTACAGGAGGCTCCTACCTTAGTCAGCTACAAATGACATCTATCAAGCTTCAACTTGATAGGGAAGCTCCAACTTCCTCATTCTTTCAAAAACACTTGATGATTTTACTTGGATATCATCTCTGTTCTATTCCTTTTTCACTGCTGTCTACTAGCCTTCATATATGCCTTATATCAGTTCTGAATCTTCATGGCTTCTCTATCTACTCCTTTTCCTTCTTATCCTCTATGCCTCATTTCTTCATTCTCTTACCTCTCTATGCATATCAATGTGATATCATTATAGAGTTTACCTCATGACTGTTTGTATTCCACAGGGAATTCAAAGTGAACAGCCATGACTCCTTGACTTCTGCCTTCTCATTTCTTTGTCCAGCTCATTCAGAAAAATATAACAATATGTACAAATTTCAATCTTACAGTGGAGTTTTGTTTGCCTATGGAAACTTGAATTTGCATCACAAACAATATAAATCAATTAAAAAATTTTCATTTACATTTACAACAAGAATTACAATTCAACCCATACATTTCTTGGTCCACTGTGTGCTTGTCCTTTCTTCTGCTGTAGTGTAACAAACCACCATTTTCATTCCTGTGTATTTCAAATTCAGATTCTGAAAATCTGAATACCTTCACTGCACACCTCTTCAAATCTTCAATCTTTGTTTACTGCAATTGTGTATCTGCTGCATTTATAACTACTTTACAGGCTTGGCCCCTAATAAATTCACAACCTGGCAAACTCAACAATTTTAATTACTGATGTGGAAGCTAACAATGTCTAAAATATTTGATTTGAGATCTGTTCATAGAACTCTTATGTCTTATGAAAACCATACATATGGTTTCATCCATAATTCAATATTCATATATTATTAACCCATATTTTACTTTTATTTACCATCCACCAATTTCATGGGCTTTTACGTTATGTAGAGCTAAATGCCAATATGTGACCTTGTATACAACCTATTTATAAAATAACTCTGTGGGCCCACAATATCTTCAACCTTTGTGTTAACATAATACCTCATGGTTTTTAAATCATCAATCGAGCCTTTAAAAACACAATATAACATAAGCTCCAAAGCTTACCTCTCGCATGTGACTATAACATGTCATATGTAACCCTCTAATCATAAGGTTCTTACCTTATTTTAATTCCCAGCATCACCTTTCAATGACGCCATTCACTCTTCATAAACCTCAACTTTGATTCTATAATCAATGATTACAATCACTTAATTCAACTCCAGGCATAAGGAAATTTAAACAACGTTGGCCCACATACTTCAATTATTTAATAAATAATTACTAATTCAAAGGACGTTGGGCCATACCTCCTTTAACCATCACACCCATCCAATGGCTGTAGGTCTATCGCACTAACACTCAATCATCCAAGGATAGTCGTGCGATCAGATTGCATGGCATTTAATTCTCCAACTTCATGCGATATAAATGGGTCCCAGCATTTAAACTACCCTTCACATTCAATGGTTGATGCCTCGTTGCATCAACACCAATGATCCAACGAACATAAATGAATATCGCATTTTTTATTTAACCGAACTTTAACTTGAAAAAATAATGTGAAATGGGTGGATTTGTAATATCACCTGGGCCACGTGTCAGGCAAAGGCTGATATCACATTTTATTTCCACAAACCACTTACCATTTTAAACTTTTGCGAAAACCATAAATTGTTTTCGAGATCCACCTCTACTATTTACTCCTCATGGTTCCACTACTCCGGTCATTGCTCATAGTTCCGCTTCCAAGTTTACTTTATTTAAGGTTCCTTCCTTTGATTTAGACTCAGATACATTTCTTTGTAACTTCCGCCTCTCTCCACTATTTGCAGCTCCACAGAATGGTTCATGTTCACCTACTTTCCTCTGTGCCTTTGACTATTCATCGTACCATCCCATCAATCCTATATAATTCAAATCGCCTCTTTCAATTTAGCTGTATCATTGAACTTCGACTGTGGTTTAATCAAAAACTTCACACAGAGCCATCACTGTCAACCTTCCATCACATATAAACCCTTTCGCCTTTGCTTCTGAATCCATTGTTCTGCATTGATCCACTTCACCTTGGCTTCTAATTCCTATGTGCCATTAACTCAAATCCAGTGTGATTATTTAGACCTTGATTCCTCGTCTTCTATTCACGATGCAATTTCTAACTTCTACTGGTAAATGACTGTTTCTCTATATTCAGTTACTGTGCATGGCAGTGCACAGACTGTGCATGTCAGTGCATTACTATTTCTATGTCTTCACTATATATACAAAACATATTCTTTCATATATACAATGAATTTACTATTTCTCTTGGTCAGATCTTCAAATCAAATAGCCCTTTCAACCTCACTACTCTGCCTATAATTCCTCTGCTACTTTTGCTGCCTGGGCTGCCTCTTGCCTAACTTCTTTGCTTCTCTCCTTTTTTCTCCTTTCTTACCTTGCTTCTCTCTTTGCCATCAATGACAATATTTCCAATAGTCTCCCCCTTTGGCATTGATGGCAATACACTTCCTCTGCTTTCCTTTTAGAAGACCCTTTCTTCTGTCACATGCTTTTCCTTCCCCTTTAACATCAATGGCAAAGGGTTGCACATTTCCTAACCCTGATGGGTTTCCAAATCTTGTACATAATATTCTGATCTTGAGGACTTGTTCCATGCATTGCTCACTATCTCTGGCTCTTTTGTGACAATATTTGTTGACTGATCTCCCCTTGGAATGATGCTTTCTTTTCTAATCTCCCCCTGGTATAATGCTTTCTTTTCATGTCAGAGAGCAACATCTATAGGCACTACCCCTAGTTTGTTTCTTAGATATTTGAATAGCTCTTTAGCAAGAGGTTTTGTGAATATGTCTGTTGTTTGTTCCTTTGTTGGTACATATTCCAACTTCACTACTTTATGTGAAACTTGTTCTCTGAGGAAATGGTACTTAATAGGGATGTGCTTTGTTTTAGAATTAAATACAGGATTTTTCGATATACTTATTGCACTTGTATTGTCACATTTGATTGAAATGGGATCATCTATGCTTACCTTCATGTCTTGGAGAGTTTGTTTCATCCAAATTACTTGAGTACAACATGCTTATGCTGCTATGTATTCTGCTTCCTATGTAGATAGAGAGATAGAAGTTTTCTTCTTGCTTAGCCACGCCACTAGACTTTTTCCCAAATAAAATGCACCTCCACTTGTGCTTTTCCTGTCATCCATGCAGCTGGCCCAATCTGGATCTATATATGCTCTCAAGGTGAAGCTTTTTCTTTTTGGATACCATAGCCCATAATGTGTAGTTCCTTGTAGATATCTGAATATTCTCTTGATTGCTAGAAGGTGATTTTGTTTTGGTGCTGCTTGATATCTTGCCACAAGTCCTACTGCCAACACAATGTCTAGTCTAGAGGTAGTTAGGTAGAGCAGAATTCCTACCATAGATCTGTAAAGTCTTTGATCTATATCTGTAGATCCATCATCAGCACATAGCTTGCATCCAGCGATCATGGGTGTTGACATAGGTTTGCAGTCTTCCATTTGGAACCTTTTCAACATATCTCTTAAGTATTTTTCTTATAATATGAATGTTCTTATGTTATTTTGTTGAATTTGAAGTCCTAAATAGAAGGTGAGCTCTCCAATCATAGACATCTCAAATTATTATTTCATTTATTCAGCAAATCCTTTTGCTAATTCATCTTTGTTGCTTCCAAACATGATGTCATCTACATACACAACTACAATTAAGAGTTCATTTTCATTAGCCTTTATGTACAAATTGTTGTCTACTCCTCCTTTATTGAACCCTTGTTTTTTGCAAGTATTTTTCCAGCCTTGAATACCATGCTCGAGGAGCTTGTTTCAGCCCACATAAGGCTTTCTTTAATCTACACACATAGTCTAGTTTATCTGTTAAGGAAAATCCTTCGGGTTGTTCCGTGTAGAATTCTTCCTCTAAATCTCCATTCAGGAAGGCAGAATTCACATCCATTTGATATACCTTGAAGTCATGGTAGCATTCAAAGGCAAAAAACATTCTGATAGCTTCCATTCTGGCTACAAGGGAAAATGTTTCATCATAATTGAGACCTTCAATTTGTGAATATCCCTTGCATACAAGTCTGGTTTTATTTCTGATTACTTGTCCTTGTTCATTCATCTTATTCTTGAATATCCATTTTGAGCCAATGACATTTTTCCCAGTGGGTCTTGGTATTAACTCCCATGTATTATTCTTCTCAATTCAGTCTAGTTCTTCATTCATATCTTTCACCCAATATTTGTCTTTGCTAGCTTCTTCAAACTTCTTTGGCTCTATTTGAGATAACATAGCTAGGTATACTTCTTCTGTTTGTTCAGCTAGCTGTATTCTTGTCTAGACTCCCACACTCTTGTCCCCAATGATTTGATCTTCTGGATGATTCTTTTGAGTGTGTCTTGAGGGAAATTTTGAGTTTAATTCAGTATCTTCTGTTGTCTAGCTTAGTTCATCATTATCTTGGTTTTCTTCTTCATTATCTTCTGGAGGATTGTTGCATCTTGTACTTCTTATTCTGTTTGGTAGATCTTCATCAAATCTTACATCAATGCTTTCCACAATTTTATGTAGTGTTTTGTTGTAGCACCTATAGCCCTTGCTCTTGGATGCATATCCTAGAAATATTCCTTCATCAGCTCTTGCATCAAACTTCCTTAGTTTTTCATCATTATTTTTTATGAAACACCTACTTCCAAAGACTCTAAAGTGCTTGATTGATGTTGGTTTACCATGCCATAATTTTTAAGGAGTCTTGTCACTGTTTGGTCTTAAATGAGCTTTGTTAAGAATGTGCACAGATGTGTGTACTGCTTCTGCCAGAAGGTTTGGGGAATGTTACTTTCTTGCATCATGGCTCTGGAAATCTATTGTACTGACCTTTTTTGTCTCTCTGCCACTCCATTCTGTTGAGGTGTACCTGCAATTGTAAACTATTTTTTTATCCCATGCTCATTGCATAGGTCTGCAAAATCATAGTCTGTGAATTCACCTCCTATGTCTAATCTGATGCACTTTAGCTTGCATCCTGTTTCATTTTCTACCAACGCCTTGAATATCTTGAATTTTTCAAGTGCTTTAGATTTATATTTGAGAAATGCTACCCATGTCATTCTGGAAAAATCATCTATTATCAACATGAAATAAGATTCTTCACTTGGTGCTTTAGTTCTTGAAGGTCCACACAGGTCCATGTGTACAAGATGAAGTGGCCTACTTATTGATAGTTCATCTTTGGTCTTAAAAGATGTGCGGGGTTGTTTTCCCAATTGGCAAGATTTACATATAGTATTTGAAGGCTTCTTTATTGTTGGCATATCTCTGACTGCTTTCTTCTTGCTCAGACTGATGATATGGTCAAAGTTAAGGTGTCCCAATATTCTATGCCATAACCATGATTCCTCAAGTTTTCTTAGGTGGCATGCTTCATTCTCTTCTTTTACTATGTCTTTTACTATGTAGACATTACTTTCTATTCGAATACCTTTGATCAAGATCTTTCCTGTGGTACTTGATCTTACTTCACAGTCTTGTGCTATAAAAAGAACTTCATAACCTTTATCACACTAAGCAGATTTGCTTTCATCCCATCCACAAATAGTACATCTTGGGCCTTTCCTCTTCCATTATCCAGACTGGCTGAACCTTTTCCTTTAATTTTCCCTGCTTTATCATTGCCAAAAGTAACATTTCTAGATTTATTTTCATCAAAGGTTATAAACTTTCTTCTATCTCCAATCATATGCTTTGAGCATCCACTGTCCAAATACTATTGGCTTTTCTGATCTTGGGCTATTAGAGCCAGGTCACACTTATTTAACTTATTTTTCCACTGCAGGCAGCTATTTTTTTGGCACCTTTTCTGAGAAGATGGACCACATTCTTTGAGAGGACACTGGGAAGACATATGTCCGATTTTATGGCATACACAGCATTTGATAATATTTTTAGTAGAATTATGAATATGAGTAAAATCTCCATGATTCATAAACCTCCTTGAGGTTTTGAACATCAATCTTTGTCCATATGTTCTACACTCTATGACTTTATGGCTAAATTCCTTACAGTAAAAACAATATCCATAAAAACAGTTTGCATACCTGATGAAGGGTTGTCTTCTCCATTTGTTTGCTTGAGGTAGTATGTTCACTGTTTGCATCCTTTGTTGGTTTGAATCAATTCTCCTTGTATAAAAATATGCAGCAATATGTCCCAGTTTGTGGCAGGCATAACAAGTGACATTTTCATAGGGGGGAGAATCTCCTTTGATAGCTTCCAAATTTGATATATTCAGGAGTATATGAGCATTTTTCAGTTGACTGTTTATTTATTTCATTCTTTGTCATTTGAGGTTCCTTCTCCATTGGATCATTCATCTAAGTTTTCAGATCCACTGCTGTCTTGCTAAGCATACAATGATTTTCTATTGAATCTCTTCCCTTTCTGCCAGTTCTTTGATATGTTTTTCTCTGACTCTTGAGTCTGATTTTTTGTCTTCTTATGAGGATACTTAGAAGCATAGTGTCCAACTCTTCCATAGTTAAAGCATTTAAATGGAAGTTTGTCTTTATACTTGCCTGAGCCTCTTTCTAATCTTCTGACAAATTTGGCCTCTTCTTCATCAGAGCAGGAGCATGTATCTTCTATTTCTTCTTTCTTCTTCTCTGTCTTAAAGGCTGCCTCCCTCACATTTGACTTCCTCTGTGGCAGTATCATCTCATAAGCTGTTAGATTTCCAAGTAATTGGTTCATGGTCAAAGTTTCCCAATCAATTATTTCTTCTATGGCAAAAACCTTGGGATTAAAGCTGGATGGTAAAGATCTTAGAATCTTTTGAACAATTACACATTCTTTTATGGTTTCTCCTAGAGCTTTCATGTTATTTACAATTTATGCAACCCTTAAAAAGAAGCTGGAAATGTCTTCATCATCATTCATTTTTATATTTTCAAACTAAGCTCTATAGACTTGAAGTTTGGCTATCTTCACCTTTTTGTCTCCCTCATGGATGTTTTCTAGTGTATCCCATATTTTTTTGGCAGTCTTGCTGTGCATTACTTTGATAAATTCTGCCTCACACAGTCCACTTAAGAGTGCATTCATGGCTTTTGCATTAGCTACAAAGTCTTGTTTGGCCTCTTTCTCTGAGTTAGTCTCCTTTGGGGCATACCCAGTTCCACAGTAGCCCAAACCTCTATTCCTAGAGACATTATGTACGTCCTCATTCTTATTTTCCAGAAGGCATAATTTCTACCGGTGAAAAAAGGGGCTTTATTTGTTGAGCAACCTTCTATACTAGCCATCCTGGGGTCCTAGGATCTCCTTCCAGATGTTAAGCTGATACAGAAGGAACTAGCTTTGATACTAATTGTTGAACCGTTGGTTAAACTGAGGGGGGGGTGAATCAATTTAATGCAGTCATGTTCTTTTTAAAATTTCTTTTATACTCATTCACATCATAATTTTGTGATCAACTCAATATACAATGGAACAACAATCTTAATAAATGAGCAGCAGGTATAAAGCAGAATAAATACTAAGTATCAACACATAATCATCATGCATATAGACAACAGATATAAGTGGAAACCCATAAAGGGATAAAACCACTTCTTATTATTGTTGTGATGCAAAGGCAAGCTCCAACTCCCTCTCACCACTGATTTTTATGTAGGCTCCAACCTACAGGAGGCTCCTACCTCAATTCTGCAAGCTACAACTTGCAAGGAAGCTCCAACTCCCAACTATTTTCTGCAGCCACCAACCTATAGGAGGCTCCTACCTCAGTCAGCTACAACTGACATCTATCAAGCTTCAACTTGATAGGGAAGCTCCAACTTCCTCATTCTTTCAAAAACACTTGCTGATTTTACCTGGATATCAACTCTGTTTTGTTCCTTTTTCACTGCTGTCCACCAGCCTTCATATCTGCCTTATATCAGTTTTGAATCTTCATGGATTCTCTATCTGCTCCTCTTCCTTCTTATCCTATCTGCCTCATTTCTTCATTCTCTTACCTCTCTATGCATATCAATGTGATATCATTTATAGAGTTCACCTCATGACTGTTTGTATTCCACAGGGAATTCAAAGTGAACTTCCATGACTCCTTGACTTCTGCCTTCTCATTTCTTTGTCCAAATCATTCAAAAAAATATAAAAATATGTACAAATTTCAACATTACAGTGGAGTTTTGTTTGCTTATGGAAACTTTCCTTTGCATCAAAAACAATATAAATCAATTAAAACATTTTCATTTACATTTACAACAAGAATTAAAATTCAACCCATTTAGTTCTTGGTCCACTGTGTGCTTGTCCTTTCTACTGCTGTAGTGTAACAAACCACCATTTTCATTCCTGTGTATTTCAAATGCAGATTCTGCAAATCTGAATACCTTCACTGCACACCTCTTCAAATCTTCGATCTCTGTTTACTGCAATTTTGTATCTGCTGCATATATAACTGCTTTACAGGTTTGGCCCCTAATAAATTCACAACCTGGAAAACTCAACAATTTTAATTACTGATGTGGAAGCCAACAATGTCTCAAATATTTGATTTGAGATCTATTCATAGAACTCTTATGTCTTATGAAAACCATACATATGGTTTCATCCATAATTCAATCTGCATATATTATTAACTCATATTTTCACTTTTATTTACCATCCACCAACTTTATGGGCTTTTACGTTATGTAGAGCTAAATGCCAATATGCGACCTTGTATACAACTTGTTTATAAAATAACTCTGTGGGCCCACAATATCTCTGACCTTTGCATTAACATAATACCTCATGGTTTTTAAATCATCAATCAAGCCTTTAAAAACACAATATAACATAAGTTCCAAAGCTTATCTCTCGCATGTGACTATAATATGTCATATGTAACTTATCCTCTAATAATAAGTTTCTTACCTTATTTTAATTGTTGGCATCACCTTTCAATCATGCCATTCACTCTTCATAAACCCTGAATTTGATTCTATAATCAATGATTATAATCACTTAATTCAAATCCAGGCCTAAGGTAATTTAAACAATGATGGCCCACATATTTCAATTATTTAATAAATAATTATTAATTCAAAGGACGCTGGGACATACCTCCTTTACCCATCACACCCATCCAACGGCTATAGGTCTATCGTGCTACCACTCAATCATCCAACGATAGTCGCGCAATTAGATTAAACGACGTTTAATTCTCCAACTTCACGCGATATAAATGGGTCCCAGCATTTAAAATACCCTTCACATCCAACGGTTGACGCCTCGTTGCATCAACACCAATGATCCAACGAACATAAATGAATATCGCATTTTTTATTTAACCTAACTTTAACTTGAAAGAATAATGTGAAATGGGTGGATTTGTAATACCACCTGGGCCACGTGTCAGGAAAAGGCTGATATCGCATTTTATTTTCACAAACCACTTACCATTTTAAACTTTTGCAAAAACCACAAACTGTTTTCGAGATCCACCTTTACTGTTTACTCCTCATGATTCCACTACTCTGGTCATCACTCACATTTCCGCTTCCACGTTTACTTTATTTAAGGTTCCTTTCTTTGATTTAGACTCGGATACATTTCTTTGTAACTTCTGCCTTTCTCCACTGTTTGCAGCTCCATAGAATGGTTCATGTTCACCTGCTTTCCTCTATGCCTTTGACTGTCCATCGTACCATCCCATCAATCCTATATAATTCAAATCGCCTCTTTCAATTTTGCTGTATCATTGAACTTCCACTGTGGTTTAATCAAAAACTTCGCACAGAGCCATCACTGTCAACCTTCCATCGCATATAAGCCCTTTCACCTTTGCTTATGAATCCATTGTTCTGCATTGATCCGCTTCACCTTGGCTTCTAATTCCTATCTGCCATTAACTCAAATCCAGTGTGATTCTTTAGACCTTTATTTCACGATGCAATTTCTAAATTCTACTAGTAAATGACTATTTCTGTGTATTCAGTTATTGTGCATGGCAGTGCACAGACTGTGCATGTCAGTGCATGATTGTTTCTCTTTCTTCATTGTATATACAGAACAGATTCTTTCATATATACAATGAATTTACTATTTCTCTTGGTTAGATCTTCAAATCAAATAGCCCTTTAAACCTCACTACTCTGCCTCTAATTCCTCTGCTGCTTCTACTACCTGGGCTGCCTCTTGCTTGACTTCTTTTCTTCTCTCCTTTTTTCTCCTTTCTTACCTTGCTTCTCTCTTTGCCATCAATGACAATATTTCCAATAGATATTTCATAGTTTTCGCCTCATAGATAAGTGTACTTTTCTATTGAGTTGGTATCAGGGGTAGCACCAATTTCAAAGGCACCGTACTGATGAGCACTCCGGACTTGGTGTAATTGAAGCTTTAGTTGAAGGAAATTCTTGAAAAAGGATACATTAGGCCAAGTGTGTCACTGTGGGGTGCGCTAGTATTGTTTGTGAAGAATAAGGATGGTACTTTCAGGTTATGCATTTATTATAAGTAGTTGAACAAGGTGACCATAAAGAACAGGTATCTGTTACCGAGGATTGATGACTTTTTTGATCAGTTAAAGGAAGCAACAATGTTCTTGAAGATTTACTTGATATCAGGACACCATTAGGTACACATCAAAGAAGAGGATATTTACAATAAAACTTTCAGGACCAGGTATGGGCATTATGAGTTCGTGGTAGTTCCTTTTGGTTTGACTAATGCTCCAATTAATTTTATGTGCTTGATGAATAGTGTATTGTGTCCTTATCTGGACTAGTTTTTTATTGTATTCATTGATGGATTCTTCATATATTTTAAGAATGAGGAAGAACATGACGAACATATATCTATAGTATTGAGATTTCGAAGAGAGAATAAGTTGTATTCCAAGCTTAGTAAATCCAGTTTCTTTCAGATAGAAATACATTACTTGGGACACATGGTTTCGAAGGAAGGAATAGTTTTAGATCCAGAAAATATAAAATCTATCATGGAATAGGAAACTCCTAGGAATGTGGATGAGGTAAGTTCATTTATGGGGTTAACAAGTTATTAGAGAAAGATTATTAGGAACTTCTTGCATATCTCTTATCCTATTACACTATTGCAAAGGAAAGGTAAGAAATTTGAATGGACAGAGGAATGTGCAACAAGTTTTGAGCAGTTGAAGTATCTATTGAAAAATGCTCCAGTTTTAAAGATTGGAGATCTAGACAAAGATTTTTTGGTATGTACATATTCTTGCAAGAGAGGGATTGGTGGATTCCTTATGCAAGAAGGATAGGTAGTGTGCTACGAATCCAGGAAACTGAATGAGCATGGGAAAAATTATCCGACACATGATCTTGAGTTGGCAGCGATCATACATGCATTGAATATGTGGAGGCACTATCTTCTTAGTAGGAGGTTTGTATTGATGAGTGATCACAATGGATTGAGATACTTGTTTGACTAGCCAAACCTGAATTCTAGGCTAGCTAGATGGTTAGCCATATTCAATCAGTTATAATTTGAGATTAGGTACATTAAAGGTAAAGAGAATGGGATTGTAGATGATCATAGTGGGAGGATACATGTAAATCACATTGGCGCTATGAGTTCTTATGGGATGGATTTACAGGATTTGATCTTATAGGCAGGTCAACATGATGATAGGTATAAAGAGCTTAGGAATAGGTTACAATAGGATATAGGTGATCAAGATGTGGATTATCGTCTCACAACAAACAGATTGGTCAGGTTTATGGATAAGATATATGTACCAGATGACTATGAGCTCAAGAATCCTATCTTGAAGGAATTTAATGCTAATCCATATTCATGTCACCTAGGATATCATAATACATTTAAAACAATGAAGACGTTCTACTATTGGCCAAATCTGAAGAAACAAGAGGCAAAGTTTGTGGCTATGTTCTTAGACTTTTAACAGGTAAGAGCAGAGTGTAAACATCTAGGTGATTTACTACAACCGATTTTGATTCCAGAGTGGAAATGGGAGGCCATTTCGGTGGACTTCATCACAGTTTTTTGGAGGACATCTAGATAACATTATTATATTATGTTTGTGGTTGACAGGTTGAAAAAGGCAACACACTTCATTCTAGTGAAGTCTACATATACAACTAATGATGCAATACATGTATTCATCATATATGTGGCGAGGTAACATGGTATTCTAAAAAAACTTGTGTCAGACATGGATGCTAAGTTCACTTATAGGTTATGGAAAAAGTTATTTGTAGGTATGGTTACATAGTTGGCCTTCAACACAACTTATCATATGCAGACATATGGACATAGAGAGAGGTTCAACGGGATTCTGGAGGACATGTTGAGGAGATATTTGATGCATCAACAATGAAATTGGGAAGAGTACCTTCCCCTAGTTGAGTTATCTTACAACAATGGGTATCAAGAGTCTCTGAGGATGAGTCTGTTTGAGGAAATATATGGACGAAGTTGCAATACTCCTATCAATTGTAGTGATCTAGTAAACATGGTACTGAGTGGACTGGACATGTTGGCATAATTGGAACAAGAAATGTAGATAAGAAAAAGAATCTAAAGGAAGCACAAGATAGGAAAAAAAATTATGTAGATCAGAACAAGTTTTTTAAGGAGTTTCAGGTTGGGAACATGTGTACTTGCACATCAATCCCAATAAGAGATCATGGTAAAAAATCAGTGTAACAAAGTCAATAAAGGAAAAATAATAACCATGGTCATGGGAAACATATTCCAAGTTGAATGTCAGGATGAAACATAGTGACATGGATCAGTTGTGATTAATTAATGGCTATGGAAATTGGAAAAGGTAATGGAAAAGGATCAAAAAAGAAAAGTGGCAGTTATTGGAATTTATTTATGAAAATAATAGAAAATAGGAGAAAAGGAAGGTGAAAGGTCACAGGTTGCATGTGAGGAGAAAAATGAAGGAAAATAATGGAAAATTGAAGAAATTAGAGGCTTCATTAATAAAAAGGCTTATGAGGATCACTTGACACACTTTTGTCACTTTTAGCATGGAGCTCTCTCTCTATTCTCTCTCTCATACTCTTGGACACTTAGATTTTTCTTGGAGCAATCTTGGAGGAGTATGGCATACTTGGGATTTGGAGTAAGAAGGAAAAGGAAGAGCAGGAAATTGCAAGAGGGCATTGGGATCGATAACTACAATGAGTGTTGATTGCGGGTACTGAGTTGCATGTATGATTTACTTGCTAGTTTTCGAATGCATGGCATATGTATGTGGTTTCATGGTTATGATATGTCATTGACATGGAGGATTGCCTGGATTGACAGTGATTTTTCCTAGCCTTTCTATTTCCTAAATAGCCATGGTGTTGTGGGTTTAAATTTTGTTTTCTGGTTGGTTCTCATGTTCCTTTGGATTTGGGTTGAGTTATTAGTCCCTAGAAGCCTTGGTTGGAAAAATGCTCCAGAAGCCATGTAATGACTTGGGTTGAGTTACTAGTCCTGGAATTATTGGGTGGAAAATGCTTTGGAAGCCCTTGGTGGGTTGAGTTACTAGTCCTAGAAGCCTTGGTTGGAAAAAAAGTTTGGAAGCACCATAGTAGTTGTGGGTTTAGTTACTAGTCCTGGAAGCCTTGGTTGGAAAAAGTTACGTGGAGCCCTAGAAAACTTGGGTAAATACCAATCTAGTGATGGTTAGTGATGTATTACCGTGAGGTGGAATCACTAGATGATGGTTGAGGTGGGTTTTCCTGTGGAAGCCTTGGTTTGGTTTTGTTTGGTTTTGTTTGGTTTGTTACATGAGATCCCACATCAATGCTTGGAATATGACACAGGGGTGATTGGCTGAAAGAAATATTTGATTAAGCCCAATCTATGGTTGGGTGGTATGTGTAAGTCCTAGACCTATTTTCATTTTGCATATGTTAATAATAACTTATTTCCTCTTGTATTTGATGGGTAAATATTCTTGTTCATATGTGGTTTCTATGGCCGTTATATCTTGGTTATTAATGTTGGTTATATGTTGGTTATGAGGATGTTTTATGACAGACTTGATGTATGGATCTGATCATGTTTATATTATAAAATGAATGAAAAATCAATATATGACCTAATATATGATAATGCAGCTATTGTGATAAGGCATAAATGCTTCCTTACGAATCTTAGATAAGTATGAGACCCCTATGCTCAGATCTTTTGTTATGACCTGTTGGGGTCTTGTGTTTTGATAGATTGGCAAATCAAAAGACAAGGCAACATCAAAACAAATCTTTAGAGTTCTAGGATCTAGTCCTCCTATTCTCAGAGAGGGATCTCTCAAATTTATTTGTTTTGCAAAGGTTTATCTTGTTTGCTTTGAGTATTGGTTTTAGACTAGTTATTAAGTGCAAGTGTTAGTTTGTTTGTTTGGTTGAATGACATAGCAAAACATGAAAAGTCTAGGAAAGATAGATAGAAAGGGGAAATGTCCAATTCATTGGGAAATGGAGTAAAAAAGAAGTCATAACAAACCTATCAGTGGATATGGGATATCAAAGGGAAAATTTAACTTGGCCACAGGATCCTTTGGTTTTGTGAATGAGATGGACATCAAAGATTTGGAAAGAGAGTTGGAATTCTCAACAAAGGGAATTTGAAAGCATAACTCAAACAATAAAGAGGTATTTGATAGACAGGGCTAACCATGAATTCTACAAACCACACTTTAAGCAAATAATGATTTCAAAACAAATTTTAAAATGAAATCTAAGATTCAGGAGCACATCCTATTTCCTCAAAGATTTTATTTCAAATGACTTAGAAAACATAAAAGATTCACTGATAATTGTAGTCATAGAAGAGGGAACACCTAACACATCTATGATCACAACTATAAAGACCTTAAAAACAATTGTTCAAGCAAGGACAAAGGGCATGATCAAAACAGACCTCCTTGACTAACTTCAAACAATGGTACTTCAAAGGGAGACTTCAATAATAGCTTTCAAGTGGCAGCAAACAAGCAGGGAAAACCATAAATCATGTTGAAACCAACTATTTGAACTATTAGAGAAATAAACAAGCATGAGGACTAAAGAGAGAGATTAAAGACTCTAAAATACCTCAGCAGAAGAAAACATAAAACAGTGAAGGATGAACAGGTCTAAGGTGCTTCTAGGAGTCATTTCTTAGCCTAAAACTTTCATCTTACTGTAGTAAGAATTTATGGAATAGAATGAAAATAGGATAAAACATCAAACAGTTCAGAATAATTCACCAACAACCAAGCTCATGGATCCAATGATAGAGCCTTCTCAAGAACAAGCATGCTTCAACATCATCAAGCTTCCAAGACTTCAATTTCTTCCTCAACTTCAGATAGACTATGTATTATTTCAGAGAGTTTCAATATTACAAATAGTGAAAAATAAACCTGTATCTCATCTTCTTCAGAAGTATTTATAGAAGAAAAGAGGAGGTGGAAGATTTTTTAGGATCGAACTGTAATAAATTCTACACTAAATGCAACTCCTAGCCTTGAAAACCATGCAAGGCATAAGGCAGGAATGCATCGAATTACAACTCTGTTTCATTTACTTTGTTTATTCTTTTTAAGCCTCAATGGGTAAAAATATTGACTTTAAGGCACTTTCTTATCTTTTCAATAACTTCTACTGACTGTTAGGATATTTTTTTTGCTTGTAATAATTGTTCAGTTTTCTTTGGCCTCAATGTTTCAGACTAAGATTTGATTTGGGTATTCCTTTAAGGCAGAGAGCTGCAAGGTGGAAATATAGTAGCTGGGGAATTAGTCAGCCCCTTTAATATGGCTCTGAGGTGTCCTTCGACTGATATTTCTCTATAAACACAGTGATTTATCTTCAGATCTGTGGTTAGGCTTGATTAAGCCATAATCTTCATCTTTAACACTAATACGCTTTTATAATTGATGTTGACTATGTTTTGTTGTTTGCAGGTGCGCAGAGGGTTTATGGGAGTTTTTCTCATAAAATGGATAATCATGACTTATCGATTCCCTAAAAACATTTAATTATCCCTTTGAAACCCTTTAATATGTATCAAAAGGCTGCAAGGATCGTCATCCTTGGCCAATAACAGTGTAATCACCTGTGGGAGGATCCAAATTTAACTTTATTAAAACCTACATAAAAACACACAAACATTATTTAAATCCTACGAATTCATGGTTTAAACTGCTTAGGAGGGTTGGTGGAAGCGTTTCGGAGCGATGTGGAGGAAGAAAGTGGATGCAGTCGTAAAGGAGAAAAAACCTAACAGAGCAGCTAACCAGGTGTAAATGGGAGTTTGGGCCCAATATTGAATAAGGGTCGTTGGATTATATCAAAGAATGGAGATCTATGGTTGAGATCATTCAATGAGGTCATTTGTAGGAATGATGGAGGGAAAACGAATTGGTGGTAAGGTTAAATCGGGACCGTTCAATCTTAGAGATTGACGGCTAGGATATAATCTAGAGTTACATTGTGGAGGGAGGAGTGGTATAGCGGAAAACCGGCAGTGGTTTTCACGCAGCTCTGAGGCGGTTTTAGATTTTGGCCCAAAAAACACGATATAGGTTTGCGTTCAACACGTTTCTTTTCAAAACCGCTTATATCGCGCAAAAGTTGCGCACTGTGGGAAAGGTTCAAAAATCATGCAATATTGATTCTGGGACATTGGATGGGAGGATCTAGATCCAACGGAGCGGATAGAGCACGATGGATGAAGAGCTACGAGGTAAAGAGAATGTGGGGCCCATGGTGAAGAAAGGTGCAATATCATTAAAAACCAATGTTAAAACTGATTATGCGCATAAACATGGTTTTCAATGTAAAGATGTAAAACTTTGTGAATAGACAAATACATAGGAAAACAATAAAAATGAGAGGAAAAGGGGCATTGGTAGTGGGACCGGGAATATGGAGGGCGAGATCAGCGGTTTAAATGAGAGCTGTCGAATTACGATAAAGATCAAAGGCAGAGATTAAATCAGAGGTCAAGATGGTGGAGTTTTATGTAAAATAAGGGCGGGATGAAATGCAACACTGGCCGTTGGATATGGCGGAATGGATGGTCAGGATTAAATCGCATCGGAGAAAAGGAAAGGGGCTAAAATACAAAGGCTTTTGATTTTGTGATGCATGATTAAGCACTGACCATTGGATTGATTTCAGAGATCAACGGTGGAGATTTAATCAGCAGGCGCGATGGTGAAGGTTTATGACGGAGTGCGATTAAATCTGAGCCGTTGGTTGTTGTGGATTCAACGACTGAGATTCAATCACAGGATCGCACCAGTGAGAGGAAAAGGGCAAAGGATAAAGGAGTGTTGTGATTTCCGATTTGCAATGGAGCGAGAGTCATCGATCTAAAACTAGATCGATGATGGAGATTTAATCATAAAGGAAAAAGGAAAAAGGGCAGGTTAGGAACGGGAAGCAATATGGACCATTGGATCTGGGCACAATAGAGAAGATCAACGGTGGAGAATCAATCATGCGATCGCATCGGCTGGAGGCCAAAAACCATAAAAACAAGTAAAAATGTATTTTTGCGATGAAAATTTGCAATGCGATTAAGCACTTAGCACTTGGTATTGGCACGGGTCATATGCGGAAAAGGGGGTGGGGCTTAAGGCCTTATGGAAAATTTAAGGCTTTTAAGCCAAAATGAGGGTTTTTTAGAGGTTTCTGAAGGTTCCGATAAGAGTAAAAACAGGTTTTAAACCTTATAAAAGGATTTTACAAGGCTTTAAGGGGATTTCAAGGGAATGAGAGGTAAATGAAAGGGTTTATGGATGAAGTGAAGAAGGAAAATGGAGAAGTGAAAATGAGGGAAAATGAGGCCTTTTAAGCAGTTTTTCTCTTAGTAAACAATAGATTTTTCAGGTTTATGAGGGAAAAAGCAGTGAAGATTAACTGAAGGATTAGTTATCTTCATAAAAAATTCAAATATGATAGGTTTTCAAAGGGAATTATCTCTTGAATTTTTGAAGAACAATATTAGCCACTTCTTGGTATAATAGAAATTATCAGTGGCTAACATGACCTATAGTTTACATACTTGCAAGATGTTTAAAAAAATGTTTTTCATGGCTATTAGGGATCAGATCAAGTACTTGTATCAATTTTTTCATTAATAGCCTTGTTTTAATGTTATTTATTATTTCTGGAAGTTTCATGAAGTTCTGGGTAGTGGCCTCAGACCTAGCCCTGAAAAAGTGGCTCAGAATATTGGTTTGCTAGCTTAGAATTGTTGAGAAAATTCCACAGTCGTTGGAATGCCTTGCTGTGGGAGTGACTAGAAGGCCTCAGTCACGTGCATGACTTTTCATGGGAGCGGTTGAGGGTCCAGATTAGAAAATTGCAAGTGGTCTCAAGGGCTAATCACCTGGAAGGGTTGGTTGGATCCTGGGGGTATTGTAGCATGTGTGGAAGGTCAGTTTTGTTTCATTAAGTCAGTTTTACTTCCTTAACTGTACCTGGTGAGTTGAATCACATCATAGTAGCCTCTCGTCACATTTTTAACTTAGTGAACCAGTTAGCTTGGGTAAATGTGGGAGAAGGGTGTTACAAGGCTCTATCATAATCTAAAAGGAGATTCTATGTACTGTTTTCACAATTTTATCTCTAGTTATAGTAGATGAAATATCTTATTGGAACATACCACCTTTATCCTGAAGTTAATTTTTATTATTCTTTGCGAGATTAATTTTTTGTAGAACTAAGGAGACTCTTTCCTCTTCTGAACCACATATTTTCAAGAAATTTGATGATTGAATTGAAGAACTAAATAATTTAATTCTTGTAGATTTTTATTTGATGGACAATATTCTAGTTACTATTATGACTACAAACCTCAGTGGGTTTTTAAACAGTAGAGTACTTAAACTCTGGTGAGTGTGTGTGTGTGTGTGTGTGTAATGTAATTTTTTTTTGCAAAAAGCAATGGAAATGAGCTAGTAATGAAAGGATTCAAAACATTAATGAATCTACAACATCAATTCAGCTCCAAAATAAATAATATTCGTTAATTACAAATAATATTTTTTTAAGCTTATTAGCTAATCCACATTGTAAACTTGTGCATTTTTGATAGAAACCAACATCGTTTATTTGTTGAACTTTAGTTGTTGAAAAGTGAATCAAATTGATGAAGTATTAAATTTATTGAATACTCAAATACTTTATTCCAATGGAAATATCATCACAATTAAAAAAGAAACTCTTATGCATGTCCTAACTTTTCTACATGATTTTTAGTGTAGATTTGAATTTCTCCAGATTAATTCACAACTCTAACGAGATGAATTACAACAAAAATTCAACATTCTAAATTATTCCTTGTTAAAAAAAAAACCTCTTTTTGAGTTTGAGAAAGACTCTTATCAACAACTGCACATGACACCACCCATAAAGCATATTTAAATGATTATAATGAAGTTTCACTTGCACTTCCCAAGCCTATCATCAACCCATTGGAAGAAGTCATCAACAACAAGTACAAAATTGATATTTGATATGAAAATAAAGTGCCCTTTCACATTCCAAAGTATTGTGAACCAATCGAATTATAGAGTGTTGGGTTCCTTCAAAGAAAAATCTTCTTCACCTACTCCACTTATAGATCAAATTCCTAAATGCTAGCATTGTCATTGAGTTGGCCACATGAAGGATCAATGTTCAAATCTTCATTGTCATGAGAATTATCAAAATTCATATAGATGTTCCAGTCACAAGAACCCTATAGGAGAGAACATTCATCTAGAATGTATATCTTCTTCGCAATGATCATCAACAACCAAGAAGATATATTTTTCATGCTGAAGAATCCATTCCCGAGTATTGACACACCTTGCAATTGAGATATTTTCATCTTTTCACCTTGTATCTCATGGTGGGAATTGAAATTTAGCTTCAAGTTTCGAATTCCTCTTAAGTGAGCCTTAACTACAACTAGAACTAGAGCTAGAAGCAAGAGCCTAGAGCCAAACTTAGCTAGAGCTCGAGTCATAGTTGTAGCTAGAGATGGAGTCATGTTCCATGACCACCATTTGGTTTGTGTTCCTCCTTAAATATTCATTTAGTAGAAGACTTATTATTTTTTCTATACAATACTTTGTATTCATCTTTCAACCACCATCAAAGAGCACTTCCACTTCACAAAGGAAGTCAACTTATAGCTAAATTTAGAATTGTTCATAGAACCACTCCAATCCAAGTTATAGAGTTGTCACCAAACCTTAAACCACCATTTATTGGAAGCCTTGGATTTATTTTTCCCATTTGGTTTGTATTATTCCTTAAACCACCAAATTCAAAGTGAAAAGTCAAAAATTCACTACTATTCACTTCAATATTTAAATTCTTTTCTTGGACTCACATACACCCCTTCAGATTGAGGGGGGAATGTTGGAAACCTAATCCTTGAAGGGTTATGATAATTAGTCATATCCACTTGAGAAGGAATATGAAGAGTCTCAAGGGAATATGAATTGGCATTGGGAATCCAAAAGACCTTTTGGAAGATGAATCCAAAGGTCAAAATATTGTACTTATATGTGTATTATTCTAATGAAATGTATCACATGCTTAATCTTATCTCTCTTTCATTTTGGTGAGTCTAAACTATCGAATACTATCTGACTATGGACTTGTACTAGAAAATTAATACTTTAATGCCCAAAGTCTTGATGGAAAGGCATGCAGCAAGATATTTTTCTTTGATTGGACCAAACAAAACTCCATATAAACGAATTCAACCGCAATGTCATTGTTATATATTTCCAACAAATTAGCAAATATGGGGTTTTCATCACTTGAAAATCCGTCATGATAGGTACCCATTGAGGTTGAAGCCTCACCCTTTGCATGATTATTGCTATGTACAGACATGAAACATCCTCTCTTTTTGTTTTGATAGGAAAAGTATGATTGATGTCTCTTAGTATAGCAGTTAGTCCTTGGAAAATTTGTTTCATTCTTGTCCATTATTGATAATGGTATAATTTTATGCCAACTAATATGGCTAAGACATTATGGATTAAAGCTCTACTCTTGTGTTGTTGATTGGGCTTCCTTAGTGGCAAACCAACAACAATAGATCATGTGTAATTTTATTTTTGATTAATACAAATTTATGGATGGCTTAAAAAAATTCTTAAATTACTTCCTGTTATTGGTAGTTTTTTGAGTTGCACTCTTTTTTCCTTTTTTCATTGGAACATGATTCTTGGTGAGAAACAATATTTTTTCATTTAAATTATTTTTTTATTGTAAAAGTAGATTCAACATATTAGAAAACCTCTAACAACTTAAAACTATAAAATTTCCAATTTCCATTTTAATCTAGAAAATATATCCATAAAAAATTCAGAAAAAATATCATTAAAACGTAGACTAAAAAATGACGACTGTGGATACTCTGAGTTTTACATCTGAAAAAATACACCATAGAAACCTCCAATCGAGCCTCATTAAAACTTTTTTTTTTTTACTTTTACATTTCTCTCACTTAGAAAAAATTATATTAATCTTAATTTTTAGTGTAATCATTTTCATATAATTTACCGTCACGAATAATTTACTGTAAAAATAAAAATTATGTCCTGTAGGTGGCAATTTTTTTAAAAGCTTGCATTCCAGATAACCTTCCTTAGTATTTCACATCTGCAAATTTTGTTTACTTTTAGGAAACATTATGCGCCTCTTTAATACCTAATTCTAATGTAAATTTACTTCATTGGTAGAGAATATACCTAGTTCTAATGTAAATTTACTTCATTGGTAAAGAATATCTTAATCAGAGTAATCTAATTTCAAAAAAAAAATTATTTCACATTTACATTGAGATCGACAATGTTTTGTATTTTAAATTATATTTATAATTGTAGAAATGGATTTATTTTTAAAAAATTTGGTAATTTTCAATTGTATAAATTCAAAAATTTAAACCCTCAATTTATAATTAAATTTTAGGTAAAATAAATTAAAAATTAGAAGAAGAAAAAAACACTCAGTTAAATCACAGTACTTTTTGTGTCAAAAGGTTGCTTTAAAACTTAGTATATGAAGGAAATGTTGTCATATAAATTTATGATAAAAAAAATTATAAATATATATTAACTAATTAATGAAAAATAATAATAATAAATATGTCGGCCCAATTATTTTTTTAACAAATAATGTATATATATAATAATATTATTGATTACAAAAGGAAATTCAGCATGGACAAAATTCAAGATAATAAAAAGAGTAAAGTTTGTCAATGAAAGAGTATCAGTTTTTAAAAAATTCTCAATTCAAATATGTTTATTCTTCAAAATTTATTAAACTGTAAAATGTGTAACCCATAGTAATGAAATAAGATTATTTGTTTGTAATTTAGCCCCACTTCACATTGGAACAACAAACCCATCTGACAATAGGTGTTAGTGTGAATTCTAATCGCAAGCGTACGAAAAAATCTCACTTTAGATGTGCATAAAAAACAGCCCTGACATCAAATATGGATGTCAATTTCCTTAGATCTGCAGTTAGTGATAAGAATAAATGCTAAAAAAATCTAGATCTATGCAGTTAAAGACATTAAACAACAAGAATAAGCAAGATTTGTTCCATGCATCCAATGAACAAGACAATAACTTTTAAGGGATTTTTTGTATTATGACACCTGGGAAGGGAACATAGAAAGATGTTACTAGTCCCCCTCAATGGGATTGGTTCTTGTATGTCCTCAATGCTTCAGATATAAGATCTCTCTCTCTTGATGGTGTAGAAAACCTAGACAAAAATGGAACTCAAAGGGAGTTCACAAGAAAAAAGTAGAAAAATGTGACAATGATGGGAGGATCAAAGTCAGACCAAAAGTATAGATCAAAAGTGATCTTAAGGCAACAAAATGTAGTGAATGAATGGAAACCCATTTTTTTTATAACAAAATATTGATTTATTCTAGATATTGGTGCATAATTAAAATATTATTAACCAAATCTGAATCCAACTTTTATGAAATATTTTATTATTTTTGTTGGAGGGAAAATGGATTTGAATTTGGTCAAATCCCTTTATTTAGAAATAATAAACAAATAAATTATTTATTTATTATTTTAAGAATGTGGTTAAGGAATAATTAAATAAATAATGATTTATTCAATTATTTATAAATGATTTAGTCAAATTTAACAAGGAATATTATTAAATAATGATTTAAATAATTATTCCTAGGAAATAATAAGATAAATAATGATTTATCTAATGAATTTTCCTGTTTTGGGTTAAATATGAATAGGAATATTAATTAAATAGTGGTTTAATTAATTATCCCTAGAGAAAAATCAAACAAATAAGGATTTATTTAATTATTCCTCATGGGGTTTCCTATTTAGACCAGAAATAACATAATAAATTATGGATTATTAAATTATTTTTCATAGTGAAAGCAATTTTACTATAGTAAAATTTGTCTTACATGGTGTACTTTAGTCCATCTAATAGTAACAGGTTAGATGACCAAAAATTGGTGTAACATATTTCCCCCCAACGTGTGAGCGAAAGGAGCTAATCGTATGACTGAAGTACATTGTAAGAGCACAATCACTAGACAGTGAAGGGGAGTGAGAGAGAGAAATATAAGGCAGACTGAAGTGAGAGAGGACAAGAACCTGAGGAGGTGAGACTTACAGGTGTGAAAATTCTCTTTTATGAGTGATTATTTGATATGAATGAGGCAGGGGAGGCATACATATCCCTACCGAGATAACAAAGTACAAAGAATAATGGTGCATCCAGCAAACATGGCACTAAAATATATAGTACATGCTGGTATAAAAATGGGCTAGATAAAAAACATGATAATTGATCCCACATACATACTATGCCCAGGAAAACAGCCAGGACTTATACAATAATATCTGAGTACATGAGATATAAGTACAACCAAAGAGGCTCTGTAAAATAGGAAAGGGCTCTGAAAAATTGAATGATACATGCAAACTAAAAAGGCATTGCAAGCGGTTGAGGCCAGAACCATCAAATATATGGAGATGCATCCAAGGTTGTAGTAGAGAGGTCATATGGGCATGTGGGGGGCTACCTGAAAGGCCACCCCCTCATGAGGTCTGAAACAAATCACACACCCCGAGAATTACTGGTACGATCTGTTGCATCACTGAACCATCAAGTATACAAATCTTGATCATTCCATGAGGATTTGGAACTGAGAAACAATCAATTCAAAGGGAAATAAAGGGTCCCTTTTCCTAATCTAAGGCACCGAACAATAGTGGAAGCTGGAACCAAGGTACATTGCTTTCTAGACTTGTCTTCTGGAATGCATAAGCTAATGTTGATAGAAGGAGATCTGCCATAGGTGAGGCAATGAGGAATCCTCAGCTAAGGCATGAGGGATAATATTAGAGCGACTGATATACTGATACCAGGGATGATGGTTGAATGGCGGGTACTGAGTAGCGGGCTTACGACTTCCCATGTTTGAGCATAAAGGGCATGGATGACTTGGCAGCTACTGACTCGACTCTGGAGGGGATAGGGGACAGTATGAATGAGGGCCAAAATGTGCGAAAGGAAAGAGGTATAAAGAAAATAAGGATGGAGGAATGTGGCGAGAGACAAAAGGGGCTCAAGACAAACTCCATCGATGCGATGAGGACTCAACTCGGATGCTCTAAATAAGGGCGACACAATGATGCTACCACACAGAACAGGCTCGGTGGGGACCTTAAAAACATGAGTACAAGATGGTTACTCATGAAAAAAATTGACACAAGCATAAAAAATTATTAAGGCAAAGTGGTTCCCCAAGTACAAGTGTCGCAAGTGAAGAAATTCAATTTTGAGAAGCAGTGAAGTGACCCTTCTTGGAAAAAAGGCTTCTGGGTGAAGTATCAAATCACCAAAAATGAAAGGATACCCATTGGAGTGCTCGGTAAGATTTTTCCAATGGTGTTGATGGTTTTTCAAACCGAGCTACATTTTGGTCGCAATTGGCGAAAGAAAAATTGGCGTTTTTTTTTAATAAGGCAATTTCCCTCCAATTTGATTCATTTGCAAGTGTAGTTGGGGTGAATGTGGAGAGGAGTAAAAGGCCATAAATCTTTTGGTGATTGTAGCATACAAACTGAACATTGGAATCGAGATCAACGCTTTTAGGTAGGTTACCTTACTTTTCTCAACATGGCCTTAATGTTTCTTGGAAGGATGGTCCTGGTGAAGAATCAAGGTAATAAAAGAATACGAGAAAGAACTACTAGAGGTGGTCTATAATCATACCCGCCCACCAATTAAAATAGAGGGACCATGTGGTAAGCTTGGTATCATACAAAGTAGAACATTTGAAGATAGGTTATCAAACATCTACGATGTACGGCTCACGAGAGAGGTCGATAGGTCCAACTATCCAAGGAATGGGAGGACAATCGACCATACCTAGATTGATGGAGTCTAGGCCGAGACTTATGAAAATCAAGTGAGAAGGTGGCCAGGGGTACCATCATACCCCCAAGCATGGGATACTACCCCCAAGCATATGTGATGGAGGGGAGTGATCTGGTATGCAAAGGTGGTAATGATGCCCCTAGCTAGAGGATTTTGTGGAGCGACATGGTGTTCCAAGTGCTAAAATAATGGATTCAAGCCTTCAGTATCATAGGCACTAAATCCTCAAGAGGGTTATGAGAAGGTATAGGGGCATAGGTGCCCCAAGCATGCTATGGTCATGCCAAATGTATTTAGAAAATTGGAATCTAAACACATTTTTATGAGGTGGTTCACCATTTGTTTATGTTATGGTTATCTTCTATGGGAAGAATGGATAGATGCAGTTTGAGAAAGGGAATGGAGGATTAGAAATCTCTTTTGGTACTACATATATCAAGTAAATGGACTAAATTTCTGGGTTTGCATACATGGCGTCACTATCCCAAAGAGTGGATTTGGATATAATGAACTAGTGCTCACCTAGAAAACACACAGGTTGGTCAACAACAATGTCTAGGGGACTAGGTTGTTGATGTAAGATGAAGGAATGATTCATTGGATCACCACTACAGTGATCTGAAGTGATATGGGACTCTAGAATTTATTCTAAATGGGGAAGAATAATGGTACTAGATTCCACACTATGAGATGCACTAGGAGGGTTGTGGAGAATTTCTTCTCTTGGACTCTCAAATATGGGTGCCCCCTTAACATAACATTAGGTGTTAATGTAATGACCAAAAGTTGTATGTGGTTTGAATGCATGGTTTCGATGTAAGGGGGGATAGATAAAGTCAGGGGTGGTAAATGCTTCCATAATGTCATCATCGCAATAGAATATGGGGTGAATGGTGGAAGAAAGACCACGTGGTGTAGAAAAGCTACCTGACTCATCATTGTGATAAGTGAGGTTCACATGCGCATCATCATGGAGGGTGACTGAAGAATAAGTAGATGAAGAATCTACCGATGTTGAGCCCAAGGTGATCGCTGAAGGGAGGTCAGGCAAAACAGAAGGGGATGCCCCAGAGGGAACTTCCACCTTGGATCTCATAGAAAATGACAGGTAGAGGATAGTGGCCAAAGACTCCATCATCTTGACATCACGAGGGGGTATGTAAATGGGAGTGGATCTATCCTCTTGTTCTACCGAAGAAAAACTCACAAGTAATGGAGAAATGGACTCATTGTGCTCAGCCTCGAATTAGCGAATCGCGTGCAAGGAGGTGCGGAAATCTTCGAGGCAGGGATAGAGGTGAGTATAGTGGCCATGGAAATCACAAAAATCACAAGGTTAATTTGTGTGAAAAGTGTTAAGTTTCTTGGCTGAATCTGGTAAAGTGACATGGACTTCTAGGATGTCAGACTCAGGAAACGCTTCGTTGACCATGGGTTTGAGACGAGGCAATTCAGGACAATTGTGGGTAGCATGACTAACAACATCACACAAATCACACAGGGGTGTATGCTTTGGAGGCTTAGGAGGAGCAGGTGTTTTCTTGGAAACCTTATCCTTAGGTGTCTTTTTGCGGGCTTTTCCCCCCTCACCCGAGGCTTTCGCAACAGGAGTATATTCCTGTTGAGGCGGCTGATGCACAGAAGTAAAGGGAGGGGTCATAGAAACCAGTTGGAACGAGGTCAAAGCAATGTAAGGTTTGAGCTGACTAGGCAGGGTGTTGGCTGGGGGATTAATGTACCAGACTGGGATACTCAGGGTCATGTTAAGAAGGGTCAAGGTATCCATAACATGTACCAAAAATACTCCAGAAGGGGGAGCAAGAAACAATATCTAACCAGAGGAGTAATGGCTAGGCGGGAAGCTTCGAGATGGTTAAGGCCAGGGGGTACCATTCCAGGAGGATAAAGAGGATCAGGGACACTAGATACAGATGAAGGGCCTTGAGGAGGGGGTCTTGAAGGCTGAGTCGAAGTACTAGGAGAAGGTTGCGAACGGCGAGGCTGTTGACTAATCGAACCAGACCGTTTGAGGTCGGGTCGAGATGATTGCATCATGCAAAAATTCAACGTGCTAGGGTCAGAGATAGGAGGGGGGAGACTATGGAATGAACCAAGTAAAGAGGAATATTTATAGACTCTGGGAGAGACACTGGTCGAAGGTTTGACTATTTTTTTATTGGCCACCGAATAAATAATGGACTCTGGAGAGGTCTGAGACTTCGGTTCGTAATATGTCAGCTAATCTATAGTGACGATATTTCTGTTGTGAGGAAAAAACATCTTACGATGAACCATAGATGGGATAACAGACATCGCATAAGTGTAGCTATGACCCAATAGAATGTTTCAGTCTAAGGGGGCATCAATTACTTCAATGTCAACACAAACAGTCTTGCCCGCAAGAGTAATAGGACAATTGCGGAACATGCCAAGGGATTGAGAAGAGTGGTCGTCCCATGCATGGAGGGTGATAGTGGAAGGGGATAACTCGAGTGATCCAAGATGCTTCCAAATAGAAATGGATATCACGCAAGTGGATACCCCCTCATCAATGATACAAGAAGAGGCATTGGCATTCCGGATCTTGACAGGTATTTGGAAGGTGACAGATGCAGGAAGGGGGGGATGCTCTAACTTGTCAACATCGAAGACAATCAAATGATCATCTGAAGGATTCACAGCACCCATAGTAGTTAGTAGAGCTTTTAGTTGTGAAGGGCACAACTATAGGACTTCTAGATTTGACATGGCAACAGGGGATTGTAGTAAGTCATCTACTATAATATAAGTGTGGGAAAATTTACCAGAAGCAATCTTTCGGCATAACGGTCCCTTGGGTGTTGAAAGAGTCTTTGTGGGACCTAAAGACAGGGGCTCAGTGGCAGACATAGTGGGGGGCTTGTTGTACTGACGGGACTCAGTATAAAGGTTGAGATTGGTGGTATTGGTCTGGTCAGAGTTCATCATGAGGATCTAGTAATCAGAGGTACTAGATGGGGAATGTTTAGTGGCCTCCTGACTTTCAAGGGGCTGGGCAGCCACATATTCTTGCTGGGGGGAATGATTGGTAAACACAACCGGTTGAGTGGGGGAAACATTAGGAAGAACCGAAGAAGAGGCTTGTTTTCCTTGAGATGTTACTTGAGCTTCCCAAATTTTACGCATCTGAGGTAAAAGGGGACAATCATGGGTATAGTGACCATAGACACCGCAACAAGAACAAGGTTTACTCATGCGAATAGGCATGTCCTGCTTGGTATGAGCGCATTGTTGCTGGGTTGCAGTGTTATATGTATTCCCTTGGGGATTTTTTCCTTGATTACCTATAGCGGGTTGGTTTTGGTTACCTTTCCTCTTATTTTTGGAAGTGGGAGGATTAGTCGCACTCTACTGCACATACACCTGACCCTAAGGGTGGGGGGGTGGCTGTTGTTGTGAAGTTTGAGAAGGCAAGGGAGGTTGAGGTGCTTGTGTTGGAGGAGCTGGAGCACCAAATTGCAAATACAGACAATAAGGTGGTTGAGAAACATTGGGGTAAACAGGTTGGGAAAAAGCAGGCCCTAGCATCAGAGTATGCGGTTGGGCAAAGGTGTGAGGCATGCCATGTCCTGGATACATGCTACCGGGAGGGGGAAAAGTGTTAGAGGAGTTGGCCCCTCCCTAAGGAAAACCATAACCCATGGGAGGATAAGTGTACGGATGTGAAAGGGATCCAACTATACCATCGACGAAATGGGATTCCCCTGGTGAGTTGGCACCACTAGGTCTAAGGATATATGTAAGATGGTATAAACATAACCAGATTGCGCATAGATCAATTCATATTTCAACACAATCTGGAGGGAAGCTTCCTCGATATGAGGGAAGTGAGATGTAACATATTTACCGATAGCAGGAAAAATGGATCTAAGAAGATACTCCATGTTGACACGGTCTTCAAATTCAGGGGCTTGACATAGGCTCTTCCTTCTGCACCATTCTTGAATATGGTCAGATAGGCAGGTGGCAGAAGTTTGACGGAAAGAGGTCAAGAGTTCGGTACCGGTGTCATAGCAAAGGGTAAGCTGGAAGTAAGACAGAAAAGCCTTGGCAAGGGTTGCAAAAGTAGTATGAGAGGAGGAGGCCTGGTCAACATACCACTTAGAAGCTTCTCCAGTAAGTGTACGCTAGAATAACCAAGATGGACAGAGTCATCGGTGATGGAGTTGGACAAACACCACATGTGGAAAGAACGAACATGATTGGTAGGATCCTCTCCAGCATTTCCTTCAAACTTCGGGATGTCTGAAGGAATCTTGGTTGGCATAGCAGGCCAACCTGGATCATGGTGTATGGGGTCATTAATCAACTGGCTAAAATCGGGAAGGCTTAGGCCTGCCATATAATGAAGAAAGGGAGTAGCCGAAATAGTTCCTCTTGTGGCACCACTAGTGTCATTTCCAGTATTAGGGTTGGGGCCACTACCAGCGTTAGGTCCTGAACCAAAGATGATGAAGGCGAATGGTGGAGGAGAGCTAGGGATAGAAACCGAAGGGGAACTCGATGAACCATAATTAGAGTCGGAATGGGGACTCAGCGGAGGACGACCTCAGACCCTACATGGTGGAGTAAGTGTTCCTAACGGAAAATGAGAATGAAAGCCTTGGAGTCTCCGGGATAAATGCCTTGGGGGCACAATGATGGTAAAGAGACATGGAACATAATAAGGAAGAGAGGTAAACAAGGGCATGGAGGTGTAGATAAATTAATTACAATGTTTAAGTCTTGGCTTGGAGGTGTAAACTAGGCGCTCTTCGCTTTAGGTGTGCATGTATGTGATAAGTGTATTAATTTTAACTAAGCCTAGGCATGTGTAGAGAAAAAAAAAAAAAGATGTATAATTGTAAATAAAACTGAAAGTGACAGTAAAATAAAAAGCTAAAGATGCATAAATTTAAACCCAAGGAGGAGGGCTTCCCAACAACTAGTCTATGGGTGGGCGAAATCTATTCAAAACACACGAAATTTCCAATGGATCTAAGGTCAAGAGGGATAGATATCTAAAGGTCAGATCTATTGGAAAGAGGTGTCGTAAACAACAAAAACCCATAGGGAAAAATGCTGGAAAATAGGTGGCGAAAGGCTACAACCTTAGGGGAAATAGAGGGGACCCTAAAGGAGGACCAAAAAAAACTAAAAATAGGTTTTTTGGATGGATAAAGAACCGATATGAAATGGATCTAAAAGTGTAGGTTCAGATTTGAAAAAATAGCTGAAAAACACTGAAATCTCAGAAGACCTGCTTCAACTAAACTCCTCCTAAAAAGGTGGAAGCATACTGAAGCCCTAAGGGGCTTGGTTCCTACTTCAATGAGTACAACTAAGCAAGTATAGTTCCAAGATAGGTCAAGAGGGAGGTCAAACAACCCTAAACAATGCCCCATACAAACCCAAAAAAATCACAGAAAAGATCCCACAAAAAGTATAGGTCGCAGGTTTTGACTTGTTTTCAATTGAGGCCACAGTTTTTGGGCAATTATCTACTACCTGAGAGCTAAGGTCGTAGGTTTTGGGCCAAAATGTACAACCTACACTTTTGGGTGTCTTGGGAGCAGGTTTCATAAAAAAGTGTTGTCTGTATTGCGGTTGATACCTGTTACCTGCACAAAGGGCCCATAAACACACAGAAGTCATAATTTGTATTGTTTTAGGGTTAAAAAGGTTAAAAACAACATCAATAAATGGAAAAAAGAAGTTGAATAAAAACCCTAGGGGTTGAAGCAGTTGGTCATGTAGGGATCTAAAAAACGACAGCAGTCATAATTAAAAACCCAGTCTGGAGTCGCGAGTTGTTAGTGTGAATTCTAATCGCAAGCATACGAAAAAATCTCACTTTAGCTATGCATAACAAACAACTCTAACATCAAAGATGGTTGTCAATTTACTTAGGTCTGCAGTTAGTGATCAGAATGAATGCTACAAAAATCTAGATCTATGTAGTTAAAGACATTAAACAACAAGAATAAGTAAGAGTTGCTCCATGCATCTAATGAACAAGACAATAATTTTTAAAGAATTTTTTGTATTATGACACCTGGGAAGGGAACATAGAAATATGTTACCAGTCCCCCTCAATGGGATATGTTCTTTTATGTCCTCGGCTCTTCAGATCTAAGATCTCTCTCTCTTGATGGTGCAGAAAACCCAGACAAAAATGGAACTCAAAGGGAGTTCACAAGAAAAAAGTAGAAAAATATCACAATAATGGGAGGATCAAAGTGAGACCAAAAGTATAGATCAAAAGTGATATTAAGGCAAAAAAGGTAGTGAATGAATGTAAAACCCTTCTATTTATAACAAAGTATTGAGTTAGTCTAGATATTGGTGCATAATTAAAATATTATTAACCAAATCTAGATCCAACTTTTATGGAATATTTTATTATTTTTGTTGGAGGGAAAAGGAATTTGAATTTGGTCAAATCCCTTTATTTATAAATAATAAATAAATAAATGATTTATTTATTACTTTAAGAATGTGGTTAAGGAATAATTAAATAAATAATGATTTATTCAATTATTTATAAATGATTTAGTCAATTTTAACAAGGAATATTATTAAATAATGATTTAAATAATTATTCCTAGGAAATAAATTGATGAATAATGATTTATCTAATTGATTTTCTTGTTTTGGGTTAAATATGACCATGAATATTAATTCAATAGTGGTTCAATTAATTATCCCTAGAGGAAAATCAAACAATTAAGGATTTATTTAATTATTCCTCATTGCTTTAACTATGGGTTATTTAAGGATTTGTTTCCTGTTTAGACGAGAAATAACTTAATAAACTATGGGTTATTAAATTATTTTTCATAGTGAAAGAAATTTTACTATGGTAAAATTGGTCTTACATGGTGTACTTTAGTCCATCTAATAGTAACAGGTTAGATGACCAAAAATTGGGGTAACAATAAGGCTTACCAACACCCATTCCCCTTTCGCTTTGATCCTTCACACCAAAAATATTAGTGTCACAACCTCTAGAAACTCCACATTTATCTAACCACTAAACAAAAAAAAAGTAGAAAAATATTGCAGGAGACATATGTCATTAAATAGCAGCATACATTCCTTAGTTTGATATGTTATCAAATTCATGATGATTCACTTTTCATACGTACCTATATTGTCTTACTATTTCCATTATGAAATTATTACCATATTACTATGAAAATAATTTCCCTGTGTGATTAAATATTTTGATAACAATGATTTTGGGTGATCACGATAAGTGAAAGTCAAATTGTAATTATACATATCATGGTTCATAACTATTCCAATGATTTTCTACTCTTTGGAGCTAAACCCACCCTAGTTATGCCATATCTGAGTTGATGCGGTCTCTGTAAACTTTGCTTTCATCCTCACCTTATACATGGAGAATTCTTGGGATCTAGATTGCATCTACAATGTTAATGAAATATGCTCAATCGACGGTGACGATTGTATTGAGATTGATCAGTTAACTACCACCTCGATGCTCTCCGTCAAGGGCTCATTTTTTACTCGCATGCTGGGGTTTCATAGTTGTTCCCTCCAAGACCTCGCTGCAAGGTTTTCACATGGTTCTTCAGTCACAAAGGTCTCCACTGGCATTAGTGAACAATATTTAACCTTCTGTCTCAAAAATCTTGGTAATTACATCATGGTTTCCTCTTTATTTAGTTTTCATATGGTTTATGCCATGGTTCTAGTTTAATTTTCTGATTTAATTTTAGTGACTTTTCCATCCAGTTTTATCATGCTATCGACTCCAACCCAAGTTGTCAGTTGTCGTTTTCAACAACGATTACTATCAAGTAGTTTCACGAGTCTTCATGCTCTATATTACCAAAAAATTCTTGGGTTATTGCTAAAATGAGTCCTAAATTTTCCAAGGTCGTCCTCTTAGCAGGTATTCCATTCAAGCTCAGAAGAAAATGCATCTAATTTATTGGTTTCATTATTTCCCCTAAAGTTTTAGAGTTTACATCATTTTTAGCCCCGAGCTCTTGTAAATTATGTTTACTTGGTCTCTTTTGCAGGTATCAAATATTTCCTTATGCCTCTTTGTTGATGGAATCAGAATCTTGCATACTCATCCCTTCATTATTCACCTTGTTCTAGGTACAGTGAACCCTCCACTGTCATGGGGTTTCCTTGTTTAAGGGTATTGAATTTCACCAACATAATGCAAGAAATTACATGAGTTGTGTCTTAGGTTTCTGGAATGATAATTCATGCATAATGTTTCTTTCTAATTACTGGAAGGTTAATGCTGTAAGGTTTTTGACTTGCAAACATTAATTTATATTTAAATACTTATCGAATTGGAACTAGGTTGTTTCCTCTTGGCACTATGATGGTTAAATATTCATGGTCTGAAGAATTTATAGTGATATTTTTTAGTTTATTCGTAAGAAAATGATTTAATTAAAGTTGGCATATGCCAAACCCTCATGTCCATATAATATGGTTTGTTATTTTGGTTCATTCATTACGATACCTTCCCTGTATAATTTCAAAATTGTTTATGTTATTACAATTTCTATATTGGTATTCGGCTTGCAGAGAGGGTATGTTTGCTTGATATTTGTATCTAGATTTATTTTATCAGTTATTTCGCTTTATTGCTTGTGTTGAATGTATAGTTGTGATTTTATTCTTATTTTAGTAAGATATTGGTATGGGACCATTTCCCATGCTAGGTCGTTCCTTGCTAAGCTAGGGAACTA
Organism: Pinus albicaulis; assembly: GCA_034641835.2. Taxonomy (NCBI): domain Eukaryota; kingdom Viridiplantae; phylum Streptophyta; class Pinopsida; order Pinales; family Pinaceae; genus Pinus; species Pinus albicaulis. The sequence goes on from CM076575.1 coordinate 1,040,262,927, forward strand.
ATCCATATCTACAGTATATAGTTTCTTTCATAACCCTTAATTTAGGGTTTCATATTGGTTTTACATAGAAAGAAATAAAAATTGAGTTAATACAAAAAGAGAAACAATTACTTTGGGTTTCATCTAATCTTATTCGACTATATTTAATTGTTACACTATACAGTTATAAAGTTGCTGATGTTGAGTATCACAACCTTAACCATTATCGGTCTTCAGACATGACAAACTCAAGGCCCTAATTACCATAACTCTGTTATTACAGGCTTATTTACTAGAACCATATTCTGATTATTAAAAAATATATTTTCGATTCAGTATACTCATATGTTTGTCTTTGTTATCTTCGACCTCGGTCCAAGAATCTGTAACTCTTGGGAAACAGTGCCTTATCCTCCCTACCACGATACTAGTGTCCACTGTGTCTCCCCCCATGCTATCCTCACAAGTAGGGAGTTAGTATACTCTGCACAATCAGCTTCTAAGACTATCTGGTCCTCACTAGACTTAGTCCAAGCCTTAGTGTTGCATGAAATCTGCCTGAAATTTTAGCACATTTTCTTGGCATATCTCTTCCTTGTTATCCTCTCCTCTTTGGATCCCTTAGGCACTTCATATACTATTGGTTTCCTTTTTTTCCATTTAATTCTCAAGGAATAGTTATGTGCAGGTAACTATCTGGCCCATAACTAACTAACCACCTTGACATGTGAGGAAAAATTAGGCATAATTCCCAGATGAGTTATTCACAATTCTTGCATCATTTTAAAACATGAATTTATTATTAAAATAAAAATCAGATGATTCCTACTTTAAACATTCAACCTTTCCAAGTTTTTTCAACCTTGTCATGTATTTTTAACAGAAGTAAGGATTATTTACAATTTTCCCAAGGGATGTTACATCTCTTCCCCATTAAAACAAACATCATCCTGATGTTTTTCGGGCTGCTAGAACAAGCTTGGGTAAGCTTCTTTCATAATTTTTTCATCTTCCTAGATGGCCTCTTCTGGGCTAAATTGTTGCCACTACACTTTAACCTCAGTGATAACTCACCTTCGCAGCGTTACTTCTCTCTGATCGAGTATGTGTAGGGGCTCAATTAGGAATTTTCCATCTGGCTTGACCTACATACAAAATTATAAAATACTTGTTAGATTCTTCATCTCTCATGAAGTTTTTTTTTTTAGAAATAAATTAACATTTACATTCATATTACTACTTCACAAGTTACATGTATGTCCTGCCAATTGATTATATGTTTAGGATCGTATATGTATTTCTTTAATACATAAACATGAAAAATGTTATGCACACGTATATGACTTGGCAAGGCTAGTTGATAAGCTACCGATCCAACCCGAGCCAAAATATGGAAAGGACCACAAAATCGGGGGGCTAGCTTAGGACAACTTCCCCATCGCAAGGTCATTTTCTTGGGTTTTACTCATACATATACATGGTCTCCAATTTGGAATTATCAATAAATGTGTTTCTTGTGAGCATAAATATTTAGCCTATCTTGTGTTTCGTTTAAATGCATCCTTACTTTCTTCACTTCCTCCTCCATTTCTTTTAACATGTCGAGTCCCAATGTTAATTTGTCTTCAGGGCCTCCCCAATTTATGGGTGTTTTACATCTATGTCCATAAAATACCTCGAAGGGGCTCATTTTCAGGGAGGCATGATAACTATTATTGTAACGTAATTCTACCAAATGTATGTAGTCCTCCCATTTAGATGGTTCTTGCATTACATAAATTCTTAACATATCTTCAATCGCTTGATTTACTTGTTTGATCTGCGCATATGTTTGAGGGTAATAGGTTGTACTAAATTGTATTTCTATGCCTAAAACCTTAAAGAGAGATTTCCAAAATGCAGACGTAACCTTCACATCTATGTCTGAAATTATTTCCTTAGGTATTCCATGCAATCTAAAAATTTCTTTCATAAATATGTTAGCAATCTGAACATTTTTAAAAATAGATTGTACATGAATAAAATTAACATATTTTATAAGTTTTTCCACAACCACCATTATAGATTTATTTTGTTTCTTCTTCTTAGGTAAACCAGTAATAAAATCAATTGTGATAGTCTCCCACTTCCATTATGGGATGCGCAGTGGGTGAACCAATCTAGATGGAGGTTGGTGTTCATTTTTTACTTGTTGACATTCTAAACAACGAGCTAAATAATCAACCACCAATTTTTAATTCCGGGCCAAAATTATTATTTTTCAATGTTGTGATCAGTTTTGATAACCAGGATGAGATGCATAAGTACTTCTATGATATTCAACAAGAATCAACTTCTTGATACTTTTCTGATTGGGAACATACATCCTGTTTCGGTAAATTAAAATATTTTCATCATTTATTTGAAATCCTAGTCATTGCTCACTGATGTTCATGATTTGGGCTTGCTTCCATAAAAATTGATATTCAGAGTCTCTTTGAGCAGCTTTGAATTGTTCTTTAAATTCAACCTCAACTTTGCTAAATGAAAGTTCATAAACACAATTTAATTTTCGACTCAAGGCATCCGCTACTCTTTTTTCTTTCCCTTTTAAATTTTTAATTTCATAATCAAATTCACTCAGAAAATAAACCCAATGAGCCTATCAAGAATTTAAAGTAGGTTGCTTAAAATAGTTATTTAAAATATGGTGATATTTCATTAGAAAAAATTTCTTTCCCAATAAATAATGTCACCACATCTTCAGGGTGTGTATTATTGATGTTATCTCTAAGTCATAGGCTGAGCATTTATTCTCAGGTTCCTTCAGCTTCTGAGATTCATAAGATATAACTTTACCTTCCTGCATTAATACTTCCCCTACGCCTTCCTTACAAGCATCTATGTAGACAACAAATTCCTTGTCTCGATATGTAATGCTTAGAATAGGAGCAGTGGTATGCAATTATTTTAATCGTTAAAAACTATTTTGAAACTCAGTTTTCCACTTGAAGGTTCTTCCCTTCTTTTGCAAAGAGGTAATGGGATACACTACTTTGGATAATCCTTAAACAAATCTCCTATAATATCTATCCAGACCCATAAGCGATCTTATGTCAGTCACATTTTTTGAAATTGACCATTCCATTATGATTTTTATTTTCTCTGGGTCCACATCAATTCCATCCTTGGTTATGACATGTCATAAATACCAAATTTTATCTTTAACTAAATCACATTTACTGTATTTTGCATACAGTTGATGTTCCCTTAAGGTATGTAAAACAATCCACAAATTTTCTTTATGCTCCTCCATGCTTCGGAAATATGCCAGTATGTCATTAATAAACATCAATAAGAACTTATCCAAATATTGATGAACTATATTGTTCATAAGACACATAAAAGTGGTTGGAGCGTTAGTCAGCTCAAAGGAAAAACCAAACAATTCATAATTCCCATAGCAAGTTCTAAAGGTTGCTTTGAATATATCATATTTTATTCTTATTGGATGGTAACTCGCATGAAATTCAATGTTAGAGAATACAATATCCCCTTTCACCTGATCAAAAATCTCATCTATACAAGGTAAGGGGTACTTCTTCTTGATTGTCAGATTATTTAACTGTCAATAATCAATACACAAACGTAATGTTCCATCCTTCTTCTTCATGAAAATTACAGGGGCTCACAAGGTGACACACTTGGGTGAATGTTATTTTTATCCATTCATTCTTGTAATTGCATTTTAAGTTCTATTAACTCTGACACACTCATACGTTAAGGTGCTTCGGAAAATGGATTAGCCCCATGAATTAATTCAATGGTAAAATATATATCTCGTTTTTGGGGTAATCGAGGAATATCTTCAGGAAAAAAATTTGGAAAATTTTGTACAACAGGTATATTTTCTAAGGTAGCATTATTTTCTTTTGAATTTGAATATCCTACTTGCATTGCATAAATATGACACCCCTTCCAAATACATTTTTCCATCTAGGAAGTGATTACTAGTATTAATTTCAAGGGTCTTTACACTGCTTGAATTTCTTGTCTCATTCCTTTTTCAGTTAAATAATTAGTATAGTTTTATCTTTACAATTAATGAGGGACCAATGACTCTCTATCCAATCCATGCCTATTAGAATATCCTAAGATCCTAGGAGGGTAAAATATTCAAGTCATCCACAATTTTCTGACCCGCCAACTCCATGGAGAAATGGTTGACCTTAACTACCACTCTTCTTTTAGCCCCTATGGCCAGTTGCACTAACCATGGATTTTTAAACTTAACCGTTTGCAAACAACGTTTTTCTACCACTTTGGAGATTATATAACTCAAACTAGCTCCTGGATCAATAAAAATCAATACAGTTTGGCCAAAGAGCTTCCCTTAAAATTCCACCATAGTTTGTTGATACTCAACCTGATGGTCTTCTAAAGCCACATTAATTCTAGGTAAACTCCTTGCCACTTCCCCTACGGTCGATGCTTCTTGAATTTGTGCAACCTACTTTGTTCCCTTACGATAAGGACAATTCTTAACATAGTGTGGTCCCCCACATCCCCAACATTGTACTGGAGGTCTCGTATCTGCTTCCATTCATATCTTATTTGATTTTTCATTAGCTTTTGATTCGTTGATAAATATGAACCTTTGTTGAGTCTTATTGGCATTCTAGTTTTGTTGATTTTTGTAAGGTCCTTTAACAATTGTGGATGTATTTCCTTCAGTTCCTTGCAAAAAATTAGATCCTTTCTTATTAGTCCACATGTTTTATCCATCTATTTTTTTCTTTATTTGTTGATAACATATGTGCACCATCCTCATAACTTCTTACATAGATTTTGGATTATCAAACTCCGGATGTGCTTTCATGAATGCAGGAAAAGTGCTAATAAATCGTTGTACCTTTTTGTTCTCCTCACATATGTAAGGGACATATCATAGAAAAGATGTGAATTTGGTTATGAATTTGTCCATGGCTAGCTATCCTAACTGAAGATCATGAAATTTATTCTCTTTTTCATCATAAAATATTTCAGTTGAATACTCGTCTTTAAAATGTTTATGAAAATTTTCCCATGTCACATTTTGTTCATTAATTCTACGTACTATTTTTACTTCTTCCCACCATAAGGTGGATTTTCCTTATAATTGATAGATCTCAAACCGATCCTTTAAATTATGATCATATTCATACAATTGGAAGTATTTGTTCATATTGATAATCAAGGCTTCAAAAAAATCCTCCTGTTCACCATCAAATGTCGGAGGATTTATTTTCTTAAATTATCCCTACAACTCAATATTCTGTCTCTTGTTCTTTTTAAGATCTGATACATTGTCTAATTCTTCTTCTTGATTTTCATTATCACCTTCCGATTATGGATTTTCATCCCTTTTCTCCTGATTTCCAATCATATTCTCTTGCTCTAGACTAGGAATGGGTTTTCAATGATTTTGTTTGTCAAACAAAATTTTCATAATTTTCTCTTGTTCTTTCATCAAACTCTCATTTTCAGCTCGAAATATGGCCATTTCATTCTTCATCTCTTGTACAGTCTTCAGTATAGCAGCATTGGTAATGCATGATTCTTCTTCCAATTGCACCCACATTTCCAGATTAGTTTCCGGAAATGGTCTTGAACCTGCTTCCATCAAAGGTCTTACTGGTGTGAATCATGTTCTCCTCATAATTCCTTCTTCTCTCTGTGAACATCACAATTATTTTTATTCCCTTGTAGCCCCAAGGCCGCAACTTAGAAACTATGGCTCTAATACCACTTATCACAACCTCTGGTAACTCCACATTTATCTAACCACTAAAAAAAACAAAAACAAAAACTTCTTGTTGGAGACATATGTCATTCAATAGCAGCATACATTTCTTAGTTTGATATTTTATAAAATTCGTGATGATTCACTCTTCATACATACTTGTATTTTCTTGTTATTTTCATTATGAAATTATTACCATATTACTATGCAAATAATTTACATGTGTGATTAAATGTTTTGATAACAATTATTTTGGGTGATCACAATAAGAAAAATTCAAATGGTAATTATGCATATCATGGTTCATAACTATGCCAATGATTTTCTAACCTTTTTACCTAAACCCACCCTAGTTACACCATATCTTAGTTAATGTGTTCTATGGAATCTTCGCTCCCATCCTCACCTTACACTTTGCAATTGCTTGGGATCTGGATCGTATCTATGGTTTTAATCCTAGATGCTCAATCGAAGGTGACGATTGTATTTATTTTGATCAGGTAACTACCACCTTGATTATCTTCGTCGAGAGTTCATTTGATACTAGCAAGGTAGGGTTTCACAATCTTTCCCTCTAGGACCTCGCTGCTAGGTTTTCGCATGGTTCTTTGGTCACAAAGGTCTCCACTGATGTCAGTGCACGGGATTTAACCTTCTGTCTCATAAATCCAGGTAATTACATCACAATTTCCTCTTTATTTAGTTTGCATAGAGTTTATTCCAGGGTTCTGATTTAATTTCAACGACTTTCCCTTCCAGGTTTATCGTGCTATCGATTTCAACCCAAGCTGCCAATCATCATTTTCGAAAAGGGTTACTACCAAGTAGTTTCAAGAGTCTTCATGCTCTGTATTAATGAAACATTCTTGCATTATTGCTAAAATGAGTCCTAAATTTTACAAGGTCATCCTCCTGGCAAGTATTCCATTCAAGCTCAGAAGAAAATGCATGGAATTTATAGGTTTCATTCTTTCCCCTAAAGTCTTAGAGTTCACATAATTTTTAGTCACAAGCTCCTGTAATTTATGTTTACTTGGTCTCTTTTGCAGGTATTAAATATTTCCTTCCACCTCTTTGTCAACTACATCAAAATATTGCCTACTCATCGCTTCTTTATTCACCTTGTTCTAGGTACAATGAACCCTCCATTGTAACAGAGTTTCCTTTTTTAAGGGTATTGAATTTCACCATAATAAGGCAATAAATTGCATGAGCTGCATCTTATGTTACTAGATGATAATTCTTACATAAGGTTTTCTTTTAATTACTGGAAGGTTAAGGTCGTAAGGTTATTTGGCTTGCAAACTGTAATTTATCTTTAAATCTTTTTCGAAATGGAACTCGGTTGTTTCCCCTATACATTCTTGGCACTGAAATGGTTAAATATTCATGGTCTGAAGAATTTATAGTGATTTTTTTCATTTATTAGTAATACATACACTCATGTCGATATAATATGGTTTTTTATTCCAGATCATTCATTATGGTACCTTCCCTGTAGAATTTCAAAATTGTTTCTGCTATTACAATTTCTATATTTGTATTCAGCTTGCAGAGAGGGGATGTTTACTTGATATTTGTATTCGTATTTATGTTATCAATTATTCCTCTTTATTTCTTGTGTTGAATGTACAGCAGTGATTTTATTCTTATTTTAGTAATATAGCGGTCTAGGATTGTTTCCCATGTTAGGTCATTCCTGGATAAGATAGGGAACTAACCTAGATTTGCAGTATACATTTTCTTTCATAACTGTTAAATTAGGGTTTCATACTAGTTTGACATAAAGCAATAACAATTGAGTTAATAAAGAAAGAGAAACATTTACGTTGGGTTTCATCTAATCTTGTTCAACTATATTTAATTGTTACACTATACCATTATAAATTTTCTTGTGCTCAGTATCATATCCTTAGACATTACTGGTATTCAAACATGAAAAACTCAAGACCCTAATTACCATAACTCTGTTATTACTAACTTATTTACTAGACTCCTACTATGATTATTAGAAAATATTTTTTTGGTTCATCATACTCATTTTTTCCTCTTGCTTATCTTCGACCTTGGTCCGAGAATCTGTAACTCTTGGGAAACAATGCCTTATCCTCCCAACCACGAGACTAGTGTCCACTGTGTTTTCCTCGATGCTATCCTCACAAGCTAGGGGTTAGTATACCTTGCACAGTCAGCTTTTAAGACTATCTGGTCCTCACCATACTTATTCCAAGCCTTACTGTTGCATGAATCAGCTTGATATTTCAACACGGTTTTTTAGCACAACTCTTCTGTGTTATCCTCTCCTCTCTGGATCCCTCAGGTACTTCATACCATATTGGTTTCCTCTTTTTCCATTTAATTATAAAGGAGAGGTTATGTGGAGGTAACCACCTGACCCATAACTAACTAATCACCTCGACATGTGAGGCACAGTTAGGCATAATTCCCAGATGAGTTATTCACAATTCCAGCATCATTAAAACATGAATTTATTATTAAAATAAAAAACAGATTCCTACTTATCATTCAACCTTTCCAACTTTTGTCAACCTTATCATGTATTTTTAATTAAAGTAATTACTATTTATAATTTTATCATGGGACAATTAGATTAAGTTTTTTAATAATGTAAAAAATCATATAAGAATATTTTCCAAAACCTCATTAAGCAAAGGTCAATTCTTTGAATACTTACAAAATTAAAATTGTAACTGTAAAAATTACATAAATTAATATCATAGTTGAAACATGTTTCTGTGAAGTAAATTTTATCATAGTAAAAAATATTTAGTATTTCATATATCTAAATTAAGTAAATTGATATCATAGTTAAAAAAAAAATTGTGAGTTAAATTTTCTTTAAGTAAAAAATAAAAATTATTTATGATATACAAATTATGTGAATTGATATCATAGCTAAAATGTTTGTGTAAGGTAAATTTTATCCAAGTAAAAATGAACCTCAAACAAATAATAATGTCTTTTGTATCCCTTTTAAGTGTGTTTTGGGACAGTTTCGCATCTAGAGCACTCGTTAAGTTTACACAGTTTTTAATGGAGCATCATCGCCAACCATGTGTTTTCGGGCTTATTTCTCTTTGCGTCGAAGCTCTCGCTTGTTGATGGTGGTAGTTATATTGTTGTTATGTTCATTGTGTGTAATGGTTCCTGTTATGTTGAGTTGTTGGTGGCAGTTATAAGGTTGTTGTGTTCACTATTTGTGATGATCATGGTGGATGTTGTTCTTGTTATCTATGTACTAGAGGAGTGGTAGCTTTCCTCTTGTGGGTTTGTCATGTTTTAAAGCTTTGAAAATATTTTGTTGATGTTCTCTACGTAAATTTTGTTTACATTATGCATGTTAGGATCACAACTCCAAGAGAGATGGTGGTGTCTAACTACACCATTGTTTTTCTAAATGGCCACTGAGACGATTTACCTTTGATCTTTCTAGCCTTTAAATAGGCTTCATTGGAGATGAATACCATGGGAAAAAAACCATGGATTCTCATATACTTGGAGCTATAATTCCACCAATATATTGACTCAGTCAACTTTACTCGAACAACCCTAACAATCCCCCCCTTAAACTTGAGTTTGGGAATTGACTTGTTCCATTCATTTTTATTACAGTCCATATAAAATTTTCCATCTACCGGATGACATGGGTAACTAGCCATTGTATTACCAATTATATAGAATACCTTCTCACATACATGGTTTAACAAACATCTCACCTGACATCTCACATTCCCCCCTCAAGCCAGGATACCAATAAACCTATCACCCATGTATCTCTCTAAGTGGTCCATTCCACAGCTTGATAACACCATGTGCCATGTGTTTGTTGTTTTTATTACAATGTGCTCTCTAATAGTCACTTGCACACAGTCCCTGTCTCTTTCTTTATTTGTAGAATACAACTTAATCTAACGACCACGCTATTCTCTCATTTGGGATCACATAGCATCTAGAGAGATGGTAGTGTCTAAAGACACCATTATTTGTTCTCGGTGGCCACCAAGATGATTTACCTTTGACATTTCTAGTCTTTAAATAGACTTCATTGGAGATGAATGCCATGGGAAAAAAACCATGAATGTTGATATATCTGGAGCTAGAATACCACCAATATCTTGACTCAGTCAAGTTTACTCTAACAACCCTAACAATGAAATAGATTTTTTTAATGTAAAAAAATAATATATCAGCTCAATTAAATATTTTAACAAAACAACACATATATGCAATAATATTATTGATTACAAAAGGAAATTAAGCATGGGAAAATAACAAGAAAACAAAAAGGATAAGGTTTGTTTAGTGAAAGATCATGGGTACCTAAAACTTAATTAAGGTATGTTTGTTTTTATAAAATTCTCATTTAAAGTATGTTTGTTCTTCAAAAATTGTTAAACTATATAATTTGTAACCTATATTAATGAAATAAGATTATTTTTTTGTAAATTAAACCTCACTTCATATTGGGAAAACAAACTCACCTAACCATAAAACTTATCAACACCCCATTCCTCATTTTGTTTGCTTTGATCTTTCATTGGGAATTATGCAAAATATTATATTAAGTTTTCTAGTAATGTAAAAAATCGTATAAGATTATTCACCAAAATGTGAAACTCATTAAACTAAGGTCAACTCTTATTATGTGTAAAATGTTGCATAAATTTGGAATACTTACAAAAATAAAACCCTAACTCTAAAACATACATAAATTAATATCATAGTTAAAACATGTTTTGTCTGAAGTAAAGTTTATGACAATAAAAAATATTTGGTATTTCAGATATATAAATTAAGTAACTTGGTATCATAGTTAAACAAAAATTGTGTGAGTTAAGTTTTCTTAAAGTAAAAAATAATAAGTATTTATGATATATAAATTATGTAAATTGATATCATAGTTAAAATGATTTTGTGTGACATAACATTTATCCAATAAAAATTAATAACTATGTAAATTGATATCATAGTTAAAATATTTTTGTGTGAGGTAAATTGTGTCCAAGTAAAATTAATGAGTGTTTCAAATATATAAAGGAAAAAATAACAAGTACTTAAGAAATATAAGGGAAAATGATATGTGTGCGTAACCAACATAGATCCATCTTAACTTTGAATCTACCAAGCCTAAAGAAGGATGAAATCTGATGCAACTTCTTTTTTTAGTGCAAAATTTGAAAAAATATTTTCACTTGGAAAGATTTCATCCCTCTCAGTACTTAGTAAATCTGGAATTAAGATAGAAATATATTGGTTTAACTAAAAGACATTATTTATATAAATTTTTAGTTTATTAAAATAAAAGTATCGTCATTTTTAAAAATATATAAATATATAAATGTATTATATTTAATATAAAAATAATTATATAAAATATTAACTAGCAATTTCACCAAATGTTGCAAAGGAAACGTGGCAAGGCATACGTTCGAGAAGCATTTTGACATATAGAAAATCATTGAAGATAAAAATTAGAAAACAAAATTCCATTCAAGGTATAATAAATCACTTACATTATGACAAATTGATAGATTCTATAACCTTTCCAACATAGATTGCCGCTTAATCTTCAAAGATGATCTTTCAAGTTCCAATAGAAAATATTTGATAGATTTTGAAAAAATACAGGTAGTAGATGACATAAAATAGGATAAATAAAATAATATTAGTTCATGAACCATTAAGGAAATTTTGAAGTCTAAAATGGGCCTCCTAAGAAAAATGTACAACTAAAATAAAAGTATAAGAAACAATGAGATTCAAGATGATGATGTCCACCATGGGGGATGATTCACCTATTAGCTCCCTGTAAATTGCTAGATTGATTAAGACACAAATGGACAGGGGTAACATCAAACCAAGCCTTAGAATCCAAGGACCTAGCCTTCCTGGATTCAGAGAGGGATCTCTCTTTTAGGTGCAAATATGTGAACTTGTTTGCTGATTAGGGTTGATTTCAAGCTAGTTATGAAATAGTTGGATTTTTTTATTGTTTTTGGTTGGGTATGATGCTTAGAAAGACTAGATAGAAATAAGGAAAACTTCAAGTCATTGGGAAATGGAGTCTAACAAGGTCATGACAGGTTCATCAATGGATTAGGGAGTATTGTAGGGAAAATCTAGCTTGGTTGGTGGATCTTTGAGGTTTGAAGGATCATGAGATAGACATTAATTTTGAGAAACAGCGTTTGACAAAGAGCAGTAAAGAATTATTTATCATATACTTTAAACTAAGGGAGTTAGAAGAATCATAAACGTAGATAAGAAATCAAAGGCAGAGGAAACCCTAACCTCTTTGATTCAGACTTAAAGAAGATAATTATCGAAGACTAACATTCAAACGAAACACAGAAAGGCAAGAAACTTATTCAACTTTCATGGATTTCATTATCAAGAACAGAAAACATTAAAGATGCACAAATTACTACAATCATAGAAGGAGAGAAACTTTGAACATCTAAGATTATATCTATAAAGGTTTTTTGAAACAATTAGCTAAGAAAATGCAAAGAGCATGATTGAAGCAAACTTCTTTAACAAACCCAGGTAATGGTGCTTTAAAGTGATGACTCCAAGAACAGAGATTTTAGTGGCAAAAAATATGCAGGCTTGGCCATAATCATGCTTGATACCAACTAACCTAAACCATTCAAGAAATAGACAACCTCAAGAAATCCTTAGAGAGAAAAAATATGAATTCTCTAACATATCCAAGCAGAAGAAAACATTAAGGTAGTGAAGAACAAACAGACCTAAGGTGCCATCAGGAAACATGTCTTAGTCTAAATTATTTGTCCTGCTACAATAGAGAAAGATGGAAATGCAATGGTAAACTAGAAAACATAAACAAAAATAAACACTTCACCACCAACCAGACTCTTCGATCATGCAACCAATCCTCCCTTATCAATAAGCAAATCAAGGCATGCATGAGCTCCAAGACATCAAATTCTTTTCAAAACTCCAAGAGACTATGTATTACTTGAGAATAAGTCATCAAAGTTCAACCCAATACATAAGAGCCTCATTCTCTATTTATGGAGCAAATGAGGAGGTGGAAACCATAAGAGGCTTCCAGAAACCCTAATTTAGACATAAATGTCATAAATGTGCTTAATGACCATGCAAGGCCCAAGACACATAATATCTAAGATAATAAACGAAAAATATCATAACATAACTCCTCAGTCAAATCTGGAGTGATTTTCCCAAGAAAATATTAAAAAATCATTTTGCCATCAATTTGTGTGTTTTGTTGACTTTTTGGCAAACGACAGTCTCTGTGCATAGCGGCCTTTCAGCAGAAAATAGAGTTTGTTGCAGCTGAGTTTTGGATCCCTTCTCGATATCGGTTTTGGCCCCGTGATGGCTCGTTGGAAATATTTATGAGTTTAATTTCCAAAAATACTTGAGTTGTGTTGAATAAATGCTACCTCCAGCAGAAAATAGGCTCTGTTGTAGCCAAGTTTTGGACCACTTCTCGATGTCGGATTTTGCTCCGTGATGGCTCGTTGGAAAGCTTGTTGAGTCCTCTTTCCATATAGGCCTTTTTTTTTACTGGGTTCCATTTTCCTATCCAAAAATCCATTCTCCCAACACTACTATGTGCGCATCACTTGATCTGAAAAGGAGGCAGAAAGGTCAAATTTTGGGTGTTTTTTGACCTTTTGAGGGGGTAAAAATGCTCCAATTGATCTGAAATTTTGTGGGTAGACTGTTGGTAATGTAAAAAATCAAAAAATTTAAAATTTGAGAGCTGAATATGCACCAATTTTGTGCGTAGCGCCTAGGGTGTTGCGCTCCTAGGGGTCAAAATTTGGAAAAAACCAAAAGTTGTCCAATTTGCCTCAAACTTGGTGGAGAGGTCCTTCAAGGGTTTAGATAAGCCTATAAAGAATCTTGAGTTATGTCTCCAATTTTTTTGGTCCTTTACTCTCTTTTAATGCTTTAATTTTCAATGAATTATTTGTTTCTAACACTGCTATCTCTTTCATTGGAGTTGACACTTCTAACTTTTGTCTTACTTTTACCTGCTTCTCATTTAGGCCTTCAAACTTATCATTACCTCCTTTACTTTCTTTACTTCCTTCTTGGCTCTCAAAATGATCACTATCCTCTCCACTTGCTTCATTTTGGCTCTATTTTTCATAGAGGTCCTCTTCTCTGTCACTTTCTACACTGTCAGTGTGGATTCCTTGGTCATTCAGAAGCTGATTAGTGTCACGATAGTTATGACAGCTATCATGACTATCATGACTAATCCCTGCTCATCATTTTCTATCTCATTAGTACTATTATCTTCATTACTGCTTTGGTTAATTCCTTCACCTTCAAATTCTAACTCAGCTTCATCATTGGTCTACTTTTGAACTTCAACTCCTTCATCCTTATATTCCTTTGTTTCTTCATTTATCATCATCCTTCATGTTGTTATTATCTACACCATTATTTTTCTCACTGTTATGCACAAGTCCTCTTTCCTCATGGCTGTCATGTGAACCTTCTTTGTCATCATAATTCTGTTGCTGCTCCTCTTTAGACTCTGTTTTTGCCCTACTATCTTTACCATTTTCACTATGTTCATCTTCTTGATTAGGCTCTATAGGTGCCTCACTATTTTCTGCTTTTGATTTATTTTCACCACTTTCTTCCATGTTATTATTATCCCTTTGATATTTCTTATTAGGCTCTGCCTCCTGCCTACTGATGTCATCTCCTTTGTTCTTCCTTTAACCTTGTCTTTGACTCATTGATTCTTCTTTAGACATGGTGGCTGGTTTATAGGCAAATGTCTTTTAAACTTTTTTTGACAGCCTCTAGGTCAAAGGATGACACTGAGTGATGTACGGACAAATTTTGCAAATGAGGGCCAAATGAAATAAGTATGGGAAAAATTCATAGTTTTAGGAGGAGGGTTATATGCACTGAGTATATTTAGGCTAATTAAAACCTCTAACTTGTGAATTTTTCCTTAGAAGGGTTAAATATTTGATCTTTACTGAGCTTAGGTTTTGGTAATTTTAAGCCTTAAATGTCGTCCTTGTTTAGGAAAAGATTGCTTGCAAAGTGAGGAAGAGAGTTACCAGCCTTATTTCTTTGATTGCAAGAGGTTTTGAGGCGAAAAATTGAAATTTTTACCCTTCTTAGCAATTTGAGACACACTTTTCCTGTGCGTAGCGCCGGTGCGTAGCGCCTATGCGTAGCGCCAGTCCGTCTGTGCACAGCGCCATTTTACAGAAGGAATTTGGAGGACTTCCTGGTGTCAGAATTGGGTACGTGATAGCTCGTTGGAAATATTTACTTGTCTACTTTCCAAATATACAATTTTTTTCCTGTTTGGAGTTGATTTTCCTAGTCAAAAGTTTATTTTCCCAAGGCTAGTCAAAAAGTCCTGAATGATGGTGCAAAAATGCAGAGTGCTGGTGCATACCACTTTTGGATGACTTCCTCAATTCCAAATTGAGATCATGATAGATCATTGGAAATATATTTAAGTCTAGTTGTAATTTGAATCATTAAGAAAGTCATTTGGACACTCTAGATGTGAGAAAAACGGATTTTCCCAAGGTCACTCCAGAAGTGCAGAATTTCTCTCGTGACACCTATATTTTTTAAATTGATCTCAAACCATGATACCTATGTAAAAACTGAAGGAGTTTTTTCTTCTTGGCCCTATTATGGACAACAACCTCTCTCACTTTTTCTAAATTCATCTCTTTTTGGTCAGAAACACAATATGCAGCAAAACTAGCCCTAGGTGTGACACATGGCTTGTCTCTTGGAATGAATTCTTGGAAAATGATGGAGGCATGATGTTTATGAGCTGTTATATAATTATTCTTGCTGGCATGATATATCAAATGAATCCTTTGCTTTTTTGCCTCATTTTCATATCAAACCCTAGCTTAGTTGGAAGAGGAAATTAGGGTTTGGTGTAGGGGATTTAGGACCGCCTTGGAGAGGGAGGGGAATGAAGGGGTTAAGGGTTATATAAATTCTTGGGGAAATTTTTGGGGATAGGGATAGATTTAGGGAGTAGGAGAAAGTGTAATTTCAAAAATTGAGTGAGGGGAAGGGGTCCAAAAGGTAAAAACATAGGCCTAGTCTCAAAAAGTATCAAATTGTGGCAATAGACTAGGTTTTGTAGAAAAATAATGACTTTGAGGGATAGAAGTGATGGGAAGTGTTTATGGAGGTACACTAAGGATAGGAGGAGGTGTAATAGCATCAGGATACAATCCTTGTTGATGTTTAACCATGGAGGTCATCAAACCAAGAAAAATTCCCTTAAAAACCCTAGATGGACAATGGAGGAGTTAGGCAAAACAAAACAGAGGATTTGGGAAAAAGTTGAAAAAATACAGACAAAATGAGTGACATGAGCCTCTAATGGATTTCTTGGGATGGGTTAGCTGATATTTTCATGATGGGATGATGAAATAGTGAAAAAATTATCTTAAGGATAATGAAGGTAGTGAGATTTCTAGAACTCACAACGTTCATGAACTTTGTTTCTAGAAATCTAGAATTGATACTTAGTCATCTTCAGATAGTGAAAATTATGGATGACTAACATCACCATTTTTTAATTAAAAGAGTAAAAATATTAAAAATAATAAAACAATAAAACTACTTTTTCAACTCGTATTTTCAACTTATCTCCCAAAGTGTTTACTCAAATTTCGAGCGAGAGTACTTTTTGGATGCAAAATTTAATTCCTCATCCAAGGAATACCCATCTTGCATAATTTTGATGGACCTTGATGCGTGAAGAATGAGAAATACATGAAAAAACGTGATTGCACTCACATTTTTTCAAATATTTCTCATTTTTCATGCAGCCAATCACGTTTTTCATGTATTTCTCATTTTTCATATAGAAGGATCCATCAAAAATATGCAACATGGGTACTCCCTGGATGAGGATTTACATTTTTTATCCAACGAGTACTCTCTAAATTTGAGTAAAAACTTTGGGAGATAAGTTTAAAATACGAGTTGAAAAAGTAGTTTTTTTTTTCCCTCTAAAATTGATGATGTAATCAAATCTTTTTTTATTATTTCCACTATTATTTATAATTTCTTTAGCAGGCCCATTTCAGACCTCAAAATTCCCCTAATGAATATGATGGTTATCTTTCCAATCTAAATTTTCATCCCAACCTCACAAAATTTAGACATCATCACATATTATATGAAAATGAGAAAGACATCACCTCCCAATTATTCATAACTTATGGTGTAAAATCTACAACTTCGATAGAAATCTCTAGTGCAGTGCAGTTGATGACGTTCAATATCTCCAATGTTTCCTCAAAGAAAATTATCTCTAAAATTGCAAAGAAAAATTTTGAATTTCACTGACACTAACAGCAACAGACTATTTTAGTATTTTGCATTTCCCCCTCAACAGTATAGGGTTTACATCTCGTGGTGGCCATAATTCTAATATGTATTATAACTTCTTGTATATATCATCGATTTTTGTTGACAATTGCAACATACCATTGTAACATTTTACATGGTGAAAAAACCTCTACATGGTTGAAGACACTGATTATTCAATGAATCCAACAAACCACCAACCACCTATAACTTGACCCAATCAAAATTACCCAACAAAAATTAATTTAGAAAAAAATTATCAATGAACTACCCCCAAGGCCTAGTGAAGTAATACAATGTGTAGAATGTGCATTTGAAACATGAATGAGGGTGTTCAACTTGCAATCCTAATGTACACTCTCTAGAATGATGCTTGCTACAATTTCCAAATCGACCTTGATACCTATCCAAGAACTACTATTGAGTAAAACTAGACCATTTTAACCAAAGTGGATAGTGCAATCTAGTGCCTCAACTGTAGTTGATGTGAGTTTGATGTGAGTGTGAGGAGAATATGATGAAAAAACTATTAATGTAATTCATTATCAACTCAGTAGTATTAATAAGATGTAAGAGGTTGTTTTCCCAATTGTAATTTCTCAGGTGAATAACGCAGTATGTCTTGTTTTGATGGTCTAGATGAGAGTTCATATTTTTATTTTTCTTCCTTTAATTATGAATATCTGCTATTGGGTAAAATGCTTGGGTTGTTGGTTTTCTAATATCCCTCTCAGGGCTTTCCGGTGCCCAAGGCAGATAGTAAGATTAGTTGTATAGTTCACAAAGAAGGCATATACATGTTCATATCAACTTAAATAACTTGATGGAATAAGATGGAAGATTACCTTTTTAATGACCTTGAAGTCTTTTGGAGAGCATTGAATAGCGAAGCAGGGATCCTTCTTCACCAGCTCCAAATCTCGACCCTGCAATCAATCAAAGCACCTGTGTAATCTCTACCATAACAAACATTTCCTATCAATTAAGTCAATATATGATAAACATTTAAACAATGCACATCTAAGCCATTCATCTCATGCTATGTAAATAATCAAATAACAATGACAATATCAACGCATAGAATGGACACAGTTCTATTAATTCGTAAAAATGAGGATTACAACAGTTGGTTGCACCAAGCCCTCCTCAGCCTTCCAATCTCTCTATCTCTCAATGTGGTGATGTCTTGATCAACAAGTTCTCAATGAACCTCTTTGACTTTGACCTTCACACTACAACAATAATCTCTGCTTCACAAGTATTCAAAACTTGGACAATCCTTCGACCCTGAACCAAGAGCCTTCAACTCCATTTTATAGGAGATGGAGAGAGCAATCATTGCCCTTCTCCTTCCACCAGTTCTAAATAGAAAAACCCAAGATGTTTCCTCAACTTCCATGCTTTTTCCTTCCTTGAGAGTTCAGTTGTTTTTGGCAAGCCCCAATAAGAGACTAGTGCTTTGCAGTTTCTATTTTATACTGACTCTCTTGTCAGAAAAAGTTGGAAATTCAAATCATTCTCTGCGGGTTTTTCCCGTTCCAAAATCAAAACATGGGTGACGCTGCCCTCTAGTGTCAATAGAGCATTTCCCTAGCCACTAACACGACATATTCATTCATCACGTGCGTTATAATGCTCTTGTGCTATTATAGTGGGGCGTTACCTTGGCAGAAGTAGGTTTAGTTTAGGTCTTTGTATTCCTTCCATATTTATCTTCTCCTCTGAGCTGATGAGGGGGTATTTTGACCTATAATAGATGCCCCCTAAAGTGTGAGGTTAGAGACGAAGACGATGGCCGAAATACTTTATAATATGTGTAGTAGAGATAAAGAGATTGAAAGACTGAGGAAAACCTGAAACAACAACATATGTCGGAAAATATAGTATCTGCCTTAAGTCGGGCATTCCCATGCTCAGTAGCTTAAACAACATGATTTCTCTAGAACAGAGATATGAAGAATCTGTCCACTTATGAGCACAATGTGGAAGTTTTTGTCATAATAGGATCAGGCTAAAGAAGCTGTCTCCATAAAAAATATCACAACTTGGGGAAGGGAACATAGCTTTAATGATGTAACCATTGCCCCAAGGTCTTGACCACCGCTTCACTTAAACTACATATTTCTCAACATGTGAATGAAGGAGCCGTTGTCGAACATGTGAGAAATCATCTGATTACCAATCAATAATGAAAACTGTTAACAGACGCGAAGGTGGCCACTGATAATGATGATGGTCCCTAAGATGCACAGTACAATCTAGCGAGTGTGAATAAAAAGAGTTGAAGTCGAACACTCGTAGAATCATTCGATCAAGAGCCAATGATGAAGACTCCTAATCAAACACAAGACTACCTGCCACTGATGTTTGCAAGTATTCGGGTACTGATGGGTTTCTGGATCAACTTCCTAGATAAGATGTTGAAGTCGATAGGAATATATCTATTGAAAGGTAGGCACTGAGGCATCCTACATCAGTCAATAGGGAACATAAACCAAATGATTTTGTTTGTGATGGAGATAATGAAAAGCAAATGGGGACGTCTGAAGACAAATAATTTTTGGCATAATGAGCGGTTTGGTTGATAAGAGGAGCAGTAGATAGTGAGATCTACTTGAACAATAGAAGGCACTGTAATAGGGTACTAGGTAGCTAAGGCTTAATGAACACCAAAGAGTGTGTTAGGATTTTACCAGTGTAGGGACGCTGGGAGATGAAGGCTAATACTCATAGATGGTATGGTTCGGCTAACTGCGAAAGAGTTTTCTGGGAAGTGCCATGTTCAAGATTTTTGCTGCCAAATTGACCTTTCTGAAATGTAACAGAGGTAGTATCCATTTTGTCCAAATTTTTCCCTGTCTGATTAATTTTAACGAGTCCAGACGAGTAAACTCGATGAATTTTTCATATTTAGAGAGTCTAAAAAATATCATAAAAGACAACTCCGTGCCCTGTCTGATTAGGTTTAATGAGTCCAGACGAGTAAACTTGGTGAATTTTTCATGTTTAGAGAGTTTGAAAAATGTCGTAAAAGACAACTCCATTAGGGTACCTTTGTCATGTCTTGATAACCGAGCACGACAAAGGGAGAATAGTAAGCCCGAAATAGTTCATTTTCTGTGAGTTAGTCCATCGAAGCCGGAAAAGTGAGAAATCTATGTTCAATGGATGTCTACCTCATTTTGTTATGAGTACGAGTAGACAAAGTAAACTCGGTACTCTTTGTGAAATTTTAACGAGTCCAACAAAGAAAAACTTGGTGCTCTCCATGAAATTTTAATGATTCACACAGAGAAAACTCGGTTACTTTTTTGGTTTAAAGAGCTTTGAAAAAGAGGAAAAGAATGGCTCCTTACTCTCTGTTGTGGTAGTTTAGCAAGCCCGACAAAGGCAACTCGGGGTTTTTTCAGTTTTATGAGCTAGAAAATGGTCCCTAAAAAGAAAGCTCAGTGCTTCTTCATATCAGTTTTAACGAGTCTAAAGAAGAGAACTCCAGGTTTTTCGGATTAAAGAGTAAGAAAAAGACCATAAAAAGAACACTTGAAATCAACTTTGTATAATTTTAACAAGTCTAAAGAAGGGAACTCGAGGTTTTTCGAATTAACGAGCAAGAAAAATACCGTAAAAAGAATGCTAGAAATTTCTTGATCTCTTTCTCGTCAATAGAAGGATCTATGTCGGGAATTTCCTTATAAGACCAAGAAAACACATTGCAGAATTCCTTGAAAAGGGATGTGAAGCGTGCAATTTCCTCAGGATTGCAATCTGCTCCAATCTGAATATTTTCCACGATACCCGTTTTGATCGAGATATCAATGAGCATTGTCTTATAAGAAAGATTACCCATGTTCCCTTCTGAATTGATAGTTTGAATAGTCGTGTAAGCGGAGGGAACCATCTCAGGTGGGTCAAAGGATGGGATTTCAGTTTTTATCACGTCTGAGTCGATCGTCAAAGTGCGATGGTGAAAATCTCCCCAAGGTCGTTCTTTTAGAGACATGATCTCTTGAATAGCTTCTTTTGTAGGTAAGACTTCATTGAGGAGATCCTTAGAGAGAACTGTGATGAGTGGGAGGTTTGTACCTTTGGTCGAAACCATAGTAGTGGATGGTTCATATGTAATTTGGATGGCTTGGTAGGCCAACTCAGCTGGTGAGAGCGGCATTTGATCTCTGTAGGAATCAATTTTTGAAGGTGCCGGGAGGATCCATGGGTCAATAGAGCCATCGGAAGTGGTGGATATCATTGCAACTGTATTTTGGATCTCTGACAATGGGAGAGGAAAAAAACCTAGTAGGGAAGATGCCTTCAGATGACTAGTACCAATACTGACGTAAGAGTCAGGACAGCCTCCTATTAGGGGTACAGTGCTACTCGGTAACGTGGAATAATCAGGGGTGCAGAAGGATAACTGATCCACTGTGACTATTTTCCCATCCAATGGAAATAGGATGAGTTGGAAGACCGAAGAAACAATGGCAGTCATGGCATAAGACCAACTGCGACCGAGTAATAGATTATAGTTGAGATGGTGATCTATGACTTCAACATCCACGGTTACTGTTTTCCCACTCAGAGTGATGGGAAAGTTAGCAAGGTATCCTTTTGGGAGGAACTTGTGGCCATCAAAAGCTTTGAGGGAATTCGGTGGTGGTGTTAAGGTAGGAGAACCTAAAGTGAGCCAGCAAGCTTGTGACATAATGCAGGTCAAGGCACCTTTGTCAATGATAGTGCGATGGATTGGTCTCCCTTTCGACACAACCTGCACTTGGAATTCGAGTTGGTGTGAGAGGAGAGTCTGATATTTTTCCATATCAAAGATAGCTAGCATGGAATCCTGGGGGTCTATTCCACTAATGGCTGAAAGTAAGGCTTTCCTTTGTGCTGGACAAGTTTACAATACTTCAAGAGCAGACATAGATGACGGTGCTTGCGCCAAATCTTCTACAATGTTGTAGTTTTGGGCTCGACGTGCAGAGGTGTTATGAGTCATGCGTCGAAGTGTCCCTTTTTGGGGACGAATCACAGGGTTAGCAGTAGGTCATTCGATATGTAAATCATTAGGCGATGGTGGATTTGAACTAGTACTAGGTTCTTGAGCGTCTATGGTAGGATTTCCATAAATCTTGGCTCATGTTTGAAGTTCAACACTCTCAATGCCATAAATTGTGGATGATCCTTCACCGGAAGGACGTGAACCACCATTGCCCCGTTGCTGGGGTTGTGGCGGGTTGTCAACCATGTGTTGGTGTTGCTGCTGTTGATTAGGGAAAGGATTATGAAGAACGGCAGGTGTTCGCCCAGAATCCTTGTTTGTGATAAAATCGGTGCATTCCTGCAACCGAGGACATTTGTATGTCAAGTGGTCCTCTGCAAAGATCTTGCAAGGAAATTTCATGGTTTTATCCTTCCCTTTGTCAATTTTGGTAGCGTTTTTCTGATTAGGATTATTCTTATTGTCCAACTACTCTTCCGAAGAAGATGTCTCTTTCTTGTTCTTCTTATTCTTTCCACTAGGTTTTTGTGAATTTTGCACATAATTTACCTCAGTGGTAGGAAGAGTATTCATTTGGTTAGGGGTGGTGGCAGCTGAGGATGGCTGGGAGTTTTGCCCCCGAGACTATTTTGTGGCTACACTAGAGATTGTGCCAACGAGACCGTCGGTGTGAGCTCCGGTTTTCTGAGTTGCTGGAGGATTTGGGTTACCAGGGGCATTGGGGAGTAAATCATATAGCGTGCCAAATTGTGAATAGATTAAATCCAAATGTTGGGCACGATGAATTCATTGATCTTCTGTAACCGCACTGGAAAGGCCAATGTATTTAGAGATGTGGGGTAAAAGAGAATTACAAAACCAATTAGATAAGAGATGATCCAGGATTGGTGCTTTGACTAGCCTCCTCCTACATCTCCATTCATGAATGTGTTCGGAGATGTGGGTGGCGGTGTCTTGGCACAGTAAGGTTAACAGTTTCGTCCCGGCTTCAAATCTAATTGGTAATTGGAATTTCTTTAGAAACTCCGTTGCTAAAGCACCAAAAGTGTTTATGGCAGCGCGTGGCAATTCAATATACCACTTGGTGGCATTTCCTGTAAGGGTGCGGGGAAACAGTCAGAGCCGGACACTATCATCAACCATGGAATTAGATATAGACCATAAATGAAAGGTGGTGATGTGTGCAGTTTGGTCTTCCCCTCGTTTCCCATTGAACTTTGGGATGTCAGAAGGAATCTTGTGCGGTACTGGAGGCCACAGTTGGTTGTGATTAATGGGGTCATTAGTCAATTTATAGATGTCGGGAATGTCTAGAGTTTCCAAAAATGGAAATTGCGGGTTTTCCCCTGAATCTAACCAAGGAAGTATTGGTTGACTATGTGGACCATAGGGTCCGCCCATCAAAGTGTTACCAGTAGGATAAGTAGGACTTTGATAAAAATTTCTTATAGGTGGAGGGGTAGGGATATATGGTTGTTAGACATAGGGCATATTGTATTGTGGGGAAAATGGTTGGTTGCCCCCATTGTAAAAGTGCCCTCCCATTCCAAATGGAGGTTAGGGTGGGTTAGTCCATATGGATGCAATAGAGCTTCCTGGAGGCATGCTACTACTTGCATAGTTCGGAAACGGCATAGACCCTACACTGATATTTAAACCACTTAAGGGAATAGTGTTAACAATAGGTTGTCCGATTTGTCCTAACGATTGCAGGGGTAGTGAAATGTTCCCTGTGATCTGCGTGATGGTGACACTACCCCCTGGTATGGTGGTCAAGGGGTTTAAACTCAGCAAAGGGTTCTAACCGAAAGGGTTGCTAAAAGGAACCGAAGTAGTCCCACTCATGGGGGGAGCAACCGTAGGTCCCAATGTGGTCACGGTAGGAGTAGATCCCGAAGGACTCGGCAAGTTACTTACAGTTGTGATGACCATAGGGTTGGGACTAGGTATATGTTAACTACTGGGGTTACCAGGTGATGGCATAGAACTGAAAACTGGTGAGGAGGATGGTGGCGAACCTGGGATGGTTGCCATTGGTATCGACCCTGTGGATGCCGGTTGTGAAATGTATGTTTGTGCTGCCAAAGACATGTCAGTGTGTGATGGAATTTGAACTATCACAGGCCCCAACAGATCAGTGAGTGGAGGATTGTAATGAGGTACGACACCTTCAGTGAAAGGGTCCTCCGGAAATTCCGTATGATATGAGGCTATGTGAAAATCAAGGTTTGTTAATGGAGACTGTTCTTTCGCAGAAGGCACGGGTTCACCAAGGTTTAGTTCTTCCTCAAGAGTTAGAGGAGGTAGACCTTGCTGTCATTGAGATAGACGGCGTGGGTTAGATGACGCCACGGTTACCTCTTTAGTTTTAACAAATTTTAATAAATTGTGATGTATTATAAAGTCTCAATGACAGTAACCACACACCTAAAAAAGAAAAAAGAAAAAAGAAAAAAGGACTCTCTAAAATCAATCAGCAAGCAGCCAGAATAGGGTGCCCTGTCTAAGTACTAAAATTTTCTAGTGATGAAATCTAGTATCACAATAGTATACAGAGAGGGTTGGTCGAAAGTACAGTTATGGTCACTCTAGAGCTTCGCCCGAACCTTAGACAATAGGTGTAAGAACTCTCATGAAGACGAGTACTTTCCTAAAGACCGAAGATAGAGTGGGTCTGTCTGTTTCAGGTACCAGGACAGCCCATCCCAGTCACCTTGTGTAAGTCCCTAAAAAGTATGACCACTAAAGATACCTCAAATCACAGACATCATCAGGGGGGTTCACGGTCAATGACAGCATGCTATATGGGCAGAATACCTAGATCCCCGATCTAGTTTCGACATCCCTGAAGGGAACCCCAATATATAGCATACCCACCGGATGCAGTCGAAGGCGAGCTACCTTCTTGTGCACCCAAGTGTTGTCTCGCATTGAGCTCCAGTAAAGGAATGGTCCTGATAATATGAGTGCAGTAGGATTTCGCTCGTTAATGACTCTAGTCTCAAGTTTTGAGATCTTGGGTGATTTTCTCACTTTTCCTAACCCAAGATCCTAGCCTAAACTACTGTTGGTGTGAGCTCAAAAAAGAGTAATGTGATTGATTTTATTATAGCTTGATTCTTAGTGTACTTTATTATTAGTCTTTCAGAGGGGGAGTGGACGTATGAAATGTAATGAGACTCTAACACAAGAAACCATGCAAAACTATGCTCTAAATATTCAATTAGATGAAAAGTATTTCTACAAGGAGAGGTTTCTTTTCAACATCCATGCACTAACATTCAAATAGCAAAGTTCATCCTTAAATATTCAAACATCTATCTACCTCATATTAACAGTCTTTTAACTGAAATTTTTTAGAATTAATTCAACTAGATGCAGAAAAACTAAAAAAAAAATCTTCTCTAAAAAGTAAATGTTTTTGACACTAACTTTTCAAACAAGAGAAAATAAATAGAAATTCCAACTTAGTAAACAAGCACAGGGATTCAGTCAAGGAGAGATACTGATGGCCAAAAACTCTGCAACCAAACACAATCACAGGAGTGAACATCAAATTTTGGCTGAGTAATACACTGTCTCTGAGTAAAGACAACGTTAATCCAGAGACTAACACACTGTATTTAAGTAGTGCGTGCGTTATAATGCACTAGAACACCAACGGAGGTAGCGTTAGCCAGGGTAAAGTTATTCATATGGTCAAACAGAAACAGGATTGAACTCTGTGAGCTTTTGAAATGTCTGCTGGGCATAAATACTGGTCAGAAGGGTCTGTGAACAGAGGAAAGAAGAAAGGGGGAAAGAGATAGTCCGAAAGCTATGGGGAATTCCCCAGTGGAGTCGCCAATTCTGCTATAGGGTAAAATGCTTGGGTTGTTGGTTTTCTAATATCCCTCTTAGGTCTTTCCGGTGTCTGAGGCAAACAGTAAGATTAGCTTTATAGTTCACAAAGAAGGCATATACATGTTCATATCAACTTAAATAACTTGATGGAATAAGATGTAAGATTACCTCTTTAATGATCTTGAAGTCTTTTGGAGAGCGCTGAACAGCGAAGCAGGGATCCTTCTTCACCAGCTCCAAATCTTGACCCTGCAATCAATCAAAGAACCCATGTAATCTCTACCATAACATACATTTCCTATCAATTAAGTCAATATATGATAAACATATTTAAAAAATGCACATCTAATCCATTCATCTCATGCTATGTAAATAATCAAATGACAATGACAATATCAACACATAGAATGGAAAAAACAGACACAGTTCTATTCATTTGTAAAAAGGAGGATTACAACCGTCGGTTGCACCAAGCCCTCCTTAGCCTTCCAATCTCTCTATCTCTCAATGTGGTGATGTCTTGGTCAAAAAGTTCTCAATGAACCTCTTTGACTTTGACCTTCACACTACAACAATAATATCTGCTTCATAAGTATTCAAAACTTGGACAATCCTTCGTCCCTGAACCAAGAGCCTTTAGCTCCATTTTATAGGAGATGGAGAAAGCAATCATTACCCTTCTCCTTCCACCAGTTATAAATAGAAAAAACCAAGATGTTTCCTCAACTTCCATGCTTTTTCCTTCCTTGAGAGTTCAGTTGTTTTTGGCAAGGCCCAATAAGAGACTAGTGCTTTGCAGTTTCTATTTTGTACTGACTCTCTTGTGAAAAAAAGTTGGAAATTAAAATCATTCTCCGCGGGTTTTTCTAGTTCCAAACTCAAAACATGGGTAATGCTGCCCTCTAGTGTAAACTGAGTGTTTCCCTAGCCACTAAAACAACATATTCATTCATCAGGTGTGTTATAACGCTCTTGTGTTGTTATAGTGGGGCGTTACCTTGGCAGAAGTAGGTTTAGTTTAGGTCTTTGTATTCCTTTCATATTTATCTTCTCCTCTAAGCTGATGAGGAGGTATTTTGACCTGTAACAATATATATGTTCTCTTGGACAAATTTACAAAGGAATAACTAGAATGCCACCATGCAGCAACTGAAGGTGCCAACAAAATTTGACATCTAATAATAGATACTCATCAATTTTCATCTATCGTTCCTTGCTAATTGCAGAGTACATAACAAGTGAGTCATTCTTGTATTAGACAAATGATTCTTATCCCATAACCTTTTCCTAAAAACTACACCATCACTTGTAAATTGCCAAAAATAGAGAGCAAATAGAAAATCAAATCAGAGGGCTCTTCGAGAATAGAGAACAATATTAGGCACAAAAAACATACAAAATTATTAAATATCCATAGTAATTTTGTATTGTTCTGAAGATGGGGTACGAATTATAAAGTGTATAACTATCCATAGGTGGTAAAACTATTTCTTACAACCTTTTAAGAGTTTCTTCCTTTGGATAGATGCTTTTCCAGTCTCATGGGTGTCCCTAAATTGATTGTATTTTGATGTCTAATAGATAAATTTGTGTATAAACTTTCCCTTGAGGTGCATTTATGCACTAAAGAACAAGGGTAAATCCTCAATAAAATTTATGATGGTTGAGATCAAATTCCTTGAGCCAATTGCAACATTTAAATGAATGAAGTGAATTGAATAATTCAACTAAGTGAATAGAAAACAAACCAAAGTTTGTAATGAGAAACATGTGACACGCTGCAATAAATTTGATGGCACATAGTGGTGGAAGATATTCATTGGATCCTAGGATAGAAGGAAGATAACAGATGGTATAAGTCTTTGCACGTCGTATATATTCCTATTTGTATGTGGATTCTTGTTGTTATACCTCTAAATCCACTCACCAACAACATTCAGAAAAACTTCAAAACTCATATACCTCTGACAAAAAGATATGTCATTGATCAGCTTCGCACACAAAACTTGATTGGACCAATTTTCCTAAAGAAGAACATACAAATGTTGTTAAAACATGATAAAGTGGGCTCTAATTTACAAATAAAATAATAATATTTCACATTTCTTATTTTTTGTAGCTAGAGATTTCATCCATAATCAAGGTGACCAACACTCTTATTTGTTGAAGCCACAAACTTCAGCTTTCAACCACATAACCTAACCGAATTAAAAATTAACCCTAGACATTTTTCCTTGATTTAAGCACATAAAAAATGCTCCTATGACATTTGAACTTATAAACTATATAGCCTATTTTCTCTAAAGCTCGAATTTGAATCTATCCTATCCATGGACTATTGTTCATTATTTTGATTTTTTTTTAACTTGATTGGATACGTTGCCCACCCCTTGATAGCAATTTTATGGAGTGAGTAAACAAATTTTTTGATTGGATACTTTACCCGCTCCTTGATAGCAATTTCAAGGAGCGATTAAACAAAAATTCCATGCATCTCATTGAAAAAGGAAACTAAAGAATAAGTGTACAACCAATATGGTGCATCATCAAAGAACCTTTAGCAAAAGAATCTTCTATAGATTATAATTCTTCCCTTGTGAATGAAAATTTTCTTATAACCTGTGGTAGATATTCATATAGCATTCTCATAACACATTTGTGCTTAAATTCACTCACAAGTACAAAAATGATAGATGCAAATGAAATTTCACATGCAATCATCTCAAAATCATTTCCAAGAAGAAATTCAAACTTTATTATGAATAATCTAGCAGGCCCTTCTCAAAAACGTTTACAATAAGTAAATCAAACTTTATAATGAATCATCCAGTAGGCTCCTATAACCCAAAACCCTCAATTCAACATCCCAAACATTTTTAGTTGTCTTAAATGATAAGCAACAGTTTCATGTGAGCATCTTGAACCACCTGAAATTTGAGATTCATGTTCTCTTTTTTGTGGAGCATAAACATAAAAAAACTGAGAATCCCGATTTTGGAAACCAACTAAGGTATATCCTTCCCAAAAACTATGAAAATAAATTCGGGGTATAGCTAGACTAACACCATAGTTAGAACTTATAAGCCATTGTTTTACATGCAGAATATTTTGGTTGTGTTGGCTCCGACACAGGGCTCACCCTTAGAAATTCAAGCATCTGTGAGAGATCCTTATCATCATTAGCACCATTAATTTTACTTGAACCACTGGCTTCACGATGGCTTCACACATAATGCTAAAAAGGACATCAGATGCACCACTGCTAAAGTAATTAAATGGTTGACTGCTTGAGAGACTCGTGCATTTATTATCATTTGAAAAGGGAGTAAACAATGTTGAAGGCATAGTAGTGGGAGTTGGTGAAGAGAATAGATCAAAAGAATGAAGTGAAGAACTATAGATGGCATCATATACCTTCAATGAGTGTTCCGTTTGCTAGGAAAATGAGGGCTTCAACTCAATATTCTATAGCCAATTTTGTTTCGTCAGATTCTAGGTTTGCCTTCGCTTCTTCTTCTTCAGGAACCCGCTTCTCATGGATCAAAATCTGTTGTTTGAAGGCTTATTGATTCTCAATATTTCAGAATTTTATGAAGATGATTCAATTTAGGATTTTGGAGTTGGATGATAAGAAATTTTTTATTCTGATTCCAATGGATGATGAATTTTATGATTCTAATGACAATGAAATTTCTGATTTCTACCTCTAAGCTCGATTCTGAAATTTTATGATGTTGATGATTCCTCTAGTCCAGATTCGATCCTAATAGATCTACGTTGCCTCTGAAGTCACTCACAAGCTCCCAGAATCCTCCAGAGATCTTCTAATCTCTTGCCCCCTTCAGGAATTAACTTAATAAATCTAAGACAATTTTTCAAAATATAGTTTTCATGAATGGCATGGAAAATGTTTGAATTATTTTGAAAATATTTTATTTGTTCATTTTTTGGAGTCAGTTTGTTATTCTCCAACAGATAACCTACAGGTTGGCAAGAAAAGGGTTGCAGGGATTAAATACCATCCCAAACCAATGACTAGGGGAGCTCAACAGATGAATATGGCTATGTAAAATTCTAACAGTAACCTACTGCATTTGAAGCTGGTGAATATAATCCACCATCAAGCACATGAAAACTGGAAAATGGAGAAGGCCGAGAAGGTTGAGTAGTAGCTGGAGATGATAACCCCAAAGACAAATAATTATGCCTTCCCACCTTATCTCCCGCAGGTAATAGAATATGAGTCATTACCTTCTTAAGTTCCAATATTTTTCCCTGGAATGGAATGTAGTGCCTCCTCACGATTTTATTTGTATATTTCTGCTTTTCAAATACAACAAAACCAAAACCCCCCATCTTCATCATTCCCAGATATCATAGTATAATAAATAACTTTCCCAAATTCTCTTTCCATAAACTCTTGAAAATTTCTACCATTGACATAAGGTGGAAAATGTCCAACAAAGACCTTTAGATAATTCACATCATCAAATTCCTCACTGGAATAAGTTCCTAGAGAAGATGCAGTTGAAGGCCAAGTTCCATCTCTTGCACCTGATAGAAGATTTTTTGAAGTTGATAAATGCCTAATCTCATTGTGTACATGGGAAAATTTACACTTCAATCCAAGTGGGAAGGTTTCATTTTTCTAATAACGCATGCACAACTTGATTTTATAATTATTTACCCCATAAGAAATGTTGGAACTTATTGCACTGCCATGAATTGTTTCTACTTTCTGGCCAAAAAGAGCCAATACTTGTTGACCCTTCCGAAGTTCTTCTTCTGAGTAAGAAAAGTGACAATAAGTTCCCCAGTCACACTTCTTGTTAGTCCCATAAAAATGGAAAAGAACAGATTTGTATGGAGGCAGTGTAACTATCTTAGTAGCAAGTATCTCCTTCACATTCAAAGGTGAATTTGAACTATTTATATGCTTGCAGTACTTTTTCTAGACCATTTCCCTAGTCCAATTTGTTGCTTGGTCATATTATCATCCACTGGAAGAAGGGAAATGTGAGGAAGACTCTACCTGGAACTTTTGTGGAGCCTCTACAACAATTTGTGAGAAAAATTTAGCCATTGGAGGATTTCCATGACGAGCAATAGATTGCAAAGAAGATACTTGTTTAGAAGTAGACAAATTGTCTAAAATAATTGAATCAGTTCCACATGATTTATGGGAATGTGAATACTTGAAACCTATTCAATATTTCTTAATGCAAGAAAAAATTCAAATTTGAGAAGTTATAATATTATCACATGCTTCATCAAGGAAGTTTTTATCATATAGACTCAACAACACACTCATCATAGATGAAGGTGCAAGATGAATAGGCTTTTGATTTCTCAAACCTTTTACATATTTATTGGCTCCAGGTATGAGCATGAGAGTAGCACATGCAAGATGTTTATTCTTCACAGCATAATGTATAGGTGTCTCTCTTGTTCCTGTGAGTATGCTAATACTTCCGCATGATTTTGTATTATTAATATGAGTGGCTCAAGGTGGCCATGACTTATAGTTGTGTGAATAGGAGTTGGTCAGGAGTTGGTCTTGTATTGTTACCATTTGTTACAAATTTTTTCCACAACCAAAAAATTTACACTGCATCCATTGAGAAGAGTATCATGTTTCAAAGCCCAATGTAGAGTTTTATTTCCATCTTGATATGTTTCATTGACTAAAGCAACATATTATAACAAAACATCTAGAAGTGCATCATCATTTTCCTAGACAACTCAAATCTTTTAGCTCTGGACAAACTAGAGAATACATTCTATGTGACTTTTCACTTATACAAAATTATATTACATGTAACAATGATCTTGAGAAATAAGTCAAGCCTGAGAAATAATACGACTTAAGACATCCACCATCTTGCAAGAATGGAAACGACTTAAGAGATCCACCATCTTGGAAGAATGGAATTGTGTGGAAACTATCTACATTAGTACTGTAAGTGAAAAGGAAACAATTTCACATTTATGTTTCACAAACAACACTCACAAACCATTTTTAGGCTCACACAACCTCATGTATTAATTCGACTACTCTCCATAGTTCCATAGGGTCACTCATTTAGTCCAATATTTCTCATCCTTATGCTACACACTGCAGAGTACAAGAAAAGTGAGAGTTGGAATTTACGTCAAACATTATAGTTATTATCTAACCATTCCACCCTTGTCATTTTCTCCATTCATTTCTCCTCTGCACTCCACTCCATCAATTTTAGTTCCACCGAGCCCAACCATGTGCTATATTAGCCTCCACATTTTCCTCTACAATAGGATATATGTATGGTTTGTTTTCTTGACCATCTTACCATTTAACTATATATCATGCTCCACCTGCATGCCAACAGAAAAGGGCTCAACAACAATTCTTTCGAGAAGCCTCATAAAACTTCAAGGTTTAAGAAGAGGAGGCCTGCAAAATGTCAAGTGTTCTGGAATACCAATGTTAAAACCATCACCAACAAATTCCTCAAAAGACTCAACAACTGCTATACATTTTTCTTGTAACCTTTCGAATCTTGTAATATTTGTGTGATTGACAATCTGAAAATTACATGAGAACCAACGACAATGTAAAAAAGGAATTTACTAGAGTAAAAATATGCATATACTAGTCGGTGAGAATGTCAAAAAGGAATTGACTAGAGTAATAATCTACATACGTGGATCGATTATCAGTAGAAAGAGGGTATATAATGAGAGTACCCTGAAAAAATAAACACTTTAAATCAATTTATTCATTCTCGTTGATTGGCAGTGGCCTCAAAATTAGTTCCACCTGAGCGGTTGTTGTTACTACCAGCACCACCTAAATCCTGTCTGCGCCATCCTAGTTGTAGAGCTCAAATCTAAGGAATCTTTGGTGCAAATGGCTAGGCTCCCAAGGAGGGTCACAAATCTTTTGGCTCAGGCTCAGTCTCAGTCTCAGGATCGCAATAGAGACTCGAAACAACTCAACGGATGAATCCATGTCTTTCTATTGCTATTATTGTATTAGAGGTTGTATATCATATCCAGGGGGAATAGAGATTCGTAGAGGTTAGAGAGATAGTTAGGTAGTTATATTAAATGAAGGAGGCGGTGTATGAATGGCCTAAAAAAATTCAATCTTCTAACATTTGATCTATCAGAACATTTTAATATTTTAAAATGCAAAGCACACGACAAAGTATTAGTTCTGTCATTGCAATACTATGGTATATAACCAGACATCCACCCATGAGGGATCTACCATATTTATTGTGCAAAGTTTATGGCTCTTATAAATATTACATGGGAGATCAAAGGTCAACTTAGTTGTGTCGAGAAGAAGTAAAAAAACAACAATTTTAATTCAAAAAAACTTTAAAAGTAAAAAAAAAAAAACCTTTGAAAAAAAAAGAAAAAATATAAAAAACATAAACCTTATTACTAGGAACACTTAACCTTGTTTAAAATGGTGCCTATCATTCCAATATTCATCGAAACATTGTTCAAAATGGTGCTTATCATCAGTTATTCTAATATTCATATAATGGCGCCCAACATTGTTCAAAATGGCGCTCATCATGAATTATTCAATAGTCATATATAAAGATTACCATTCCTACTAGTTATGTACTCCAAAGGCCATTACACACCAAGAAAATTTACACAAGCCATAAGAAAATCACACATATCCAGATATGTTGCGATTAGGTAGGTCATGGCCGAAGCCATATGCCACCCTGTTCATTGAGCCTGGCGACAGCTTCCATGGAATCACCGATGCCACCAAGATAAGCTTCCCTAGTCTCGTTATGACTCTCTTCTAGTTATTTGATCCTCGTCGCGTCCTCGGTTATAACAACTTTGTTCACCATCAGGTCTTCGGTAGCAGTTTGTACCGATACATAAAGAGAAAAATAAAAAGTCAAAAAATAATCCCAATAAGTAACATTCTCAAAGGATTTTTACGATGTTCCGATTAAAAGAATTCATCTTAAGTAAAAGAGTGCATATTCGATGTATGTCAACATCATATTAAAGCGGAGTGGATGGTGATAGTTACATAAAGAACGTATTCCAAGTTTGTTTTTGTCGAGTATGGAAAGCATATATTAACATTTGCAATCGACTTTGCCGTCGAGGCCACTACGCCGCCAAGGCCACACCTCCTTTAAATATCTCATCGGTCCCGGTGGCTCCCGCTCGGCTTCCTGGATTGCAACTGCATCACTTAGTTCGACAAGCTTATTACCTACTCTCATGGAATCCGCCTCCAATACCTTTCAACAAAAGAATAAAAATTCAATAAAGAGATACTAAAATTAAAATTATCCAAGCACACTCTAACATGTACCTCTCTGATGGTGACATTCGTGGTTGTCGTCGTGGGATAATCTATCAGCGCTGGGTGGATGGAAGAGCGAATGGGCTGCCCAGCTGCGTAATTCGTGGTGATATTCATACCGGGTAGCTGGGCTTCGGTGACAGTGACACCTTGCTCATCGACAACGCTGTCTTCTTCCTGGCTATCGACTAGGCCTAGTAGTGGCCTTAGAATTAGTCTCACCTAAGCTGTCATTGCTACTTCCAGCACCACCTGAAACCTGCCTGCGCCATCCTATTTTTAGAGCTTGAATCCAAGGAATCTTTGGTGCAAATGATTGGCTTCACCAGGAGTATCACACCACTTTTGACTTAGGCTCGCTCTCAATCTCAGGATCTGCAATAACTCAATGAATGAATCCATTGATTTCTATTGTTGTTATGGTATTAGAGGTTGTATATCATATCCAGGGGAAGAGAACTTCGTAGAGGTTGGAGAGTTTGTTAAGTAGTTAGACGTAAAAATTGTAAATTTATTAAAAAGTTAGAAATGTGAAATATAAAATTAGGCATTTACCAATGTTTACCTCATGAATTTTTAAATTATTAGTGACTAATTTCCTAATGACTAATATTTTATATAATGTGATTTTTCATAATACATTCATTTAAACCAACTTGTTTATTGTTGAAAGCATTTGCCTATTTACAATTTTAGTTATTTATTGTTTTTACTTTAATTTAGTTGTCAATTTATTTTTGGATAAGAGGCACATACTAAGCAGCAACCCTCCATATTACACTTTTTATTATTATAATATAAGTTAGATATATATACTAATTTTGAAAAAATGTAGTAACTTTTATAATGGAGATTTACCTACTCTGTGATGGATATTTTTAATTTGTAATTAGGTTTTGTTACAATACTATGGTTCATCAATACCATATACTCAAAAACATAACTCATTTTCATATGACAAAATTTTTAATTAACAAATTTAATTTAAAAAAAAAAAACACTTTAAAAATAAATTTCAAGCTTTGATTTATATACTATTAAAAATATTATAAAACATTTTATAGAGATTAAATCTCTACCAATCACATAATAATTATTAATAATAAAATTATAAGATACACATGTCCATATCTATTGATATGAACTATATAAGAAAAATATAAACATATTTAAGATTTAAAATAGAATAATTATGTTATACATTAAATGACTATATATTGTAAGTTGGTATCTATTAGTGACAAATTTCTTTCTTTGGACGAATCTCCGCTTTAAAAAAAAAATACCACTAAAAGAACATAGGAAAATTTGTGGTTTCATGTCAAACTAAGAATCAGTGTTGAAACACAGATTTAAATACAATGGATCGTGAATCAAAATAATACAAGTAGCAATACACACTCAAAATATTCAACCCTCTATGGATCTATTTACCTGCATTAATATAGGCGTTTATATGTTATATTAGTTACGAATCTATTTACCTACATTAAAATATACAGCAGTGGGTGATCTAGACATATCATTTATGGGGAGAAATTTGGGGCCCAATGTGGCCATGTCCTTCCTCACTGCGCCCCCTCCTACGTCGATGAGCTACGTGAGGAGGCTGATACTACAGAAACCCATGGCGTCTTCCTTTGCCATGACGCAGCCATAGGCCCTGTCGTTGGTGACGACATTCATCCTGACGACGTGCAGGAGCTTTATCTTTGCCTGGGCTGCGTCTTTGGCTTTGTTTGACGGGAGCACCGCGTTTCCGCCGACTCTAAAGAGGCAATTGGTCACCTGCAACAATTCAAGAGACTGGATCTATGGTTTTCTATTGATATTATGGTATTAGAGGTTGTATATTAGGGAAGAGAAATTCATAGTGGTTAGAGAGTTAGTTAGATAGTTAACTTAAATGAAAGAAGTTATAAATGAATGGTCTAAAACATTTCAATCATTTAACATTTGATATACAAACAAATACACCCTACAATTGAGTGAGTTGTTTTCAAAATCTACCCCTTATACAAACAAATACACCCTACAATTGAGTGAGTTGTTTTCAAAATCTACCCCTTACAACGTAAATATATTGAATAATAATTAAAATTGTACTTCTACATATTATATTTAAAATAAAACTAATAAAATATTATTTAGAATATTGAATAATAATTAAAATTGTACTTCTACAAATTTATACTTAAAATAAAACTAATAAAATATTATTTTAGAAAAAATAGATTTTAGAATATTTAGTACATAAATTTATATTATGCTAATATTTGAAGAAGATATATTCCTTTAATAATATTTTAAAATTATAAAAAGTTAAGTTTAAAAATGTTGGCCGTTGGGGTTTGGTCTAGTGGCAAGCGAACGCGCTGTTAAGACGTTCGTGCCGTGGTGCAGGTCACGAGTTCAAGTCCCGTCTTACCCGAGGGGCTGTTGTTGCGGGCTCAGCAGTTTCCTCCTAGGAGTATAGGGGTAGCCAGTGGAATTCGACCCTGTGTCACGCAAGTACGATACTGCTGCAGTTGCTGATTCTCCTAGTCACAAAAAAAAAAAAAAAAAAGTTTAAAATTGTTAATAAAAATCAATTTTTTTTGTTTAATTATAAAAAAATTAAGTTTAAAAATATTATAAAAGATCAAATTTATTTTTTTAAGAATATATAAAAGAGGAAATTATTGGAATATTTTGGTGCCGAGATTGGTTTTTTTTTTTAAAGAATGGTAATATATTATCTTTTAGCGAACATATTTTATAGTTTACCAAGCGTAACAATAAAGGGTATCAAAATGATTTTTTTTTATGTAGGGTGACATTAAACATTTAAAATTAAAGGAAATTAAAATAATATTCTTTGATTTATTATGAAATTTATTTAATTTATTCTAATTAAAATAAATATAAATAATATTTTTCCATTAATTTATTTAATTTATTATTTTTTTTGTTTGTTTAGTTGTTTTTGATTTTTTTGGCTTGACCTATAGTTACTTAGGGGCATCTAATTTGTCAAAGTCGCCCTTAGATAGCACCAGGTTGTAAGCAGATTGGATGTTTTTAACATGTCTCTTCCCCCTAGCACAAGGCACGACCACCTCCCTTTGATCCTGGTCACCTTGCTAAAGAGGCTCATCCTCAACTGGTTGTGCTAGTAAGACTTAACTAGTTTATTATATTTAAAATAAAAAATAATATATATATATATATATATATATATAACTTTATTTATATTAAAAAAAATAGTAATTAAAACATTCTATTAATATTATTATTTAACATTATTTTAATGTTATTATAAAAAATTATAGAAAACATAATCCATAAATTGCATTCAAAATATTGAAGTTAATTAATGAAATTATGATTTTTTTATTTAAAATTCATGAATATATAAATTACATAACTTCAACTTAATATTCTAGATTCAAAAGTATTTTAGTTTAATTAAACTATTTATAAGGGTTTTAATTTAATTAAAATTGATGGAACACGACTTAACTCACTTAACTAAACTCATGAATGTTGTACCCTTGGAGCGTTGTAGCCCTCCTTCTATGTTTATTGATGAAAATTGTCCCTGAACATCAAGGGAGTCAGGGGGGTTCCTAAGATTCGAGCCTTTCGTAGATTAATGTCTCTTCATCATCCCTCAATTATCTTCTTTCGAGAAACAATGGTGTCAGCTGAAAAAGGTAGGGAAGTCCTCCACCATATTTTCCTGAATTGGATCATTTGTTCGATTGATGTTGAGGGCCGATCTAGGGTCTTGTGATCCTTTGGAACCCAATGGATGTGACTCTCATACCATTTTCTTCCTTAGTTGGCATCATTATGGAAAAGTCATCTTAGAGGCATGAATGAACTCATTATTCTTGTTAATTGTTATGGCCCCTATTTGGAAATTGAATCATTCTGGAATCGTTTGTTCAATAGCAGTTTGCTCCTTGAATGCTCACTTATCCTTGTTGGTGTAGTGAATTTTACTTCTATAGTCAATGAGATCTTGGGGGGAAATACTCATCTAGATCCCTTTGCTAAGGTTATTTCTTGGACTATCTATGAGTCAAACCTTGTTGATATTTACCCTTCTCCTCTCGGTCCTACGTGGAAAAGTGGAGGATCTATAATTGAGGGGGTGGAAAAACGATTGGATAGATTCTTAATTGTTGACACAATGTTATCTAAATTGGGAAAAATACCACTCTAGGACTAGTCATGAGGTCATTTCATATCATTTTCCAATTTTTTTGCATTTGGACATTAATATGGCTCACTCTAAGTTTCCTTTTAAATTCAATAGATCCTCGCTAAAAGAAGAGTCATTTATTTCCCTGGTACATGATCACTGGAATAATTTTTAGGTCGATCCCTCCCTATCGACTATGGATTCATAGAATATTAAAATGAAAAACTTAAAATTCTATGTAAATGCAATAACTCTTGGTTTATTTTCCATGTAAATAAAATAAGACCAAGGTCATGGGGCACTTATTCCATGTCGAATGGTGGGTAAAAACATAGTGATGGACAACACTTATGATTAATTAATGGTTATGGAAGCAAAGACAAAAAAAAAAAAATTGACATTTATTTATGAAAATAAATAAAAATAGGAGAAAAGGGCAATGAAGGGTCACAAATTTGCATGAGGAGGAACTTGAAGAGAAAATAGAGGAAAATAAGAAAATATATACATCAATAATAAATAGGCATCAAAGGATTAGTTGATTTGATATATATATATATATATATATATATATATATATATATATATATATATATATATATATATATATATATATATATATATATATTTTAAATCAATTTTGGCTTTGGCTCTCTATTTTCATTCACCCTCTCTCATACACTCTAGCACACATAGATTATTCTTGGAGCACACTAGTATTCACTTTGATTGGAGAAAGAAGGAAAAAGAAGCAAGGAAGCACAAGGAGACAATGAGATCAACAACTATAGTTGGATTGCTTGCAGGTAAGAGGTTGCAAGTATGATATCCTTCTTGATTTTTGGATGCATGGTATATTCATGTGATTATTTTCTTATGTGTTATTATTGGCATGGAGGATTTCCTGGATTGACAGTGATTTGAGCCTTGCTTTTCCATTTCCTGGATAGCCATGGTGTTATGGGTTTTTTCCACTTGCTTGTTTTTCTAATTGGCTCTCATTTTTTCCATATGGTTGTGGGTTGGAACAAACGCTCTAGAGCCCTGGACAACTTGGGTTGAGTTACTAGTCCTGGAGCCTACGTTGGGAACGCTCTTGAGCCCTTGGTGGGTTGAGTTACTATTCCCTAAAATTGGGTTGGACAAATGCTCTGGAGCCTTGCAACAACTGTGGGTTGAGTTATTAGTTCCTGGAGCCCTAGTCAGCTTGGGTAGAGGTCGACTTGGTTGGTCTTAGTGATGTCCCATTGGAGAAGTCTTTTTAAGAGTTGTCTTTTCTTTGAAAAGTTTCGATGCGATCGCACTCAATCGCAATCGCATTTCGGATTAGTGTTAAGTATTTCATTTTTCTATCTATGACCGATGCGATGCAATTTATCGCAATCGCGTTTCGGAAAAAAGTTAAACATTGCATTCCTTTCATTGTAAATTCCGATGCGATTGCACTCAATCGCAATCGCAATTTTCGGAGATAGTATTAAATGGTCCATTCCATTTTAAATCTCCGATGCGATTGGAATTTGGTAGAAAGCATTGTTGCATCTCCTTTCAAACAAATTGCGATGCAATTGTCGCAATCGGAAAATCGGCATGAATTATGTTGTATTATTTTTCGCATAATTGAAGACTTGTGATGTGATTCTTACTTTGCATTTATATTTATTCATTGCATTGCAAAGAATCAAAAGTGAATTTTAACATTTATTCCAAGGATGCACCGATATACGTTTTTACGACACCATTAATTTAAAATCAGACAAAAGATCACGGATTATTTTGTTTTCAATGGATGAATGTGACCCCTTGGAGAGCATTTATGTTGTAAATATGGGGAGATTAGATGGTAATTAAATAAACATATCTTTGGATATTTGTTCTCATTATTGTGTTTTATTTCGGCTGAAGGCATTCATTTGAATTGTAGAACAAAAATTCGAATCCTTTCATTCGCAGAACCAGAGAGAAGTTGCTCGACACCAAAATGTCAAAGAGAAGCAGAAAATCTAAAGCTTCTTTTGTTGCAAAAGCCCCTGTATTAACCATGCCGCCCAAGGAGAAACCATCGAGGCTCAAGCTAGTCACAGACACTTCCTGTCAAGGACTGGGAAAGATGACATAAGAGAATGTATACAATTTGATTGAAAAAGAGAAACCTAGGGTTATTGTGCCTAAAGCAACTGTTCCCGATGAAGAAGATTCAGACTCTGACTCTGAAACTCAGCTTAGTGCATTGGAAAATTCATTTTTACACCGAGTAGCTGCCCAGGCAAACATTTTTCCATACTATGATGTTATCAGATGGGTCATTGACAATGTGACCATTCAAAACAGGACTTTTGTTTCTGCTTCTGGATCAGTGTTCGGGTCATTCAGAGCAGAAGATATTAAAGCAATGTACCATCTTCCCAACCCGCAAAAGATTTACAACAAAGACTTTTTTAAGGAATATGCTGCAAAACATCCAAACTAGGTAGAGCCAATCAAAGAATGGAGGAATAACCCTGAGAAGCATAAGCAGGAGGCATCAGGTATGTACTCTATGGAGTCTCTCTCACCTCCATATTTTTATGCCACAGTGATGATGTGTAGGTTGTTCGGAAACGATAACTCTGCTAGATTTTCTATTCAAATGGTCCCATTAATTCATTCTGCTGTTAGTTCTGAAATTATGGATTGAGCTGTCATTTTTTCTGATAAGATAGCCAATCGAATTCTACAGTACAAAAAAGACAAGAATTCAGGGAATTCCACCCCTTTCCATTTTTGTGCTTATATCTTAGACGCCCTCTATTTCAATTCTGAGTTCCCCATGTTAGGTTGGAAATGGACTCCAAAAGAACCTATCCCTATTCATGTGTATCACAATTTCTTATGGAACAAAAATTTCAAGCTTCATGTTTACAGAGTCTGCCATGGTTTTCTAATTCCAATTTACCAAACCATTTTTGGTCATTTCCCTCCTAGACTTTCCAATAAAGCCAACATTGATTTGTCCTCTATCAGAGATTGGTTCAGGGAAGAAAAATTCACTTATATTAGAATTTTTGGGAGTATTTTCGAGCCACATATTCTTCCCCTATACGTTCCAGATAAGCTGTTAGCTAAGGAAATTTCTTATCAACTAACAATAGAAGGAATGTCTAGAATTTTGAAAAGCAATAAAAAGCTTAAGTGGCCTACCTTCCGTTTTAAGTGTGGTGATTATACTCTCA
This sequence comes from Pinus albicaulis, assembly GCA_034641835.2. Taxonomy (NCBI): domain Eukaryota; kingdom Viridiplantae; phylum Streptophyta; class Pinopsida; order Pinales; family Pinaceae; genus Pinus; species Pinus albicaulis. The sequence goes on from CM076575.1 coordinate 1,040,304,645, forward strand.
ATAGTTTCACTCATTCTAAGAAAGAAGTTGATAAGATTTCTGATCTTAAGTTTTCAACAATTCCTGGAAGGCAATACGACCCAAGGAAAGTGGCGTATGATTTTACTACCTCTGTTTCGATTGCCCAGTTCGAAGATGAACCAGACATTTTTGATGATTTATTTGTTTCCGTGGATGATATATCCCAAGTTTTTGATTCAGCCAAGTCCAAGTTGCAGGCCGAGGACATGAAAAAAATTTTGTTGTTTAGAAGTCAGAGGTTACTTAAAGTGCCTCTTGATCAGTTGAGAGCTCCCACACAGGAGAAAGCATCACAATTGAAAGAAGCAGGAAGTACTTCTGGTAAAGAGGTAACAGGAGGTGATCCTGTTCTGGGGAAAAAGGATGACAGCAGCAAAGCTGACACTGCCAAGACAGAAACAGCTGCTCAAAAATATATACAGAAGCCTTTAGTTCAAACAGGAAAAGAGAGCATGGGTACTGATTCCCATGTACATATTGAGAAAGGAAGCACATAAAGTAAAAACACTGAACAGGCACCCAAGAATGATACAAATAATAATGCAGGTTCTCAACTTGGAGGACAAGTAGAAACTGAACTGGTTGTTTCTCCTCATTTGATAAGTCAATATCAATAATTTTCCTAGCATATAGGACTGCAAAACACTCCTCAAGTTGATAATCCCAAAGATAAAGATGTAGAAATCATTCCTGAAAACCCCACAGGAGAAATTATGCTAAAAATAGAAGAAATCCCTCCTTTAGATATATTCTACACTCCTCAAGTTGATAATCCCAAATATCAGGATGTAGAAATCATTCCTAAAAACCGCACAGGAGAAATTATGCTAAAACTAGAAGAAATCCCTCCTTTAGATATATTCTACAGTCCCAAACATAGGGCTGTGGTGAGAAAACAAAGAAAAAGGAGGAGAACGGATCAAGATGCCCTATTGGCATCACAAGGGGAATCTCTAAATATTGTTTATAAAAATGCTGAGGTAGATCCATCTGAGGATCTCACCAAATTGTCTCAGTATGCTGGTGCCTATAGTGCTACCACTATAGATAAAGCTTCCGAAGTTACACAGCTAATAAAACAAAAGGATGTGCAAATTGCTATTTTTGAAGAATAGGTTGTAGGAGATTAACAAAAGATTATTCAGTTGGAACAGCGAATACATGATGTAGAACTCAGAACTAAACAACTAGAAGAGCAGCTCAACCTTGAAAAGAAGAAGATTGATGAAAAAGCCTTGGAAAAACAGCAGCGGTTGAATCAAGAGGTAGAAAAGCTAAAAAAACTTCTACAAAGTGAGAGAAATTCAAAGATTGAACAGGAAAAAATGTTCCAATCAGCATTGGACAAATTCAAGGAGTATCCTAAGTTAGCTCAATTCATAACTGAAGCTCTTGAAATAAACAAACTGCTATCTCAACAGTTAAATGAATTTTGTCTGAAGTTGACACAAATTGAGCCTTTGTGCGAAATAACATCATCTTTGATAGATAACTCAATCACTCTTAGGCAGGAAATTGATGATGCTGATGATAAAATTTCTGAGTTCCTTTCATTGCAGGATACAGAGCAGGGAAGAAAAGCTAATCTTCCTAGAATTGAAGAGAGACACAAGGAAATTTTATTTATGGAATGGGAACAACAATTGATGAAATCAGAAAGAGCCATATCAAGGGCTAAAGGTTTAATGAATAATACAACACAATTGATTAATGACAACTTGTACACTACCAATTTGATCTCAAATTGTACCCCAGGCAAGTTACCTAAAGTAAAAGAAGCTGATTCCAAGTGGAAGGAAGAGATAATGAATAAAAATCAACAGATTAACAAACTTCAAGGAATTTCATGGGATATTATTTGGTCTTATCTGATTAAGCCACACAACCAACAGATGGCCATCAAATTCCTTTCGAATGCTATTCATTGTGTCATTCCTGAATTCTTTGATGCTACATACACTGGGCAGTTACATTCAAAAATGAGTCGACCAACAGAAGTCCAAGATATGCTCAAAATTTTCCACCTTCGCACATCCACCTCAACTGATGATCAATGAGCCAGTCTACTACAAGCTTGCATTTCTGTTTCAGATATTTTTATTTTAGATAGATTGTAGGAATAGTTTTAGTTATTTTGTTTTGTTAAGTACATGTTTAAACCCCTTTCATGCATTTAGAAAGGGGTCCTTAATTTGTAATATTTTTGACTTGGAGATTACATTTATGTACTCCATTTACTCCTATATTCTTTTATAAAGGATCACATCTGGTGATTCTGGCGAAGTTATCTTTAAGAATTGCATTTATGTACCTTGAAGTTGATTTTACATCGGAATTGCTGGATTAGAGTATCAGATTGCATTTGAAAGTCTTAAGATGGATATGGTATTTCTATCTATTCACTGTTAGTTTATTTTGTTATATGATATTCTCTTTTAAATTTCTATCGTTTATGTGTACTTGTTTCACAATATTTCTTTATATATATCATTTCTGAGTATATTGGAAATATTTATCTTTTATAGTATATTCTAGCGATATATAATGATGAATGCAATATGATATTTTAACTCTATTTAATTTCTTAAACATAGTTATCTTTTTTTGTTGCTGCACATTTCAATTAAGCTGTAATACATTTTTATGGTTATTTTTCAATTGAAACAATTTAAAGTTGTATTCACATATGATACCTAGGTTAGTTTTAGAATTTCTTTATCAGTATTTAAATTAGATTAGTTAGTATTTTCATTTTAGTCATTTAGTCCCACTTTCCCTTCATTCAACCATTCCATTACCAACCCATTCAAATTAGTAGGAAACTGGTCCTATAAATCCAGTCGGAGCCACCATCCCAAACGGAAAAGGAGTTGTCTTAAGGTCCCGACCGGGTGGTTATCCCCTGATTTTTGAAGCAACGATTTTCGAGGCTTCAACATTTTTGGCGCTAGAAGGAGGGCCATAAGCTATGAATGGAAGATAATTTTAAATCTGAAATCCATTCTAAGAGCACATCACCCTCATCACCTTCAATTTCTTCCACATCTCAAATCACAAGAGAAGAAATTGAGAAAAGTATTTAAACACCCACTACCAAAGTTTCAGATCAATCAGATAATCCAACTCCTGAGTCCCCTAAAGTTGAGGCCTTGACCCATAAACTTCAAGGTTTTTCATTATCATTAGAAGAATCGGAATTATCTGAAGGTAGTGTCTCTTCGCAGTTTGTTTCTTCCAGACCTCTTACTAGATCACAAAGTGAAAAACTTGGAATTTCCCCAAAAGAATTTCCTATACCTAGTAGATTCAAAACAAGAAAAACTCCACCGGAAACAGAAAGTGGTACTAGTTCTTCATTGCATATTCAATCATCTGTTTCCCGAGCTCCAAATCAGGAAAGTACAGTAGTCTCATCTACATCTGCCCAATCTTCCTCCTCCACTCAAATTTTATCTGCTCAATCTTCATCCTCCACTCAAATTTCATCTGCTCAATATTCATCTCCTCAAACTACATCTACTCAAACATTAATTGTCTCTTCCCATACTTCAAAAATTAATACTAATATACTAGTTATCCCTTCTAGTTCATCTACCATCATTACAAGAATGGCACAACCAACACAAATACCATGGACCAGACCAGGAGCTGTGAATATGGCTGCACCTTTGCATAATCTACCTGATCATCCTGAAAAATGGCTCCCAAAGTTTAGTCCAGATAGTGGTGTATCAATGGAAGAACATATCAATAACTTCATGCTTGCTATAAATCTGAATCAAGTGGTGCATGAAGATGTTGTAGTCCGATTATTTCCCTATACTTTACAAGGAACAACAGGATCTTGGTACTTTTCCTTACCTGTTGATTCTATCATTGATTTGGATATGTTTGAGGAACAATTTTCAACTAAATATGGAGATGATAGATCAGTTGCTACCCTAATTAATGATCTCTCCAATTTCAAGACTCAATCAAAGGAACCCATTAAAGACTTTAACTCACGATTTAATAAACTCTTGAACAAGATCCCTGCAACATCTAAACCTAGTGAACAAGTTAGAAGTGAATGGTACATTAACACTTTACCCTCAAATATAGCAATTTTGGTAGATAGAGCTACAAAGCCAACTTTAGCTGAAAATATGAAAGAAGCTATTTCAGTGGAAAAGCGGATGATTTCTCTTGATAAGAAAAATGCTATCGATGAAAGAAAATCAAAGAAAGTCACTTTTAAAGATGATTCCAAGAAAAAGACACCAAGAGATCCATATGACATGGAAGGTTTATAGAAAGTCCTTAAAACCATGTCTAATGAGATGATTGAGATCAAAAAACAGGTAGCAGAGACTTCTACAAAGAGACCATTTAGAAATTTCAAGAGAAATCAAACTGAATCAAAACCTCCCAATGCAATTTCCAATGCAGAATCAGAATATGAAGAAGAAGAAGAGAATCCTCTAATATCAGACGAAGAAGATAAAAGGGAAGAAGTAGTTGAACTAAATGGAATGTGGGATTTCATTCTCCCTAATTCAGATAGTGACATGGAACAAGAAGCTATGCCTGTAAGTACAAGGAGTCTACATCGGAACCTATTCAAACTGTTCCAAAGAAGAAAAATACAACTCCAAGTACCAAAGACAAAACTCCTGCAAAAAAGACTTCTTCATTACCCACTCATAATCAGCCATCATCTCCCAATCCTCCCACATCATCATCCAAAACTCTGTTAGTATCAGATCCAATGGACTATAATATTGTTGAGGACATGAAAAATACTAGAGTGAATATCTCATTACATGAATTCAACAAACTCAAACATCAACAAAAATTGTTATTAAAAGAGTTAAATGCTACACCTATTGCTCCTCTACCAAGTGGTGTAGTAGCTAAAGTAGCTAAAGGGACTGGTAAGCCACCAGAAAAAGTAGATGCATCTGACACTGTTCTTATTGGAGAAAGATCAGGTTCCCAGACACCTCCATTTCTTCTAACCTATGAAATCTACAATAAGAATTTTCATAATTGTTTGATTGATTCAGGAGCATCTTCCAATATAATGCCTTCTTCAGTCTGTGCTAAATTTAATATTGAACCACAGAATTCTGTTGTTCATATTGTACAATTGGATCACTCTAAGGTTCAAGTTATTGGAGAAATCAATTCAGTTACCATTAGACTAGCTTTTGACCCTAGGATTGTCCAAACAATTGATATTATAATTGCAGATATTCTGGAATTCTATGGGTTAGTCTTAAGCAGGGACTGGTCTACGAAACTTAATGGTTACAACGCTACTAATTATTCACATATATGGCTTCCCTACAAAGGAAAACCAAATCAAATTAAAATCGAGCGAGAAAAACATATGATGCACAATGTGACTGAGTTTGAACAACCTAACAAACATGTAGCTTTCAACAATAATATTCTTGGAGGTTATTCTGTTGAGTATTTTCTTGGAAATTTTACTGCACCACAATCACCATTCTCTGTAAATACTTTTGTTTCTCAAATTGAAAATTTTTCGCAATCTGATTCTTCTAGAATTGTTAATTTTTCTGATTCTTTTGTAGATAAACCTGTTGATAAAATTTTATTTTCGTCAGTATATTTTGATGGATCAAAATCTAGTGATGGAGCAGGAGCAGGATGCATCCTAATTGATCCAGAAGGAGAGAAAACCATGATATCATGTAGATTAGAATTTGAGTGCACTAATAATACTGCTGAATATGAAGCCTTGATTCAAGGGCTTTATAAGGCCATAGGGTTAAATGTAAAATACCTGAAAGTATATGGAGATTCTAAAATTGTTATAAGACAAGTAAGGAATACCATCCATTGTCTTTCAGGGCATCTTAAACACTATCAAACCCTAGTACAAGACCTTACCACTCAATTTCTAGCATTTAATATCTCTTCTATTCCCAGAAATGAAAACACATCAGCTGACTTGTTAGCTAATGTTGCGTCCAAACTCCTTCCTGCTGAAGATTGCAGTCCTAATAGATTTTCAGTAGAGTTGATTTTTCGCCTATCTTTCCCAGAAAATATTACTAACTAGAGAGTATTCTACCATGATCAAGATATTTTGAATTTCTTAACTTCTGAGAAATCATATGATGAACAAATTATTGATGAAGATGATCATGATCTGCAAATTACTTCAAGAAATAATGAAAATCTGATTCCTAAATCTGTTGTTAAACTTGAGGATATTTATGATATTAAAGATAGATTCAAGATAGCTACTAATGCTAAAATTCAAAGTTCAACTTTGAAGTTTGAATTAGTCAATCTTGGCTCTAATTCTAAACCTTAGAATGTTAATCTAGGTCTTAATTTAACTCCAGAAGAATGATCTGCTTTCATTAAAATTCTGAGTAAATATAAAAATGTCTTCGCTTGGAGTTATGAGGATTTAAAAACTTATAATACTTCTGTAATTCAACACACAATTCCAATGCTATCTGATGTTAAGCCTGTGCAACAGAAGTTAATAAAGATTCATCCAAATCTTGAAGATCAAATCAAAATAGAACTCAACAAACTTCTGAAAGCCAAAATCATTTTTCCTGTAAGGCATTCCAATTGGGTTTCCAATATGGTTCCTGTCAGGAAGAAAAATGGTGATATTAGAATCTATATTGATTTCAGGAACTTAAATAAGGCATGTCAAAAGGACAATTTCCCATTGCCGACCATGGAGAAAATTCTCCAAAAGGTAGCTTATTCTGAACTCATGTCCTTCCTTGATGGATTTTCAGGGTATAATCAAATTCTAGTACATCCAGATGATAGGTTGAAAACCACTTTCAGAACCAAATGGGGAACCTATGCTTATCAGAAAATTCCTTTTGGTTTATTGAATGCAGGAGCTACTTTCCAGAGAGCCATGGACGTAGAATTTAAGGGTCTGATTAATAGATTAGTTGTTATTTATCTTGATGACATAACAATTTATTCAAATAAGAGAACCAATCATCTACAAGATCTGAAACAAATATTTGAAAGATGTAGAAGATTTGGTATTTCATTAAACCCAAAGAAATCCTTCTTTGTTGTTGATCAAGGAAAAATCTTAGGGTTTGTTGTGTCAAAAGATGGTATATATATCGATCCTGACAGAGTTAAAGAAATTTTTGATATTTCTTTACCTCACAATAAAAATTCCATGCAATCATTTCTAGGTCAGACTAATTTTGTAAAAAGATTCATTCCATATTTTTCTCAAATTGTTTTGCCTATGCAGAATATGATTAGGAAAAATTCAGTGTTCAAATGGGGATATAAAGAAAAAGAAGCCTTCAATGCAATCAAGAAGGCAATTATTGATGCACCTGCATTGAATACTCCCAATTTTTCTAATGATTTTATTCTGTAAACTTTGGCAACCGAAACTTCTTATGCTGTTGCTTTAACACAGCTCAATGATCAAAAAATTGAAGCACTGATTTCTTTCTTCAGCTCAAATCTGCAAGGAGCTGAGCTGAATTATTCTGATGTTGAAAAACAAGCTTTCATTTTATTTAAGTCAATCAAGCATTTTAGGCCTTTTCTCTTAAAAACGCACATAAAAGTGATTGTTCCTTTCTCAGTAGTAAGACAATTACTAATTCAAAGAGAAGTAGGAGAAAAAATGGCTAATTGGGTGACAGCTTTACAAGAATATGATATTGAAATTAAACCAGCAAAGATTGTTAGAGGACAAGGTTTTTGCAGATTATTAGCAGGAGCTCATAACATACCAGAAAATCAAGATCCAGAAAATGTTGTTCAAGTAAGTCAGATAAGTGTTACCAATTCTGAATCACAGTATGCTCATCTGATATTTTACTTGAAAAATGGGTATGCTCCTTCTAATATCAGCTATAAGAATAAACGTGCTTTAAGATTGAAAGCTAAAAAATATGAAATCATTGATGATGTGTTATTCAGAAAAAATTATGATTCAATATTACTAAGATGTCTTAAAAAGACTGCAGCAAAGAAGGTTTTGCAGGAATTACATGATGGACCAACAGGAGGTCATTTTGGAGGCGATATCACAGCCCACAAAATTATTCATGCAGGGTATTATTGGCCTACCCTTTTTAAAGATACACATTATGTGAGAAAATGAAAAATTTTCCAAACTACTAGTGGAAGACAGAGGAAGCCAGCTTTTCCTCTACAGCCAGTAAACATTGAACAACCATTTGAGCAATGGGGGCTTGATATTATTGGTGAGATAACTCCTCATTCTTCCAAGCAGCATAAGTACATCCTCACAACAACAGATTACTTCACAAAGTGGGTAGAAGCAATTCCTCTAAAGGTAGCCAATTCTGATGCAATTATTGATTTCATCGATCAATTCATCATTACCAGGTTTGGTGTACCTAACGCTTTAATCTTTGATAATGCATCTTATTTCTCTGGTAATAATATAATGGAGTTTGCAATTAAGAGAGGTTTTAAATTGAAATATTCAGCTAACTATTATCCACAAGGTAATGTTTTAGCAGAATCCACCAACAAAAATCTCATAAATATTATTAAAAGGACTATTGATCAAAATCAAAATAATTGGCACAAGTCTTTAATCTTTGCATTATGGGCTGATCGTATTACTTTTAAATATTCTATTGGAACTTCACCTTTCAATTTAGTTTATGGTAAAGAAGTTGTAATACCATCAAATCTAGCTCTTCCATCATTAGCCCTAGTGCAATTCATTGAAGAAAATCCTTCCTCATCCATTCAATTGAGATTTGATCAAATCCTAAAATTAGAAGAGGATAGAGAGAAAGCAATAAGTGTTCATGAAAAACATCAACAGCTTGTTAAATCTTCTTTTGATTCAAATTCCACCGGCTCAAAAAATTTGTCAATTGGTGATCTTGTTTTGAAATGGGATAAAGCACATGAAGAAAAAGGTAAGCATACCAAATTTCAGAAAATGTGGCTTGGACCATTTCAGATTGCTGAAAAGATAGGCTCATATACATTCATACTTCAAGATTTAATAGGAAAGAGAGAATCTCTTCCTGTAAATGGGCTTGTCTTAAAGAAATTATTTTCATAAGGAGGTAACCCCTTCTTACTTGTACATATTCCTTTCTGCAAATTTTTATTTATTTTTCTAAATAAAGGTTGTGAAAAGTCTTTGATTGACTTTTACTATTAGAAAGTTGTCTTGGAAAGAATGTTATAAATACTTATTTTAAGTAAATAAGAATTTTTAGGGAATTGATTACAATTTTTACATAGTTTAAAATAAAATGTTAAACTTTGAAAAAAAATTTAAAACATTTGCATGATCTTATGAAACTTTGAGGAAAATGTAAATCATTATAAGTTTATTAAGCAGAGAAAGGTTATCTTTAAAAAGTAAAGACTTTTTCAAGCTTTGGCAAACAAAAAAACTCTGAAAATTATCATCCATATATTCTTAAGGATACAACTATTTCACTCCATCCATTTCGATTGTGATTTTTTAGAATGTAATTCTAAAAGAAATTATATGACCAAATTTAGGAGATAAGAGGTCTCATCACGAGCCTGCTTACCATGATCATAGGAAGTAATGAAACAGACATTACCAATACTGCATACCAAAACAGTGTAATGGCTTATAAATTAAGACAAGGAGTCTCATCACGAGCTAGCTTGTTTAGTTTAATTACAACTAGTGAATGGCATTGTTAATAACTATCTACCAAACCAGAACAATGGCTCTTAAATTAAGAAAAATAAATAAAAAAGTCAGAAATATGAAAAAATATGTCTTATGAATTTATTTTTAAAGAGTCATAATCTTAATTGGATGGGACAATGAATGGTTGATGGTTAAAAGGTAACCCTGTCGAGACTATGAACGTTTGTTGGCAGTAGATGCAATACCTATGATAATGGAGTATATTACATAAGCTAAACTTGAGAAAATCCACTTGCTTTATTATTATCAACCAATCAAAGCTTGAGATAACCCAAAAAAAAAAATTTCCTTGAAGAATTAGAAAGAAATTGTAAGTGATTTTTATTCTTTTTCACGGTTAGATTTTATTTGAATTATCTTAAGAAAAGTTTTCATTATCTTTAGAAATTTTTACTTACTAAAAAAATATAGTATTCATTTCATTTTTTCAGAGATAACTGTTTCTTCCAGTGAATCGCCAATTGTTGTGTTGTACAACAACCCTTCCCATTTTTAAATTTTAGAATAAATCCCATTTAAAAATAGGTCCCCTTTTATATATCTTTTTCCCTAAATAGAAATAAAAGATCCATGGATAAAATGATGCATATCACATTCTTATTTACAAAGTGTACAAACTTTAAAAACTTTCCGATCCGATGAGTTAGAAGACCTTTTAACATATTTTTAACATATTAGAAAGACTTTATACTTAATAATATGTTAAGATGAATAGTAATCGCAATCGGAAATTCGGAGAAGTCTTTTTAAGAGTTGTTTTTGCTTTGAAAAGCTCCGATGCGATTTCCCTCAATCGCAATCGCATTTCGGATTAGTGTTAAGTATTGCATTTTTCTATCTATGACTGATGTGATGTGATTTATCGCAATTGTGTTTCAAAAAAATGTTAAACATTACATTCCTTTCATTGTAAATTCTGATGCAATTGCACTCAATTGCAATCGCATTTTCGGAGATAGTATTAAACGGTCCATTCCATTTTAAATCTCCGATGCGATCAAAAGTTGGTAGAAAGCATCGCTGCATCTCCTTTCAAACAAATTGTGATGCGATTGTCACAATCGGAAAATCGGCATGAATTATGTTGTATTATTTTTTGCATCATTGAAGACTTGCGATGCGATTGTTACTTCACATTTATATTTATTCATCGCATCACGAAAGAATCAAAAGTGAATTTTCCCATTTATTCCAAGGATGCACCGATCTCCATTTGTACGACACCATTAATTGAAAATCAGACAAAATATCATGGGTTAATTTGTTTTCAATGTGTGAATGTGACCCCTTGGAGAGAATTTATGTTGTAAATACGGGGAGATTAGATGGTAATTAAATAAACAGATCTTTAGATAGCTGTTCTCATTATTGTGTTTCATTTTGGCTGAAGGCATTCATTTGAATTTCAGAACAAAAATTTGAATCCTTTCATTTGCAGAACCAAAGAGAATTTGCTCGACACCAAAATGTCAAAGAGAAGCAGAAAATCTAAAGTTGCTTTTGTTGCAAAAGCCCCTGCATTAACCATGCCACCCAAGGAGAAACTGGCGAGGCTCAAGCTAGTCATAGACACCTCCTATCAATGACTGGGAAAGATGACATGGGAGAATGTATACAATTTGATTGAAAAAGAGAAACCTAGGGTTATTGTGCCTAAAGCAACTGTTCCCGATGAACAAGATTTAGACTCTGACTCTGAAACTCAACTCAGTGCATTGGAAAATTCATTTTTACACCGAGTAGCTGCCCAAGCAAACATTTTTCCCTACTATGATGTTATCAGATGGGCCATTGACAATGTGACCATTCAAAACAGGACTTTTGTTTCTTCTTCTGGATCAGTGTTCAGGTCATTCAGAGCAGAAGATATTAAATAAATGTACCATCTTCCCAACCCGCAAAATATTTACAACAAAGACTTCCTTAAGGAATATGCTGCAGAACATCCAAACCAGGTAGAGCCAATCAAATAATGGAGGAATAACCCTAAGAAGCATAAGCAGGAGGCATCAGGTATGTACTCTGTGGAGTCTCTCTCGCCTCCATATTGTTATGCAGCAGCGATGATGTGTATGTTGTTCGGAAATGATAACTCTGCTAGATTTTCTGTTCAAATGGCCCCGTTAATTCCTTTCAAATGCCATCAGATGGCCATCAAATTCCTTTCGAATGCTATTCATTGTATCATTCCTGAATTCTCTGATGCTACATACACTGGGCAGTTACATTCAAAAATGATTCGGCCAACAGAAGTACAAGATATGCTCAAAATTTTCCACCTTCGCACATCCACCTCAACTGATGATCAATGAGCCAGTCTACTACAAGCTCGCATTTTTGTTTCAGATATTTTTATTTTAGATAGATTGTAGGAATATTTTTAGTTATTTTGTTTTGTTAAGTACATGTTTAAACCCCTTTCATGCATTTAGAAAGGGGTCCTTAATTTGTAATATTTTTTACTTGAAGATTACATTTTTGTACTCCATTTACTCCTATATTCTTTTATAAAGGATCACATCTGGTGATTCCGGAGAAATTATCTTTAAGAATTGCATTTATGTACCTTGAAGTTGATTTTACATCGAAATTGTTGGATTAGAGTATTAGATTGCATTTGAAAGTCTCAAGATGGATATGGTATTTCTATCTATTCACTGTTATTTTCTTTTGTTATATGATATTCTCTTTTAAATTTCTATCATTTATGTGTACTTGTTTCACAATATTTCTTTATATATATCATTTCTGAGTATATTGGAAATATTTATCTTTTATAGTATATTCTAGCGATATATAATGATGAATGCAATATGTTATTTTAACTCTGTTTAATTTCTTAAATAGAGTTATATTTATTTGTTGCTGCACATTTCAATTAAGTTGTAATACATTTTTATGGTTATTGTTCAATTGAAACAATTTAAAGTTGTATTCACATATGATACCCGGGTTAGTTTTAGAATTTCTTTATCATTATTTAAATTAGATTAGTTAGTATTTTCATTTCAGTCATTTAGTCCCACTTTCCCTTCATTCAACCATTCCATTACCAACCCATTCAAATTAGTAGGAAACTAGTCCTATAAATCCTGTCGGAGCCACCATCCCAAACGGAAAAGGAGTTGTCTTAAGGTCCCCACTGGGTGGTTATCCCCCAATGTTTGAAGCAGCGATTTTTGAGGCTTCAACAAGTGGTTATGCTGCAACTTTTCCAAGGCCTCATCCTTAGCTTGCAATTGGCGTAACAACCTTTGTTTCTCCTTTTTTGCTTCCTATAAGAGTCTCCTTAGCTCAGTATTCTCTACTTGAATGTTTTGATTTATCTCCTTAAGTTCCTGGAGCCATGCCACATTGGGCAACCTTTTCATCTTTGGTACACTATTTATTGAAAATTTTTCTTCATCGCCCGAATCTTAACCCAAATCGATGGGTCCATCCACTGTAATTCCAAGAGCTACAATCCTCATTTTTTCATTGGAATCTTATCTTAAGCCAATTTTTCTAGCTCGTGCAACTCTCGTAGCCGTGAACTTCTCATCTTCCTCTCATTCAGACTTTTGATCTTGTTGTATGGTGGAAAATCTCTTCTTCCTCTCCTTTCTATCATCCCTCTTAGGTCTCATCTCAAGGTCCATTTTCCAACAACTCTCTTTGTCATGTCCCTCTTTCTCACAATGTGTACAAGAGGGCTTTGCTCCTCTTCTCTTGGTTGTTGCGGCTCTTTTTGGGTGGTCACTTTGTTCATGTGTCACCCTACTTTCAAGATGCATGGCCTTCACACTGGTCTCATCAATAGTAGCAGGCTCAAAAAATAATAATGAATGCCTTATGAAACTATGTAAAGAACCGATATAGTTAGTTACAATCTCTGGTGAATCTAATGAAATGTCTAAGTTCAAGGCTTGTTTTCTAAATTCTTCAGTGAAGTTTTGAACTTTTTGACCTTTTCCTTGATTTAGGTGTTTACATTCCATTAATGCCTTTTTCTTATATCCAAATGGGTAAAACTGATTTTTCAATGCAAAAATAAAATTTGACCATGAGGAGAGAAGGTTACCTAGATTTTTGTTTCCTTGCATTTTCTCTCCCACCAAACGAGAGAAGTGCCACCCAGTCGAAGGGATGCCAACTGGATATTTGCCTCGTCTTTATTGATCGGTTGAATCCAAATTAGACCTCAATCTGTCTATTCCAATTCTTTAGCTTTTCCGCATTACATTCTCTGGTATACATAGGAAGTCAAACTTTACATCTAGTTTAAGGAGAGGTTTCTTAGATGTATGCCTATGACGTCTACGAGAATGATGAGAAGAAGAAGAGGAACTGTCACTAGAATATGGAAAGGGAGGGGGCGATTCTCCACCATCTCTATGATTTATTGATCCATGATCATCTACATATTTCTTCTCGGGCTTGACGGTCTTCTCATACTCTGCAAATAGTTTGTCTACTTTCTCTGCCATGTTGTAGAATGCCTTGAAATAATTCTTCTCTTCTTCCCAACGAGCTTCCTCATCTACCATGTTTCGTCTTCATGGTGCACATCCTGCTTCAGGATCAAAGGACTTAAGTTTTCCTTTTCCTCTTTGAATCTTGTTTCTAGTTAGCATGTACTCATGCAATTCGCATCAACAAATACCTGCTCTGATACCACTTGATCCAAGATATTTTTCTTATAGATTCTTAAAGAATTACATATAACAAAGCACTTGAAAATCATGAAAACTTAAGCATGTAAAACAAAGAGCAAAGAGAACATAGCATGCATGAGATCAAAACACAAAAATTTTATTACAAATTTCGTCCAATTTGGACTACATCTCTGGGCCCTACTCAATAGTGGGGATGCCTTCATCCATTAAGTGGAAAAAAGAAGAAGAAGTACAAGTAAAATTACATAAAGAACCCTTATACCTCCAATCTGGAAAATGGTCGAAAAATGGAGAGCTCTGATGTAGAAACAGACATCACCGTTGAGTTCTTGTCACTGAGAGGTGTAAAATCAACATAACATTTGTCCCAAACTAACACTGGCAAGTTTTTCACCCCAAGGAATCTTTCTGATGCCCCTCAATATTCCTTGGGCATGGTTCTACCCCTCTGGCCCGCTCGTGGTTCCGCTCCACTCTGCTGCTCTTCTTGGGCGCACTATAGAAATGAGGTTTTTTTTTTTAATTTTTGGGCAGAGTGTACAAAGTACCTCCGCTAGCGTAGTGGTTAAATTTGTCATTGGTTGAGGAGAGGTCGAGGGATCGAATCCTAACCCTCCCATTTTAGTTATACATTATATCATATATTGGGTGGATATTGGGTAGGTCCGCTCCACGCAGCCCGACCCAACTGCACTCTCATTCCCTTTGGTATGTAACCGTTGTCGTGTGGCGGTTCTGGGGGTGCCAGGGTTGACATCCCGCCCCCAACAAATCACTATGTATAAATATGTGGAATATTGTTGTGGGGTGGCGGGGTTAGTGGCCCTCCGCCCTTTTTTTATTTTTTATTTTCTTAACCACATCCTAATTTTGAAATTTCTCGAAACCATAGGTTACTAGATAAATTAATTTCCCAACAAATTCGCCTGCTTCCCGGCTGTTGGGTTTCCTGCCAGTTGACAGTGGAATTGTGGGACATTTAAACCTAGCCCACTACCCAACTTTGACCGCAACTTTGACTTGCTCTAACTTCTCCATACGGGCTCATATTGGAGTGGCATTTGCACTGTTGGAATCAGGGTGATGAACACTTCGATATGGACCTAGTTTGAGAGCCATATGACCACTTTAATTTTTGAGCCATTCCTAATGTCATTTGTACTTGTACCTATGAGATCCTCCTAGATCATTTCTAGACATGTGGACCCCATTTTCCATAAGTGCATCTTGCATAGTAACTCTCATCTCATGCTTACCCTGGTGATCGAGTCAAAGTGGATAAATGTAGGGTAGAGTGTTATATATTGGTATCAGAGTGAGGTTGCAACAGTGGACCTCAAGGTAAAAGTCATTGTCATGCATTCATGTCAGTTATCTATTCTATTGTTATGCATGAATTGTAGTGGATATGGTTAACATGTATATATTTAGTGTTACAATCTTGTATTTTCATGTATGATGAATTATGTGTCGATCTCATTATGTATATATAAACACATATCGTGTGAATCTGAATTGATTTGTGCATATGTGATAGCCTCCCCTGAACTTCATAAGGTAAAATTTGATTATGTTGTTATTATTTTATCTAACATGGCATGTTTGTAAGACATAGAAGATCAAAGAAGACTAGAAGAATGGTGGACTATAGTTCATGGGACTCTCCCTATAGATTAGATGAAAAACATGGAGATGAGTACTCCTTTGACATAGTAGATACATTGATAAGTTTGAAAGAAGAAATCATAAGTTGTGAAATAGGAAATAGCAGGTTGTTCAAGGCATAGGAAAGACTTGCTAGGGAATAGGAGAAGCAATCGAAAGTTAATGTAGTGATACTTCAGATTTTATCAGACTTGCAGAGACAAGGACCACTTAGGATCAGTCATGAAGAGGAGGAAAAAACCAATGGGGCATATGGGAGTAAGTCTTGATCATGATACAAGTTGGATAGAGAGCATACAATTAGAGATGGAATATTTATGGATACACCTGACAGGAGGGGTAGAGATCATGGTTTCTACTCTAGTTTTGGTTCATAGATACATCATCGTCATCACCTCCATCATTCGTATAGGAGGAGTGATAATTTTTACTTTCCAGTGGAGTTCAAAAAAGGGAATCCTCCTACATTTGATGGAGAAATGAAGAAGTCACAAGAAAAAAAAGTTTGGTTTCTTGGGATAAATAATTTTTCAGATTGCATGATTATTCAGAGAACATCAAAGCCAAGATAGTCATTTTTAGTCTCAAAGGGAAAGCATATATCTAGTGGGAATATGTGAAGAATATCATATACATTTGAGAAGAGGAGTTGACTTGGATGGAGTTCGAATTATTTTTCAGGAAGAAGTATCTATATGAATGGTACTATGATGATAGGAAAAATGAGTACTATGAGTTGAAGATGAGATCTATGACCGATGAGGAGTATACTAGAATCTTCTTGGATTTTTTGAGATATGTGTCTTATCTTAAGGACGAGAAATCAAAGATTCAAAGATTCATTAGGGGTTTCTAGTATCATTTAGAGACATGATTGAATTTGATGAGCCTAGATCGTTGGAGGAATTCATCATAAATTTGAAGCACTATTATGAGCAATCAAAGAGTAGGTTTGATTCTAAGCAATATTGGAAATGGAATAAGAATAATAACCGAAAGTGAGCTAAGAAGAGATGAAAACCTCAAGATAAAAATGAAAAGGAGACTATAGAACCATAAAAGAAATTCAATGTAGGAGAAAAAGGAGGGGGATTTCAGCCTTAGGAGAAGAACAAGGGTGATGGAAGGAAACCTTTTCAGTGTTGAACTTTTGGCAAGCATCATCAGTGGAGAGATTTCCTACAAAATTAGGGTAGAAGACCATAAATTTATAGTGCTCAGGAGACACGACAAATGGGGATGTTGGACAGAGTATTCCTCGGACTTATACAATTATGGATAATAGACAGGCTGACCATCAGGAATCTATTATTGAGATGGAAGGTAATATTTGTGATCAAATTATTTCTATTTTGATTGATCCTAGGTCTAATTATAGTTATATTAGTCCCGACCTGGTGGATAAGTCTTGCTTGAATAACGAAGTGCTTGTATAATCTTTATTGATGCGGTTGGTTACAGTGGCCAAGAGCAGAGTTCATTATTGGGTGATAGCTTGTACATTTGAGCTGAATAGTATGCCAACATCAATGCATCTAAATTTTCTTCCTTTGGGTTTATATAGTATGATTTTGGGCATGGACTGAATAATCATACATAGGACCAAATTGTATTTCTATGATAAGGCTAATGAGTGCTTGGACGATGGTGGAGAGAAGACAACCTTACATGGTAAGAAGAAGCCTACATCAGTGAGGATGTTCACAACTATGCAAGTAAAGCGTAGTAGTAGGAAATGATGTGTATTGTTTGTAGTTCATATTTCTAGTGAAAAAGGGAAGGATGTTAAGGATGTGGAAGTATTGAAGAGGTATCTATTTTTGCAGTAGTTTCAGGAATGTATTTCCAGTAGAGATTTCAGATTTACTTCCTCATTGGGAAGTGGAATTTTCTATTGAGTTGATGTTGGGAGCAATGCCAACATCTAAGACACCTTAGAGGATGAGCACTCCAGAGTTGGTGGAATTGAAGTTGGAGTTGAAGGAAATTCTTGATAAGGGATACATTAGGCCAAGTGTGTCACATTACAGTGCACCAATGTTTTTTGCGAAGAAGAAGGATGGTACTCTCAGGTTGTGCATTGATTATAGGCAGTTGAACTAGGTGACGATTAAGAGCAGGTACCCATTATCGCAGATTGATGACTTTTTTTATCATATGAAGGGAGAAAAAATGTACTCGAAGATTGATTTGAGATGAGGATATCATTAAGTACGCATCAAAGAACATGACATCTACAAGACTACTTTCCAAACTAGGTATGGGCATTCTGATTTTGTTGTGGTTCCTTTTGGTTTGACTAATACTCCGGCTACTTTCATGTTCTTGATGAATAATGTGTTGTGTCCTTATCTAGACAAGTTTTTGGTAGTATTCATTGATGACATATTGATATATTATAAGAATGAGGAAGCACATGTGGAACAGCTGGCAGCAATGTTGAGAATGCTGAGAGAGAAACATTTTTTTGTCAAGATCAACAAGTGCAGTTTATTTTTGTTAGGTTTGTGTTATATTCTTTCCATGAATAGAACAGGAGCTAAACGGGGGGTAAGAGGAGGGCGGAATTTCCTCTTCCCTTGGGTTGGGCGCAGCAAGGGATGGGTAGCCCCATGCACGGGGTCTGGGGCAGGGCCCCGGGAAAAAAAAATTTGGACCCTATTTTAGGTGGGCAGACCTGCCTATGGTTTTGTTCATGGGTTTGCACATGGTTTTGGGGCATGATGGCTTTTTCCCCTAGTATTTTGTAGATCCGGTCAAGGGAACTATGGTTATGTTCTAATCTAGGGTTAATGGATTGGGGTTTATGAATGCTTCGATGTGTATATATATGTGTGTTTTAACACTAAAAGGAATATAATGAAAAATCAAGCTGGTAGTCCTAATTTTGGATCCAGGGGAAAAATCTGTGTGCATATATGTTTTATGTTTTATGATCTCACTATTTTTTATTTTCTATTTTTTAATAATTCGTTTGCAGATAATTTATGTACAGGGTTAAAACCTACATCTGGTATCAGATTTGTTTCATCTTCAAGGGGATTCCTTTGCTGCTGAGGGGTTTTTTTCTCGAGCCTATGGTAGACCCTCTTTAGTGGGAGATATGCGACACCGATTCTTGTGGTGAAAGAATATGGCGAGCAATGGAAAGATAGATATCGAGAAATTTAATGGTCAAATTTTTGAGTTACGGAAGCTCAATATGGAGGATATTTTTGTGGATAAATATCAATGGATCGTTGTAGATCTAGGTAATAAACCAACGGAAATGTCAAATGAAGACTGGGAAAAGTTGGATCGAAAGAAAAAGAGCACAATACGATTGTGTATCTCAGATTCAGTATTGTTGAATGTATCTAGGGAAGCTACGGCGAAGACTTTTTTGATCAAGTTAGGGACTTTATACCAATCTAATTCTTTGGTGAATAAATTGTTCCTGCGGAAAAATTTGTATAACCTAAGGCTAAAGGATGGAGACTCGTTGAAAGAGAATTTGAAAGCCTTCAATACTATGGTAAGTCAGTTTTCATCTATTGATATTAAAATATTAGATGAAGATAAGTGCATCAGTTTATCGTGTTCTCTACCATATTCGTGGGATAGTCTGGTTATTGCAATAGGTAGCAATACAAATACCTTGAATTTTGATGAAATTGTCTGAGCCTTGCTATCGAAGGAAATGAGATGGAGAAATATGGAGGGTTAGAATGGAGATGCCTTATCTATATGAGGAAGGTCCCATAACAGAAACAAAAATAAGTTTTCAAGTGGGAGATCTAAATTTAGAGGGAGATCTAAATCTCCAGGAAATCCTGTAAAGGTGTGTTGGAAATGCAGAAAGGAAGGGCACTTCAAGAAGGATTGCAGATCTAAAGCTCCCAAGAAAGGAAAGGGATATGATGATGCTCCTTCCACAGAGGAAAAAACCACCTCAGATGAAGGTGGGGATGTGTATTTTTATTCTTCTTCAAATACACATGTAGATCATGAGGCATGGTTGATTGACTCAAGTGCATCCTTTCACTTCACTCCCCATAGGGAGTGGTTCTGTGAGTATGAGAAGTATGATGGCGGTGATGTCTTCTTAGGGGATGATAGGAAGGGCATAATCATCGGACATGGAAAATTAAAGTTGAAGCTGCAAGGTGGAAGGATTAGAACACTTCCTCGTGTTCTGCATATTCCTGCATTGGCTAGAAATCTAATTTATGTAAACAATATGGATGATGCAGGTGTAAAAATAGTGTTTGAGAAAGATACTTTTAAGATGGTTCAGGGAGCACTGGTATTAATGCAGGGAGTTCATATTGGAACTCTCTACAAGCTTCAGGGTAGCATTGTTATTGATGGGTGCAATAGTTATGTGGTTCCTGAAAGTGGAGCGAAAATCCTAGTGGTCTCTGTAGAAAATACCATGCTATGGCATAAAATGCTTCGAAATATTGGATAGAAGGGCCTTTGGATACTGCATGGTAATTTTATGGTAGAAGGTATGTCTAATGTTTCTCTAGATTTTGATTTACATGAAAATTTTGTATATAGGAAGCAGAGTTAGGTGAGTTTTCCTTCTAGTGCTAAGAGGACGAACAAGATATTAGAGCTTGTGCACAGTGATGTGTTTGGACCTGTGTGGTTCCATCACTGGGTAAGTCTGTGTACTATGTTTCATTCAAATATGACTTCTCAAATAATACATGGATGTATTCCTTGAGGAAGAAATCTGAAGTCTTTGACAGATTTAAATAATTTAAGGCTCTGGTAGAAAACTAGACAGAGAAGAAGATAAAGGTGTTGAGGACATATAATGGTGGAGAGTTCTGCAAGAAGGAATTTGAAAAGTTCTATAATAAGTGTGCTATAGAAAGGTAGAATACTACTCGATACACACCTCTTCAAAATGGAGTTGTAGAAAGAATGAATAGAACGCTGATGGAAAATGCAAGAAGCATGCTCTCAATGGTACTGGGTTAGGACAATAATTATGGGCAGAGACAGTGGAGACTGCAGTTACCTAGTTAAAATATCACCTTCATCGGTGTTGGAGGATAGTACTCCACATGAGGTATGGACTGGTAAGAAACCCTCTCTTTCACATATCATGGTATTTGGATGTGATGCATATGTACATGTTCCAAAGGAGAAAAGGACCAAGTTGGGTAAAAAATATTAAAGGTGCATCTTTATTGGGTATAAGGATGGTTTAAAAGGTTACAAGCTTTGGAACCTAGAAACAAGGAAGGTTGTGTACATCCGAGATGTGGTGCTTAGAAGTGTGAAATATGTTGTTAAACATGAAGTCCTAATAAAGGAACTTGAGAAGATATAATTTGAGCTAAAGGAGGATAAATCAGACTCTACAACATAACAAGATTCAGAAGAGGAAGAGCCACAAAATCCAGGTGTGAGAATATCAGTTTGGGAAATAAGGTAGCTAGAAATCTATATTCCATCTACTTTCTATTCAAATTTTTCTTTAACTATCACTGATGATGATCCCAGAACTTTCAGGGAGCCAATGGATTCAGAGGATGGAAAACCCTGGAAGGAGGCCATGGTTGATGAAATGGAATCCTTGCACAAAAATGAGGCATGGGATCTGGTGGAGTTGTCGACTAGAAGGAAGCCCATCGGGAGAAAATGGGTGTTTAAGAAGAAGATGAATGCAGAAGGAAAGGTGGATAAATACAAATCTCAATTGGTAGAAAAGGGTTATTCCCAGGTGTCGAGAATTGATTTTGGTGATATTTTCTCTCCTGTTTCCACGGTTACTTCTATTAGATTAATTTTATTTGTTGTTTCTACATTTTATTTTGACGTAGAAAAGATGGATGTGAAGACAACATTTCTTCACAGGGATATGGATGAGGAGATCTATGTGAAGCAACCTAAAGACTTTGCGGTGAAGGGTAAGAAAGAACTGGTATGAAGGTTAAAAAAAGCATTTGTATGGGTTAAAACAATCACCAAGGATGTGGTATCAGAAATTTGATACCTATATACGGGGACTTGGCTTCACCAAAAGCAAAGAGGATCACTATGTGTATTTTAAATTAATTGGTGACCATGTTATTTATTTGGTCTTGTATGTGGATGATATGTTGTTGGTTGGAAGTAACAAAGAAAATTATCGAGGATTTGAAGACCCAATTGTTCTCCAAATTCGACATGAAGGATCTTGGTGCTGCAAACTATATTTTGGGCATGGAAATTAAGAAAGATTGGGAATAGAGGAAGCTCTGGTTAAACCAAAGGAAGTATGTCGAGACAATATTGCAAAGTTTCAATATGCAGGATAGTAAACTGCTTAAGGTTCCTATTCCTGTAGGTGTAAATTTATCTGTTGAACAATGTCCTAAGCCATAAGAAGAAGAGGAGGATATGTCTCATGTTCCATATGCAAGTGAAGTGGGTAGCCTGACGTATGCAATGGTCTATACTATACCATAAATTTCACATGCAGTGGGAGTATTGAGAATGTTTATGTCAAAACCATGGAAAGAGAATTAGACGGTAGTGAAGTGGGTTTTTAAATATTTGTGTGGCACTAGTGATTATGGTTTGTGCTACTAGGGAAGACTAGGATTGGACAGATTTTTGGAAATCCATGCTTTTGTTGATGCAAAATGGGCTATAGATCTGGACCAAAGAAGATCTACAAGTGGGTATGTGTTTAGCCTATTTGGAGGTGCGGGCAATTGGATGAGTAAAAGACAATCTGCATTGGCTCTTTCAACTACAGAGGTAGAATACATGGTAGCCCCTCATGCAAGCAAGGAAGCAGTTTGGTTGCGTAGATTATGTTCAAGTATTGGGTTGGTGCAACGATATATAATGATATATAGTGATAGCCAAAGTGCAATTTTCTTGGCTAAGAACCTTGCTTATCATTCAAAGACAAAGCACATTGATGTTCAATACCACTTTGTGAGAGATATGGTTGAGGATAAAAAGGTGTTGTTGGTAAAGGTGGACACTTTGCATAATGTTGAAGATGCATTAACTGAGCATTGAGAAGTTCTCTTGGTGTAGTGAAACAATGCGCGTTGCAGGGTTGGACCAATGACTAAGCTCTCATGTGGCCCCTTGTGGAAAGAAAACAACAAGTGGGAGAATGTTGGATTTGTGTTATATTCTTTTCACAATTAGAATAGGCATGAAGCGGGGGGTAAGAGGAGGGCAGAATCCCCCCTATCCAGGAGTTAGCAGGGGGCAAGTAGCCCCCTACACGGGGTCAGGGGTAGTGCCTCGGGAAAAAAAAAAAAAGGGACCTTATTTTAGGTAGGTGGACCCGCCAGTGGTTTTGTGCATGGGTTTGCACATGGTTTTCAAGCTTGATGGTTTTCTGCCCCTGGTATTTTGTAGATCTGGTCAAGGGAACTGTGGTTATGCTCTAATATAGGGTTAATGGATTGGGTTTTATGAATGCTTCAACATGTATATATATGTGTTGTAACACTAAAAGGAATATAATGAAAATCAAGTTGGTAGTCCCAATTTTGGATCCAGGGGAAAAATATCTGTGTATTTTTGTTTTATGTTTTATTCTCTTGCTATTGTTTATTTTCTATTTTTTAAGAATTAGTTTGTAGATCATTTCTGTACAGGGTTAAAACCTACACTTTCAAACAAAATTTCATTACTTGGGACATGTTGTTTCCAAGTAAGGCATAGAAGTGGACCTAGAAAAGATTAGAGCTATCATGGAGTGGCATGCTCCTAGGAATGTGGATGAGGTGAGATCATTCATGGGATTGGAAGGTTACTATAGGTGGTTCATTAGGAACTTATAATGGATTGGTTATACTATTACATCCTTGCAGAGAAAACGAAAAAAGTTTGAATGTACAAAGGAGTGTGTAGCTAGAATTGAGATGTTGAAGCATTTGCTTACAAATGCTTAGTCTTGAATATTGCAGATTCGGATAAAGATTTTGTGGTCTGTACAGATGCTTCATTAGAGGAATTTTGAGGTATAAAATGGGCTTCCTAAGGAAATTATAAAATAATAATCGAAATAATAAAATAATATTTGATTACATCATCAAATTTTAGAGGGAAAAAAGAAAAATTTACTTTTTCAATTCGTATTTTCACTTATCTCCCAAAGTTTTTACTCAAATTTTGAGCAGGAGTACTCATTGGATGCAAAATTTAATTCCCCATCCAAGGAGTACCCATGTTGCATACCTTCGATGGACCCTTCTATATGAAAAACAAGAAATACATGAAAAACATGATTGCAATCACGTTTTTTCATGTATTTCTCATTTTTTGCGTAGCATGGTCCATCGAAAGTATACAACATGGGTAATCCTTAGATGAGGAATTAAATTTTGCATCCAACGAGTGCTCCCACTCGAATTTTGAGTAAAAACTTTGGGAGATAAGTTGAAAAGTAGTTTTATTATTTTATTACTTTTTAATATTTTTACCCTTTTACTTAAAAAATGGTGAATCATCCTCCATGGTTGACATCATCATCTTAAATCCTATTGGTTCTTATAAAGTTTATTTTGGTTGTACATTTTTGTTAGGAGGCTCATTTTAGGCCTCAAAATTCCCCTAATGGAAATGAAGGAATTGGTGGAGTATTGATGAAGGAAGGACATGTGGTATGCTATGAGTCAAGGAAAATGAATGAGCATGAATGAAATTATGTGACTCGCAATCTTGAGTTGAAAGCTATTGTTAACACTTGAAAATCATACAGGCAGAAGACATTAAAAAATGTCAAGCAGAAGGTACAAATAAAGGTTTACAAGGAAGAAATACATTAGAGGAGCTAAAAATTTAATTTTTCTTAAGGTCAGAAGGCAAAAATTTTGGATTGCACACAGGAAACACTGACTCTGAGCGTGTAGTGGGGATTTTCCTTCGATAGTTGCGCACTACGCGGCTATCCCTTCGATAGTCATGCAGTGCTGTGGATGTGGAATGTCACCATCTGGGACCACTTGGCACACTTGGAGAAAATTATTCTTACTCAACCTAACCAAGTATAGTCGCCTTTCAGCCACATTGAGACATTAGTGCAACACACAAAGGAATAATACCCCCACTCTTGTGTCACCATCCATCTTGGACCAAGAGAAGGAGGGAAAATTTGAAATGGTCTATGAAAGCTAGCCTTGGGAAGAGAAATGGGAGACACATTGTTATGCTGGCAAAATTTCTCCTTAGAAAACTAGCTTGTGTTGTCTAGTAGCAGGAGGATTAGAGAGATTCAGTTATTTGCTACCCAACATCTCAATCCAAGAGAGAAGATTTCACCACATGTTCATTGATCTACTATCCTTTGAGAGGGAAGAGAGGCTTGCTGAATACTTGAGGGGAAGAGACCCCCTTGTCTTGTATATTGGAGCTTCGTAGCTCGAAGGATCCACTACAAGAGATTTAGCATTCTATATTCTACTACTACCAACACCTAATAAAGGGAGAAAACTCTCCATTGTTGAGCTATTAGTGTGTTTTCTCTATTGAGCGTGTATTTTGTGCATGTTTTTTATTTCATTGTTTATGTAGCATGTTGTGTTTCCATTTAACTTAGCTTATTACATGTTGAACTTGTTCCACTAACGTTTGAGAAACCACATTGACCTATGACTCTTATGTAGGTAAGCAGTCACCCTAATAAACAAAGCGTATTTCGTCTTCCAATGCACCGAATACACTACCATAGGAATGGCGACTCCACTAGATTCTTTCTTTTGAGTTAATGGTTGTTGATGCAGGTTCTTCTTCCTGCTCAAGTTGCTGCAAAATCACCCTTGCATCCTCTGAGCACCTTCAGTCACCCTCAGTGAGAAATTTTTCCCAGAAGAGGAGGATTTTTTTTTTGTTTTTTCCCGTCCACGTGCATTCTATTCTGACATACGTGTGTTTCGCGATTGTGGGTGGATAAGCCACGTGGTAGGAAGCAAGCCCATTTTTTCTTGGTTTTTCCCATTTTTTGCTGTTGTAAAGTGTTTGGAAACCCATAAAAAAATCTCCATCATTGTGTTCTGGTATTTCATGACTAGTTAGGACTCTTATTTTCTATAATTTATCTTAGCAAATAAGTAGTTTTAATTTTAGTTTTTTATTTTTGCAAATCACACATAGTTTAGGTAAGAAAAAGTAAGTGGCCTTCAATCCACATATGTTTTTCGAACAAACAATTTGCTGAAAAAAGATACAGAACACATAGTGTAACTAGCATAAAAGTAAGTGGCCCATATATCCACATATATTTAGCTAATTCTAGTTTTCTCAATTTTTGCATTAGATTAGTTCAATTTTGCATTAGGAATCGGGACCAGGACCAAACTTTCGAAAAGAAAACAAGTAATTTATGCCACCCTTGCACCTCACGGTGAGCTTGGGTATGCACATGAACGCTTTCTTAAGACAATTTTCCATCTACCTATAATGCAAACATAGTCTAACTAGGCAAGGTGTAAGCGGCCCATAATCTGCACATCGTTTATTTTTGCATGGAACAATCACACATAGGGTAATTAGAAAAGGATTGCAAAGGATCAGCGCATATCCACATCTCATAACACTTGTGATTGTATACCCCAAAGCCCACATGAAGCACCGGTAAGAATTGGACTGAAAGGCACCCAGTGTGTTGGGACCTTTATCCTCTTCTTACAGTTACTTCACTAAGGCACACCCTAAGAAAATTGAGACTCTCTAAAAATAATCACTAACCGAACTCATTAAATTCTCCCCATAGGGCCCACAAAAGAAATTATAGTTTAGGTCAATACCATCATCGACAGGCATCCAATAAGCAGTTGTGGTCATAATAAATTTTGAAACATAGATGTTGACTTTTTAGGGAGCTTCAAATCCATCTATTCGCCCATGGAACAAATACCCAAGTGTTACCAGAGACCTGTTTCAGAGAGGGTTAAGCTTAGGCCTAGTACGTGAAGTACTTTTTGGGGCTACCTAACCCATTTAGTGCTTGGTACTAGTATTTTATTACCAAGAATCTCAAGACTCGAATGCTAACATGGGATGATGGTATTTTATTGGCCAAAACTAGGGCATCCTTCCCTATAGGTGACGGTGCAGGCAACACTTGATCCTCTTACCATTACCTTGGTTGATTCTTCAGTTGTTGGAAGGCATCGCCAGTACTTTCGAGACATTAGCCCCAGTACCCATCAGAAGACATCTTCACAAGGTTGAGTTACATTGAGAATTTAAGGATGAATAGGTCTATCTAGGCTTTTTGAGTATCATACGCAAAACAAACAAAACCACATTTTTTGCTTGCTTGATCACATAACGTTAACTTAAAGGAAAACTTACCTATTATTTTTTCACTTTTTTTTATGCATGTGATCGTATTTTCTTTGACAAAAATCTTCCTTCCTCCAGCAAACAAAAAGTATCACCAAGATTAAGCTATTCGACACCATAATGGACCCAATGGGACCCCGTCAATCTAGGTGTTTCTTAGACCTCCCCCCATTAGAGGGAGGCATTAGGGGAATTTTGACGTCTAAAATGGACCTCCTAAGAAAAATGTACAACAAAAATAAACTTTATAAGAAACAATAGGATTCAAGATGATGATGTCAACCATAGGGGATGATTCACCATTTTTTTAAGTAAAAGGGTAAAAAAATAATAAAATAATAAAACTACTTTTTTCAACTAGTATTTTCAACTCATCTCCCAATTTGTTTACTCAAATTTCTAGCAGGAGTAGTCGTTGGATGAAAAATTTAATTCCTCATCCAAGGAGTACCCATGTTGCATACTTTCGATGGACCCTACTACATGAAAAATGAGAAATACATGAATAAACATGATTGCAATCACGTTTTTCATGTATTTCTCACTTTTTGTGTAGAAGAATCCATCGAAAGTATGAAACATGGGTACTCCTTAGATGAGGAATTAAAATTTTCATCCAACGACTACTCTCGCTCAAAATTTGAGTAAAAACTTTGGGAGATAAGTTGAAAATAGGAGTTGAAAAAGTAGTTTTTTCTTTTTTCCCCATAAAATTTGATGATGTAATGAAATCTTGTTTTATTATTTCCACTATTTTTTTATAATTTGCTTAGGAGGCCCATTTTAGACCTCAAAATTCCCCCAATGAGTGTCAGGTCTCTCACCATTTAGGCATCGAAGACGACACACCACCATTATCGGTTCATGATTTATCAAGGAATCTATGATTGGAAACCCCCAAGGGTCACCCAACACCACACCAGTGGAAACCCCAGCAGGGTCACCACACTCAACTCCTCCCACGACCACTAGAGGGTAGAGGAGCGCTACCCCTTCAAGGAGTCAGCAAAATATTCAATAGGGCATGCCACAGGGTAATATTCCCCAGGCACCCCCCATAAACCATCACATTCAGACACCTGTTTTTCTACAATGTGCAATCAATACTCAGTTACCCTTCTTAGCATCACTTAATTATATAGATCTAATGAAGTTAACTAATGACCCCATTGCTCATAGCCTTAATTGGCCTCCCATGCCCATGAAGCTCGCTTTCGATATACTAAAGTTTGAAGGGAAGCAAGCGAAAGACCCAGGAAATCATATTATGACATTCCACCTGTGGTGTTCGTCCAATAGTATCATTAATGATACTATTCGACTAAGAATTTTTTAACGCACCCTAACAAGGCCTGCGGTGAAATGGTATGTCGAGCAGCCTTCTGCTTCACATGGAACCTTTAGTGCCCTTGCTACTGTGTTCCTCACCTATTTTCAGTTACCCATTCACCATGATTTAGGAATGGAATTGCTAACTCATTTTAGGCAAATGCCAGTCGTCCATCTATCAGACCATCTCCATGAATGGTGGCAACGTTGCAGTTTGTGTAAAGCCAAACTCGACGATAGAGTGTTTTTGGACTTATTTTTTAAAACTCTCATAGAATAAATCTCAAAAGACGTGGCTACATAGAAACCTACCTCCGAGGAGGACGCCATTAGCAAGGCCGAGAAACTTGAACTCATTTACACCCAGTTAGGATATATTTACTATGTTCTGCCAAATGCCTCGCGCCTGCAAACTTATAGAGAGTCACTAGGCGCGTCGAATACTACAGATGGTTTCATTGGGTCCTTGACTCAAGGTCACCTAGGCAGCAATATCTAGTACCCAGGATACTCGTACGATTCTACCCAAAACGTGTCACAACTTCCTACCACCAAAGTCAATCTGCACCTTTGCATAATATGACAAATAGGGTGACACCATGAATCTTTCGTCGTAAAATATCACTTTAGCTACGCATAAAAAATAGCCCTAACATCAATTATGGCTACCAAATATCTTTAAATCTGCAATCAGGCGATCCAAATAATGCTACACAAATCCAGATCTAAGCATAAAAGACATTAAGTAGATAAAGTAAAACGTGGCTCCATGCATCCAATAGACAAGACAAGAACGATGTATTTGAAAGAATTTTTATATTATATTGAAAAGGGGCACCTGAGAGGAAAACAAGAAAGGTGTTTTCCAGTTCTCCTCAATGGGATGGGTTCTTGATAGTCCTCAGCATTTCAGATATAAAATCGCTCTCTCTTGTTGGTGTAGAAAACCCAGACAAACATAGAACTCAATGGGAGCTCACAAGGAAAAAATGGAGAAAATGTGACCAAGTGCATAGATCTAGAGTGATCTAATAGAAAACAAAAGGTGACTAATGAATGGGGAGAACCCTTCTATTTATAAAAAAATATTAGGGTGATCTAGAACTTGGTGCATGAATAAAATATTATTAATCAAATTCTAGAACCACCCTTTAGGAATATTTTATTATATTTGTTGGAGGGAAAATGATTATTGACTTGGGTCAATTCCTTTATTTATAAATAATAAATAAATAAATTATCTATTTATTATTTTAAGGAAATGGTGGGAATATAATTAAATAAATAATGATTTGTTTAATTATTTATAAATGATTTAGTCAAATTTAACTAGGAATATTATTTAAATAGGATTTAAATAAATTATTCCTAGGAAATAATCAAATAAATAAGGATTTATTTAATTGATTTCCTTGTTTTGGGTTAAATATGACCAGGAAATATAAACAAATATAGATTTTTTTATTATTTCCTTTTGGGGTTTCCTGTTTAGACCATAAACAACTTAATAAAGGTATTTTACTAAGTTATTTCACATAGTGAAAGCAATTTTACTTAGGGTAAAATTGGTCTTACATGGTGTACTTGGGTTCATCTAATGATAGTAGGTTAGATGACCAAAAAATGGTGTAACAAATTCCCCCCCCAAAGTACGTTGTAAGAACTCAATCACTAGACATCAAGAGGGAAGTCAGAGAGAGAAATGTAAGGTAGATTAATGTGCTAAAGGACTAGACCCTGAGGAGAGGAGACTTACAGGTGCAAAAAGTCTCTAGTTTATGAAGTGGTACCTGTGCTAAAGGCGGTAGGGGAGGCATACCTATGCCCGCCAAGACAAAGTACAAAAGAATAGTATGTCCAGTAAACAAGGAACTGAACTATAAAGTACATGCTGGCATAAATACGATCCAGAAAAATAGAATAATAAATCCCACATACATTTTGTGCCTGGAATAATCGTCAGGACTTATACAATAATATTTTAGTACATGAGATACAAATACAACCCAGATGCCCCCTATACACGGGGAAGGGCTCGCAAAATCTGACTGATATGTGGAAAACGAAAAGGCGTTGCAAGGGGTTGAGGCTGACATCATCAAATGGAGGGAGCTGCAACAAAGGCTGAAATGAAGAAGTCATCCGGGCATGTGGGCGGTTACCCGCAGGGCCACCCCCTCATGAGGGTTGAGACATCTCAAACGTACCTGGGAATCACCAATAGCTACTGTTGCATCACTGGACCACCAAGTATACAAATCGCGATCATGTTGAAAGGAGCTCGAACCAAGGTACACCATCCTCTAGACCTGGCTTCTGGAGTAAATGAGTTGATGTCGACAGAAGGAGGTCCGCCATAGGTGAGGCAATAAGGGATCCCCAACTTAGGCATGAGAGACAATAGTAGAGCAACTAACAGACGAGACTAATGATGATGATGAAATGATGAAAGGTCCAAAGGGGACCCTAAAAACATGAGTACAAAATGGTGTCTCATGACGGAAATCGACACAAATAAGAATAAATATGGAGGCAAAGCGGTGCCCCAAGGAAAAGTGTTGCAAGTGAGGAAATCTGATTTGGAGGAGAGGGGAAGTAAGACGTTGTGGACAACATGTGTTCTGGTGAAGTAGTGAATGATGAAAACAAACATATGCTGGCTATCTACAAGAAAATAAAACATGCATTTTGAGCGGGAAATGCTAAGGGTAATATCTCTTAAGATAGAGTGAATTGCGAGGATTAGGAAGGGGGTGACCTTCAAAGTCCTCTAAAAGATATGCCCCCTTCCCAAGATCTTTGCTGATGATGTAAGGACCTAGCCATAATGAGTCGAACTTCCCATGACCGAGGGTATTGTGGGCCTGATCGTATACTAGAACAAGGTCACCTTCATGAAAGGTGTGAGGGTGTACTTTTCGGTCATACTGAGCTTTGGTGCACTTTTTGGCCGCTTCAAGAGTTTGTAATGCAACACGACAGTCTTCAGAGGCGCGCTCAAGCATGATAAGTCATTGTTCTAGAGTTTGGGTATCAAGGAGATGTTCGACGGCCAAATGAAGGGAAGGAATTTCACACTCGATTGGTAAGACTTCCTCCTCGCCAAAGACAAGGTGGAAAGGATTGAAACCGGTGGTGGTTTTAACAGAAGTACGATAAGCCCAAAAAGTAGGGAAGAGCATAAGATGCCAATTGGTTTTGCGCTTATTCACTATTTGTTGAAGCATGGTCCTAAGAATTTTGTTGACTGATTCAACTTGGCCATTCCCTTGGGGGTAATAGGAGGATGAATATTGGTGCTCCAAACCCAATAGAGAGGATAGCTCATGCCAAATCTCATCTTCAAAATGTCGGCCATGGTCAGAGACCAATTTTTTTGGAACTCCGAATCGAGCAATGACGTGGTAAAAGAAAAAGAGGGTGGCTGCCGTATTGTTGAATGTTGGCATAGCTTCGGCTCATTTTGTGAAATAGTCAACTGCCACGATGATATATTTGTGGTTTCCAGCAGATGGAGGTCGACATTCCATGAATTCGATGGCCCATTTACAGAAAGGACCAACTATGACGACGGGATGGAAGGGAGCGGGGGGAGCTTGTGCCTTAGGGGCGAAATGTTGGCAATTGGAACAGTGTTTGACTACTTCAATGCAATCGCTGAAGAGAGAAGGCCAAAAATACCCAGCACACATAATTTTTTGGGCTGTGGCGAGGCTGGAGAGGTGGCCACCACAAGCACCGCTATGACAGGCATTGAGGACTTGCTCAGCTTCAGCGTGTGTGAGGCAACGATGAAGGACAATATCTACTCCACAATGATAAATGTCATCACCGATTAGCAGGTAGCGAGGGGCTTGGTGTCGGATACATCATCGAGCATCACAATCAAGATGAAGGGCGAACTTTTGGGTTTACAAGTAATGAAGGATGTTACCATACCAAGGATCGTCGGTGGTGATGGAGAATAAATGTTCATCGGGAAGAGCATCATTAATTGGAGGGTCTTGCGTTCCGGTAGGTAAATAAAAAATGAGTTCACCGAGGGCTAAACCTTTCTTGATTTTTGGGGTGACAAATTCAAGGTCAAATTCTTGGAGGATAACGACCCAATGAGCGTATTTCCCACTGAGGATGCGTCGACTCAAGAGGAAAGCCATGGGGTTGGAATTAGTCACAACCTTGGTGGAACGCATGAGGAGATAATGATGCAATTTTTGGACCAAGAACACGATAGCTAGTGCTAATTTCTCTTCATGTGAATAGGACACAGGGGGACTGGCAAGGTTCTTACTGACATAATAGATCACATGTTCAACACCGTTATCATCTTCCTAGATAAGGACACCGACAACCAAATAAGTGGAAGCGGAGATGTATAGGATGAAGTCCCGGTCAAATTCAGGAGGACGGATCAACGAAGCGGATGTGAGAGCATGCTTCAGGGCATCAAAAGACTCTTGAGCGTAGGTATCCCAGACAAAGGGGGTGTGAGATCGAAGGAGTCTAAGGAAGCCATGTGTGGTAGTGGCATAGTCAGGCATGAATCGGCGAAGAAAATTAGCTTTACCTTGGAGACTTTGAAGCTGGCATAAGGTACAAGGAATAGGAAGTTAAAGAATGGCTTGAACCTTCAAAGGATCGAGAGTATCCCGTATTTATATACTATGAAGACGAGGAGACGACCAGCAGGAACGCAGAAGACACATTTCAATGGGTTAAGGCGAATATTATACTTGTGACATCGGAGAAAAATGGTACATAGATCATGGAGGTGTTGTGCCCGATGTTTAGAACGGGCAGTGAGGTCATCTAAATAGGCAAGGATGATATGAGCTAAGTCATGGAAACAATAATACATGGCTCGTTGAAAAGTGGCGCCGACGTTTTTAAGGCCAAATGGCATGACTCGGTATGCAAAAGTGCCCCACGGACTAATGAACGTGGTTTTAAGTTGATCAACACGATGGATAACGATTTGGTTGTATCCGGAGAAACCATCCATAAAGGATAGCATCTCGTGCCCGGCACACTCATCTATGATTTGGTCAATAAATGGTGTGGGGAAGTTGTCTTTGGGACAAGCTTTGTTTAGATCGTGAAAGTCAGTGCAGACTCGAATAGTGCCTTGTTTTTTGAGGACAGGAACAGGGTTGGACACCCAAGTGGTGTACGCAATGAGATAAATGAAACCAACTTGCCTGAGCTTATCGATTTCGGCTTTGATGGCTTCACGTCTGGAGGGATGAATGGGTCTCAACTTTTGACAGACTGGAGTGGCATCAGGCCATCTGTCGATATGATGTTCAACAATGGCGGGATCGAGTCTGGGCATTTCTGAATAGGACTAGGAGAAGATATCGCAGAATTCTTTGAAGAGTTTAGTGTCAGCTTCAATTTCTTCCGGAGTGCATTGGGCGCCCATGGTGATATGTTCTTCGATTCCTGGTTTGACAGAGATGTCTATTTTGATGGTAGGAGAGATATTGGCCATATTACCTTCTTCGAAAGCGTCAGGTGCAGGAATGGGATTTTTAAACCAATTGACCTTATCGAGAATGAAGTCTTTAGATTCAACAGCACATTGGTCATGGGATTGATGTGGGAGGAAATATGCATGATGGTGCATATCGTCCCATGGAAAATCAGGTTCAGTCATGGCTTCCATGATGTCTTCATCTGTCCGAAAGAGGGGACGAGTGGATGGAAGAGGTTGACCTGATGAGGTAGAAATGTGAGGCTCTTGATTGTGATGGGAAGGGATCACATGCGCGATGTCATGCGAAGTGACAGGGTAATCAGATGAATTATTAGGCGAAACATTGGGGGAAGGCACTAAGGGGTCAGTTTCCGGGAATCGCAGTGATGAGGAAAGGTAAGAAATGATGGCTGAAGGTTCGGTCATTTCAATATTAGAATGGGAAATGTTAATGGGGGTAGACAGGTCATCTGGTGCTAGTGAAGAAGTTCTATTGTTAAGCGTGGCTTTGAATTGGCAGTAGGCGGCTAAAGAGAAATGATACTCGTCAAGGCAGGGGCAGAGGTGGGTATAGTGTCCATGGAAATCGTACAAAGAACAAGGGTGATTGGTGCGCAAGTTTTTAAGTTTCGGGATGGAATTCGGTATGGTGACATAGACCTCGGGGATATCTTATTCCTAAAATGTTTCATTGACCATGGTCTTGAGATGTGGTAATTCAAGACAGGTATGGGTGGCATGACCGAAAACATCACACAAATCACACTGGATGGTATGCTTTGGAAGCTGAGGAGGGGCAGGGTTTTTCGGGGTAGCCTTGTCCTTTGATGCCCCACTGCGAGCTTTGCCATGCTTACCCGAAGCGGTCGCAACAGGAGGTGGTTCCTGTTGAGGCGACTGAGGTACTATTACAGCGGGAGAAGTCATGGGGATTGGTTGAACTAGGGTCAAAGTAATATATGGTTTGGGTTGACCCGGCAAGGTAGGGGCTGGAGGGTCAAGATACCAGAGGGGTATACCCAAGGTCAAGTTGGGGAGGGATAGGGTGGCCAATATAGGGACCGAATAAGCTCCAGGAGGGGGAGCAAGGAAAGGTATCTGACCAGCAGGGAAATGGCCAGGAGGAATGGAACCAAGGGGGTTGTTATCGGGTGGAAACGACCTGGGAAGAGAAAGAGGCGTGGGGGGACGGTGTGGAGAAGAAGGTTCAGAAGGAAGAAGGCTAGCTAGCGGGGGCGAAGGGCTAGGAGCTGGTTGAGGTTGAGGTTGCTGACTAGCCAAAGTGGGCTCTGTAAGGTCATCCCAAGATGATTGCATCATGAAAACGTTCGTCAAACTAGGATCAAATACAGGAGGAGGGTCCAAAAAGGTTCCAATCAAGGAGGAGTCTTTATAGATGCCGGGAGAAACACTGGTCAAAGAAACAACGGTTGGCTTATTTGGTGACAACAAAGATGGTGGACTCAGGGGAGGTCTGAGATGTTGGTTCATGATATGTCAATTGGTCAATAGTGACAATATTGCCATTATGAGGGAAAAAAATCTTGCGGTATACTACGGTTGGGACAAAAGACAGGGCATAGGTGTAATTACGCCCCAAAAGAATGTTGTAGTCAAGAAGGGCGTCGATAACTTCAACGTCGACACAAACAGTATTACCCACAAGGGTGATAGGATAGTTACGGAATAGGCCAATGGGCTGGGAGGCATGGCCATCCCATGCACGAAGGGTGATTATGGAAGGGGCCAGATCAGGAGATCCGAGTTGGTTCCAAACCGAAGTGGACATCACACAGGTAGATGCCCCCTTATCAATGATACACCGAGAGACGTTGGCATTTTAGATTTTGAATGGGATTTGGAAAGCAACAGAAGCAGGTAGGGGGGGATGGTCTGACTGACGGGCATCCGAAACAATCAATTGGTCATCAGCAGGATCTATAGCACCCACGGTGGATAGTAGAGCCTTCTTTTGAGAAGGGCACGACTGGAGGAGTTCCAGTGTTGAAATGTCAGCAGGAGATTGTGCCAGATCATCTACTATGCTATATGAATGGGTAGCCCGGCGAGAGGCAACATTTCGGCATAATAGGCCCTTAGGAATCTTGGTATGAACCTCAGCTTTGGGCGGATGGATTTGCAAGGGACCATTGGGTGTCGACAGAGGCTTTGTAGGACCTAAAGATTGGGACTCAGGGACAGGCAGAGCGGGAGGCGTGGAGTACTGACGAGACCGAGTTTTAAGGTTAAGATCAACGGTGAGAGGTTGGTCAGAGGCCATCATGAGAATCTGGTAATCTGAGGAACCAGAAGGGGAAGTTTGAGTGGTTACCGGGGCATGCGGTGGTTGAGTGGCCATGAATCCTTGTTGGGGGAAAGGATCGGTAAACACAGTGGGTTGAGAAGTAGCGAGAATGGGAGGGATAGTAGGGGAGTAATGTTGCCCCTGAACGGTGGCCTGAGACTCCCACATTAGCCACATCTGGGGTAATAGGGGACAATCATGAGTGTAATGTCCATAGGCACCGCAACATCAATAGGGCTTATTGGTGCGAAGCGGCTGGTCCGACTTGGGCTGAGAGCCTTATGGCTAGTTGGTGGTGTTAGGATCAATACGTGAAGGATTGGATCCACGATTACCAGAGGCAGATTGATTGCCTTTCCTCTTTCTTTGAGAAGGAAGAGAATTGGTCGAGCCCTACTGCGCAAAGACTTGCCCTGAAGGGGGTAGTAAGTGTTGCGGCGAGGGTGGAGAAGGCAAAGGGGTGAGAGGTCAAAATGCTGGAGGAGCTGGTACACCAGGCTGTGGGTAAGGATAAGGGTTAGGATGGGCAACATTGAGGTAAGAAGGAGTGTGGAAAAAAGGAGGAGGTATGCCATAACCTGGATACATGCTACCTGGAGGGGAAAAAGTGATAGAAGTGCTGGCCCCTCCTGGGGGGAAACCATAGCCCATAAGAGGCGGAGCAGAGTTATGTGAAAGAGCTCCAATGATACTGTCGGTAGAGTGAGATGCCCCTGGGGCGTTAGTGCCACCGGGCTTGGGGAGGTCAGGAAGGACGGTATAAACATAACCAGATTTAGTGTAAATAAGGTCATATTTCAAGGCTATTTGGAGGGTAGATTCTTCAGTTTGAGGGAAATGGGAAGCGACATCTTTGTCAATGGGAGGTAAGAGAGAGCGAAGGAACCAGTTCATATAAACCCAATATTCAAAGGGAGGAGCGTGACATAAGCTTCTTCTTCGCCACCATTCCTGGACATGAGCGGAAAGGCGGGTCGAAGAGGATTGACGGAAGGAAGTTAAAAGCTCGGTACCAGTGTCGTAATGGAGAGGTAGCTGGAAATAAGATAAAAAGGCTTGGGCAATGGTCGCAAAAGTGGTATGGGAGGAGGTGGCTTGCTCAACATACCATTTAGAAGCTTCGTCGGTAAGCATGCGTTGGAACAATTGAAGACGGATGGAGTCATCAGTAATGGAATTGGATGAACACCACATATGGAAAGATCGGATATGGTTGGAGGGATCTTCACTAGCAAGGCCTTCAAACTTGGGAATGTCAGAGGGGAGCTTGGTTGGCATAGCAGGCCAACTAACATCATGGCGGATAGGATCATTGATAAACTGATTAAAGTCGGGTAGACTAAGGCCGGCCATATAAGAGAGCAATGGGGCAGTCGAGGTAGGTCCCGTAGTGGTTCCGCTGGAAACGGACCCAGCAGTAGAACTGTGGTTGCCACTGGCGCTAG
Organism: Pinus albicaulis; assembly: GCA_034641835.2. Lineage (NCBI taxonomy): Eukaryota > Viridiplantae > Streptophyta > Pinopsida > Pinales > Pinaceae > Pinus > Pinus albicaulis. Next base: position 1,040,342,542 of record CM076575.1, read on the forward strand.
GCCCTGAACTAGACATGGTGAAGGTAATAGGGGGAGAACCAGGAGTAGGGGGAGAACCCGAACAATCAGAAGGAGAGTTGGAGTGTGGACTCAGGGGAGGACTTACTCGATGATGACGGGAAGGAGGAAGTCGACCAACCGGAAATTGAGGGTGAAGGCCAAGAAGTCTCCAGGAGAAGCGCCTTGGGGGCGCAATGATGACGGAAGAAGAAAAACCAACAAGGGCAGGGAGGGATAAAATCAAGTGAGGTCAAGGGCAAAGAGGTGCAGTGACAATTGATTTTAAAGTCTTTGCTAAGTGGTGTTAACCAAGCTCTTCTTCACTAAGGGTCAGTGTGTGGCGTGTGTTTATTTTAATTTTTTAAACCCGACGTTTTGAGAGTAAAAGAAAAAGTGTGTTGTGTAACTGAAAATAAATATGTAAATAACAGTATATAATGCTGAAATAACAGAAAATTTAACAGCTAACAATGCATCGATCTAACCCAAGAAGGCGGGTCTCTCAAAACTAGTCTAAAAAGAGGGAAAAATATAGCCAAAACACATGAAAAAAAGGCCAATAGAGCTAAGGTCGGGAGGGACAGGGATCTAAATGATAAATCTGCTGGAAAGAGGTGCAGAGAACAGCAAAGAGGCAGAGGCAAGGTTGTTGTAACAAAAGGGGAAATTAGCTAAAAGGAGGAGGGACGAAGAGGTGGCCCTAGAGGTAAACCCAAAAACTATATGAGGTGATTTGAAAGGGATAAGAGCTGATCTAAAGGGATCTAAAAAGGAAGTATCAGATCTGACAATAAGAAGGCTGAAACTCTGAAAATTCAGATGTCTGAAACAGCTAAAACTCGCCCACCAAAATTGGAGGGTACTAAATCCCTAAGGGGCAATATTCCCACTTAGTTGAGTGAAATAGATTAGAAACAGGTCTAAACGGGCAGAGATGGAGGCTGGAAAACCCTGACAGAAGCTTCAGAGAAACCTAGAAAAATTGCTAGAAAAATGCAGAAAAAAGTGTAGGTCGCAGGTTCTGACCTGTTTTCAGTCCAGGTTGTAGGTTTGGGGCAGAAAAGTGTGTCCTCATGTCCAGGTCACATTTTTTTCGCCGATAAGTGTGACCTACAGATCCGGGTCTCTCGGTGGCAGATTTCAGAAAAAATTGTCGTCTTAGCTACGGTTGATGTCTGTCACCTACGCAATAGGGCCAGAAACACACGGAAGTTAAAAATTTTAATGTTTGAGGGTTTTAGAGGTGAAAAGCACCATAAAAATAGGAAAAACAGGAAACTGAAGAGAAACCCTAGTGTCTGAAATAGCTGGATATGCAGGAATATATAAAACGACAACGGTCGCAAAAGAAAACCCGTGTGGAGTCACCAATTGTTAGTATGAATCTTTCGTCGTAAAAGATCACTTTAGCTACGCATAACAAATAGCCCTAACATCAATTATGGCTGCCAAATATCTTTAAATCTGCAATCAGGTGATCCAAATAATGCTACACAAATCCAGATCTAAGCATAAAAGACATTAAGTAGATAAAGTAAAACGTGGCTCCATGCATCCAATAGACAAGACAAGAACAATGTATTTGAAAGAATTTTTATATTATTTTGAAAAGGGGCTCCTGAGAGGAAAACAAGAAAGGTGTTTTCCGTTTCTCCTCAATGGGATGGGTTCTTGATAGTCCTTAGCATTTTAGATCTAAAATCTCTCTCTCTTGTTGGTGTAGAAAACCCAGAAAAACATAGAACTCAATGGGAGCTCACAAGGCAAAAATGGAGAAAATGTGACCAAGTGTATAGATCCAGAGTGATACAATAGGCAACAAAAGATTACTAATGAATGGGGAGAACCCTTCTATTCATAACAAAATATTAGGGTGATCTAGAACTTGGTGCATGAATAAAATATTAATAATCAAATTCTAGAACCACCCTTTAGGAATATTTTATTATATTTGTTGGAGGGAAAAGGATTTTTGACTTGGGTCAATTCCTTTATTTATTATTTTAAGGAAATGGTGGGAATATAATTAATTAAATAATTATTTATTTAATTATTTATAAATGATTTAGTCAAATTTAACTAGGAATATTATTTAAATAGGATTTAAATAACTTTTTCCTAGGAAATAATCAAATAAATAAGGATTTATTTAATTGATTTCCTTGTTTTGGGTTAAATATGACCAGGAAATATAAACAAATATAGATTTTTTTATTATTTCCTTTTGTGGTTTCCTGTTTAGACCATAAACAACTTAATAAAGGTGTTTAACTAAGTTATTTCACATAGTGAAAGCAATTTTACTTAGGGTAAAATTGGTCTTACATGGTGTACTTGGGTTCATCTAATGATAGTAGGTTAGATGACTAAAAAATTGTGTAACAAATAGCAAGGAGGTTCATACCCTCCCTCACAAGGGAACCAGTAATCAGCTAGGAATGTTGATAAAAGATAACCCCCCACCAGCAATCTTACACCAGTCATGGACAGGGGAACCTATATCCCCCTTTGCCCACACAAAATCCACCACCATAGAACAATGCATCAGTGAACCTAGTGCAACCATCCCAGGCTCAACAGAGACAATCATATGACCAGGATAACAATAATAACCCTCCAAATGCTGCAAAAAAGAAGCCTAGGAACAAGCAAAAGGGAGACTCTAGACAGGGGGGCAGTAATCAACAACACTCCCCGCAATCTCAGTCTAGGGGCAACCCCAACCGAAATCAAATCCAAGAGCCAAATAATAACTCCCAAGGGAAAATCAAGAGATCCATTCTAAGGATGAATCATACTTATGCCATATGTGGTGAATACAGCCATTACACTCACCACTGTCCTGAACTCCCTGAATTAAAAAAATTCAGGGAAACCATGGACAACGGGGACCTACTCTGTAGCCTGTTGTGATTCAGGAGCCTTTCCCCCACCAAGGAGTGGTTAACACCTAGCAACAACAACCACCCCATAACGATACCAGAGGCGGAAATCACGAAATTTACACGGTTGGCAAAGAATTGTTCTTCCAAACAAGGAATAAGAACTACGTACACCCCCGGGCACTAGCCCATCAAGTATGAGTACAAGTGCACCTACTGCACCATTAACCATATACAAAGTACATATAGATCCCCTTCTGAAAATGGTCAAGGGACCAACCAGGCTCATAGGACATCAGTCCAAATCCGCTCATGGCTATAGCATAGTTGATGATTTAGCATAATCACCAACTGCTATGTCAGCCTTGGAAGTCCTCCAATCATGCCCAAGACAATGGAAAGCCTTACTTTCCCTGTTAGGTGCAATCGACCCTTTCGATTCACGCCTAATGGTTTTCGACCTAGACAAATAAAGCCCTAGGCTTCCTTCTCTGGTCGCTTTCCAAACAATGATTTCAGTTCATAACATCACCATACACCAATGCATCATCGATGAAGGAGTGTCCACATGAATCATGTCCAAATTCATTTGGAAAAATTTAGGATCACCAGAATTGAAACCATATGACATCATGCTTAGAGCATACGACGGTCACCCTTCAACCTCCATCAGTCTATATCAAAATTTCCCCGTAAACCTGGCCGGAAAGATATTAATTATAGAAATTGAGGTCTTAGATGCATAGCTAGAGGAAAATATACTCGGGCGGAGTTATATGTATGCTGTGACTGCGATTGTGTCCTCTGTCTTTAGAGTAATGATGTTTCCCCATGACGATTGGATCATCATCATCGACCAGATCACATACTATGATAAGAAACCCATGACAGCCCTCGATATCGTGTTATTGTACGTAAACACAACTATGAAACCACTTACATGGTATACAAAATTCAACCCTGGCTAGTTAAAACCATCATCCATCCTAGGGTCATTCCTAGGAGATCCCTCTATTATACCAGAGGGAGTCTCAGAAAGCACAGAGGCACCGGTGTGCATGATTCTCTCATCAAACACTAAAACTAGCCCAAACATATAAACCAGTAGTACAAAGCCCGAAGCCATTGGCATGGCATTCCTACCCTACGCCATTTCACAAACCCCATTTTTATACCCCCCACCTAGTTTTGTGTCAAAACAAGTCTTGGAAACTATAACAATGCCAAATATGGCTTTCACAATACTCGTGTGGTATTTGGTTCCACCAGCCATGCTAGGAATTCCAAGCATCACCTCTATAGGGATAACCCCTATTTCCCCTCAGGAGGTCACAGTGGTTAACGAAGCACCTGTAGCAGCGCCAACTAATATGACCAAGAAAACAACAAAAAATGGAAGAAATTCGAAACCCCCAAGTTACCTAGGGATTACAACCTTATGCATTATGCGATATCGTAGGTCATCCTACTAATATTTTCCCAGAGTTAGATGAATTCAAACCTCTTCTACACACCGAAAGAAATGTCATGACCTCGAATTCCCATATGAAGGAACAGGCCACGAAAAACCAAGGGAAATCATTTTTCACGAATCATGTGTGTTCCATATGTGACCATTATGGGAATTATACCCATCATTTCCCAGAGATGCCACAATATAGGGATGGCTTGGAAGCCCTAGAGAAATATTACCAAGAGGACCCCTCAGCTCCACCCATGCAAATGGACAAGGGAGAACCTAAAACCATATTTTACATACAATAGGATCCTACATCTTGCTCATATATAGTCGGCCCAATGAACCAGGGATGAGAAACAGAGGTGACACTACAAGCCCCATTTTGTGCACTATGTGACGAGCTTGATCACTTAGTCACACAGTGCCCCGAGTTAAGGGAATTTAGTTGTTGGTATCAAGTTGCACAAGTTTCCCAAATAAAATTAGTTCTACATCGACAACATACGTGTCATATTTATCGGAGAAACCACCACCTGTGTCGTTGTCCCCATATCCATCGATTCCAGCCTATGTTGGATCTCATGCGACGCTTCATCACTGAAAACCCCGACTAAGTTGGATCAAACATGGAATCCACAAACATCACTACAAGTCAAAGGATGGAAGAAACAAGGACCATATTGTATGTGTCAGAGGAAATATGATCACCTAAATGACCACCTCCTCCTCGTAATCATCCTCAAGCTCTAGTCCCGCTATACACATTTTGCGATGAATGAGATCACTTCATCACCGATTGTGCAGCTCTAAAGTTATTTCAAATATGTTACTTGGTAAACCCAGTGTACTACGACAACCTATGAGCAATCCAATATTCGTGCCAAGTGTGTTCATACAACCACCCAGTTTTTCATTGTCCCTACATCCCCTGATTTCATTCTGCATTAAATTGTTTACGCCAAGACATAACACGTCTCACTATAGCAGATGGATCAGATTCAGACTCAGTGGAAATTTCGACAACTCAAGAGTATGAGGCAACCAGGTCCATTCTATTCATATTAGTGGAAAAAAAACCAACAAGGAGGTAGATCATCACCCCTAACCGCCCTCCATGAGTAAACCTAGCTTGTGCATTGTACGATGCCCGCAATCATTTGGTCGCTCAATGGCCGGATTTAAGATCATTTCGCAAATGGTACCCCATTAATCCAGTAGCCCAAAGGGAGTGGAGAACCAAAGAGAAACAGTCTTGTCTAATTTTTCAAGACAACCATCACACTCGACATTGTAATTACATCCCTCAATTTCGACCTTTTTTATACACCATATGCTCATTGGTCACCAAATACCCAGATGTAACTAGTTTAGAACCAAGGCATCCTAGAATAAGGAAAACTGCCCCCCATCGTTAACAAAACCCTAGGAAGGCTACGGCGACCAATCATCTTAGCAAGGCACGAAACTAGCCAAGAATAACATGTGTTATATGTGATAAAAAATACCACATGATCAATCAATTTTAGGAACTCAAGAAACTCACTAACATTCTTCGCATGGTCACCACCATACCACATATCCATCTCTCTCATCAGAAGAATATCACACAATGTTATTCCAGGATTTGCTCACAATTCCACCAGACTATGAATTGTGACTACCTCCCAAGGTTACGAGCGGCAAGGGAAGTATTGAATTTGAACTCCCTGAAGGAGCCAAACCAACCAAAACCAAATACTCAGAGATGGAAGAAGCGCAAACATGCCCCAATGCACAATCATCTCCAAGCATCCACTTTGGGCATAAAAAGTAGTGTTGGTTCCCACACCATCTACTTGATAGGAACCTTTACTACATGCACCATTTTCACACGCCATAACCACGAAATAGAGATGTTCCCCTTGATGAAAAACTTCTGGTACCTTTGGATTCAACACAACTTCCAAGTCCAGGAATGTACGCATACCCTTAGTATGCCGCCAGAAGAGCACGAGTTTTCTCTCAAAAAAACAACCATTATGGAAATTCTTCCACCATTTAATGATGACAACACACAACACCATATATGATTCGTCTCTTCCTGCATGGGAACCATGACTCGTGTTGGTTGCTGATCTTTCATTAGTGTCGAGACCGTTGCAACTACCACAGTAGTAGTAGTACCGTCGAAGGTGCAAACCCAACCCATCTATACCTTATCAACCTCGTCTGGTTCCATGGAATCAACCATAGAATCGTATTCATTTATGTCAACCAACACAGTTATGCCTGAACCAATTCCTCATGGCCTTGCACAAACCAATTCCCCCTTAGAAATCTTGTTTCACTCTGACGAAGATATTCTAGAGGCCATGATGGAACCAGATAGTCTGTGGGACTCAATGCATCACCGCTTGTTTTTTCTTCCAGAAAAAACATTCGGGCCTAGCATCCCAGAAACCCAGGACATATACTCAATTGAATACAAAGACTTCCTCCTATCAGGGAAGTTATATTGGTTCAAAAACCCTATCCCAGTGCTCGAATCATTTGAAAAAGGGAATATGTTGAATATTTCACCAACCATTAAGGTGAATATCTCAAGAAAACCACGAAAAATCGAAGAAATGTCACTAGGGGTAGCATGCTCCCCAAAAGAGGTAGTTTCTTACACAAAATTTTTACAAGAGTATAGGGATATATTCACATGTGATTATTCGAAAATGCCAGGGCTCAACCCCATCATCGTAAAACAAAACATTGACACCTGGCCTGATGTACCACCAGTCTTCCAAAAGCAGCATCAATTACACCCATCCAAGGCAGAAGCAACAAAGCAAGAGATTGAAAAGATTCAAAAATTTGAGTTCATCTACCCAATCACTTACACATCGTGGGTTTCCAACCCTATACCCATCATGAAAAAACAGGGCACCATCCAAGTCTGTACCAATTTTCGAGATTTAAATAAATCTTGTCCCAAGGAAAACTACCCTACCTCATTTATCAACCAAGTCATTTATGCTTGCGCTGATCATGAGGCCTTGTCCTTCATGGATGGATTCTCAGGGTACAGTCAAATTCAAATCTGGCACATGGATCGATACAAGATGGCATTCACTACCCCTTGGGACACGTTCATGTACCAATTTATGCCTTTCGGTCTTAAAAACGTTGAAGCCACCTTCCAGTGGGCCACAAATTATATCTTCCATGAATTGGCTCACCTCATTTTATCTTACTTGGATGATCTCACCATACGATCCAAGAAATGAAGTGACCATCTAGATGATTTACAATTGGTATTCCAACGGTGTTGACACAAAAACTTATGCTTGAACCCTCTCAAGTGTGTATTTAGCATTAATGTAGATAGACTATTAGGATTCATCATATCCCAACAAGGGATCAGAGTGGACCCCCTCAAGGTCCAGGCAATCAAATAAGTTCCACCACCCAAAAATCTCAAGCAACTTTAAAGCCTGCAGGGGAAAGACAACTTCTTATGACATTTTTTCCCCAAATATGCCACTTGCACGGAAGGATTCCTATGCCTACTCCATCAGGACATTCCGTTCAAATTGGATGATTAGGCTCAAAATTTATTTTAGGAAGACACATTGTCTTCAGCCCCTTTGATTAATCTACCCAATTATGACAATGACTACACCTTATACCTATCAGCATCAAACACAGCTATAGCATGGATGTTAATCCAAGATCGGCCAGATAATAATGAACACGTAATTTATTACATCAGTAAGAACCTATCTGGCCCTACTTCGAAATATGAACCAGAAGAAAAAACAACCTTATCCCTAGTACATGCAGTACAAAAAAATTGGCATTGCATCATCCTAAGGACTACAACGGTCATAGCAGCTATCATCCCCATGAGATATTTTCTAACTCGGTGTGTGATGAACCACATGTACACTAAATGGGTAGTCATACTACAGGAATTCAACATACAGTTTATCTCCCTGAAGAGTAAAAAATATTTAATCTTAGCTAAGTTAATCATTTACCTTCCAAGTCTGACTCAAGGGTCCCCAATTAACGACTCACTAGGCAAATTGAACATATATTTTTAGTGACAACCGAGGACCCTTGGTACAAAAACATCCTCCTATTCTTGCGAACCCAAAATTTCAAGCCAAAGCTCACCCGTTACAACCGACGGTGCATACGCCACCAGGCCCCTCGGTACCTCCTCACCAAGGACATCATTTATCGAAGAGGTGTTGACATTGTTTTACGTTGATGTCGCACACATGACCAAGCTAATAAAGCCCTAAATGACTGCCATAGTGGGGCTTGCGGTGGTCACCTCTCTGGGATGGCCATTGCCAAATAATTCGTGCAGTCTATTTATTTTTAGCCCACACTATTCCATAATTGCATTCAAGCAGTCAAATGGTGCGAGCGATGCAAATGCTTACATAAGGAAATATCACCTCTCGCTCCTCTGCACTCGGTCATTGTACTAGGTCCCTTTTTCAAATGGGAATCAGCTTTATGACTTCCAATCCTGCATCGTCTAGAAACCACAAATACATTATTGTAGTCGTTGACTATTTCACCAAGTGGAAAGAATCCATGCCTACATATGACAACATAGTAGAAACCATAGCACAGTTTCTCTTCTTCCATGTCATCGCATGATTCAATGTGCCTAAGGAATTAGTATCCAACCATGGAAAGCATTTTGAAAATAAAATATTCCAAGAGCTGTACCACCATCTAGGATTCACACATGAATTTTCATCACCATACTACCCCCAGTCCAATGGTTAGGTAGAAGTTGTTAACAAAGTACTCAAAACAATGTTACAGCGTATGGTCAACAACCATAAAACAAATTGGCACCATATGGTTTTTTAGCCCTGTGGGCATATCGCACAATGGTTAAAACCTCAACGAGATTCACACGTTTCCAATTGGTATACGGAGTGGAGGTCATGATTCCCATTGAACGCGAAATCCTCAACTTACACACAACTATTGAACTCCTCGATGATACCCAACCTTTAGAGCAATGGTTGGTACAATTAGAACTTGCCGAAAGAAATCGATGAGAGCCTCTCCAACATAATGAAGCACATAAGAAAAGGGTAAAAGCATCATTCAACCGGAACATCACCCCTCGCTTATTTTTAGAGGGGGAGCTAGTCCTCCGATACGATGTTGCAAAAAAGGTCTTAGGACCTGGGAAATTCGAAACATTATGGAAATTATAAACATCATAAAGCATTTCCTCCTCAAAGGAGCGTACATCCTGTCAAATCGTGGCGATAAATTCCCAGCTAACCTCGTCAATGGGGTCTACCTCAAAAAATTTCACCCACAGGGGCAGAAATTCCCAGCCTTAGAGATAAGATGCATGTAACATAATTTTTTGATATGATCACAATCATCGCGAACTTGTTCTAAAAAATTCTCTTATGTCATAGATGGATCGTCCCCCCATCCACTATTTTGGATTCGTTGATGGAGCCTCCCAATGGTTGCAAAATCTAGCAGCAGCCTCCTGGGCCATATACTCTCCTGACCGGTCATCGTTCCTCACTAACAGAGTATGTATCAGATCAACTACCAATAATCAAGCAGAATATGATGCAGCCATTGGTTTGTTGAACAATTCCTCCAACCAGGGCATTCGCCATCTACATGTCTATCTTTATTCCTAGCTAGTGGTAATGCAATTACACCAAGTTTTTGAAGTATGAGATTCACACCTATTTAAGAATTACTTACTTGCATGATAGTTGAGTCATAATTTTTATCCCATTAGATTTACACATATACCAAGAAATCAAAACCAGACATTTGATCACATAGCTAACCATATCCTAGACTGGAATTCATCTCGTATAAACCATCACCCATAAAAAAGAAAAGCATAAAACATAAATATCCATCATAGGTACATAAAATCCATCATAAACACAAATAATAACCACAGACACATCATAAGAGCCAAAAAAAAATACATCTCACATATATACATCAAAAAATATATGAGTCCCAATATAAAAAATCATGTCCCTGACCATCATGTCAATCAAAAAAAATATATAAATGTCATCAAAATAAGGAAGCATCCTCATAATGGGTTTTTTCCCTAACCATAAAAATATCTTTAGGGTTGAGACTCGCTTGGTGGGTCCTTTGGACCCACGGCTGCACCCGATGCCAATAGAGGTGCAGCAACCAAAACTGAAACTGTCACATGGCGCAAAGTTGGTCGATGTGCCCTCTCTCGAGCCACACATTGTTCAAATAATAAAAAAGCCCACGAGTCGAAATACTTTGGGTCAACCTCTCTAACTGACTCCATGAGTCGGCTATACCTGATGCACGAGCGTTAGGAGCCTCGGCCCAAGCCTCTACCACCAGCACCCTAAGGTCAGCAGTAGACAACTTCTCCTCGACTGTTGCAACACGAGCCTCGAATTTCGCCGCTCATGCCTGAGTCGCCTCAGCACAATCAAGAAGTGCAGTATCCCCTCTAATGGCTACAGTTTCACTTCCCTCTCCTGAAGGGCCCCCGGCATCTCCCTACCCCCCAACTTGGGCCTAACCAACCCCAACTGGGACCCTCCTCATGGGTTAATGTCCCACAAAACCGAAAATATGATGCCTTGCTGAACCCACATCTACAAGAGAAACCAAAAATAGTAGCATTGTCACCATAAAATACATATAGATCTATATATGGTAAAAATCCTCAAAAATGCAGAAAAACATCAAAGGTCATATGTAGTGGGCCCCATGCATAACTGATAGGAAGACCCATATTTAGGTCCCCCCAGAAGTCCATCGCCGAGTATGGGTATTCCAAAAACATTTTTTGGTTCAATTCAAACCACGCCTCAACTGTCGCATCCAAATAGTGACCCGCCTCTCCTCCTCCACCTTGGGGCATCATGGGTGCCCATCGCGGCATCCTAGGATCCCTAGGAGGATCCAAGGGCACTTCAAAAAAAGGCCTAAGCATAACCACCCTCTCATACATGATACTACAGAGGATGCTCACATAGGTGAAGACCTTAGTGGTCTCCCTTTGGGCCTTGCCCAGCTGCATCACCATGCCCTAGTAGACATGGCGAACCCAGTCATAAAAGTGACTGGCTAGAAGCCAACGCAAAAATGCAATATGTGGACCTGACACTATATGAGGCGAAGACGGCCTTGTTAGGACAACTATGATGGCCAGGGCACCCCTCTCAGACAAGTCTGTCATAGAGCTAATATAGACACATCCCTGTGTAATCACCTCAGGACTACAATGATCCTAAGCCTAGCAGCGGATGTTCACTCCCCCTTCGGGAGTGCGTATGGAAGAGCCTCCCCCTGAGGCAGTAGACCGATCACGAATTAAACGTCAGTCTCCAACTAGATGACGACATCTCTATAGCGTAGCACCATAACACGATGTCTCATGTTCCAACAACGAACCAGGTATCGAAGTAAGTGTTTAGTCAATTTAGTGTTCCTAAATTGATAGCATAAGTTATCAAACAGGGCTAGTAAACTGATGAAGTTTACTTGCACTATATGTGCCTAAGTATTTTTTTTCTTATTTCATTGTTTTCAGTGTTTTATTGATGTTTTGGGTTTTGTTATGTTTGAGTCTTAGTATGCTACTCTATGCTTAGGAAATGAAGTTAAATCTATGTCAAAAAGGAAAGAAAAGGAAACCTTAGAATTAAAACATAGTTTAGTTTCAAATTCTGTCCCTAATTAGAAAATGGTGAAAACAGAGAATCCTAATCCATGGATGTTATAGCTTGCAAATGAACATTTATGAAAATGAAAGGTAACTCAAAACACTACAACTCAATTTGATCCATTTAGTTAGAGGTTTGTTGGAATAGTTTGTGAAAGAGATTAAACTCTATTGTGATGAGGATCTTCCTAAAACATAAAAGAAGTATTTAAAAAAAAAACAACTTAGAACATTATAGTGAAATCTCATTCATATGATAGAGGTGTTTTGGAATAGCTTGAGAAAAAAATTGCTATAATATAATAAGGATCTCCTATGGAATTCTGAAACAACTTATGACATTACAACTAGATCTCGTTCATCAGTTAGAGGTTTGTTGAAAGAGTTTATTGAAGGAGATTAGACATAATGTGATAAGCATCTTTCATAAAACAATCAAGCAGTAACCCACAATATTATAACTAATTCTTATTCGTGATTTAGATATCTATTGGAATAGCTTGAGAAGAAGATTGTTTGTAATAGTATGAGGATATTCTATCTAATTGCAGAACAGGAAATGCTAATAACTCAACATAGTACAACCAAATCTCATTCATGTAGTAGTGATATATTGGAAAAGCTTGAGAAAGAGAATGGTTGTAAGGTAATGAGGATCTTCTTAATCTAGATGACAGAAACTGAAGTGCTAGTACCTCAGAATATTACAATTAAATCCATTCATTTAATAGAGATATATTGGAAAAGCTTGAGAAAAAGACTAACTGTAATATCATGGGGATCTTTTATCTAAGAAAATGACATGAAACATAATGCTAAAAGATGCAATTCCAGAAAGCAATCTAAGTAAGGAAATATGACAAAAACAGAATTGAAAACTACTTATCTAGAAAACATGTAAAGCTTCCTCGAATATCAGGGGCCCTCTGCTATCAATTCAGCATTAATCTTTTAACTCCTCAAGGTTGTATTCAGAGCAGCATCAGAGTTTACTCCTTCTATTAAAATTCTCGAAAACAGAGTATCACAGGAATGATAAAATATGTATCAAACTTGTTCCTCTCGGATTTACCAAGTTGAATTTATATGAAATTACATAACTAACATTGAATAAAAGTAGGTCCAGGTGTAGTTTTAAAGTTAAAATCAAAATAGAACTCTTTTAGGATTCCTGATTTGTTGTAAAGAAAATCAGGAGTCCTGATTCCTGTAGAAGACAACTTGCTTGACTTTTTCTTTGACCACGTACATAGGCACCTCCATCTTTCGATCCAGTCTTCGTGGAAGGGAAAAAACAATGCAGGAAAGATTTGGAATCCTCTTATGTTTTCCTTTCCTCCAGATGACACCTGTAACATATGTAAACACCAAAACAGCTACAGAATGTTGGACTAGCTACAGAATGATTGCATTTTGTAGCTAAAACTGTTCAAAAATCATTAAGACAGAAAAATCAAAAAAGTACAGTAAGTTAATCATTTTATGCAACCTTTAAGTAATCTTAGTCATTCTCATTGAGTTTTAGGTCTATGAAATGATAAAGAAATGATGAAATGAAGTGAAGCTTGGAAAAAGAGAAGACAATTTCAGGGCTCAACATACCCCAATTGCAAAACTCTTGCATGTCCTCATGCAATTTCATCAAAACTTTATTCCATTTGCACTGATACTTCTGCAAGAACATCTAGCCTCCTTTTTCTGCTTCTTCTGGTAGTCAATGCCATTTTGGGTTTCCTCATGAGTGCTTTGAACCTTAGATTAATGAGTGCCCTGTTCAATTTCTTGTTTCTTTTCTTTAACTTCTTGTTTGCTTTATATAGTACTTCCATTCGCTGAGAAAGAGTGTTGTTCTTGCTACCCTTCAATTTGACCTGATATCTTAGGATTTCATTCTCATTCTTGATATGGTTATTCAGTATCTCCAATTCATAATTGTCTCTTTTCAAAATTTCTATACGAGGTTCTTGTGGACTCGGAGATCTTTCTCTATTTTCTGAGGCCCTTTTCTCTAGTGATTCCACATAGTCATAAATCTATTGTTGAGCCAGATCTATATCTGGGGTTCTTCTGTTAGGGTTTTCTTCATAATGGTGTAGATGACATCTATCAAATGGAGATTGGATTGGATTTTCTTCTTCTTCAATGTTTATGACTCATGTTTCCTTAATGCATGTCTTTTTCACCATGCCTTTAAGCCTAGAGCTTCTTCTCAATTTAGGTGGATTTTCATCTTTTTCTTCAGCACATTCACTTGTTAATTCCTCCTTTCTTTTATTCCTGAGTTGTTTCATGATCTTTACCAATTTTTTAGAAATTACTTCTTCACTATCTTCCTGTGTTGATGTATCAGGTTTAATCTCAACAGATTTAACAATTTTCCCCTCCTACATTTTCTTACAGGTTCTTCTTTAGATAATGCTTCTTCTGGTTCTTCAAAATGGTTTCTTAGGAGAAATTCATCCCAGTTATCTCCTACTTTATTTAAGTGAAACTCAATAAACATTTTAATTAAGACATGATTATGTAAAGTAGTTTCTAGGAACTAAAGTCTTTTCTAAACATTAGAAGCCATCCTATTCAGACTATTAAGCAGGAAGAAGGGTAAATTTATTTCATCCTCTAAGAAATTCATCATCAGTCTAATATGATAGACATACATAGTGCCAAATCTACCCTCACAGGTTATGAATTTTTGTAAAATCAACAACACATTCCTCCATTTATTTTTCAAAGTTGTACTAGGAATACCTTTTCTAAACACTAAAATGTCCATACCCGGTTTTTTTAGCACCTGTTTCCAAGTTTCATTATGGAACTCTTTGTTTTTGAACCAACGTTCACCCTGTCGTGGTAATTCTGTAGCCTCAACTATGAATGACTCCGTGATGGTGAACTTAATATCCCCAATTTCGACCTCTAATCCATCGAATGACCTTGCAAATGACTTCGTGACTTATTTGTGGAATCCATTGAAATTCTTTATAAAGCTCAGCCACCCTACCTGCCATAACAATTCTTTAACCTGAGGGTATCCTTGTAAATATTTGGTCCCAATTGGCTCTGATCTCACAATAAGCCCCATTTCTCTCCTTGATACAAATTACTTCTTTTCTTGACATATATCTACTGCTCTGTTTTTTCTTTCTTGTCTAAAGAGAGAGTAGCTGTGGAAGGTTGTTTTACCCTTAAAATGACTTCTCTGCGGATGAAAACTGGCTACGGAATGTAATGGCAGTGAGTGGATGTGAATGAATGAATAAGGTAGTGTTAAATCATGAAGATGATCGGGTTCAAGAGTTTGATGTGGGATAAAAGACCGCGAAGAGATCTTGTAATGATTTTAAAAATTCATCAATAAATGATATGATCTAAAGACGTGACCTAATAGGTCACATCAAAATTTTGTCCGTTAATCTTAATGATGAATTTTTATGGAGCAGAATGTAATGGATTTGGTATTTTTTATGATAGGCAAGGATCAATTTGAATGATAAGATAACTTTAGGAAACATATGATTTAACTATACTATATCTTTCATGTTTTTCTATCAAAATAATTTCATACAGTTTACCTTAGCCTTTTTTTATTCTGCTTCTTTGTTGTATTTGTTCTTCATATGAAAAATATTGATCTTCAAGCTCCATAGTCTTCTTTGACTCATCCTTTGTTTATTGAAGAAGGCTTGCAGGGTCAAATTAGCTGCAAGAAACAAGATTGGCTACAGAACAGGTAGCTGCAGAATGTACTTGTTAAAACCCTGAAATATGGAATGAAATATGAATGAAGTGAAATATGGAATGGAATGAGATGGATTATGGAATATGAAGTGGAATGAAGTATGAATATGAAAAGTGAATCTGCAACTTATGATTTTATGATACTTCATTGCAGAAAAAGAATCAATTTTTGAAAGTTTAAAGTGTCAGAAGAATTTTGATTTTCGCCTTATACTTTCTGTATAAACATGCCAATCAATGATTGGTTTTCATATTTATACTCTTTATTTTTTTCTTTTTTTCTTTTTTCTTTTTTTTTTTATACATTAATTTTTTTTTCAAATGATTGAAGAAAAATACAATTAAGTTAGTGAAGAAGAAGAATTCTTCTTCACTAACTTCATATCAATATTATCTTGGAATTTCTTGACAAATTCTTCTCTTGAAAGTGGCTTATGATACAATTTTAATCTGTGTCCATTTACAATAAAATCTACCTTTCCTTCATCTATTGTCCTCATTTTTATTGCTCCATTTTCAAATACTTTCAAAATCTCATATGGCCCAAGCCAATGAGTTTGGAATTTACCATGAAAATATTTGAATTTTGAATCAAATAAGAGGGCCTTGTCACCTTCTTTAAATTTCTGTTCTTTGATGTACTTATCATTCCATCTAGTCCTTTGCTGTTGGACTATGCTTGTAATCCGGACTGCATCTTGTCTGATCTCATCCAATTCATTATTCTACTCCAGTCTGTGCTTTTGTGCTTCTATTAGATCAAGTCCTAACTGGACTGCCATTTTGAAAGTTTGGATCTGGAACTCTATGGGAAACAAGACTTGTTTTCCATAAAAAATTTCATAAGCGGTGTGTCCTATTATGTTTCTCCACGTAGTTCTGTAGGCCCATAAGGCTTCAGGAAGCCTTTCTGCCCAATCTCTTCTATGTAAATGAAGAGTCTTTGTCAGGATCCCTTCAATGACCTTATTGGTAGATTCCACTTGTCCATTTTCTTGTGGATGGTAGGGAGTAGATTTCATGTGTCTGATTTTGTACTTTTCTACCATTTTTTCCACCATCTTTGATGTGAATTGAGCTCCTTGATCTGTAACAATTTCTCTTGGGACACCAAAATGAGTAAAAATATCCTCAAAAAGAAAATTAACTATGGATTCTTCAGTAGCAGAAAGTAATGGTTTTGCCTCTACCCATTTGGTAACATAATCAGTGCAAACTAATATATATTTATTTTTCTTTGATGGAGGATTAATAGGTCCTACAAAATCCAAAGCCCATTTCTCAAAAGGTTCAATATGTACCTGAGGTTGCAATGGCATCTCACCTGAAGGAGAACGTTTCCCTACCCTTTGGCAACTGTCACACCTTTTGACATACTCTTTAGCATCTTTAAAGAGAAATGGCCAATAATATCTTAGGTGAAGGATTTTATAAGTTGTCCTCTTATCAACAAAGTGTCCACCACAAGGTTCATCATGACATGCCTTGAGAATCTCAAGCATCTCATCTTCTCGAACACATATTTTCATAATAAATTCTGAACCTGTTTTGTATAACTCATTAGCAATCCATGAATATTTTGCACTGTCAAAAATTTTTTTTCTTTTATCTCTTGCATTCATAATTGAAGGAAATTTCCCTGAAACTAGATAATTGGAAATGTCAGCAAACCAGGGAGTTTGAGTAGTAATTGCAAAGAGATATTCATTAGGGAATTGATCTTCAGCTGGAGTGTTGTCTTTAATTATTTGGAGTCTAGATAGGAAATCAGCTAATGTATTTTGTTTTCCATGCCTATCTAGAATGGTGATGTTAAATTCTTGTAAAAGAAATGACCATCTTGTGATTCTACCATTAGTAATTGATTTGTTCATTAAATAACTAATTGCAGAGTGATCTGTGTGGACAAAGGTTTCATAGCCTGTTATATAGTGTTTGAATTTATTTATAGCATGAACAATAGCTAAGAACTCTTTTTCAGTTACAGTATAATTCAACTCTGAAGGAGTCAAATTTTTACTTGTATAATAGCTGGCATAAGGAATCAAGTCTTTTTGTCCCATAACAGCTCCTAAAGTTGTATCTAAGGCATCTGTTGAGATGTGAAAAGGTAATTTCCAGTTAGGTCCCCTTAAAATAGGTGCTTCAGAGATTTTTGTTTTCAGGGTTTCAAAGGCTAACTGGCAGTCAGGATTCCAATTGAATTCATAGTCCTTGGTAAGTAGTTTGAAAAGTGGAGATGCTATCTTGGTGATTTTTTCTATAAACCTTCTGTAATATCTTGTAAATCCTAGAAAACTCCTAACATATTTTTGACAACTTGGAACTGATAGTCTATAGATGACTTCAACCTTTGACTCATCAACTCTAATCCCATCTCCTGAAATATGATGTCCTAAGACAATACCTTCATGAACATCATAAAAAAAATTTCATGACTTAATGAAGGGTTTGCCTCTTTACATATTTTTAGAACTTTTTCCAAGTTTTCTAAGGCTTCTTCAAATGTGTTTCCATAGACTGTGAAGTCATCCATGTATACTTCTACACAGTCATGTATTAGATCTGAAAAGATTCCCAATACTGCCCTTTGGAATGTTGCAGGTGCATTGCATAATCCAAAAGGTAATACTCGGTAGGCATAAGTACCCCAAGGACAGGTAAATGTGGTTTTATCTTGATCCTCAAGTGCAACTTGAATTTGGTTGTAACCACTAAAACCATCCAAAAATGAAAAGTACTTTTTTCCTGCTAATGTATCTAACACCTGATCTATGAAGGGTAAGGGAAAATGATCTTTAAGAGTAGCTTTATTTAACTCTCGGTAGTCAATGTATACACTCCATTTACCATTATTTTTTGGTACAATCACCAAAGGAGAAACCCACTGACTATCTGAAATGGGATAAATAAAGTTGACATTTAACAATTTCTGCAACTATTATTTAACAATATCCCTAAGATTTGGATTCATCCTTCTCTGAGGTTGTCTGATTGGTTTAAAATTTTCCTCTATATAGATATGATTAGTGCAAGTCTTAGGTTTGATCCCTTTCATGTCAGTGCACTCCCATGCATATGCAGAAAAGTGTCTCTATAATATTTTGACTAGCCTTTCTTGTTGAAATTTCCCTAGGTTTTTGTTTATGTTTAAGGTTTTTCCTGGGAATATTTCAATTGTAGAAATGCAAAATTCTTCCATGGAGTAAGGAGACATCTATCTTGATGACAAAAACTCAATATTGGATTCTTCTTGAAATTGTTCATGTTTGAACTCTGAAGATGATTCATAGTTTTCCAAAGTATTTAGAATCTAACTATCTTCACTAATTTCTAAAATAGTGAAGAGAGGTCGTATATCTTCTTCATCATCAATCCATTGAATATCATCTAATTATGTGATTGTTCTTTCTGGAGGATATAAGGTGAATTTCTTGGTTGAACTTCCATTAGAGATGTACATATCACCAGATTTACATCTAATGAAAGCATCAACTGTAGCTAACCAAGGTCTTCCTAATATAATAGGATGTCCTCCTAGATCATTTTTAGGAGTTAGGATCATGAAATCCACAGGATACTCCCAAGAATCTAAGGACACTAGAATGTCTTCTAATACCCCATCTGGTTTGATCACAGATCTATCTGCTAATTGTAATAGTGTGGTTGTAAAAATAAGATTAGGAAGTTTTAGTTTTTCCATGATTTGCCTATTCATGATATTGATTGTTGCTCCTAAATCAATAAGTGTGTTTGGGATTTCTATTCCATTGATATGTATCTTAACAACTAGATTTCCGGGATCTAGATATTTTGGAATGGCAATCTTCCCCATCATTATGTCTGTTATTTTCCTACCAGTTGTATTTTATTTATCTCTTTTATTCTTTTTCCTGTTTTTTTCATACTCAACTCTTTTATTGTTTTTTCTAGAATTGGGATTTCCTTGATGGCTTGTAATAATGGAATCTTGACACAAACATTTCTTAACTCATCTAGGAAATCATAGCTAGGCATCATAATTTGTTTCTTTACACCCCTATCAATTTGTAATATTTCAGGAAAAGGAGGTGTAGTAGTGGATGTTGATGGTTGTTCTAACATAGGAGTTGAAATTATTGGTTCTTGTTTTTCTTTTCCAATGTTTTGGTCTTGAAGAGATGTGTTTTCTTCAAAAAAATTATTTACCTATAGAGAATCTTCCTCAGAATTGTTTTGTTCTTGTATAACTACAGAAGGTTTCTTTCTTTCAAGTATTCCCAGACCTAATTTGAACATCATTAAGGTCTAAAGGAGTAATCAAATAGGTTGGAAATTGTTGACCTTCTATCATATATGTATTCTGAGGGTTTTTATTGTTGGTGTTTGGTATTGGCTGGGTAGGCAATTGATTTTCATTTTGAGGAAATGGTAATGGGAGTGGTAGATTTTGATTTTGATTTTTATGTTGGTTTTGATGGTGTGGATTCTTCTGAGGATTTTTTTGAGGAGGAAAGTTTGAATATGCTGGATATGAGGGATAAGAGGGTGGATATTGATAATATTGAGAGAACCTTCCATCAGGATTTTGTGCTCCTTGAGCCCAAGGTTGAGATTGATTTTGAAATTGGGGCCAAGGTTGCTACCAAGAGTTCCAATTAGGTGGAGGTTGATTATACATTTGATTACTAAACCCTTGTGTTTGAGGTCCCTGTCAAGGTCTTCTAGAGACAAAATTAAGAGATTCTATGGAATTTGTGGTTGTTTCTTCTTGAAAGACAACTTTAAGGCCAGGGATTGAGGGACAATTCTTGGTCTCATGTTTTTCAGAACAAATTGCACAAGTCTCTATTACTTTTGCATCCAAAGGACACTCTCTTAAGGCATGCTTCTTCCTACATTTGGGACAAAATATTTCTAAGGCACCAGTTTCAACTTTCTACTTGTTTTGTAACTTAAGGGTGTCTATTTGCTCACTAAGACTCCCTATAATGTCAGTTTTGAATTCATCAAGCATATTACCTATCTCTGCCCTACTTACCATTCCAGTTGCAGATTTACTTGCCCTTGCAAGAGCAGAGTCTCTTGGTCCTTTTAGAATCTTAGATTTTCCTCTTGAAATATTAATACATAGTTCTGCTACGTCGGGAAATGAAAGTTGAGATATGTCTCCTTTCCCCATCATATTAAGAATACCTATCCATTCATCCCTATAAGTTTTCCATTTTTTCCCTCTTGATGTTATAGTTAAATCTTTCCAACAAATCTTCCAGCTTTTCATCCTCTTTTTGCATCATCTTGAATACTTCCTCCTTATGGTTGACTGGTATACAGTAATCCAATTATCTATCTAAAAATGCTTTCCTCATTTCATCCCATGTCCTAATATACCTAGTGATTAAACTCATAAACCATTTTAATGTTGCTCCTTTCAATGTTGAAGGGAACAGTTTAAGTTTCTGAGCATCTTGTAAGTAATCATAGATTCTACATAGAACTTCAAATTCAAATAAGAGGGTCTCAAGATCCTCAATTTTTAGTCCATGAAATTTTGGAAGAACGGAGGGTGAGATATTTTTCATAGTTGCATTAGTCTCTTCATCTATTATAGGGAATCCAAAAGGACTTCTAGTTTCCCTTCTACCTCTTCCTGCTTCTGCATTTCCTCTTCCCCTACCTTCTTCTGTACCTCTACCTCTTCCTCTACCTCCTCCAAATAGTGTATGTTTTTCATTAAATACTTCTCCTTCCCCTTCTTCTGCCATGATAGACTCCTCTGAACTGATATAGGGTTCAGTTGGAAGAGCTAGTTGTTCTACTAGTTCTTCTATCAAGGGTATATTGAAGAAATAGTCCTCTTCTTCCTCTTCATGAGGGCTTTGTAATTCTTCTTCTAGAATATGTTCCCCTGTGGAAGTGAAAAATTTTATCCCTTCTGTAGGAGTCCTTGGATATTCTTCCTCTAGAATTTCTTCAGTGGATGAAGTGGGAGATCTTCCTGATGGAATATCTGATCTTGAGACTTCTGGAAGCCTATGAAAAATATAGTAAGGAATGTGGGTTTGAGTTGGAAGTGTGCTGCTTCTTGGTCTTGGTGGATTGAGTGGAGTTGTGGGAATTAAGCTTCTGCCTCTTAAAAATCTACCCCTAGAATTTCTTTCTCTACGCATATCATTTTTTTTGGGAAATAGGAAATAAGGCTACCTAGTTACACTTCCTCGGCAACAGCACCAAAAGGTTTAGTCAATTTAGTGTTCCTAAATTGATAGCATAAATTATCAACCAGGGCTAGTAAACTGATGAAGTGTACTTGCACTATATGTGCCTAAGTATCCTTTTTCTTATTTCATTGTTTTCAGTGTTTTATTGATGTTTTGGGTTTTGTTATGTTTGAGTCTTAGTATGCTACTCTATGCTTAGGAAATGAAGTTAAATCTATGTCAAAAAGGAAAGAAAAGGAAACCTTATAATTAAAACAGAGTTTAGTTGCAAATTTTGTCCCTAATTAGAAAATGGTGAAAACAAAGAATCATAATCCATGGATGTTATAGCTTGCAAATGAACATTTATGAAAATGAAAGGTAACTCAAAACACTACAACTAAATCTGATCCATTTAGTTAGAGGTTTGTTGGAATAGTTTGTGAAAGAGATTAAACTCTAATGTGATGAGGATCTTCCTAAAACATAAAAGAAGTATTTAAACAAACAGCAACTTAGAACATTATAGTGAAATCTCCTTCATATGATAGAGGTGTTTTGGAATATCTTGAGAAAAATATTTCTATAATGTAATAAGGATCTCCTATGGAATGTTGAAACAACTTATGACATTACAACTAGATCTCGTTCATCAGTTAGAGGTTTGTTGGAAGATTTTATTGAAGGAGATTATACATAATGTGATAAGGATCTATAAAACAATCAAGCAGTAACCCACAGTATTACAACTAAGTCTTATTCATGATTTAGAGATTTATTGGAATAGCTTGAGAAGAAGATTGTTTGTAATAGTATGAGGATCTTCTATCTAATTGCAGAACAGGAAATGCTAATAACTCAACATAGTACAACCAAATCTCATTCATGTAGGAGTGATATATTGGAAAAGCTTAAGAAAAAGAATGGTTGTAAGATAATGAGGATCTTCTTAATCTAGATGACAGAAACTAAAGTGCTAGTAACTCAGAATATTACAATTAAATCCATTCATTTAATAGAGATATATTGGAAAAGCTTGAGAAAAATACTAACTGTAATATCATGAGTATCTTTTATTTAAGCAAATGACATGAAACATAATGTTAAAAGATGTAATTCCAGAAAGCAGTCTAAGTAAGGAAATATGACAAAAACGAAATTGAAAACTACTTATCTAGAAAACATGTAAAGCTTCCTCAAATAGCAGAGGCCCTCTGCTATCAATTCAGCATTAATCCTTTAACTCGTCAAGGTTGTATTCAGAACAGCATCAGAGTTTACTCCTTCTATTAAAATGCTCGAAAACAGAGTATCACAGGAATGATAAAATATGTATGAAACTTGTTCCTCTCGGATTTACCGAGTTGAATTTATATGCAATTACATAACTAAAATTGAATAAAATTAGGTCCAGGTGTAGTTTTAAATTTAAAATCAAAACAGCAAACTAGGAGTCTTGATTCCTGTAGAAGACAGCTTGCTTGGCTTTTTCTTTGACCATGTACATAGGCACCTCCATCTTTCGATCCAGTCTTCGTGGAAGGGAGAAAATGATGTAGGAAAGATTTGGAATCCTCCTATGTGTGCCTTTCCTCCAGATGACACCTGTAACATATGTAAACACCAAAACACCTACAGAACGCTGGACTAGCTACAAAATGACTGCATTATGTAGCTAAAATTGTTCAAAAATCATTAAGACAGAAAAATCACAAAAGTAAAGTAAGTTAATCATTTTATGCAACCTTTAAGTAATCTTAGTCATTCTCATTGAGTTTTAGGTCTACGAAATGATAAAGGAATGATGAAATGAAGTAAATTTTGGCAAAAGAGAAAACAATTTCAGGGCTCAACAGTAAGCTGTCACATGACCTTAGCAGGTTCTATAAAAATTTGAGCAACCCATACTGTGCCAAAATCCCCTGAGCACCGAAGTCTTGGGCCAAAAATGCTCGATGATTAGGCCAGTCTCTCTTACGCCACAACATCGTGTCACCAGAAAAAAACCAAAAATTAGTTTCTAAAATCCCAAAAAATTAAAAAGTTTTAAAAAATTAAAAAAATTTACCCTGGCGCGCCTGTGCAGAGCTTAAGCGTGATGATTTCACATTTGTATCAGATACATATTCATAAATCATCGCACAAATTTTTTTCTAGGCACGAAGGCCTCACGCAAAAATTTATTTCGCGTGAGGGCCGCGCGGGTCATCCTTAACTGCTTGCGCGGTCGAGGAAAAAAACGGGTATAAAGTCCGTAAAAATCCACATTTGTATGAACTCCCCAAGAAATAAAATGAAAAAATTAAAAATATGGATCTTTAAGGAAATACCTGACACTAACCACGTGAATCTTGCAGACTCTAGCTGACCGCAATGGTAAGAAAGGCTCGGGAGCAGGGGCTTAGCTCTGACCTCAGATTCTCAAAAGACACAAATGAGTTTAAATGAGCAATATTGGCCCATATATCACCCTTTTCTCATTATTCGACAGACCATAACTAGATCTCAGAATTCCCAATTGCAAAACCATGAGAAACACAGTGATCAACGCTTCATCATGTTCAAGCTAGGCCCCATAAATCCATGCCCTAGAAAAGTCATTTTTGAGTCACAGTAGGTATGCCCTCTCTTATTTATTTACATTCAAAATTATTTCAAATATGTTTGTATGAAAAATATTATTTTACTTGGGGTATTGGTTGCAAGCATTACAAACATGCTGAATCACCATATGTCCGAGCTAACCAAGGCACAAGAGTAGGTATAATTCTACCCCTAGCATGATAGGCTGCCCAAAGAAGATTTGCATATCCTGACATATTTCTCCAAAGAAATAAATCATAGGTTTCATTCACCCAACCAATTTTATCATCACTCCACCTTGCACATGATAAACACCATTGCAGGTCAATAGAGCCTTACCCTCCATGGCATCCATCACTCATGTAGATCATACACGAAAGGTATGGAGCCATGGCCATAACATCAAGTCAAGTTTTACCCATATCATGTTAAAACCCCTTTCCCAGACTTCCATTCTCATAAGTAGATCAAAAACACGCCATTGCATCTCGCACTTGGTCTGTTACACCCCCATCAGCATAGCCCATCTCCGACACTTTTCATTCGCTTCATCACCCTGCACCGAGACCAATGAATGGGGCCCACACCCTCAACAAAACATGCTCCTCACACCATAGTGATGGATTATTTCATGTTTTTAGGGGCACCCGTCTCCATGCTTGTACATCCAAATTGATTCTATAGTATTTTGGAAAGTGTACAAATATTTTTTAGAAGAGCACTCCCACCCATCCATTCACATTTATCACTCGATAGTAGTCCCTATTTACCCTTGGTCGGAGCTACTCATTCTTTTACAAAACCCCACCATGACCCTCATAGCAACCATACACCCTCCCTAGATGTCCTACCAACTCCATGGATTTCCTCATGATAAATTTTTATGATTGCGGCCACTCGCATTTACATATCCAACCTCGATGATCCGGATTTATGTAGGAACGCAACAGAATACAGAAATAACCATAAACATAGAAATACAATGGAAATAAGGCTTCATTTCATTAATATCAAATCATAGAAATATTCTTACAAACATGATGGAAATAAAATAGCTAGGGTGCTGGTAGCAAATCTCTGAGAAGAGATGTGGCGACTACATAACTCTGAATTGTGTTATAATGAGGCTCAAGGGCCTATCTATTATGGAGAAACAATGAAGAACTCTAAACGTCCAAAAACCTAACACTAGGAGATGAAGCACCAAAACTATGGGACCTGTTTGGGTAAATTGGTGTTTCGAGTTCCCGGGGACGTAACTTCGGCATACTATCTCCGTTTGGGGCTTCAAAATGGCTCTAGAAGTTTAGGACCCGAAAAACTGCTAAAAATAGTAAGTTGTGAAAAAAACTGAAAGAGACAATCGTGGGGCCCCAAGTGGAATAGGCGGGTGGCCACCAATATCCACCTGGATAATTCCTCCCCCCCTTAGGAAGTAATGGTCCCCATTGCGTTGAGTTCCTCATGAGATGAGGAAACTTCTATTGAACTTGGTCCCTGGTGAACCAATTGCCTTGGTGCAGGAGTTGGCCATCTTTGACAACCCGATACAGTTGGATCTTCTGTTGGCGAGTGTTCTTGATTTTCATGTCCATGATACAGTCTGTGGTGGCCTGTTCCATGCAGTCTGGGTTTAGCTCTTTTGGTGTGAGTTCTTCTGCAATGTCAGAGGTGTCCAACAGAGGTGGGAAGTAGAAACAAAGGTGTTCTACATTGAATACTGGGTGCAGAATAAGGAATGGTAGAATACTCTGCTCGAAGGCATTGTTCCCTACAGCCTTGGTGATGGTGTACAGCCCATATCGGAGCGGGCGAATCTTGCGGTGGGGTCTAGTGAGGCGCTCCTTCTACAAATGTAGCCACACTTTTTCGCCCACTTGGAAGTTGTGTGGCACCTGATGTTGATCATGTCGTTGCTTGTACTTAGCATTGGCTTTGTCCAATATGTCATGAACCTGCTGGAAAATGTGTTGAATGTGCTCGATGAAGTTGTTTACTTTGTCAGCTTCAAACTGACATGAGTCGAATCGACCTGAGTAGCTGCAATTGACATGGCTATGTCAATGGGACATAGTGGCTGGAATCCCATGCCTACCTGAAAGGGGTTGTCGTCGGTTGAGCTGTGGAGAGCCCTGTTATAACTGTGTTTTACATAGGGAAGACTCTCATCCCATGTGCGTGGATGCTTTTAATTGTACATGCGCAGAATGTGTATAATCATCCTGTTGACGACCTCTATTTGGCCATTAGTTTGGGGATGGAAAGTTGTGGACTTGGTGAGCTTGTTGTCCAACATTGACCAGAGGCTAGAAAAAAATGTGCTGAGGAACCTGCTGTCGTGATCTGATATGATAGACTGTGGGATCCCAAAGTGCACCCACACTCGTTCAAAGAAGAATTTAGCAGTGGCTTCTGTTGTGATATTCTTCTTGCAGGCTGCCATATGGCCATCTTTGAGAATCTATCGACGACCATGAAAACACAGTCGTTTCCATGCTTAGTAGAAGGAAGGCCTGACATGTAATCCATGGAGATGGATTCCCAAGGTTGACTAGGGGTAGGTAGTGGAGCATAGAGCCCTTGCTTCTTGATGGTCGGTTTGGTAATGGTGCAAGCAGTGAAGGATATGATGTACTTCCCGACATCCTGTTGAAGGTTCGTCCAATAGAAATACTTCTGCAGTACTGCCACTGTTTTCTCGACCCCAAAATGCCCAGTGACTCAACTGTAGTGTGCTTCCCATATCATCTTGGCACGCTCGCTTGAAGGAACACAAAGGTGTCCTAGGTGACATAATAGTGCATCATGGAGGTGAAAATTTGGAACTTGCATACCCCCCAAGAGTGCCTTGTATGTGTAGCTAAATTCTAGATCTCTCTTGTAGAGAAGCAGCCAATTAGAAGTCTCATGCCCACAAGAGCTGAGAACGGTGGTTATGGCCACAATTGGTGGTCGGCTGAGGTAGTCTGCAACATTATTGGTGCTACCCTTATTGTACTTGATGTTCAAATGAAATTGTTGTAGATATGTGGACCACTTCTGATGGCGATCGTTTTGCAACTTCCCTTGTGTCTGTATGAATTGCAGGGGTCGATGGTCTGTGTGGATGATTGTATCCTTCCCCAAAATGTAATGCTTCCATTGTCGACAAGCCTGAACAATGGAATGCATTTCTTTGTCATAAGTGGGATACTTTCGAACTGTGTCGGACAATGTCTCATTGTGATATGTCACTGGATGCCCCTGATGAGTAATAACTGCCCCAATAGCATAGTCAGAGGCATCTGTCTCAATCTCAAATGGTTGATGCAAGTCTAGTAATGTGAGCACTGGGGAAGAACAAAGGCGATGCTTCAATTCTACGAATGCCTTCTGTTGAGATTATGACCAACAAAATTTTGCTTTCGCTCCTCCCTTGGTGACTTGACTCAAGGGCCAAGTGATATGAGAGAATCCCAACATGAAACTGCTGTAGAAATTAGCAAGACCCAGAAAACTGCAAAGCTCTATTAGGGTGGTTGGGGTTGGCCAATCCCGAATGACTTGGATCTTGGCTAGATCCACATGCACCCCTCTTTCATCAATAATGTATCCCAGATATTGAACCTGGGTCATGCCAAAAGTGTACTTCTCTAAATTTTCACACAACTTGTGTTGTCACAGTGTTTGGAGGACTTCTCAAATGTGGTGGAGGTGCTCTTCCCAAGTCTGGTTGAAGATCAGAATGTCATCCAAGTATACCACTACAAATGAGTTGGTGAATGGACGCAATATGTCATCCATCAACCTCATGAAGGTTGCAGGATCATTTTTCAATCCGAAAGGCATGACGAGCCATTCGAAAAGGCCCTCCTTGGCTTTGAAGGTAGTCTTCCAAACATCAGAGGGTTCAATTGGTACTTGGTGATACCCATACTTCAAGTCGATCTTGCTGAAATATTTTTCCCCTTTGAGTTTGTCTAGAAGGTCATCAATCCATGGGATCGGGTACCTATTCCAGAAAGTGATCTTGTTCAGCGCCCGATAATCAATACAGAGTCTCCAAGTCCCATCCTTCTTCTATACCAACATGATCAGGCTCCCACAGGGTGATGAACTTGGTTGGATGTGACCTTTCTACAACATCTCTTGAATCTACCTCTTGATTTCATCATTCTCTAGAACAGAGCGCCTATAGATCGATCCATTGGGTAGCGGCGCACCTGGGGTCAGGTCAATGGGGTGCTTGACCTGACAGTGTAGAGGCACCCCTGTGGGTGAGGTGAAGATGTCCCTGTACTCCTCCACAACCTTTTCCCTTTGTTGTTGTCATGCAGAGGAGCCATGTATGGAGGTCGTGGCCACAGTCTTATTCTTGCCCTGGGGACAGATCATCAAGAAAACAAATTTCTTGGTTTGGGAAATGATCTTACTGCATTGTTTTGCAATAACCAAAGAGATAGTGGGAGGCAGTGGTACCTCTGGTATCTTGTACAATTTATTTCCCAAAGTAAAAATAACAGCGTGAGGCTGGGACTCATACACAACATGTCGCTTCCACAAGTATGGTTGGCCTAATAATACATCAGAAACATCAATAGGAGCAATGTCACATAATACCTCATCCATGAATGGCTTGATGCTATAGGGAAGGCAGCACTGCTAGTTGACGCGGTGTTACACTGAAATTTGTCACCATGACATTTTATTACTCCCTTGGAAATCTACAATACCAAAGTTCCCAAAGTCAAGCCTTGAAACTAAGAGAAAACCTTATAAAAGCCTTAAAACTTTGGTACCGCACTTTCTCCTAGTTTTTCCTGGGGTCCCGCACCTTCTGGCTCTAAATCATGCGTAGCCAAGCGCACTTTCTATTTATTAAAAGTGCGGACCCCTGTAAAATATTAGAAAAGGCGCAGGTAAAATCTAGAAGCTCAATTAAAGTCATTTTTGGAAGCTTCTAGAAACATTCCTACAGTGGAAAGTTCGCTCCTTTCATGTTCATGCATCCCATCCAATAAGGAGCTAACCCCTTGATGTAAGGAACTAATCCCTTTGAAGGAAGATTCTATCCCTTCTTGTATGGAGATGTAACCTCCTCTCTTCCACTATAAAAAGAGGCATAGGGCAGCCTCAAGGGTTTACAATTGATGAGTTGAAGTTTTAGTATTGTTGGAGGCGAAGTGTTGTTGAAACTTAGACCCTTTTAGTTGAGATTTCATGTGGGAAGGATTACATACCTATATGTATCTTGGTTGGAAGAGTGCAAGGCTGATCAGAGTAAAGGAAATGCATGTTTCGGACCCCAAGAAGGCTTGTATGACATCAAGGCAGACACGGTCATAAGGCTCTTCCTTATTTAAGTTAATACAAATAAATTTGTTTTTCTCAATAATCTGTCAATTGATTGGTTTATTTTATGGATTCCTTGATCACCATAATGGATATGATTTATGAATATATGCTATGCAGGTTCTACTTGATGTTTGTTTGTTTGTAATTGCAGATATTCGAAGATAACTCTTTCGGGCGACTGAAGGACTACTACTACAAACAAGCGTTGGATTAAAGGTAAGATCATTAATCCTTTATAGCATTTAATTATGAATCACAATACATCTAGAGAAAGATGGTTTTGTTTGTCCGTTTGTTGCTAGTTGTCTGTAGGACACTTGGGAGGTCTGTCTTGTTCGCAAGAACGACTTATCTGTCCAACAAAATGGCGACTCCACTGGGGATATATTTGAGCTTTGATTTCTTTTACTTTTGATTTATGAATTTATGTTTTCTGATTTTGATTGATTTATACTGGCTTGGGTAGTTAATCCCTATAGAATCCCTGAGAAATCTTTGAGAACTTTTGTTTTTTCTCTTGTTTTCCTGTGTCCGCTCTTTTCCTTTAGAGACAGTGCGGGCAGTTCCGCACTTTTCCTGTACCCATAGTGCGGGACCACACTGGATTGCACTGAATCCTGCAGACCCTGTCAAAATTTTTGAAAAAAAATCCTCTTTTCTATATTAGTTTTTAGGTTCTCAGTGATTACTCATACATGTATCTTCTTTCAGAAATCCTTGGTTAAGAGTTTGTTTCAGCATTTTTATTTTTGATTGATTTTCTGAATGATTTGCATGTTATAATGATTTTTTGCTTTGTCTTACATCCTGCTCAGAAATTAGAAACCTTGGTATGCCTTTAGATCACTGGTATTCTCTTATTTTCTTACTGGGTTTGACATCATAACAGAAATTCTTTTATGAGATTTAGGTTCCATTTTTCTCATTTGCAAATTGTTAAAAGTTTTTGTTAATAAGTTTGGAATTTCAGTTAAAAAACGAAAATTGGATGTTTTTTATAGTTCTTTCTGATTCAAGCAAATAATTTCTTAGTTAGATCACAAGCTAAGTAAGAAATCCTTAAAATATTTGAAGTTTTAATTCAGATTTAGTCTTAGAATTTTTAGATCTCAATTTTAATGTTTTTTAGCTTTGAGTGCTTTTGCTAGAAATTGTAGTGTCTTTTGAAGAAAAATTAGTTTGCAGTTTCGAACTTGAACAAAAAGGGATTTTTTTTTTATTGAGCATAGATAATTTTGAGTTCTCATTGAAATTAGATTTCTTTTCAATTATTCTTGTTTGAAGGAAAGATTTGTTTTTAGAAGATTGCATTTCTCAACTCTTCCTTTAGCTGGAATTCATTGAAAGAAAACATATTGTTTTTCATTATATATGCATTTTTAGTATGATTTGAGTCGAGTCACTTCACATCATTAGTTTCACTTTTGCACCTATAGTCCTAAGAAACAGCCTTATAAAATCAACGCTTAAATTAAAATTAATCTAGTAACTTTTATATTTCTAGGGCTATTTTCACCAATATAGCTTAGGCTAGTGTCTTGGAGTAGGGAGGAATTAACTCTCCAAGATAGTTAAAACAAACAAGTAGTTGATCTTGCGGTAAGAAAAAATCCAATAGTCACTTGTATGCTCTGGGAAGCTCCTCTTAAAAGAGTCATGCACGAGGTCATATCTGAACCAGTGAGATAATCAATTCTATCTCATTGGGAACGATAGAAGTATGCGTGTATTAACAACAGTAAACCTCGGATAGACCATTGTCGAGGAGCCTGGGGTCACTTGTCGGTATACCTTGGATTATGTCAAGGAACCTTCAAGGGGATTGAGCTTTGTTACTCTGCCCTTGCGCATATGTCGGATTGTAGATTGTTCCCCCAGGTATATTAGTTCCTGTTGGTAACCATAGTGACCATAATCTTACGGTTTTTTCCTAAGGTGACGGTGGTGGAAAGATCCCACTGTACCTGGAGTAGACATCGACTAGACTCACTTGGACTCTCTGGAGGGTTATCTTCACTCAAGATGGTTTAAGTGGAGAAACTTGCACTGGTATATTTCATTAAGTAGGTTGTTGGGGTAACTGTTCCAACCACCCTTTCTGCATTTAATACTACGATGTTGGATTTCATCACCAACTAGTGTTTTAGTGTGGGAAGTTGTTGTTTGTGTGTGGTTCGATCTCCTAGATTTTTAGGCATGTGATTCATTTTTTTGTTTCCTTAGTGACTTTAGGAGTTTTCATTGAATTTTTATTTGATTGCATGTGATTAATAATTTTTAATTGTGGCTAAATTACCGAGACAATCGCGCAGACTTTAGGGGAAGCCCCCTGAATATACACCAAGCCAACTTGAAGGGTTGCGAGCTCTAGTATCACCTACTGATAGTATAATTAGATCAACAGAAGCAGGGGATTCATCTATAGTTTTTCATCCTGATTATCAACTACAAACTAAAGAGCATATTCAAGAGCCGATTTTAGTCTCCGAGCTTAATGGTAGTATTTCTCCTTCCAGTGAATTCACTGAAGAACCTGAAATTTCTGAACCTAACACTGAACCTGTTGTTTTGGAACCATCTTCAGGATTTGTTACTCCAACTTCTAGTGATCCTGGTTCACCTAGGGTAAGACACATCATTACTGAAATTCTTCCTTCTGACCTCATTTCCATTGAAGAACTTATCGGTCCAGACGAAGAAGTAACTCTTCCCAAAACCCAACAAACTTTGAGTCTTATGGAGCATGAATCTATATTCTATAGTCCTTTTAGAAGTGACGCTTGGTATTTGTCATTGAAAGATTTTTTAGAGAACCCGGGTCTTAGTTTTTCACCACCCCGAATTCCTTTTCATCCTACACCAAGGGGTTATTATCCTTCATCAATTATGTCAAGTGAGTCATCTATGTTTTCCCAATCATCAGAAACATTTTTATATGGTGGTCCTTCTGTTCCTTCGGGGTACCAGTCACTCTCTGGTACTTTGTCAAGAGTAACTCCTCGACCAACTGAACAAGTGTTATCAACTGGTACAAATGGAGCTAAAACTGAAATGTCGAATGCGGAGCAAATTTTTATTATGTCTGGTAATATTCCAAATACTCAACCTCAAGGTAGTAAGTTACCACCTGGGGGGCAACCTCGAGGTAGTAATTTAACTCCTGGAGGGCAACCTCAAGGTATTCAGTTACCGCCTGGGGGGCAGCCTCAAGGTAATTTTCTACCAGGACAAACTGTAGGACAATATTATTTATCTGGAGAACAACCTCAAGGACAGTACATACCTCAAGGTTATCAACCTCAAGGACAGTACATACCCCAAGGTCAACCCCAGACTTAGTATATTCCTCAGGGTCCTTATCAACCCCAGATTTAGTACGTGCCTCAAGGTTATCAACCTCAAGGTCAGTACCCAACTCAAGGTTTCCAACCACCTTCCGGTCAATCATTTTTACAAGGAACTGGAAATTTACCACTTAATTATCAACCCTACATTCAATCAAGCTATGGTCCTTCATATGTACAACCTTCTACGGGTCAATACCTTGGAATGAACATGGTTTGGAATCCACCACAAATTCAACAGACTATGCAACCTAATGTGCAGTTACCTAATCAACCTGGACATCCTTTAGTTTCTGGTCCAACCGAACAACCTGTTTAGCCTACTGTTCAAATCCCTCCACCTAGTTTTGTTCAGCAGCCTGGGCCTAGTACACCTCAGACTCCACCTCAAACTACTGCAACTACTTCAACCTATGTTCAACCTACAACACCTGTTTCTGGAGTATATGTAGCTCCGGTTTCTTCTATCCCTGCATCAGTGCAAATTCCTCAAGTCTCTGTACCACATTCGGGACCTACAAGTTAGACTACGGCCCAGATGCCTATGGGACAAGCTGGTACAAGTACGATTGTCTCTATTCAACCTCAGTTTACTTATCAACCGTACCAGGGACAGTATCAAATTATTCAAGCTACACAAAATCCAGCGTATTAGTATCAACCGTACCCTGGGTATACTTATCAAATACCTCAACAACCCCAATATGGTCTAGTTAATCCTAGTTACCCAGGAGGTTACACGATTCCAAATGCACATCCGATTCCAGGATATCCTGGCTATCCTCCTCCTAGCACTGGTTTGATCACTCAAGGTTATCAAGACCCTAGCCATCAGTTACCATTCATAGCAACTTTAGATTTACCGGATCTGTCGCGCCTTACGAACGATCCCATTTTTTATCTTCCATATTGGCCGCTGATACCTAACAAGTTGCCCAGTGATATTTCAAAATTTGAAGGTAAGTCAGGAGAGGACCTATCTAATCACGTTATGACTTATCACCTCTAGTGCGCATCCAATTTTCTAGTCGATGATTCTATGTGATTACGTCTTTTTCAGAGAACTCTCATTGGTCCAGCTACCAAATGGTACATTGAGTTACCACGCAGCTCTTTTAATAATTTTAATGCGTTAGCTACTGCTTTCTTAACCCATTTTCAGTTTCCTGTCAGGTATGATAATGGCACAGAATTACTGACTTCATTAAAGCAGTCTATGTCTATGTACATATCTGATAACATTCATGAATGGAGACATAGAAGGCGTTTAGTGAAATTCTTTATTCCTAATCAAATTTTGGCTGAATGGTTTATTAAATCATTATTGCCCAAAATTACTGAAGATGTGGCCAAAGGAGGCGTTGTTATGGAAGAGACAGTTATTGCTTAGGCTCAGTACCTTGACCTTGTCTATACTCAATCAGGTACTCTGTATGATAAAATCCTCGATTTACCAAGACCTGGTTAGTTAACTGCAACTCCTTATGGCTCTCATGCCGTTGATGGTGTAATTGATTCTGTTATTACTAGTAAGAGTAAGAATAAGTCTTCCAATACTACTTCTCCTATTATCACTTTACCCGATTCACCCAAAGGAGATTCTTCCCAAGAAACTTCCACCGATATCCATGTTGTAGAGACATCTACGACCAAATCTAAAATTAGTGGTAAGAAGAAAGGTAAGAATAAAAAGAAAAATCTTCAAAAGAAAAACTGATACAACTGAACCAACTGACGAAAAACGCAAACCTTGATATCCTTGTCTCATCTGTGACCAGCATGATTTTAAAAAAGAGTGCCCGCATAGAGCCGAGGTATCAAAATTCGTTAAGGGTTCGCTTATATCTGTTATCTTGAAGGATCCCTTTCCCACTCAAGATAGTAACATGGTTGGATCTTCCTCCAATCCGGTTGAGGATATTTTCATGGTTGCGATGTGATAGCAAGATTACGGTAGTAAAAACATTGGTAAAGAAGCAAAAACATCCAATTCTGCATCAACTACATCTCCCTCAGTTTCTGATCCATTACAGATTGAGAAACAAAATCCTGACTTAGTGATTAAACCGCCTGTAAAAGGTGTACTTCGTAAATCAGCTTTTAATCCACATGCGAGCGTTGCTCAGAATTACAATATTGTTGAAGATTTGGCAATTTCCCCTTTAGCAATGTCGGCTTTGGAAGTATTGCAATCATGCCCATCCCAAAGAAAATTACTTTTGTCAGCCTTAGGAGCCATAGATCTCCAGGATTCGAACCTCATGATCTTCGATTTAGAAAATTTTACACCACGCCTACCTCATCAAATGGATTTTCAGATTCCGGTAATAGTAAAAAACAAGTGTATCTTTCGTACTGTTGTTGATGAAGGGGCTTCTATGTGTATAATGTCGATAAAATTTTTGAAATCACTTGGTTTTCCGACAATCAACCAATCACCAACTATTCTCAAAGCTTTCAACGGAAGATGTTTTCAGCCATATGGTATTTTACAAGATCTACCAATAGAGGTCGAAGACAAAGTGGTTAATCTAGATTTGGAGGTGGTTGATGCCCCTCTGGATTATAACCTTCTCCTGGGTCGCAGTTGGTCTTACACTATGACTGCTATTGTATCATCGATCTTTTGTCTCATCATGTTTCCTCATAAAGGAAAGATCGTTAAGATAGATCAGCTCTCATATTATTCATCTGACCCAGCCTCTACTGATAGTATCCAACATATCGGAAAATCGACTATCCCTTATAAGGATTTCGAAGTAGGTTTGATTAAAGATTCAGCTTTACTGGGAAATTTTTCCCTGCCTCCTCCCAATGTACAAACACCTATTGCTAATATCAATATGATTACATCAAGTACTATTTCCTTTGATGATCCTTGGATAGTACCTTCAGAATCAGAATTGGATTCTTTCGAGGGCCTAATGCCTTTGAGTCCTTTTGAGCTAGCATATCAGCAGGTACAGTCATTTTCTGATACTCCTTCAACCGAATCTGATCCAGTGAATGTGATCAATCAGGAATCGTTTTCAATATTGATTTTAGCTTCGACATCAATTCCAAATCCTGCTCAACAATTTTTCCATACTGATGAAAACATTCGTGAATTCTTGTCGGTAGATGAATTACCATGGGAAGATCTACACCATAGGTCTTCATTTTTACCTAATCTCGATCATTTTGAAAATGATTTTTCCTCCATTTTTACCACTGATTATGTCAAAGAACCTCATAATCCTCTCTCACATTTCGATTCTAAATTTAATTTAGAAAATATTTCTACGATGGTTCCTCTTGACATTTTAGTAAAACCTGGGATTGTTGAAAACATTCACATAGGTGCTTCTTGTATGCCTGAAGAAACTCAAGCATATAAAGCCCTGTTTCAGGAATTCCATGACATCTTTGCCCGGTCATATGAATAAATTCCAAGAATCGATCCGTCGATTATTGTACATGAAATTAAGACATACTCAGATGCCAAACCAGTCAGACAGAAATTACATCAGATTCATCCGAGAAAAGCTGCCGCTATCAAAGTAGAAGTTGAAAAATTACTTCCTGCAAGTTTTATTTATCCGATCCCATTAACAGACTGGGTATCTAATATTGTTCCAGTCAATAAAAAACAAGGAACAATAAGAGTATGTATCGACTATAAGGATATAAATCGAGCTTGTCCTAAAGACAATTATCAAACCCCTTACATCGATCAAATTATTGACGATTGTACCGGAAGTGAAATGATCTCATTCACGGATGGATTTTCCGGCTATAATCAAATAAAAATACTCCCTACAGATCAACCTAAAATAGCTTTTATTTGTCCATGGGGAAATTTTTCTTATTGCAAATTACCTTTTGGCCTTAAGAACGTTGGCACCACTTTTCAAAGGGCCATGTCTTATGCATTTCACGACATTAAACACATTGTGCAGCCCTACCTCGATGATGTTCCTGCTCATTCTTCACGCAAAGCAGATCATATTACTCATTTACGAGCCATTTTTATACGATGTAGGCACTATAAGATTCGTTTGAATCCTCACAAATGTGTTTTCTATGTAGAATTCGGACGATTATTGGGATTTACTGTCTCAAAGACAGGCATTCGTGTCGACCCATCGAAGGTTGAGGTAATCATTAATTTACCTCCTCCTTCTACTCTTCGCCATCTCCAAAGTTTTCAAGGGAAAGCAAACTTTTTACGTTGATTCATTCCTAACTATGTTGAGTTAACAGAAGGTTTCACTAGGTTGTTGAAACAAAACATTCCTTTCTTTTGGGATGAGGTCGCTGATAGATCTTTTGATGCTTTGAAAAATGCATTGACCCATGCACTGTTACTACATCCTCCCAACTACAACCAAG
The DNA here is from genome assembly GCA_034641835.2 of Pinus albicaulis. NCBI lineage: Eukaryota > Viridiplantae > Streptophyta > Pinopsida > Pinales > Pinaceae > Pinus > Pinus albicaulis. The sequence goes on from CM076575.1 coordinate 1,040,380,143, forward strand.
ATTACATTTTGTACCTCACCGCTGCTAATTCCACGATAGGGATGGTTTTAGTTCAGGAAGATGAATTCCATAGTGAACATGTGATTTACTATCTTAGTCGAAATTTGCATCCGACTGAGATCAAATACTCACATGTGGATAAATTGGACTTCGCAGCTGTTCAAGCTATCCAACATTTTCGTCACTACATACTTTTACGCAAAACGACAGTGATCTCTAATTGTAACCCTATGATGTACATATTGACTAAACAACTGCTAGGGGGAAAATACTCTAAATGGATTGTTATCCTACAAGAGTTTGATTTGGAGTTTGAAAAGTCTAAATCCAAGAAATCATTGATATTTTTTGAACTTATGTGTGATTTCCCACGTACTGATATAGAAAATATGGTGGAAAACAATCGTGGATGAATCCTTGTTTCTTATTAGTACCATTGATCCATGGTATGGATATATTATTGTATATCTTCAAACCCAATATTTTCAGCCTGAGCTTTCATAGTCACAACGACGAAAAATTCATTTCCAGTCTCAACAATATCACATTGTTGGCGACAAACTTTACCGTCATGATGCCGACTCGGTTTTTCGATGTTGTATAACTCATGACAAAGCCGAAAAGGTTTTAAATGACTGTCACTCTGGAGCATATGGTGGTCATATATCTGGGTACGCCACAGCCCAAAGGATATTGCGCATAGGTTATTTCTGGTCATCCATGTTTAAATATTGTATTTACGCGGTCCAAAAATTTCATAATTGTCAAATCTTTGATCGAAAAATGTGTGCACCACCTGCTCCTCTTCACCCCATAATTGTTGTCGATCCTTTTGCAAAATGGGGCATCAATTTCATTACATGTAACCCTCACTCGGCCAAGGGGCATGGGTATATTATTCTAGCAGTAGACTATTTTACCAAATGAGCCGAGGCGATGCCTACATTTGCGGTAGATGGAAAAACTGCAGCTACTTTCGTATTCAATCATGTGATTACTCGTTTCGGTGTACCCCAAGAAATAATTACTGATCACGGGAGCCATTTTAGAAATATCATGATGACCGAGTTAACAGACCAGCTTGGCCTGTGCTATGACAGTTCTACACCATATTATCCACAGGCCAATGGTTTAGTTGAAGCAATTAATAAATTTTTAGTCACCATGATCAAACGAATCATTGGAATTCATAAGTCGAATTGGCATATCATGCTCTTTTCTGCACTTTGGGCATATCGAACCTCAGCAAAAACATCGATAGGTTTTACCCCTTTTCAACTAGTCTACGGTTTAGAAGCGATATTACCCATTGAATGCGAGATACCATCACTCCAGCTAGCCATAGAGTTACTACCAAACACTTCTGAAGTGGAGAAATGTTTTTTATACTTGGCTCAATTAGATGAGAATCGGAACACCGTTGCATTAGCTACCGAGGCTCATGCGAAAAGAATGAAAGCTCAGTATGATAGAAGTGTTTCCCCTCGTAATTTTCAGAAGGAGACCTAGTTTTGATTTATGATCAAGCCAATGATAAACTAGGGGCTGGGAAATTTGAACCCATGTGGCATGGTCCTTATATTGTCAAGCGACAGCTTGAAAAAGGGGCCTATGAATTGATTGATTTTGACGGGGTCTCTTCGGGTAAACCTAGAAATGGACTTTATCTGAAGAGATATTACGCTTGACTTTGTGTGGAGATTTTCTCTGTATATTAGTTACTTTTTAGCTGGTGTGCTATAGATTAGAAACGTGTGCCTAGCGTAAGTGTGCTCTTACTATTATTCCCGCTTATCTGGATACTTTTGATATCGCAGATGTCGACATCCTTTCAAACGTATATAGGTTTTTCTAATGGCGCTTTTCATAGTACACGGAACATCTCTTCTGTGGCTTTGGTTATCTACTCACCCATTGACGAGTTAGTATCGACGCATGGGGTAAGTCTAGGTTAAACGTCGAACAATATTGCCGAATATAGTGCAGTTATTGAATTATTATCGGAATCCATTTCATTTGGAATTTTGAGTTTGATCGTTAAGTTAGATTCTGAACTCGTTGTATTACAATTAAACCAAGTATATGCCATTAGAAATCCAGTATTATTAAGATTATTTTTAAGGGTTCGTCTCTTGGAATGAGAGTTCGATTATATTGAGTATCAACACATTCCAAGATATTTAAATACATTAACAATGCAATTTATTCTAATGTTATAAATAGACATTTGCTATAACAAAGCAACAAATCAACATTCCATAACATGATTGAATAGCTAAACTGAAATAATAGTATATCATAGTATAGATGTAGTGTTCAAAAAATAGTACATCGTCTTCGATCATAGGTTCAAAATGCCTTATGATCGGAAAAAAAGTGATACAAAAATGAGTCTACAAGTCAATCATCCACTATCCGTGGTGATGATCATGATAATACACCACTGCTCATGCCAACCTAGTCAAAAACCTCCTGAATGGTCCAGGAACACCTATGACATATCTCTGTAGACGGAGCGAGATATCATCTATAGTAGTCTCAGGACTATCTATAGTGAGCTGCTCCAGATGGTGATCTAAATTACTCAGGATCTCTGCAGTCTGATCTTATGGGGGTGGTGGTGTTGCTGTTGCATCCCTTTGCCTCCAGTTAAAGGGGCGGAGAATGGCTAGTTGAGTTGGACCCACATCTGCATTTGAAATTTGTGTTATTAGTTTTGGACGATTTAAAAAACAAAATAGAAATTAGAAATTAGAACATATCAAAAAGATTTTTTACCTGATTCATCCCACTGAGCTCCTGGAGGAAGGGGTATCTCCCAGTCACCACGAAATTCCATGCCAGCATAAGGAAAATCCTCTATAACAAAAATTTGGCATTTCAGCCAACGAAAATATGTAGAGGGAAATCGCACAATCTCCCCACCCTCATTGTGGTGGGCCATAAAAGCAACCCAACGAACCATCCTAGGCTCTCGAGGTCGACCAGCATCGACAGGAATATGTTGCGGGGCTAACATGGGGATCCTCTCTAGAGCAAAGGTGACTACAATGGACCCATATCCAAAGTTGTTTAGCTTCCCATTCTTTGCTCTGGTAAGTTGGCCTTTCACATTTTCCAACACTGCCTTGCACCAGTTGAATATGGTGCCTCGAAAGCAATCTACTGCTATGCACATCTGAGAACCAGTGGCTACATGCAAAGCTGCACTTCCGCACAACTTGATAATAGTAAAAGCCATCACTTTCAGCTCTAGATGGATGATATTTTTTATGTCAATCCGTTTGTCCCAGGGATTGGCCTCATCATTGCAGAACTCTAATTATAGGCTGGCGATGGACTGGCCACCTGGCCTAGTCCCAAATAGAGATAATGGTTCACCTCTCCTGGACAAACCAGTTAAAAAATAGATGTCTTCCAGCTCAATCTCGATTTGGTGACCTCCGATCACAAAAAACTGGTCCTGAACATCCCATTTACTTACCATCCAAGTAAGAAGATCCACTTGAGCTCTCATGCCACTGATAGCCCAAAATTTGTAGAGTCCACATGCTATTAAAGCTTGCAAAGTAGGTTGATGATTTATCACTACTTCATGTACCTCTTCGTGCTCCCATTCTCGCCAAATAAGCATTGTAGATATTCTACAACAAGTAAAATGAAGGATTAGAATCATTTTCAAGCAAAAAATTTGGGTAATTTAGGAAGAAAATGTGTTTTTGAATTTGTCACAGCGCCTCCACACTTTAGCTCAAGGACAGTGTGTAGATACGCACGGGCCCTGTGTTAAAAGAGCGGGGCCACGACACTTTTCTTTGTAGAAAAATTTTGGGGTCCGCAGGTACCTAATGTCTTAGGTGCGGACCCCCAAGGGTGAATTTTTCAACATATTTTCCTCCCAAAAATGAAATTCTGACCCTAATTAAAAAATTGAACAAATGAAAAGCAAGATAAGGAGGTTGTGGATTACCTGAAACAGACGGTTTTCAATTTTGATGGTCGGTTTTCCTAGAATCTTCTCCGAAGTGTTTTTTGCCCAAAGCTCTAAAAACTTCACTCCAAATTCAAACGGTAAAAATGAACTTGAAAAACTCCTTTTTATAAGTTTTTTCGAATAGATGAATTTTAAATTTGTTTATTTTTCACTTCAAAAATCATTTTTTCAAAATATTTTTATTATTGAAACAAGTATGTTTAATTTTTCAAGTTTTTGTGCAGAATAACGGATTTTTCATGCAAAATTGTCATTTTTGACGAAGAGTAAACTTTTATCACTTTTTTGGGCTCTTTAAATTTTATGAAAAAGTGAAACCATGGAGTCCTCTTCTAAGCCCTTTTCAGACTCTCTAAAAATGAAAATATTGCTGAGTAATTGACTATTCGAACTCGTTAAAGTAAATGAATAGTCGTCCCTTCAATATAAGTTTAACCCTTTTTCGGACTGAAATGGACTATTTACGAAAAAGGTATACGTTGACTAATCATGGTAAATAGAGTTCTCTTTTTCATTATTTTATCCTTTTTGGGGTCTGAGAGACTAAATTTACAAAAAGGAACACCCATTGAGTTTTCTTAAGTTTTTCTTCTGACTCCCTAAAAGTGAAAAACACTGATTTTCTCCTATACTGGACTCGTTAAAATTTAACTGTAAAGGACTTGTCGATTACAAACAGGAACAGGCCACTCCTTCTTAGGGTTCGATTTTAAGCTAAGCTGGACTCATTCAAAAGATGAGGTTATAAACAAGTAAATGTTATCCTCCTCAAGCTTGTCAAAAATAAAGAGGTACTTGCCAGAAATGGTGGGGGAAAAGAGATAAAAATGGATTCGTTTGTTACACTTCGATTTGTAAAAAGCATTACACCACTCTTGAACACGACACTTTTTGTCACACTTCTACCTGGGTTGGGAAATCCTTTGCCTATCAGTTAATCAAACCACATTGAAAGTCTTCAGCTAGTTTCTGGGTATTAGCTTAGGGTAACTATCACCAAACCATCTGCATTGTCATTATGTGTTTAAGAGGACAATCAAACAAACCATTCATCTGCAAACACTTGTCTCCATTCGCGTTGACCATCCCTGAGTCAGTCCTTGCAAAAAAATTCTTCAAAACTTGATCTATGGTTTCGTGTCATGAGCTTGCTTACAAAGGATCACTTTCAATCGACGACAGCTCATCATCTAGGAAGTTGATCGAGAATCCGTCAGTACCTTGGAATCTGCATGCCTTAATGGCAGGTTTCTTGCCTTCGACGACAAGTTACATCATTGACCTTTGATCAAACAATTCCGTGAAATGTTCGACTTCAGATCACTTATTCGCATTTCGTGGATTGTACTGAGTACTTTGAGAGCCATTGTCATTATTGGTGGTTTCTCTCACACTTGTTAACAGTTCACATCATTGATTGGTAATCAAGTGGTTTCTACCATGCTCGACTTCAACACATTTAATCACATGGATAAATCGTACTAGTTCGGGAAGTAGAAATCAAGACCCTGGATCTAGTTTCCACCATCCAGGCTACGAGGATTTTTATTATTCATTATGATGTAGACAATTCATTACAGATGGCTGCGTCCATGCTATGTCTACACTATTGATGTAATATTAAAATCATTTTTGTATCAGAACAAGTTTATTTAGTTTTGATCTGAGTATGGGAATTCCTACCTCAGCGATGATATATATGTATGTTGCATTGAATGTTTTTACAGGGTTCTGACTGGGGTGTCCACAGGCTAATCCTTGAAATGATAAAGCACATCACTCTTTGAATATTCTCAGATTTCGCACTTTAGGGGGCAATTTGTTACACTAAAATTTTTCACCATGACATTTTAGTACTCCCTTGGAAGTCTACAATACCAAAGTTCCCAAAGTCAAGCTTTGAAACTAAGAGAAAATCTCATAAAAGCCTTAAAACTCTGGTACTACACTTTCTCATAGTCTTGCATGCGGTCCTGCACCTTTTGGCTATAAATCATGCGTAGCTAAGCACACTTTCTGTTTATTAAAAGTGTGGACCCCTGTAAAAGATTAGAAAAGGTGCAAGTAAAATCTAGAAGCTCAGTTAAATTCATTTTTGGAAGCTTCTAGAAACATTCCTACGGTGGAAAATCCGCTCCTTTCATGTTCATGCATCCCATCCAATAAGGAGCTAACCCCTTGATCTAAGGAAATAATCCCTTTGAAGAAGGATTCTATCCCTTCTTGTATGGAGCTATAACCTCCTCTCTTCCACTATAAAAAGAGGCATAGGCTAGCCTCAAGGGGTTACAATTGATGAGTTGAAGTTTTAGTATTGTTGGAGGTGAATTTATGTTTAAAATTAGACCACTTTAGCTGAGATTTCACGTGGGAAGGATTACATACATGTATGTATCTCAATTGGAAGAGTGCAAGGCTGATCAAAGTAAAGGAAACACCTGTTCCGGACCCCAGGAAGGTCTATATGACATCAAGGCAGACACGGTCGTAAGGCTCTTCCTTATTTAAGTTAATACAAATAAATCTGTTTTTCTCAATAAGCTGTCAACTGATTGGTTTATTTTATGGATTCCTTGATCACCATAATGGATATGATTTATGAATATATGCTATGTAGGTGCTATTTGATGTTTTTTTGTTTGTGATTGTAGATCTTCAAAGATAACTCTTTCAGGCGACTGAAGGACTACTACTACAAACAAGCGATGGATTAAAGGTAAGATCGTTAAACCTTTATAGCATTTAATTATGAATCACAATATATCTAGAGAAAGATAGTTTTGTTTTTCTGTTTGTTGCTAGCTATCCATAGGACACTTGGGAGGTCTGTCTTGTCCATAAGAACGACTTATCCTTCCAACATGTGGAGATTCTGTCCTTGGTGAAGCCACCCTATGGTGTATGGTTATGGGTGCATTGTGGTCGGAAAGCCCAATTGCTTCACAACATCTGCAAAAATGATGTTCTTTTGGCTCCCATTGTCGACAATGAGCTGTAGCGGGAAACCCTTTACCCTTATCTGGGAGTGGAAGAGACGCTTTACCTCCTCTGGATATTCTGGTTCCTCCTTTTGGATCTTCGTAGTGGCAACAGTGGAGTTAGGCTCCGCATCAATAATTTTCTTCCCTTTGTCATTCACTTTGTCAGGTTCTGATTCGGAATCGAAGCATGCATCTAATTCATAAGCCCTCATCTCAGCCACCAGCGACTTCTTGGCCCGACACTCGCTTGTGTTGTGAGTGGAGATCTTATGGAACTCACACCACTTTCCGTGTCCTTCTTTGGCTTCACGGTGTTGTTCTTTGCTTGTGTATTTGGCAGGTTGTCTTAGGCTGCCATGCCTTGGATTTGTCCTTTTTTTTGTGGTTTGGGGGCACCTTTCCCTTGATTTTGATTCACAGATCCAAAGTCTCGCTTCTTCTGTTTGAATTTCTGCTCAATCTTGGCAGCATACTGGTATGTCATACCAAGCGAGGAGATGTCAAGGAACTCCATTTCCTCCTGAATGTATCTGTGCAGACAACTATGATACTTTAGCACCAAATGTTTCTCTGATTCTTTGATACCCAAATTTGTGTGTAGGGTATGGAACAGATTCGTTAGCTCATGCACATCTTGATCCCTTTGTTGCCGCAGCATGGTCCATTGTATGTACTTGTCCTCATAGCTCCCCATGGGATAGTATTGTTCCTTGATGGAATATCAGAAAGAATTCCAAGTGGGTATGGCTGAGAACAGAGAGGGTTCTGTCTCGTCCTTTTTCTCACAGTAGGTTTCCCACCAGTCCTTGACATGGGGGGTAGCTTTGAGGAGTGCAAAAATAATCTTCTCCCGGTCAGAAAATTCATGAACCGAGAAATATCCTTCTAATAGATTCAACCATCTATCTATGACATCTACATCTATTTGACCCTCAAATATGGGAATGTCAAAGTTTACTTTACCTTAAAGGGATTTTCACCTCCAAAATGGCTGCTGGATGCAGATGCGCTGCCAATGGGCAGAGGTTGAAGGATCTGGGAAAAGTTATCCATCATCGCGTTCCTTTGTTTTTTGAGGGCCTCCTCGAGCAATATTTTGATAGGATCTCCTGCTCCCTCATCTTTCTTTCGTCCCCCATGGGAATCCTTCGAGGTTTGCGAGGCTAATCTTGCAAAAGTTCCACGAGATCGAGCCCTAACTCCATATACCCCGACCTCGTTGGGGACATGCAAAGAAGGATCGAGAAAAAGTAGACCGCTCTGATACCATTGATTTGGATTTATGCAAGAATGCAACAGAATACAAAAATAACCATAAACATAGAAATACAGCGGAAATACGGCTTCATTTCATTAATATCAAATCACAGAAATATGCTTACGAACATGATGGAAATAAAATAGCTAGGGTTCTGGTAGCTAATCTCTGAGAAGATATGTGGCGACTATAGACCTTTGAACTATGTTACAATGAGTCTCAAGGGCCTATTTATTATAGAGAAACAATGGAGAACTCTAAACGTCCAAAAACCTAACCCTAGGAGATGAAGCGCCAAAACTATGGGCCCTGTTTGGTAAATTGGTGTTTTAACTTCTCGGGGACGTAACTTCAGCATACTATCTCCATTTGGGGCTTCAAAATGGATCCAAAAGTTTAGGACCCAAAAAACTGCTAAAAATAGTAAGTTATGAAAAAAAATGAAAGAGACAATGGTGGGGCCCCAGGTGGAATAGGCGGGTGGCCACCAATATCCACCTGTAGCACTCAGGCCACTTAACTACCATCATCATGTATAGCCATTTCTCGGCATCATGCCTAGTTAACCCATCACACCATGCCCTACTACATTAGAAACCCCAGTCCCTTGCATTAGTACTCATCTCAGTCGGTTGATGCTTCCTTCTTGTCGACCACAGCAAACATTTTCCAAGAAGGGGGTAGTACCTTGGATGACTCCTCACCTCAATAGGGGCATCGTCGGATGGCACTATGGGAATCATCATTACCCATTGATATCATCGATCCTTTTGACATTCGACTTCAAGATAATTTTTCATGTCAAGATGGTATTGTACTTCATAACTGTTTCACTATGTCAGAATTCGTCAAAGACCCGTGACTTGATAAGAATCTCTTTCAGCAATGCTTACACGGGAAGCTCCCCAATAGTCAAAGACCCATGCATACAATAAGAACTTTTCCTAAACAAATTTTCCATACCAATATTATGCGTGTGGGCACCACATTCAACCTTATTTCAAAGAAAAATGCCCCTAAGGGCATCAAAAACCTCCTTCATCAACCAACAACAGGTCACTACCAAAAAGTGACATAATCAGACCCACTATCTATCAAATAATCTTAACTATTCAAAACATCACGAGCATGGGACATGCCTGCCTCATAGAAATATTTTATTAATTCTATCTCTTACAGGTTTCCAACAAAGCATGGTGTCTTTTTTACTCACGGCAATGGGTCTCTCAACTCAGTTCTAAAGCAAGTTACTCGCTCTCTCTCTCTTTCTCTCTCTCTCTCTCTCTCTCTCTCTCTCTGGAAAATTGTACAGGTAGAATACATTAAAAAATGTCAATAAGAAGGTACAGATAAAGGTTTACAGGGAATAAATACATTAGAGGAGCTAAAAATTTAATTTTTCCTAAGGTTAGAAGGAAAAAAATTTGGACCGTGCACAGGAAACACTGGCTCTGAGTGCGAAGTGTGACTTTTCCTTCGATATCCATACACTGCATGGCTATCCCTTTGATAGCCGAGCGGTCCTGGGGATGTGGAATGTCACCATCTGGGACCACTTAGCACACTTAGAGAAAAAAATACTCACTCAACCTAACTAAGTACAGTCACATTTGAGCCACCTTGAGGCTTTAGTGTAGCACACAAAGGAATAATACCCCCACTCTTGTGTCACCATCCATCTTGGACCAGGAGGAGGGAAAATTTGAAAATGGTCTATAAAAGCCAGCCTTGGGAAGATACATGGGAGACACATTGTTATGCTGGCAAAATTTCTCCTTAGCAAACCAGCTTGTGTTGTCCAACAGCAGGAGGATTGGAGGGATTCAGTTGTTGGCCACCCAACATCTCTATCCAAGAGAGAAGAGTTCACCACATGTTCATCGATCTACCATCCTTTGATAGGGAATATAGGCTTGTTGAAACCTTGAGGGGAAGAGACCCCCTTGTCTTGGATATTGGAGCTCTGTAGCTCGAAGGATCTAGTACAAGAGGTTTAGCATTTTATCTTCTACTACTACCGACACCTAATAAAGGGAGAAAGCTCTCGATTGTTGAGTTATTAGTGTGTTTTCTTTGTTGAGCATGTATCTTGTGCATGTTGTTTTTGTTAAACACACACATGGTGCATGAGGAAAGATAAACACACACATAGAAAGATAGGCATTCGTTGCATATTTATTACACATAGATGTACATTTATAATACAATGGTGTGACTCTTGGATTCATCTTCCAAGGTCACTTGGACTCCTTTGTGACTTTTCGCCTTCCACACCTACCCTTAGATAATTAGGTGTTCAACATTCCCCCCCTTAATCCGAAGGGGTATGTGTGAGTCCAAAAAGAGAGTTGTAATACAAATCTGCAAAATATGCATGGTAGCACTTAGGCTGAATCAGCTCTCTGAAATGTTGACATAAAGAGGTGGTTTAAGGATGACCACCAACACTGGAATGCAATGCTTATTGCAGTTCCTGGAACTCTTCCAAAACTGGAAAGAAGCTAAGGGTTTCTGCTAGAGGAATTGTCCCTCATATTTAAAGGGATACCTTCAACCTAAAATAAGGGAAGTCTACAACCTGTGATGATTTAAGGATGACAACCAACACTAGAATGCTTAATGCAATTCCTGGAACTCAACCAAAACTAGCAAGAATCTGAAGTCTTCTGCTAGAGGAAGTGCTCCAAAAGAGGAATAATATCAACCTCACATGGATGGTTTAAGGTTTTCCATCAACCAAAGGCATGCTCATGGGCATCCATGTCTCCAGCTACAACTCTAAATCTGGAATGATGAATTGTGGCTTAGGCTTGCTTGAACTACTGTGTCTTTGGCTTCAACTCTCAATATGCAATTACAGGTTGTGGCTCAGGCTCGCTTGATCTGACGTCGAAGCTTATAGATGACCACCATTTTCCCCCCTGTCAGGTACAAGGTGAGATGATGGCGAAAACTCAACTGCAAGTTTGTTCAATATTCTAGAACAATTTCTGACATGCGACTTAAACATATTCTTGGTTGTTGATGCCCATTGCCAAGAAGCGATCCATCCAAGATGAATCTTTGTTCTTGCAGGAAGCTTGTTTATAAAGCATCTGTGTGAAGAATGGGTGTGCCGACCACAGTGCTTGCATGGGTGAATATCGAAACAGTGATATTTCATATGGCCAACTCGATCACAGTGTTTGCATTTCACAATTTGTTGTTGTTGTTGTTGTGGAAGTGGAGCAGGATATAGAACAGCTGCAGGTGAACTATCATAAAGAAATCTGGCACTGTGAAATTTGATGGGTTTGGAGTAGTTCGGAATATGAAACGACAACTTTTTTTCATATCCAAGACTAGTTCTATGCTTGTTGTGGGCAAGCTCTTCCCAAGGTCTGATGATGGTCTTGGGAAGTGTAGACTGAACTACTGCATCTACATGTAAATCTTCTCTTGTACAAGGAACTAAATGTGAATCGACTGCAACTTTATATTCTTGCTGCTGATGGGAGTCCTTCTCAATGTTCTGAATAGAAACAGGTTCAGAATGATGACTCTTTTTCTGAAGTTCATCTTGCTAAAGCTGAGATTCCAACTGCAAAAACTCAATATTTTCTTGTGCATCTTGCAAGCAAGTTTGAATATTAAAAAGAGCATTCTTGCTCATTTTTACCATATCATGAACACTAGAATGAATGAGGTTATTCAACAACTCTAATGCATCATTGATTTTAGCCATTTTTCTCAACAACTCAAGCTCAAAAGGGTGTCGGCTTCAACCGATAATGCACCCGTTTACAATGTGTTTCAACTTACTTTCAAAATAATAAAAGTGACTTCAAAGACCCTTTTCTTTCATGAACTTCCAATTATGGAATTCCCAAAGAACAAACTCTGCTACTCAAATTATGGAGGACCTCAAGGTGTAGAATCGGACGTCTGATCGGCAAGCAACAATGACTCACATCATAGAAGTATACAACAATTTCTCAACAACTCAAAGTTATACTTCAAACACTGATATGAATTAAGAAGCAATGCAATATCACTGCAAATATTTTGCAAATGTACAGCAAAAACCACTTTGCAATAACCCTTTAAGGCAGATGATTTCTCTCTTCTTCAAAGAACTGTCTTACACCAACAACTCTAATTCCACAAAAATATATTCACAAGCTTGGATGCTTCACTATCGATGAGCAGATGGTCTTGAGCTTGATGTATTACTTCACAATAAAGAGGAAGGAAAATTCCAAAAACTATGAGTAAGTTTTTTGATGCCACCAATTTTCAACATTTTCCTTCACATTGTCAATCTCTTTGAGAGAGTCACCCTTCTATACATGCCACAAATCTTGGTCATACACCAAAAAATTCACTTTTCATTATATAAAATCCATATATTCATACCATATATACCATCTCCTCTCTCTCTGCTGTCTTTTTTTTTTTTTTTTTAGGGGAAAAAAAACAGAGGTTTTATCTGGGGGAGGTGAAAGCTAGGAGAGGCAACTACTGGGGGAGGTATTAACTAGGGGACGTTTTATCTAGGGGAGGTGAAATATGGGGGAGGAAACTACTCGGGGAGGTATTAACTGGGGGAGGTGATTCTGGGGAAGGTGAAACTGGGAAAGGTATTTCTGTAAAAAAAATAAAAAATGAAAAGGGCAAATTAAAAATCAAAAGAGGAAAGGCTGATCATGAGGGGGAAGGGTGGTTTTTTGTTCGATGAGTGAGGGGGGTGGGGGAGTGTTTGCAGAGGGCCAAGTGGGGAGATGTGAGGGGGCAGGTGGGTAGAGGAGAGGGTGGATGTGAGGGGGAGAGAGTTGGGGAGGGATTGATGGGGTGAGCGGAGGGTGGGAGTATTGAGCGGAGAGTGAGGGTAGGGCTGAAGGCCGAGGGAGGGGAGAGTGGTTGGGGGAGGGGAGGGTGTAAGGGAGTGGAGGGAGAGTCGTAAGGGGGAGGAGTGAGGAGAGTCTGCAGGTAGGGAGGGTCGAGGGGACGGGTGTGGAAAGAGGCGAGAGAGGTGGGGTTGGGATGAGGGGTGAGTGGAGCATTGTGAGGGGGTAGGTTGGGAGAGGGGAGGGTCGAGAGAGGGTGAGAGGAGAGGGGCCAAAGGCTGAGAGCGAGTGTGGGAAATGGAGCTGGGAGGGAAGGCAAGGGACTGTGGTAGAGTGTGGGCTGTGGAGTAAGGGTAATGTCGTGTGTGGAGAGGGAGGTAGGTGGGATGGAGGGTAGGGCCGAAGGTGGAGTTTGTAGAGGGAAGAGACAGTGTCAGGGAAGGCCGTGAGGGCCGAGTGCTCAAAAAAAAAATTATTTTTTTTTGTTGAAAGAGCAGTAAAATATATAGCAGAGAACTAGAGAGATAGTACAATTTACAGAAATTTTTTCGCTAGAAATTTTCAGAATTGTTTGCAGAAATTTAAAAATGTAGAATTTTCAGTAAAAACTCAGAATTTCAGAGACCCACTTTAAACAGTAGCAGAAAATATTTTTCCAGCAGCTTTCCAACTCAATCCTTTTCCAAAATTCAGAGATTTCACAGTAAAAAGTAGCCAAAAAGTGAATAAAAATTGCAAAATTTGTAGTAAAAATTGAATGCAGCAGAGAGCACTGAGAGAAAACCTGTAGACTTCTGAATGAACCCAACAGAATAATTTCAGAATGCTAAAAAAATTGATTCCTGAATGCTGCAGAAAGTTTCCGAATGTTGCAAAAATGACCAGAATTTTTGTAGATTTACACAGGCCACAAAAACAAATCGCTCACACAAGGTTGAGCTGGTTATGAACGTATCATCTTTGATACCATGTTAAACACGCACATGGTGTATGAGGAAAGATAAACACACACATAGAAAGATAGGCATTCGTTGCATCTTTATTACACATAGATGTACATTTATAATACAATGGTGTGACTCTTGGATTCATCTTCCAAGGTCACTTGGACTCCTTTGTGACTTTTCGCCTTCCACACCTACCCATAGAGGATTAGGTGTTCAACAGTTTTTTTTTTTGTTTCATTTTTTATGTAGCATGCTATGTTTCCATTTAACTTAGCTTATTACATGTTGAATTTTCTCCACTAACATTTGAAAAACCACTTTGACCTATGACTCTTATGTAGGTAAGCAGCCTCCCTACAAAGAAAAGTGCATTTTTTCCACCTATGCATTGAATACACTACCACAAATATCATTCACGCCTTGAATATGTGGAGGCATTATCTTCTTGGCAGGAGGTTCATTTTGATTAGTGATTGTAGTGGACTAAGGTATCTGTTTGACCAACCTAATATGAATTCCATGCAAGATAGATGGTTAGATACTCTTAGTGGATTTGACATTGAAATCAGGTACATTAAGAGAAAAGAGAACATGGTTGTAGATGCTCTTAGTATAAGTGTACAAGTGAATCACATTGCAGGAGTGAGTACTTATGGGACAAACTTGCAGGAACGGATTTCGTAGATAAGATGATCTGTAAATGAAAATTGAAGGTTTTTGATGAAAGGTTGTAAGTGAAATTATATGTTTTTTATGCAATTATACAAGTTTCCATAACACATCAACTAAGTTTTAAACTCAATTTTGCAGAACATAACAAAGAAAATAATACCATAACGGAAACATAAGACAACAAACGATGAAGGATTTCACCACTCCTGGGCTACATCTCTTGGTCCATCTTCCAATGTTGGGCCTCTTTTATTATGCTAAAAAATATGTCTTTACATGTATTTGTAGTGCTCAGAATGCAAAAATATTGTCTCCAATGGCTCCAAAACAGTAAAAAAAACCTTAGCTGGTCTCTTTCTGCACTAAAAAGGTCAATAAATGACTTAATTATGCTCCAGAATAGTTTCTCTACTAATTGTGCTAGATTTCACTCCCACCTACTATCCATCCTACAAATTCCGCAATTTTCGGCATCATGGAGTGACAATCTCACCCTGCACCAACAAGATTCATGCCAATTTGGGTGCAAATTGTCACCTCATTAAATTGTGCAGTGACCCCCATAAATCGATTAAAAAAATCAAAGTGGCACAATAATAGTCGTTGATTGAGGGTTGTTGAAACTAATCTCACCATTCGATTAACTCTACCTAAACCATGGTTGGTGGTTGAACTGTGGTTGAGTTCCCAAAACTGCGTGCCAAAACTCTACACAACCTTTGATTGTGGTTGTGTTAACACAACTCGGCGTTCATATTTGAATTCATGCGCCAAGCTTTAACTCTAACCTCAACTCCTTAACTGTGGTAGGAATGTGGTTGGGTCCCAATGCCGCCGAGTTAATTGAACTGCCAATTGAATGTGATATGGTGCATAGATTCTGGTTTGGGGTTGTGTTAACAATGTGCCATAAACATAAACCAAACTCGTGACTCCTCTTGCACCATGGTTTATGTTGTGGTATCGTAAGTCTTGTAACCGTCGGGAGTTGACTATATGAAAAAATTGTGG
The DNA here is from genome assembly GCA_034641835.2 of Pinus albicaulis. Classification (NCBI taxonomy): domain Eukaryota; kingdom Viridiplantae; phylum Streptophyta; class Pinopsida; order Pinales; family Pinaceae; genus Pinus; species Pinus albicaulis. The sequence goes on from CM076575.1 coordinate 1,040,395,832, forward strand.
TAATGTTGTATATGTTTTGGGTTGGTGATTTTTATGTGGTTTGGGCCGAGGTTAACTCCACACCGTCGGCACCCACCTGTGGTCCCATGGGTTTGGTTGACCAGGGGCTAGGGGTCAACCCCAACCCGGCCCCCAACGTTCAACTCATTTAACTTTAAATACAACCTTCACACTATACATTGTAAGCACCACTTGTGGTGGAGCAGTAAGACTCCGTGCTTCCAATCGAGAGGTCCAATTTTCAAACCCTTCCAGGCCCGATCCAACCCAAACCAAGATTTTTCTATGACGTCATGAGGCCACGTGGCAGCCAACCATTGGCCTACGTGTCCCTCTACCATTGGCCCATACAAAAATCGAATCAACCAATCACAAACCACCATTCACGAGTGAACCATAATGAGACACTTGTCAACCAACCACTGGCCTGAATATACATAGTCCATCTGCCTAGTAACATGCCTAGTCAGCGTAAGGACTGCTGACTGGGCGTACCTACAACCCAAATTTTAAAATTTTAGTTATTTGATAAAATGGGCATAATGAAATATTAGGAGCATATGATATCGATTTTGAGTGAAATGAGTTGCATTGGATTCAGGGTGACGAGATATTAGTTTTGGCATCGGTTTCGATCACTTTTGAACACTTTGAATTTTTGAACATTTTACTGATCCACTAGATCATTCCTCCATACTGGAAGATTTTGGACCTCCAAAAGCTCATTTTCAGCCACAAAACAGATGAGGGTATAGTTCCCTCACCCTTCCAATCTCAATCATTTACCTTTGAGTGGATTTGTCGCTTTGAGCCTCTCATGAAGGTACTTCACTTTCCCTTTTTTTGAAGTCCTTTTTTTCCTATTAAAGATGATATATTGCTGTAATTTTTCAAGATTTTCAGAAAAGGAAATTTCCCTTGAAGGAATTTGAACACTCCTTCCTTTATCTTCAATCAAATGAGACTTATTCAATTTCAAGTTCACTTCACCCTAAAAATTGTATTCATAACAATACTTAGCATGTCTAGCCTTGCACTTGTCTTGACTCTTTACCAAATGTGATCAACATCACCATTCACCATCCTTCTTCAAATCCAAAAAATTACGAAACCCAAAAGAAGATGTCTTAGAACCAATGTCCTTTTTGTGAAGTTTCTCTTACATCTGCTTCTTGATCCCTGCATTCTTTAATGTTGGCATCTTGTTCATACCAATTTCCAACAATGATGCATCCTGATGCAATTGCACTTCATGTTGTTTACCTATTTTAGGAGGCAACATGTTAGACTCCTAAAACATCTTATCACATGGATTATCAACCTCAATCAAATCAGATTTTAAACTTGATTCACATCCTTGAAAGGCTTTAGATTTCTCAACATATTTTTGCTTGAACATTAACAATGAAAAAGTATGACCTGCATTAATAAGCCTCTTCATTTGTCCAACATTCGCAAGAGATAAACTCAATTTATTGCTATGTGCTTTAACAATGTACTCAATCCCATTTTTAAAAAAAATATATTTTTCTCATGGCGATGAAAAATGTCTCTCCTATCATATATATATGGGCTTCCTAAAACAATAGCATATATTCCAAGCGGGACTACATCAAGTTCTACCTCATCAAGGAAGTTTGTACTGATGGAAAATCTAAGTATGCATTTTCTTGTCACTTGCAATTTTGCATTATCACATACCCAACCTAAAGGATAAGGTTTAGGATGAGAAATGGTTTCCAAATTTATTTTCTTGAAAATATCTTTTGAAATAATGCTTGCTTGTGATCCAGTGTCAAACAAAGTATCTATCTTGGTATGCTTTGAAATAACTCTAATGTGTAAAAGATTTATTCTTTTTTTTTTCATATTGAGTTTCATTAAGGCTATTTGAAGAACTAGTACTTGAAATGTCCATACCTTTCAATCCCATGGATGTGATCTTTGTTTCATCCTTGGAATAAGAACCTAAATATTTTTGTATAGTTGCAGCAACCTTTTCTTTCTCCTTGTTGTTAAAATTTTTGGGCCTCATCCCAGGATGAAATTTCCAACAATGGTATTCATCATGGCCTTCTTTGGAATAGTTTTTACATGTAAATTTTTCTCTCTCCTTCCTGATGGAAGCATTCTTCTTCCATTTTCCTTTGAACTTCCCCTTTCCTTTGTCTCCAGACTCAAATGAGTTCTCACTATTTTCTTCAGAAATGCTCTTCCCTCTTGCTTCTAGATGTGTTTCCTGTACACAAATGTAACAACCCTGGTAAAAATCCATGTAAAAAATATATAATACCACAGTTGATGGGACAAATATTCCAAGTTGAATGGTGGGAAAAACATCCTATCAGGTGTTCACTTTAGTTTATTATGGCTAAAGAAAATTGGAAAAGGAATTGGACAGGCATGAGGCATTAATTGGCATATTATTTATGAAAATAATAGAAATTAGGAGAAAAGGGAGGTGAAATGTCACAGGTTGCATGTGAAGAGAAAATTGAAGGAAAATAATGGAAAATGAATAAAATAGAGACCTCATTGATAAAAAGGCTTATGAGGATCAGTTGGCAAGCTTTTTTTTGGCTAAGCTTTGGTCAGTGCTTTTTTGGTGCTCTCTCATTATTCTCGCTCTCTCTCATACTCTTGGATACTTAGATTTTTCTTGGAGCACTCTCGGAGAGTGTGGATACTTGGTGTTTTGGACCAAGAAGGAAAAGGAAGAGCAAGAAAGCGCAAGACGACATCGATATCAACATATACAGTAGATTTTGAGTGCAAGTACTGAGTTGCATGTATGTTTCCCTCACTAGTTTTGGCATGCATGGGGTCTGCATGTGGATTTTCCTTGCCTTTCCATTCCCTGGATAGCCATGATGTTGTGGGTTTATTTCCATTGATTGTTTTCTGGCTAGTTCTCATGATTCCTTTAGTTGTGGGTTGAGTTATTAGTTCCTATAAGCCTTGGTTGGAAAAATGCTCTGGAATCCTGACGAACAATTGTGGGTTGAGTTACTAGTATTGGAAGCCTTGGTTGGAAAAACACTCTAGAAGCCCTAGGTTGGTTGAGTTACTAGTCCTAGAAGCCATGGCTGTAAAAACACTCTTGAAGCCCCATAACAGTTGGGGTTGAGTTACTAGTCCTATAATCCATGGTTGGAACAAACACTCTGGAGCCCTGGAACAACTTGGATAGAGACCAATCCGTGATGGTTTTAATGTCTGACCATGAGGTGGAATCATTGGCTGAGGGTTGAGGTGGTTTAGCCTCTGGAAGCCATGTATTGATTATGATCGATGTGTTTGATGAGATCCCACATTCATACTTGGAATATGGCATGGGGGTGATTGGTTGAAGTAATATTTGGCTCAGTCAATCTATGGTCGGGTGGAATGTGGAAGTCCCATCTCGGATTGGTTTTTACATTCAGTAATGAAGAGCTCATTCCTTTGGTATTTGGTATGAAAATTAACTGGTTATTATGTGGATTATATTATTGTTGTATCCATGGTATATATGTTGTTATTATGCTAGTTATAAGCATGAATTTTATCAGTGATGATGTATTGCTCTATCCATGTTTCTATTCATAAATGAATGCAAAATGTATCTATGGTCAAATATATTGTGTTGCATCTAATGATGTAAGGGAGAAATTCTTCTTAGAAATTCTCATATTAGTGTGATACCCCTATCCTTAAATATGTTGTTTACACTTGTAGATTCAATATTTGTGACATATTTAACAAAATTCATGTCATGGATAGGAGGGTTCTAGATGATTTCTTATTGATGTTATTACTTTCGTATCATTTTTATAATGTTATTTATCATCCTCTAAGTTTTCATGAGGTTTTGGGTAGTGATTGGGGATTCGGGCATAAAAAGGTGGTTGAAATCCTGGATTTGCAGGCACAGAATTGGGCATTTGGGGCTGTAGTCACAAGCATGCATTTTTTTTCCTAGGGCTATAGCCTCCTGGCCATAGGCATGCAGTATTATTCTTGCAGCTATGGATAAAAAGGGTCAAATTGTCAGTGGGACTAGGGGTAAGAGGCCTGAAAGGTTGGTTTGCCTCCTGGGGGTGTTGTTGATGTTGTACAATGTTTTTCTGATGTGTTTACATTGGTTCCACTTCCTTAAGGTCACCTATGAGGTTGAATATCATTATAGTGGCCTATCGTCGCATGTTTACCCCAGTTCTATTGTTACTTGGGTAGATGTGGGAGGAGGGTGTTACAGAGTGGTATTAGAGCACGGTTCAACCCTCAAACTGGATGGGCAGTGTGTTGGTCATGTTTTTTTGGTTGGTTGCATATGTGTTTCTCATAAATATGGTGTATGTGCTTGTTGCATCCATGTTGTGCTGGGCATGGTGGTAGTGGTGTCACCATGGAAGGGTTGATGGCGTTGTTGTCAACATGTTGTCTTGAGTGTATGATTGGTTGTGTGTTACTCATGCTTGTGTATTATTCATGCACACTTGTTTACATGTTTTTACATATTTTATATGCATTGTTTGTTTATGCTAGGTCACATATTGGTCATGATTGTGTTTTTTTTGTGTATTCTTGCTTATGTAATGTTATATGTGGGACATGCATTAGTTGTTCATGATTGGTTATACATGTCAAGTGGGTGCATATGGTCAAGTTTGCAATGGTTTGGTGAAGGTTGTTGTGCATAAGGTCATTGTATTCAATTAGATCATCATCATGATATTGGTATGTTATCATGCTAATGCATTAGCTAAGATAGCGCAAGAGATACAAACCATCAAATTGAAGTTGCAACATTGGACTTCGAGGCAAGAACATGTTTTCATACAGATTTGGATGTTGGGCATGTAGATATGTAGGTTAAGAATTGCTATAGGCATTATTTTTATGAGTATTCCTTTCATTATATTGATGTTATGGTTACATACATTATATATTCTAGTTGATTAGTGCATTTATATGTACATGTGTCGAATAGTCATGAATGATAGCAACCTGTTGTGGTATGCATTTCTATTTTTGTTTTATGTTAGTTATGTTATATGTTGTTGATGAGTATTATATAGGTTAACTTGTTGTTTTTGTATGATAGCTTGATGATTAGATTACATGTTGTTGATGAGCATGATATATAGCTTGTTTTTGTTATATGCTAGTAACTTGATGATTAGGGTTATTTCATTAAGATATTGATGTTATATGTATCGTATTGCTTTGGATTGGCTTATGTAGATGGTTAGGGTTATTAATTTCATGTATGATTCAATAAATGTGTTATATTATATTGTATTAATATAGGTTGATTGTGCATATGTGATTGTTGTGCATGAATGAAAATTGTTTATGAGTTTATGATGTGAACATGTTAGTTAGTTACTTTTATGGATATCATGATCTTATTTATGTTGATTTGAGTCATTGTGAAGCTATATTGTGCTAATCTATATTGATTATGCAGGCAATTCCTCCCTTGAGATACATTGAGGTATGATTTTTATTATGTCATATACTTGGTGCTTGATTGTTTTGAGTGTTTGATTATGTCATCTAGTTGATCTATTTAGCATTATATGTTTGCAAGTTGTTTAAATGTTTGATTAATTGCATGATATGAGTATATGTGTCTATAATATTGCATGAAGAAATGATCTTACTTTAATATTATTGTACTAATACATATGTGTTGAGATAGCCAGTATATACTTGAGAGTAAGTAGGCGATAGTTGTAGCGGTATGTATTATGACTGATTAATGTGAGTTAATTATTGACTATGACATGGTTGTTAGACTTGATAAATTTTGATTCCAAATTAATGGATATGTTGTCTTGATATCTGTAACATGCAGCTAACATGCATTTTAAGTTATAGGTCAACATTCTTGGAACAATAAGGTAAGATAACCAGTATATTGTTATATTTATTTATGCGCTGAAAATTATGTGGTTATGGAAGTATGATGCAGTTATTGCATGGAAAAAGAGACTACCATGAAATCTTGAAGAAGACTCAGGTTGAGATTTCCTTTAAAAGCACTAGGAACCATTGGTATTGAGTCATGGTGTTTGTTTCTAGTCGTTTGATTTTGGTCTTTTGTGGTTGTTGCACTTGATTTGTGGCTTTGTTTATGTCTAGTGTATGGCCATACCACTTTGTTTGCGGTGTCATATTGATTTTGGTTTTTCATGGTCTTCCTCCTGTTTGTTCTTGTTCTTTTCTTTTAAGTTTTGAGAGTCTTGGGGATTGGTTGGGGAAAGAGGAAAGTAATGGAGCTCGAGGAGAGTTGTGTGGTACCCAACTGGTAATGTAAGACATGGATGAAGCTTGGTGCATGAGTAACCATAGTGGAAGGTAAGAATATGACAGTTGGTTGGACTAGTTGGTTCCATTGTGGTACATGGACAGTGGTAGTACAGACATGAGAATGGTAACCAGAAAGGTAAAGTAAATGGATTTGAGGCATCATATGTCTTGGCTATGTTGATAACTGTTGTTCTAAATGTTTTGCATGGTGTGCACAGTTAAAGGAATTTATCTTAACTTAGACCTTATGATATCTATAAATTATGTTGTGATCATGATTATGTTGATGTTTATACATATGTATACATTTATGTGTGTATGTATGTCATGTCTGACAGGGTCATCATGGATCATGATTGTTTATTGCTAATGTTTATATGTATATATGTGTGTATATATGTCATTGTTTGACATGATCATGATTTTTTTACACTAATGATTATATATGTATGTATGTATGTGTGCGTGTATCTATGTCAATTTCTAACATGGATTTCAAGGATCATTCTTGTGGAGAAATGATTGTTTATGCAGGTGAATGGCATGAAGAGGTTATTGGTCTTATGAGGAATCAAGTGGGAAGAATAACCCTGACAGATCTATGAGGTCAGTATCATCTAGACATGAATTGATACTATATGCTTTTACTATGCCTATGTTTATGCTATGGATAGGTAATGCTGAGGATTACATAAGCGAATTGAAAGTATTGTGATCTACGGCATGGTAGGATACGCATGGATAGTGGAAATACACTAGAATCAAGGTTTCTTGTGGGGTCAGTGTGTGGTCTATGGATGTGCAGTACTATTGTTGTGTATATGTTGCGCATGTTGTATATTCAATGATTGTACCTATGGTAATGTGTACATGTAACATATCTAGTGTTGTGTACATATGATGTTGTATTCATGTTGTATATATATATGGTGTTGTGTATATATTGCATATGCAGTGCTAGGTATAGATGGTGTTATGTACATGTGGGATATGCGGGGTCATGTACATATTGTACTGTGTGCATGTTGGATATGTGGTGTTAATACATATGGTGTTGTGTGTGTGTTGTACATATGGTGTTGTGTGCATGATTTTACATGGGGTGTTGTGTGCATGTGGTGTTGTGTACATGATTGTACATGTGGTGTTGTGTATAGGTGGTGTCGTGTACATATGGTGTCGTGTAAATTTCGTGCATGTGGTTCCGTGTACATGTGGTATTGTGTACACATTGTACAAGTGGTGTGGTGTACATTTGGCGTTGTGTACACATTGTGCAAGTGGTACTGTGTACATATGATGTTGTGCACACATTTTGCAAGTAGTGTTGTGTAGATGTGGTACTGTGTACATGTTGTGAAAATGGTACTAGTATACATGTGGTATTGTGTGCATGTTGTACATGTTGTGTTGCAAGCATGCAGTGATATGTATGTGCATGGTGTAGTCGTGGTATTGTGACATGTGTATTCGTTGTGTGCTACTCTGTATATGTATATTTATTGTGTTGTGTTGTACACCGGATGTAGGTGTATATATTGTGTTGTATTGTACATCGAGTGTAGGTGTATATGTTGTATTCAGTGTAGGCATCAGTATTGCATTGTATTGTACACTGGATGTAGGTGTATGTGTCGTATGCCGGTGTGGGTGTATGTATTGACTGGTGTTGTATGCCTTGTGTGGATTTACATGTTGTACACTATGTGTATGTGTATGTAGTTGAAGAGAAGGTACAGATGTTTTCAGGTGTGGAAATTGATCCAATGTGTGTACAAAAATAAAAAAAGGCAGAAATAAGGACTGAAGAAGGATAAGTATCGTTATTTTATTTCAATTTTATTATGCATGTGACCTACAATTATGACTTATGATGATTACATGTGATTTATGATTATGATTCATGATGATTGTATGTGACTTATGATTTTGACCTATGATGGTTGTGTTTTGAGCTAACCATATGTGATATGTTTATTCATGATGATTTGATCTGACAACTGGTTTGACTTGTTGTGATAGGAAGTAAACAAATGTGAAAGTGTACCTTGTTTATTTGAGTTTATTTCAATTTATTTTAAATCTAACGGAATTTATGTGCTCGGTATAGGAAATCATGTAATTCCAAGATTGGGATGGTTGAAACTAGTTGCAAGAAATATTAGCATCAACAAAAGGAATTGGAACATGCAGCAGTATGTAGTAAAGACTTCAAGAGTAGGGCCATTGTGGGACACTGGTAACCAATAATGTCCATTGATTTCCATGAGCATGCTATGACCGGTATGATAGTTTGGAGGAAAGTATATGCCTTGGTTTTTGTATCTTCTGATGCAAGGAGGCCTTGTCAAGGGATGGACTGCCTGAGATGGGGGTGCTAGTGGAACTTGGAAGGTGAGTGACTACATTGAAGGGGGTGACTGAACTGCCGAAGGGGTTGTGTCGCAGAGAAGGGAAGATCGAGGATGGATTTTTTTTGTTCATTAGCATTGCCAGATGGAATCAAATGCACATTGGGAGTGTTCCCTGGAACAATAAGTCAGTAACTGTTAACTGAGGGTATAATAGCATAGGATTGTAGTGTTGGACATTGGATGTAGAATTTGTCTTTGACAGTGAATCCTGGACTTCCTGGGAAGGAGGTCAATCTTGGTATTACTTTGATGGTGGAGGTATGAGCCTTTGGATTCCCTTGTTACTGATACGGGAATCGTATCCTTTTATTTGTTGGTTGAGAAAATGTGTAGATGTGTGTATGTGTATATTATTGTAAATATTGTATCGAGCTGGTTTATAAAGCTCCATAGACAGTATGATTATTTTCTAGTTGAAGAAAATGTGCTTGTTATTGTAAATACCATAATGAGTTGTGTAATAAAGCTCTAGTAAATAGTATTATTATCATGTTTTTAGTAGTGGTCATTGTAAATACTGTAACGAGCTATATTATAAAGCTCCATAGGAAATATATTTTTTTCTCAACAATTTTCTAGTTTATAGGTGCGATTGAACACTAAGGACGGTGTTCCACTAGGGGGGGGGGGGGGTTCTGTAACAATCCTGGTAAAAATCCATGTAAAAAATATATAAGACCATGGTTGATGGGACATGTATTCCAAGTCGAATGGTGGGAAAAAAATCCTAGCGAGTGTTCAGTTCAGTTTATTATGGCTAAATGAAATTGACAAAGGCAGTGGAAAATGCATTGGAAAGACATGAGGCATTAATTGGCATTTATTTATGAAAATAATGGAAATTAGGAGAAAGGGAGGTGAAAGGTCCCAAGTTGCATGTGAGGAGGAAATTGAAGGAAAATAATGGAAAATGAAGAAAATAGAGGCCTCATTGATAAAAAGGCTTTTGAGGATCAATTGTAAATATTTTTGTTGGTTAAGATTTTATCAATGCATTTTTTAATCTCTCTCATTATTCTCTGTCTCCCATACTCGTGGATACTTAGAGTTTTCTTGGAGCACTCTTGGAGAGTGTGGATACTTGGTGATTTGGAGCAAGAAGGAAAAGGAAGAGCATGAAAACGCAAGAGGACATCAGGATGAACATCTACAGCATGTTCTAAGTGCAGATATGGAGTATGCATGGGGTATTCATGTGGATTTACCTACGCTTTCCATTTCCTAGATAGCCATGATGTTGTGGGTTTATTTCATTGATTGTTTTCTAGTTGGTTCTCATGATTCCTTAAGATATGGGTTGAGTTATTAGTTCCTGCAAGCCTTGGTTGGACAAATGCTCTGAAAGCCCGACGAACAACTGTGGGTTGAGTTACTAGTCCTGGAAGCCTTGGTTGGACGTATGCTCTGGAAGCCCTAGGGGGGTTGAGTTACTAGTCCTGGAAGCGTTGGTTGGACAAACAATCCGAAAGCCCTCTAACAGTTGGGATTGAGTTACTAGTCCTGGAAGCCCTGCTTGGAACAAACACTCTAGAGCCATGGAACAACTTGGATAGAGACCAATCCATGATGGTTGTGATTTCTGAACGTGAGATGGAATCATTGGTTGAGGTTTGAGGTGGTTTAGCCTATAGAAGCCCTAGATTGATTTTCATTGATGTGTTTGATGAGATCCCATATTCATGCTTGGAATATGGCACAAGGGTGATTGGCTGAAGTAAGATTTGGCTGAGCTAATCTATGGTCGAGTAGAATGTGGAAGTCCCGTCTATGGTTGGTTTTTACATTCAATATTGAAGATATCATTCCTTTGGTATTTGGTATGCAAATGTACTGGTTATTATGTGGAATCTATTGTTGTTGAATCCATGGTATTTTTGTTTTTACTATGTTGGTTATAAGCATGTATTTTATCAGTGATGATGTATGTCTCTATCCATGTTTTTACTTGTAAATGAATGCACAATGTCTATGGTCAAATAGATTGTATTGCAACTAATGATGTAAGTGAGAAATGATTCTTAGCGATTCTTAGATAAGTGTGAGACCCCTATGCTTAAATCTATTGTTTACACCTATAGATTCAACGTTTGTGACATGTTTGATAAAATTTATTTCATGGATAGGAGGGGTATGGATGAGTTATTGTTGATGTGATTACGTATGTATAATTTTTCTAATGTTATTTATCATCCCCTAATTTTTCATGAAGGGTAGTGACCGGGGCTCTAGGCCTAAAAATATGGTCAAATCTCAGAGTTGCAAGCACATAACTGGGCATTTGGGGCCCTAGCCGTAGGCATGCAATGTTGTGCTTGGGGCTATATATTCATGACCACAAGCATGCAGTCTTATGCCAACAGATATGGCTCAAAAGGGTCAAATGGTTAGTGTGACCCAGGGGTAAGAGGCCTGAAAGTTTGGATTGCCTTCCAGGAGTGTTGTTGATGTTTTACAAGGTCTTTGTGATGTTTTTCCATTGGTTCCACTTCCTTAAGGTCACCTAGGAGGTTGAATCTCATTATAGTGGCCTCTTGTCACATGTTTACCCCGGTTGATCGGTTACTTAGGTAGATGTGGGAGGAGGGTGTTACAACAAACCTCATCTAAATTTGTAGGGTTAAACATGAGAATAATGTGTCTCAAGTAGCTATGTAAACCTCCAATGTATTTTAGTAAAGTGTCTTGAGAGGATAAATCTACACCCAATATCAATGATCTCCTTCTAAACTCTTGGGTATAACTTTGAACATTTTGATCTTTTAATTGCCTAAAAACATAGTTACCAATCAAACAAGAAAATCACTGATTACCCATTTTTTTGAGGTAGTAAAAAAAGCACATGATTTTTAAAAGTGGTGATGCAGAATTACCTTTTTTTTGAATCATATTTTTTGCACTTTAAACTTGTTTATGTATCACTTGCTTTTTTGCAGTCTTTTTCTGTTGTTAAGCATATTTTTGGCACTTTAAATATTTTTATGTATCGATTTTTTTTGGAGCATGTTTTCATGTTGATTTTGAAATGTGTTGATGCAACATCAACTCCCTTTTTTTGGAGGGCTCACTTTTGACACTTTATATTTTCAAATGTATTGTGTATGAATATTTTTTCTAAAATGTTGATTATTTTACCATTTTTGTCTTATTCATCTTCTTGTTTTTTGTCTTAAGATCATTTTTTAAAGGTTTTCCAAACATGCGTTTTTTGTTTTTCTTTGCAATGTTTTTCTACAATGAAATTTTTAATTTGTTTTGCAAAATTTGAAAAAAATAGTAACATTAATATTCTAAGGTTATGATTTTTAATATATTTATATATCGTTCATTAAAACATCGATACACAAAATATTTGTCACTAAATGATAAAAATTTTAAACCCTCGACAAAAAATACACATTTTTCATATAAATATAATTAAATAAATATGTATTTAAGGACATTTTTGCTAAAAACAACTTAAATAAATGTTTTTAATAAAAAAAAATGAATAAAAAAGTTCGAAAAATAACAAAATTTTGAATTTTATATTCAAATATGATGAAATTTTAAGTATTTTTTTTTCAAAAAAAATATAATTCAAATAATATTTAAAGTTAAAAAAACAATGTTAAAAAAAATGACATATAATTTACAAAACAAAAACCAATAAATTATATAGAGAAAAAAAATCTTAAGATAAAAAAATTTAATTTAATTTAAAAATAAAACGAAAATAACAAAAAATAAAAAATAACAGCAACCCAAGGAAAAAAAAAACATCAAAACAATTTAAAAAAAATTAACTCAAAAATTAAATAAATTGAAAAAGAAAAATAAGAAAACATAATAATTATTAAAACTATTAAAAATAAATAAATATATATATATATATAAAACATTGAAAAAAAACTAAAAATAAAAAAATAATAATAATAATAATAATAATTAAAAATAATCATTAAAAAAATTAAAGACATATTAAAAACAAATTATCAACTATAAAAAGCATGAAAACATATTTAAAAAAATAATAATAATTTAAAAAAAAACATTAAAATAATTAAAATTAAAAATTAAATTAAGAAAAAAACAATTTTTTTAAATTAAAAAAATAAAAATAAAAATAAAAACATTTAAAAAAAATATTAATTTATAAAAATAAAATAAAATACAAAAATAAAACAATAAAACTATTTAAATTTAAAAAAAAAATTTAAAAAAAAAAAAAAAAATATATATATATATATATATAATCATTTAAAAAAATATATATATAAAAAAAAACTTCCAAACAAAAAAAATTGTTCTGCTCAAGCAGAGGCGAGATCTGGTCCCTAGGTGGGCGAGGAGATCGATTCACGCAACTCCCCGCCCGCCTGAGGTTCGACCCTGCCGCCACCTAGGCGAAACAATATATATATGTGTGTATGTGTTTTTATGTTTTGTTTAATAATTTCATTTTTATTTTTATTGTTTTTAATGCTTTTTTATTTAAATATTTTTTTTTACTTTTATGTTTTTTTATTTTATTTTATTTTTATAAATTTTATTTTTATTTTTTTAAATGTTTTTTATTTTTTTATTTTTAAACGTTTTAATTTTTTTAAATGTTTTATTTTTAAATTTTTTTGGTTTGTTTTATTAATTATTATTTTTATTTTATTTTTTAATGGTTTTTAATTTTTTTCCATATGCTTTTTTTCCTTTGTTTTGTTTGTTTTCAAATTTTTATTTTTATTTTAAATTGTTTTAATGTTTTTTTAGTTTTTGTTATTTAATTTTTTTTTAATGTTTTTATTTTTATTTAATTCAATTATATTTTTTCATTTTTTTCAATTTCAATATTTTTGTTTTTTATTTTTAAAGTTTTTTTTATTATTTTTAATGTATGTTATTTTTTTTTAACATTTTTTTTATTCTTACTTTTAATTTTATTTGAATCATTTATTTTGAAAAAAAAAAAAACATAAAATGTTATCATCTTTGAATATAAATTTATAAAAAATCATAAAATTTGTTACTTTTTATTGAATCTTTTCATAAAAATCTTGTAATTAACATGTTTTTTTTAGCTCCACAACCAAGTATATGCCACGTTTCTTCTTCTTTTTCTTTTTTTTTCTTTTTTTTTTTTAAGTTTTTTTCCAAGTTTCTCTATATATATATATAGTTTTTTCATTTTTTTTCTTTCATTTGAAAGTTTTTTTATTTTATTTTTTTTAATGGTTTTTATTGTTTTTTTGTTTAGTGTTTTTTTTTATGTTTTTTTTGTTTTTTTTTAATGTTTTTTTTGCTGTTTTTTTTTTAATCTCAACAATATTTTTTTTTTTTTTTTTTGGTCTTTTTCATTTTTTAATTTTTGGGTCAAATTTTTTAATATCTTTTTATGTTTATTTACTTTTTTTTTAATACTGTTTATTTTGCTTTAGTTTTGATTTTTTCAATGTATTCATATTCTCAATATGTTTGATTGGATATATATATCAAAAAAAAATATGTAGAAGTAATAAGTTTAGGAGAACATTTTTTTTTGTTGATGGTGTACTTCTTTAGCAGTCGGATTCTGGAAACTACAACTTTTTTTGCATAATATTTAATATGTTTATTAGTTTCGATTTATTAAATTCAAAAGAATATAATTTTAATATTAAATTATTATTATTATTATTACTATATATGAAAATAAAATTAATATATATATATATATATAAAATAATTTTTTAAAAACAATTTGCATATTTCAAAATCTTAAAATTATTTAAAAATAAAATATTTACACAAATTAAAAAAAAAAAAATTAATGTAGAGAGCATCAAAAACTTCAAAATCACATATAAATTCATTTCTTTTGTAAAATTGTTCATTCATCATAATTGAAGTGTTTCCTATCAAGTTATTTCAATACATCATATAAAAAAAAGCATTATATTTAATAAATTGTTATTAATATGATAAATTTAAAATAAAAATAAATTAATATAAATTAATTGATAATAATTTTTTTAAATTGGCTGAAAATTGTTGGAATTTTAGGATTCTCATAGAGGTGATATTTTATCTTTAATGTCATCCTTGGAATTTTAAGGTTTTTCAGAGTCATGATATTTTATCTTTAACGTCATTGTTAAAAAATGTTGACAATTTACTCCGAGAAAAAGAAAAAAAGAAAAAAAAAAGTCATTCGAGCACCAACACTTTTCGTTTTCAGAGTGTTTTTTACACACAAAAAATTGACGACGTTATTTCAGCATCAACACATTTTGTTTTCAGGGTGTTTTTTGCACCAAAAAAATTGGTTTTTACTTCCATTTTTAAAAAATATTGAAAATTTACCCCGAAAAAAATAAATAAATAAATTTCCAAAATAATACTTTTTCGTTTTCAGACTATTTTTTCATGTTTTTTTAATGTTTTTTTTGTTAGAGTTCTTGTTTTGAGGTAATAGTTCTCGTTTGATCGGTAACATTGTTTAAATTTTTGTCAATCCATTATAGCTTTCTGCATGTATGCTAAAGGATAAAATTGCCTTCTTAATGCAACAACAAAATCAATCCAATAGGATAAAACCTTACCATGTTTCTTCATGTCCTCTTGAGTTTTGGCTTCCCACCAAATGAGTGTTTCACTTTCCAACCATAATGAATTAAGTTGAATCTTGGTCTCATCATCTTTGAGCCTTTGTATCCTGCAATACACTCCAAGTTGACAAACCCAATTATCTAATTTCTCAGCATTTACCTCTCTATTATATATAGGAAATTCAAACTTTATGTCAAGTTTTAAAAATTGAGTTTTACCATGTCCCTTTGGAGAATGTTGAGGTGTTTGTGAAGGGGTTGATGTAGAAGATGAAGGTGAGTAGAAAGGTGGAGTTACAAATGGTTTATCACTATTTCCTCCATTCCATTTTGGAGGTTTGTCTCTATTTCCTCCATTTCCCTTTGAAGGTTTTGAGCTCTCACCTTGCAACCTTGAATTATTTTCCTCGTAGAGAAATTTCACCATCTCAGACATGTCAAAGAATTCTTTCCTAAAATCCTTCTCATCCTCAGTCATATTGTTAGGCTCTCCTTCATGTGCCATGACTGGTGAGGCCTTTGGTGAAACTTGTGGTGGAGATTGTGGAAAATGTGCTCTCCTTGAACTAGCTTGATGACTTGCTCCCACAAGTTTTCATTCTCATATTTTGAGCTTCAACCTTATAAGCATCAGAAACACTTGCAATGGAATTAAACCCTCAATACAACCAAAGAACCAAAGCTTTGATACCAACTTTGTCTGTAAACAGAAACTTGAAGGTTTTTTATGAAAGGTTGTAAGTGAAATTATATGTTTTTTATGAAATTAGACATTGAGTTGCCATAACACATAAATTAAGTTTTAAACTTAGTTTTGCAAAAAATAAAAAAGACAATAATACCATTACAGAAAGACAAGACGAAAAATGATGAAGGAGTTCACCCCTTCTGGGCTACATCTCGTGGTCCAAATTTCAATGTTGGGCATATTTCATTATGCTCAAAAATATGTGTTTACATGTATTTGCAGTGCTCAGAATGTAAAAAATATGGTCTCCAATGCCTCCAAAACAGTAAAAAAATCCCTAGTTGGCCTCTTTCTGCACTCAAAAAGGTCAAGAAATGACCCAGTTAACTGTGCTACATTTCACACCCACCTATTTTCCATCCTACAAATTTCTTAACTGTCCACGTCATGGAGTGGCAATTTCACCCCGCACCGACGAGATTCGCGTCGGTTCGAGTGAAAATTTTTGCCTCATTAAGTTGTGTGGTGACCCCATAAACAGATTAAAAAACACCAATTAGCACAATAATAGTCATTGATTGTGGGTTGTTTTAATTGATCTCGCTATTCGATTAACTCCGCCTGAACCACGGTTGGTGGAGGAACTATGGTTAGGCTCCCCAAACTGCGTTCCAAAACTCTACCCAACCTCTGACTGTGGTTGTGTTAACACAACCCGAGGTTCATATTTGAATTCTCGTGCCCAGCTTTAACTCTAACCTCGACTCCTTGACTGTGGTAAGAATGTGGTTAGGTTCTGGTGTCGTCGAGTTAACTGACCTGCCAATTGACTGTGATATGGTGCATAGATTATGGTTTGGGATTGTATTAATACCACACCATAAACTTAAACCAAACTCGTGACTCCACTTGCACCATGGTTTATTCTATGGTATGGTAAGTCTTGTAACCATCAGGAGTTGACTGTATAAAAAAATGGTGGTAACATTGTATATGTTATGGGTTGGCATTTGTTTCTTGGTTTGGGCTGGGGTTAACCCCGCACCCTCAGCGCCCACCTGCGGTCCCATGGGTTGGGTGGACCAAGGGCCAAGGGTTAACCACGGTCCTGACCCCTAGCATTCAACTCGTTAAGCTTTAAATACAACCTTGAAATTATACATTTTAAGAACCACCTGTGACGGAGCAGTAAGACTTCGCACTGCCAGTCGAGAGGTCCAATGTTCAAACTCTACCAAGCCCAATCCAGACCAAACCAAAATTTTTCTATGACACCAAGAGGCCATGTGGAAACCAACCATTGGCCCAGGTGGCCCTCCACCATTGGCCCATACCAAAATCAAATCAACCAATCACAAACCACCATTCATGAGTGAAACAGAATGAGACACTTATCAACTAGTCATTGGACCGAATATACACAGTAAATCTTCCCAGAAACATTCCTACTCGTTATACAGACTGCTGATTGGGTGTACCTGTAACCCAACTTTTAAAATTTTAGTTGTCTGAGAAAACGGTTAGAGTGATATTGGGAGCATACGATAGCGGTTTTGAGTGAAACGAGTTGCGTTGGATTTAGGGCATAAAAATCATCGTTTTGGACCCAGTTTCGATCACTTTCAAACACTTTGAATTTGTTAATATTTTACTAATCCAATGGATCATAAGGCATGTTGGGTGTGTGTTATATTCTTTCGATCACTAGTCACACGCGCGGGGCGCAACAGGGGGGTCACAGGGGTGGCATAGCCCCCCCTTTTGGAGGGTTTGCAGGGAGGTGGTATCCCCCCTGCATGGGATCTAAGTCAATGTCCCATGAAAAAAAAAATTGACCCTATATTAGGTGGGCGGACCTATCTATGGTTTTTTGCATGGCTTTTGCACATGGTTTTGGGCATGATGGTTTTATTTCCATGATATTTTATAGATCCGGTTAAGGGAACTATGGTTATGTTCTAATCCAGGGTTAATGGATTGAGATTTATGAATGCTTCAGCATGTATATATGTATTGTAACATTGAAAGGAATATAATGAAAAATAAATCTAGTAGTCCCAGTTTTGGGATCCAGGGAAAAATCTATGTGTATATTTTTTTCATGTTTTATGTTCTCGCCATTGTATATTTTTCGTGTTAAGAATTCGTTTTCAGGTTATTTCTGTACAGGGTTAAAACCTACTTGACAACAGGATGACAGATACCAATGACTTGAGCACATGTTACAACAACAGAGTACAAGTGATCAGGATATGGATTATAATTTTACGACATATCGTTTGGTGATATTTAGGGACAATATCTATGTGTCGAATGATAGTGAGTTGAAGAAGCTTATTTTGAGAGAGTTTCATGTTAAACCATATTCAAGTCACCTAGGATATCAAAATACATTGACAACAGTCGAGAAGTTATACTATTGGACAAATCTAAGGAAATATGTGGGTAAGTTTGTTGCTAGGTGCCTTGATTGTCAATAGGTAAAGGAAGAATGTAAGCACCGGACTAGTTTGTTACAGCTGATTCCAATTCTAAAATGGAAATAGAAGGTCATTTCCATGGAATTCATTACAAGTTTTCTGAGTACATTGAGACATCATGACTCCATTATGGCTGTGGTTGAAAATTTGACCAAGGTAGTTCACATCATTGTATTAAATCCTACTCATTCAACTAGTGACATAACTTAGATCTTCATCAGGAAGATAGTAAGGTTACATGGTGTTCCCAAGAAGATTGTATCTAAAAAAGATGCTCAGTTAACTATTAGGTTTTGGAATGAGTTGTTTGTAGGTTAGGGGACAAATTTAGCCTTCATTACATCTTATTATCCGCAAATAGATGGACAGACAGAGAGGGTTAACAGGATTCTTGAGGATATGTTGAGGTTGTATGCTATGCATCAGCAGTGGAAGTGGGAAGTGTATCTTCCACTCGTAGAGTTTGTGTATAATAATAGGTATTAGGAGTCCTTGAATATGAGTATGTTTGAGGCACTTTATGGGTGGAGTTGTAATATTCCTACAATATGGAGTGATCCAGTCAACATGGTACTGATTGGACTAGACATGTTGGCAGAGATGGAATAGGAAATGCGGGCAATCAAGAAGAATCTAAAGGAAACACATGATAGGAAGAATAGTTATGAAAATCAACATAAAGCTTTCAGGGAGTTTCATTTTGGGGAGCATTTTGACTTGTGCATCATGGCCAAGAAGATCTTCTTGAGGATTGGATCATGTGCCAAGCTAACACCTCGATATTGCAGGACTTTTGAGATTCTTGAGAGGATTGGATCGGTGGCCTATTGAATTGCACTGCTGCCAACAATGAAATTCCATGATGTTTTCCATGTTTCATTGCTTAAAATATATGTGAAGGATGTTGATAATGTGATTGATTGGTCTTTATTGCAAGTGGAACTAGAAGAATAATTCTAACTAAAATTTCAATGCATTTTGCAATGAAAGATGCTCATGTTGCAGAATCGAGTAATCGAGCAAGTTAAAGTGTAGTGGAAGCACTTTGGGCCCGATGAAGTTAAATGGGAGAGGGTTGATCCGATGCAAGCTATGTATCCTTCTCTATTCACTAGCTGAGTGGATGTATTCTAATGTATGTGTTTGAAATTTTGTTTTGGTTATGTCTAAATATGCATATTCATGTTGTAAATAGTGACATCAAGTTGTGTTATAAAGCTCCAATAAGCGGTATCATGTTCATGGTATGTTGGTTATGTCTTCAGCAGATGGATATCGAATGTAAATGTTTCATAGAACTATGTTATAAAGCTCCATGGGAAACATTATATGAGTGTCCTTGAACACCAAGGACAGTGTTATCCCAAAAGGGAGGGGTTTGTAACAACCCCTGGTTTATTTTCCATGTAAATAAAATAAGACCAAGATCATGGGACACGTATTCCAAACTGAATGGTGGGTAAAAACATAGTGAAGGGCCTCACTTGTGATTAATTAATGGCTATGGAAATTGGCAAAGGGAAAAAGACATTAATTGACATTTATTTGTGTAAATAAAGGAAAATATGAGAAAAGGGAGATGAAGGGTCACAAACTTGCATGAGGAGGAAAATGAAGAGAAAATAGAGGGAAATGAAGAAAATAGAGGCATCATAGGATCGGTTGATTGTTTTTTGTCAATTTTGGATTTGGATCTCATTTCATTAACTCTCTCTCATACACTCTATCACACTTAGAATATTATTGGAGCATGCTTGAAGCACACTAGTATTCATTTGGATTGGAGAAAGAATGAAAACGAAGCAAGGAAGCACAAGGAGACAACAAGATCAACAACTATATTTGGATTGCTTGTAGGTAACATGTTTCATGTATGATATCCTTATTGATTTTTGGATGCATGTGACTATCTAGTTATGTGTTGTTATTGGGATGGAGGATTGCTTGGAGTGAAAGTGATTTGATACTTTCCTTACCATTTCTTGGATAGCCATGGTGTTGTGGGTTTTTTCCACTTGCTTATTTTTTTTATTGGCTCTCATTTTTTCCCTATGGATGTGGGTTGGAACAAATGCTATGTAGCCCTGGACAACTTGGGTTGGGTTACTAGTCCTGGAGCCTAGGTTGGGACAAATGCTTTGGAGCCCTTCGTGGGTTGAGTTACTAGTCCCTGGAGTTGGGTTGGAAAAATGCTCTAAACCCCTGCAACAGTTGTGGGTTTAGTTATTAGTTCCTGGATCCCTAGAAAACTTGGGTAGAGATCGATTTGGTTGGTGTTAGTGATGCCCGACCATGGAGGTGGTTTGGTCTATGGAAACCCTTGTTTGGTTTTGTTTGGTTTATTCCATGAGATCCCACATTCATGCTTGGAATATGGGGCAACGTTGATTAGCTAAAAGAGATATTTAGTTCAGCCCAATCTATGGTTGGGTGGTACGTGGAAGTCCTTAACTTGGTTGGCATTTTCATATGTTAATATGAGCTATTTTCCTATAATGATTTATGATCACTTGTGTTGGATATCATGTTGATTTTTATGGTTGGTTTTCCATGGTTTATATGTTGGTTATTAGCTGGTTGTACGCTGATTAGATGATGTATACCTTTTATGGCTCTTGTCATGTTTTGATAAATTAATGAATGCATGGAATAATAAGTGTTATTGCAACTATGTGGGAGGGCATAAAGCCTTCTTGATGATTATATGGTGAGATTACTGAATTTGTGAACAAATATGTAGGTATAACCTACAAGAACTATATACATAAAGTGTTTGCATAAGTGAGTAATTTGGACCTCCAACTTCTCGGGGTCGTAATTGTTGTCCAGGTAAATCCCCTCTGTAGACAAAGGCGATCCCTCTAGACCTAGGGTGGGTCTAGCAACTACAAGAACATACTAACATCTACCTTCCTAGATTGTAAATGAAATTCAAAGAAAAGAAGATGACCTACCTTGTTTTGATGCTATGTTGTCGTCTTTCGTTGAAGATTCTTGATGCGTCGCTCTCCTCAAGCTCGATACATGATGCTACCAATGTTCGATTACCTGTACAGACAATCAAGACACCACAACAAGTATAAAATAATGACAAACATAAAACAATTACAACTTATCTAACTGATCAAGGAATGATATAAATCTCATTATATATGTAAACAAGAGTGGAAGATCAACATCAAATGCATTTTATTATGATAAAGACAAGGGGAGTTTACAACCAAGCCCTGATATTGAGGCTGTCCTTCGGCAGGTCTGTATCCAAGCACGTTAGAAACACCCCCATGCATAAAGGTCTAAGATCTCACTATGTTCCTAACACACAAAAACAATCACACTCTGCACTATTCTCCCGAAGCTATAATTGCTTCTTCTTTCTATCATCACTAAGGTTGTAGAGTTGAAGGAGGTCTCCTTATATAACAATGGAGGAGGAGGTTATGGGCCCTCAAATTATGGCAAAAGAGATTATCTTTTGGAGTAGTTCCAATTTATTGGGAACAAGAAGCCCAAAGGGGAATTCCTCAGTCATATCCTCAAAACAAACTTCCATCTCGCCGCCTCGCAAATTTTCTAGTCGTGGAAGATTCGTTCTATTTTTAAAACTTTCCAAAAGAGTATCGATGTAGGTCAGACACTGAGAGAAAGCGCCGACCTTTAAAACCAGGCTTTTATAGGGATCTTTCAGAAAATTTGTAAAGGGAGATGATTTTGCAAACAAAATGTGGTTCAGGGGTATGTATTCCATGCTTGGAAAGTACACAAGGGTCATTGTATGGGTCCTCCAGGATCAAGGAACGGGGAGTACAGCGACGGTGACAAATTTCTTTGTAACAGATGCCCCCTAAAGTATGAAGTCCGAACATGAGTAAGGGGTGAAATTCTTTACAAGTACATGCAAGGAACCAGACGTTGTTGTCGGGAAACCTGTAAATCAAGCATAGATACATATACATAACTGAAATCTCTAATGAAAATACATGAATCAAGGTATGGACATAGCTATCCGTAAAAGAGACTATGGTATGGTCACAATCATCCATCTGAGAAGGATCACATATAGACACAGGTATGGTCGCAGCCATCCAATCAAAAGAGTCATGCATTAAGTCATGATAAACCACAATATCTCGCAGCCTGGATCTTATCCAACAAAACCCAGGGTCTTGTGCTCCATCTCGACCCAAATAAGTTCAAATTCAAGCATGTGAATATGTGAGCTAAAGTCAAACATGCAAGAAATTCACCTGATTACTAGCCAATGATGAAGGTTGTTAACAGGCGTGAGAGAAACCACCAATAATGATAATGGCTCTCAATGTACAACTAGTAAAATCCACGGAATGTGAACAGTGAGCTGGCGTCAAACTCCCGCGAAATCACTCGATCAAAGGCCAATGATGAGGACCTGTCATCGAATGCGAAGAACTTGCCATTGAGGCATGCAAGCTCTAAGGTATCAGAAAGGAGTCTCTAGATCGACTTCTCGGATAATGAGCTGAAGTCAACAGGAAGTGACCCGGTCGAAGGAGAGCCATAATTTTTCCCACATCATTGACACGAGATAGAGGAACATGATGATAGTGAACCAGGACCAAACAGAGGATCAGAGGGAGGTTGAAAACTGTAGAAGGATTTTCTCTTGAACATATCGGCGACACGACTCTAGAATTTGGCAGCATTTGACTCAAATAGGATCATAGGTCATGTTGACAATATTGTTAATCAAATGAGAGGCAAATGGATTTCCCAAACCCATGGAGGCAAAGTGACAAAGTAAAAATATCCCAACTCGACATGAACTGCAGATAAGTGTCATGTTCAAGAGTGACATACTGCCAACACAACTGATGAAAAACTTCCATTTTCCCCCACCATTTTTGGCGAGTACCTCTTTATTTTACACAAGCTTTAAGAGGATAGCATATGCTTGTCATATAATTTTGTCCTTCGGACAAATCCATCCTATTACATTTTGCGATCCCTAGGAAGGAGGAAGGAGGTAACGTCATGGTGACGATTTCCGATATCATTTAGGTTTAACGAGTCTAACAAAGAATAACTTGACATATTTTCATGTTTAGAGAGTTTGAAAAGAAGCAAAAAATAAAACTCCAGCATATCCCTTTTCGTAAATAGTCCCTTAGATCCGAAAAGGTAGAAAACTATGTCTGAGAGAACGTCTTAGACGCGATAGGCTAAGGTATTCATTTTTCATAAATGATCTATCCCAGCTTGAAAAAGGGGTAAACATATACTGGGTAGATATCATTTCGTAGCCATTTAATGAGTTCAAAACGACAAGAGCCTCGGCAATCTTTTCATGTTTTGAGAGTCAGAAAAGAGCTGTAAGTTGACTCCTCCTGAAGGAATGAGTGGTATAAAGGGTAGCAACTGGTTCCGGTGATGGTGGAACTACTCAGAACAAGAAAAGGTCAAGAGGCTGGCTAACAATACCACTCATTGTAGCGTTTCCTCAGGAATGGGTAAAACAATCAAGTGAAGACGTATGATCGGCCAAGGAGATGGTGACGATGGAATGAGAAAACCAAGGTTCATCCAAAAAAATAGGCTGATAAAATGGAAATCACAAGAGGTAAAATAAGAATGGTTTCATTTTTACACAAGCTTGAAATCAGGAAACTTTTCTTGAAGTTGGTTTCATTTTTACACAAGCTTGAAACGTTTTAGAAAACTATGCTTGAAACCGGTTTCATTTTTACACAATCTTGAAATGGAAACAAACTATGCTTGAGATTGGTTTCATTTTTTCACAAGCTTGAAACAAATATTTAGTATGCTTGAAAAAATATTTTCATGCCCCCATCATGGTGACTCGATACAAGGTACATAACCCCAAGCTTCAGTCCATTCGCCAGAGTAGACTGCTAGTTACTGACAGGTGGATGGAGTGAAGATTCAATCATGAGATCAAGTGAAAGACTCGACTGGGATTTTACGAGATCTAATCAAAAGATAGTAAAACAACTATCCTCCTAACACCATGTTTCATTTTTTAACAAGCTTGACACAAGAAAAGGAACTCTGCTCAAGAAAGCTTGTTTCATTTTTTAAGGAGCTTGACACAAGAAAACGAACTATGCTCTGATGAGCTTGTTTCTTTTTTTAAGGAGCTTGACACAAGAAAACAAAATCTGCTCCGATGACCTTGCTTCATTTTTTAAGGAGCTTGAAACAAGAAAACTAACTGTGTTTCGAAAGACCTTGTTTCATTTTTAAGGAGCTTGACACAAGAAAATGAACTCTGCTTTGATGACCTTGTTTCATTTTTTAAGGAGCTTAACATAAGAAAACGAACTGTGATCCGAAAGACCTTGTTTCATTTTTAAGGAGCTTGACACAAGAAAATGAACTCTACTCTAACAACCTTGTTTCATTTTTTAAGGAGCTTGACACAAGAAAATGAACTCTTCTCCGACGACCTTGTTTCATTTTTTAAGGAGCTTGACACAAGAAAACGAACTCTGCTCCAATGACCTTGTTTCATTTTTTTAAGGAGCTTGACACAAGAAAACGAACTCTACTCCGATGACCTTGTTTCATTTTTAAGGAGCTTGAAACAAGAAAACAAACTCTGCTCTGACGACCTTTTACCGTAACGAATAAGAGGTCATGGCTTTTAAGAGGCTCGCCTTTGATAGGAGAAAAACGTCTTGGAAATCGCAATCGAATGCCCCAAGTAGACGGTACTCGATGACATAATCACTAGATGAGGGCAACGAACAAGTAGCCACATAATTAACCTGTGGCAAGGAAGATACAACCAGCGGATAAAAATATAGTAGAGATGATGGTGGACCAGCTTCCACCTCAGGACCAAAGAATGAAAGTTGATCAATGGTCACGATCTGACCTTTATGTGGAAAACAGATCACATGAAAGAGGGAAGAGACAAGTGCACCCATGGCATAAGAATAGTCGTGCCCCAAGAGTAAATTGAAATTCAAGGGGCCTGGAACAACCATCACATCTATATAGATGATTTTCCCTCCCAATATAATAGGAAACTTGGGAAGGATCCCTAACGGTTTACTGGTTCCTCTGTTAAATGCCAATAGATTCTGCGTAACAGGCACAAGCGGTGGAAAACCAAAATATTTCCAAGTAGTTGAATACAGAACACTAACAGACATACCTTCATCTATAATTGTGCTAGGTATGGCCACATAAAAGGTATGTACTGTGATCTCAAAAGGCACATAAGGAAGGCGGTATCCCGCAAATCGGCTCCAATCGAAGGAAGAAATCAAACTACTTAGAGGGGGTACCATTGAACTGAGATGGTCATACCCTGGTGTTACCGGAGCAAGAGGATAATTTTCATGGACCACAGACATGGGAGCAGGAAGAGTAACTTCTTGAGTCACTGGGACGGGAGGATCTTTCTCCAAGTCTAAGGAATCTGAAGAAACAAGAAGAACATGAGGGGGATGAGATCCACTCTCGACGGAAAAGACTTGATGAACCATTGGCGGGATCAGATCAACTGATTCCACAACCAATGGTTGGTCGAGAATGGATTCATGAATGAATTTCCGAGGGAATGGGATCGACCAAGGATGACTCTTGACCGATCGTTGTATCAACTAGTGGAGGACTCAAAGAAAGCTTCTTGTAACCAACCGGAAGGCAGGGTGCATAAACAACAAGGTTGTCCAATACTCTCGCAGCTTCATCCATGTACAAACAAAGGTGAATGGGATGATTCCCTTCACACAATTTACAGGGATTCATAATCTTACCCTGTTTCTTATAAGTCTTATCACTACTAGTCGAAGATGTGCCACCAATATGACTTCCAGAAGCCAAAGGAAATGGCGGATGGCCATCGGACCATGCTTCAAGTACCTTGGGAATGCCAAGGCAGTCTCGAAGAAGATGGTCACCTTTGCACAACATGCAAGGGAATTTGACTTTCCGAGGAAGGTTGGATGGTTTTTCAACGAAAGTTGTCTGAGGCGCAATAGTTGTAGAGTTGGCCTCTCTCTTATCTGACTTCTTCTTCTTCCTCTTCTTCTTCTTCTTATTAGCCACCTGGTTACTAGAATCCAAAATTTCACTAGGTGAAGTAGATGAGGAGGATTAGGAAACAAGCGAAGAAGGGGAGAGGTCCACCTTAGAATCAACATGATGTTGTTTAGGTGGAGGAGATGGTTGTACAGTGGGGGGAACACTCAAGACCAAGGAGGTGGAGAATAACCAAATAGGAAACTCAACAATTAACCTAGGCGGGGATAATGTTGCCATATAAGGAGCACCAACATTCCCAAAAGTAGGAAAAGGACCAGGACTCCCTTCGGAGGGGATTCCTTGGTTGGTAAACTCTGGAAACATTGCCATTGGAAACAAACTTAAAACAAAACTCTAAGGGAGATAACTTTAACCGGGAATATTTCGGGGGCAATTAATATTTTAAGACACTGAAACAAAATTATGTCGTTTCATATTTTAAGAGTCGAAAAACAAGGAAAAGGTGACTCTATCACTTTCAGGTTGAAATGACTACTCAGGTAATCTAAGCAAAAGGGTGTACCAAGTTTTCGTGAACTGCAATATACACCTTGGTGATCAAATGAAAGAGAAATGACCAAGGACTTAACATACGTGCAGGTAGTCTCCTCGAATTTTGTGTTTGGTGTATCATGATCACAGGGTAGCAGACTCGGCTTCCTATGGATAAAGGATTTGAACCTATGAGGGTCTCCCTTTATATACATGACAGTATGGGGAGCGCAAGTCCGTACTAGTGCTGTCTAAATCCAGGTGGCGAATGACAGCTAATAGGTTTAACGATGTCGGAACACGTCACTAGCCTAGACCTCTAAAATATGTACGTTATGTTTCAGTGCTTCCTTAGATTGATTGAATAAATTTTAAATTTGATCCTGAATTATGTCTCAGTTTCAAGGCCCTATCAAATTTCATCTGACAATCTCCTATATGTAGCTATATGAGAAAAGAAATCTTTCAATTCGATGAATGCTATCTAGTTAAGGGAAGAGTTTCAAACAATGACACAACAAAAAGAAAAGGAAAATTTTTCCTAACTAGATGACTTTCACTATTCAAAAGTAATCTAAAACATTCAACGATGCAAATTATGCAATGTAATCTATGCAAAATTCTATTCTTTGAAAACTATGCAATCGTAATCTATGCAAAATTTCCTTTTTATTTTGAATGAATAAGAATGCACTCAATGCAATTTTTAGCTTTCAGTCATTAAACAATGTAATCTAAGTTCAATGATGGATCTCAAACATGAATTTTTGATGCAATGTGATCTAATGCATGCTTTTAATGAAAGAGAATGCACTCAATGCGATTTTTAGCTTTCAGTCATTAAACAATGT
The DNA here is from genome assembly GCA_034641835.2 of Pinus albicaulis. Classification (NCBI taxonomy): domain Eukaryota; kingdom Viridiplantae; phylum Streptophyta; class Pinopsida; order Pinales; family Pinaceae; genus Pinus; species Pinus albicaulis. Next base: position 1,040,423,642 of record CM076575.1, read on the forward strand.
AATCTAAGTTCAATGATGGATCTCAAAAAAAAAAATCAATGCAATGTGATCTAATGCATTTTAACGAAAAGCAAACTCTGAGACAAAAAATAAATGAACGCAAATTTCCTTAATGGGAGGATGAATGCAAAAGGGATGCAAACAAACACTAAGAATGCAATCGTTGTTTTAAACACTTTGTAACGAAATTCCTCAAAAGGCTAGAAGACATATGAGTTCAAGCAAAAGAGGACTTCCAGAGTGTGGGCTCAAAACAAGGCATTCATTTCCCTTTACATGAAGCAATAATAGACATAAGACTTTTCAGCTGAACAACGAGCAATGTAATCTATGCTCACAAGTGAACAAACGAACCAAATGAACTCGGACAGACACTTGAAACTTGAACACTCAATCAACCAAAAAGAAAAAGGTAATCAACTAGAGATGGCTCACCAAGCAAGGAGACTGACTCAATCAGCAGGGTGATGTCCTGTGAAGCATGCAACCAAGAAATTGATGCACGATCTTAGAAAAATTAGGATGTAAGGATGCACGTCCGAAGAGAAAGGAGACAAAAGACAACCAAAAACCAAGCCAATGAGCCAATAAAACCAACTTGAGTGAAGGGGAGAACATGTAAATCATACAGAGAAAAATACCGGAAGGGAAAGACACACTGGTGAAGGACTTAGGGAAAAAACCTTAATTTTTCACACACCCTAAAATTGGCATGACTTTAGTGGCTGAAACTAGCGCCAACTGGAGCGACTTGCTAACTGACAACTAGCGCCAATGGCCAATTGGTATGGCCTGCTAACTAACAACTAGCGCCAATCAGCGTGACTATCAAACAAATAAAAGTGCCAATGCCTGAAAAAGAAAAAGAAATCATTTCTCCTAACCAAAACCAGACTCACCACTTCAAGAAAAACGTAAAATATTGTAATTGATGAAAAACATAGGAAAAAAAAGGGAAATGGTCGTTCGAATAAACTCGTCGAATGACGAAGGCCTCAAAGAGTGATAAAACTCCCCAGCGGAGTTGCCAATTTTTTGTCTAGGTAAATCCCCTCTGTGGACAGAGGCGATCCCTCTAGCCCTAGGGTGGGTCTAGCAACTATTGGAACATACTAACATCTACCTTCCTAGATTGTAAATGAAATTCAGAGCAAAGAATATGACCTACCTTGTTCTGATGCTATGTTGTCGTCTTCCATCGAAGATTCTTGATGCATCGCTCTCCTCAAGCTCGATACATGCTGCTACCAAAGTTCGATTACCTACACAGACAGCCAAGATACCATGACAATCATAAAATCACGACAAACATAAAACAATTACAACCTATCTAACTGATCAAGGAATGCTAGAAATCTCATTATATATGGAAACAAGATTGGAAGATAAACATCAGATGCATTTTATTATGATAAATACAAGGGGAGTTTACAACCAAGCCTTGATGTTGAGGCTCTCCTTCGGCAGGTCCTTATCCAAGCATGTTTGCAACACCCTCATACACAAAGGTCTAAGATCTCACTATGTTCCTAACACACAAAAACAATCACACTCTGCACTATTCTCCCGAAGTTATAATTACTTCTCCTTTCTATCATCACTAAGGTTGTAGAGCTGAAGGAAGTCTCCTTATATAACAATGGAGGAGGAGGTTATGGGCCCTTAAATGATGGGAAAAGAGCTTATCCTTTGGAGTAGTTCCTATTTCTTGGGAACAAGAAGCCCAAAGGGGAAGTGTTGTGAATCAAGCTCCAAAAATAGAAGAAAAGAGATATCAATGCCTTAGAAATAAGCCACTTCGAGGGGGCAACCTCCAATACATTACATGAATGAACAATTCTTGGATGATACAAATTACAAAACCTCCTTTCTATATATAGGAGTCCATGGGGCCACAATGTAATCCTAGTGGGGCCACGATGTAATCCTAGCCGACCTAACAATAATAATTTAAGGGCACAATAATAACAATATGGGGGTTACAAGGGTACAATAATAACAATAAGGGGGTTACACTAACAACAATAAGGGACTATACTAGTAATATAGGGACCTAACATGCCCCCCTCCTTCAAAAAAGTGTTGTCCTCAACGCTTGAGTAGCTCTGGGTGCTTCTGTATAAAATTCTCATCCTCCCATGTAGAATCTTCAGTGGGTAAGTTCTTCCACTTGATAAGATACTCTGAAATTGACCGATTTCGTAGCTGTCGAGTTCTTGTTTCCATGACCACTTCGGGTTCCAATATTATTTTTTTTTCCTCATCAAGTTCTGGCAATATTGTTTGAACTGGAAGATTTTCACCTATAACCTTCTTTAAGCATGAAACATGGAAAACTGGATGTACTCGCGAAGAAGCAGGAAGCTCCAATTTGTATGCCATAGTACCAATCTTTTGAAACACCTTGTAAGGACCATAGTACTTTGGCAATAATTTATTATCCTTCTTAGCTTGCTTGAGGGACATTTTTTTGTATGGTTGTAGCTGTAAAAATACCCAATCTCCTACATCAAAACTTCTCTCGCTGCGATGTTGATCTGCCTGTTGTTTCATTCGATTTTGTGCCGAATTCAGGTTATCCTTTAAGAGTTGGAGAACTTCTTGTTGATGCTCGATGTGATCTTCCACTGCTTGAACCTTCGAATTTTCTCTTAAAGATGATGTGATGGACGGTGGATGATATCCATAAAGTGCCATAAATGGGGTCATTTTTGCTGCAGTATGGAAGGAAGTGTTATACCACCGTTCAGCGAGAGGTAACCACTTGACCCATTGTGTTTGTTTATCAGATACAAAACAATGAAGATATCCTTCCAAACATTTATTTACTATCTCAGTTTGACCATCAGATTGAGGATGATAAGATGAGCTATGAGCTAATTGAGTACCCAAACAAGAAAATAACTCCGTCCAAAAATTTCCAGTAAAAATGGGATCTCTGTCGCTCATAATAACCCTTGGGTTTCCATGTAGCTTTTGAATTGTGTCCATAAATGTAGTAGCAACTGTACTTGCTTTAAATGGATGAGATAATGCACAAAAGTGTGCATACTTGGTAAGTCTATCAACTACCACCATGATGATACTCTTTCCTTCGGACTTAGGTAAACTTGTGATAAAATCCATTGAAATCTCCTCCCAACGTTGACTTGGAATGGATAAAGGTTGTAGAAGTCCTGGGGTCTTAATTGTTTCCACTTTATTCTGCTGGCAAACCAAACATTCCGCCACAAACTTTCGAATATCAGATTTAAGGCCATCCCAAAAAAATTGTTTCTTCACCCTGTGGTAAGTTTTTAAAAATCCTGAGTGTCCTCCTAAAGGAGAAGTGTGCAATTCCAGAAGAATCTTTTGTTTTAGTTGGGAATTCTTACAAAGATATAAGCGATCTTTGTACCATAAGGAATCATTTTTCCAACTAAATGTATCGGATGTACTAGGATCTTGCTGCAACTTTTGAATGAGTGTCCATACATCTTTGTCCTTCTTCCATTCATCTCTTGCTTCAGTTATCCAATCTGGTTGGATAATAGAAATGGCACAAAGCAATGCTTCCACCTCTTCATTCTTTCTTAAGAGTGCATCTGCAACAACATTTAGCTTCCCTTTTTTGTAGATTATTTCAAAGTCATAACCCAACATCTTTGTGACCCATTTTTGCTGCTCTTCTGAAGATATTCTTTGTTCCAAAAATTTTTTAAGGCTATCATGATCAATTTTTACCTCGAAGTGTCTTCCCATTAGGTAAGTTTTCCATTTCTTTAGTGCATGCAGTATTCCTAACATTTCTTTCTCATAAATAGCTTTATGTAAATACTTTCCTTTGATTGGACGACATTCAAAATCAATGGGTCTTCCTTCTTGCATTAAAACAACACCAATTCCATTTCCTGAGGCGTTACATTCCACAATAAAGGTTTTTGTGAAGTCTGGCATAGCTAAGACTGGTGCTAGGCACATTGACTCTTTAAGATGTTCAAAGGCCTTAGTTGCTTCAGGAGTCCATGAAAATCCATCTTTCTTTAATAATTTTGTTAGAGGCACTGCTATTCTCCCATAATTCTTAGCAAACTTGCGATAATACCCTATTAACCCGAGAAATCCTCGCAACTACTTTATGGTTGTGGGGAATTTCCATTCTTTAATGGCTTTAATTTTGTTAGGGTCTACCTTAACACCCTCGTGAGATATAATATGACCCAGATATTCCACCTCTTGTACTCCAAAGAAACATTTGGATGTTTTTGCATATAATTGTTTCTCCTGCAATAGTTTGAGCACCCTGTCAACATGTTCAACATGATCCTTCCAAGACCTGTTGTAGATTGGTATATCATCAAAAAATACTAGCACAAATTTTCTAAGGAAGGGTTTGAAAATGGAATTCATCAACCCTTGAAATGTAGAAGGTGCATTGGTAAGGCCAAAAGGCATGACCAAAAATTCATAATGACCCTCATGGGTTCGAAATGTTGTTTTTGGAATATCTTCAGTCTTCATTCTAATTTGATGATATCCTGAACGAAGATCCAACTTGGTAAAATAAATTGCTCCATGTAATTCATCCAATAATTCATCGATCACAGGAATGGGAAATTTGTCTTTAATGGTGAGCTTATTGAGCTCCCTATAATCCGGACACATTCGCCATGATCCATCCTTCTTGTGTACCGATACTACAGGAGCAGAGAAAGAACTTTGACTAGGTTGAATTATACCCGCCTCTAACATTTCTGCAATCATACGTTCAATTTCGCTCTTTTGGAAGTAAGGATATCTATAAGGCCTGTTGTTTGGAGGAACACTTCCTGGAATCAAATGAATAGCATGATCATGATCACGAATAGGTGGGAGTCCTTTGGGAGTTTCAAACACCTTGGAATGATTGTCCAAGACTTGTTGGAGATCTGCAGAAATAGATGATTTTGATGTCGGAACTTCTAGTGAGCATAATTGTGCAATTATGCCTTTTTGTTCTTTCTTTAGAAGCTTTTTCATGACATTAGAGCTTATTATCCTTCCCGGCTTCCCTTCAATACCCCGTAATTTGACTTCCTTTCCTTCTGAAAAAAAATTCCAGAAAAGTTCTTGAAAATTAAAAGCTACCGTCCCCAAAGATTGTAACCATTGTACTCCTAGTACAACATCAGCACCTCCCATAGGAATGGAAAGCATTGGACTAGTCAATACATATTCCCCCATGGTTAGCTTGATATTATGGCATTTTCCAGAGAAATTTATAATTCCTCCATTTGCAACCATCACTTGACATTCTGGTGCTGGGTATAGGAAACAATTTAATTCCTTGGCTACCTTACAATGAATAAAATTATGGGTGCTACCTGAATCAATCAACACTACTACCTTTTTCTTCTTGATTTGTCCTTGTATCTTGAGAGTTTGAGGAGTGGTAATTCCTGCCAGTGCATTACACGATATGGTCGGATTCATTTCTTCCTCTTCTAGGGTTGGTTCCTGGTGTATATCTTCTTCTTGTTCATTTTCTTCTTCCTCTTCACAATCTATGTAAAATAATTTCTTCTCAGCACACTTATGACCTTTATTGTATTTGCTATCACAACTGTAGTAAAGCCCTTTTACTCTTTTTTCTTCAAATTGTTGTGGTGTCAACCTTGTAGGTTGTGGAAATCTAGGAGTAGCAACACTTCTCTCTTTATAGAAGTGAGTGGTAGGCTTCCTTGTCGCCATAATTTTACATTAAATTTTTTTTGCCAACCTGAATGCCTTCTCCAATGACTCAGGTTCCAAAACGCGAACTTCATGTTGGATGTTATCCTTTAAAGTATCTATGAAGAGATCAATCCTGTGTTCCTCTGGAATATCAATTACCCTTATATTCAATTTTTGGAAGTCCTCAATGCGCTCCCCCACTAAACCCTTTTGTTTGAGATTTATCAATTGGCTAAAGAAGGTGTTGCTCTTTGTATCCTCATAATGTGCTATCATTTCCTCCGTAAAATTTGACCAACTGAAAATTTTTATATGGGAGCAAAGCCATCGATACCATACAAATGTATTTTGTTCTAAATGTAAACTTGCAATGCATACCTTTTGTGTTTTTTGCACAGTATTGAGATCAAAATATTGCTCCATATGTAGCATCCATGTTACAGGATCCTTTCCATCAAACTTCCTCATATCCATTTTTGGAATATGGTGGTTCTTCCCGCCAACATTAGAGTTTATGAAATCATTATTAACATTTATTTTGTTCTCATCATGAGTTTACTCTACTATCTTTTCACCATTAGGAAACATTTGTTGTATCAACTTTGTCAAACCTTCCATGTCTTCTTTTAGATAATTCTTCATGTTTTTCATTTTTTCATCGATCTTAGCTTCCATGTCATCCATCTTAGATTCCATGCCAGCTTCCATGCCATATATCTTAGTTTCCATGCCATTTTTCAAACCATCCATCTTAGATTCCACGCCTTTCTTCAAACCATCCATCTTAGTTTCCACGCCTTTCTTCAAAACTTCCATGTCATTTTTTGTTGCTCTTTGCGAGAGCGAAATTTGTTGCACTTGCTCTTGTAAATTTGATATGTCATGTTGCCATTCTTTGTCTTCATGAGTCATAGTAGAGCCTTCTAAAGGCTTAATGGGTGTTGAATTATTTTTAGGAGGCATTTCAAAACCCCATACTGAAATATATTCTATAATATGCCCTTGGAATCAATTCAACTTGATTCTTCAAACAAGACTTATGCAACTTGGAAAAAAAACATAAAAAAATAAAAAAATAAAAAAATAAAAAATAAAAAAATACACACCTTTTACTTACTTTTGATGAGCTAAATATTTAAATTGACTTATCTCTATACTTGAAGTTCCTAAATATCTTAAATTCGGCCCTGTAGTAGTCCTCTGAAGCTTCTTTCAAATTCCACAGATCTTACTTGATTTGGATTCTTCAAGACAACCTTATGTCTAATCTCCCACAATGACCTAATTATGGACTAGTTCAGTAGAGAAAAATTGTATGACTTTCCACGTGTCACTGTTTGCTCCTTTGGCTCTGAAATTTATAGACAAGAAACTAGAATTTGTGTACTTTCAGTCACTTTTTACAGAATTCCAATTAGATGCTCAAAGAGAGAGTTACGAAGATTTTCCCACGATCACCTCTTTGAGATGAAATTCGAGGGCCTGAAAAAGACCTAACTTCCATAGATCATATCTCCGAAAATTTTGCGAACCAAGCTATAAAACTTTGCGATGATGTTCCTCAGGATTTAGGCTTCGCTCTCTAAACATTTCATCTTCTAAACCTTCGTAGAAAATTTTTTATAGATAAAATACCATGATGACCTTTTTAAGTGAAATTCAAGAGCCTGCAAAAATCCCTAACTTCAACAAATCATATCTCCGAAAATATTGGGAACCAAGCTCTGAAATTTTGCGACGATGTTCCACATGATTTTGGCTTCGAACTCTAAAAAATTCATCTTTTTAACCTTCGTAGAAAAAAATTTATAGCAAAAATTCCACGATGACTTGTTTGGAGTAGCGAAACCCTAGAATCCAAAGCTCTGATACCAAATGTTGTGAATCCAGCTCCAAAAATAGAAGAAAAGAGATATCAACGCCTTAGAAATAAGCCACTTCGAGGGGGCAACCTCCAATACATTACATGAATCAACAATTCTTGGATGATACAAATTACAAAACCTCCTTTCTATATATAGGAGTCCATGGGGCCACATTGTAATCCTAGCCGACCTAACAATAATGATTTAAGGGGAAAATAATAACAATATGGGGGTTACAGGAGTACAATAATAACAAAAAGGGGGTTACACTAACAAAAATAAGGGACTATACTAGTAATATAGGGCCCTAATAGGAATTCCTCGGCCATATCCCCAAAACAAACTTCCAGCTCACCACCTCGCAAAGCTTCTAGTCGTGGAAGCTTCATTCTATTTTTAAAATGTTCCAAAAGAGGATCGGTGCGGTTCCGACATTAAGAGAAAGTGCCGATTGCTGCGGGTCTCAGTGCAAATCTCTACTATCAGTGCAGGTCAGACACTGAGAGAAAGCGTCGACCTTGAAAACCAGGCTTTTATAGGGATCTTTCAGAGAAAATTGTAAAGGGAGATGATTTGGAAGAAAAAATATGGTTCAGGTGTATGTATTCCATGCTTGGAAAGTATACAAGGGTCACTGTATGGGTCCTCCAGGATCAAGGAACGAGGAGTACAAGGACAGTGACAAATTGCTCTGTAACTGTAAATTTGGCACACGATCACCATTTGACTATCATAATACCTCGTTTCAAAGATATACTTTCTAATATTTCCATTTTCCTCTAAAAACATCATTTAGGCTCTCAAAATGGCCTTGGAAGTTTAGGATTTTCCCTAAAAACATCGTTTAGGCCCTCAAAATGGCCTCAGAAGTTTAGGACCCGAAAAACTACCAAAAATAGAAAGTTGTTAAATTTAAGGAAATAAATTGAAGGGTAAATAGTGTTGGGTCAAGTTAGGGTGATAAAAGTGTGATTATGTGTCACTAGGTGTTTGCAGTTAGTTCTGGATATGTGGACCCCACTTTCGAGGTGTGCATTTTTCATAGTAACTCTCATCTCATTTTTACACTAGTGAGTAGGTCAAAGTGGGTAAATGTGGGGTGGGTTGTTACACTGAAATCTTGGGCTTAGAACCTTATCCATGCACAATAATATGAGTTGGATGCCATTGAATATGAAATTAATTCATGTTAGAATGCTTTCCTTTATATAGGGTTATAGAAGCTCTTAAAATCTGGATAAATTCCTTAGCCAAGAAGAAAGTGTGTTTGCTCAAAGTTGAGGAGGAATGATCGAGACTTAAGAGTTGGGCTATATGGATAAAGGAGGGTGATAGCAACACTAAATTCTTCCACAAGTTTTCCTCTTATAGGAAGAATAAAAATGTTGTCTAGGACATCCTAGATGAAGATGGTAAGTCCTTTTTCTCCCAACTGGATTTGGAGAAGCTCCCTAGGGATCATTTCTCTAAGCTCTTCAAGGACCCTGATGACCATCTAATTCAAAATCAATTTCTTGTTATTCAACATTTCCCAAGGATATTTTCTGAGGAGGAATTAGCTAGAATGGGTCAGCTTGTCATAGTGAATGAGATAAAGGAGGTTTTGAATTCCTTTGCAAAGGACAAAATTCTATTGCCTGATGGTTGGACTATTGAATTTTATCTAACCTTTTTTGACTTGGTTGGGGTTGACATCTTGCGAGTGGTGGAGGAGGCGAGATTGACAGGAAAGGTGTATAGGGATATCAACTCTACTTTCTTGGCTCTGATTCCTAAATCCTCGAAGCCATGGTCTCTCAATGATTATAGTCCTATATCCTAAGGCATTTTACTATAGGCTGAAATAGGTTCTCTCTACAACTCTTTCCAAGGAACAATTTGGTTTCCTCTTGGGTTGATTGATTCATGATGCCATTGGCACGATCCAAGAGGCTCTTCACTCCATTAAAATCAGGAAACTATTTTCTCTCGTCCTCAAGATGTATCTTGTAAAGACATACGATAGGATCAATTGGAGTTTCCTTTGGTTACTTCTTCTCCATATTGGCCTAGACCCAATGAAAACCAGCTGGATTATGGGTTGTATTATGTCAACCAAATTTGCAGTGCTGATTAATGGGTCTCCATCTTCTTTTTCTCAGCATCTAGGGGTCTAAGACATGGATGTCCTTTGTCCCTGATTTTATTCCTATTAGTCATTGAAGGATTGAACAAAATGATTATCTCAACAAAGAGAGATGGGTATTTAAAAGGAGTTAAGGTGACTAAATATATCTTTCTCACTCATCTTTTGTTTGTTGATGATGTTCTTATCCTATGGGATGGTTCTATATCTGACTGGAACACCTACAACAATTTTTTTAATATCTTTTGTTCTGCCTTTGGAATGTTGATTAGTCAACAAAAGTCTTGACTTTTTACATAACAATGTTCCAAGCCAGACAATTTCTTATATTGAATTTGTGCTCCCTTATCAGATGGCCCCTTTGGAACAAGGGTTTTTCTATTTGTGTTACTTCCTAAATCCAACTTACTATTACATGGAGGATTGGACTTAGTTACTTAAGTGGGTATAAGGAAAAGTAAACAATTGGTGCTATATACGGCTTTCAATTTGTGGTGGAATGACTTTAATCAAGTTGGTGATGGAAATATCCTTGTGTATTGGCTATCCCTTGCCAGGATTGCAAAATATACCCTTCATAAGATTTGACAATGTATGAGAAATTTCTCTGGAATGGCAAAAGAATTTTCTCAGAACGTCATTTGGTCAAGTGGGATGTCCTAACTGAGCACAAATGTCAGGATGATTGGGGCTTCAAGAACCTCCATTGGTTTACTCATGCTTTGACCATGAAAAGTACTTGGCGGGCCTTAACTAGGAATGATTTATGGAGCAACATTATGTTGGATAAATATTTACACAAAAATATTATTCCATAATGGTTTTGGTCTTTCAAGGCCCTGAAATACAATACTGGTTCGAATATATGGAGGAGCCTAATGGCCACTATTCCTTTGATCACCAAGTAGTTGATGTGGAAGGTCGACAATGGGAATCGGGTCAAGCTGGGGATTGATCCTTTTATTGGGGGACCTTCTTTATTTTTATTATCTTTGGATCACATTTCTCAATTCAGTGTTTGGGGTGTATCCGGATTTTGCCATGCTTTTTTGCCATCCTCACAACATTATTGTATTGGCAGGTGGAAATTTGCTTATGAATTGAGCCTTTAGGGACCTCTTGCAAATGAATGGAATACATTTGTCAAGAATACAATTCTTAATGGACTAATATTATCAATGGAGGATGACTCAATCGCCTAGATTTGGAACACCTCTTCTGGGCTGATTACTGCTAGACGTGCCTATAATGCTACATCAACATGTTCTTCCCAACTTAGGGATAGTTGGTGGTATAAGAAGATCTGTTGTTGGTCTGTTGCTCCAAAACTAAAATGTTTTATTTGGTTGGCTTTGGAGAAGCGGATTTACACATGAGACCTTTTGATGCACAAAGGATTTTCTGGGCCCAATATATATATCCTCTACTTAAAGGAATCTGAATCTATTAATCATTTATTCTTCCTCTGTAATTTTTCTAGGGCTCTTTGGGTTGTTGCTCTCAATTTATTTAATATATTGGACATTGGTCGTTTCTCTCCTCTAGATCATTGTCTTCTATGGTGCGAGTACAATATGGGAAAATTTAAAGCCTTGCCAATATTCATTGCTTGGGCCATCTAGAAAATTTAGAACAAGCATATTTTTAAGGTAAAATTATTGAAATTTGAGGTATCCTGCATAGATAATGGGTTTCTTCTTTGATTATATCAAGCCTCTGGAGCGCTATAAGAGTTTTTATTTATGTTTCCCTCCTAGTCCCAATTTTTAGTATGTAAGCTTTTCTAACAGCGCTTTCCAAAATGACGTTTATGGAGCAAGAGCCATTTTATTTCTTCCCAACAATGTGACCTTCATGATCTGGCTGAATATTGGCCCTGGATCAAACACCAAAGTAGAGGTTTCAGCTGTTTAGGCTCTCTTATATATTGTTGCTTCTATGAACATCGTCTCTCTTCAAATTTATGGAGATGCAAAGTGCGCGATAAATTGGCTTGTGGGGAGAGGACACCCTCTAACACTGGATAGACCAAACTCAATTCTTCAAGGGTCTCTTTCACAACCTTTTTTGTGAGCGCATTTTAAGGGAATGAAACCAACATGCAGATCATATGTACAAGAAAGCTCTACAAGTGGAGGAAGGGCTCATTTTCTTTGAAGAACGAAGGGGCCTTCAATTATCAAGGAGGGGATCAATTCAAATCCCAAGTGACCTTCAACTGGCTTTGATATGTCTTGTGCTATGCTATTTCCTATTATGTCTATTTATGAATAGTTTTAATTGACTAGAACTGGTTTTGCTTATGTCATCACTTGATTGTAGTTCAAACTCTCTGATTATGTCTCTTCTATACTGCAATCTTGACTTTGGGAGTCCTAGATTAATGTCGGTTTTATTATGTCCATTTTTGTTACCATCCAGTCAGCGTTGTGCTCTTTGCTTCTGTTGACAATACCATCTTTGTATAAATACATTTTTGTAATGAAGTTGTCTTTAGTGCGGCTTCTTGGAGTTTCTGGTGTCGGAATACGTCGAAAAAATTTGAGGTGAAATCTTGATTTATGTTATTTAAACTATTTTTTTACTGTATATATGGATTTTGCACCCTAAAAAACCCTAACTCAGTGCAAATGTCAAGACGACTAGGGCTTCAAGAACCTCCATTGGTTTAGTCATGCTTTGACCATGAAAGGTACTTGGCATGCCTTAACTAAGAATGGTTTATGCAGCAACATTATGTTGGAGAAATATTTACACAAAAATCTTGTTCCGGAATTATTTTGGTCTTTCAAGCTCTTGAAATACAGTACTGGTTCGAATATATGGAGGATCCTAATGGCCACTATTCCTTGGATCACCAAGTGGTTGATGTGGAAGGTCGACAATGGGAACCAGGTCAAGCTAGGGATTGATCCTTTTATTGGGGGGCCTTCTTTCTTTTTATTATCTCCAGAGCTAATTTCTCAACTCAATGTCTGGTGTGTGTCCAGACTTTGCCATGCTTTTTTTCCATCCTCACAAAATTATTTTATTGGCAGGTGGAAATGTGCTTCTAAATTGAGTGTTGAGAGACCTCTCACGGATGAATGGGATACATTTGTCAAGAATATAATTCTTAATGGACTAATATTTTAAATGAAGGATGACTCAATTGTCGAGATTTGGAACACCTCTTTTGGGATGATCACTGCTAGACGTGCCTATAATGCTATATCAACGTGTTCTTCCCACCTCATGGATAGTTGGTGGTAAAAGAAGATCTCGTGTTGGTATGTTTCTCCAAAACTAAAATGTTTTATTTGGTTGGCTTTGGAGAAGCGGATTCACACATGAGACCTTTTGATGCACAAAGGATTTTATGGGACCAATATATGTATCCTCTGCTTAAAGGAATCTGAATCTGTTAATCATTTGTTCTTCCTCTCTGATTTTTCTAGGGCTCTTTGGGTTGTTGCTCTCAGTTTATTTAATATATTGGACATTGGTCGTTTGTCTCCTCTAGATCATTGTCTTCTATGGTGGGAGTACAATATGGGCAACTTTATTCATCGCTTGGGGATGTTGTAAAATGTAACTAGGTTGGTCTTCATGCTAGCTATGTAATTATGAAAAGAAGAAGACAATGGTAATAAAAATGTATTTTTGTCTCTTGGGTTTCGTGAGCAATATTTTATGTAGATAGACTTCTTCTTGATGTCTATTAGGTTCTTGTCTTCTAAGTATAAATAGGATTAAGTGGAAAAGTCATGAAGGATTCAGTTCAGATGAATATGCTCAAAGACCGTGTAAAGTAGTTCTCAACAGCCCTCCAAGAGGTGTTGGAAGACAAGCTCAAAATATGGCGGTAACAAACTTCAACAATCTTGGAATATATGTGAAGTAATAAGCCAGAGAAATAAACTACAAGTCGGCCTAAGTTGAAGTTATTAAGTCGGCCTAAGTAATAGCTAAATGGTCAGCATAATAAGCCGATCGATCTCCTATATTTATATATAATGCGGCTCATTTGGAGAATAACAATTGCGGATAAAATCTGAGGTGGGCAACATTGGAGAAAGAATAGAATTTATGGACAAGCTTGAGGTTAGATAGCGTGGAAGAAGGAGCAACTAATGCGGACAAATCTAAGGTGTTAAAACATCTAAAAGTTCGGATCTAAGGACAGGTTTTAGTGCGGACTGAAGAGCACAAAATTGCGGAAAGAACAGGAAGGATAAACTGTGGATAAATGTAGCAAAGGACAGACTTCGGATAGGTGCAGCTAGGAACAGATGTGCAGATTTATAAGGTTGGTTTGTGGATAAGTGCAAGAGGATACAAGTGCAGATATTCTTGAGCTCTAAAGTATCTATTGTAAGAATTTGTCTAAGTAAAGGCATTGACCTAAAGGTGATAAAAGGTAAGGAAGGTAAATAAGAGATTTACCTTCCCAACCACATTGCAAAGATATTCAGTTACAAGTAAAATCAATTTTGTCTCTACATTTGTATAAGTACTTTGATAATTGACTTGATGAAGAGTTAACTAAGAATACATAAGCAAGGTCACAAGTAATTATCAGGAAGAGAATTTTTGTATTAATCACATATCCTCCATATTCTCAACATGGTATCGGAGCTGATCGACGGAATGGAGAACCCCCGCGCTCTTACCCTTGCCCTAGGGTTTCAAACGCCGAGTGCTGCCGCCGCAAGCTGGACTGCGCAGGACTGGTTCTGCCGCCATGATTCTGAAAGCAGGCAGACCCCTGCAAGGAGAAGAAGCGGCTACCTGCCTATTCGCAACATTGCAGAAGATAAGGCGATGACTGCAGCGGTGGGGCGTTTTTTTGCAAGGAAATGGTGCGTCTCTCAGCACGCATCAGACACGGCCACCACAGTCTTTTGGCCGTCTAACGGTGAGATGGCAGGAAGAGGCGACCTTGCCTCACCTTTTTATGGCCGCAACCCCATTTTTCTCTACGACCATGCTAGCAGTTTCTTCACCTGGGCTACTGCTGCTCTGAACTTTCACTTGCAGAGGAAATCTCAACTGAATCTGGATCTGACCTTGCAACCCAGAGAAAGCGCTAAGACGACTTCGATGCCCCTTCTTGGCAGCTGGGATCCCTGCCATCCCTAGCAAACGACATTTCAGATTCAAATTACTCTTTTGACGGGCAAAACCCTGCTGCTTGAGGTGCAACCCTCTTTTACTGTGGGCTATCTCTCACAGATCCTTGAGAAAAGGTTGGGGATTCCTTCCTCCCTTCTGCGGCTCCTCTTCGCAGGTAAGCAGCTTGACTACAATCAGACTCTTTCCTTTTACAAAATTGCAAGAAATGCCACAGTGATCCTATCGCTTCGACTAAGGGGAGGTGCTGTTGGGCAATCCTCTGCCCCCAAAGGATTTTCTTATAAAGATGATGTACATGCACATCCTGCCAAGAACACTGCTCCACCAGCTGAGGGTCCGAAACCTTTCTTGGTGGACAAAATGGAGAAAGCCCCATCTATTGAAATTACTCATCCTACTCTGGATGATCAATACCAGACATTTGCAGAAAAAGCCATCATTTGCAGGTTTAACGGACTATGGCCTCGCACTGCTGATCTATACCAGTGGATCCGCACCAATTGGACCAACAACACCAAAGTCTTTTTATGCTCGAAAGGCTTCTTTATTGTTGCCTTTGTCTTCAACGAAGATTACCAGAAGGCCTTAACGGGGGGCCCCTGGTTCTGGGGTTCAGCCAGACTTTTCCTCACCCCCTGGTTCCCAGACTTTGACCCCTCTACTGCTGTGATCACCAAGCTTCCTATCTGGGTCAGGCTTCAAAATCTCCCTGCACATCTTTGGCATTTTGCTGTCTTCCAATCAATTGGGGATACTCTTGGCCGCTTCCTGGCTACAGACACATCAAGGGCAGAGAAGGGTATTTATACCTTTGGTAGAATCTGCGCAGAAATTGACATCAGCAAAGGGCTACCAGACCAGATCATCCTGAAAGTTGGGGACTTCCATTGGGTGCAAACGTTGGACTATGAGAATACAGCCTTCAGGTGTCATCATTGCCATCAGACAGGTCATCTCCAGAACTCATGTGCAACGTTCCTCGACAAAAAGAAGAACCTCAATCGCAAATCCAAATCCAAGAGCTAGAAACCGTGTGATAGTCCCCCTATGGATGACTTCGAGTCCTCTAGCTCTGATGAGGAGGATATTGAAGTGGAAGAGGAGAATGTGGAGCATCCAAAGGACCCGCCCTCAGATCGACCCGAGGATCCCACTGCTTCTTTGATCTTGCAGAAACGCTCTCATGAGTCTTCTTCTTCCGACTCAGATAAGGAGACTTCACCTTCCGCACAGAACAGTCTGCAAGTGGTTCCAGTCCAGCCAGATCAGAATGGTTGGATCAAAGTCAGTAAAAAGAAAGGGAAAAAATGGCGTTTGGGAGACACTGCCCATGCTGGGTAGACTCCTCAGCTTAGCTTGTACTTCTCTGTTCTCTTTGTCACCTGTCACTCACGTCATTGTTGCTCTCTGGGAACGATGTTGATACTATATAATTTCTGGTTCCCTTGCTTTTTAGCTTCGCTTTTATGCGAGCTCTGATTGTAATATACTTCTTTTCTTAATAGATTTAGTCTTATTCAGAAGAAAAAAAAAAAAACATGGTATCGGAGCTAAGGTAATGAACATAAGGGCTGCCTGTCAACAAAGTCACTCAAAGAAGCAAGGATCAAATTTTGGATTGAAAAGACAAACCAGTTTGCAAAGAAGACTATCCAACTAGTTTATATGAAAAGATTAACTCATTAATCCTTGCACTCACAACATTGTTTGAAGGAGAATCACAACTTCTGAAGATAGTCGTTTTAGTCAAGGGTTCAAGAACAACTTTGAAGAAAAGAAACTCTTGACTTCATCAACATAAAGAGAGCTGCAAGCAAGACCACTCAAGTAAGTATTCATGACCCTATCTATCAAGATGCCTTTTTGTAAAGAAAGCAACAAGCTGGTTGGATCATCAAACTTCAATGCATGGAAGAAGAGAACAGAGTTGAATTTAATTGAAGACGAAGTAATGGACTATATCAAAGGATATATTGTTCAACCTCCAAAAGAAGATACTTCAGCCCATGCCAATTACATGAAGGGAGAAATTAGAGCCCAAAGGATTCTCATAGAATCCATAAAAGACTCTCTCATTCCCTATGTATCATAACTAAAGACTGCAAAACAAATATATGAGAAATTGGTGGAGCTATTCTCTGTGAGTACTACTGGAGAAGCAATCTCTTTGAGACAAGAACTCTACAAAATGAAATTATCAAAGGAAGTAGGAATCGTCCCATACTTTATGAGGGTTTATGAAATAAGAGATCAAGTACAAGAACTAGGAGAAGTGATGTCTGACACTGAGATGACAATAGTGGTGTTGAATGCTCTACCAGAGGAATGGGGAAGCTTCACTTCTAGTATATATGGGAAGAAAGAAGCCACTCCATTCCATGATTTGTGGTATCTATGAAAAATAGAGGAAGCAAGACTAAAGACCAACGCTGATACAGGATCAAGTGAAGATAATCATGCCTTTGCAGCCTCATACAGGAAGAAAGGAAGATTCGGAAAATTTGGCCCTCAAAATAAATGAAGAAATATGGACAACGTGCGATGCTTTGGATGTGATGAACTTGGACATTATAAAAGAGATTGTCCTAAATCTGGAAATGTCAAAAGGAAAAAGGAAGAAGCTCATGTCACGTATGAAAGAGAAGAACCTGACACTAAAATATCTAAGAAGGAGGAAGCAAGAGATCTCTATTATGATTGAGATCATCTTTCTCTTTAAGTGATCTCTTATGTTTGTAAAAATTGTATGATAGTAATGTACATTAAGAAGCATGGAAGAAGCTCTCAGTATAACAACGTCTGGAAAACCTCCCTACTCAAGTAAAGAAGTCATCAGATCAAGGGTCATCATGGGTACAAAGATTTGAGATGTGATGACATATTGATGAAGCAGGTCAAGGGAATGAAACTATTCGTTCCTAAAAATTGCTACAGGATGACTCAAGGGAAATGAGGTATGTATATATTTATATGCTGACATTGGATGTTGTGATGTCATGTTATATGGCTGCAGGTAATGAACTTATGTACTTAGAAGTACGAACTATAAAAGAGTATCTCTCAGTGCACGGATAGATGAAATCAACATAATATGTCCTTATGGTGTATGAGGTGGTTGTCGAAAGTTCCTGGAAATGGAAAATGTGCAGAAAGGAAGAGATCATGAAATGCAACCATATCTTGAGGCAGGTATCATTTAGAAGCCAAGTAGAAGTGACTAGAATATCTCCTGGGAAGATATGTAGACTCTGACGAATGTCTAGAAACCCTTAGCAAAACATATCATTAGGAGATATGTCAATATGTATAAAGGATATCAATGCCTACAAGAAGATGTCATGGTGAAAGATCATCATTAAGGTAACTTTCGTTCTAAAAAGTTAATATGAATATGTTTATCCGGATGAATCTGTGCAGCGCTGCTAATCATGAGAAAGGATGTATGATCCTTGGAAATGATTCGAAGGAAACCAACATGGCATCATAAAAGTTGGAGATTCCTCAATATCGAAATCCATGACACCAAGAACATGAATTCTTCATGAGCAGCTGGGTGTCTCACTATTGCTGCTAGAGGTCCTTGGTTAAGACGGAACCTGATGGTAAGTTTCTTACTTGGAAGAAACTTGGTAATTCCTAAGGATGAGCTTAGGTACATTCTTTGTATAAGAATAGTACATTCCCTTGTGGAATAAGGTCCTCCCTGGTTGAGAGGGAGAGATAGACAAATCATTCTGATATTGGGAAGACAGAATGGAGGATTGGGTAATCATCTGGCATTCGATACTCTTTGAGAATGTGATAGGGCATTCAAGATAAGAGTAGTCGGGGACCGATATTCTTTGAGGGCCAGCTACCCAAGAGAAGAATATTCCAGGAAGGTCATACTTTGGGAACACCCGGGTGGAGTATGTACCTTGGAGAGACAATGACGAAGGTGTCTATAAGTCATGTCTCGCCAGCATTGAAGCCCATTGTCTCGTTGAAGAGATGGGGTTGTTAGTCAAGGCCTTGCATTAGTACAATGCTGGTTGAAATGATGCTATATGGATGTGATTACCAATCCGATTTTTCTTATGAGATTCTTTAAGTTTGAAAGTGATTATGTAACTAGATGAATACCTCCCTAGTTAAGAGGGAGTGTTGTAAAATGTAACTAGGTCGGTCTTCATGCTAACTATGTAATTATGAAAAGAAGAAGACAATGGTAATAAAAATGTATTTTTGTCTCATGGGTTTCATGAGCAATATTTTATGTAGATAGACTTCTTCTTGATGTCTATTAGGTTCTTGTCTTCTAAGTATAAATAGGATTAAGTGTCAAAGTCATGAAGGATCTAGTTCAAATGGATATGCTCAAAGACCATGTAAAGTAGCTCTCAATAGCCCTCCAAAAGGTGTTGGAAGACAAGCTCAAAATATGGTGGTAACAACCTTCAACAATCTTAGAATATATGTGAAGTATAAGCCAGAGATATAAACTACAAGTCGGCCTAAGTAACAACTGAATGGTCGGCCTAATACGCTGATCAGTGTCCTATATATATATATATATATATATATATATATATATATATATATATATATATATATATATATATATATATATATATAGATACTGTGGCTCATTTGGAGAACAACAATTGCGGATAAAATCTGAGGTGGACAGCATTGGAGAAAGAACAGAATTTGCGGATAAGCTTGAGGTTAGATAGTGTGGAAGAGGAGCAACTAATGCGGACAAGTCTGAGGTGTTACAGCATCTAAAAGTGTGGATCTAAGGACAGGTTTTAGTGCGGACTGAAGAGCACAAAAATGCGGAAAGAACAGGAAGGATAAATTGCGAATAAGTGTAGCAAAGGACAGACTTCGGATAGGTCAAGCTAGGAACAGATGTGCAGATTTATAAGGCTGATCTGCAGATAAGTGCAAGAGGATACAAGTGCAGATATTCTTGAGCTCTAAAGTATCTATTGTAAGAATTTGTCTAAGTAAAGACAATGACCTAAAGGTGATAAAAGGTAAGGAAGGTAAATCTCTGATTTACCTTCCCAACCACATTGCAAAGATATTCAGTTACAAGTAAAATCAATTTTGTCTCTACATTTGTATAAGTACTTTGATAATTGACTTGATGAAGAATTAACTAAGAAGACATAAGCAAGCTCACAAGTAATTATCAGGAAGAGAATTTTTGTATTAATCACATATCCTCCAAATTCCCAATAGGGGAATCTAGAAAATTTAGAACAAGCATATTTTTTAAGGTAAACCTATTGAAATCTCAAGTATCCTGCACACATAATGGGTTTCTTCTCTGATTATATCAAGCCTCCAGAGCGTTATAAGAGTTGTTCTTTATGTTTCCCTCCTAGTCCTAATTTTGCATATTTAGGATTTTTTAACGGCGCTCTCCAGAATGGTGTTTGTGGAGGAGGAGCCATTTTATTTCTTCCCGACAATGTGACCTTCATGATCTGGCTGAATATTGGCCCTGGATCAAACACCAAAGCAGAGGTTTCGGTTGTTTAGGCTCTCTTATATATTGTTGCTTCTATGAACATCGTCCCTCTTCAAATTTATGGAGATGCAAAGTGCCCATAAATTGACTTGTGGGGAGAGGACACCCTCCAACACTGGATGGACCAAACTCAATTCCTCAAGGGTCTCCTTCACAACCTTTGTTGTGAACGCATTTTAAGGGAATGAAACCAACATGCAGATCATATGTACAAGAAAGCTCTACAGGTGGAGGAAGGGCTCATTTTCTTTGAAGAATGAAGGGGCCTTCAATTATCGAGGAGGGGATCAATTCAAATCCCAAGTGACCTTCAACTCGCTTTGATATGTCTTGTGCTATGCTATTTCCTATTCTGTCTGTGTATGAATAGTTTTAATTGACTAGAACTGGTTTTTCTTATGTCATCACCGGATTGTAGTTTAGACTCTCTGATTATGTCTCTTCTATACTACAATCTTGACTTTGGGATTCTTAGCTTAATGCTGGTCTTATTATGTCCATTTTTGTTACCAGTCAGTGAGCGTTGTGTTTTTTGCTTATGTTGACAATACCATCTTTGTATAAATATATTTTTGTAATAAAGTTGCCTTTAGTGCGACTTCTTGGAGTTTCTGGTGTCGGAATATGCCGAAATTTTTTGAGGTGAAATCTTGATTTATGTTATTTAAACTGTTTTTTTACTGTATATATGGATTTAGCACCCTAAAAAACCCTTAAGGCACTTTGATTGTGCAAGGTTACCCATCAAACTTCTATTTTTAATAAATTCCTCCCGGATTTTAGAAAAGTTAAACTAGAAAAATCCACCAAAAAAACCTTCAAAAAATCACACTAAAAACAACTAGTTTTGTATATAAATACTCCTCCTCTTCTAATAAAACTCACAAATGTCCCTCTTAGCAATATAATCTATGTGATTAGCCTTTTATTCCTTTGGGTTGAGTTACAGAAATATAATCTATGTGATCAGCCTTTTACTCCTTTCGGTAGAGTTACAGAAAGCTCCTAGTCTCAACAAAATCCACTCTCTATGATTGACCTTTCATTCCTCGGAATGCGTTTCATAGTGCTTTGTGACTCAGGAAACCAACCCATGAGTGAATGCATTAATCGAATCTTGGTGGAGGCCCCACTGGGGTCAGAGCCTTAGAAAAAGAAAGGTTCTTTCCAATAAATTTTATTTTTTTATATGAATCCCTTCTAATAAATTTTATTTTATTTTATATGAATTTCGATCAACGGCACACTCCAACGGTAATTAGCTCGTCTAGTTCGTATTCCAAGCTTCTGCAACGGTTATCTGCTCGCAACGATAGAATTACCCAGCGTAATTGCTCTGCCTCTGTATATATACAAGATGCTCTAGCTAAGATTTCATTCTGCAATTTAATTTTCCGCAACTCTCTTGCTGAGATTTCATTCTGCAATTCAATTTTCAGTCAAGCTCTTGCTCAGATTTTTATCTGCAATTTAATTTTCGGCGACGCTTTTTCTCAGATTTCATTCTGGAATTTGTTTTTCAGCGACGCTCTTGCTCAGATTGCAGTCTAGAATTTATTTTCTTTGCCGAAGCAGACGCGCCGCGAATCGATGGGAAGGCCGAGGGGCTTTGGCCCAATGTTGTTGGATCTACCGCACGCCATCATCATCCGGATAGCAGAACATCTCCCATTGAAGGATCTGCCCAATTTCATAGCCTCCTGCAAAACCCTTGCCGCCATGGCCGAGGATTTCTACGAGGAGCGCAAGTGCCTCGACATGTCGGGCTTCGAACCCGCGACCTCGAGTCCGAGGGTTTGTGAGCAGCTGATACGGCGCTTCTCGGCCGCCCGGGTCAGCAGATGCATCTTTCGATTCGATGTCGGGCGGCACCACAGTTACGACCAGGAGACGCTCGACGCCATTCTTGCTCGCTTTCTTGATAACATAAACCCCTCAACACGGCAGCTCAACGCAGATCTACGAAACGGGAGCCCGCGCATGCTCGACATCCTGGCGCACTGTTACTTTCTTGACAGGCTTCTATCATCTCAGCCGCAGCTTAAGGAGCTAGACGTGGACCTGGAGCTCAGCCTTTTCAAGATCCCCAGTAGCAGGGGCCGCCGCGCCGACTGGCACATGCTCTGCCCCTTTGTTACCACTGACGTCGTGCAGAGGAATTGCCCGCAGATCGAATCCTACTCCGCTTTAACTTCCTCTTTCCAGGTCTCGCACATGAATCTCCTGCATACCCAGGTTCGATTCCTGGAGCGCTGCCCCAGCCTGAAATTCGCAGGGTTCGTCTTCGTCCTCGGGACGGAAGAACTCGCCACATATGAGCGACTTTGCCGCCCGCTGGCGCTCGAGCGGGCCGTATTTTATCTCCCTGGATGGCAAGTCTCCTCCGATTTCAATGCCCCCAGGGTCCGTAATTTAGGCGCCAGGCTAGCTCATGTGAAGAAGGCCGTTGTGACTTTCAGGCGCAGGGGATGCCTCCGGGACTGCTCGGATCTGTTCGTCTCCATGCCCAAGATCGAGTCCCTTTACCTCCGCTGCGAGTTCAATCCCAGGTACCCTGTGTATGATATCGATGAGGGTTCTGGTTTCTTTTTCGTTGACGTATTTCGCTTTCTTGGGCCCTCTGTTTCTAGGGTTACGCTCTGGGGGGTGCCGGAGGATGAGTTTGAGAAGCTTTTCTGGGGCGGCACGGGTCCCTTGTTGTTGCCCAAGGGTATTCGGGAACTCAGGGTTCAGCTGCATTGGTGCAGCCCTAACCTGGACGAGAGGAGAGAAAGATTGCTCGATGCGTTTCTGAAGAATTCTCCCCATCTGGATACCTATTGCATTGCTGGGGTTCCACCTGTGCCAGCTACTGAAGAACACCAGCCGAGCCCTGTTTTCTTCAAGGCCAAGAATTGGAAGCCCTTATGTCCTACTCTGAGCTGCTCGTTCATATTTAGTGGGAATAAAAAGAAATCCTTCCCGTAGGGTGCGCAGGGGTTGGAGTCATTGGAATTTATTGTTTTAATTTATTGAAAAATAATATTATTCAAAAAAATTAGTTTTTGCTGTAAGTCCTCAATTTTTTTGCCCGGGAAGATCTAATAAAATTTATCCATTTTAACTTTTTCAAAAGTAATTTTAACTCATTTTTTTGAGTTTTTTTGGTATATTTTTAAAATTAGATATAACTTTTTGGGATATGTTTGTATTGTTCTCAAAACTCATTACACTAAATTAGTGTACTGAGATTCTTTCTGGTTTTGAACCTTTCTGAATTCTAGATTTGAGTAGAATTGAATAAATATGTTTACATTGTTTTCAAAATATTCAGTTTAATATATTTTTTTTCAAAACTTTAATAAATTTAATAAAATTTAGTTAAAAATTAATGAAATGTCAAAACTAATAAAATGTCAAAGCATTTGACCAAAATAAAATTATTTTGATGTGTTCAAAATTGAAAAATTAGAAACTCCTAAACTGAATAAATAGGTGTTAAAAATTGAAAACATTGAAGAAATAAATAAATGTTAAAAATTAAAAAATCTCAAACTGAATAAATAAGTGTTAAAAATAACTTTTGATCAAAATAAAAATAAAAAATGATATAACTTGCTTCGATAAGTTCAAAATTGAAGAAACAGAAACTCTGCCTTGATAAGTTCAAAATCAGAAACTCTGAAACTGAATAAATAGATGTTAAAAATTAAGAATCTCAAACTAAATAAATATGTTTGAGTGTAATTCAAATCATTGTATTGCTCTCAAAAAATTGTTTGTTTTCCTTAATCAGTTATTATTTAAATGACTTATTTTTTTGGTATATATGGATGGGTGAATTTTCTTAAATAAGAATAAATATAATCATTGTATTTCTCTCAAAAAATTGTTTGTTTTTTTTAATTAGTTATTATTTAAAAGGTTTATTTTTTGGGTATATATGAATAGGTGAATTCTCTAAATTAAATCCATTATAAGTGGTGACATTAACAGAAGGGAGCAATGCAGGTTGACTCATCACTCTTAATCAAGGAAAATTGTTGGCAAAAAGAATGACTTCTGGGCAAGACCTAGGTTCAGGTCTAGAGGCCAACAAGCTCCGATTGTAGTCTAGGGCAATGTCGACATTTTCACCTGAGGCGTGTCATGACCTTACTGAAATAAAAGAATTGCAACCATGATATTCATATCCACATTATCCTCTATTATCTAGTGCAAATACACCACAACCATGCATAGACTACTCTTATTATAGATTATACAAAGAAATGACCGATTCCATCAAATACACCAAGATGTGTTATAAGAAAATTTTAATTATCCCTCTAGAGATTCATACACACAAGACACACCAAAGACCACAATATCTCCATATATTAGATTTCGCAGCAGCACATTACTTCAGAGGTCGGAGTCTCAACAGAGATCTTCCTACTATGCAAAACCCAAAATACAGGACTGACTAACTCGATGTTGTCTCCCCTCTGCCATCGTCTCGTGTGACTTCCCGCCTTCTCCCTTATCTAGCTTTCGCTTACTTGCACTGCGAGTCTTTCCTTCTTTCCCACCTCGCTGCCTTTCTCCGCTCAGTTGTTATGTGTTATGTTCCACTTTCCTTGTACCGCTCTGAGTCTTTTCTCGTTCACTATCGGTTGATTACGCCACCTGTGCAACTGCCCATCTGCAACCCGCCACCTACACAATTGCTAATCTGCAACTCGCCACCTTCGCAACTACTAATCTGCAACTCCCAAAACTATCATGTATTTTCCAAAACAAAGGCCCCAACAGGCCCCGACCACAATTTATTGACTTGTCCTGAGTTAATTTTTTTCTAACGGTGTGGTCTCCATGTGGCCTTTTGTTGTTGTTCCTTGCTGTTGATCCTGCTCCGTTGTTCCCCCTTCCTCCTACGTTTACTCCGGGCCCTGCCCTTCAAACGAAAGCCCCAACTCAGGAACTTTCTTGATTGCTTTCATTTTGAACCTGCGGAAGTCAGCAATGGCATCCTGCCAAGTCTTCATGATCATATATGTGGTATTCACTACCTTTTTAGTATGGGTAGCGTTGGTCAGCTATAGTAAATTTGAGAAGAATGAGTTCGTGCACCTATTCCAATAGTGTATACGCTTCTATTGTTGTACTCCCTAAGGCTTCCTTCAGTTGATTCATCTGCTCCCTTCTTTGATTTATTTTGTCTTCATAAACTGTTGCCGTGTCTAGCAAAGTTGGCCTGCTCAACCAAGTCTGTCGGAGCTCCCTATTAGTGTTGTTGAGGCCTCTGCAAGTTGTTTGGATGTGAAGACAACATTCTATTACATTATATACCTACATATCTTTAGGTGCAACCTCTATCACACCCACCTCAGTGGGCCATAATTCTTGAAATTTCTTCGTGGCCTTGTCAAGTTGTTTCTTTAGGTCGTTTCTATCTTGTTGCAGTTGATTGCTCTCTTCAATAAGTGCCTGTATCTGTTTTTGTTGTTGTTGCATGTGTCTTTGAACCAATTCATTATGTAGCGATTTTTCCTGTTGTGATACTATCTGGATGAAGGAGAACAATTGATTCGTTGTCCAGCCCTGGAGGGTTCGAGACTCGAATATCTTTCCTTGTGGTGAACCGTGTTGATTTAATGGCACTTCTATCTACGGATTTGGATTTGAAATGGGGGTGGATGGAGGGATGGAAATGTTGAGATTCAACAAGATGATGAGCTTAGTGAAAAGAGTCATCTTCACTAAGTGGGCCCGTAGGCTATTTTTGGCGCAAGTCTATTTTTAGACTATGTCTATTTTTAGACATGTTGATCATATTCTATGAGTTGCAGGATGCTATTTGTGGATGGTTGGTCAAGTTGGAAAAATAAATGGACTTCTATTTTTAGACATATTGGGCGGAATCTATTTTTAGATTGCCAGTCTAAAAATAGATATGTCAAATATTATTAGCTCTTAATAATATTTGGACTCTAAACATTATCTTATTCTCTTGGAGCACTTCAGTTAAGTGCACAGATGTGGCACAGCAGCTAACAGAAGGCATTACGCTATTCCTGAGGGTTTACTAGAGCTAATGCATGAGGACTTCAGTTGGAACTCATGTGACAGAGTTTGGTGGAGTTATAGAAGTAGTTGGTGGAGTTGTATTTAGTTTAACTCGGTTAGACTCAGTTGAGCTAGTTGTATCTAGTCTAACTGATTGATACACTAGTGAGAGTGGTGTGAATTAATTAGTTAATTAATTCACTAAATAATAACTCATTAATCAACTGAAGAATACATCAGTTAACTACAGTGCATGGCAGTTTCAGCGGAGACCAGTGGAGAGATAGGTGAAGGAGCAAGTGTGACTATCAGTTGTGACTATAGTGATGCATTGATTGCATCCAACACTCAGTGGAGATGCTAATGAGGATTGCGTGAGCAAGGCTGGAGCAATTCGAGTTCATTCAGAGCCATTTTTCAGCAGGGATTGTGCAGTAGAGGTAGGCTAGCAGGTGGCAAATATTGGTGCATGGATTTGCAAGATCGGGCCTGATTAGTGTGTAGCGATTGTATTGTACTGAGAGCTTGATATGATCAGCTTTGTATGAGGATTGTTACATGATCTCTATGACATATATTATATACAAACAGTTGGAATTTTCAGCTTCAGGCTTTCCCATTAAACAACTGTGTTAATGTGTGTGATTTTTTATTGTTTCATGTGTGCATTGCAATCTTGATTTAAATTCCGCAAATGATCAATGGTGGAATAGATTCTGTATTTTGCATGAAGTTAAAATAGTGTGAGATTAGGAGAATCTTGGACATATAACACATAAGTTATATAATTTCTACATGGTATCAGAGCAGTATTGATCATAGGAGATTGCAATTATTGAAGCAGTTGAGTTTTGTGCTGGTGGAATTCGAATTTGCTGCAGTGTTTTCTTGGTGTCGAAGTTGAGCATTCATTGAAATGTCTTTCAACGGATTGCGATTGGAGTATGCCCTTGATGGACTCTAGAATTATGTGGATGAAGCAATGCTGGATAATGGGTTAAAGGATTCTTGACCTCAATGTTTCTAAAGCAAGATCTAGAACAGAAGTGCCACCATTGACTGCATGCCAAGGTAAGCATGGATTACGTGGAAGGTGGTGCAACCATCCAGCCTTCATGGAAGCCTCCATTCTCTCTTGATCTGGCTTTTGATATTTTCAGCAGAAGTGACCAAAGTTAACAAGGACAAACTCATAAAATAAAAATGAGAAGAGTCGTGTTTTCATCTGCAAAAGAAGTTTGTCTCTGAATGTGATACAGGAAGGTGGCGTGGGGTTCTTGTGACTGAAGAAGACAGTGAACCATGTCTCTTGGGCCCCAGAGATTTGCATGGCCAGGCTCTGTCAGTGGATGAGAAAACTGCCAGATGAGTGCGTTTGGTCTGATCTCTTGTCTTGGAGATAAGGCGGGGTACCAAGGATGGATCTTCATCGAAGAATGAAGATGAAGAAAATTGCGCTTTGGCTGCCAAAGCAAGGAAAGGGAAGGGGAAGAAAAATCCTTCTCAATCTGGTGCGAAAGGCAAGAAATAGGATTTGTCCAAGGTGAAGTGTTTTCACTGTCACCAGCACGAGCATTTCACCACTAATTGCCCACAGAAGAAGAATAAGCAGGCTGCTGGATCTGCAGCTAGAGAGGCCTTAACCTCGCAGTTTGAGCTGGATTTTTCTTTGATCGCATGCTTGGTTTCAAGTGTGATGGGATTGGTGTGGTTTCTTGACAGTGGTGCGTCTTTCCATATGACCGGAGACAAAGATTTGTTTATTGATCTAGAGGAAAAGGATCTTGGAGTGCACATCGAGATGGGCGATGATGGTAGATACAGTGCGACTGATATCGGGACCATTTCCTTCGAGAGGGAGTCCGGTAAACCTTTCATCTTGAAGGATGTCATGCATGTTCCAGGATTGAAGAAGAATCTGATCTCTGTGGCGATGTTGGAAGACAAGGGTTATGATGTTGTTTTCAGTGAGGGAAAAGCCTTCCTTCGACATAAAACAACTGGTCAAACCAGGAGGATAGGGATTCGAGTTAAAAATCTTTATCAATTGCAGGTAAATGGCTGCGCAGCAATGGCAGGCAAAGCAGAAGGAGTGGTGATCCGGGATGAGGGCGAATTGTGGCACAGGAGATTGGGCCATCTTCACCATGGCACTTTGAAAATTTTGTAGCAGATTTCTACCGAGCTTCCCAAAGGTACACTTGCGCAGTCAGATCAGTGCAAGGGATGTACTTTGGGAAAATTTGTGAAGACCACTTTTCATGAGAAGGATAGTCACGCCTCGACGATCCTTGAGAGAATTCACACAGACATGTGTGAACCTTTCTCGGTTGCTTCAACAACAAAGCACAGGTATTATGTGATATTTTTTGATGACTTTTCTCGTAAGTGTTGGATCTTCTTCATGCAGAAGAAGAGCGAGACATACTCAAAATTATGAGTTCAAGGCGCTGGTTGAGAAAGAGTTGGCGAAGCAGGTGAAAGCTCTAAGGAGCAATAATGGTGGTGAATACATCTCTGGTGAATTCAAATACTTCTG
Organism: Pinus albicaulis; assembly: GCA_034641835.2. Taxonomy (NCBI): domain Eukaryota; kingdom Viridiplantae; phylum Streptophyta; class Pinopsida; order Pinales; family Pinaceae; genus Pinus; species Pinus albicaulis. Next base: position 1,040,452,525 of record CM076575.1, read on the forward strand.
TAGCAAAGAAGGAATTCGAAGAGAACTCATAGCGCCTCATAACCCATAGCAGAATGGGGTCGTGGAGAGAAAGAATAGAACGATCGTGGGTGTTATATGGGTGATGTTGCATGATTAGGGCCTTCCCATACACTTGTGGGCTGAGGCATGCAACACTACGGTTTATGTGCAAAACCGTTGTCCTCATAGAGTACTTGGCATGAGTACACCTGAAGAGGCGTTTTCTGGTAAGAAGCCTGATATTTCTCATTTGAATATTTTTTAGCTCTTTGTTTACATTCATCTGATAAGGATATAAGAAGGCTTAGTGAAGCGCAGAGGTTGGGATATTTGTGGGGTACACAGAAACACCCCACAATTATCGTGTGTATTTTCCAGATAGTCGGATGACTGTCATGTGACAGGGTATCAAATTTCATGAGGAGAAAGCCATGAAGTTGTCGCTTGAGAGGGAGCTACACTTGCATGCAGAAGAGGAGCTACTTGTTTCTAAAGATGAGCCTCAGGATGTGGATTAGCCACAAGAGGAGGTTCATGGAGTGGAATAAACCACTCATGCAGCGCCAAACATCAGAGGGCGGAAGCGCACTACAGAAGCTGAGCGACTGAATCTTGATGCAGTGCAGAATATAGGAGTTCCTACATCACAGCGCAAGACAGAGACAGTCACTTGACCGATTTAATAGATACATGGCTCTGATGAGCAAGTTTATCGTGACGGAGCCATCCTCTTTCGAGGAAGCTGTGGAGGATCTAGCATGGGTAGATGCCATGGTGGAAGAGTATGATTCGATTGTCAGAAACAGTGCATGGGAGATTGTCCCAAGGCTGGAGGGGAAACCAATGGTAGGTTCGAGATGGATTTACAAAGTGAAGTAAGCTGCTGATGAGAGCGTTGAGAAGTATAAGGCAAGATTTGTTGCCTGGGGCTTCTCACAGGTCGAGGGGATCGACTATAAAGAAACCTTTGCACCTGTCGCAAGGTATTCTTCCATACGAACCATCCTTTCTCTCTCAGCGCAGATGGGTTGGCACATTCATCAGATGGATGTGAAGATTGCGTTCCTCAATGGAGCCATTGAGGAGGAGGTGTACATTGAGCAACACGAAGGATTCGAAATCTTCAGCAGCGAGTCACATGTGTGTAGGCTCAAAAGAGCGTTGTATGGGCTGAAACAAGCACCTTGTGCTTGGTACACACTGATAGACAGTTATTTCACCGGACTTGGTTTCGCCAAGAGTGAGGCAGATTCAAACCTATACCAGATTGTGGTGGAGGGTAAGCTTTTGATCATTGTGCTTTATGTAGATGATTTAATACTAATTGGTGATGAACTGTTGATACACTCATGCAGGGCAGATCTTGCAAAGGAGTTCGAGATGAAGGACTTGGGCCTCCTTCATTATTTCCTGGGATTGGAAATTTGGCAGTGGAAAGGTGAACTGTTTGTGTCTCAAGGCAAGTACACCCGGGAGATACTGGAGAAGTTTCACATGCAAGGCTGCAAGTCTATTGACACTCCTATTCTGGTGGTTGGAGGAAAGAGGATGCTACATCGGCAGAGGTAGTGGATGCCACTGTTTATCGACAATTGGTTGGTTCGCTCATGTATTTAGTCAATACACAACCGAACATATCCTATGCTGTGAACCAGCTTTCACAAGCGATGGTGAAGCCTACCAAGCTCTTTTGGAAGCTAGGCAAGCATGTCCTGAGGTATCTCAGGGGCACATCTGAGTATGGATTGTGGTATAGACAGTCGGATGAGGTGAAGCTGCATGGCTTCATGGATGTAGATTAGGCAGGAAGCCCAACGGACAGAAAGAGCACATCTGGAGGGATTTTCAGTATCGGATCTACGACATTTTCTTGGTACAGCAGGAAACAAATATTCGTGGCACTCAGTTCAGCAGAGGCTGAGTACATGGCAGCAAGTTTGGCTGCATACGAGGCTATATGGATGAGGAAGATCCTGGTCGGTTTGTTCGGTTCTCATTTAGATCCCACAATGATATATTGTGATAATCATAGTTGCATTAAACTCTCGGTTAATCCAGTATTTCATGATAGATCTAAACATATTGACATTCGGTACCATCATATCAGATATTGTGTGCAACGGAAGATCATGTTGCTTTCTTACATTCCTACAGAGGATCAAGATGCAGATATTCTGATGAAGACGCTCACCAGGAGAAAATTCAAATACCATAGAAACAGGATTGGGGTGGCAGATAATCCCTATCTTGTTGAGAGGGAGTGTTGAGATTCAACAAGATGATGAGCTTAGTGAAAAGAGTCACCTTCAGTAAGTGGGCCCACAGGCTATTTTTGTCGCAAGTCTATTTTTAGACTATGTCTATTTTTAGACATGTCGATCACATTCTATGAGTTGCAGGATGCTATTTGTGGATGGTTGGTCAAGTTGGAAAAATAGATGGACTTCTATTTTTAGACATATTGGGCAGAGTCTATTTTTAGACTGCCAGTCTAAAAATAAATATGTCGAATATTATTAGCTCTTAATAATATTTGGACTCTCAACATTATCTTATTCTCTTGGAGCACTTTAGTTAAGTGCACAGATGTGGCACAACAGCTGACGGAAGGAATTACACTATTCCTGAGGGTTTACTGGAGCTATTGCATCGAGGACTTCAGTTAGAACTCATGTGACAGAGTTTAGTGGGGTTGGAGAAGTAGTTGGTGGAGTTGTATTTAGTTTAACTCAGTTAGACTCAGTTGAGCTAGTTGTATCTAGTCTAACTGATTGATACACTAGTGAGAGTGGTGTGAATTAATTCACTAAATAATAACTCATTAATTAACTGAAGAATACATCAGTTAACTACAGTGCATGGCAGTTTCAGCGAAGACCAGTGGAGAGATAGGTGAAAGAGCAAGTGTGACTATCAGTTGTGACTATAGTGATGCATTGATTGCATCCAACACTCAGTGGAGATGCCAATGAGGATTGCGTGAGCAAGGCTGGAGAAATTCGAGTTCATTCAAAGCCATTCTTCAGTAGGGATTGCGCAGTAGAGGCAGGCTAGCAGGTGGAAAATATTGGTGCATGGATTTGCAAGATCGGGTCTGATTAGTGTGTAGTGATTGTATTGTACTGAGAGCTTGATATGATCAGTTTTGTATGAGGATTGTTACATGATATCTATGACATATATTATATATAGATAGTTGGGATTTTCAGCTTCAGGCTTTCTCGTTAAACAACTGTGTTAATGTGTGTGAATTTTTATTGTTTCATGTGTGCATTGCAATCTTGATTTAATTTCCGCTGATGATCAATGGCGGAATAGATTCTGTATTTTGCATGAAGTTAAAATAGTGTGAGATTGGGAGAATCTTGGACATATAACACATAAGTTATATAATTTCTACAGGAAATAAATAGAGGCAGTGATAGGAGTGACTGCTGGAATGTTGTCAAGGTGGTTTCTTTTAGAGCAGTGTCGACTATCGGAAGGTTTGCTTGTATAAGTAAATTTAAAAAGGTTCTCGGCTATACTGTGGTTGTGTTATCTGCAGTTACCTGTAAGTTTCCATAGTTAACCTCCATCTCAGTATCAGTGGCACTAACGATACTTGTCGGGATGACATTGGAGATGGTTGCGGAAGTGGATGTCATGTGGGTTGATTAGTCTTTAGAGCTAGGAGATGTAACCAGGGATGATGTTGGAGTGGTTGGGGATAATGCTGAAGTGTTTGGAGATGACGCTGGGGTGTCTTGTGGAAGGGTGGAGGGTGTTCGAGTGCTTCTCTCAGGTTGCTCTATTACAGGAATGCCTGTATTTATCTAGATAACTAGATCTTCCTAGGTTAAGTCCATAACCTGGGTTGAATTTATTATTTCGGCCCTTTTTCCTGTAGGACCTGGGACATGTGGTTTGGTCGCTTTTGTTTTGCGAGGGGTAATGAGGGTTGGATGAGACTGTGAGTGAATGGTTGTGAGTGGGAGGGTGGTGAAAACAAGGGTTGTGATAATGGGTGAAAACTGACTGATAGCTTGAAATTCATTGAAAGATGGAAACTGAGTACTTGTGACTCTGATGCTTACTATGGTCCTATGTAATTCTTGCATCCTTGTTTCCAGCTTCTGAAATACTTATTGGAGCTGCATTTGCGCAATTCAATGCATTGTGTCTACCTCTATTTCCCCTAGAAGTGGCTGAGGAACCATACCAACAAAAGAGTATAGATGTCAGTTTTCTTGGTTTTCTCATTTTATTCTTGGCCATGACATGACTTCATTGTGGAAGGCTTCCTCAGTCAGTTGGAACTTTTGCGGCCTCTTCTGAAATGTATCTACTCCTACGCAATGAGGCCTAAGCCAAGTGTTGCCATGGGAAGCCCAAAACCATATTTGTTCTGAGTATTCATCCAAAAGGGCGTTTGGGATTCTTTCCTGCGCATTAATAACATCTAACATTTTCTTGTACCATTACACAAAGGCTTCTTCATTAATTTCCTTACTATTAGGGTCTCCTGAGGCTCACCATGGTGTGTATTTGAGTGCTAGCCGCTACTCCTTGGTTACTTCTGCAAGCGGTCTTCATTCTAGTGGCACCACTTCCACTTCGCCAACGCCATTATGAGGTACCCATAGATGATTCTGGTAGCTCTCTGAAAGTTGTCTTCGCATACTTCAACAAGTTCTTGGAGTAGAAATGCAAACTAGTTAAGCTACACTCCCTCCACACAGTGCTTTGCAACTGATATGGTGTCCAACGTGCAGTCTCCTTTCGTGTAGTGTCTCATTATCTTCCCCACAATAAAATAGTATGAAAACTTGATGTTGGGCTTATTTATCAACTATATCTTTGCTCCTTTGCCCCATATTTTGGTGGAATAATTCTCATAGTAATTCTTCTCCCCAAATTTATTCACTCGCTTGGAGGTGTTCTGGAATGTTGCAGCTACATTGTTCCCTATCGCTGAAAGTCTTGTGAGTCCCTGGATGTCATCTACATGAAAATTTATCTCCCGTCCGAGCAACAAGGAACTGTTATGAACCCTGTTAAGCAATAGATTTGTGCAATGCATTGCTATCCCCTACATTTCAAAAACCAATAGGCTTCGTATGTGCAAGATCATCGATCTTTGAATGCCCCGGAAACTTTGATGAACTCGTACCGCTTCACTACCACTCTCCTTGATATAGTTCTCTATATATACTTGACGGAGCCAAAACTTCATTTAACCCACATCCACACATATAAAATGTGTTTTCAAATTAAAACCCCAAATAAATCTCAGATAGGGGTAACCTTCATAAGAGGAAGTTGTTTCCCTTTTTATACCCTATGGTTATAAACCATATACCAAAACCCATTTCATGAAATTCAAATCAATATTCGACTTTGCATTAAAACCCAAAGTATCATCACACACACACACACACACACACATATATATATATATATAATGGCCCATGCTTACCAACTCACCTTTCCTCTTTCCTCCGAATAGCTTTACACCATTGATTTCAACCGTAGATATTGAACTCCTCCATCTTTACACCGTCAATCTTAATACCCGTCAATCCACGGCTATCAAACTTCACAACCGATCTATGCGTACATCCAACGGATATCTCATTTCAAGATGCATGACATTTAACGTAGCTTTTTCACTGTCGGGTCCACACCTTTCGTTAACCTCTGCACAACTTCTGATGCGAACACCATCAAATCTTTGCCTCCTTTGATTGGACGACTATCGCATAAAATTAAGCCTGAAAACTTATCCTTCCAAACTAACGCGAAATAGGTGGTATTGCTTTGCGACGTGTCACTTCAAAAGGTCTATCGCGTAAATTTCTTCAATACCGCTTACCCTTCTCAACCTAAGCGAAAACCATTTGCTATTTTTCTAAAACCAGATTCTCCGCTCCTCTACACCATTCCGATTCGTGTTTTCGCTTGCTATTCACGATTTCTTGCACATGTTTAGATTAGTGGTATTTCATAGAATGGATTTCATTACATTCGATTATTTTATAGAGCCCCCACAGCTGAATTCAATTGAATTCAACTCCTTTCCTCAGTAGCACTCGTCATCCAAATATCATCACTATTTATTCGGTAACCTCAGAAATGTCATTTAAGGGGATAAGATCCATACACATCTGGAACATATGATTCCTATTCCGATTGCTGGTTTTTAAACGATATACTCAAGATATCGATTTGAGAGATCATTTCCTCTTCCGTCTCATCGATCCATTCTGTGATCGATACATACAATTTCACAATCACAATTCAATATTAAACACACAAACTCATACAATCAACAATCTTGTAACCCAATATAAAATTGACGGACTTCCTTAGATTCTATCAATTTCACCTGCACCTCATATAACTTAGAAATGAAATATGAACTCAGAAAATTGAGTTCTTTGTATTAACACATAGTAATTACATAGGAAATTCTTCCTCTGGCATGATATTCTGTATCAGTGGCCTTTTCCCTATTCTGCCCGTAGGCTTACAATTCAAACTCTACCTCTCTATCTCTGTCCTAATTTTTTAATGCCTTGAGGCTTATCATTTTTTATACAAAAGGTTCTAAAACTATTTTTGGTTTCAGATCCTTCATCCTCTCAACAAAACCCTAAATATCCTCTAATTCCTCATTTACCTCAAATCACCCCTAAGGATCCTCTTTCATCCAAAAAATGATGAAACCAATTCTAATTTAGGATTTACCATTAATTCCTAAATCTCTCAATATCTATGCACTCTCAACTAGCCTAATTCTCTCATGTTCTCCAACATTCAAGAACATTTACAAAATTCCTCACAATATTTAATTAATTCTCATTAAAATCACTCAAAACCAACTCCCTTGAAAACACGAAACCCGTAAGTCTATTAAAATACAAAGAATTTTCTTGAGCCTAATGCTCCTACATCAGACTCCCAAAGTAGAAATTTATCATGATCTCCTGATTATGTGTTTCCAACCTTTGCCTCCTGGATCCCATACTCTATTTTTTTGTTGTCCATAAGTTGTATCATTCTTCTGATGTACTTCTCCAGGCTTCCATATTTTATTCTGCATCTTGCCACTAGCTATGCTTTCATAGTCCGTTCTTGTCTTTTCTTTCATGTTGTTACTTTTCTTTCTTGCTGTTGTCTTTTTCTGAGACACCTTCATCATCAACCTCCTTAGACTTTCAATCTCTATGTCCAGTTTATCTTTTGTCTGGAAATTACTCTACCTTTTGTTGCTGCTTTCAATTTCTGTTGCTTTAGATGTTGCTGCATATGTTTCCAACACTGTTGCTGCCTCCCAAACTTCCTGAATATCTTTGAAGATATCTCCCTCTGCAACATTCCTCTTCTGTTCACTACCCGAAAATTCACTTTTAAAAAATAAATTATCATTTGATTCTTTAACTACAGTAACATACTCATTCATTCTTATTTGTATACTAGTAAGCATAATTAATTTTGACAAGCTATTATATGCTCCTACCTCTTCCACAACTTCAGGCATTTTCACTTTAGTGTCTGCAATTCCTTTCTCTTGTTGAAATGTTTCCAGCAAATATTTCATCCATTCCTTTTGTACTTGTCTCATCTCAAACACATCATCAATATGTTGTAATTCAGTTTCAGTAGATCCTTCTTCTTCTTCCTTGACAACCTTTAGTGATTGTCCTTCACCTCCTTGATTGATTCTGTCAATCAATTCAAATTCCTCAAACACTGTATCTTCATCTTTTATCAGAATATAATTCTGATTCTTCACCACTATGACAGTTCTAAAAGTCTGTCCCACAGTCTTCTCTTGGCCAATATGACAAGCCAACTCCTCCTTGTCATCAACAGTAACAATTTCCTTCGTATGAGACATGACTGTCTCACCTTCCTTGGAATTTATGAGTTCCTTCTTCTGCAACAGTTCATCTTCATTCAAGTCAACTCCAAGAGATGGATTGTCTTCTGCAACACCTATAAACACAGTCAAATTATCAATTTCAAAATCACAATACCCAATGGTCTCATTTGATGATCTAGTCACCAAATCTTCTTCTTGCAGTTCTAAGTCTCTTTTAAGACTCAAAAAATTTCCACTGTCTTTCTTCCTAGCTTCTAGGGTTATCTCCATTGTGCCAATCATCATGATAGAATGATGATCCTTTACTATGTTTTCAGCTAACATAGTTTCCTTTTCATTAGATTCTCTGACATTTTCCATTTGCTGTCCTTCTTTTCCTGCATAATTAACACATGAATTATCAGTATTAAAAATACAAGGTCTCAATGCCTCTTTCTCCTCTGGCAACATCTCAGTATGCTGCTTTGAGTTTTCTTCTAAATCCTTTGTCAGCACATCAATATGCTGATTTAAATTCTCCATGAGGCTGTCAGCTAGTCTCTCCTTCTTATCATTTGTTTCATGAATGTCTCTCTGCTTTGGTTCAAAATAATGAACTTCTTCAATTTGCTGAATCATTCTTACATCCTTATCCTTTGTTTCGTGACTGTCATTCATGAAAATTTCTTTGTCTTTCACATTCAACAATTTATCCTGAGTATAGATCCTCTGCTTTTCCAAGTCTCTTCTTTGAAGATCTAACTTTCTATATAACTCAAAAATTTCAATTGGGGTAGAACATGGAAACTTTACACAGTTTTTCACACCTTCACTTGTTGTTGACCAATCATTAGATGGTCCTTCTTCCTCTGCTTTAATACTCTGTTGTTTATTCCCATGAGACCCCTTTGTCTCTTTTTGTTTCTGAGATATTTCTATCTCAGCATCATTCTGAACAGAATTCAGATTCAACTTCTTCTCCTTAACAAACTTCAAAGTTTGTTCATCATCTTGTGATGTACCTACAATCATACAAAAATCATTAGTTTTTAAAACACAAGAACTTTTAGTCTCGTTTACTTATTCAAGCACCAATCTTCCACAATGTACTTTCTGGTTTCTAGCAGATCCTAATTGTTGTGACTCAACTCCTTTGAGTCTTCCTTTTCCAACAAAGAAATATGTATTCGTTCAAGTTATCTGAACTTGTTCATCAGCTTAGCATTCCATTTATTTTGCAATAGGTTTCATCTAACCCATTTCCTCATTTGCTTCGACATTCATTGCCTGTCTCTTGCAGTGATCCTTGTAGTACCTCTAGTTGTACCTTCATCACTACAATATCTCTTTCTCTATCCTCATCATTCATCTTATCTCTGTGGCATTCTTTAGAACCTCTTCTCTGATCCTCCATGATCATCTTCTTCATGAGATCCTCACTCACTATGAGTTGCACTAAGCCTTTGCAACAAGTAGTCCTCCTTGCTGCCACTTACCTCACCAATCCCCTCTCTGGACTTGGTCTTTTGGCAAGCACTGGTTCTCTATCTCTAGAACCTCTTGATCACTCTCTTCTGCTCTCTCTAGGCTTATATCCTCAACTCACCTTCTCTTGAGAACACTTCAGCTGTTCTCCGTATCCAACGTTTAGCTGGAATATTAGGTTCACTTCCATCACCATCAAAATCTTTGTCTTCATCTTGTCTTCAACCAGAATTCTGCAATCACAATTTTTAAACTAGATTAAAATTATCTCACCTTCAAGATCTCTGCACGACCTTGTTCTCTTCATTCACTTGTACTTTGATTGGAATGTCTTCATTTATTTCTGCAAATGCATGTTACACATCAACTCTGTATTTCTGGTTCTTACCAGATTTGATATCTTATCTCCTCTTTCTTCCCTTATGCATTAAAAAAAAACTTTAATTTCCAAAAGAGCTTTTCCTGCTCTGATACAAAAAATGACGCAGCCAAAACTGCATTTAACCCACATCCACACATATAAAATGTGTTTTCAAATTAAAACCCCAAATAAATCTCAGACAGGGGTGACCTTCATAAGCGGAAGTTGTTTCCCTTTTTATACCCTATGGTTATAAACCATATACCAAAACCCAATTCATGAAATTCGAATCAATATTCGACTTTGCATTAAAACCCAAAGTATCATCACACACACACACACACACTAATGGCCCACGCTTACCAACTCACCTTTCCGCTTTCCTCTGAATAGCTTTACACCATTGATTTCAACCGTGGATCTTCAACTCCTCGATCTTTACACCGTCAATCTTAATAACCATCAATCCACAGCTATCACACTTCACAACCAATCTATGTGTACATCCAACGGATATCACATTTCAAGATGCATGAAATTTAACGTACCTTTTTCACTGTCAAGTCCACACCTTTCGTTAACCTCTGCACAAATTCTGATGCGAACACCATCAAATCTTTGCCTCCTTTGATCGGACAGCTATCTCATAAAATTAATCCTGGCAACTTATCCTTCCAAACTAACATGAAATAGGTTGTATTGCTTTGTAACATGTCACTTCCGGAGGTCTATTGCGTAAATTTCTTCAATACCGCTTACCCTTCTCAACCTATGCGAAAACCATTTGCTGGTTTTATAAAACCAAATTCTCCGCTCCTCTGCACCATTCCGATTCGTGTTTTCGATTGCTATTCATGATTTCTTGCACATGTTTAGATCAGTGGTATTTCATAGAATGGATTTCATTCCATTCAGTTATTTTGCATAGAGCCCCCACAACTGAATTCGATTGAATTCAACTCCTTTCCTCAGTAACACCCGTCATCAAAATATCATCACTGTTTATTCGGTAACCACAGAAATGCCATTTAAGGGGATAAGATCCATACACATCTGGAACATATGCTTCCTATTCCAATTGCTGGTTCTTAAACGATATACTCAAGATATCGATTTGAGAGATCATTTCCTCTTCCGTCTCATCGATCCATTCTGTGATCAATACACATAATTTCACAATCAAAATTCAATATTAAACACACAAAAACATACAATCAACAATCCTGTAACCCAATATAAAATTGACAGACTGCCTTTGATTCTATCAATTTCACCTGCACCCCATATAAATTTGAAATGAAATACGAACTCAAAAAATTGAGTTCTTTGTATTAACATACAATAATTACATAGGAAATTATTCCTCTGGCCTGATATTCTCTATCAGTGGCCTTTTCCCTATTCTTCCCGTAGGCTTACAATTCAAACTCTACCTCTCTATCTCTGTCATACTTTTTTAATGCCTTCAGGCTTATCATTTTTTATACAAAAGGTTCTGAAACTATCTTTGGTTTTAGATCTTTCATCCTCTCAACAAAACCCTGAATATCCTCTAATTCCTCAATTACCTCAACTCACCCCTAAGGATCCTCTTTCATCCAAAAAATAATGAAACCAATTCTAATTTAGGATTTACCATTAATTCCTAAATCTCTCAATGTCTATGCACTCTCAACTAGCCTAATTCTCTCATGTTCTCCAACATTCAAGAACATTTACAAAATTCCTCACAATATTTAATTAATTGTCATTAAAATCACTCAAAACATTATATAAGAAACCAACTCCCTTGGAAACACAAAACCCATAAGTCTATTAAAATACAAAGAATTTTCTTGAGCCTAATGCTCCTGCATCAATACTTCCCTCTTCAGGTGCAGGGAATTGGAAGGAATCAGTAAAGTCAGTTTTGAATGGCACTGCATTATCGTACTTTCCTGTGATGGACTCAAGCTTTTGGATTCTTGAGTTGAGTTATGGCTCAACTACTAATTCAATTTCCTTTGTCATGCTACTTCTTCTTTGATAAACCACTGTTATTGTTGGTTTGCAGGTCAGAAGCCTTGCTGCTGGTATGTTGTTGGTAACCGTTACAGAGACTTCCTTCTTCTTCTTCAACAATCTGTTTCTTGGTGATATGGTTCTCTCTTTGTCCATGCAAAATAAGTAGCATTTTTTACACAATGAAAGTTGATGCGACTGGATAACTAATTATTTTGTCGGTTCCTTCCATGGCTACAATCGTGTGGACAATTAACTTGGATGAGGTGGACTCTGACTTTGCTGACGATGGCCTTGGGATTTGGATGGACATGATGGGAAATTATTATGGATTGATGTGGAAACTTTATTACGGAATGATGTTTCTAATTACGGAAAATATTTCCAAATTTCAACTGACACTACATACTGACACCTACTTGATGGATAATTATGATGAAATGTTGGTGGATGACATGAGTCGTATGGTATCCCCCCCCGACCACAATTAGTTGCAGGATGGTCCCCATTCCACAACTATGTAGCGAGTTCTTATTCGCGACTCAATCATTATTTGAGGGTTTATGTTCTACTGCTCCTAATGGAAAATACTTACCTAACTTACATACTTCTCTCGAGTGCGAGAGTTTATTGTAAATGAAATTTTGAGAAATCATTCATAGAAGGGTTTCAGGCATGCGTCGTTGACCCAAGCAGGTAGTAATATACCATCTAGCTGCGCGAGCTTAATAGCTCTCGAATCTTGGATCTCTTTAACACAGAATGGTCCTAGCCAATGCATTTGCAGTTTACCTAGAAATTTTTGGAATTTGTTGTCATATATTAGGATGAAACTTCTGATGGCGAATTTTTTCTTCTTAATGTGGCGATCGTGCTAAGCCTTTTGTCGTGTTAGACTCCGTCTTGTCTAGTCCTCTGTCAGAGTCAAATGCAGACGGGTAGCTGTCAAAGTCTCAGTTCAATATGCAGGCCAAAATGCCATCAGCTTTCACCCACCGCAATTTAGATGTTTGCAGAGCTTGTTCTTAGAATGTTTCAATAACACTCGCAAGCTAGAGGAAGATTCAGTAGGTGTTTATTTCAGGAATGTCATCAATGTGAAATTGATTCTTCTTCAAAACCCTGTTTTGAAGAAGAAATCATTAAATGTGTTTTTTAGAATATGTATCAAATTCTCCAGCTCTTCAAGTGGCAGCGGTTTCATCAACTCCTATCCCTGCAAGCAGACAAAGAAAAAGCCCTCATTCAAAATCAGCAAATTTAAAAAGGGAATTAGAAAACAGAGTTTGTAATAATGTGTTGGAGCATAATTGGCAAAGAATATTGCAAAGAGGATTTCATCAGATGGTGGCGGTGCACTCATCATTGATTATGGACAAATATGGAAGGCGCCCACTTCTAATGATTGCTGCAGGAGGAATGTGCATAAGCTGCTTCATTATTGGATCATTTTACATACAGGGACATTTTAATGGGTCTTCTCTTCTACTACTTGCAAGAAAATTATCATTAATTGGTCTTTTGGATTATATTGCAACATTTTCAATGGGCATGAGTGGAATTCCATGGGTCATCAATGTCTGAGATATTTCTTTTTGAATATGAAGAGTATTTCTGGTGTCTCTCACAGCTTGGTTTGATTCATGGATTGTCACCCCTTACTTTTAATTCTCTCTTTTCTTGGAGTTCTACAACTTCCTTCTTTATATTTTTCATATGGCTTTTCTGAGGTTCATATCATCGCACTTTGTGGCATCCAAGGATCGTATATAATCCCTGTACCTGTGGCTTGCATCTATGATTTTAATGGTTCGATTTGTTTTGAAGCTCATATGGTTTGAGGCTTGTATGATTCGTATGGTTCAACCCTGAAATGGTCTCATTATATATGGGTCTCAGTGCTTCGCATTTAGCTTAGTGAAACATCATCTATGGCTCTCGCATCTTACTATATCATTGCGATGGGTGTATTGTTTCTACAGATATATGCTAGCAGCTATACATCAGATCCTTTGGTTCTCCCTCTTCAATTCATTTATGAGGGTTATTTTTCTCACGGGTTTAGTCTCAATGATCCTGATGCATGACTATGCAAAGTATGCTCGCGAAGAAGATGATTTGGAAAGCCTGGAGAGGGATGTTAGTGAAAAGTCAGGGCGGAAACTTGCTGTCAGCATTAGTGGGCTCGGGTGCACAACTTGACATGCTTGTGCTTCTTGTTATCTTGCGAGCAATTGTTGGCATGCTATATATTGGGTGTGGGACAATTGTCACCACTTTCATTATCTGCTATTTCCTTACCTTATTTATATCTGGCTATGTGAGCGGAGGACTGTATTCACGTAATGATGGCAAACGCTGGATAAAGCCAATGGTTCTTACGACATCTCTCTTCTCATTTATGTGCTTTGGCATTGGATTTGTACTGAACATCATCGCCATATTCTATGGTTCTCTGGCCGCCATTCCTTTTGGCACTATGGTGGTAGTCCTTGTAATCTGGGCATTTATATCTTTCCCTCTAGCACTCCTTGGAACGGTTGTTGGAAGAAATTGGAGTGGGGCTCCAAATAATCCTTGTCGTGTGAAGATAATTCCTCGCCCAATTCCAGAAAAGAAGTGATTGGTGTTGCAGTGGGCAGTTATCCGAGTACCATCGGCGGAATTCTGGAACAGTACTACCAGAATATGGCCAATTGATATGATAACAATTTGCAGCAACATCTCGGCTCCACAGAAATCGTGCGCTTCAACTAGCGACTGGCCTCATTACCCCGTACAGGATTTTGTTCCATGATTTCCGCCAGCGATTGTTGGGATCCTTTGGAGATTTTGTGGGATTACGGGCGATGTGGCTCTTAGAAGGCGGATTGTGAGTTATTTTTGATGCTACCATATTGCATGTGGTTGGACGTGTTGGAGTTCGATGAGTGGCATATTATAACCCTGGCTATTGGATCGTTCCTGCAAATAAACTTAAATTAAACGTTGAATGCAACCATGCAAACCTCTCTCAGTACAGTTGTCACCATGAGCTGAATTGGCAGAATTTTAGTTTAAAGGTTGTTTTATTAAAATGACAAATGTAACGCGGCAAGCTAAAAATAAGTCAAGACTATCTATCACAGACAAATAGGATTCTATCCCTATTTAAGACTTCAGTTAATGATTCTGCGCTTCAGTTAAATATCCAAATTGGCTGTCAGAGGAATTTAAGGAGAACGCTTCAGATTTGTTTAGTCATTAGAGAATTCTAGGGAGAATGCTGTTCTCCTTTCTATTTTTATCAGTTCAGTTGAAACAGCGCCTTCATTTCTGATCAGGATAGTTTATTTATGTATTGAATAATTATTTGTAATAAGGGGGGGAAGAGTTCTGAGAGGTGTGTGTGGAGAAAAACAGAGCTTCCATTGTACAGTTTTGACAGAGATTTTAATAAAAAATGCAGCTCTGACCCCTGAGATTCCTGTGGTATGAAATTTAACATTTGTCTCATCCTTTGTTTCATATGTAGCCTGTTGTGTTTCCATTTCATTTCATCTCTAAATGAATACTTTTAAGTGAGAAAGGCAGAATTTAATTTATTTGCTCTGTCTTGAGGAAGTGTTCATATTTAATGTTTTCTTCTGTTTGACAAGGATTCATCTTCTATGCCCTTGTCAACCTCGTAGCGGTCTTTCACTCCATACAGTTCCAATTTGATTGTTAAACTTCATGCTTACCTTGCCTCAGGAGATAATCTGCGTTCTTTATTTAATCTCTGCTCTTGCTGTCTTTGCCTCACACAGCCCAGAAACCCAACATTTATTAAAAACCTTATTCATATCTCTTTACTAGCCTAAGATTAGTTTTCCTTATCAGTCATCTCAGCCCTTTTGAAAATTTTCCGTCGAGATAGACCCGGAGAGAGCCCTCTCCTGTCCTCGTAGGGCTAGCTATGAGGCTAAGGTTGGTTTGATGTTGCCTCGAGTTTTGCCTTCTTCAGCCTGAGGCATATTCGAGCGCTAACATGTCGCTTCTTCTCAACTGATTGATGGAAATTTGCGAGGAATCTTGATTCTTCTAATTCTTATAGTTCTTCTAACCGCTTTGCTATAGGCTTATCTTTAGATATTTGTGTTGTGGTTACGATAAAAATACCGGGAACAATAAATTATTCTAGTACAACTGCTTCTCTTTTGCACACCAATTGAAATGGCGTCTGATTGTGTAATCTCTTTACAGTGGATTTATAACCCCATAAAGTAGATGAAATCCTCTCATCCCAGTCATCTCGATTTGTAGAGCATACCTTTTTTAGACCCTTCCCTAATATCTTATTAAAGGCTTCGACAGTCCCATTCACCTATGGGTGGTACGGGCTGCTTTTTCATAAAAAAATTTAGTAACGACTAGACTGTCACATTAATGAAGTGCATCCCCTGGTCGTTTGTCAAACTCCTCAGGCAACCAAACTTGGTGATTATGTTTTTAAAGATAAATTTGGTTGCAGTGTTGGCAGTACAATCCTTTACTGGCACAAACCTCATCCCATCTAGTTAGATACTCTGTTGCAGTTATGATGTATCTTTCTTGCGAGTATCGTGCAACAGGAGCTACCTGTCCAATGAAATCAATTGCCCATTTCTCAAATGCTTGTATTTCTCTTATAGGTTGTAGTGGTAGATTTTCCCTATGTGATGGTTTTCCAATCCTCTGACATGCATCACATTTATTTGCGTATTCCTTTGCATATTTGTGTATGGTGGGCCACCATAATTATGCTTGTAGGATTTTCCTTGCGGTGCACTTTCTTCCCACATGTCCTCCCACAACTCCATTATGACATTCCCATAGGATCTCTACCCCTTCATGATATAATATGCACCTTCTTAGTACTTGGTCTAACCCAAATTTGTATAATTGGCCCGCAATGAGCTGATAGTCTACTTCTCTTACCACCAATTGTTTTCTTTGGGTCATTGTATACTCCTTTGGTAATTTCCCCGTAGCTAGGAACATTGTCATTTCCTCTAGATAGTCTTGTACAACTTCCACCTAGAAGAGATCCACATCTAGTAATCGATCTTCTACAGGCCCTCCATTTTCTCCTGACCCAAGCCTTGACAAGTGATCTAGTCCCACATTCAGCTTTCCTGGTTTAACTATTAACTCAAATGTGAATCCTTGGAATATTAGTAACCATCTACAAATTATTCCTTCAATTATTGGCTTATTCACTAGGTATTTAGGTGTTGAATGATATGTGAAGAATTTGAATGCCCCCCCAACATATAGCGGCAGAAATTCTGTAGCGATTAGACCATCGCAAGTTCTTCTCTTTCAGTAGTTGTGTAATTTCTCTCTATAGTTTATAGTTTCCTATTGGCAAAGTAAGATCGGATGGTTCAAATTTTCCTGTCCAAGTTGGGCTAGAACTACCCCTAATGCAATGCTGGGAGCATCAATGTGCACATGAAATTGTTTCTGCCAATTAGGGTACACCAAGATGGGTGCACTTGCTGCTTTTCCTTCAATATGCTTAGTGCTTTGTTACATTCATCAATCCAAGTGAACTTATTTGTATTCTTTAGTAAATTTTCCAATGGGGTTGTAATGTTGGCATAGTTGCGGATAAACCTCCTGTAGTAGCCTGTATGTCCCATCATGGATCTTAGTTGATTGACATTTTCTGAAGGGTACATATTGACGATTTCTGCAACCTTAGCGAGATCTACACATACTCCGTATTTTTGTACAATGTGGCCTATCAATGTTCTGAAGGGAACTACAAAGATGTGTTTCTTTACATTCAAAGAGATGCATTTTTTCAATCTCTTTCTTCACCTTATTTTTTATACTAGGGTTTAAATGGTACAGTCTGTGTTTCACTAGTCTGGCCTCTGGCTTGAGCATTATGCACATTTTCCCCAAATATCCTTTTATCCCCTTCAATTTTGCAACAAAGGAAGGAAGCATATCTTCATATTCTGTCAATAGATCAAAATTTTCCTTCGTTGTTTCTGTGTCCCAGTAGTCTTCTCCCTACTTCCTATATTATGATTTTTAATTTTGAGCGGTATTAAATAGAGCCCTTCTGTGACAGGTTCTTCCTTGATTTCTCGCTTCCCTTCCTTTTCTTCGAATAATAACTGCCTCAGGTTTTCTAAGTCATCATCACCTTTTTCTTTATCTATCTTGGCGCAAGCCATTGATTCTCGGTGACCTGATTTAGACATTTACTTCATGGTGGCTTGATCCATCAGCTCCCCGGGTCCGGTTGTAAATAGAATCCTCTTCATGGCTTGCAAAGTATCGGTTAGTTTCTGATCATCCTCCTTAAAGGGAAATCTATTTACAAATTTTATCAACAATAATTCCCAATAACTTGTATGTCTCTTTTTCTCTTCGATGATGTACCATGCTTGTGGGATTGTGCCCAAGGAGTGCACAAACTTATGAACCCACAAGCCTTTGGGATATCCTTCCAGTTCCCATCATTCCTCACAGTATTTTATGTGTGCTAAGGGATCTAAAGTTCCTTTGTACTTCTCATTTGGTTGCAGTCCTATAGATGCTTGGAACCTAGTTCTTAAGGCCTTCACAACATCTTCCCATGTCCTAAGGTGTTTGCAATGGGTTCCCCACCACCTCACAAAGGTTTCTTGTAATGACACATTCATTAAGGTAATTTTATGTTCCTTAGGGACAATATCATCTACTTTATTGATAAAAGTGTTAACGCCTTCCATATTGGTAAAAGTAGGGTAACCTCTTACCTCTGTCCCAATCTAGTTAACTCCTCGGATGGCAACACACCTTCTAGTATTGATTTCGTGTCCTCCCTGCTTCCATTCATCCCACGCAACCTCTGGCCCTATCTCAGAGCTCTAGCTGCTCTGCCAACTCACTAAACCTTCTGTTGTTGGATTAATGTAATCCTCCCTTTTTCCTGTTGTCATCTGGTATAACTTATCCAAGAATCTACGCTCTTCTCTAGTATCAACTGATTTTTTGAACCTAGGAACTTTATAAGGGTCCAACACTGAATCACCCTGACCTCCCCATATTCAAAGATCATCAAATATTTCTTTAAATCAATGACGACATAATTCTCAAATGCCCATTCTATCCCCACAGTGCCGGGTAGGGGTCCTTATCACCCATAATGTCTATCACTTCAAAATTAGTGTAGGTCGTTATTCTCGCAATGCCAACCTCAATGTCTTCTAATCTCCCAATTGGTATAATACAATATTGGTTTTCCATGCGCAATTTTATGGGAGAGAATGATAGCTTGGGCTTTCCTAGTGCCTCCCAAGTCTTCCTTGGGAGTATATTGACATATGAATGTAAGTCCAACATTGTATCCCTTATTTGAAAGCCTGCAACTTGTGCATCGATTATGAATTCCTTTCCTATTTGTCTTCTATTTTTTTTAACCCTCCTTACATGCCTTTCCAAAAGATTGGTAGTGATTGGGTTTAATTTCTCCAGTCCACCCTTAAAAACTATCTTCCAATTCTATTTTAACATATCACACATTTTTTCATCATTTATGATATTTAAGAATAACCTGAACCATTCGTTTATAGGCTGAAATGGTGTCAAGGTTTTCTATGCTTCCTTTGTTGCTTATACCTATTGGAGGTCTTTGTGTGAACTTAGTTTTGAGAAGGTCTCCACTGCTTTCTTGAAATACTACTTTTGTTGCTCAGAGTTATAAGGTTTCTTTAGTGATATAGGCTTTATCAGCTTCGGTGGCTCTATTTCTCCTATGTCTCCTCCTGTCTTATTTCCTCCTCTTGTCACTATGGCTACACTTCGTAGTGGTTGTGTCTCAGAAATTCTTGGTTTTGAGTTAATTAAATTAGCACCCCTCTGTCTACTCCTCTCTTACCATATTTTTATTAATTTAGGGCAATCCTCCGTAGCATGTGTGTTTACCCTACACTGAGAGTACCATGGTATTTTGGGTAGAGGGAATTACCTCACGACATGTCCCTCCTGGTCACAGTTATAAAATCTTAATGGTCCTCTTCCTCCCATCTTGCCCCTCCTTATTCCTGGCCCTCCTCACCCTAGAGGAGCATCATTTACTCTGTAAGATGTTATGTCCATTTTATCCGCTAGTGCATCCAATTCTCTACACTAGTCTATGTGGCGTGTTGTTGAGGCACAAAAATCACAGTAAATGTTGTTTGGGACATTTGAGTACTTCTGTAGAATGGGTCATAGATGAGGTGGATGGCCAACTCCCTTAGAAATTTCATAGTATTCATTTGTAGTTGTATTATGCTAATTTGGGAATCCACGGAAGTGTGTTTGACCAAGGCAAAAACCTTGTGTATTGAATTTCGAAACTCCTCCAGTCAGTGGTGGTACTTGGGGTCCTGCTGATGATGACCCAATTGTTGTCCCCTGTAACCTGGGACATTCTAAGACTAAATGTACCTCTAGTAAATAATGTGTGCACCACACATTCGGTCATGTTAGACACGCTGGTTGTATGTCCTTGAGTTTCTCTGTTAAGCTTGAAATTTTGTGTTGTACCCCCAACAGAGAATGATCCTGGGTGGTTATTCCCCCTCTGAATTCTTGCAGATATCCTACCATTGCTTCAATTTGCATTACTTGTTACAATGTGTCTTGGAGCATGTCAATCTTCTGTTGAGTCAAGGATGTTCTGGTAAGAGGCAAAAGAGCCTTAATAAATCAATCACGCTGATGATTTGGGTCTATGCGATAACTCATTTTACCAATGGCATCTTTGAATATCCTCATCAACACCCAAGCAGTATCTCCTTCTCGTTGCTTAGTTTCCAAATGTTCAGATAACCCTTGTTGGTTTGTCTGTGGGAGTTTAAATTCATGTACAAACTCTATTTTTACATCATATACAACTAGATTTGGATGCACTTCTGACCACTTAATGAACCATCATAGAGATCTCTCCTGGAGTGTAGTCTGAAATTCAATTAACTTAACAACGTCAGATGTTTGGCGAGCCCTCTAGATTTCCTCGCACAAATACCAGTTTTGTTCAACATCATTGTTCCTTTTCTTGAGAACTCAGGATATCTGGTGAACAAGCCTACCATTTCTGTCTGTGTATGTGGAAGAAATAAAAATCCTCTAGTCCCTAGTTGAGAAATTCCTCAGCTAATAATACTAGTAGTATTTTCTTGACTTTAGACTGAATGTTACTCGATCTTCATAACTTTATCAAAAATTTATCCGGGGAGCGATAAAGTACCAGGGGAAGGTTAGGAAAAATGCTACTTGAGATTTGGGGAATAATATTACCTTGTATCGAGGCTACCGATCTTTCTTGAAATAAACATTCCATCACAACATGTAGTTCACCATGTGAATCATTGTCGGGGCTTGTGTCCTCCTATCCATTGGAAATATTTTCTTTTTAGAATTGGGATGGGCTCCTATGAACATGTCTAACTCCTTTGGTGGACCCCTCTATTCCTGTGGGTCCTGTTGTAACTCCTTCCTCCACTAAAATATGTGGCGCCTCTCCTTGTTGGCATGCGTTCTCCTTTTGCCTTTCAGACTCCCTTATTTCCCTCTCTCGCAACTTCTTAGTGATTTTTGCCCTCGGATATGCTCTTAAATCTCTGGACTTCTTATAAATCCCGATGTCCATCTCATTGGTTTGTTCTTTCTTCTCCTTTCCATAGCATCTCTCCCTTAGGTCCTTCCCCCAGAACTAGTTGTTTAAGCTTCGATAGCCGGACTTTGGAAAGCCAAAAATCCCTCTTCCACCATCAGAACCTTGATCCACAATGAGATCTCTTTTAGAAACTTCCCTTGCAACCCGGACTTGAATATATCTTCCACTTTAGAAAATGAATGATGACTTTTAGTTGCAAACTCTACAATGTACCCCTCCACTATTGACTATACCCAAAAATTCACTACTTGGGTTAGATCGGTATCCAACCTGTGCAAGGTTGTCATATCTTCGCACATCCAGTTGCGACGAGATATAATAAAATCTCAAGATTTTTCTTTTACTTGGAGTCTTTGCATCCAATTATAAAGTTCCTCGAGAAATTTTCCCCAAAATATCTCATACATGTCACTTGTTGATTCTGAGAATAAGATTTGGTCCCGCACCTTTATTTCCTTTTGATTCGGGAGCTCAACTTGTTTTGTTATGAACCGATCTACATGGTTACCCCACCAACTTCAAATTTATTTCTTGTAGATCCTCGATACCATTATCTAATTCTCTGATGAAGGCTCCTGATTCTACCATGGTTGTGTTAACCACAATTACCTATAAGGTTCCTAAGTTAACCTTCATCTCGGTATCAGTAGCACTAACCATGCCTGTTGAGACAACATCAGAGATGGTTGTGGAGGTGGACGCCGTGTGGGTTGAAGGGTATTTAGAGCTAGGATATGTATTTGGAGATGATGTTGGAGTGGTTGGGGATGATGCTGAAGTGTTTGGATATGACGCTAGGGTGTCTTGTGGAAGGGTGGAGGGAATTTTATTGCTTCTCTCCGGTTAGGATACTCGGATCTCACCAGAAATGGAACCATTAGTTGGAAAAAAGAATGAATTCTGGGAAAGACCTAGGTTCAGGATCAGAGGCCAACAAGGTCCCATTGTAGTCTAGGAAAACGCCGACATTTTCACCTTGCTCAAGGGAGAGCAAGGAGTCTCACGCTAGGCATGCCGTGACCTTACTGAAATAAGAGAACTAGAACCATGATATTCGTATCCACATTATCATCTATTATCTAGTGAAAATACACCACAACCATGCATAGACTACTCTTATCATAAATTACACAGAGTAAGGACCGATTCCATCAAATACACCAAGATGCGTTATAAGAAAATTTTAATTATCCCTCTAGAGATTCATACACAAAAATACATACACACAAGACACACCAAAGGCCAAAATATCTCTATATATTAGATTACACAATAGTACATTACATCAAAGGTCAAAGTCTCCATAGATTCCTACTACTCAAAACCCAAAATATAGGACTGACTGACCCGTTGTTGTCTCCCCTATGCCATTGTCCCACGTGACTGCCTCCCTTCTTCCTTATCTATATTTCTCTTACTTGCACTGCCAGTATTTCCTTCTTTCCCACTTGCCTTCCTTTCCCCACTTGGCCGTTATGTGTTTTGTTTTGCTTTTTCTTCTTCCACTCTAAGTCTTCTCTTGTTCACTATTAGTTGCTTCCACCATCTGTGCAACTTTCTGTCTGAAACCTACCACATGTACAACTACTAATCCACAACTGTCCACCTTCACAACTACTAATCCACAACTCCCAAAATTTTATTTTCTTCTCCAAATCGAAGGCCAAAACAAAAACCATACCACCTGTAATTACTCATTCATGGTCCACAAGGGAGCAAGCTTTCACTCTTGCCTTGGTTGTCCCTACTATATAAATTTTATTCCCTACTATATAACCTTCCTTCAATAAGTATAAAAATTGAAGAATGTGAAACTAAATAAATATATTTGAACACAATTAAATAAATATGTTTGAGTCAAACCATTGCTCAAATCATTACATTTCTCTCAAAAATTTGTTTGTTTTTCTTAATTAGTTGTTTTTATTTAAAATTGTTTATTTTTTGGGTTATATATGAATGGGTGAATTCTCTCAAACAATATGGCATTGTTGGTTTCTATTTTTTATGTTATTTTATTTTTAAATAGTGGGAAAACCTATCATAACTGGTCAAATCAATAGTAGGGACAAACAATGTAGGCTAAGTCATCATTATTATTCAACTAGGTAATTAATCATTGATGGTCCATAAGGGAGCATAAGGGAGAATACTTTCACTCCTGCCATATGTCTCTGGGTCTTGGGTTGTTAACTTGTTTCCTTACATTCGAGGAATATGACCTCTTAGCCAAGAAAAAACTAGGAAAATTTTAAGGACGGAAAATTATCTTGAAGTTTAAAAGCATTGGTAAATCTCGCTAGTCCCTAATATGCAAACTATAAAATTTTTAGTGATGTATTTGTAAAATTATTCAAATTTATAATGATTTTATATATACTCTCTATATAATTTTGGCGATTTTTAAGGTAAAATAATTTTATATTGTAAAATTTGGGCGAATTATTTTTATAAAAAATGGAAATTGGCGAATCATTTTTTTGGAGATTAGCCTACTTGCCAATATTAGCCCCTAAAATTTTCCATGACAAAAAGTAGTTTTAGGGTATACTCGAGGCCTTTCCTGGTTTTTAGTATATCATAATCATGATTTTGGATAATATTCAATGTATTTTTTAATAATCAATTAATCAATTGTGTTGTTTTCATGATTTTGATTATCATCTAAGAAGTTTTTATTTTATTTTTATTGTACTGAATTGCTTATGTAATTAGGAATTTTCTTTTGAATTCAAAATTTATTACAACATAAATTTAGGGTTAATGTGGTTAATGTGATGAGAGTGTAATTTTAAAAGGGGGTTGCATTGTTATACCTCATATTATATGTTGTTTCACATTATGATTTGTCATTGGTACCCCATGGATTATTTGAATGAATTGACCCTTGGATCCTTTTCTCTTCTTGTCAATGATCTTTGATGGAGGAGAGTCACTTCTATGTGGTGGATGGTCATATTAATGGCCAAATTGGTTTGGTGTTAGTTCATGCATTTTCTTAATAGACCTCTCTCTTGCTCAAATCATTATATTTCTCTCAAACAATTGTTTGTTTTTCTTAATTATTTGTTATTATTTAATTTTATTTTTAATTTTTGGGTTATATATGAATGCGTGAATTATCTCAAACAATATGGCATTGTTGGTTTCTAGTTTTATTTTATTTTATTTTTAAATATTGGGAAAAAATATCATAATTGGTCAAACAAATAGTAGGGACAACCATTGCACGTTGACTCATCACTATTATTCAACTAGGTAATTAATCCTTGATGGTCCATAAGGGAGCATACTGTCACTCCTGCTAGATGCCTCTGGATCTTGGGTTGTTAAATTGTTTCCTTGCGTTCAAGGAAGACGAAATCTTAGCCAAACAAAATATGGGAAAATTTAAGGACAGAAAATCATATTAAAGTTTAAAAATATTGGCGAATCTCACTAATCCCTAATATGCAAACTACAAAATTTTTATTGATGTATTTGTAAAATTATTCAAATTTATAGTGATTTTATATATACTCTCTATATAATGTTGGCGATATTTAAGGTAAAATAATTTTATATTGTAAAATTTGGGCAAATAATTTTTATAAAAAATGGAAATTGGTGAATCACTTTTTTGGAAAAATCATGGAAAATTAGCCTACCTCCAATATTAGCCCCTAAAATTTTCCATGCCAAAAAATAGTTTTAGGGCATACTCGAGGCCCTTGCTGGTTTCTATTATATCATAATCATGATTTTGGATAATATTCAATGTATGTTTTTAATGATTACTTAATCAATTGTGTTGTTTTCACGATTTTTATTATCATCTAAGATTTGTTTATTATTTATTTATTGTATTGAATTGCTTATGAGATTAGGAATTTTCTTTTGAATTCAAAAATTATTACAACATAACTTTAGGGTTAATGTGGTTAAGGTGATGAGAGTGCAATTTTAAAAGGGGTTTGCGTTGTTATACGTCATATTATATGTTGTTTCACATTATGATTTGTCATTGGTACCCCATGGATTATTTGAATGAAGTGACCCTTGGATCCTCTTCTCTTCTTGTGAATGATATTTGATGGAGGAGAGTCACTTCAATGTGGTGGATGGTCATGATTAATGTGCAAAGTGGTTTGGTGTTATTTCATGCATTTGATTAATAGACCACTCTATTGACATATGGATGTTACTTCATGTGTCGTGTTTCTTGGAGTACACAAGTGACTATGTATGGTTTTTCTATGTTATAGTCATTTGTCATTAGGAAGGGTTGTTCTACATTGACCTCTTTTGTTCCAACATAGCTTAAGGGTTAATGAGTGAGTAGAATGTTGATGAATGATTAGTGTCTAGTTTAGTTTAGGAAATTGAATGAATGATCTTTTTAGGTTTAATGGATTAGCTATGGATTAAAAAGATAACATTGTTATACCACATATTGTATGATGTTTCATATTTTAATTTTCTATTAGTACCCCATGGAGTATTTGGATGGATTTTGGAATGCACACCTTCATGGAGCCTTGGAGCCTCTTCTCTTCTAGACAATGATATTGTTGCTACTTCATGTTTCATGGTGCTATGTTATTCATTTTTCATTAGGATGGGGTGTACTACATGGTCCCCTTTTCTTCCAACATAACTTTAGGGTTTATGAGTGAGTAGAGTGTAGATTTATAAAGGGTTGATGAATGAAAAGTGTCTAGCTTAGTTCAGTAATTTTAAGAAATTTTCTTAATGGATTAGCTATGTTTTAAAAAAAATGTGATTGTTATACCTCATATTCTATGATGTTTCACACTATGATTTCCATCACATTATTGGGGTTTTTTGTTGGTGTTTGAAATTGTAACTAGGTTTGGTCTTCATTTTACTTGAAGCCAAAGATTAATATATTTTTCAAAAGATTTTTTTTATTATTATTGTTGAATTGACTTGTTAAAACATGGGTTTCATACTTGGTTCAATGGTTATAGGTCAAGCCTCCATTGAAGGCTTTAAGATTAAGTCAAAGTCAATTTGTTATTTGTACTACACCATCAAGCCATCCTCCTCTCCAAAGTATCCAAGTTGGCCTCAAATAGATTATCTACAAGCCGACTTCAATTAATATAAATCAAGTCGACCTTATCATAAATTGAAGATACAACGATTCATAATGGTCTTGCCAACTAATTTAAGATGGGAGACCCACTATATATACCCATGTGAGGAATTCACATTTATTATAGACATAAGTTTGGTTTACCTCTGAAATTTCATATGGAATTACAGTCAAGAAAGTTTAGAGAAGATTTCGGGTGGTGTCCCGGCATTGCTGCAAGATAGGTTAGATCATATAATCTCAGGCCAACTGCAGAGGAAAAGGTTCAGAAATCACAATGGATAATTTTGGTGCCTCCACAGTCTTAGACTATCACAATGATAACAATGTTAAGGGCTCGATGCTTCCACTATGTTGAGGGTTCGATGTAATCACAATGAGAAGTACAATTAGATGGTATCACAGTTCAATTACCTTACAGTAATAAGGTCTCACAGTGATGATGTACTGACATAACAAGAATTTGGTGCTCACAAAGTGTTGGTTTGTAGATACAGTATAAGTATGACTTGATGGAGGGAGTCTAGACTAGTTTTTAAGGGTCATGGTCATCTTGTCTTGAATCTAATGAAGGCAGAATTTTGTGATTGGGTTTCCCCTCGAGGGGGGTTTTTACTTGGTAGCGTGCCTATATCTTGTGTTCTCCTTTATTTGTTTGCTTGTAATTAATATTGATGATAACAAAAGATAACTAAGAGATAAAATACTAATAATGAAAATATCACAAGTTAATATCATTAAGAGGAAAATCGTTTAACTGCCACCCATATGGATTTTCAAACATGGTTTCAAAGCTATGGTAAAATTAAAAGGAAGTCGGGATAGAATTCATAAATCTTTGAACAAGTCAAATCCTTCCAAAGATTGGGTTCTTAGTATTTCAAGGGAGGCACAATCTAAACATTTCTATAATGGCACAATTTAATGAAGATACTACTTCGCTATATTTTACAATGATGATTTAAATGGCCAAAGAAGATCGCACTATAATGCAGAAAATCAAGTTTGATCATATCTAAAATATAGTTTGGATTACACTGTAAGGATTAGGTTTCACCACAGAAAATATTTCAAGACCATGGACAGTTTTGATGCAATATCTATCCCAAAGTAATTATAGTAATAAGGGTTCACAATAGTAAGAAGGTTTCTGTGTCTTCACAGCAGGAAGGTATAGATGCTACCACAAATGAAGTATCTGATGATGTCTCAGTACTATCACAGTGATAGGATCTCAGTATTGGTAGCATTGCAGAGATGATGTATCGTTGCAAACTCAGTGACATCAATCTCAGTATATAGTTTAGATATGAGAATGACAGAATAAAAATAATTCAGAACATTTTAGAATGAAGTAAAGAACTCGCAAAAGGAGCAAGTGTGGATACATAATTTGGCTGTCACAAGATTTTGATCTAACACCATAATTCAAGCTCGATAAATCCCAGAAATGATCTTATGAAGCAACTCCAGTATGAAGTTCAGTCTGCCTTTAGAGATCTATTAAGCATTAGTAACTCAAGTAAGTGCTGTCAAGATGCACAAGGTATGAAATGACAAGGTACATAATATTTTATATTTTCAATTTATCCTATCCTAGGACAAATATTGTACTCTCTAAAATAAACTAGAACTTTAGTCCTCGTCCTCCAGGGTTTACAAGTAACCTAGGATATCAAATAAAAGGTCCCTCTGATGTTTGAATGATTTCCTCCTCCATGATTATGTCGAAGATCTAACTTAAGAAATTAAATTGTGTCTTTCATATCAAATTTTTTGCTTGTAAGTATGTTCTATAGATATAAAAGATGATGGCTTAACACTTCAAGGAATTATTACCAGGTTTTCCAAGAAATATCTCTAGGTATGTCTCAAACCATACACCTTACATGATTACCCTAAAGTATGATCATATTATTTTTTCATTAATAAAAATGATTTTGTTTTGGGTGATCCATCTCTTGGTAAATCTACCCACCCCTCTCATATTCTTCACTGATTTTGTAGAACCCTAGATAGGTTCTAGAAAACCCGAACCAAAGGGTATGCTAATGTGAATGTCTGAAACCATAAAATGTTGAGGGATATTTTGAAATTCTATTTGAAGTTTTATTGGTGATGTTATGTTTGGGATTTTGGTATGATCAGGAAAACCTAACTTGTTAGGGTTGAATGATAAGGTCTAAAATCCTGAACCTTTGAAAATATTGGTAATATTTTGTTTTCTATGTTCCTATGATTGAAACCCTAACCCATTAGGGTTTGCTGGAATGTCTAAGAAATATCCTTATAATGTTTTAGAAATGATTTCCTTGGTATGAGTGTGCTTTTCTGATCAAACTCTATTCTAATCATGTTTTCATGTCTAACTCTTATTTGATATTTTTGTCAAGTTGGGTTTGACTAACACATGATATGAAATGTATTTGCATGATGATGAAATATAAGAATATATATATATGTCCTTTTGTTTGAAACCCTAACTTGGTGTAGGTCAAATGAATTACTCTTGTTAGACATATGATACGCTTATGGTTGAGTATGAATTCCTAGATATGTGTGTTGACCTATTTATTAATGGTCATACGTCTTATGATTTAATATAAGTCCTTGTCTGAGATTATAGGATGATGATATTTGGAAATCTACGGTTTTGTAGCTAAACCCTAGTAGTAATTAAATTCTCTAGTATGTTTGATATAAAAATATGATATCTATTTATATAATTATTGTTGAGGTTGTGAAAATGAAATTCTAATGGTTCTGAAGTTGAACCTTAGTAGAAGTGAAAAATATCTGATATGATGATTTGATATTTGTATAATATCGTTGAAATCTGAGTTTTGGTTGGATTTGATGGTTGATAAAAAATTTAGGGTTTATAACTAACCCTAGTAGAAGCTGGTCATGTTAATGACTAAGTTGTAATAGTTTCCTTTGTATGGATTTTATGATTTGTATGAAACCCTAGTAAGAATTATAACATATGAATTTTGAAAGGTTGTTGGATGTTTTATATTTGTCTGAATCGTTTTTAGGGTTTGGTATATGTTGTATTTAGGTATGTCATACCTTTGGAAGAAACATTGAAACCTTATATAGAATGAAAGTTATTATGTAGTAGTCTATGGCTTATGGAAAAGCCCATAGCAAAATGTTAAAGAGTATATGTCTCTTGTTCATAATAAATTTTGGGTATCTGATATGTATAAATTTGAAATGCTTCCGTGATTTTGATAAGGCTAACTTCATGCTTTTATATATTTGGTTGTACTTGCTACCTAAGTTGTGCAGATACATAATCTTCAACAAGGTGACGATGCTCGTTGATGTGATAAGCATGATGAGGTTGATAATAACTATGATGAAATGGTTGGAAGCCAAGAAATATTCTTTGATGGCGAAAATAAGATTATAATCTCCCCAAGGAAGCCTAAATAGAAGAGATATCCCTAAAATTAAGAGGGAGCCTACATAAATATATGCTCCCTGGTTGAGAGTGAGGGCATAGGTTGGTTTTGATTGAAGAATGAGTTTTGTAGGATATTTGCTACATGAGAAGTAGGAGAAGGAAAGTTTATGATGAAGGAATCTTCTATAAAATATTTAGTTGATAGTCCTACTATGAAAAGATGAGAAGTAACATCAAGTTGTCTGAAAAAAACCCAAAGGTTTGTATTTGTTTATGTTCATGTGAAAGTATGTTATTGATTGAGGTTGTGTTTATATAGGTAAATATATCGAAGGATTTGATAGCATGCTCGTTACCGATCAATTTTATTATGAGAGATTGGTAATCCATGACCTGTTGGATCAAGGTGTGTTGAGGCTTTCTGTAATATCCCAAAATGGAAAAGACAGAAATACATAACATAAACTGGAAATAACAGTGATACATAAATACATAAAATGTAAGTAGATCATATAGCCATAAAATTAATATTATAGCAGAAAAATGTGTACAATATCTTGAGGAAAAAGTCACTCAAGTTAGGCAAAACAAGCCTCAATAGACCAAGTACATGAAATATGAATAACACTGCTACGCAATAATGATGGAGGCTAAGATAGTGTAGTTTTAGCTGGGTACTAATGATAATATAAATACAAACACATGGATCTATTGATAGGGTGCTTATAAAATGTCAGGATCCAAGATCTAGGCCTTCTAGCACTATTCCAAGATAACCCAGAAGGGGTTTCCTGAAATACACAAAATGCAGAAAATACAAATATGGCCCTAGGGATGAATAATCTCTGAAACTGAATAGTTGATAGGAGGTGGCTGATATTATGTATAAATGTATGGAAACTCCTCCAATAGACTTTCGAAATGAAAGGTTGATCCCGTCACTGAAAATCTAGCTCCTCAACTAGGGCTCTAAACTCTCCACTGCAACTGCTCACTGAAATAACACAATTACTTTAGGAAAATGCATTGTAACTGATAAAAACACCTTAAAATGATTCTAAGTGATGAAATAAATCTCAATTATATTCCTTAAAATCTTCCTGGAGGAAGGGTTTCTCCCTCCACTAGAAAACAAGCTTAAAAATTGGGTTTCTCAACCCTCCACTACTACAACCCTGCAACACAACACAACCTTAGAAGAATCTGTGCTATGGATGATGGATGAAGCTTGGCCAAATTCCAGATAGTGGAAATGATGCTCAAGATACCTCTCCTGAGTAGGCACTCGAAGTCCCCCGAGAATGAGGGTGGGATTCCCGCTCGGAAACACCCTTGTGCTAAACAACACAATATACTTAGCTAAACAACTGAAGTGTGCAAATAGTCATAGAATACCACAAAATAAATAATCCAAATCATGTCTTCTATGGCTTCCATCCTATTCCTTTTATGCTTGGTGAGAATCCTCACCCTGGGTCCCACTCATTAAAGGAGTTACTCTCATACATACTGTTGGGCTAGAATTGTAATCTACGGATAAATTACGCTTCCCTAGATAGCTATTAATATAGAAAAATAGGTGAAAGAATATACTACCATTTCTCCTAACTTAGAACATATACACAGAGAGGATTGGAGGCTTACTTGTTTCAGTCGCTTCCAAATGGCTCCTTCTGTCGCTTCTGCTACAGCTTCAAATTCAAGCGGTTTGTTGGTTGAATGCTTCCTACAAGAAAGAACACTGAAATAGCAGAAGATGCAATAATATAGATATGTATTCAAGCTAGTTAGCTAAATCAGTTAAGCATAAACTACATTCATCAACTAAGATCTTACAATATGGAAAATCAAAGTTAACATAGATGCATGTAGGGAAAAACAAGAAGTACTCTTTATTGATGATAAAAGGAGAGGTTACAACCTAATGACTAATTTGAAGTGACCTTCCAACAAAGTTTCCAAGTCTCATCACAACATAAATCTCTCTAGCAATAGCTCTACAAACCAAGCTCTCAATTGAAAATTCTCCAGCATTTTTCTACTCAAATTCTTCCTTCTCAAACACTTAGATCTGTGTTCAATTTATAGATGAACTGTAGGTTGTTTTACAATCAATATCTTTCCAAAAATAGCAAGACATTTTTCCATTCATGTAGATGTCAAATGGACACTTGGATTCGAAGCTTGACACATGTGAACTCTTCTAGAAGGCATTGGCCAAGTGGAGATTCTGGAACAATGAGAATTTTTCTCCCAATGTGACCAACGCACCTTTGAATGTCGGGAAGTGCTTTGCAGAGTAGCCTTGCATGGGGCTACCTGCATATGCAACACACTTAGGCCCTTTAGAGCCTCCGTTGGTGAGCTTTCATATGCTAAATAATACGCTTCAAACTATGGAAACCTTTGCTTGATGAAAGTATTTCTTGATTTGTCTTGTTTTCTGTCTTAGAGAATATAGCAACTAAAATGACAGGGAATGATAGACCCTTGATCATCGGTCCTAGAGATGATGCCTAGTTTAACCAAGTCATTGGGAATGGTGCCCAAATTGACCTATAACAATTTCCCCCTAAAGCATGAGATCCAAATAATAAAAACATTTGATTGAGATGATTTACACTGTGATGAGCCTGGAAACAAAGAGAAATGGTCACCTACATCAATATTACAATACATTACATCATGATATATCCTCTATTGATCATAATTGTTGAGGGTAGGCATTCCCATAGTCAGCACATAAAACAATCTAATAACATTTACATAATTCAGAAAGTCATCTACATTGGAATTTTTCCCAAATGCAGACACGCCTACAGATATACGCCCATGTTTGGATGACAATCTGTATGTAGGGTCACCGTACAGATGATGTGTACAAAAATCCTGAAATCGCAGCATGGATGGCTGAAACTAGATCTGGGGTCTTCTTATCTTGTTGACTCAATCATTCGGGTACAAGTCTAACCATGCGAATATATGATTTGTCGTCGAACATGGAAAGACATTGTTTGATTACCAGCCAATGATGTGAGATTTTAAAAAACGCGAGATAACGACCATTAATGTCAATGGATCTCAAGGTACTGCAGTACATTTTGTAACGCGTGAATAGACGATTTGATGTCGAACGCCAAACAAAATATTTTGGTCAAAGGTCTGGAAGCGAGGATCTTGTCGATGATGTAACAAGCCTCATGGTACTGGAATCTGATGTTTATAAGTGAACTTCCTGGATATTGACTTGTTGTCGACAGGAAGTCACCTTATTGCAAAACAGGAGTTACTAATTTCAGAGACAAGGGTATGACTTGATATAGCAATTTTCAGGGATGATGGTCATGAAAATGAAGGTTTATGAGTATTGCAGATGGATGAGTTTTTAATAACTGGATGAATTCTTTTGAACATATCGGTGACATTGTGATGAGTTGGCAGTATTGACCCAAAACCGGAGTGAAGGTATGATGAACCATAGGTGTGAATGAACCGTCAAGATTATTACCCAACCCAAACAATCATGGACATGGAGTGAAGGAAGTGTCATGTTCAAGAGAAACTTGTTACCAAAAAGAAACTTTACTTGCTTGTCCCAAATTTTCCCCGGTCATTTGTTGACCAGTACCTATTTATTTTTCAACAAGCTTGAGGAGGATAACATTTGCTTGATCCATAATTCAACCCTTCGGGCGAATAAAGTATCGCTATTTAATAATTTAACGAGTATGGCGATGAATGAAACTCGATTCTTGCCATGATCGACAAGCCCGTCACTATTTTATGTTTTAACGAGCTTAACGACAGTGATAGCCCGATCCTTTTTCATATTTAGAGAGTCTGAAAAAAAGGACGAAAGAGAACTCCAAAAGTAATTTTTCGTAAATTTGTCTCTCAGATCCAAAAAAGTGTAAAATGATATATGAGAGAACCTCTTTGGTCATGCTTAACCAAGGTATTCCTTTTTCGTAAATAATCCATCTCAGTCCGAAAAAGGGTTAAACTTATACTGAGTAGATATCAATTCATTTACTTTAACGAGCTTGAAATGACAAGTGCAATATTTTCACATTAATAGAGTCTGAAAAGAGCTGAAAGAAGACTCTAGGGGTTTCCTTGTTTGCTATTATGGAAGCTCGAAAAAGAGATACTAGTGCGCTTCAAATCCTTTTTCATTTTTAACAAAGCTCGAAAAATAAGGAGAAAAAGTATGCTTTGTGGTCAAGTCATTCTTTGAATAAATCTGCACGACTAATCTGTTCATCAGTTGTATTTCCTGTTCAGAACAATATCAAATGGATTAAAAATACCTGTTTCATGATAAAAACATAATAAAAATATAGTCATAGCAATAAATTTAACTTTCAAACAATTAAATGACTATAAAAAGAGTTTTACTATTCATTTTTACCATTCCATAGTTACCATTTGTATTTTGGAGCTCTGAACCTGATTTTCCCCCGAACTTCAGCGGTCGATTGCGTGCAATTGGTAAGAATGTTTTGAATGCCCCTGCAAGAGTACATGTCGAATGCCCCCTGCAAGAGAAGATGCCCCCCAAGCTTCATTTCATTCACCTAAGTAGATTACTGGTTACTAATAGTTGGATGGAATGAAGGTTCATTTACGAGATGAGATGGAAGACTTGTCGTAATTAGGAGAGGATTTGTTTCATTTTTTAACGAGCTTGACACAGGAAAAGAACTATGCTCATGGAACCTTGTTTCATTTTTTAACAAGCTTGACACAAGAAAAGGAACTATGCTCATGACCTGTTTCATTTTTTAACGAGGTTGACACAGTAGAAGAACTTTCCTCAAAGGCACTTGTTTCATTTTTTAACGAGGTTGACACAAGAAAAAATAAGTATCCTCAAGGTACTTGTTTCATTTTTTAAACAAGGTTGACACAAGAAAAAAGAACTATCCTCGTGAGAGGTTGACGCAGATAAAGAACCTCCTCATGGGAACCTGTTTCATTTATCGATGTTGACACAGGAAAAGAACTATCCTCAACAGCTGTTTCATTTTTTAACGAGGTTGACATAGGAAAAGAGAACTACCCTCATAGTGCAGTTGGAGTAGTGAGTGTGTGCTGGAAAATACATAGTCTAACAAAATCATCATTTAAGGAGTTTGATGAGCACCATAAATGATAAGTTATAACATGCGTTGATGGGTCTTCTGCAAGGTTTTCATTGAATTTAGGAATGTCCGAGGGTAACATATGTGGTATCACCAGCCACCAAGGAGAGGAACCAGATAGGATTCTAGATGATGACATGGGTGAAGTCAATGGTCTTAAAGATGTACCAGAGAAAGTGCCAGACAATGACTTGTAGCTTGCTGGGACCGAAGGGCCACCGTGCAAATATGACTCTGGTGAGGTTGTGAACATCTACGGAGTAGTGAGGGTAGGAGCTGACGTAATTGGAACAACAAACCTAACCGAAGATGCTGCTTTAGACATGGTTGAATAACCAAATGTATACTCTCCGAAATCAACGAGAGATTGAATGGAAATGGGATCAATAATAGCAGATGGAAACGATTGAGGAAAAGACTGGTACAGGTAAAGGTCTCCCCCAAAGTGGGTTTGACTTAAAGGTGTATCAGGTTGTGGGATTTATTCAATTGCGATTAAACTAGGAGGAATAACTTCACCGTCAGGCCCAAAATATATTTCAGATGGTTGACTGTGCGATATGGGAGACTCAATGGCTACAATATATTGTGGAGTGACCAATACAGAAACAAATTCCGGTTGTTCAACTTCGGGATCAAGATTTTCTCCACTTAGGGAAGATAGCAACTAAAATATAAGGGGATGATAGACCCTTATTCATTGGTCCTGGGGATGAAGTCCAGTTTGACCAATAACAGCTGCCCCCTAAAGCACAATAGGATCTGGATCAACTTCTAGTTAGACAATGTCGAGTTCGGGAGGTATGGTCTCATAGATTGGATGGATTGTGACCACAGGTAGCTATGAGGAATTTGTCTCGACAACAGTAAATGAACCGGGATGTGTGGAAACAATTTGAGCTAACTCTCGTTTAAATGATGATGTTTCACCAGAGGTACGAATTGTACTTGATTCGGCAGATCGTGATTGCCTTCGCCTATCAGAAGTAACTTCCGGCGGTAAAGGTGGTTTCAAAGCTAATCTACGCGAACGACGGGGGGTAGGATTGTGTTCTTCCATGATTACTGATTTATTTTATCCAAAAAAAAAAAAACAAAAGAGGGTAATTCTAGGCAAAAGGGTTTACGAAGAAACTGTGAACTGCAGAATACCTCCTGGAAAACCAAGAAGTACGGGTAGGTAATCTCCCCGAATGCTGTGTTTGGTGTATCACAATTTCAGGGTGACCGACTTGGTTCACTATGGATGGATAGCACCTAAAAGTTTTCCTCCCAAATATACCCGAAGGTACGTGGAGGCCCAAGTCCATATTAGCGTTGTTTGATGCGAAACCTCACAGTGAGAGAACCCCTTTATACTTATCGTACTGTAACACCACCCGATATACCTGAGAGTACGTGGACGAGTTATGATATACTTACGTACGTGGAGTGAGGTATCACACTCGGAATGTATCATAGACAAGTCAACGACAACTGCTATGTTTTACGACGCCGGAACACATCTCTAGTCTAGACCTTCTAAATGTTAACGTTAAGGTTCCAATGTGTTGTTAAGTAAATTTAGATTTATTTTATGTTGATCTTGCTTAACAATTTTCCTTTCAGGTTGACCACGATGATGTATATAAAATTCCTAAAATGCAACTAAGAATGATAAACAAAATTTCACTTTCAGCTTTTTCAATGAAGAACCTAGCTACTAAGAGAAGAGAACGCCAGTATTTTGGAAAGAGAGAAAATAATTTGTGAGAAAACAAATCAATGAACAAAAACAAAATCAATGAATCACAAACTAAACGCAGATTTCCAAATGTTCCTTTTGCAAAAAGCACACAATCCTACATGCAAATGCAAGTTTTTATTTTCAGTTTATTTAATGTTATGAATGTAGAAAAGAAACTAGGTGCACTAGATCAATAATCGAAATGCTTTTTACTTCTGAGAAACGAAGAATACAAACAACAATTTCTCTTTTGAAGGAAAAATGAGGATTTCAACAATAATTTCTCCTATCAAGGAAATGAATATTTTACCACAATTTCCTATTTTGAAAGCAAATGATTCTTAATGCGACCATAAAAAACACTTTG
Organism: Pinus albicaulis; assembly: GCA_034641835.2. Lineage (NCBI taxonomy): Eukaryota > Viridiplantae > Streptophyta > Pinopsida > Pinales > Pinaceae > Pinus > Pinus albicaulis. The sequence goes on from CM076575.1 coordinate 1,040,489,629, forward strand.
AAATCAACTTGTCAATGATAAAGAAAAATTTTTCTAAAAAAACATTGAACAAATTTTCAACCAAAGGAGGAAGAAGTATATAGAGTCACTGGTCAATTGAGCATCAAAATTTTCAGAACACAGTAGCAAACATAACTGAAGCAAGTTTCAAGTCAGATTCAAGGGAATTTGGTCCCTTTTAGGAGCCAACGTAGTCTCCAAGGGGAGATAGTGCTCTGCAACACAGGCTTGGAAGGGAGACAATGCTCTGCAAAGCACTGTGCCTGACTAAGGGTGCGTTAGGCGCAATAGGCAAGGAAAAATACTACTGTTTGGCTCATTTTCTTTGAAAATTAAGGTCTAAAAAATTCTAATCTTTATGTGTAACATCTACTGGGTGGATAATCAAAGCAAATCAGAGACTAAAACACCTAAAACTAAGAGAAACTCTCCCCAACGGAGTCGCTAGTTTGTTGGGCCAGAATTGTAATCTACGGATAAATTACGCTTCCCTAGATAGGTGTTAATCTAGAAAAATAGGTGAAAGACTATACTACCATTTCTCCTAACTCAGAACAGATACACAGAGAAGATTGGAGGCTTACTTGTTTCAGTCGCTTCCAAATGGCTCCTTCTGTTGATTCTGCTACAACTTCAAATTCAAGGGGTTTTTTGGCTGAATGCTTCTTGCAAGAAAGAACACTTAAACAACAGAAGATGCAATAATATAGATATCTATTCAAGCTATTTAGCTAAATCAGTTAATCATAAACTACATTCATCAACTAAGATCTTACAATATGGAAAATCAAAGTTAACATAGATACATGTAGGGAATACAAGAAGTACTATTTATTGATGATAGAAGGATAGGTTACAACCTAATGACTGATTTGAAGTGACCTTTCAGCAAAGTTTCCAAGTCTCATCACAGCATAAATCTCTCCAGCAATAGCTCTACAAACCAAGCTCTCAATTGAAAATTCTCCAGCATTCTCTACTCAAATTCTTCCTTCTCAAACACTTAGATCTGTGTTCAATTTATAGATGAATTGTAGGTTGTTTTGCAATTAATAGCTTTCCAAAAATAGGCAAGACATGTTTCCATTCATGTAGATGTCAAATGAACACTTGGATCCGAAGCTTGACACATGTGAACTCTTCTAGAAGGCACTGGCCAAGTGGAGATTCCGAAACAATGAGAATTTTTCTCCTAATGTGACCAACACACCTTTGAATGTCGGGAAGTGCTTTGCAGAGCAGCCTTGCATGGGGCTACCTGCATATGAAATGCACTTAGGCCCTTTAGAGCCTGTGTTGGTGAGCTTTCATATGCTAAATAATAAGCTTCAAACCATGGAAAACTTTGCTTGATGAAAGTCTTGCTTGATTTGTCTTGTTTTCTGTCTTAGAGCATATAGCAACTGAAATGACAGGGAATGATAGACCCTTGATCATCGGTCCTGGAGATGATGCCCAGTTTAACCAGGTCATTGGGAATGGTGCCCAAATTGACCTATAACACATACACTCCTCCTCAATGACTGCATTTTCCTCCATTAATCCTCCAGTATCACCATAACAATGCTGTTGATCTGGTCAAAATTGACCTTGTCCACATGCTTTAGCCCCTGTTCACACCTGAAGGTGTTTTATTCAGATAATACAATGATCCACATTCACATGAGAAGTGGTTTTATTCATACTAAAGATATTTATTGGTCTCACCCACTTATTCATCTATCTAAATGGCAAAAGAAAAAAATAATATTCCAATTATCTGCAAGCTAATTTTGGAATATTATATTCCTCCCCTCCCAAATTTTTCTTGTCCTCAAGAAGCTACAAGGATATACACTTCAAAGCTCCTCTCCTCCTCCTGTATCATCCTCATCTGATAAGCTCCTCCACTGAACAAGATGCCCTCTCATCAATTTGTCCTCTAGTTGCTCTCAAGTGTACAATTCAGCCTTTGGTGATAATTCCAAATGGCTCTTATCACGAAGAAGTGTGATATCTATGGAGGAAACTATATGCTGTCTAGAGGCCTTCTTGAGGCATGGAATCTGAAAATTGTTGGGAACTTTAGTTGTAATATCCCCAAATTGGGACTGTCAGCAATGCATGTCTAAAAAACGCATTTTTCAGAAATGGATGCTGTAGAAGTCAAAACCAACCCTTGGATCCCTTAGCTCTGAAAACTAACATCTAAATCCAAGAGGAGATAAAAAAAAAATCATTCTAGGTGAGGTAAACAAGTCTCCCACCCCTAGTATGGTTGAAAAATGCCCAAGAATGGGACTGCAACAATAAATGAACAATACTGCAATAAAATAACGCAGTTTAACTAAAAAAAAGTAGGAGGCCAATATGGAGGCTCAATAATGACATTTAAATCAGCATTTCAGAGTTATATTGAAGCCCATGAGTTATAGAACAGAAAATAGAAGACTTTACATGAAGAAATCCTAAATATTGAGGTGCTGCAACCATAGAATATGACTAAAAAAGCTTGACAACGTTATTTTTATTGGCTGAAATGGTAGTAGATTACACTTCAGATCTAGAGCAGATCTGTGTACAAAAAGTTAGATCTAAATTAGATCTGTACACTAGAACAGATCTGTACACTAGAAAGGCTCCTTTACAAATGCCCCTTGGGGTTTTCAGCAAAACATGAAGCACATGGAGTAGATCTGAGATCTAATGTAGCAGATCTGTAGAATGATTCAAAAATTCTGAAGTAAATACAATAGTATTCAGATTAGATCTGAATATGACATGGACTATATCTAAAATCCATGGATCACCACTGTGAAGGGCAGATTCCCAACACTAGAGATCTCTCCTCCGAAAGTCTGCCAAAACATCCTGCAACTTCTCACTTGCAAATAACGCGGTACTAGAAGATAAAATACATTGTAGGATTTAGAATAGTGATGGCCTCAAGCCAATATGTGGATTTGAAGCTCCAATTATATAATACTCTCTTGCCAGGGGGATAGAAGGCTTTCCCACTGAAAAGAGGCACTAGAATGGCTTAGATATGCATAGATCTAGCCTCCACTTGCTACAGCTTAAAAAGGAAACCAAACCCTCAACAGGATCTGCGTTGTAGTTGGAAGAAGAAGCTTGGCCTTAAGCCTGATAGTGGACAAGAAATACAAGTCTCTTCCAAGATCTCCTCAAGGAAAGATAAGGATTCCTAAATAGGAGATCCTTGTGCTAAACAACACTATTCTCTGCTAAACAACCAAGAGAATGAGAAATGTATAAAAAAAAAAATTCTTCAGAAATAATATGTTCAACCACCTTCTCATGCCGCCCTCCTCTTCCTTTTATAATATAGAGATCTTTCCAAACCCTAAACCATCTCAATGATATAGCTCCTTTCACATTTTCCACCTCCAACTAAGACTGTGCTATGCATGCATGAGTTTCATCCCCTCTAGACATTGCTGTTGATTTGATCATGTTGGCCCAGTCAAATGTCTCAATCCCTTTCACACATGAGGGTGTTTTATTAAGGTAGCCCAGATTTAGCCTTTTTCACATGGGGCATTGATTTATTCAATGATTTCAGGAGTTTTTATGTTCCTCCTTTATACATTTATTCATGAAAAGAAAAGTAAAGAAAAATTTAATATTCCAATTAGCTTGAGGCTAATTAGGAATATTACAGTCCTCCCCTCCAAAATGTTGCTTGTCCTCAAGCAACTGATAAGGTGAGTGCTGCAACTTCTTTCCTCCTCCATTGGTGACACAATAAAATGATAAGCTTCTTCCATGAGCTAAGTGATCACCAATCCATCCATCCATGACTTGTTCCACCAAGGTTCTCATGAGATGAAACCAGCTCATCCCATAAGGAAACAATAAATCATATGAAACAAACATGGTTTGCTTAATGGCCTCCCTAAAATACAAGACATAAAGTACAAGGAGTGTAGTCATCCCATAGGGCACATGTATGCCTTCCCTCCTTCCTCCATACATCCCCATAAAAGGTACAAGTACATCATCAATATAGGGGATCAAAACAATGTATATACAAACAGAAATTTGTGCATATGGAGGTGCGTCATAGTCCCACATGTGGAACCAGCACAGAGCATCCCCTGTCTGCATCAAATCAATATGTGGTAAGTGGTTTTCCCACGACTTTCCTGCTGCCCATACCATCTCACCATAGTTGAAAGTGTGAGATATATTTGGTGCCTTAGGGAAGCACCCATCATGTTGCAAAATATCCCTTTTCCTTCCAAGGGAGTGGCCAAATTCAGAAATGTTTGTGGCCCAATATTAGCCATGAGGCCTACAAGATATAATACTCCTCCTTGGAGTCATGGCTTGCATAAACATGGTGAAATAATGCATAAAATCAGAGTATAAAACATGTGTAACAAGAGCATGTTCTTCACCAACCATCCTCCTCATATCAATGGAGTGGTGCATAGATCTATTATCGTCCTCAAAGAGAGAAAGAGAGGGCTGATTTAACTCTCTCATAGAGTCATGTTGATGCTCCATCTCCACATGGTTCATGCATCTTTGACAATGCTGATATAGTTCTTTTTCAAAGCCATCACAATAGTAGCTCCTCAAGATGATGTTGTTGAGCTTCATAGAATATGTGTGGCTGAAATAGAACTCTTCATAAGACTTTTGTAGTAACTTCTTTTTGAGCTTGGAGGCTCTAGAAAAGAATATCCTACCATGGTTATAGAGTAATCCATCTAGGATTGAATAGCTTCCATCATGTAGCAAGTCATCTAGAATCATGCAAGTGTGAAGATCCTTGGAATATTCCACTAGCAGTTGGGATTTCCAATATGGATCTAATGTGCCCAACAATGAAAACGCTGATAATGTGTCATCTGAAGTGTCTTCCATGTTGCTGTTCTCCTCCTTGACAGTCCCCATGTCAAAGGTGTATGTTGGAAAGCCAAGCCTCCCATTTTTCTCCTCCTTGACATCTCCCATGCCAAAGGTATAAGGTGGAAGGTTTCCATTCCTTCCTTGCTGCTCTTCTTGCATATGCACATGCTCAAAAGAAAATGGAAGTTTTTGGAAGTTAGTCTTCCATGGAAGGCTATCATATATCCAAAACCTCCTTGGTTTTGCCCAAGTATGCATGTGTGACCACCATCTCTCATCAGATATGGAAGAGGGTTCTCCAAGAAAGTTTGTCTCTTGGTTCAAGGATTTCCTTCCTTGATCCATGATGGTGTCATTCTTTCTCCTTGCAACAAATTTCTTCAGCGCTGTATGAGATGAGAGAATGGATAATGATGATAAAGGAAAAATACTTTCCATTTCCTTGAGCCTTCCCCATACTCTCAACGCTGTAGTTTGGTTTTCTAGTGCTCCCTTCCTCCTTGGATCTATGAAAGGAGCATAAATGCATGAAACATCTTTCATCAAATTTGAATCAGGTGGTATACCACAAGATAATGATGTCTCATGGCTCATTCCCATGTGAACAACAGATGGGAACATCTTATGACTACTTCCACTGCACAAATCCATCTCTGATTTTTGTGTGGAAGTCTCATGGTAATGGGGCATCACTCTTGTATATGTAAGAGTGCTTTTGAGTGGAGCAACTTCCCCATCATCTTCTTCATGTAGTAGAGGATCACCTCCCATCATATCAGTGTTGTGGTCCTTCATCTTCTCTTCTTCACCCACCTTCTGAAAAATCTCACAGTCTAAGGTGCTCCCTTTAGATGTAGTTAACTCATGAACACCCATCATCTCCTTGGTGTCAAGAGTCTTGATCACAAAGGGATGATTTGTCATAGTGTGTGTTCCCAAAATTGGATGCAATATTGGAACACATTCCCTCCATTGTTTTGTCTCATTGTCTATCATCATAAACACATGCTGTTAATTTTCTTCATGTGTAAGATCCTTGGGGCATACTTGTAAAGATACAAGAGCCCTCTTAGTGGAAGCAATGGCTTCATCTCCATATCCTAATAAAAATAGATCTCCTCCTGCTATCACAGCACTGGAAAAACCTTTCAGCTCTTCTTCTTTCTTCTCCTCATCAATGGATCATGCCTCATCAATAAGAGATCCTTTCTCTTGATCTCTCCTTGAAAAAGGAACACTCATGTCTTATTCTTGAGAAGAATGTTCTTGCTGAAGTGGGGCCTTTGCCCTTGGAAAATCATGTAGTAGATATTTAACCCCTTCAAAAATGTCTTGGGATGGAGTTATCTTCATGGATATTTCCATCTCATGCAAAGGTTCTGATTTCTTGGGCTTAGTTTGTTTACCCAAAGAAATTTTAGATGGCATAGAATCAAATATTTTCACTAACCTCCTAGTAAACTTTGCATAAGTAGAGATGTTTACATTTTTCAATGAAGAAGACTCAAATAACCACCAAGAATAAGACTTACCTTGGAGGTGTAGCACTGCTACTCTTATGGCTTCTTATTTTGAAACTTGATGCAGCTGGAAATATGTGTCAAGCCTCTTTACCCAAGACTTGGCTGAGCTCTCAGGTGATCCATCAAATGTAGGTAGAAAAGTCCTACCCAAAGTGGGCTGCATGCACCTTCTTCTTCTCTTGTATATGCTGGATCTTCTTTCTTCTTTGAGTTGACAAAAATATGGGAATATTAGATGCTCTTTGAATCTTTTATACTGAGATTCATATTCTTGGAGATAGTCACCAAGAGTCTCCTCTTTTGGTGTCTCTCCTTCTGCTTCTTCTCTTGCTAAGAATGTAGGCATGCTACAACGTTGCAGATCTGATTGTGTGGCTAAATGATCACACAAAAAGTATGAAGAACTGGGGCTTCCTTCATGTGAAAATCTCTTCAAAGGATCTGCATTTCTTTCTTTCCTCATTCCCCTAATTTTATTTTTCAGCTCATGTATAGTTTGGAACAGAGTTTTTGAGAACTCTTTCTCTTTCATTCTTCTAGAGAAAGGGGTTTGACCCTTGTCTTCTTTGTCTTTAGTGTAATTAAATATTATTCTTCAGTCTTTTGTTTTCATGAAAATACATATTGGCTTCTTAGAAAGAAAAGCATAGGCTGTGCCAAGATGATTGCTCCAATACCACTGTAATATCCCCAAATTGGGACTGTCAACAATGCATGTCTAAAAAACGCATTTTTCAGAAATGGATGCTACAAAAGTAAAAACCAACCCTTGGATACCTTATCTCTAAAAATTTGACATAAAAATCCAAGAGGAGATCAAAAACAAATCATTCTAGGTGAGGTAAACAAGTCTCCCACGCCTAGTATGGCTGAAAAATGCCCAAGAATGGGACTACAACAATAAATGAACAATAATGCAATAAAATAACATAGTTTAACTAAACAGCAGTAGGAGGCCAATATGGAGGCTCAATAATGACATTTACATCATCAATTCAGAGCTATATTGAAGCCCATGAGTTATAGAACATAAAATAGAAGACTTTACATGAAGAAATCCTCAAGATTGAGGTGCTGCAACCATAGAATATGACTGAACAAGCTTGAAAAAATTATTTTTATTGGCTGAAAAAGCAGTAGATTTCAATTTAGATCTAGAGCATATTTTTGTACAAAAATTTAGATCTAATTCAGATCTGTACACTAGAAAGGCTCCTTTACAAATGCCCCTTTGGGTTTTCAGCAAAACATGAAGCACATGGAGTAGATTTGAGATCTAATGTAGCAGATTTATAGAATGATTCATAAATTCTGAAGTGAATACAACAGTATTCAGATCAGATCTGAATATGACATGGACTAGATCTGAAATCCACGGAGTACCACAGTGAAGGGCATATTCCCAACACTAGAGATCTCTCCTCTGAAAGCCTGCCAAAACACCCTGCAACTTCTCACTTGAAAATAACACAGTACTGGAAGATAAAATTAATTGTAGGATTTAGAACAGTGATGGCCTCAAGCTAAGATATGGATTTGAATCTCCAATGATCCAATACTCTCTTGCCAAGGGGATAGAAGGCTTTCCCACTGAAAAGAGGCACTAGAATGGATTAGATCTACATAGATCTAGCCTCCACTTGCTGCAGCTTACAAAGACAACCAAACCCTCAACAGGATCTGCGTTGTAGTTGGAAGAATAAGCTTGGCCTTAAGCCTGATAGTGGACAATAAATACAAGTGTCTTCCAAGAGCTCTTCCAGGAAATAGAAGGATTCCTAAACAGGAGATCCTTGTGCTAAACAAAACTATTCTTTGCTAAATAGCCAAGAGAATGAGAAATGTCTAAACAGACAAATTATTCAGAAATAATATGTTGAACCACCTTCTCATGCTGCCTGTTGGAATCACAATTGTCATTAGACCAAAACCCGCAGGCTTTAGTCTCTACTACAATTGCCAAATTTAGGATCCACGAGAGGCGGTTAGTCCATGTCGCGAAACACACAGGAGTTTTGAACCCAATGTCCAACAATCTCCCCCCCAACACGAGCCAGGTGAGTTTCGAAGTCGAGACCTATCGCTCTGATACCAATTGTTGGAATCACGATTGCCGTTAGACCAAAACCCGCAGGCTTTAGTCTCTGCTACAATCGCTAGAGATAGGATCCACGAGAGGCGGTTAGTCCATGTCGCAAAACACACGAGAGCGTTGAACCCAATGTCCAACAACTGCCCTCCTCTTCCTTTTATAAGATAGAGATCTTGCCAAACCCTAAACCATATCAATGATTTAGCTCCTTTCACATGTGCCACCTCCAACTAAGACTACGCTATGCATGCATGAGGTTCATCCCCTCTAGATAGCACTGTTGATTTGGTCCTATTGACCCAATCAAATGTTTCAATCCCTTTCACACATGAGGGTGTTTTATTAAGGTAGCCCAGATTTAGCCTTTTTCACATGGGGCATTGATTTATTCACTGATTTCAGGAGTTTTTATGTTCCTCCTTTATACATTTATTCATGAATAGAAAATTAAATAAAAATTAAATATTCTAATTAGCTTGAGGCTAATTGGGAATATTACACCAGTCCCCATGAAAAGCTCCAATATCCAAGATATTATCCAAACAAAATGGGTCATCCTCCAAAGTGGTAACTCATAGAAAAACTCTTCTATCTCTTTCTCCTACAATGTAAATGAGCTGTATGGCTGAACATGGTAGACCAAATTGTCTATCCCACACTGTCTCTCTCTCCACTTATGATATGTGTAGAGCTGTTTCTAATTTTGGGCTGCAATAATGTTGCCCTCAAGAGGAAAAAAGGCAACTGGATTCTCAAAGACCCCCTCTTTGGTTCTATGAACCTTGATTGCCCAAGATATTCCACATATAGTGAATAGGACATAATATGGCATCCAAATGAGAAATATACTGAGTGCATATGAAATGTTGGATGGTGCCGATAGTTTCACAAGTGGACACAGGGAAATTTTGCTACTTGCTGCCTCTGATTATAATGTGGCAAGTTGTCTCCCAACCATTTGCTACTTATGTATGTTTGGTCATCTACCGAAAAGTAAAAGATGTCATTGTGCATAAAATGAGCATACTAAGAATAGCACAATACTTGCCCAAAGCCATACAAGAAATGACTATCTCCATCACTGATGTTGGTCTTAGAAAGACCATGAAGCCCAAATAGAAACTTTCCCTCTTGTGGAACAATGCACTGTATATAAATGGAAAGAGAATGAAAATAATTTGTTATATGATCAATAAATACAAAAACACAACTCTTACCATGCACTATGAGTAAGATGATAACGAGGTCCATGGATGAGCCCTCCCATGAAAATCTCTCCATAAAGGTCTGAAATGTCTCCATGAGACCTTGGTCATGAATGGAAAGGAATAAACCATGTGCTGCATGTAGAGCCTTCTTCTTATGCTTGGAGATCCAAGTCATGAAGATCATATCTTGGTAAGAGGTGACTCCATGCACCACTCTACATCTCTCATCTCTTACTTTCCCATCAAGTACCTCATGTGTGAATTGATCCTTGGAACACTCCATCAATATATTCCAACTCCCAAGTGACAATAGTGTTGGCCTTTATGAGAAGGCTCATGTCATCTCATAACTCCCCTCTTTGACATGCCTAATGCCAAAGTCACATACTAGAATGCTGCTATATATGGGAGACTCCTTCCTATGTGAAAGTACCTCCTAATCCTCCAAGGCTAAGGATTAGCCCCTTTTCACCCTGATTATGCCACCCTCTACTCCCGAAACATCATGGAAGGTATGGGAGAAAATCAGCCCATACTCTCCCAAGAGTAACCAAAGAAACAATAACTCTTGTTTCCCCCTCACATCATCATACAGACCATGGAGTAAAAACATGATGATTGACATGAAAAATATCACATCAGCCCAACACAACCAAAATCCTTGCTGCCACATGATGTGAGTGTCATGCCATGTCCCAACCAATAACACACCTTTTAACATAGGATATATCACATGATGGAAAAACTCTCTTAAGAGTAGCCAGTGCAACCATGCCTCCTACTGCCCTGTGTCATAGATTTGCAAGTGGATCACCAACCCCTTGCTCATCATCCTCACCCATCCATCCAACTGTGGGTGTCTCCTATCATGCTCCAAATTGGTATCCACCTCATGGAGAATACCATCCTCCCAAATTTGATCACTATCCTTGCATTTCATGTGATGTTGAAGTGAAACCTCCTGGAGATCTCTACATAAATACCACTCATCAATGACTAAGTTGAACCCATAAGGTTCCGAATATGTTGTAGGAAAAATATTCTCATTTAGCTGTGAGGTGCGCATCAAGAAGGATATATCATAATAATGGGAGATGTTATCCATCATAAGATGTCTCTCATCAACCATCTACCTATCAAATGTTACACAAGTAGAATGGTCATTGGAATGCTCCAATAATTTTTCGGCCCCCAACTCATCACTGCTGCTTAGTGACAACGCTACTGATCTCCATGATGGTGCATCTGTTGTCTCATGATGATACAAAATGTTGAACACGCATTGGATTGATTAGGATTATGCTCATCCTATCCTCCAAAACTCTACACTCCAACCCAAAGTATTGTGTGAAACTCATCAATGAGAAACCAGGATGGCTATATATCTCCTTCTTGAACAAGTCAAGGGTACTCTACACAGTGATAGTCTGTTGCTTCAAATCAACAGTGTGATTTGACCCTAGGTCATGCAATTTCCCTGATGGAATGTCCCCACAACTCTCCATATGATGTGCTGAAATAATAGGAGGTGGAAATTTTTGCATACCTTGGTTAAGCTGATCCTTGGGAACATCTTATACAACTACAAGGGTTCCTCCTACCAGTGTAATGACTCCTCCAACTACTGGTGATGGTAATGGCTGCTTCTCAACTACTACACCAATGCTAGTATAAGTCTCCTCTTCCTCATGCATCTCCTAAATAATGCATGGGACTCTCCATGTCAATATATCAAGACCATATTGAAAAGAGGCAAGTGTTCCTTCTCCTGATGCAAGTACTCTTGCAACAAGTGGTGGTGGAAGTTTCTCTTCTTCCGTAATGATAATGCTAACATCTTCCCTTAGCTCCTCATGTGCTTTCTCATCTATTTCAGGAAATTTCTCAATCGAAACTACCTCTTGCTTCCTCTTATCAAAATTCTTAATTAGACTTTGAGTAAAATATGCATAAGCAGTCACTCTTGCATGTTTCAAATGGCTGAACCACCAAATATTTGCTTCACCCTGAAGGTGCGGTGATCCAATCTCAACAAATTATCTTTCTACTACTGGATGTACTAGCAGGAAGAATGCATCTAACTTCTTCCTCCAAGCCTTTGTTGTGCTTGTGGATGACCCATCAAAAGTAGACAATAGAAATCTATTATGTATTTTTCTTCTATTGTTATTGCAAGGTCTCCGTTCTTCTTAGATCTGAATGAATTGTTGGAGAGTTAGATTCTCCTTCAAAGCCCTTTATTGAGATTTTTACTCTGCAAGATAATCACTTAGAGTCTCTTGATCTAAGTTTCCTCCATCTCCATGCCTTTCACCTTCCTCTTCAAAGAAAGTGGACATAGTAGATTACTTTGGAGCTTTATGCAATACCGATTTCTTCTGCTGCTGATAGGAAGTGCTTGGACCTTCCTCATGTTGAAACCTTATTGAGGTATCATTGCATATCTCCCTTCTCATTTGTTTGACCTCCTTGGAGAGATCCTTCATAGATCTGAAAATATATGAGACAAAACTTATTCCCTCCATCATTTTAGATCTCTTCTTCTTGTGTCATACGATGTATTTCCCACAATCTGAGCCAGAGATCATGCTCTGATACCATTGTAATATCCCAAAATGGAAAAGACACGAATATAGAAAATAAATTGGAAATAACAGTGATACATCAACACATAAAATGTAAGTAAATCATATAGCCATCATATTAATATTATAGCAGCAAAATGTGTACAAGATCTTGAGGAAAAAATCATTCAAGTTAGGCAAAACAAGCCTCAATAGACCAAGTACACGAAATATGCAGAACAATGCTACAAAATAATTTCAGAGGCTAAGATAGAGCAATTTAGCTAGGGCTTACTGCTACTGTAAATATAAACTTGAGGATCTGTTGATAGGATGCTTAGAAAATTTCGGGATCCAAGCTCTAGGCCTTCTAGCACTAATCCAAGATAACCCAGAAGGGGTTTCTTGAAATACACAAAATGCAGAAAATACAAATATGGCCCTAGGGATGAATAATATCTGTAACTGGATAGCTGATAGGAGGTGGCTAATATGATGTAGAAATGTATGGAAAGTCTCCAATAGAATTTCCAAATGAAAGGTTGACCCCCCACTGAAAATTTAGCTCCTCAACTAGGGCTCTAAACCCACCACTGCAACTGCTCACTAAAATAACACAATTCCTTCAGGAAATTGCACTGTAATTGATAGAATAACCTTAGCCTAATGCTAAATGATGAATTGAATCTCATGAATCTTCCTTACAAGCTTTCCGGACGAAGGGCTAATCCCTCCAGTGGAAAACAAGCTCAGAAATTGGGTTTCTCGTTTCTCAACCCTCCACTACTGCAACCCTGCAACACAACACAACCTTGGAAGAATTTGTGCTGTGGATGGTGGTTGAAGCTTGGCCAAATGCCAAATAGTGGAAATTATGCTCAAGATACCTCTCTTGAGTAAGCACTCGAAGTCCCCCGAGGAGGGTGGGATTCTTGCTCGGAAACACCCTTGTGCTAAACAACACAACAGGCTTAGCTAAACAGCACAACAGACTTAGCTAAATAGCTGAAGTGTGCAAATAGTCATAGAAGACCACAAAATAAATAATCCAAATCATGTATTCTATGGCTTCCATCCTCTTCCTTTTATGCTTGGTGAGCATCCTCACCTTGGGTCCCATTCATTAAAGGAGTTACTCTCATGCATACACTCCTCCTAAATGACTGCGCTATCCTCCATTAATCCTCTACTATCTCCATAAAATCGTTGTTGATCTGGTCAAAATTGACCTTGTCCACATGCTTTAGCCCCTATTCACACCCCAAGGTGCTTTATTTAGTTAATACAATGATCCACATTCACATGAGAAGTGGTTTTATTCCTACTAAAGATATTTATGGGTCTCCCTACCCACTCATTCATCTATCTAAAAGACAAAAGAAAAAATTAATATTCCAATTAGCTACAAGCTAATTTTTCAATATTACACTTTGTGAGTGAAGCATTCCCTAGGAGGACATTTGGTTGATACTTTGTGTTGATTTCTAGGTCCCGAAGTTGGAAAGGTTGTGTTGATTAAAGAGCTTTGTTTTTGGATACATACCTATATATTTGGGTTGGTGGTTAGCAAGTAAGCCTAATGGTACCTAGAGAGGTTGAAATCTTGAATCCATCTTATTCCCACATGGATAGATTTCCCTGGTCAAGAATCTAGTCTATGGCATTGCAGTGCCTAAATTGTTGAGAGACAAATGGATAGATTTCCCTGGTTAGGAATATAGTCCATCCCATTGTGGCGCCTAAAATTATTCATAGATGACATGTTGAGGTCTTCCATGTACCTGTTGGGTTGAGGGGTCTTGACCCAGGTTCATATTTAAGGTTTGCCAAAAAACCCCTATACTACTGGCCCTTTCGGAAATGACCTACTTTCGTAGGCCAAAGTCTCACCCGAAGTAGTATGGGTGGGTGCGGGAACCAGGTTTCCACACCCTGGGAGAGAGTGGGTAGTTAAGGCAGATCTTGTTGAGTTATATTAGGTTCGCATAGAAACAAACCTATTATTAGCCCTTAACAGTATAACCAACATGTAAACATAACCAAAGCTACTATTATTAAGAAGATCTTATCAACGCCTTCGTATCCACGTGCACACCAATAATTATCCTCACAGAATAACACAATCGAAGCTACCTTATATATCATAGACACAATCACAGCTAATTAAAATAACACAGAGGTACTTCAGTAATGAATACAACCCATGCAGATAAAATAACCGATTCCATGTTCATTAGCATCCAAAACCCAGTTACAAACCCAAGTCACAACCTGCACACATAGCCAGCGGGGTCCGCACACAACAGGATAGAGGATCTCCACGCACACAGCTAGCAGGAGTCCTTACCCAAAACTACCCAAAACAGATCTCAACAGTTCATAAATAGCATCAATCTTACTTACTTACTTACCCTTAGACTCAAACTATCCATCTTTTACATCATTATAGCCTGCACTATCCTATGCTCCACAAACCATGGTTTGCGGATTCTAGGTCTACCCTTTGACCCGTTACAATACATTAGGGGCTTTGACCCGCCCCAAAGTTCCTGTGCAAGACCAATTACTAAAAATATATATAAAAAACGCAGCATTGGAACACATCAAAACACATCTAGGGGACCCTGTTCCAACAGGCTCCCAACAAAATCTTGTGACCCATCCCGAGTCACAGTGGCCATGGGGTTTGCATATTTTCTTGGAGCTGCTTAATGGCATCGTCCAGAGGGGGAAACACTCCTTTGCTCTACGCGGTAGCGTTCTGTGAAATTTCCACCAACTTCTGCGAAGTTGGGCCTTCAGTGGCAATAGTGACACTTTCCAGGGTCTGATTCAGCTGTTTGACTGCAACATCCAAGTCTTGGGATATCTTGAGGGCTTCATCGACCCATGGATTGAGGTGGTCACTAAGACCCTTATTCTTGTGGCGAAGCTCTTCCAGGTAATATTAAAGTGCATAGCTGGCTCGCAGATGTGCCAAACATTGAGCGGGGATCAGAGTGGGAATTATAGCCTCTAGTTGCTCAAATTCTTCTTCCTTCTGGTGCACTTCTTGAGTAAATTCACACAGGAGAGGGTTACGCTGCACCTTAGACCACAACTGCATATTTGTCTCAAGAAATTCGGGGCCCTGAGTGATCTGAGTTATAATAGTTTTCGTGGCTTCTTTGATCAACGTAGCTCTCTCGACGCGTACCTCAGGAGGAGTTTCCGGTTGCAACTTAGCCTGCAACGCAACAATATCCTACTCCATCTCAATCTTGAAGTTCTAGATCTCAGTCTGAGATGCCTTCAGGGCTGCGACGAGTCCCTCAATCTTAGCCTGGGGGGTGGCAGAGGACGGAATATCCTCAGTCACATCTGCACACAGTCTGCTGACCAGACACTCCAACTTGGTCTGCTATGCAGTGGCAGGGATGCACGCGGCCTATGCCTGGGACACCTCAGTAGTATTTTCTATGATTGTCTGCTCGGTTGTACTGAGATGCTGCTGCACCGATAGTCTCTGTGCTGAATTTCCTCAAAGAGGGATGTGTGGAGAACCTGCAACAGCTCGTGTGGAAGTCGGGCCAAGTCCAGATGTACTTCTATGCAAGCCTGGACTTGCGCACATAAGGCAGGTGAAATGAGAGTGATTATTGTGCCTGGCAGGGGGCAGAGGAAACTATCGGTTGTGGAGATCAATTCAGTGGTGGTTTCTAGAGGCAGCCTCACTTGAACCACGCTCGTTTGCAGAGTATCGGCCTTGAGCTAAAGAGCTTGGAGCTTAGACAATAATGCAGATACTACAGCCTTATGCTGCTCTTCCAAGGCAAGCTATCTATCTTCTGAAGTGAGGGTGACCGCATCTGTGATTTGATCCAAATCTTCCTCGGTTAAGGTAACCTTATTCTCCCTACCGGGCCTCGTAGCCAATTGTTTCATTCACTGGCCCTTGAGAGGTTCGGTTGTCTGTTTCGTACCACGTGGGGAACCAGTACCCTGCGTATCTAGACCCTCAGTCTCCATGTCCTGCTGCAATTCCTGCTCCATGCCATGCGCTGTGTTTGGGGGAGCCTTCGGCCCGGTGGATCCTTCTGGGCCATGGCCTTCCAAATTTTTGGCGGTATCAGGTGGGGTGGGGGTCTTGGGGACTGTGCTTGTACCAGCAGTGTCAGCCGCGGCTGATTTGGATCCCAATATCCAGTGTGGTGGCCAAGTGGCGATGAGCCGGTCTATTTCCTCATCAACGACCATGTAAGGCAGCGACATCTAAGATGGATCCTTACAGCCCTGAATCTGCACGTTGTGCATCATGACTTGGAATGCTGTGATGCTCTTGTATTTGTCATAGACCGTCAGCGACAAGCGTGGCTGGGAGTGAGTTTCTGCTATGAGTGTGCTCTGAAATATTACCCAAAATAATTCGTTTTCCTTAATTCACTTCTCATCCTTTGAATCCCATAAGTTTGCGTATCGCACCCCTTCACACATGTACGGTTCAAGCTCAGGGAGGACGAATCCCTCGGGGGCTGACCATGCAACCAATGCAATTAGGAGCAACAACCGAGAGTAGCAAAACGCCCTCCTGTGATCCTGGGCCTCGCGCACGTCTTCCAGAAAATCATTGCAAAGGAACTGTGACCAGTTAAAGCAGACCCCCTTTTTGTAGCAGCCAACAAACTGAATCACATAAGCGGGGACAGTCATATCCTGGCACTTGCGCATCATTTTACAAGCCAGTAAAAAGGTACCCATGCACACTCTAAGGTCGTTAATGGTGTTGATTATGAGCCCTCTAGTGTTTCACTCGACATGGCAGTCTTCTCACACCTTGTCGGTGATCTGTTGCTCATAATTCTTGTCGACGCGTTCCATGGGATTCGACCCCTCCAATGGAGACCAGTAATGCGGTGAATTAGGGAGACATTGAGGGGAATGCGGTCCTAGATCCACAAGCTATTGTCATGAATCAGGGCTAGCAGTTGTCGCAGAACTTGATCGGTTACATTATATCGGCCAAAGTGAGGTATCCACAGCAAATTTAGTAATCTATATTTTTCTAACCCGTGCACCCACGACATTGGTACGACCTTTAGAAAATCATCCTCCAGTAATATTTCAAGATACAACTCAGGTGCCAATTCTGGGAAGGCCTCCAGGTTGGCAAGGTCATGATCATCGAACTTAGTTGAGGAGAGCTTGCCATATGCTTCTCCAATTATGGGGACTTCAACCAGAATTAGTGGCATTTGCATATAGGAGCACAAACCCTCGATATTCTTAGGCGTGCACACCGAGGGCCTTTGAGGCCGAACATAGGGCGGTAGCCAAGTGATTGGGGTAGTGAGCCGAGCTTCATCCTGAGCAGACAGAGGTCGCTATGCTAGGTTAGGCGAGCGTGCCTTAGGCACCACTCGAGGATATTTCATGTTCCGAGGGGAGGTGCCCGGCTTCCCCCCAACCCATTTTGTTTCCCTCCCCTGCCCTTTCTCCTAACCTTTCCCCTTAATTTTCTTTTTCTCCACCTGCTTCCCCTTGGTTGGTGTGGACACGAGTTCTTAGACTTCAGGTGTGACCTTCAATACTTCATCGGATGCTCTCTAGGTAGAGGCCACGGTTTGTGATGACTTAGCGGGATTGGTCACAGTCATTCTTGCTCCGAAGATGAACTCGAGGTTGCTACTTTCAGAGGGGGGAGCATGCTTAGACGTGAACAGAGCATAATAATTACATAAATTTTCAAGGCACAAGATTTTTCAGGACACGTGGAACCCAATTTTGAGCTGCCTTCCTCTATTTATAGCTTTGAGTAGTGAGCAATGGTCAGATGACACTTAGCTGAAAATTACCATCAAGGAAACAATAAAAAATCTTTGGAAATTGATGCATTAATTTCCTACTGCCTGCTCCTTCCAATGGTAAAGTTGGATTTTTAACCAGCGGTATTGTTCCAATGGCTATTTTTCGCAACTGTTTATTACCCTTGCACTCCCAGCACACCTCCCCAGGCTTCCTAACCTACAGTCGAGAGCTGCGCTCCCAGTGCACCTCCCCGAGCTTCATGACCTGTAGTCGACCCTTGCGCGTATAACGGGTCTGCCTGCATTTCTCCTCTTGCCTGCACATATCTCTCCCGAGATAGATACTCCAGCCATATATTCATTTGGTCTGGTATGGTTTGATATGGCTGCCATTAACATATCCTGATACAAAATCACCGCACAATGTAGCTAACCGGGCAACTCCTCTGTCAGTGATTTCCGTTACCATATAGGGGCCCAGCCAGTGCTGACGAAACTTCCTCAGCTATTTCACAAACTGGATATCATATAGCAGGACCAATTCTCCTTCCGAAAAGACCTTCTGCCAAATATGTCTATCATGGTACGCTTTTTCCTGGGCCTTCTAAACTTTTTGATGAAAGTTAGCAATGAATCGATCTTCCTCCAAGGCGACTAGTTGCGCTAAGCATTCCTACATGATATTGGGCTCCGCCATATTTGTAAAGGTTGCAATGCGCAAGCTAGGAATGATATACTCCATGGGCATAATGGCCTCCTTTCCATAAACCATCCGAAACGATGTTTTCCCAGTCAATTTCTTGCATGTTGTTTGATAGGCCCAAAGGATCGACGGGATGTGCACGTCCCAATCGCTTCAATTGACATTACAAACCTTGGTAAGTGCCTGTTCCAGAATTTTATTGAAAGCTTCTACCATTCCATTTTCCTGTGGGTGATATGGGGTAATTTTTGCATGGTGGATTTGAAATTCTTCAGTAAAATCTTGTAATGTTTCATTAAGGAAATGCGTACCTATATCGCTCATCAAGAACTTTGGACATCCAAACCTAGTTAGAATATGTTCAAAAATAAAGTGCGCAACAGTATCTACAGTACGATCCTTCATGACTTGCACCTCCACCCATTTGGTTACATAATCAGTCGTAGTGATGATGTAGCGGGCACTTGTCTTCTTACCTAGTGGGTTGATGGGCCCAATGAAGTCGATTGTCCATTTATCGAACGCTTGTAGGGCCATCTGTTGTTGTAAGGGAATTTCATCCCTACGTGATTCTATTCCTATCCTTTGGCATGTGTCTTAGGCTTTGAAATAGTCATAAGAGTCACTATGCAGTGTGGGCCACCACATCCCAGCTCGTAAGATTTTCTGCACCGTCGCTTTTTCCTGCGTGGTGACCTCCTGCTATGCCTCTGTTGGCTTCTGCTAAAATAGCTTGTCTTTCATGCTCTAGAACGTATCTTCACAGTACCTCATCAGCTCCCAAATTATACAAGTCGCCCACTATGATGGTAAAGTTCGTTGTGTGGGTTACCAACTTTTTTTTTTGTTGTACTGAATATTCTGCAGATGCCATCCCCGTAGTTAAGAATTGAATACCAGCAGAGTGCGCATCAACCACCTTAATGGAAAATAGCTACGCATCAGGCAATCCTTCGTCTAGGTTGGTCGATTCTTCATCACTCTCTATTTAGGACAATTGGTCTGGTCCAACATTTAGTTTCCCTGGCTTCATAATGATCTCAAAGTCATATTCTTTAAATAGCAGTAACCATTGGAAAATCTCCCCCCCCCCAAACACAGGCTTATTGACTAGGTACTTCAAAGCTAAGTGATCCGTGAACATCTTGAAGTGCCCTCCCAGTAGATAATGCCAGTATTTATACAGGGCATACACCATGCCCAACCCCTCGCGTTCAGTAGTGGAGTAGTTATGCTCCGCACTATAGAGTTTTCTACTAGAAAACGCAACCGGGTGGACAATGTCCCCCTCCCCGGGCTGCGTAAGGACAAATCCCAGGGCGATCCTCGAAGCATCTACATGGACATGGAAAACCATTTCCCAATCAGGAAATATGAGGATAGGTGCAGAGACCATATTTTCCTTGAGTAGCTCAAAACTCTTCTGACACTCCGCGTCCCAAAAAAATGAAACGTCCTTCTTTAGCAACTTCTTCATGGGTTCTGTGATTAGTGCGTACCCTTGAATGAACTTCCTGTAGTAGCCCGTGTGCCCGAGGATAGAGTGCAGATGTTTATAAGTTTTAGGGACTACTAAGTTGATGATAACTACTACCTTGGAGGGGTCAACCATCAGTCCCTGCCAACAGACTATGTGGCCTAACAAGATCACGAAAGGTACGAAGAATATGCACTTCTTAATATTTAGGGAAATCTGGTGCTTTCTACAAGTGTCCAACATCATGTGTAGGTTCGATACATGCTTCTTTACCAATCCAAATATTGTCCAATCATCAAAATATACTTCCAAGAACTTGTGAATGAACTCCTTGGATACTGCGACCACTACCCGCGAAAAGATGGCAGGGGAATTTTTGAGCCCAAACGACATAATAGTGTGCTGGAAGGATCCCGATTCGGTGGTGAACGTAGTTTTGCTACGATCTTCCGGTGCGATCTTGATCTGATGGTGGCCTGAAAACCCATCGGTGAATGAGTATGCTTCCTGCCCTCCCACACTATCGAGGATTTCATCAGAGAATGGCGTAGGGAAGGGATCAAGTACGCATGCATCCTTTAGTTTGCGCAGGTCGACGTAGATTATTATTTCTCCTTTAGTATTTTTCTACTGGACCACAATAGGGCTTACCTAATTGACTGTTCTACTGGTTTGATGATACCTACAGCTTGCATTTTCTCAATTTCTTCCCAGAATTTCTGCTTATACTTGGGGTTCAAGTGGTAAGGTTGCTACTTGATAGGGCATGCATCAGGTTTAAAAGTCATGCGCATGACCCCCAAGTCCTCTGTAATACCCTTGAGTTTTGAGAATTTCATAGGAAACATGTCGTGGTACTCCGTGAGAAGTTTCAAAACTTTTCCAACAATATCATCATCCCAGTAGTCCCCAACCTTAGATAGCTTAGGTTGTTATTCTATTGCAATGTTGACTTCCCTTAGCTTAAGAGGCTTCGTCACATTGACGGTCTGTAGTGGGGGTCCAAGAACTACTCGTTCACCCTCCAATTCCAAGATAGTGATATTTTGTGGGTCTTCGTCACATTCCTCCATTGATAGATTGTGATAGTTAGCAATATCCTGCATCTGCATATCCCAAGTTGGTGCCCCATACTCCACATGAGGGTGTGATTCATCAAATACCAGGGCATATATGTCCTGTAGGGCTTCGTCTAATGCCTTAGTTCCACCTATCAACCCGAACATCCCCACAAAATCGTCTCTCAGGGTCTCCCAGTGGCGGGTATGCTGATGTAGCTCCGCATCTAAATACCATGCAGTGGGGATTGGCCCCAAGGCATGAATGAATAGGTGGACCCATTTTCCCCTAGTTCTTTCACACCACACCTCCATCTATGTAGAAAAGTGCTTGTGTAGGTCCCCTTGGCCAAGGAAAGTCTCCATGCATAGGTGAACCGCGGGTTCAAACCATAGGATCATAATATTGCAACATTCCTCCCGATCTTGAAACATCCCTTTATGAGTTTCCTACCACCGCGTAGGGGTCGCACGCATGGCTAGTTGAAGCACACACATTCTTCGCTCCCTTGGGAGTTTTGCTTCGAATTCTCTAAGAAAATCCCTAATACTACTAGAACCATCAAAGTAAGGTAGCTCTCTTACCTTTGAGGAGATACACAGGAAACTCTTCATGACCCTAAGACACCGTAGCACAGATACGTCATGTAATCGATTCTACCAATTTTTGATCTCCTCGTCAGAGTCAGAGAGGCATTCATTGTATTTCTCCCAGAAAAGCACACCATCAGCCATAGGATTAATCCAATCCTCATCCCAGGTGGTTAGTTTATAGATACAGTCTACATCATCTTCTTCACACACGGTTTTTGTATACCGTTCTCCTTCCATGGGGTCTAGAGGGACTATTACTCTCATACCCTCATTCTCAAAAACCATTCTCCTTTTCTTCAAGTTGATAATGCCTCCCATTTATGTATCCCAATCCAGTCCCAAGAGCACAGGATAAGGGTCTGCATCTTCCACAATTTGAATTACCTCAAAATCCACGTATACCTTAACCCCTGCGATATCTACCATAATATTTGATAGTCTCCCCAATGGTATGATCTTCTGTTTGTTAGCCATGCGTAGCTATATAGTATACCATTCCAGCTTAGGTTCTCCCATCCTCTGCCACGTCTGTTTGGGCAGGAAATTCACATTGGATCCCAGATCCAGGATGACCAGATCCAGTTCATAATCACCAATCTACACAGTTAGTCGCATTTCTCGACCAGTGCATTTCTTATGCTTGTAAAGTTTGTGAACATATTTAACTTCTGTTGGAGGGTCAATTTTTTCTGCATAGCTATCTATCAGTGCTTGAAGATTTTCTACTGCCTTCTGGTTGCGTATCAAATTCATACATGCCTCTAGGAATGGTTTAACTTCGTCGTCCAATTTTAGGTTTGTTGGAGCCTTGGATGTAGATGCCTCATCCTTGGTAAAGTCTGTGCGAGATTTTATGAAGGTTTCTTTCTCCTTCTGTAGGTCCAAGCTTTCCTTTTTGATATCGGCTTTTTGGATAGGGGGTCCAACCGCAGCTTTTTCCTCAGCTCCTCCAGTAGCCATGCCGCTACACGTTATGATATTAATACTGGGTCCCTCATCACATGGTTCTGCCTTAACCCTTTGTACATCCTGCGTTGGCGTCTGTTGTTTTTCCTGCATTTTTTCTATCAATACTGGGAAATATTCGATCACATGATCCAATTGTCTAAAATATATGCAAGATTTTCGTGAAGGGTTCAGAAATTCCTTTGCGAAGTTCCCTAATTCTCCACAATTATAACAGATCAATCACCCTCTTCTCCGACTTGCGCTTCCACCTCTTCCCCCTCGGCCTCTATCGGGGGAGCCCCCTCATCCTGAGGGAAACAGTGGTGAAGAAGGGTTAGCCTGTACCCTGTACAGGTTTCCTTGGTCTATCATTAAGTCATATGTTTGACAATTGTGTTCATCATGTCCCACAGATGAGCAGAATCAACACCATTGTTGCTTCAACTCTTGAACATAGGTGCCAAGATGGGGGCAATGGTTGGTATCATGTAGTCTAGCTACACAACAGTTAGCACACCATAACGTGGGATTTCTTGGTCTCGAAGCTTCTTTAGGGCGCAATGGGTTGGGCCCCCCAGCCTGCATGTAGTCCACCAGTAGAGGGCACTGATATTTGGTGTGGCCTGACACCCTGCATCTTATGCACCATACGTCTGGGATAGCTTCTTTTCCTCGCTCTTTCCGAAAATTCTATATTTCGAGGTGAATTACCTCCAGCTATCCCTGGATCTGCTATACCCCAAACTGGGCATCGTCTCTTGGCATAGCTTCTAGCTTCATAGCAATCTCCAAGGGTTTCTCTTGCATCTCAATCATTTTCTGACCCCTAGGTCTGCGCAGGTGAGGTAATAGCATGGCGATGAACCATTCCTTGTGTTGTCTATCCTCATACTTAAATTCCCCATCTCTAATAATCTTCTTTAGTTGCTGATAAGCCTCCCATACCAACTCAGTGGATCCTTGTCTAAAGTCTTTCAAGTCGACCACCAGTTGAGCGTAGGACTTAGGCTTCCGAAAATGTTTTTTTAAAGCATTATGAATTTCTTGTATTGATGGATCTGCATGTTGGCCTACATACCCCATGAACCAATCCAGGGCCCTTCCTTCAAAGACAAGGGATAATTGCACCCTTTTTACAACATCGCTAGCAACATTCTGCTCAGTCTGTACTGATTCTGCTACAAACCAAAATTGATCCATGTCTTCATCTCCTACAGCCTTGAAGGTGGGAAGCTTCATGTGTGGGGCCATATCTTCTTCCAGTAGTGGTGGAGGTGTAGGGGAGTTCTTTCCCTTATGCTGACTCGACGATGGTGTAGCCAGAGGACTAGCTCCTGCGTGTGTAGCCGGCTCTATTAATGGGTTGTAGATGGATCTATCCCCTGCTCGGTTGACTCGGCAGTACTTACCACTTCGTGTTTTACTTCACTCTGATCAGAGGTCATTCATTCGGTGTGGCTGCACAAAATTCCCTTTTCGCACAGTAATATTTTAATTTGTAGCAGCAATGTTCGCAAGAAATTACCTCGAAATCCTTTGAATAACGTCTTCTCCACCTCAGAGTAGGATACAAACTGATCAACTGGGAATTTTGTTACAAATCCTCCTAGCACACTATCCACCCAATGATATACAGTTCAGGTGATTCTGTTGTCAGCCTTCTCCAACTGTTGAATCAATTCTGGAGTCCACTGCATAACCTTGTCGTCTTTCCAACACGTCTGGAATTTTACTAGCCTTGCTAGCCACTCCTGGAGCTCATGTGCAAAAATCACAAAGAAAATTTCATATACTTTCGTGAAAGTATATTTGTTCTTCCACTTCTCAGTTGTTAGTTTTGTGCTGTGATTTTGTTTTATAGAAAAATCCTGAATTTGTTTTTCGAACCAGTCTTCGAGCTCTAATTTCTTAGGTCTCCATTGACCTCATGGAATTACCCGATCTCTCTCTCAAAATGGTTTGAGTCCCAACAACAGAACCATTTGTTGGGTTGAGGGGTCCTAACCCAGGTTCAGATTTAAGGTTTGCAAACAAAACCCTATACTACTGGCCCTTTTGGCAATGACCTAGTTTTGCAGGCCAAAGTCTCACCCGAAGTAGTATGGGTGGGTGCTGGAACTAGGTTTTCGCACCCTGGGAGAGAGTGGGTAATTAAGGCAGATATTTTTGAGTTATATCAGGTTCACATAGAAACAAGCCTATTATCGAGCCCTTAACAATATAACCAGCATGTAAACATAACCAAAGCTACTATTATTAAGCAGATCTTATCAATGCCTTCACATCCATGTGCACATCAGCAATTATCATCACAGAATAACACAATCGAAGCTACTTCATATATCATAGAAATATTTGCATCTAATTCAAATAACACAGAGGTACTTCAATAATGAATACAACCCATTCAGATAACATAATAGATTCCATTTTCATTAGCATCTAAAATCCACTTACAAACCCAAGTCACAACCCATGCACATAGCCAGCGGGGTCCGCACATAGTAGGACAGAGGATCTCTGCACACACAGCCAGCAGGAGTCCTTACCCAAAACTAACCAAAACAGATCTCAACAGTTCGTACGTAGCATAAATCTTACTTACTTACTTACCCTTAGACTCAAACTATCCATCTATTTATATCATCATAGCCTGCACTATCCTGTGGTCTGCAAACTATTGTTTGTGGACTCTAGGTCTACCCTTTGACCCATTACAATACATTGGGGGATTTGACCCACCCCAAAGCCCCTGCACAAGACCAATTACTACAAAAAATATATCAAAAATGCAACGTTGGAACATATCAAAACACAGCTAGGGGACCTTGTTCCAACAGTACCTCTATGATTATCCGTAAATATGAATACCTCCCTAGTTAAGAGGGAGTGTTGGAAAATGTAACTAGGTTCGGTCTTCATTGTACTTGAAGTCAAAGATGTAATATATTTGTCAAAATAAAAGAATTTTATTATTGTTGAATTGACTTGTTAAAGCATGGGTTTCATGCTTGGGTCAATGGTTATAGGTCAAGCTTCCATTGAAGGCTTTAGGATTAAGTCAAAGTCAATTTATTATTTATACTCCTCCATCAAGTCATCCTCCTCTCCAAAGTCTTCAAGTTGGCCTCAAATAGATCATCTACAAGTCGGCTTCAATTAATATAACTCAAGTAGACCTTATCATAAATTGGAGACACAATGGTTCATAATGGTCATGTCAGCTAATTTAAGATGGGAAAACCACTATATATACCCATGTGAGGACTTCACATTTATCGTAGAAAAAAGCTCGATTTACCTATGAAATTTCGGATGTAATTACAGTCTAGCAATTTTGGAGAAGATTTCAGATAGTGTCCCTACATTACTGCAAGATATGATTTCTATTACATCACAAAATCTCAGGCCAATTGTAGAGGAAAAGGTTCAGAAATCACAGTGGATAATTTCGGTGCCTCCACAGTGTCAAAATATCAAAATGATAACAATGTTAAGGGCTTGGTGCTTCCACTATGTTGAGGGTTCGATATAATCAAAGTGAGAAGTACAGATCGGTGGTATCATAGTTCAGTGACCTTAGAGTAATAAGGTCTCACAGTGATGATGTCTCAGCATGACAAGAATTTGGTGCTCACACAGTGTTGGTTTGTTGACATAGTATAAGGATGACTTGATGGAGGTAGTCTAGAATAGTTTGTAAGGATCATGGTCATCTTGTCTTGAATCTAATGAAGGAAGAATTTTGTGACTGGGTTTTCCTCTCGAGGGGGGTTTTTCCATGAACTTGCCTATATCTTGTGTTCTCCTTTATTTGTTTGATTGGCATTAGTATTGATGATAAGAAAATATAAATAAGAGATAAAATACTAATAATGAAAATATCACAAGTTAATTTCATTAAGAGAAAAATCGTTTAACTGCCACCCATATGGATTTTACAATAGTTGGTACCCCATGGAGTATTTGGATGGATTTGGGAGTACACATATTCATGGATCCTTGGAGCCCATTCATGGGTCCTTGGATCCTTCATGGAGAGTCAATTCTATATGGTGGATGGTCATCAAGTGGCTTGGTGCTACTTAATGCATTTTATTAATGGACCACTCTCTTAAGATAATATGCTACTTCAAGTGTCATATTTCTTGGAGCATGCAAGTGACTATGTATCATGGTGATATGTTAGTTATTTATCATTAGGAGGGGTGTTCTACATCATCCCCTTTTGTTCCAACATAGCTTTAGGGTTGATGAGTGAGTAGAGTGTTTCTTCAAAATGGGTTGATGGATGTGTAAAACAATTTATTAAATTTAAGTAATTTTCTTGAGATATTTATGGTTTAATGGATTTACTATCAATTTAAAAATAGCTGATACCTCATATTGTATGATGTTTCATTATGATTTCTATCACATTCTTGGGGTTTTCCACTGGTACCTTGTGAAGTATTCGAATGGATTTGAGGGTACACACCTTCATGGACCCTTGGAGCCTCTACTCTTCTTGAAAATGACATTTTATGAAGGTGATTCACTTCTATGTGGTGGATGGTCATCATTTATAGTCATCATATGGCATTGTGCTACTTCGTCCATTTTCTTAATGGAACACTCTCTTGACGGATGCTACTTCATATTTCTTGGAGCACATGTATGACTATTTATGATGGCACTATGTTATTCATTTGTTATTAAAAGGGCGTGTTATACATGGTTTCACTTTGTTACAACATAGCTTTACGGTTGATGCATGAGTAGAATGTGGCTTTAGAAGGGATTGATGAATGATTAGTCTAGCTCAATTTAGTACTTTTAGATATTTTTTTAAATAATTGTTAGGTTTAAAGGATTAGCTATGGATTTAAAAAATATGTCATTGTTATACCACATATTGCATGATGTTTCACCCTATTATTTCCATCACATTGTTGGGATTAGCGGTTGGTACCCAATGGAATATTTTCCTTCTTGACTATTATACTTGATAGAGAATATTCAGGTTGATGGTCATGGTTAATTATCATCAAGTGGTTAGGTGCTATTTTTTCATGCATTTTCTTAATGAACCACTGTCTTAACATAAATCTGTCATATTTCTTGCGGCACATTGATGCCTTTAGTCTCTTTTTCCTCTCCTTTTTGCGGATCAATGCTCTCTAATATCCTACTGAGATATCTCAATATCTCCTTCAATAACCTTCACTCGATGGAAATCGTGGTAATATGCCTTAATTGAAGTTTCAAATATATTTCCTTTAAATTTGAATCCCAAGTTTCATTATATCTAAGATTCGAACAATCTCGATGGTATCCACTTTTTTGACATCTTGATTACTTCAAACTTGGATATATTTCCTTAATCCAGATGTGCTCAAATATAGGTGTTTCCTCAAAATTTATTGTGACTCGGATATGCTTTGTAATTCGAATTTATTGTGATCTGAATCATCACTATGTTTCACACTTGACAAGGCTTAGATACATTTTGGCTCAAATATATCATTTTTCACCCAAAATTCAAAAATTGATTTGTGTTGTGACTTTATAGTGGCATATTCCCTGAATGACTTATGGTTTGGATATAAATTTTGATCTAGGTATGATTCTCCCTTATAAAACCTTTGGTGGGGTCCGCCCCAAATACCTTCCTCTTCAACTCATAAAATTTTATCCAAAAATCCAGGAATCTTGCTCAATTGCAATGTACACACTTTAGTGAGGCCCAAATAGGGTCTGACCTAGATTCCTTTTAGTGCATGAAACTTAAGATTTGAATCTTCATTAAACTTTATTATGGGCCAACTATGTATAACTTGAATTTTATTCATCGTTTAAATATGGATCTAGGTTAAAAATAAACTTCCAACACTTGTGCAACCCGTATGCTCCTCAAGCCAAATAACTTGTTGTAAACCTTGAATTACTATGCAACCATAAATTTGAGCTCGTGAATGGATTTCTTGACAATTCAGTCTGAAATTTGGACCCTTCCTGCATCGATTTATTTGATCTAACCTTATTCTTGTATTAAACACCGAGGATTTACAACCATGCCAAAAATAAACCTAATATAATGTTGATTCAAATGGAAAATAAATATTATAGATTACGCAAAATGAATGCATTGTCTTGCTTAGGCCAAATACAACCTATGAAATCATATTCTTCTGATTCCTTACACACTCTCTCTGCACACATTCAATTACATTCAAACTCTATTACATAAATCTCTCATATTCAACTTAACAAACTAAACATGTTTTGTTGTATTATCTGATAAATCCCTAATTTAAATGATTCTATCCCTTTACATAGCATCTAAGTGACACTCATATTAACTTCTAATAACATAGATACATTATATATTATATTTAGGTAAGTATTACAAATTAAATAAAATTAAAGAAACTAACCTCTTTTGGTAAATGGATTTTTACCTAAGAACTTCAAAGATATTTTTGACTAGTAGATGCTCTTGCCTCAGAGTCCTAACGGAAAAAAAAATGTTCATAAGGTATTTAACATTTGTGCCATACTTGGAAACTCTGCTACTATCATCAAAGTAGAATCTTTTGTTGGCTCGTTCTTCTATTTAAGAAAATATTGAAAATATTCTCTACCTATGGTTCTCTTAGCTACTCTTTGTTCCAATATCGCTTCAATTTCTTTCTGAATTTCTTTTGGTAGTTGTTTCTTCCATCCCTTGGTATAATATTCATCACTTGCAAGCTCATTTTCTGTAGCACTTTATTTATCCTTGAAGGCATACACATATGTCACACTGAAAATTGCAGAAATTCCATTATCACTTGGGAGTTATAACTCATAAGCATTAGAATTTTTTTTCTTAAAATATTACATGGACCAATTTACTGAAGTTTTAATTTATCTAGGAAACCTTTTTTTTGAGATATGACATCACTAAGTCACCAATTTTAAAGTTAAACTATCTTCTTTTCATATGAGGCTCTGTTGGAATAGGGTCCCCTAAAGCTACAAACTTTGTACAATTTTGTATATTTTTTGCATTAATTAGTCTAACACAGGGGTTTTGGGGTGGGTCAAAGCCCCGAATGCATTGTAATGGGTCAAGGGTAGACTAAGAGTCTGCAAACCATGATCTGTAGACCATTGGAAGCGTAGGCTAAGTCGATATAAATAGATGAACATTTTGAGTCTTAAGGGAGGCATGAATTAAGTCTGATGCTAAGTGTGAATTGCTAGATCTGTTGTTAGGTCATTAGGGTAAGGACTCCTACTGGCTGTGTGTGTGGGGATCCTCAGTCCTATTGTATGCGGACCCTGCTAGTTGTGTGTGCAGGGTGTGTTGGATTGTATTGGGTTTTGGATGCTAATATATGCGGATATGGTAAAGTATTTTTGTGTCATCTGATCTAATGTATCACCGTTGATGCGAATTATTGGGATCTGTTACGAATACTATTGATTATCTATTTATGCTGCGACTCTGTCTGTGTTATGGTATAACTGTAATATGTTGATGATGCATTAAGATAATGTGTGCTAACTGCTGATATGCACGTGGATGCAGAGTTATTAACTAGATATGTGCATGGTAATAGCCCTGTATATTGCGATTATACTCTTAACAACCCTGCAAAAATATTTTTCTGGTGCAACCCTGATAGGTTGCGAACGTGGATCTGCTTGACTTACCTACTCTCTCTCAGGGTGCGGAAACCTGGTTCCACCACCCTCCCATACTGCTTCGGGTGAGACTTTTTCCTGCGCAAGAGGGTCACTGCCGAAAGGGCCAATAGTATAGGGGTTTGTTGGAAAACCTTAACCTCAGAATTTGGGTCAGGACCCCTCGAGCAAAAAAATAGTTCCGTTACCGGGAACGGGAGCATTTTGAGAGGGGGATCGGGTAATGCCAAGGGAACATTGGAGACCTGAGAAGAAAGAAATTGAATAGTGGTTTGAAAAACAAGTTTAGGAATTTGCAGTAAAAGAGAATCGCAACACAAAGTTGACGACAGAGAAGTGGAAGAATAAGTACATTTGCACAGAGGTCTACGAAATTTTCTTTGTGACATTTGCAACCGAGATTCAGGAGTGGCTCACAAGGCTCGTATATTTCCAAAAGTGTTGGAAGGATGAACGGGTCACGCAGCGGACTCCAGCGTTGATCCAGCAGTTAGAAAATGCTGATAACACCATCACTCGTATGGTAGATCACTGGGTAGATAGTGTGGTGGGAGTGTTTGTGACAGAGTTTGTAATCGATCAGTTCGTATCCTTATCTGAAGCAGAGTGGAGGTTCTTCAAGGGTTTCTGGGGTAAGTTTTTGAAAACATTGCCGTTACCGATTAAGATATTATTGTGCGAAAAGAGAATTCTGTACAGCCATACAGAGTGAATGAGCTCCGATCAGAGTGAGGGTACAACACGGAGTGGTAAATACTACAGAACTAATCAAGAAGGAGATAGATCGTTCTATAATCCAGTAATGGATTCGACTGCGCATAGCCCTCCAACTACACCACCGTCAAATCAACATAGGGGTAAGAACTCACCCGTACCTCCACCACTAAAATATGAGATGGCCTCACACATGAAGCTACCTACCTTTAAGGGTGTAGGTGATGAAGGTATGGATCGATTTTGGTTTGTCGGAGAATCTATATGGACTGCACAAAATGTGGCCAATGATGTTGTGAAGAG
This sequence comes from Pinus albicaulis, assembly GCA_034641835.2. Classification (NCBI taxonomy): domain Eukaryota; kingdom Viridiplantae; phylum Streptophyta; class Pinopsida; order Pinales; family Pinaceae; genus Pinus; species Pinus albicaulis. The sequence goes on from CM076575.1 coordinate 1,040,521,124, forward strand.
GGCGCAACTACTCCTTACCTCTGAAGGAAGAGCCCTAGACTGGTACATGGGATACATAGCCCAGCATGTGAATGAAACCATTCAAGAGGTTAATAGTGCCCTAAAACAATAGCTCCGGAAGCCTAAATCCTACTCTCAGATAGTAAATGATCTAAAATATTTCAAGTAAGGAGCCTTTGACTCTATATGGGAATTTGACTAGTAGTTGAAGAAGGTAATCAGAGAAGGGGAATTTCTGTATGAGGATAGAAAACACAAGGAATGGTTCATTTCTATGTTATTGCCTCACCTGCACATACCTATGGGTTAGCAAGCCATTGAATCGTAGGAAAAAGCCTTGGAGATTGCTATGAAGTTGGAGGTTGCACCGAGAGATGATACCCAGTTGCGAGTACAACAAATCCAAGAGCAGCTGGGGGCGATGCACATGGAGATCCAGAACCTACGAAAGGAATGTCAGAAGGAAGCCAGTCCAGACATATGGTGCATACGATTTAGGGTATCTCGGCATACCAAGGATCAGTTCCCACTACTGGCAGACTACCTATAGGCGGGGGGACCCAGTTCGTTGTGCTCGGGGCCAAGTGGACCAGCATTGTGGTGCGATGATTGTCACGTAGCCGGCCTGCACGATACTAACCATTGCCCCCGTTTAGGTGCATATGTCTCAGAACTAAAGCAACAATGGTGCAGGTTTTGCCGATCAGTAGGACACAATGAGAAGAACTGCCGAACTTATGATCTGATGATAGATCGGGGAAACTTATATAGGGTACAATCAGACCCTTCTTCACCAAGATCCCCCTCAGGTATAGGTGGCTCCCCATCTAGGGGCAGGGGCGGGGGCCGAGGTGGAAGCGTAGGTAGGGGAAAAGGACAACTGATCTGCTATAACTGCAAAGAGGTAGGGAAATTTGCGAGGGACTGCCTAAACCCTGCAAGACAATCCTGCAGATACTATAGATAGCTGGACCATGTGATTGAAGACTACCCAATTATGATAGCCAAGATGCAGGAAAAGCAACCAACACCTACGCAGAATGTACAAAGGGTTAAGGCAGAACCTCGAGATGAAGGACCAAGCATTAATTTCATAACATGCAGCGGCATGGTCACTGGGGGAGCTGTAGAGAAAGCTGAGGTAGAGCCTCTTATCTGAAAAGTAGCTATCAAACAAGAAGGTTTGGACTTACAGAAGGAAAGGAAAACCTTTGTTGTATCTTGCCAAGACTTTTCTAACGCTGAGGCATCTACTCCTCAAGCCCCCGTGAACCTCAAAGCAGATGATGAGGTCAAACCATTTCTGCAGGCATGTATGAAGCTGCTACACAACCAAAGGGCCGTAGAAAACCTCCAAGCTTTGATAGACAACTGTGTAGAAAGAGTAACCCCACCCATGGAAGTTAAGGATGTGCACAAACTGTACATGCATAAGAAGCGCACTGGTAGGGAAATGCAGTTAACTACGAAAATCAGTGATTACGAGATGGATCAAGATATTCTGGACCTAGGCTCAGATGCGAACGTACTTCCTCAACAAAATTGGCAGTGAATGGGAAAACCAAAGTTGGAATGGTCCACTATCTAGCTGCGTATGGCCAATTAGCAGAAGATCATACCGTTGGGAAGACTATCAAAGATCATGGTAGATATTGCAGGAGTTAAGGTCCAGGCTGACTTTGAGGTCATTCAGATTGTAGAAGATACAAACCCCTATCCTGCACTCCTAAGATTGGAATGGGCCATAGATATGGGGGGTATCATCAACCTAAAGAAAAGAAGCATGGTATTTGAAAATTAAGGTACGCGGGTGGTAGTACCATTGGAACTTGTAGAAGGAGAATGGTATACAGAGCCGGTGCATGAAGAAGAAGATGTGGATCATATTTATAAGTTAACTGCGCGGGACGAAGATTGGATCAACCCCACAACCGATGGTGTACTCTGTTGGGAAAAGGATAGTGAATGTTTCTCTGATTTCAACGGAGAGATGGAAAATTGGCAGAATCGGTTACACGATGTATCTACCCTTTGATGCCTTAGGATCACCAAGGATTTCCGATGCATTTCCTCTAAGGTAAGAGAACTTCCATACTTTGATGGATCTGGTAGCATTAAGGAGTTTTTGCGAGCATTTGAAGCTGAGGTTCTGAGAGAGTGAAGGTTATGGGCCCTTAATTTAGCGATGCATGCAACACCTGCGAGGTGGTGAGACACGCATAAGGGGGCATTCCAAGACTGGGAAGAGTGTCGAGATATGATGGTCCTGCAGTTTGAACCTCTGGTTCACTTACGCGTAAGGAAATTCCTTGGGCCAGGGGACCCGCGCGAACATTTGTTCGCTTGGATGGAGAAGTGGTGTGACCGGACTACAAAAGAATGGGTTCGCCTGTTTATTCATGCCTTGGGACCAATTCCCATTGCATGGTACTTAGATGCAGAGCTACATCAGTGCACCCAGCACTGGGAAACATTAAATGATAAACTTATAGGCACATTTGGGTTAACAGGGTGCACGAAGGCGCTTAACGAAGCTCTGCAGGATATAGAAACCTTCATATTTGATGAATCGCACCCTTCCATAGCACTTGGGACACCAACATGGGAAATGTAGATGTAGAATATTTTCAACTACCACAATATAGCCATTGAATAATGCGATGAAGATCCGCGCAATGTATCTATCCTAGAATCGGAGGGAGAGCACGCAGTTGCGGGACCCCCACTACACACTATCGATGTTGTTAGCCCCCCTATGAAATTCTTGACAAGCAAGCTGGGGGGCTATGTCATTTTGGGAGACCTTCAAGGAATGCATCTCCCTTGAAGACACATCATCCTTGAGGTCTCTATGTGCTTTTCCTTATACAAATCTCTCCTACTGTTTCCCTAGCTCAAAGCCTTCATTTACCCCTTGTACCCCTGCAAAATGTCCCTTTTCCCTTTTTTCTCCTTCTGTCAAAGTGTCTCTGCTCCCCTCTATTTCTCACTATCAACCCTCTAAACCCCTCCAAAATCCCCTTCAAATTTTTCCCACACCCTTTGTTTCCCCATTTTCCCCCCTCAATCTCCCTATCGTTACCCTTTGGGCCTCAAAATACATTAGAAATAGGCTAAAAACCCACTCCCGACCTTATAATAGGCCTAAGCCCCCTTCTCCGCTGGCCCCGCGCCTTTCCGCTCCATATAGCCTAGCGCCGTGACCAAGGCTTTTTCCCTGTGAGGGTTTTTCTCTGTCCGTAGAGTCAAACAATGGAGCCCCCACAGTTGACCCCTCGGGATGTGGGAAAACCCGATCGAATGGTTGTTATTCACTACGGGGGGTCGCTCCAAAATTCCCGTGCCCGTACACCTTGGCCCCCCGCAGTTCATCCCCACCATCCGTTTAAATCCGCAGATCAACGGTTCATAGCCAGAGCGCTTCGGGCACATTTTCCACCGTTGATCTGTTCTAGATCTAATGGCGTGGAACACGCCTGCCATGGTGGTCCCACTCCCCACTTTCACTGCTCACAAACCTCCGGTTTATTCCGCACCACCCTCGCGCGCTTGGTGGTTTTTCCCTAGAGGCCAGCGATTCCACTCACCTTTCGCCACCTGTCCTCTTGTACATTTTTGAAACCACTTTTCCCGCCCGTTAAAGTCATCCCCCACGCATTATCTGTCAGACGTGGGCACCCAGCGAAATGATCGTCGATCGTCCGATCTGGGACGGGCCATCCAACGGCCATCGCCCGCTCAAGATGCACGAAGTCTAATGAAGCTGCATGCGCGATAGCTCACGCCATGGCCCGCCGTCCTTCGTCCTTCGCCGTTGATCTCCGCCATGATCAACGGTCCAGATCCGTCTGCCCACTGTTGACCATTCCACCGTCGCCCCGGCCTCCACACCATCCGTCCACGTGTCTTCACCGTACGCCACGTCACCCCACGTGCACCCTCCGTGCATGCGCCCTTTCCATTACGTATAATCGGTTTGTCTCGTGTTTTTTAATGTGTTTTCATTTGTTTTCCACGTATGTTCGCTCTGCAGACCGTCAACCCCCGCCAGAGCGATTCTCACCATTTCCTCTGCAAGTTTCACCTCCATCACTCCTACATGGCCATCTCCTCCATCCGTCCACATCATCCATTTCCCATCCACTGTTTTCTTCACAGATATCTTGTTGTTGCAGGGTTTTCAACAGTAAATGACTGCCATGATGCGCGATCTCTGTCATAGTGACAGAGGGATCAATGAATACCAGGTGCAGAGGTTATATTCAGAGCTTAATATTACAGGAAGTGTCTGGAGGGTTGCTTGCACCATTAATTCATCAAAGGACATATTTTAAAACTCTACCAACCCTCCGGTGCCATTGAAGCTAGAATTTCATAGACAGAGACAACACAGGAGCAACAGAGAGCTCGAGGCAGGAAATAAGAGATTTCTGTACGGACTTTTAGAAGGAAAAATTACAATTTGGAAGACCCTATGGATATCTTGGACGGTCCTATGCACAGAGAGATAATATTATCAGGTTTTCCATATCAGCAGAGCGTTCTCCCATGAAAGGACACGGTACACATCATTTTTCAGTCTACATTGTGCCTCAAATGAAGATCTACGCCCTTTCAGCAGTCCTACATCATCAAGAAGCATTAGTTACACGGTATGGAGACCCTAGCATCATTATTTCGCATGTTTGTCTAGTCAACAGAGAATGGCATTAATACTGCAGCCAGACTGCCAGAGGTAGATGCACAGATTTAAGGCAGTATGGGTTGCGGCCTTCCTCCTCTTCTGAGCGTTAATTCTTCACCTACCATCTTCTTCTCTGTTTTTTCCTATAAGAATCCAGAAGAACACATTGTAAAGGGTTGTTGTTGTTAAGTTGTTCGGCTGTTGCTGTTAGAGGGATTCAGCTTGACTGTTAGAACAGTCTTGGGAGGGAGTTATAGATTATTTTTTATGTAATAGGCTAGGAGGAGAAAGTTTGGATTGTATTAGCCATTGAGCTTACTGTACATGACTGGTTTTGCACTAATTAATCAAAGCATATTTCACAGGATCCTAGTCTATTACTATTGGTGATGTTTTTCCTAACTCTGTTTATTACATTTTCATACTGTTTCATGTTCTTCTGGTAGGCAACAGAAGTATAGCATAGGATTCACCCTTGTTAGGTGCCCTATGTTCCTGCTCTCCCTACCTTTAACGTTTTCTGCTTTATGTGTATCTAAGAGTGAATTCATGTGGTTTAACCAGCGCAGTGGATGTTATTGCCTATTGGCTGATGTATGAACTTAGGGGTTTGCTGCTTGGATGTTTCTTTGTCAAATATATCTCTATTTTTTCCCTTGGAGTTGCTAAAGCAGACCTGGAGTTAAATGACCTCTGGTCCGATCTATAAGCAACCCCTTTGTCCCTTTTTGAGAGCTGCCTCTGAGTATGTCCAAGCAGGTCTGGAGTTAAATGACCCATGACCTGATCTATAGACTGAAATTTGGTTGTCTTTCCTTCTTCCACCTTCTTTCCTTAATGTTCCACCCCGTCATCTATCTAAAAGATCCTTTAGTGTAGATGGCTTGCCCTGTGGAAGCCTTGGATAGTTGTTGCATGTAATTACCTTTCATGACTCCATAGCCCAATGGATGGCACTTTCTTGACCTATCCCCTCTGCTGAAATATCCTGCTGCCTTGTTCCTTTTTCCCATTACCTTCTCAGTTTATGATCTCCTAACCAACCCAGAAAACAACCAACCAAATCATTTGAAACCCCTTTTTTGCTTCATACCTAGCCTAACATCTCATTTTGAGCTCTCAAAGATACATCATTCTTTGCTTTATTGGAGAGATCCCTCTCTGGGTCCAGGAGGGCTAGATCCTAGGGCCCAAAAGTGGTTCTGATGTTGTCTCATCTTTTGGTCTTGCAAATCTGTCCAAAAAATGGGAACCCCAACATAATGGAGACTCCGCTGGGGAGATTTGAGTGCATTACACCTTGAACATCCCTAGGCATTCAAACCCACAAATCTCTGGTTAGGTTGGCAGAAAGTCATCCCTTGCTTGAATCATCCTCCGTTCGTTGTGTATCTCATACTCTTAGACAGAGCCTGGGAAGGGCTAGGTAGCCTCCGGATCTCACCCTCTTCAGAGGTGACATATCTTGTAAACGCCCTCCCAGCCAATCTCTGGTTGGAGTTTGTTGTGTTTTGAGGTTATTCCTGAAAGGTGACATTACCTAATTGCTGATGGTGGACAACATCCTACTTCAAACATTCATAATCATCCACCTGGCGACTCCACACTCCCTATGATCCAAAGACCAAATGACTCCACTGGTGAATGACACTGAACTGGTTGAGGAGAAGTAGTAGCCTTCTTTGCAAAAGCATGAATCCAAACATGGACAGAGATGCAAAGTATGATGCTTTGTGCGATCAATTAATTGAATTAACATAAACGTTTGGTGAAATGCTAAAGATGCACATGGCTAATATGAATACAGATGATGACTATTTCGAGCAGCCTATGCATCTTTCAGAGCAAGAACAAACTCAAGACTGAGAAGATGAGCAAGACATGTATGATGTTCAAGAATCTATAGAAGATGAGGGGGTTAGTGATCAGGAACTGCCTGATTGCTTACCTATGCCTTGTGTTATGCTGACCAAAGAACATCAGGACCTATTAGCAAAGGCTGATAAGGAAAGCTGCCTTGAAGAAACACAAGACCACATAAAAGAGACAGAGCCTGATGTGGAAGAAGAGGCTCAAAGAAACATCTAGCCTCCAAATCAGCTTACACAAGAGAAAGAGGACTGCTGTTTTTCTGTCCGTAATGAGAGGGAAGCTCCTTTTTTGACAGAAGAGGAGATTGATCAAATATTAAACCAACAGTCTACCCCAGAAGTCTTCTATAGGACACACTCTCTTGCTCACTCATCTTATGAGTTTGACGATTCAGTTTTAGAAAACTCCTCTGTGGATCGGAATGAAGAAGGACCTGCTGAAAGTACGATAGGTTTGAAGGGTGATATTACTTACAGTTATGATTTTCCTTTTCATGATCTGTTTGAGGGTGAGTGCTTTCAAAGAGAAGCCGAGCTTGCAGGACCATCATCCTTAGATTCATGGGAAGAAAATCAGAGCCAAAAACTCCAGAGAAGCAATGAAACTGGTCAGCCTATCTATAACACTGATGGGGAGAGTTATGACAGTATAATAGCAGATGAAGATTCTATGAATCTTCATTCTGCTTCACCTCAGATCATCAGTGAGACTGGAAACCAGCAGTTTTTCTTTTCAGAAGACGAGGAGGAAAGCAAAGAAGAGATCCTGGAGCAGAATGCAAGCAAAGAGCTTTCTCTTGAAAAAGAGGAAGCAATGGACCAAAACCTTGCTCAAGAATACATAGATCTTCTCACAGAGCTCAGCACCTCAGAGAAAAATATATGAGAGCTCCAGGGGGACAACACTTCCATATATGATGTGTCCTCTAGTTCAGAAGATGAAGAAGATTCTCTTCCTCAAGATAGTCTTATCCTTGATCCGGTGGAAGAAGAGGAAGTCCTGGTTGAAGCCTGCCTGCCAGATATTCATAACTAGGTATCATTTCATGATCCTTATGCATATTTCCTGCAAACATTTGAAGAAGGATCTAGGGTCTTTTTGAGCAGCATGTTGCAAATAGAGAGAACATTCTTCAAGGCTACTGTTATGGAACAAGAGGAGTGGGAGCTGCCCTGCCTATCCAGCATGCTCAAGGAGTTGAGCAAGAAGGACTAGCCATGGGATCATTTGTTGGACTGGTTACATTGGAAGACAATGTTTGTAAGCTAGACTTGTAAATATTTCAGTAGAGTAGGGTAGGTAGGAAAAGCTAAATAAAGCTCAGTCCATGAGCATGTAGCTAGTTGTTTTATGTTCTATCTTAGAATGTAGGTGAAGGAACCTGCTAGACAGTTTAATCCCAGCATGTATTAGATTAGGTAGAGAAATAGATGAGGCCAACAGTTTAATCTAGCCTCATGGAGAAATAAGGGTAGATTTAGAATAGGTTTGTTTTTGTTTTTTCAAAATAAAATGTGAAGGGGCTGCTAGCTCAAATGCACCCAAAGGGAAATGTTAGAACTATAGTCTAGGTAGGTAGATTGGTTGGGAAATACTTCTGCTGATGTTTAAATCAGATGGTGGCAACTGAAATCAAAGAAGAAAGATGGCTTATGACAGCAGGCAACTAGCCTACTCCAAAGATCATATCTGGTTTCTTGACTCCTCCAAGGAGAAGCCATCCCCATGTGGAGCCACTGTTAGCCCCCCTATGAAATTCTTGACAAGCAAGCTGGGGGGCTATGTCATTTTGGGAGACCTTCAAGGAATTCATCTCCCTTGAAGACACATCATCCTTGAGGTCTCTATGTTCTTTCCCTTATACAAATGTATCCTGCTGTTTCCCTAGCTCAAAGCCTTCATTTACCCCTTGTATCCCTGCAAAATGTCCCTTTTCCCTTTTTTCTCCTTCTGTCAAAGTGTCTCTGCTCCCCTCTATTTCTCCCTATCAACCCTCTAAACCCCTCCAAAATCCCCTTCAAATTTTTCCCACACCCTTTGTTTCCCCATTTTCCCCCCTCAATCGCCCTATCGTTACCCTTTGGGCCTCAAAATACATTAGAAATAGGTTAAAAACCCACTCCCGACCTTATAATAGGCCTAAGCCCCCTTCTCCGCTGGCCCCGCGCCTTTCCGCTCCATATAGCCTAGCACCGTGACCAAGGCTTTTTCCCTGCGGGGGTTTTTCTCTGTCCGTAGAGTCAAACCATGGAGCCCCCGCAGTTGACCCCTCGAGATGTGGGAAAACCCGATCGAACGGTTTTTATTCACTACGAGGGGTTGCTCCAAAATTCTCGTGCCCGTACACCTTGGCCCCCCGCAGTTCATCCCCACCGTCCATTTAAATCTGCAGATCAACAGTTCATAGCCAGAGCGCTTCAGGCGCATTTTCCACCGTTGATCTGTTCTAGATCTAACGGCGTGGAACACGCCTGACATGGTGGTCCCACTCCTCACTTTCACTGCTCACAAACCTCCGGTTTATTCCGCACCACCCTCACGTGCTTGGTGGTTTTTCCCCGGAGGCCAGCGATTCCACTCACCTTTCGCCACCTGTCCTCTTGCACGTTTTTGAAACCACTTTTCCTGCCCGTTAAAGTCATCCCCCGCGCATTATCTATCGGACGTGGGTGCCCAGCAAAATGATCGTCGATCGTCCGATCTGGGACGGGCCATCCAATGGCCATCGCCCGCTTAAGATGCACGAAGTCTAATGAAGCTGCATGCGTGATAGCTCACGTCATGGCCCGCCGTCCGTCGTCCTTCGCCGTTGATCTCCGCCACGATCAACGGTCCAGATCCGCCTGCCCGCTGTTGACCATTCCACCGTCGCCCCGGCCTCCACACCATCCGTCCACGTGTTTTCACCGTACGCCACGTCACCCCACGTGCACCCTCCGTGCATGCACCCTTTCCATTACGTATAATCGGTTCGTCTCGTGTTTTTTAATGTGTTTTCGTTTGTTTTCCACGTATATTCGCTCTGCAGACCGTCAACCCCCGCCAGAGCGATTCTCACCGTTTCCTCTGCAAGTTTCACCTCCATCACTCCTGCATGGCCATCTCCTCCATCCGTCCACATCATCCATTGCCCATCCATTGTTTTCTTCACAGATATCGTGTTGTTGCAGGGTTTTCAACAGTAAATGACCGCCATGATGCGCGATCTCTGTCACAGTGATAGAGGGATCAATGAAGACCAGGTGCAGAGGTTATATTCAGAGCTTAATGTTACAAGAAGCGTCTGGAGGGTTACTTGCACCATTAATTCATCAAAGGACAGATTTTAAAACTCTACCAACCCTCCGGCACCATTAAAGCTCGAATTTCATAGACAGAGACAGCACAGGAGCAGTAGAGAGCTCGAGGCAAGAAATAGGAGACTTCTGCAGGGGCTTTTAGAAGGAAAAAGTACAATTTGGAAGACCCCGTGGATATCTTGGACGGTCCTATGCACAGAGAGATAATATTATCAGGTTTTCCATATCAGCAGAGCGTTCTCCCATGAAAGTACACGGTACACATCATTTTTCAGTCTACATTGTGCCTCAAATGAAGATCTACGCCCTTTCAGCAGTCCTACATCATCAAGAAGCATTAGTTACACGGTATGGAGACCCTAGCATCATTATTTCGCCTGTTTTTCCAGTCAACAGAGAATGGCATTAATACTGCAGCCAGACTGCCAGAGGTAGATGCACAGATTTAAGGCAGTATGGGTTGCAGCCTTCCTCCTCTTCTGAGCGTTAATTCTTCATTTAATTCTTCACCTACCATCTTCTGCTCTGTTTTTTCCTATAAGAATCCAGAAGAACACATTGTAAAGGGTTGTTGTTGTTAAGTTGTTCGGCTGTTGCTGTTAGAGGGATTCAGCTTGACTGTTAGAACAGTCTTGGGAGGGAGTTACAGAGTAGTTTGTATGTAATAGGATAGGAGGAGAAAGTTTGGATTGTATTAGCCATTGAGCTTACTGTACATGACTGGTTTTGCACCAATTAATCAAAGCGTATTTCACAGGATCCTGGTCTATTACTATTGGTGATGTTTTTCCTAACTCTGTTTATTACATTTTCATACTGTTTCATGTTCTTCTGGTAGGCAATAGAAGTATAGCATAGGATTCACCCTTGTTAGGTGCCCTATGTTCCTGCTCTCCCTACCTTTAATGTTTTCTGCTTTATGTGTATCTAAGAGTGAATTCATGTGGTTTAACCAGCGCAGTGGATGTTATTGCCTACTGGCTGATGTATGAACTTAGGGGTTTGCTGCTTGGATGTTTCTTTGTCAAATCTATCTCTGTTTTTTCCCTTCGAGTTGCTAAAGCAGACCTGGAGTTAAATGACCTCTGGTCCGATCTATAAGCAGCCCCTTTGTCCCTTTTTGAGAGCTGCCTCTGAGTATGTCCAAGCAGGTCTGGAGTTAAATGACCTCTGACCTGATCTATAGACTGAAATTTGGTTGTCTTTCCTTCTTCCACCTTCTTTCCTTAATGTTCCACCCCATCATCTATCTAAAATATCCTTTAGTGTAGATGACTTGCCCTGTGGAAGCCTTGGCTAGTTGTTGCATGTAATTACCTTTCATGACTCCATAGCCCAATGGATGGCACTTTCTTGACCTATCCCCTCTGCTGAAATATCCTGCTGCCTTGTTCCTTTCTCCCATTACCTTCTCAGTTTATGATCTCCTAACCAACCCAGCAACCAACCAACCAAATCATTTGAAACCCCCTTTTTGCTTCATACCTAGCCTAACATCTCATTTTGAGCTCTCAAAGGTACATCATTCTTTGCTTTATTGGAGAGATCCCTCTCCGGGTCCAGGAGGGCTAGATCCTAGGGCCCAAAAGTGGTTCTGATGTTGTCTCATCTTTTGGTCTTGCCAATCTGGCCAAAACATGGGAACCCAAACAGATGTTACGAAGCCTTTGAAGCTATAAGAAGTAAAAATTGGTGTGGAAGAGCAACCTAAGTTGGCTAAAATTGGGGATTACTGGGATGATGATACATTATGCAAAGTTTCCAAACTACTCATAGAATATCAAGACTTTTTCCTGACGAAGTTTTCAGAGCTTAAGGGGATCACAGGGGACCTAGGGGTCATGCGCATCAGATTAAAACTAGATGCGCACCCTGTGAAGTAGCGCCCTTATTGAATGAATCCTAAGTATAAGAAAAAGGTTAAGGAAGAAATCGATAAAATTCTCACCGCAGGTATCATCGAACCGGTTGAACAATCCAACTAGGTAAGTCTGATGGTGGTTTAGGAGAAAAAATGAAGGGAGAGATACAGATCTGTGTGGACTTGCACAAACTGAATGATGCCTGCATACATGACGCCTTCCCACACCGTTCTCAGACAAAATCCTTGACAACGTGGGAGGGCAGGAAGCGTACTTATTTACAAACGGATTCTCAAGCTATAATCAAATAAAAATCACACCTGAAGATTGCAACAAAACTAAATTTGCTACTGAATGGGGATCCTTTCAATATACTGTCATGCCTTTTGGGCTCAAGAACGCCCCTGCCATGTTTTTGCAGGTGGTGGTTGCAGTATTCAAAGAGTTCATCCACAAGTTTTTGGAGGTGTACTTTGATGACTGGTCTGTCTTCAACTTGGTTAAGAAGCATGTATTGAACCTGCACATGATGTTGGATGCCTGTAGAAAACACCAGATTTCTTTGAATATAAAGAAGTGCATATACTGCGTACCCTTTGGAATATTGCTCAGACATATCGTTTGCCGACAAGGGTTGATGGTTGACCCTGCGAAAGTCACAGTTATCATAAATCTGGTAGTACCTACAACTAAGAAATAACTACGTTCGATCCTCGGACATATAGGCTACTACAGGAAGTTTACTTGGGGATATGCGCTAATCACAACGCCGATGGAAAAACTGCTTAATAAGGATGTTTCATTTTTTGGGATGACAAATGTCAGAAAAGCTTCGAGCTACTTAAAGAGAAGATGGTCTTTGTGCCTATTCTCATCTTTCCTGACTGGGCAACGAAATTCCATGTTCACGTTGATGCATCAGGAATCGCCCTAGGAGTGGTCCTTAAGCAACCTGGAGACGACGATATTGATCACCCGGTTGCATTTTCCAGTAGGAAACTCTTTGGTGCAGAGCGCAACTACTCTACCACAGAACGGAAGGGCTTGGCTATGGTCTATGCATTATAGAAGTATCAGCATTATTTGTTAGGAGGACAGTTCAAAATGTTTACAGGTTTTTTGGCCTTGAAGTACCTGGTGAATAAGCCCGTGTTGGGGGGGAAAATCTGCCAATGGTTTCTTTTATTCGAGGAATATGACTTTGAGATCATTGTCAAGCCGGGAAATTTGAATGCTGGGCTGGATCACTTGTCCCACATCGAAAGTGGCGAAGAGTCGACCAACCTGGAGGATGGATTGCTTGATGCGAAACTGTTTAATATTAAGGTAGTGGATGAGCACTTCGCCGACATCATTTAGTTCCTGACTACAGGCATGGAACCTGTAGATTATTCGGTACAACCGAAGAAAGAGTTAGTAACCCGCGCTGTAGATTTTACCATCATCGCAGGTCATCTATATAAGATGGGAGCTAATGAACTACTGCGAAGGTATTTTTTGGAGCATAAACAACATGCTATCTTGGCAGAAGCCCATGATGGCGTAGCTAGAGGTCACTACGCAGGGAAAGCTATAGCGTAAAAGATCTTGAGAGCTGGATTATGGTGGCCCACCCTACATAGTGACTCTCATGACTATTTTAAGGCTTGCAACACATGCCAATGAAAGGAAGGCCATCACACAGAGATGAAATTCCCCTTCAACCGCAAATGGCCCCTGCAAGCATTTGAAAAATGGGCCATCGATTTTGTAGGACCTATCAACCCACCCGGAAAGAAGACAGGTGCATGTTACATTATAACTACTGCTTATTATGTAACTAGGTGGGCCGAGGCACAAGTGGTAAAGGATTGCACTGCAAAAACCACTGTGCACTTCATCTTTGAGCAAATAATGACCAGATTTGGATGTTCGAAAATCTTGATGAGAGATATAGGTACGCACTTTTTCAATGAAACAATACAGGCCTTGACGGAAGAATTTCAGATCCATCATGCGAAAAGCACTCCATATCATCCCCAGGAAAACAGAGTAGTCAAAGCTTTTAATAAAGTATTGGAGTACGCACTGACTAAGGTTTGTAACACCGATCGCAGCGATTGGGACGTGCACATCCCATCTGTTCTTTGGGCCTACCGAACCACCTATAAGAAGTTGATAAGGAAAACACCGTTTCAGATGATTTATGGCAAGGAGGCCATTATTCCCATGGAATACATTGTTCCTAGCCTATGCTTCGCAGCCTTTACAAATATGGGGGAGCTTGATATCATGGAGGAGCGATTAGCGCAACTTGTGGCTTTGGAGGAAGATTTCTTAATTGCTAATTTACATCAACAGGTTTAGAAGGCTTGGGATAAGGCATGGCATGATCAACATATTCGAAAAAATACCTTTGCGGAGGGTGAATTAGTGGCACTATATGATAGCCAGTTTGCAAAACACCCAGGGAAGTTCTGACAACACTGGCTAGGGCCTTATGCAGTTAAAGAAATCACGGATGGTGGAGCTGTTCGGTTAGCCACCCTGTGCGGCGATATGCTACCTATCTATCTCAATGGAAACCGGCTCAAACCATATCAGATCAAATGACTATATGGCCGGAGTAGCTGTATAAAGTGGGCTCTATCCACCAAGGAAGGTAAGAATGGAAAGTACCACGGTACGCACAGGAAGTGGCCGCAGGTTTGGAAGCTCAGAGGGGTGTGCCAAAGGCGCAGACATATGTTCAGAATGCAGCAAGTGTGTTGTATGTGCAGAAGTCCATTGGGCACACAGGAGGTCCGCAGGGAGCGCAGGGGTGCACTGGGTGCACAGGAGGTGCAAAAGCTAGCCGTTGGAACAGTAAAATCGGGTAAAAAGCAAAATTTATCGTTGACAAGAGCAGACAACCGACATTTAATGAGGTGATTTATGGAGATTTTTTACCATTTACATGATGGTAAGTTCCAAGTGAGGTTTAACCAACTGCTGGTCAATCACACATGCTATAAAAAGAGAAGGATAGATCAGACAAGGGTTCCGTATCACTTGAATAGTTTGTACTTGCGTGTTTGTCCTTAACGAGTTTGTATTGTAAGCGTTTCTATGCCTAATGCGTCCCTTTCATGTCTGAGCAGCCTACTCCCTATGAAACTAGCAACCCAAAGTTTATCTTCCGCGCCAAGATGATGACCACTAATCCCACTGAAGCCTTAGAACTAGTGACCTCGGTGGAACAAGAATCCAAGGAAGTCGTAGAAATCAAGCCAGAAGCTGAGGAAGTCATATCTACGCCGAGTCATGCAAAGAATAAGGGGAAATAAAAAGCATAGGGATCAGGGAAACTTGTGAAATGGGTTAGGGTGAAGCCCTATACTTCCCCACGAAATGTAAATTCCTCACGGGTGACACCCTAGGCACGATCGCCCAATCCAACAAAGCGACCTTAGTCTGCTCGGGAGGAGGCCCAAGCATCCGAAACAATCAATTGGATACCACCCTTTGTTCAGCCACACAGGCCCTCCACACGCATGCCGAAGATCCTTGATGGCCTGCACACCTAACTGCAGATGCTGCTGACCCCGGGTGAGGTCCCAGTCATTAGCGAACCTTTTGGAAGGCTCCATGAGGTGAAATTTTATGATCATGACTTGGCCAATTTGGAGGCCTTCTCTAAGTTGGCACCTAAATTATACCTTGACAAAATTCAGGAAGACGATGGGATAAAGATTGTCCCCATGCGGTGGATGTGTGGATTGGCCGGGTCTGGGCTCTTGAACCTGCTAAGGATGCCGACCTTCGGCCACTACAATATCACAGATCGTCTGGCATGTCAGTTGCTCGCCCTGGTTCATGATGGGTGCCTGTGGATCCAGGATCACATCCCCATCAATGCTGCGCTCATTCACTGAATTATTGGTCTTCCCATGAAAGGACCAGACCCTCTGGAGCGCATTAGGAAGAAGTATGAGGGGGAAACTTTTGAATATGTGTGCAAAAACCTACCATTTGGAGCGAAATACTCGAGGCTTCATAATCAAATCCATCAGTGACCCTAATACGCAGTTGTGTACCATGATGTTGGCATGCAAGATGATGCAAAAATTCCAGGTTGCCATCGTCCCTGCATATGTAATTCAGTTAGCAGGCCAATGTGGGAAATTGGTTTTCTTCAATTGGTCCCAATACTTGTGCGACGAGTTTTTGGCCAATGTCCGAGAATCCCAGGAGGAGGGACGAGCCTTTTGTTATTCCTAGTTGTTGCTTCTCATTGTGTTGGTCACCTAGGAAGCACTTGAGGAATTAGTCCCCCCTGAGCTCACCCAAGACATCTGCGAAGGGACTTGTTATACGAACTTGTGGGACTCTAAGGATGTGCAACGCATCGAGGACAACCAAGTATTTTGGGTATTGTTTTAGAGTGGGCTCTCAACAACTATCAACTCCCGGGTGTGTCTATCACTAACCATTTATGATAAATATAAAATCATTGCTGCTTTCCAGGTGACTATGCATAATGTCCAAATTTGAGGCCGCAATGATTTTGCGTAGGATTCACTCCCCTACATGGATGTCGATGAAGAGATTGATCGGTTAGTTGCGCAATGGCCTCCTCAATGGAAGCTTCGCTTCAAAATAGGTGTGAAGGGCACTAAAGGGACAAGCACACCGAAGGTTACCCCGCCTGTCATAACCAAGGACACTGGCGGACCGAGTAAGAGCATGGGGAAGGGCACCAAAGCTGCATCGAAAAAGGGTTTGCAGCTCGGTAAGAGTATGGGGAAGGGTGCGGAAGTAGCAGTGCAGAAGGATGCACAACAAGACCTCGGCACCGACAGTCAGGAGGTGAGAGGTGCTGACTCTCCCCGTGGAACAAAGCGAACAAGTGAACCAACTAAAGGGCCACGAAAGAAGCAATGCTCTCAAGGAATAGAACGTGATGAAACTTTTACACTGACAGAAGGGGACCCCGAGAAAATCGCAAACAATGTCAAAGAAAAATGGCTAGCTCTGGAAGAGAAGCAGAAAGTCGCGGTCGACAAACTTCAGGCCTAGCTCCGAGCCTTGCAACTGAAAAATGGACACGCTACAAACAAATATGATTCAAGTATGAACAACCTCAACAACTAGTAGCGTAGCACTTATTACAGCGGAAAGCCGCTTATATTCCCTACCAGGCATAGCCCTCACAATAATTCCACCCGACTTAGGAGCGCAAGTCTAGGCCTGTGGAGAGGTCCAGTTGGATCTGGCCAGATTACCACATGAAGCGTTGCAGGTTCTCCACACCTCCTTGTTCGAATAAATTCAACACAGGGATCATCGAGTGCACCAGCAACTCAGTGTAGCTGAGAAGACGATCGAGGAAAAGAACACAGAATTTTCCCAGGTACAGGCTGCTTGTACCCTCGCCACCGCACAACAAATAGAGATGGAACACTTAATTAGTAGACTCTACGCAGATGGCACAAAAGAAATCCTGGCCATGGCCACCCCCGAGGCCAAGATTGAGGGGTTTTTTGTAGCATTGAAGGCATCCAGGATGGATTTCAGGTGGTCAAAACATAGATGGAATAGTAGATCGCAGAATTGTAAGCGAAGTTGCAGCCAAAGACACTGTCGGAGGTACAGGCCTAGCGAGCTGCACTAGTTACTGTAACTACAAATGTGATTACAGGACAGATTTCTCAGGGTGCCCAATTGCTGGATATAGCCATTTAGTTATGGACCAAGGTAAAACGCGACCTGATCCTGCGTGAAATCAACCAGGACCTGCGGCAAAAGGAAGAAGCTTTCGAGCAGCTAGAAGACACGATGCATACTCTAATTCCTGCTCAATGATTACCATGGCTGTGAACTAGCCATGCCCTTCAAGATGATATTGACGAACTCCGCCAGAAGAAGAAGACTCTCAGTGACTGTGTTAAGCCATAGGTTGATGAAGCCCTCAAACTCTCCTAGGATATTGATGTCACTGTTAAACAATTGAACCAGACTTTGGAGAGTGTCATAGCTGCGACAGAAGGACCAAATTCACAGAAGTTGGTAGATATTTCCCATAATGTTGCTGCTCAGAGTGAAAGAGTGCTACCCCCACTGGTTGAGGTGATCAAACTGCTTCAGGCGCAGGTGGAGACCCCACCACCACAGTGACTTGGGATGAGTCACAAGATTGTGTTGGGGGACTGTTGGAACAGGGTGCCCTAAAGCTGCGAACTTTGTACAATTATATATATATTTTTAGTATTAATTAGTCTAACGCATGGGTTTTGGGGTGGGTCAAAGTCTTGAATGAATTGTAATGGGTCAAGGGTAGACCAAGAGAAGCATAGGCTAAGTCGATATAAATAGATGAACATTTTGAGTCTTAAGGGAGGAAAGAATTAAGTCTGATGCTAAGTGCGAATTGTTAGATCTGTTGTTGGGACGTTAGGGTAAGAACTCCTGCTGGCTGTGTGCACGGAGATCCTCAATCCTGTTGTCTGCAAACCCTACAGGTTGTGTGCGCAGGCTGTGTTGGATTGTATTTGGTTTTGGATGCTAATATATGTGGATATGGTTAAAGTATTTCTATGTCATCTAATCTAATTTATTACTATTGATGCGAATTATTGGGATCTGTTACGAATCCTGTTGGTTATCTGCTTATGTTGCGACTCTATCCGTGTTATGGTATAACTGTAATCTGTTGATAATGTGTTATGATAATGTGTGCTAATTGCTAATACGCACATGGATGCGGAGTTATTAACTAGATCTGTGCATGATAATAGCCCTGTGTATTGAAATTATACTGTTAACAACCATGCGAAAAGATATTTTTGGTGCAAAACTGATAGGTTGGAAACATGGATCTGCTTGACTTACCTACTCTCTCTCAGGGTGCAGAAACCTGGTTCCAACACCCTCCCATACTGCTTCGGGTGAGACTTTGGCCTGCGCAAGAAGGTCACTGCCGAAAGGGCCAATAGTATAGGGGTTTGTTGGCAAACCTTAACCTCCGAACCTGGGTTAGGACCCCTCGAGCCAACCAGCTCTTTTCTTGTACCTTTTGTGGTTCTCTTGCAACTTTTGTTTTACTCTTTCCTGCAAATCTCACATGCTTGTTGCAAAATCCACACCATTAGTGCTCCTCAATTCTTGTTTTCCCAAATTTTTTAACTCATAAATTCCTCTCAAATTCATTCAATAAACTATTTGAAACAAAATTATCCTTTTTCTTTTATTAGGTGAATAAAATATGTAAATTAAACCTGAGTAAGTACTTGATCCCACTATTTGAAATGCTCACTTGCTAAGCTTCTCAAAATATTCCTTAAGCTTCTATTTACCACATTTCTTTGTCCATGAGTTTGTGGGTGCTATGCTGAAATAAAATTCAAATTATTTCCTAGTTTCTTCCACATATTTCTCTAAAAATGACCAAACAATCTTGTATCTCTATCTGAAACAATACTTTTATACAAACCATGCAATCATACAATTCTCTGAAAATTTTTAGCAACATTGGTTGCATCACTAGTGTTGGTACAATTTATGCAATGTTCCATCTTTGAAAATATTTCTACAACTACATAAATTGAATCATTACCTCATTGAGTATGAGGAAAAATCCAAAAAAAAAATTCATGCCCATTGAGTCCCACAATCTACTTAGAATTGGAAATGGATGATATAACCCTGAATTATCACTCCTCCCTTTAGAGTATTGACATACTCTACACCTTTCAACAAGTATCTTCACATCAGTTTGCAGGCCTAGCCAAAAAATAAAAATTATTCAACAAAGAAATGTATTAAACTATCCAAAACATCTTGATAGTTCTCCACTATGATTTTTCTTATCAAATTGTCCCTCATTTGGCATTTTGGTATGCAAAATTGGTTTTCCTTGAACAAAAAACCTCCCTAAATGATTTAACTCAACCATTGAATTATATTCATGTTGATTGGGTTCTCACATGTTGTGTATGCATCCTTAAAATATACATCATAATTGTACATTTCCTTTAGCTCATCAAATCCGAAAAATTTAACTTGAGATTCATGTAGAACTAAATTAATTCTACTCAATGCATCAACTACCTTATTTAATGAACCACTTGAGTGCTTGATTAAAAAAGTAAAATTTTATGGAAATTATGCCCACTCAACATGTCTTTGATTCAACTTTTGGTTGACTCTTGATAAATTGTAGAACATGATTGTGAGTATACAAAACAAACTCCTTTGGCATGAGATAATGTCTCCATTTATTTAAGGCTTGAAATATAACATATATTTTCTTATCATAAGAGGAATTTTTTTGTTTTGTTTTATTCAATTTATCACTGAAATAGGAAATCAATCTTTTCTCTTGACTTAAAAACTCCAACAAAAATCCCACTTGCATCTATATCAAATTGGGAAAATTTATTAACATATGGTAAAGCTATGGCAGGTTTTTTTTTAATCTTTTGCTTCAACAATTTAAAATTCCTATCAACTGTTATAGTCCATTTGAATGGTTGTTTGCTTTCATTCATGGTCTATATAATAGGAGAACAAATGCTACTAAATTTCTTCATAAAATTTCTATTAAAAACTTGTTAGACCATGACAACTTCTCACCCCAAATACATTATGTGGAACACACTAATTAATAGTTGTTTTAACCTTTTCCTTATCCATCTTCAAACAATCTTCAGAAATCACAAAACTCGTATACAAATTCCTTCTTCATAAAACTTGATTTTTCAAATTAATTAATAAATTATCTTGTTGTGAGGTTCTTAAGACTAACGTGACATGCCTCAAATGCACCTATTTTTTGACTGTATACCAAGATATCATCTAAATAGACAATAAAAAATTTAGCAGTAAATTCCTTCAAAAAATCATTCATCAAGCTCATGAAAGTGCTAGGGGAATTAGTGAACCAAAATCATCACTAACCATTCATACAATCCATGATTTTTTTTGAAGGCTATTTTCAATTCATCCCTTTCTTTGAGTTGGCACCTAAATTATACCTTGACAAAATTCAGGAAGACGATGGGATAAAGATTGTCCCCATGCGGTGGATGTGTGGATTGGCCGGGTCTGGGCTCTTGAACCTGCTAAGGATGCCGACCTTCGGCCACTACAATATCACAGATCGTCTGGCATGTCAGTTGTTCGCCCTGGTTCATGATGGGTGCGTGTGGATCCAGGATCGCATCCCCATCAATGCTGCGCTCATTCACTGAATTATTGGTCTTCCCATGAAAGGACCAGACCCTCTGGAGCGCATTAGGAAGAAGTATGAGGGGGAAACTTCTGAATATGTGTGCAAAAACCTACCATTTGGAGCGAAATACTCAAGGCTTCATAATCAAATCCATCAGTGACCCTAATACGCAGTTGTGTACCATGATGTTGGCATGCAAGATGATGCAAAAATTCCAGGTTGCCACCGTCCCTGCATATGTAATTCAGTTAGCAGGCCAATGCGGGAAATTGGTTTTCTTCAATTGGTCCCAATACTTGTGCGACAAGTTTTTGGCCAATGTCCGAGAATCCCAGGAGGAGGGACGAGCCTTTTGTTATTCCTAGTTGTTGCTTCTCATTGTGTTGGTCACCTAGGAAGCACTTGAGGAATTAGTCCCCCCTGTGCTCACCCAAGACATGTGCGAAGGGACTTGTTATACGAACTTGTGGGACTCTAAGGATGTGCAACGCATCGAGGACAACCAAGTATTTTGGGTATTGTTTTAGAGTGGGATCTCAACAACTATCAACTCCCGGGTGTGTCTATCACTAACCATTTATGATAAATATAAAATCATTGCTGCTTTCCAGGTGACTATGCATAATGTCCAAATTTGAGGCCGCAATGATTTTGCGTAGGATTCGCTCCCCTACATGGATGTCGATGAAGAGATTGATCAGTTAGTTGCGCAATGGCCTCCTCAATGGAAGCTTCGCTTCAAAATAGGTGCGAAGGGCACTGAAGGGATAAGCACACCGAAGGTTACCCTGCCTGTCATCACCAAGGACACCAGCGGACCGAGTAAGAGCATGGGGAAGGGCACCAAAGCTGCATCGTAGAAGGGTTTGCAGCCCAGTAAGAGTACGGGGAAGGGTGTGGAAGTAGTAGTGCAGAAGGATGCACAACAGGACCTTGACACCGATGGTTAGGAGGCGAGAGGTGCTGACTCTCCCCATGGAACAAAGAAAACTGGTGAACCAACTAAAGGGCCACGAAAGAAGCAGTGCTCTCAAGGAATAGAATGTGATGAAACTGTTACATTGATAGAAGGGGACCTCAAGAAAATTGCAAACGATGTCGAAGAAAAATGGCTGGCTCTAGAAGAGAAGCAGAAAGCCGCGGTCGACACACTTCAGGCCCAGCTCCAAGCCCTGCAACTGAAAAATGGACACGCTACAAAAAAATATGATTCAGGTATGATCAACCTCAACAACTAGTAGCATAGCACTTATTACAGTGGAAATATGCCTCTGTTCCCTGCCAGGTGCAACCCTCACGATAAGTCCACCTGAATTAGGAGCACAAGTCTAGGCCTGTGCAGAGGTCCAGTTGGATTTGGCCAGATTACCGCACGAAGCGTTGTAGGTTATCCACACCTCCTTTCTCGAATAAATTCAACATAGGGATCATCGAGTGCACTAGCAGCTCAGTGTAGCTGAGCAGACGATCGAGGAAAATAATGCTGAAGTTTCCCAGGTACAGGTTGCTTGTACCCTCGCCACCGCGCAACAAAGAGAGCAGGAACAGTTAATTAGTAGACTCTACGTAGATGGAATAGAAGAAATCCTGGTCACAGCCACCCCCCAAACCAAGATTGAGGGGTTGGTTGCAGCATTAAAGGTCTCTAGGATGGATTTCATGTGGTCAAAACATAGATGGAATAACAGATTGTAGACTTGTAAGAGAAGTTACAGCTAGAGACACCACCCGGAGGTACAGGCCTAGTGAGATGCACTGGTTACTGTAAAAATGTGATTACAGGACAGATTTATCAGGGTGCCCAATTGCTGGATATAGCCATGCAGTTATGGACCAAGGTACAACGTGACCCGATCCTGCGTGAAATCAACTAGGACCTGCGGCAAAAGGAAGAAGCTTTCGAGCAGCTAGAAGCCATGATGCGTACTCTAATTCCTGCTCAATGATTAGCATGACTGTGAACTAGCCATGCCCTTCGAGATGATATCGATGAACTCCGCCAGAAGAAGAAGACTCTCAGTGACCATCTTAAGCCATGGGCTAATGAAGCCCTCAAGCTCTCCTAGGATATTGATGTCACTGTTAAACAATTGAGCCAGACTCTGGAGAGTGTCACAGCTATGACAGAAGGACCAAATTTGCAGAAGTTGGTAGATATTGCCTAGAATGTTGCTGCTCAGAGTGAAGGAGTGCTACCCCCACTAGTTGAGGTGATCAAACTACTTCAGGCGTAGGTGGAGACCCCACTACCATAGTGACTCGGGACGAGTCACAAGATTGTGTTGGGGGATTGTTGGAACAGGGTCCCCTAAAGCTGCGAACTTTGTACAATTTATATATTTTTGGTATTAATTAGTCTAACGCATGGGTTTTGGGGTGGGTCAAAGTATTGAATGCATTGTAATGGGTCAAGGGTAGACCAAGAGAGGCATAGGCTAAGTCTATATAAATAGATGAACATTTTGAGTCTTAAGTGAGGAAATAATTAAGTTTGATGCTAAGTGTGAATTGCTAGATTTGTTGTTGGGTCATAAGGGTAAGGACTCCTGCTGGTTGTGTGCACAGAGATCCTCAGTCCTATTGTGTGTGGACCCTGCTGGCTGTGTGCGCATGTTGTGTTGGATTGTATTGGGTTTTGGATGCTAATATATGCGGATATGGTTAAAGTATTTCTGTGTCATCTGATCTAATGTATTACTGTTGATGCGAATTATTGGGATTTGTTACGAATCCTGTTGGTTATCTATTTATGTTGCGACTCTATCCGTGTTATGGTATAACTGTAATATGTTGATGATGTGTTATGATAATGTGTGCTAACTGTTGATACGCACGTGGATGCAGAATTATTAACTAGATCTGTGCATGATAATAGCCATGTATATTGCGATTATACTGTTAACAACCCTACGTAAAGATATTTTTGGTGCAAAACTGATAGGTTGTAAATGTGGATCTGCTTGACTTACCTACTCTCTCTCAGGGTGTGGAAACCTGGTTCCAACACCCTCCCATACTGCTTCGGGTGAGACTTTGGCCTGCACAAGCAGGTCACTGCCGAAAGGGCCAGTAGTATAGGGGTTTGTTGGCAAACCTTAACCTCCGAACCTGGGTTAGGACCCCTCGAGCCAACCAGATCTTTTCTTGTACTTGTTGTGGTTCTCTTGCAACTTTTGTTTTACTCTTTCCTGCAAATCTCACATGCTTGTTACAAAATCCACACCATTAGTGCTCCTCAATTCTTGTTTTCCCAATTTTTTTAACTCATAAATTCCTCTCGAATTCATTCAATAAACTATTTGAAACAAAATTATCCTTTTTCTTTTATCAGGTGAATAAAATATTTAAATTAAACCTGAGTAAGTACTTGATCCCACTATTTGAAATGCTCACTTACTAAGCTTCTCAAAATATTCCTTAAGCTTCTATTTACCACATTTATTTGTCCATGAGTTTGTGGGTGCTATGGTAAAATAAAATTCAAATTAGTTCCTATTTTCTTCCACATAGTTATCTAAAAATGACCAAACAATCTTGTATCTCTATCTGAAACAATACTTTTACGCAAACCATGCAATCATACAATTCTCTGAAAATTTTTAGCAACATTGGTTGCATCACTAGTGTTGGTACAATTTATGCAATGTTCCATCTTTGAAAATATGTTTACAACTACATAAATTGAATCATTACCTCATTGAGTATGAGGAAAACTCCAAAAAAAAAATTCATGCCCATTGAGTCCCACAATCTACTTAGAATTGGAAATGGATGATATAACCCTGAATTCTCACTCCTTCCTTTAGAGTATTGACATACTCTACACCTTTGAACAAGTATCTTCACATCAGTTTGCAGACCTAGCCAAAAAATAAAAAATTTTCAACAAAGAAAATGTATTATACTATCCAAAACATCCTTATAGTTCTCCACTATGCTTTTTCTTATAAAATTGTCCCTCATTTGGCATTTTGGTATGCAAAATTTGTTTTCCTTGAACAACAAACCTCCCTAAATGATTTAACTCAACCATTGAATTATATTCATGTTGATTGGGTTCTCACATGTTGTGTATGCATCCTTAAAATAGACATCATAATTGTGCATTTCCTTTAGCTCATCAAATCCGAAAAATTTAACTTGAGATTCATGTAGAACTAAATTAATTCTACTCAATGCATAAACTACCTTATTTAATGAACCACTTGAGTGCTTGATTAAAAAAGTAAAATTTTATGGAAATTATGCCCACTCAACATGTCTTTGATTCAATTTTGGTTGTCTTTTGATAAATTATAGAACATGATTGTGAGTATACAAAACAAACTCCTTTGGCATGAGATAATGTCTCCATTTCTTTAAGGCTTGAAATATAGCATATATTTTCTTATCATAAGAGGAATTTTTTTGTTTTGTTTTATTCAATTTATCACTGAAATAGGAAATCAATCTTTTCTCTTGACTTAAAAACTCCAATAGCAATCCCACTTGCATATATATCAAATTGGGAAAAATTATTAACATATGTTAAATCTATGGCAGGTTTTTTTTTAATCTTTTGCTTCAAA
Organism: Pinus albicaulis; assembly: GCA_034641835.2. Classification (NCBI taxonomy): domain Eukaryota; kingdom Viridiplantae; phylum Streptophyta; class Pinopsida; order Pinales; family Pinaceae; genus Pinus; species Pinus albicaulis. The sequence continues at coordinate 1,040,546,599 of CM076575.1, forward strand.
AATTTAAAATTCCTATCAACTGTTATAGTCCATTTTAATGGTTGTTTGCTTTCTTTCATGGTATATATAATAGGAGAACAAATGCTACTAAATTTCTTCATAAAATTTCTATTAAAAACTTGTTAGACCATGACAACTTCTCACCCCAAATACATTATGTGGAAGACACTAATTAATAGTTGTTTTAACCTTTTCCTTATCCATCTTCAAACAATCTTCAGAAATCACAAAACTTGTATACAAATTCCTTCTTCATAAAACTTGATTTTTCAGATTAATTAATAAATTATCTTGTTGTGAGGTTCTTAAGACTAACGTGACATGCCTCAAATGCACCTATTTTTTGACTGTATACCAAGATATCATCTAAATAGACAATAACAAATTTAGCAGTAAATTCCTTCAAAAACTCATTCATCAAGCTCATGAAAGTGCTAGGGGAATTAGTGAGACCAAAATCATCACTAACCATTCATACAATCCATGATTTTTTTTGAAGGCTATTTTCAATTCATCCCTTTCTCTAATCCTAATCTGATGGTATCGTACTATTTAGATCAATATTAGAGAAATATTTTTCACCAATTAAATAATCAATAAATCATCAATGTGTGTAAGTGGAAATATGTAACTAATTGTAATCTTATTAATGGCTTTGGAATCAATACACATTCACCATCCACCATCTTTCGTCAGGTCGAGAATTATAGGGACAACACATGGGATCAAACTCACTTTGATGAGAACCTTGTCCAATAGTTCTTGCACTTGTCTCTTCACTTCTTCATTCACATTCTCCATCCACTGCCTTTCATGGGCTGAGCATATTAGGGCCAATACATGGGCTTAAACTCTCTTTGATGTGACCTTTATCCATCAACTCTTGCACTTGTCTCTTCACTTATTCATTTTCTTGTGGAGTCATTATGAATGCTTCTTTATTTGGAATACTTGATCCTCGAATTAAGTCTATATGATAAATAATGCTTTTAATAGGAGTGAACTACTCAATAGTTCATCTACAATGATATCAAAAAAATTTATCCATCATAATTTTGAATTCTTCAGGAAAATCATCCAAGTTTGTGCTAGTAAGAATTACCTTGGGCTTTCCAAAAAAATCAAAATGTACCTCTTCCTTTTTGACTTCTTGTATTAGCTCCTTTCCACTCATTATCAACACACTAGGAATGAATTCTTCCTTTGGTCCTTCATCTTGCAAAGGTAACAATGTGTGTGTCTCACCATTCTTCTCAATTGTATAGGTGTTTCTTCTACCATCATGAATATACTTTCTATCATACCTCAATTTCATTCTCAACAAAATATGACAAACATCCATGGTCATTATGTTACATAATATGTCATCTCTATAAATTCCAATTTGAGATTCTACTATTCACTGTTCATTCACCAAAATTTTATGTTCTTTTTATAATCATGATACTTTATAAGGAGTAGGGTGTGTTAATTTATTCAAATATAATTTGTCTAACATCTCAATAGAAATCAATTTATCTATACTACCACTATCAATTAGAACTTTACAACACTTTCCATTTGACTTTCATACAATTATGAACTAGCTTCGCGTTTGGGATGGATCCTTAACTTCTTTCTTTGATTTAACAATAACTTTATTCATCAATAATGATTCTCCTAGTTTGGGAATTTCTTTAATTTCTGCTAAATTCAAACTTTCCTCTTTTTATTCTATCATATGTGCACTTTTGGACATTCCCTTGATATATGTACCGACTTTCCACATCTATAACACCTAGGTTAGTAGTATCTGCCTCTTGCTTTGCCTCTTGGGAAAGATATTCTTGATCTAGAATCACCTCCTCTTGGTGATTGACTACTCAACCTTCCACTTTCCTCCCTTGAGGGTTGGAATCTTGCTCTCCCACTTTGTTGTCCTTTTCCTGTTGTAGGACTTCTTCCTCTATTCTTCTAACTCTATTTTCTGGTGATCTTCTCTTCGACTTTCAAATAATTTTCATATGTATCCTCAATTTTCCTTAGGGATAAGATACTAATATCATGTTGAATTATGTACCTCAAACCATTAATGTACCTAAAAACCTTTTCAACATCCTCTTCACCATGACTAGCTCTATTGTTTAGTTTATAAAATTCTTCAGTATATTCCCTTACTGAAATATATTTTTATCTAAGATTTTGCAATCGCTTGAAAAAATTTAACTGGTAATATTTAGGCATTAATTTACCTTTGAAATTTGGAACCATTTTTTGCTATTTCTTGATATTTGACTTTCCTTTCCTTTTTCTACCCATCTGTACTTCATCCCACCATAGAGCTACATGAACTTTCAACATTTTCACTACATACTTTGCTCTTTCCTCTTCGTCGACATCTTCATAGTCAAAATATTTATCCATAAAATTGATCCACTCCATCAATTAATCAACATTTAAATTACCTTCATATATAGACACCTCCATCTTTGTTCTGCAACTCATCTTAGTTATCATCTTCAAAAATTTCTCCTATTTTTATTCTTCACCTTTATTCTTCACTAGAAGATTCTTCTTCTACTTCATTGAAATATTGCATGTCAAATCCTCTTTTATGAGCAATATCCATTGTGTTTAATTTCATATGTATGTGCTTCATATTATGCTTGTAGGGCTACATTCTCTACATGCCTTCCTTGGCATACTCCTATAGCTTATCCTTTGCATCTTTCTACCATCTCTCAAAGAAAAATTGTGCTTTGATACCAAAAATTGATGCCTTCACTCTCTCTTTCCTCTCCTTTTTGTGGATCGATGTTATTTAATATCCTTTTAAGAGATATCAATATCTCATTCAACAACCTTAAATAAACATGGAAATGGTGGTAATATTCCTTAATTGAAGTTTCAAACCTAATTTATCTTTGGTTAAAACTTCAAAACTCTAATTTCATAAAAACACCAAATTTCCTTTAAATGCGAACCCCAAATTTCATTGTATCCCAGATCTAGACAATATGGATGGCCTCCACTTTTTTAACACCTGGATTACTTTAGGCTTAGATATATTTCCTTGATATGGATTTTCTCAAATCCATATGTTTCCTAAAATTTTTTCGTGACCTAGATATGTTTTGAAATTCAGATGTCCAGTGATTAGGATCATCAATATGTTGAATAATTTGCAAGGCCCAAATATATTTCGTCCCAGATATATCCCTTTGGGCATGAAGTTCAAAATGTGGTTCTTAATGTGACTTTGTAGTGGGTTCCACCCTAGGTGACTTATGGTTTGGATATAAATTTTGATTGGGATTCAGTTCTCCCTTATAAAACCTTTGGTGGGGACTACACTATATACCTTCTTGTTCGACTAATAAACTTCTATCCAGAAATTTGGCAATCCAACTCAAATTAAATGTGCGCACTTTGGTGAAGTCCATATAGGGTCTGAATCAGATACCTTTTAGTGCATGAAACTCAATATCTTAATCTTTGTTAAAACAAATTTTGGACCAAATCTAGAAGACTTGAAGTTTATCCATGGTTTCAATCCAAATATAGGTAAAAATACTATTGAAAAAAAACCACCTACAAGCTAATAACTCCTTGTAGGTATTTCCTTAAACACTTGGCTAAAATTTTATTTTTTACTCCAATAAATATTCAACAATAATGTATTAAATTATCACACATTAAACAACTATTTATGAGTATAAATACAAATTATAACTAAGTTTGAAAATAATTTGTAGTAGAAATGAACAACAAACAACCATACCTTTTGACAAAATATTTTTGGGCAATGCCCCTAGAAAAACCTCGAAGGGAAAACTAGTGAGAGAGGGGGAGAAATTTTACTTCTTATCAAATAATTTTACAACATTAAATAACAACAATACAACCTCAAAAAAACATTTCTCACCCACCCTTGAACAATGTCATATTTCGTGCTTCCTCTATGTAATAAATGCATCCCAACTGCCTTGAAAATCATTCTATCCTTGCCTCAAATTCTATGCTTGTTTTCTACCTTGGAATTCATGCTTCCTAGTTTTTGTCTTTATTGTTTTGTCTGTTGTAATTTTCCCTTCTCTGCTAAACTTCTCCCTTGGATCTCCTTCTTTTCTGCAAATCTCATGAATAAGTAATTACCACTTCATTCCCCCTTCTCCTTTTATAAAATCATTAATTACTAAAACCATTAAATATTTACATCTCACTATAAACTGCTGTAACTTAATCTATCATTGATATGACCTAAGTCACCTTTAGAAAAAATAATTTTTAAAATTAGTTAAGTCCCTGAAACTTTATAAAATCACTTTTACAAAAACCACTTAATATCACTTTTAGTAATTAAATAGAAAAGGTACTTTATAAAATCACTTTACAAAGTTTATCATCTAGAGAGGCAATATTCGACATGTTAAGACACCAATCCAATGTGGAAGTTGTTATGAAACCAACTCCAAAATAGAAGAAAAGAGAAATCAATGCCTTAGAAATCAACCACTTCGAGGGGGCAACCTCCTTTACATCACATTAATTAAAAATTCTTCGATGATTCAAATGAAAAAAACATCCTTTCTATATATAGTAGTCCATGGGGTCACAATATAATCATAGTTGACCTAACAATAATAATGTAAGGGAAAAACAATAAAAATAGTGGGGTTTTATGGGGCACAATAATAACAATATGGAGACTACAAGGGTACAACAATAACAATAAGTGGGTGAAACTAACAACAATAAGGGACTACACTATTAGTATAGGGACCTAACATGGCTCTCTCCTTCAGAAAAGTGTTTTCCTCAATGCTTGAGTAGCTTTGGATGCTTCTGTATAAAATTATCATCCTCCCATGTGGACTCTTTAGTGGGTAAGTTCTTCCACTTGATGAGATACTCTGAAATTGATCGATTTTGTAGTTGTCAAGTTCTTGTTTCCATGATTGCTTAAGGTTCCAATATGATTTTTCCTTCCTCATCAAGTTCTAGAAATATTGTTTAAACTCGAAGTTTGTCACCTATAACCTTGTTTAAGCATGAAACATGGAAAATTGGGTGCACTCGAGAAGAAGCAGGAAGCTCCAATTTGTATGCCATAGTACCAATATTTTGCAACACCTTGTAAGGACCATAGTAATTTGGCGATAATTTATTATCCTTCTTAGCTTGCTTGAGGGACATTTTTTTTTATGGTTGTAGCCATAAAAATACCCAGTCTCCTACATCAAAACTTCTCTCGCCGTAGTGTTGGTTTTCCTATTGTTTCATTCAATTTTGTGCCAAATTTATGTTATCCTTTAAGAGTTGGAGAACTTCTTCTTGATGCTCGATGTGATCTTCCACTACTTGAACCTTAGAATTTTATCTTAAATATGATGTGATGGACAGTGGATGATATCCATAAAGTTCCATAAATGGGGTCATCTTTTCTAAAGTATGGGAGGAATTTTTTATACCACCATTCAGCCAGAGATAACCACTTGACCCATTGTGTTTTTTTATTAGATACAAAACAACACAAATATCCTTCCAAAAATTTGTTCACTATCTCAGTTTTCCCATGAGGCTGAGGATGATAAGATGAGATATGGGCTAGTTGAGTACCCAAACAAGAAAATAATTTTGTTGAAAAATTTCTAGTGAAAATGGGATATCTGTCGCTTACAATAATCTTTGGGTTTCCATGTAGCTTTTGAATTGTTTCCATAAATGCAATAGCAACTGTAATTGCTTTAAATGGATGATATAATGCAAAAAGGTGCGCATACTTAGTAAGTCTATCAACTGCCACCATGATGACACTCTTTCCTTCGGACTTAGGTAAAACTATGATAAAATCCATTGAAACCTCCTCCCAACATTGACTTAGAATGGGTAAATGTTGTAGCAAACCCAGGGTCGTAATTGTCTCAACTTTATTTTGCTGGAAAACCAAAAATTCCGCCACAAAATTTTGAATATCAGATTTAAGGGCATCCCCAAAAAATTCTTTCTTCACACTATGGTAAATTTTTAAAAATCCCGAGTGTCCTCCTATGTGAGAGGTGTGCAATTCCAAAATGTAATGTTCCTTTTTCAGAAACATTGTCAATCGACAAGAAAATCTATTCTAGAGATAGAATGTAGGGGAATTTACTGGATATGTCTCCTTACAAAGAAGGGAGAGACCCTGAGACTAGCTGGCCCTTCACAGACTCTGTCTATGGATATGCAATATTCCACATCGGGAATTTCTGCTACAGGGTCCTTGAGAACGCTGTATAAGGAAGCCTCTGAAAAAATAAGGCAAACCAACACTGGGATGCCCTAGAAAAACTTTAATAAAACTTCCTTGCAGAAAATGAGCTCAAAGAAATAACTCTAGATGGGTTATTCAGATCTCCCCAATCTAGGTCTCTAAAACAATGCTCAATGAGAGAGCTACAACAATATATGAACATGAATATTCACTCTGCAAATTTGAAATACACCATAAGAGGGAAATGCATGCAGCCATCATTATATTATCATATCAGCAACAATAAATAGAAATATCATGAGGAATGAACCCTTTAGACAATGGGGATCAATCTCCAATGATTACACCATGAAATACAAATGTTGCTGCACTACACAAAATGCCAGAGGACCATGCCTACGCAGTCATTAATAGAATAGTAGCTACTGAATGTGTAAAAAATGATAATGATGCTGAAGGATGCAAAGGAATATCCCAATAGCAAGGGAATGGGCTGAAATACTAGATTTCTAGCCAATCTATGAAAGATTGCTAGAAATGCCGGAGAATACAAAATGTGACAACAGAGTTGTCACTGTAACTTGAAAAAAATATGAATGAGGCCATGGTAGATCTGAAATGTAGATGCCCTCCTCTGATAATGTCTCTAATATAAAGTGTTGATCACTTTGTCTCAGAAACACACTCCTGATGAGCTCACGAAACCCTCTCTCACTGCCTCCTCTAAAATAACACAGTTTCCTCCATGGACTGCGCAGTGGGAGATGATGGAAGTGTGCCCTCATGCAAATGATCTGAAATGTAGCCCGTGAATCCTCCTTGCAGCTCCTCCAATGAATAGATCACTCCTGCACTGAAGAAAACAAGACAAGAGAGACTCCATGAGTTCCTCTCTTGCTGCACCCAACAACACAACATCCTCTCTGCTGCAGAAATAATGTTGTAGAAGATGAATGTAGCTGTGGAAAATGCCGGATTGAGGAAATGTAGCTCAATCCTCATCCTTCCTTAAGGAAGAGGTAGGGATTCCCGACCGGGAACACCCTAGTGCCCGAGGGCACCATCACCCTTCTAAACAGCCCAGGGATGCAAGCCTTTACAGACCCAAGTATGAAACTCTAAAACATGTATCCAAATGGGCTTTCATATCCTCCATATAAATTGAGAGAAATCTTCTCCACCATGGTCCCACCAATTAGGGTTTCCACCCTCATGAGAATGTCTTCCCTCCAAAACTGCGCAGCTTCTATAGGAAGCCTCTCCTCCTTGGGCAACGCTATTGACTTTAGTAAAAAATGACTAATCCAAGTGAGCTCGGTTCCATTCACACCCTTAGGTTTTTATTTCAGCTACTTATTTGTCCTCCTTTCACAAAAGGAGTGTTATTGATTCATCTAAAAGGGGCTAAGGTGTCTCCTTCCCCATTTTATTAAACAAAAATAAAATGTGCAACTATAATGTTCCATTTTAGCTTGAGGCTAAAATTGGGAACATTACAGTCCTCCCCTCCCACATGTTTCTTTCCCTCAAGAAACTGCATAGAGAGAACAAAATCTTCTCCCCCTTCTTCTCTTGTGGCCTCCTCATCAATGGTCCCACCATTGCTCAAATATGCTACAATGAATTTGTCCTCCAATGCTCTCTCCCAAGTATGCAAGCTAACAAAAATGCTCCTCATGGAAAGATAGAAGGTGTAGTGGAATCCTTCTTGCTGTGCTAAGGCCTCCTTAAGGTAGGAGTGATGATATGCATGGGAAAATTTTTCTCCCAATGATGATCCCCTCATCCATGCAATCATCCAAATAAAATTCTCAACCCCCGTTTTCTGCAATGTGTTGGGGCTGAATGGAGAGTGTGCTTGTACTTCTCAAGATGGTCTCTCTCTCCATTTGTGGTGTACATATGGGGATGTATTTGTCTTTGGGCTGGAAAAGTATGGCCTCCAAGAATGGCCCAAGCTACCCCATCAAGAAAAATCAGCCATGAAATGCCTTCTCAAATTCTCCAAGTGGTTTCTCCCACAAGAAGAGACAAGTAGCAATGTGGTAATCATGGTTTTCCCATGGTGTCTCTTGCAAGATAAAACATATAAAATGGGAGAATCATGCTCCAAATGGGCTATACATACAAGACTCTCCAAATAATTCTCCTCATAAGTGTATAAACATCAGAAATACAATGAAGCAATATGCAATAAAAACAAGTTGTAAAATGACAACTGGAGAGTGGTTTCAAATCCCACTCATGGAACTTGCGCAGTGCCTCCTTGGCCTGCCTCAAAATCAAAAATAACAAGTGCTTTTATAGCCACTTGTTTTCTGCCACAACATCTCCTCATAATATGGAATCATCGAAATACAAATTGGTGCCAATGGTGCACACCAAGAAGCATGTGGCTTCCCCCACAAACCATCATAAAAATAGCCAAAATCAAGCCTAAAAGTAGCTGCAAGTACATTCTACCAAGTGCAAAAAGGTATGATCCTCCTTGATCAATATGCTGCTCATAAAAAGTAAAGAGGTACAAAATTGGAAAGTATACCTTCTCTACCATGTACTTGAGACCTTGAGCTGAAATGGCTCATCTGAATGCTCTCCCTCTTCTCCAATGAGTAAGGGAATGGTTGTGCCAACCTCTCCAAAAAAAACCAGGCTATGCATCTATCCATATGCTGATGTAGATCATGCTGCATTCCCTCCCAAGTGAACTCCTCTAGCAAGGCAAAGTATGCATCCAAATGCACAGCTAGGAAGTCCTCATGTGCTGCATGAAAATAATTTCTCCTTGAGACTAGAAAATATAGTCAAGAAGAGTCTGCCATGATGATAGATGATCATATCATCCACTAAGTGTCTGCCATCTCCATCAAGGCTATCCAAGAATCATGCATGCACCAAGATCCTGGGGAATACTCAACCAAAGCTGAGTCCTCCATCCTGGAACAATCCTCCACATAGATAACGCTGGTGTTCTGCAATATGATGCTCCATCACGCTGTTGCCTGCTACCTTGACATCCCCTCATGCCAAATTCATCCTCCAAGTTGCTTCTATGCCCATCATGTAGCTACTCATGCTCAAATAGAAATGATGATCTCTGAAAATGAGCCTCCCATGAGAGACTATCACCTCTAAAGAATCTGTCGATCTTGGGAAATGTAAGCATGAGTGGCCTCCATCTACTCCAATGCATGAAAGAGTCCTTCCTCAAAGGAAGCATCCTCTCTCTCACCAAATCTATGGAGCAACCATCCTGCATCATGAAGATGCTATCCTCCATCCATACAGAAACTCTATCTGCGCAGTAAAACTGATGAGAATGGGTGGTACTGAAAATGGGAGAGTGTATCCCTCCTCCTTGTGCTTATTCCCAAACTCACTACGCTGTGATGGATTCCTCCAATGTCCCCACCTCTCCGAAATCCAAGAGTGGTGAACCAAATAGCATGATTCCTCTCATCATCTCTAGATCAAGTGGCCTCCCAAGTGGAAAGCTTCCCAAAAGTGAGACATCAACATCTGAAATAGACTGCATGTATGAGTGGACTGTTTTGTCCCTCTCTCCTCTGCGCAGTGCAGTCTATTTCCCATGTGCAGAAAATTTCTGAAATAGATAAGGGAGAATGCTCTTCATCCCTTCATGCTGATCCTTTTTCTCTTCTTTCTCCATCTCACAATCTCCAACAAGTGCTACATATGGCTCTGGAATTGTGTCTTGGTACCCACATGCAAAAATATTTGGAACTCCTTGCAAAGACACAAGGGCTCCTCTAGTGGAAGCATTGACTCCCCTTTCACCTCCATGTGGTGATGGATCTCCTCCTAATGTGACAGTGCTGTTGGTTCTTTCCAATGTATGCAAAGTGTTTGTATTTATGACACAATGAGTTTCACCAAGTTTTTCCATCAAACCCTTAGTGAATGTATCACATGTTTTTGCATTTGCATGACAATGAAAAATGGAACCTTCAAACCAACAATCATGAGCCATACCTTGAGTTGCAGTGCTGCTCCTCCCATGGCCTCATTTATTCCTCTACTCCTTTGCAATGCAAGTGAACAAAGGACTGCACTATGGATCTACATGTGTGGCTGAATGCCCACACCCTTCTTGAAAAATAGCTAGGATTTGTCTCATCAACAAACCCTCTTAGAAAATCTTCCACTTTTCCCTTTCATCAAGATTTTCAATGATCTATTCAATGGTCTAGAAAAGAAGAAGGGAAATATCCTCTTCCTTCATTCCTCTTTCCTTGTTTCCTCTTTCAATCTCTTCTCCTTGGAGAGAAGATCCTCTTGCTGATGGCATTAGTTCTTGGGCACAGGCTGAGCCAAGATCATGCTCTGATACCACTATAATGTTCCTTTTTCAGAAACATTGTCAATAAAAAAGAAAATCTATTCTAGAGATAGAATTTAGGGGCATTTAATAGATATGTATCCTTCCAAATAAGGGAGAGACCCTGAGGCTAGTTGGTCCTTCACAGACTTTGTCTATGGATATGCAATATTCCACCTCAAGAATTTCTGCTATAGGGTCCTTGAGGATGCTGTATAAGGAATCCTTTACAAAAATAAGGCAAAAAAATGTTGGGATGCCCTAGAAAAACTCTAATAAAAATCCCTTGCAGAAAATGAGCTCAAAGAAATAACTCTAGATGGGTTACTCAGATCTCTCCAATCTAGGTCTCTAAAACAATGCTCAATGAGAGAGCTACAACAATATATGAACATGAACATTCACTCTGCAAATCTGAAATACACCATAAGAGGTAAATTCATGCAGCCATAATTATATTATCATATCAGCAACAACAAACAGAAATATCATGAGGAATGAACCCTTTAGATAATAGGGATCAATCTCCAATGATTACACCTTGAAATACAAATGTTGTTGCAGCTACACAAAATGCCGGAGGACCATGCCTGTGCAGTCATTAAGATAATAGCAGCTGATGTATGTGTAAAAAATGATAATGATGCTGAAGGATACAAAGGAATAGCCTAATAGCAAGGGAATGGGCTGAAATACTAGATTTCTAGCCAATCTATGAAAGATTGCTAGAAATGCCGGAGAATACAAAATGTGACAACAGAGTTGTCACTGCAACTGGAACAAAATATGAATGAGGCCATGGTAAATCTGAAATGTGGATTCCCTCCTCTGATAATGTCTCTAATACAAAGTGCTGATCACTTTGTCTCAGAAACACACTCCTGATGAGCTCATGAAACCCTCTCTCATTGCCTCCTCTAAAATAATGCAGTTTCCTCCATGGAATACATAGTGGGAGGTGATGGAAGTGTGGCCTCATGCCACTGATATGAAATGTAGCCCAAGAATCCTCCTTGCAGCTCCTCCAATGAATATATCACTCCTCCACTAAAGAAAACAAGATAAGAGAGACTCCATGAGTTCCTCTCTTGCTGCACCCAGCAACACAACGTCCCCTCTACTACAGAAATAACACTGTAGAATATGAATGTAGCTGTGGCCAGTGCCGTATTGAGGAAATGTAGCTCAATCCTCATCCTTCCTTAAGGAATAGGTAGGGATTCCCAAACGGGAACACCCTAATGCCCGAGGGCACCATCACCCTGCTAAACAGCCTGAGGATGGAAGCCTTTGCAGACCCAAGTCTGAAACTCTAAAACATGTATCCAAATGGGCTGCCATCTCCTCCATATAAAGTGAGATAACTCTTCTCCACCATGGTCCCACCAATTAGGGTTTCCACCCTCATGAGAATGTATTCCCTCCAAAACTGCATAGCTTCTCTAGGAAGCCTCTCCTCCTTGGGTATCGCTATTGACTTTAGTCAAAGATGACTTATCCAAGTGAGCTGGGTTCCATTCACACTCTTAGGTGTTTATTTCAGCTGCTTATTTGTCCTCCTTTCACACAAGGAGTGATATTTTTTCATCTAAAAGGGGCTAAGGTGTCTCCTTCCCCATTTTATTAAACAAAATAAAATGTGCAACTATAATGTTCCATTTTAGCTTGAGGCTAAAATTGGGAACATTACACAAAATAATATTTTGTTTTAGTTGGGAATTCTTAAAAAGATATAAGTGATGTTTGTACCATAAGGAATCATTTTTCCAACTAAATGTATCAGATGTACTGCGATCTTGCTACAAATTTTGAATGGGTTTCCACACTTCTTCGTAATTCTTCCATTCCTCCCTTGCTTCAGTTATCCAATCTAGTTGGATAATAGAAATGGCACAAATCAATTATTCCACCTCCTTATCCTTTCTTGTAAGTGCATCTACAACAACATTTAGCTTCCCTTTCTTTTAGATTATTTAAAAGTCATAACCCAACATCTTTGTCACCCATTTTTGCTGCTCTTCTGAAGATAGTCTTTGTTCCAAAAAAATTTTAAGACTATCATGATCAGTTTTTACCTTGAAGTGTCTTTCCATTAGGTAAGGTCACCATTTCTTTAGTTCATGTAGTATTGCCAACATGTCCTTCTCATAAATATATTTCTGTAAATACTTTCCTTTGATTGGATGACATTCAAAAGCAATGAGTCTTCCTTCTTGCATTAAAACAACACCAAATCCATTTCTTGAGGCATCACATTCCACAATAAATTTTTTTGTGAAGTCTGGGGTAGCTAAGACCGATGCTAGGCACATTTCATCTTTAAGATGTTCAAAGGCCTTAGTTTATTTAGAAGTACATGAAAATGCATCTTTCTTCAATAAAATTGTTAGAGGTGCTTAAATTCTCCCATAATTCTTAACAAACTTGTGATAATACCTTGTTAACCCGAGAAATCCTCGCAACTGATTTATGGTTGTGGGGACTTTCCATTTTTTAATGGATTTAATTTTGTTAGGGTCTACCTTAACACCCTCCTAAGATACAATATGACCTAGATATTCCACCTCTTGTACTCCAAAGAAACATTTGGAGGTTTTTTCATATAATTGTTTCTCTTCCAATAGTTTGAGCACCCTTTCGACATGTTGAATATGATCCTTCCAAGACCTGTTATAGAATATCATATCATCCAAAAAATACTAACACCAATTTTCTAAGGAAGGGTTTAAAAATGGAATTCATCAACCCTTGAAATGTAGAAGGTGCATTGGTAAGGCCAAAAGGCATGACCAAAAAATCATAATCACCCTCATGAGTTAAAAATGTTGTTTTCAGAATATCTTCAGTCTTCATTCTAATTTCTTAATATCTTGAACGAAGATCCAACTTGGTAAAATAATTTTATTCATGTAATTCATCCAATAAGTCATCAATCATAGGAATGGGAAATTTATCTTTAATAGTGAGCTTATTGAGATCCCTATAATCTGGACACATGCGCCATGATCCATTCTTCTTGTGCACAAATACTACTGGAGCAGAGAAATAACTTTGACTAGGTTGAATTATACCAGCCTTTAACATTTCTGAAATCATACGTTAAATTTCTCTCTTTTGGACATAAGGATATTTGTAAGGCCTAATGTTTGGAGGAACACTTCCTAGAATCAAATTAATAGCATGATCATGATCATGAATAGATGGGAGTCCGTTGGGAGTTTCAAACACCTTGGAATGATTGTCCAAGAATTTTTGGAGATCTAGAGAAATAGATGACTTTGATGTTGGAACTTCTAGTGAGAATAATTGTGCCATTACGCCTCATTTTTCTTTCTTCAGAATATTTGTCATGACATTATAACTTATTAACTTTCCTGATACCACATAATTCAACTTCATTTCCTTCCAAAAAAAATTTCAAGAAAAGTTCTTGAAAATTAAAAGCTACCATCCCCAAAGATTTTAACCATTATACTCTTAGTACAACATCAGTACCTCCCATTGGAATGGAAAGCATTGGACTATTCAATACATATTCCCCCATGATTAGCTTGATATTATGACATTTTCCAGAGAAATTTATAGTCCCTCCATTTGCAACCATCACTTAGCACTCTAGTGCTAGGTATAGGAAGTAATTCAATTCCTTGGCTATGTTACAATGAATAAAATTATGGGTACTACCTGAATCAATCAACAGTATTAATTTTTTCTTCTTGATATGTCCTTATATCTTGAGAGTTTGAGAAGTGGTAATTCCTGCCAATGCATTACAAGATATGGTTGGATTCATTTCTTCTTTCTCTAGGGTTGGTTCCTGGTGTATATCCTCTTCTTTTGAAGTTTCTTGTTCATTTTATTCCTCCTCTTCAAAATCTATGTAAAATAATGTATTCTCAGCACACTTATGACCTTTAGTGTATTTTCGATCACAATTGTAGCAAAGCCCTTTTTCTGTTTTTTCTTCCAATTTTTGTGGTGTCAACCTTGTAGGTTGTGGAAGTCTAGGAGTAACAACACTTCCATCTTTATAGATGTGAGGGGTACGCTTCCTTGTCACCATATTTTTACTTTCAATTTTTCTTGCCAACCTGAATGCCTTCTCTAATGAATCAAGTTCCCAAAGGTGAACCTCATGTTGGTTGTTATCCTTTAAAGTCCCTATGAATAAATCAATCCTATGTTCCTCTGGAATATCAGTTACCCTTATATTCAATTTTCAGAAGTCCTCAATGTGATCCAACATTGAACCCTTTTGTTTGAGATTTATCAATTGGATAAAGAAGGTATTTCTCTTTGTATCCTCATAATGTGATATCATTTCCTCCGTAAAAATTGACCAAGTGACAATTTTTTTACGAGAGAAAAGCCATCAATACCATACAAGTATATTTTTTTCTAAATGTAAAATTTAAATGCGTACCTTTTGTGTGTTTTTCACATTATGGATATTAAAATATTGTTCCATATGTAGTATCCATGTTACAGGATCCTTGCCATCAAACTTCCTCATATTGAGGTTTGGAATATGGTGGGTCTTCAATCCAACATTAGAGTTTATGAAATCACGATTAATATTTTTTTTTCTCATCATGAGTTTCCTGTACTACCTTTTCGCCATTAGGAATCATTTCTTGTATCAACTTTGTCAAAAATTCCTTCAAACCTTCCATGTATGCTTTTAGATCATTCTTCATGTCTTCCATGTTGTCTTTCATTTTTTCATCTATCTTGGCTTCCATGTTATTCATATTAGCTTCCATTCCATTCTTCAAAAATTCCACGCCTTTCTTCAAACCATCCATCTTAGCTTCCACACCTTTCTTCAAAACTTCCATTTCGTTTTTGTTGCTTTTTGCGAGAGCGAAATTTGGTGCACTTGGTCTTGTAGTTTTGATATATCATGTTGCACTTATTCCTCTTCATGAGTCATAGTGGAGCCTTATGAGGGCTTAATGGGTGTTGAATTCTTTTTAGGGGCTATTTTAGAACCCAATACTAATATCTATGCTTCAATATGCCCTTGGTATCCTTTCAATATGATTTTTCAAACAAGACTTATACAATTAAAAAAAAAATACACACCTTTTTTCTTGCTCTTAAGGAGCTCGATATTGAAACGGATGTATCTCTATACTTTTGAATACCAAAGAATTGATCTTCGGTCCTATAGTATCCCTATGAGTCTTATTTCCAATGCCATAGGTCTGACCTGATTTGAATTCTTCAGGACAAATTTATGCCCAATCTCCCACAATGACCTAATTTTGGACTGGTTCAGTAGAGCGAACTTGTATGACGTACCACGTGTCACTGTTTCCCCCTTTGACTCTGAAATTGATAAACAGTAAACTACAGTCGGTGTGATTTTGGCCACTTTTTACAAATTCCAATCCGATGCTAAGAGAGAGAGATTTATGAAGATTTTCCCAAGGTCACCTATTTGATATGAAATTCAGGAGCTTGCAAAAACCCTAACTTCCATAGATCATATCTCCACAAATATTGCGAACCAAGATCTGAAATTTTTACATGATGTTCCTTAGGATTTATTCACAAATATTTTTTTATTTTAGCTTTTGAACCTTCGTAGAAAAAAAGTTAAAGCGAAAATACCACAATGACCTGTTTGAAGCAACGAAACCATAGAATCCAAAGCTCTAACACCAAATGTTATAAAACCAACTCTGAAAATAGAAGAAAATAGAGATCAATGCATTAGAAATCAGCCACTTCGAGGGGGAAACTTCATTTACCTTACATAAATGAACAATTCTTCGATGATTCAAATGAAAAAACCTCCTTTATATATATAGGAGTCCATGGGGTCACAATATAATCCTAGCCAACCTAACAATAATAATGTAAGGGCACAAAGATAAAAATAGTGGGGTTTTATAGGGCACAATAATAACAATATGGGGACTACAAGGGTACAAAAATAACAATAAGGGGCGACATTAACAACAATAAGGGGCTACACTAGTAATATATGGACCTAATAGAAGTCCTACCAAGCTACATAATGAAACAATCCCTCTTAGTGAGGAAGGCCCTTCCATAACTCAGATTCATCTCATAGCTCATCACATCCACTGTAGCTTCTCCCTCTTACACATAAGCTTATCCATGGAACCTAAGTTGAGAACCATGATCCTAGGAGCCTCTGGCTCCTAGGAGAATCCTACATGGATATTCCAACCTTGTATTACTTGCATGGCCATCTTAATCCATAACTTTCCTGAACCTAAATATTGTCTTCCTGTGAGATGCTAACTCCATTTGAAGCTGGACTCCCTCTGACTCCATATTGCAGGCCTTCTTTGCCCTCAAGGTATTTTCTTGACCTTCATTACAATTTTCTCACTTGGATATCCAATGTATATCTCAACGCTCTAACCTTATCGATATTGCCTTCTTGGCCCCTATTTTATCACTGGAAATTTTTTGGCCCTTACTCAGTCACTCCAAGCACAACTCTCTTCATAAGAACTTCACTCTTGGATGATAATGAATCTCTAATTATCTTGTGATTATATCCTCTCAATATCCTAAAACATCTAGTGAATTAATATCTCATCCATTTCTCTTTGTATATGCACCCTACAACTCCTTCTCAGAGTTTTCATTTATGCAAATCTCATAACTAACCACCCTTCTCTTTTTCCTAACGCAACCCCTTGCAATCCCTGCAATATTCCTTGTGTCAAAATATGCCCAACGGAAAACACCAACTCCCTCTCAACCACCAAATCTCTATGTATATAGGCTTGTTATTTTTGTTGTTCAACACTTCTCAATTTATTTTCTAACCTGGATCTGATGTCATGTTGAAAAAAACACCTACAAGCTAAGAACCCCTTGTAGGCATTTCGTTAAGAATTTAGCTAAACTTTGATTTTTGACTCCAATAAATATTCAATAGTAATTTATTAAAATATCACACACTTAATAGCTATTTATGAGCATAATACAAATACCTAAGTCTGAAAATCATTTATAGAAGAAATGAATAAACAATCACACCATTTGACACAATATTTTTGGGAAATGACCCTAGAAAAACCCCAAAGGGAAAACTAGTGAGAGAGGGGGAGAAATTTTATTTATTATTAGATAATTTTATAGCATTAAAAAACAACAATACATCCTCAAGAAAATGGTTCTTAGACACCCTTGAACAACCTAATATTTCATGCCTCTTCTTTTCAATAAATGTGACCCAATTTCCTTGAAAATCATGTTGTATTTTCCAATTCTTTTCCTTGGAAATCAAGTTACCTAGTTGTTGTTTTTAATGTTGTACTTGTTGCACTTTTCTCTTCTCTACTAAAATTCTCCCTTGGATCTCCTCCTCATCTCCAAATCACATGAAGAAGTAATTTCCTCTTCACTCCCCCTTCTCCTTTTATAAACTCATTAGCTAATAAAACCATTAAATATTTTCATCTCAATATCAATAGTTGTGACTTAATCTCTCATTGAGATGACTTATGTCACTTTCAAAAAAAACAATTTCTAAAACCACTCAAGTCACTCAAGCTTATAAAATAACATTTAGAAAAAAAACACTTTAAAAATCACTTAAGTCACTTTCAGTAATTAGACATAAAAGGTACTTTATAAAACCACTTTACAAAGTTTATCATATAGAGAGATAATCTTCCACATGATAAGACACCGAGCCAATGTGGAAGTCCTAACAAGCTACTCAATCTAACAACTACATTGCCAAAAATTTTGTAACTCAAATGTTCCTCGACCTGAATAACTTGTTGCAAACCTTGAATTGCTATGCAACTATGAATTTGATCCCACAAATGGATTTCTTGATAATTCACCCTAAAATCTAGACCCTGCCTCTAATTATTTATTATATTTGTCCTTATTCTTGTATTAAACATTGAGGATTTACAACCATGGAATAAATAAACCTATTTTAATGTTGATTAAAATGGTAAATAAAGATTTCAAATTACGCAAAATTAATGTACAATCTTGCTAAGGCCAAATACAACCTATGAGTCATATTTTTCTCATACCTTTCATATTCTCTCTACACATAATCAATTACATTCAAAATCTATTACATAAAGCTCTCATATTAAAATTTTTAGGTCTCTATAATACTAGTATAGCCCCCTTATTTTTATTTTTGTGCCCATGTAGTCCCCATATTGTTATTATTTTTCCCCATAGAAGCCCAATATTGTTATTGTTGTGTCCTTACATTATTATTGTTATGTAGGCTCTGATTATATTGTGACCCCTTAGACTCCTGTATATATAAAGGAGTTTTTTTCCATTTGAAGCATTGAATAATTCTTCATTTGTGTAATGTAAAGGAGGTTTCCCACTCAAAGAGGCTAATTTTTAAGTCGTTGATCTATATTTTCTTCTATTTTGTGAGCTGGTTGCATAACATTTGGTATCAGAGCATCCATAACTACTCAAGCGTTGATGAATTTTTTTTTTTAAGGAAATGGGCATGTTAGGTCCCTATAATAATAGTGTAGCCACATTATTTTTATTGTTTTTCCCATCTAGTCCCCATATTATTATTATTGTGCCCCATAAAATCCCACTATTGTTATTGTTGTGCCCTTACATTATTATTATTATGTAGGGCTTGATTATATTGTGACCCCTTAGAATCCTATATATAGAAAGGAGGTTTTGTCATTTGAAACATCAAATAATTGTTCAATTGTGTAATGTAAAGGAGGTTTCCCCCTGTAAGAGGCTAATTTTTAAGATGTTGATCTATCTTTTCTTCTATTTTGTGAGTTGGTTGCATAACACAACTCAACAAATTAAACTTGTTTTGCTATATTATATAACAAATCCCTATTTTAGTTGATTATATCCCTTTACATAGTAGCTAAATGACACTCATAATAACTTCCTAACAACATAGAGACCTTATATATAATATTTAGGAAAATATTACAAATTAAACAAAATTAAGGAAACCAACTTCCTTTGGTAAATGGATTTTGACCTATGAATTTCAAATATAGTTTTGACTGGTAGATGCTCTTGTATCACACATTGATGACTATGTTATTCATTTATAATTAGGAGGGGTTTTCTACATGGTCCCATTTTGTTGAATGTGTGGTAAGGGCATGCACTACTAATTTTCATAGCTTTGTTTCCTATGGTGTTGGATGTGGTGTGGTGATACATTTTTCCTTGGTGGGATTGTCCTAGATGATATAATATTATAATATTATACATAATCTAGGGATGTTTTTTTGATGATGTAAGTACCCTTGTTAGTTTCTGATTTGAGTTATAAAGGGGGTACTTCTTGTGTTTCCATGGTGATACAACCTTTTCTAAGGATTAATGAGGTAATGTACATATTTGGTGGTGGCACGCCTTACATTCATTTCTTTGGTTGAATCTAAAGTTGTGTTATTATCTTGGAACCATGGTGGAGCTTTGTTGGGGAGTACAACTTTATATTACAAATACAACACTTTGGTGGAGCAAACTCCTTCTTTGGCACATAGTTTGAGGAAAACCATCATATGTTTGAGTGGAGAGGCCATCCCCTTGGTCTTGGAATTTGGCACACATGTTGAGGTAGATAATCATATTTAATTATTATTTTTCTTGAATGTAGGGGACATACCCTTGGTCTTAGGATTTTTTCGGCTTATTGTTGACTTGGTGAATGGATAAGGTTTATCTTCGTTGAATCCATTCAATTGCACATTATTTGATGAGTTGAGACCATCTTGGAGCATTTTTGGGGAGTTGAGTCTAGTCAACTTGGATAAGGATAAGGTGGTTACACAGTAGATAATACACCTTCTCTCTTGTAGGATGTTGTTCGTGCAATTCACTCCTTACTTAAGACCTCTTGCACACTTTTATATCTATTAGTGGTAGAGCTATGTACTTTGGTGTTCACATGTGGGAAGGAGCACTTGTTGACTTGGTATTTTGTGTATATTTCCACCTTGTTTACACATTTAATGGTATGTATCACTTAATAATACACATGATTTGTGGAGGGTTTTTATTGCACACATGTTCATGCACCTTGTGGAACACACTTACTATTTTGAGGAATTTCTTGAGAGGTGCTCTATTGGGAGGAATATTATATTATTTTTTTATGCATGCATTTTGGAGGGTGCACTTGGATGTGGAAATTTCAAAAGGCTATTTTAGTGATATTCCCTCTCTCTTGGAGATCTATCTTGATTACTAATACATATTTTTGAGATAATACAGGCCATAGAACCTACTCGACATAGTCAACTTGAATTCGATAAGACTAGTTCTAACTACTTAATTATTTTATTGTTTCTTGTCATGAATTCAGTTGGAGAATACTATATTTTATTGTGAGAGAGATATAATACCCTAGTTTAATAATTACTTGAATGTCAATAAAAATTACATCACTAGTTTCAAAAGAGTAACACAAAAAATGGAGGGGCTATGAATCCATGAGAAGGGAAACTAAAAGGGGCTTAAGCAGGCCAAAGAAAAGGACATTAGTAATAATTTAATCCAAAGTATTTGAAAAATTAGCTATCCCTTAGTTATTATTGAATCATTGTGTTAATAAGAAAAGGGGGGAGTTAGTGCATGAATGAGGTAAATGGGTCTTTGTAGAGATATGCTACCCCTTCACACCATGCAACTTAAAACTTTACCTTTTCTCCATGTAAGTGAATTATTTGTGGGGATTGAAAGAATTGGAAGGGAGATCTAATTTTTTAGTGCCATACAACCTAACAAAGAGCCTAACTTATCAAAAAGTTAAATTACCATGTGAACTACCATTTAGGTGGGAAAAATTAGGAGACATATCCTAATTAAAATTTTAATGGGCATAATGTATTCAAATTATGGGAAGCCTTGGCCATGAAATATGTGAAAAGTTTGGATGTTAATCATCACAATTGATAAAATTATTTCTATTAATAATACTTGAAATCCTAGTAGTGAGATTGCCTAACTAGCATATGCTGACACCTTGGAGGGAAGTGGGATATACCAAGGGATTGTTGAGAGAAAAAGAGGATCCCACTTTGTTGGTTTTGCAAGTTGATGGGAAAGACGGTTATGGATTGGAAATGTTGTAGGTGTAATTATTTACTATGAACCTAGGAAATAAATTATGAGAAGATAAATTAGATCCATCCATAGGAAGAGATCGCCATTGTGGCTTTATAGCATCAACTCAGGGGTACCATTTTTTGTAGAGAGAACTAGCACAAAAGATAGGTGATTGATTGGAATTTCCCTCTTTTATATTTATTTGGTGAAAAATTTCTAAACAAATAAGTGTTCATAAATGTATATGTGAGTTGTGTTGAATTATATTGAACTCGTATGGTTTATGTCATGGTTGGATCAAATTCTAGTTTGTTTAATTATAACTACACGTATTAGCGTTCATTTATAAATTGTACTCTCATGGATAATTGAATGGTTTCACTATGTTGATTAAATCGAAAACATATAGTATTTATTTATTAACAATACAATGAAATATGGTAACATAGAAAAAAATTAAGGTGAATTTGGGTGGTTAAGAGAGTATTCCATATCCTCAAAGTGCACAAATGGTATTGGGTACATAAAAAAGTAATATCAAAGATATTTTTTACAAAATTGGGGCTATATGGGCCATAAATCAACTGTATATAAAGAAATTTCAGTTTTTGTGACAAGTCTTTGAAAATATTTCTCAATGAAAACAATTGGAGAAAGGAGTTTTTAAAGCTTGAAAATGTTGAATTGAGTGATGAAATTACCAACTCGGAAGGTTTTTAGGGTATCTAGGTAGCTTATGGAAGCATAAGTGAAGAAATTATTGATTTTTAAAGTTAGCTCTATAACTTTTTGGGGAGAATATAATTTGTAGGCAAAGTGTTTTGTAGAATTTCGACAAGAAGAAAGGATTATATAGAGCCATAATTTTCAATTTTAAATCCCAATTTGGGTACATGGATGTAGTCATGAGAAGAATAATTTAAAATAAAATAATTTTGATGGCTTATATCTTGGAGAAATAATTTAGAATTATTTAGAGATTGAGAAGGAAGAGGGTAGTAGCCTTGATTTGATAAAACTAATAAAGTGCATAATTACCAACATTAAAAGAATGTGATAGACTTAGAATTGAGATGAATATAATATTTTATTGGTATGCACACTTTTGGAAAATTTAGAACTATTGAAAGGGTAAGTAAATAATAGAATGGAAGAATATTTTTGAATAATCGACATGGAAGATGTACAAGTACTTGACATTCATGAAAATAAGTTTGAGGCTTGAATATAGATGTAGAAGAGGGGTTCTAATGAGCATACAAAGATAATTAAGTCATTAGAGTTGAAAAAAAAATATAAGGAGTTTGAATATGGAGGTATGGAGCTACGAAGTTGATAATGAGAGGATGTTGAAATCTCAAGAGAAGGGAAATCAACTAACGACTAAAATAATACATAGATTATTATTTTTTTCAAAATTGAATGAGGGATGGATTAGGATCAAGGTATGAGGAAGGAGGCCATGTCCATTGAAGAAGAGAAAACCATGGAAGATCCTAACATTTAAGAAGTCCTACCCAAAATCAATAAAATCATTAATCACTAGGGAATTTAATAAGGAAGCCATATGCAACTAAAGAATAAAAAAGCATCACAAACGTGTCTCCATTCAGACATCGAAGGAAAAGGTATGGGAAAAACTAGTTACAAGGAGAGTTTATAAATATTAAGCCACCAACATTTGATGGTGAAAATAAGATCATAAATAAAGAGAAGGTTTGGATTCTACGAAGAAGGAAGTAATTTCAACTAACCACTCATCCAATCTAGAAACCAAAACTATTACTACATATTCTATAGGGGAAAGCTTCCATTTGTTGGGACCTACTAATGCAAGTTAAGGATACTGATGAGAGGATAATTCATTGGAAGTAGTTTAAGAAGTATTTATGGAAATAATCTCTCTTTTATGACTACTATGATAATATTATGCACAAACTTTTAAAACTCAAGTGGGGTGAATAATAATATGGAATAATATGAAAATAAGTTTTTGGAGCTATCGATATATTTTAACTATATCAAATATGAGAAATAAAAGATACAAATATTCCTAAGTGGGTTGTTTTCTTACTTCAAAGGTAAAGTTTAGTTTAATAAACCCTAATTTTCTTGAAAAGATAATAAAGAAGCCCAAATATTTGTATGACCAGAGTAAAGGTAGAGAACATTTTCAATAGCCTTGGATATATTTAAAAAGGATTAAAAAGATTAAAGGAAAAAGGGATTTCAACCTCATTTCTTAAAAAAAAACCTAATACATATCAACATAGCCAACTAGCTCAAGGTGGATCTAATAATATGGAAAAATATTTGGAAAAAAGGGAAAGAAAACCAATAAAATGTTGTGGATGTGAAGAAAGCCATTTATATAAAAGTTTCCCTCAAAGGAAAGGAAGAATTGCTAATGCACACAACATACAAGAAGTAATTATAGTGTAAAATTTTGGTTGAGATATATCAAGAATATATGTTGTGTTGGAAAATTGATAGGTAGACCATTGATCACACTTGATTTTTCATATTCCCAATTTCTATAACAAGACTAAAATTTTTGTTGTTGTTTTTTTTTTTTTGCCGTATACAAGCTATAAATTATTAGATTTTCCAAAGTCTACTAGACACCCCTTAATTCCATGCGATAAAATAGTATGGCCAAAATTAATGAAGCATTGTTTTGCAGTTTCAGAGTAGGTTTGGAAAATAAAATATTTAGTGCCAAATATATGATAGAGAAGATACACAATATTTTATGCTTTCCCAAAACAAGATAGGCATATTCCTTTATATATAAAATCTTTCATAATCTTGTTCTTTGTTCCACAATGAAATTCAATAGAGAAATACAATCGAGAAAGCATTAGTAAATCTAAAAGTTTTTAATAAAGATATATTTATGAGTTGTAAGCATCACATAATACAACTATTTCTCAATGCAGAGTTTTAGAGATTTGCAATCACTAACTATCAATTTATAACTTATAACATCATTAGAAACAATCATTTGACACGTTTGAAATTTACTCAAACATGTATAAAAAACAACAATGCTTATGCCAAGGAAATATTCTATGTATGTAGATTAATTCAAATGATTTGACACACATTTAGAGACTAATATCTCAAATTTCCTTTAGAATTTTTGGACTTTGTATAAGATAATAAACTTCTCTAGAGAGTTAAGCATACCTCCTCCAATTGTTTTGGTTTATTGACATTGGTTAAATGTATATGTAGAGACTACAAATACTTGAAGATCTTGTTTATATTTAAGGTTAAGGTTATTTAAATTGTTGATACATATAATGTCTCACTCATTTATTTTTTCCACTAGTATAATTTAATTTCTTTCTTTATTGGCCAATATAAAAGTTTTTTAATCTCTAATGGTATAAAATAATTTTCATTACCAATATACAATCTATCAACTCAGTATAAATCATAAAGCATTCATAGTTATTAGAAAAATATTATACTCCGTAATAGACCAAAGAAAATTGAAATTCTAATAAAAAACAGAAGCAACTATCACTATATTTCAAACAACAAACCACAAATGAAATATTACTAATTACCGTTGACCACGATGATGAACAATGCATACCAAAAGGGTGGTATTATTTCTGGAGCAAGCATAACAAGCGTATATTATAGCTAGTCCTTTCTATATCACCAATAAACTCCAACTAAATGGACCAATTATTTGTTTGTAGGACTAAATGTTGGAAAATACCAAATTTTGAAAGCGTCATAGTTGGTGTATCTCATATAGAAAAATAAATATATTAAGATTGAAATTCCAACATAAAATCCAGAGAGAGTAGAAAACAAGTACTCAAGAATCCAATAATGAAAGGAATAAATATGACCAAGCATCCACAAAGAGGTACCATTGACAAGATTAATATTACATCCATAAATGTATTTCCTCCATAAATGAGCTTGCCCAGTCAATCTCTACGCTCCCAAAGTGATTGGTTTTTAAATATATTTAATTGATTCCATAGATTAAATAGTATCATATGGAGATGCCTAAAAATACAAACTTAGAACATCAAAATGCAAAAAGTGTATGAAGTTTAGAAACATTCTAAAGAAAGTTTTAATGTTTCAAAGGATTCCCAAAATGATACAGAATGGATCATTAAATAAATTTTCATCTACCTTGGTATTTTTGGAGTGGAAAAAATAGAAGAATTAGCTTGTAAGGTTCATTTTGATGATAAGTTAGTTTGGAAATTTGGGGCCTAGAATTTTCTAGAGCCATTTTGAGGCATCAAATAAAAATTTTGGGATCAAAATTTCATGACATTAGCTCTCAACTCTTTCACATCGTTATACACAATAATAACTTTCCAACATTTTCCAAATCACCTCATTCTAATATCATATGTGAAAGTATTATCTCCCCCAGGTTGACCTACCTTGTTCACCACCATGGTACCATGTGGATTTCATGTCAACCATAATTATTCACACATTTGGGGCTAGTTGTGTGTGGACTTTCAATAATATTCAATAAGGTTCAAAACATAACGCTAATTCAGGGCTGGGACATGAAAAAACCATAACCTTAGATAACTATCATGATATGTTAAATACTTGGTCACCAGGAGCATAAAGGGTGCCATTATTTGGAATTATATTTGTTCCATAGCTGGGAAAAGCATCTAGGAGTGATATTTGAGAAAAAAAAATGAGGAAGATGATTATATAGTAGAAATATAAGCTATAGTGTCAAAGGAAACTCCATAGTGTGCATGTTTTTTTTTTGTATTTTAATTTCATTATTGAAGAGAATAAATAAATGTATAAGCCTCACCTTTTGGATAAGTTTTCTCCCATATTGGGTTTCTCATGATACATATTGTATTAATTTGTTTGGATGGCATTTTCATTTTATTTATCTTGCATTTTTTTTTTTTTTATGTTTTAGTTATTTTCATAAATTTGAGCAATAATCAACTAATAATGAATTTGAGATCTAGAGAATTAAACTTGCATATTAAAACATTTTCAAAATAATACAAGCTCTATTATGATGAGCTATTGTTGTGGAATATCCATGGTATTTTATTGATCATAAAACCAATATTTTGAGTAAGAAATACAAGACTTAGAGGCTCAAAAAATACTAGATCTAAAAAAACCAAAATTTGGAATTCCTAGAGGAAGATGTTGTTTGGATTATATAAATTGTTCAATGCATATGTAATTAGATCTAGAAAGAGTTGATTATGGTTTTGTTGAAGCCATGATATTTCATGACATATATTCCATTATTTTATTTTATTTTAAAGAATTACTCCCCACACATAAAACTATGACTAGGAGAACAAGGTCTAGAAACTTAGAGCCAAAGACAACCAAGTGTGCAAATTTGCTAATGGAAATTTTCCAACTTGTATAAAACCTTTGAATCCAAAAACACACATATAATATATGATGAATATTTTTGAGGTTGATATTCCAATATAATTATAATGACCGCAAATTATACAAATTCTTGAAACCTTCTCAAAACACAATTTGGTTTTTCAAGTCAAGGGCCAATTCCATGGAATCAAGATGCCTGAAGTGACTTAATGCAATGTCACAAACCATTTCGTTAATAAATCATTTTCACCATACAATTTCACTATATCATACAAAATTTCCTCAATAATATGTATAGGAGAACAACCAACATTCACACATATTTATTCAACCTGTAAAGATAAGGATATTATTGTTCCCAATAATCAAAGGGTTGTTTAGATTCTAATTACAAAGTTTGTTCATGAGCAACAATAAAGTTATGATCTCTAATAAAGTAATAAGGCTGATAACATAAAATGGAGTATTTTGGACAAAGAAAAATACAAAAAATAGTATATTACCAAAGTGAATGATGAAATATACAAATATAGGTTAGAGAAAATAAAGAAAAGTATTTACAAACAAGAAATGTACAAGAGATGAATTTGCATGAAAAAACAAAAAGGAATACAAAGTGAAATAAAAAGCCACCATGTTTTATTTGGAGCGAGATTAATTCTCCCATAAATAATATAGAAAAACTACTTTATAGTATCATAAACAAAATCCAAACATATATCTAAAACTAGAGAAAATAATAATCTATGTGAAAGGACACATAAGGAAATTTATTCTATTTCATAATAAGTTGGGCATATGATCAAAGAGTTCTCCCTTTGGAATAGAGAAGACAATTTTAGTTATGTAAAAACTTTCTTTGAAACTAAGATAAACAATAATAAATTTAGATCCATGTATCTCTCATGTAGTTAGAACTATTTGCTAATAATTAACAAATAAATATGTCTAAACATCTTCTCATGAATATTTCCAAGAATTTTGATAAAAAAACCTTTCATGATTCTTCTCCTTCTAAGATACTTTAGTCACGATTCTACCAAAGCTTCAAAGGTTGAAGAGGAAATTCGAATTTGAACTTTAATGGTAAATTTTTGCATTGTTGGAATCTTCAAATATGCCTACAACCATCACCGAATTCACCAAAATTTCAAATATAAGTAAAGAAATGTTATTTTTCTAATTGTTAATTATAAACTCACTCAAAATAATAAAATAAATTCCTTACAAAAAATTGAGCCTAATTTGACATATAAGCATAAAAGTGGTTAAAACAAGGTTACATAAGAGCAGAAAAGGATAAAAGTCAAGGGAAAACTTACAAAAATATGGTAAAAAGGATGTGAAAAGATGGTCATTTTCATGACTCAACATTCCCCCCAATTGAAGATGTTGCATGTTCTCATGCAATATTGCATTTTGATTTTCCTAAACTATGTGATGGGGTGTTCCTTCTCTGAAATGTAATTTAATGGAAATTGATTTTTTTGTGTGGAAATTACAATTTTTGTAAGTTTTGGTTTTTATATAGCAACCCTTACCTCTTGGACTTGAATTTTAATTGAGCATGTTGTGGTTGGTTCTTGTTGCATAACCATAAGTTTATAAGTATTGCTCTTGTGTGAAAACACTTAGTTTTTATTCTCCTCATTGTTGCAACAAAAGAATCACACAACTTTAAAAATAAGTTCATGTGCATTCATTCATAACCCAATAGTGTATATTTCAACTAAATTTCCAAATGAAAACCGAGGCCTGCAAAAGAGCCAATATCCCACAAATGTTACTCTAATTTTCAATGATTTTTTGGAATCATATTAATTTAATCACAATTCCCGTGTTCATAAAAAAATTAGAGAAACCAAATTGATGGATTTCAAATTATGGTCAAATTGTATTTTGCATTAAAAAAAACAAAGTCTCACCTACCTAAGTGGCCTTAGAAAAATATATGCCAAAATTTTTAGATGATTCCCTTTTAAAAATTAAGGCATTCTAGTTGAAGCTTATCACTTTGTTGACAGAACCCAGGTCTCACAATTTTCTAGCTCTTCTTCATTTAGTTATACAAACTTTGTCAAATTTTCACTTTTGACCTTCTTTCCTATTTTTTCTTTTATAAGACTTTGCAAAAAAATGCACACCTAGAACTTATTTTAAGTTTAAATTGAGTTCTTCAAAAGGAAGAAAGTGTGTTTCCTCATTACAATTTAATGAAATTCTATATTTTCATTTTGATGAAGAAAAATTACCGTTGTATAAAAAACTTGCATTTTGTCTTACATACACGTAGTGGCAAAAATTTGAAATATGCCTTGAAAACACGTTTGCACAACCTTCCATATCCTTTTTCTAAAAGCATTAAAACATGATCACTTGAATCGTTATATTAGGCACATAACCCATGTCTTGTTTTTTTCTTTTAATTTGGCCTTAGATGCATGCAACTAACGTGAAAAAAGTGCCCTTTTAGCATATTTACTTTAATAACAACAACCATATGTGAGAAAACCATTCATATCAACATTTTTCTCAGGGGAACCTCATAAGGAATCAACAAGGAATAATGAGAATATGGGACATGCCTTAGAATGTGTCATGAATATGCTAACCCTCCCCTTTAATGTTATTTTTTCATCATTAGAAATTTTGACAAATAGGAAATGGTATATGAGAGCAACAAAAAAAAAAGACATAAGATAAGTACAATATTTCTAGTATTAAATAAATTAGTGATTAAATTTTAGAAAATAAGCATATCTTCACCTACTTGATAGGTCCACAAAGTAACATCTTGAGAGGAAAAACTTTGAGCTTTTTCATAATGATGATGTACTAAGTTGAATAAGAAAGAGCAATGTATATCGTCGATCATGTCATACTTTGTAGCTTGAGATGTGGAAACTTTGGATCGTGTAACACAATTGTTCGTAGATTGAAATCTAGAATAGGAATTTTAGGTGGAGCAACAACTTTAGAAATTTATTACATAAGGAGCAATGAAACTTAGATGAAATTTTAATTTTAATTTCATATTTTTGCAAATATTGTTCACTTGCAAACTAGTTTTCAAGCAATATTTCTTTGATTTCACCCAAAATGGTTTTCACATTCACAAATTATTATGCGTAAGGAATTCCTCTCAACATTTTCGTTTTCAAGCACTCAAAGGTCTGATGGTGCCTAAGACGAGTTTTCACCATCAAATTTTATTCGAGGAAAAATATAACAATGAAGTAACTTGACATGGTAAGTGAGCTAAGTTATCTTCTTTTAGGGATTAGGGCGAAGAATTGTATGAAAAAATCATGAAGGAAAAAGAGGTTGAATTCATAATTTGGTAGTAGTAGTATAATAACGAATTTAATATTTGAATGCATAAACAAATAAGAGTTTGGAATTCAACATGCATGGATTGTTAATCTCAGAAGAATGAAATATAAATATGAATATCGTGCTGAATAAGTAGGATGAATAATGGATCTTGTGAGAATACCTTATTTGTAGCAATGGTACGGATGTCAAAATGGAGCTTGAATCCTCCTTGATACTAATCTTCACTTGGTCTTTATATCATTCTTAATTTTCATTGATTTCTATCCATTTTGGAAACTTTTTTGGTTGTCATTGTTATCAACCAACAACTAGAACACTTTGTAGCAAGCTCTGTTGAACATATGCTTCAACATCACATGATGTCACGCATTCTTGGCTTGAATGTTTGTATATAACACTCTAATTCATAAGGCTTCAAAATTTGATTTTGAAAATCACTTGTTCATATTTTACCTTTCGGTTTCTTCAAGGATCTACAAAAACTTAGCACGCTCTCGCAAGAAAATGTGAAATTATGGTGGAATATAGGTGATAGGAATATCATCCATGAAATATGAAAATAATTGTAAATATAATGTGGAAGACAAATCCAATGAAAAATATACCAAAAAAAATACATTTTTCCTGTTGGGAAATGGTGGTTAGCGTAGACCTCTCAGTGGTATTTTGTTGATAAAACATTCCTTTGATGTCCAATTCAAGTGATTCAAAATCCATATTGAAGTGATTGTAAAACGATAGATCTAATATAATTTGTTTTTTGTTCTGTTTTTTTTTTTTAAATTAATTTGAATTGATGTGAGAAAAATACTAAAACATATCATACTTTATGAGATTGTCCATGAATTTGTGCTTAGACAAACAATTAGTATTTTTAACCCTTTTTTTTGTTTTTTGAAAGATTGATCTCATTCTACCTGGATACTAAAATAGATTCATCTATATATATCCAATAGAAATATATTTTTATTTTTCATTTAAATCATATATCAAATTTGATGAAGAACCATCTACAATGTAACATTTTTTGTGACTTTAAGTTTAGATTTATAGTGACGCTTTTCAATATAAATTTTCCACATTAAGTTTGATCAACATGATTCTAGTGGGATATTAAAGCTTATTCAAGTGTATATCTTCTAGAGAAATAAGTTTTTAAAATTTATTTATTTAATAGGCTGCTCAAAATTGTTATTCAATAGTGAAGGACACATAGTTTTTAATATAAGAAGTCATTAATTTATGAATAAACTTTTCATACGATGTTGAAATGAAGTGATTCAAAATGTGTTTAAAACTAGACTCAAAGGTGTATCTCCCTTATAAACAGGTTTTGAATATATATATTTTTTGATATGTCAAGTAATACTAATGAAAAGTCAAAATGCATATTTCCCACAATGCTAATTTTATGACCGAAAATTTGTAATTTGGACATAATGTGTTCATACGATGTTATGTTGAGGTGATTCAAATTGTGCTGGAAACTAGATTTCAAGGGATATATCATCTAGAAATAGATTTTAAAAATTTCCTCCTTTATTATCTAAAATTTTGATTGTCCCAACTCTATTTTTAAGGAATTTTCAAAGTCAATTTGCTACAAGAATCAAAAGTCATGTCATTTTTCTTAAACTAAGGCATTAAGTGTATGAAATACCTTGAGAGGATGTTTATAATGACAGAAATAATTCCTCTACCAAAATTATTCAATATTCATTTTGTGGAAATTAAGACATATCTTTTAGAAAAACTTGAAGTTGTTTGATGAATTTATGGCTTACCTTAAAGTATTTTGTTTTCATTTGAAAATATTGTTGTTCAGTCAAATTATAGGCTTATAATTTGTCAATCATAAATTTTCACCCAAGGTAGGTAGGTTGATGAGATGCTGTGAAAAATATATGAAGGCTTAATACTTCAAGTGTTTACTAATCAAACCAGTCAATCACTCATCAAAATAATGCCTCTTTTCTAAATCCACATTTTGCAGCAAAGGCTATGGAGTGGATTTGGACATCTCTCTAAAGCTCTTAGTCTTGCTGATGTGATCAGAAAAGATAGGAGATCAAACTTACAGCAAGAAAAAAATCAACTTGACAATACAAATCAAACTTGATAAAATTAAATCCACACATTTAACATACAAAATGAATCAGTTAATCAATTGATAATTGCTGCTGAAAACTTCAGAAAGAGTACATAAGTTGAATGAAATAATTATTACTACATAACATAAATTAAAATGCTCACACACACAACTAAGGGATTTGTGAATGAAGGGGGCGCTCCCTCACTCACAGCCCCTGCAAGATTAAAGAGGCTTGCTCAGTAGAGTATACAGAACATGAAATATTGTATTAATATAAAATATTACAATAGAGTACAATATGATATATGTTATCAGCAAACCCCAACCCAACCAACTCCTCAAATCATGAAACACAGTCAAATTTATACAAGTTCAAAAGCCCATGTTTGGCTCGAATGATAAAAATGCTAATCTGATCTAAGATCTATCAATACAGGTACAATATCATCAAAATTAGCTAAGATGGGTCTAATCCATGACTGAAGAATGGATTAGATATTTTTCATTACAAGGCTAAAGTTACTCCTCACGCGGCCAATGGGAAGAGGTCTATGAATTTGGGTAGTTTCGAAGGCGGATTTGGCACGACCAATAGGACAACATCCATGTACGACGAAATACCTAAAAAACCCATGTTCTCATTTGATTTAGTAGCGAGTGTAACATAGTTAACCGCTAATTTTGTTGCAGGAAATCAGAGTGGCTATAGGAAACCTATTACAGGATTCCTGGAGCGTCTGCAGGAAATGCGACTGCACAAGTTGTCTTCAGGAATTTTGGGGTTGTTTCGGATCAAAGAAAATTTTCATAGGATTCTTAGATAATTTTTCATGGTAATTTCAATAAGGAAACAACTAATTAAGGAATAATTAAGATTAACGGTAAAAATGATACGTTTTAATGTTAATTTTCATACCTCAAGTCTATAGTACCCTTTTGGCCAAAACCTAGCTGATATACCTGAAATAAACATATTATGAATTAAGGAGAGGTCAAAATGGGAGAGATAAGGTCTAAGAAAGGTGTCAAAATTAGGAAAACTGGGGACTCAACATCTCCCCCACACCTGTTGTCTTGCATGTCCCTTATGCAAGCAAAAATGTTGCATCCTTCAAAACAGGAAATGGGTCTTTGCCAAATGATTCATCTAGGCCCTTCTGGACTCTGCTTGAACATGACCCTTGTAAATCTCATTTTTCTCCTTCAGATGGTCAATTTGAGCCTGCTTCTTTTTCATAATTCAAGCCAACTTCTGGTGCCATTCCTCGTGCTCTTTCTGAAAATGAAGGTTGTTCTCTTTCAGAGCTTCGTTCTCCTTTCTCAAGGCCCGTTCTAAAACCGTGAGCTTAGTAATAGTCTCCTCTAAATCTTGTAGAGAACGCTTATTCTTGGGGGTTACTTCCCCCTCATTATGTCCTTGGGAAGATTGAGGCACACTAAGGTCCTCTTGTTCTTTTGCTATTTCATTCCCGCTTTCCTGCAGTGGGGTATCATGGAAGGACATTGTTTCTCTGTCAATGAATGCAGTTGTCTCCACCTTATCCTTCCCTTTAGGCGAGCTGTGGAGTTTTACTTTTTTTTTTATCAAATTTCTTGGGCAGAGCACCCCCTTTCTCTATGTCCTTTATAGCCAGATTGGAAGCTTGGCTCCTTGTGAGTCTCTTAGAGAGGGTAAAAGTGCCTTTTAACTTGGGATTTTTACCTGTAGTCTCCCCTGTCACCACCACTTCTTCATCTTTTTCATTCTCCTTTGTCTTTGGTCCACAAGTCCATGTATTTTTCCTTGGCTTTTATGCTGTCTCTTCTTCCTGGGGCTCTAAAGCATCAGATTTTCCATCCTCCACGAAATAATTCTTGGCTAGAAAATCCTCCCATGTCTTTTTATTCTTTTGTAGAACATCCACCAAGATGATATTTACAAGCCTATGGTGATAGAGGTTTTCATCCAAGTGGGCTACCCTTTCCTTAGCGGCCGTAGACATTTTTACTTCAAATAATATGGGAAATTCAAAGGATTGTCTCGAAATTGTTCGAGAAGCCGAATGTGAAATAAAAACGTGAGCCCAAAGCAACCTTCGCATGTTATATAATTTTGCAGGAAAAATAACAAGTGTCGCTACTTACTTCTTAGAAATGATTGTGGAATCCACTTGCTCCAGTCGGGGTTTGGATGCTCCTTCTTGAGAAAGGATGCAAAAATTCCCTTATTAAAGCATTTGTTTTTAAACCAACATTCCCCATCCTGTGATATCTCGCATGCACAAGCCACTAGATCCTCTGTTAATTGGAACTGAATGTTCCCGACTTGTGCCTTATCACCGTTTAGATTCAAGGTGAATGATTTCATGACTTCTGAATTGTAGCTACTAAATTTTGAAACAATGGCAACCACCCCGCTTTCTCCAGTCTCGCCTTTTTGCGAGGATCATCTTCCAAAAGTATAGGGCCTTGCGGCTCAAATCGAACATGGGCACGTAGTCTTGACATGGTGAAAGAAAAACAGGAGAGATAGAACAAATGAGGCTCACAAAAATGCGGTTGTTTAAAACTTGCAGTGGATCATTCGACAAAGGGAGGTTTAAATTGGAAATATCAGAGAGTACAGAGATTTAAAATTAGGTCGTGATCATGATTATCATCATGATCCGACCTACGGAATGGATACTGGAAGTATGTTTGCAAGTCATGTAAGAATCATGATGATCAGGCATGGAGCTTCATTTATGATACAACGGCTTACGACCGTGTTTTTCTGCAAGGGTTACCATAGCTTAAACTATTCAAATTTTTAAAATTTAAGCATCATTTCCTCTTACCTAGTGTGTCCTGTCACTGGCTGTACCTTGCTGAAATTACCTCCCAATGGTTCAGTCCTCATATGACGTTTTATTGTTTCTTGTAATGATAACCCACTAAAATATTTAGATCAGATTTATGATCACACAATTCATGACCTCGACCAATAATAAAATTGTCACTACTTTACCAAATAATTTAAAATAATATTCTGTCTATGCTTTTTTTCTTCAGGAAACCAAGGCGTTGCTGTAGGAAATGAAGTTGTGTCTGCTGAACATTCTGTAGGAAAAACCATTTATCCCTGTTTATGTACAATTTATTTGTTTGTGAATGGAGTTGATGATGTCGAATGTGCAATGATATCATTGGATTACCAACCATTGAGGTCGAATGTTAACCAATTCGAGGCCCATCACCATTAATGAGAGTGAGGACCAAGGTACCCTGATGCATCTTATAAAGCATGAAATTATGAGGTGATGTTGAACCACCTGTAGGATTCAACAGTCAGGGGGCCGTAATGATTCCCAATTGTTGTTGGTGAGATAACCTGTCATTAGGGCATACAGGCTTCAAGGCATCATAAGGCTCTGATCTTGCACCTAGATAATTTACTGATGTCGATGGGCCAATATTGTCAGAAGGAGGGCCTTACGGAATCCCACAAAAATCCAACATGAGAAATCCATTGATTAACTAAAAAACATAATTTATTGAGAGGATCCCAAGGATCTACTGACTAGTGTTTTTAACGAGGCTAGTGGCGGTCCATGCTCTCCAGATTTCAATTTTAGAGAGTTTGAAATACTGAAAAAGAAGACTATAGGGGGGCTCATTTTCCATAGCTAGTCCATTGGGCCTAGAAAAAGGAATAAACCTATACCCAATAGAGATTCCTTTCACGGTTTACTGAGAATGAGGAGGAACAAAGTGATCTCATTGTATTAGCAGGAAAACCAGGAAGAGGTAGTGGAAGGAATGACTCATTCCCTCACAATCTCCAACTCTTTCTTATTCACAATTTCTTCCAAAAATTCCTCCTTAGATTGTGGTTTTTGATATATCTTGAGTCCGTGCCCATTCACCAATAAGGTAACATTAACATCATCAATAGTTTTAACCCGAACAGATCCATTATAAAAACATTTCTCAATTCCGTAGGGGCCTAGCAAATGTGTGTTTAATTTCCCTTTAAAGTCCTTAAATTTCGAATCATACAACAATGCCCAGTCTCTCTCTTTGAATTTATTCTTTTTAATGCATCTGTTGTGCCATTTAGCCTGTTGTTGTTTGATCAAGTCAGTATGTTGAAAAGAATCTAGCCTAATCTCATCCAACTCACTGAGCTGCAAGATTCTCTGCTGTTGAGCTTCATCAAGGTCTATACCCAAATCTGCTGCCATCTTGAAAGTTTTGATATGAAATTTAATGGGAAATAAAACTTACTTTCCATACACCAATTCATATGGAGAGAAGCTAATGGCATTTTTCCATGTGATCCTGTAAGCCCACAATGCCTCTGGAAGTCAATCAAACCGATCCTTCTTATGTAATTGCATTGTCTTGGTAAGGATTGTCTCCAACACTTTCTTGGTTGATTCCACCTGCCCATTGGCCTATGGATGGTAAGGGGTGGACTTCTGATGAGTAATCTGATATTTTTGCATAATTCTCGCATAATATTTGACACAAATTGAGCACCTAGATCAATAACTATCTCCCTAGGTACTCCAAATATTACAAAAATATCAGAGAAAATAAATGTTAGCCTCACTCACATGTGAGAAAAACAATTATAAATCCAAAAATATAATTAAATTAATTAAATCTTAAAAATTAGGAATTTATGCCTAATTTTCAAGATTGAGTTGGTTCCTCTTAATTAGGAGTTAGTTTAGGCCCACCTAACTTGGCTCCTATATTAGTGTGTGGTTGAGATATTTGCTCAACCAAGTTGTCCAAGATAGACGCACTATATTGAGACAACTTCCTCATCTATTTATTTTTATTATAGAATTATTTTAATAATTAAGAACATGTGAGGAGTATAACAAAGGCTGTGGCCTTTTTTTCCAGTTCTATGTCTCAGGTATTTTTTATGAGTTGATTAATTTTCTACATGTGGTATT
Organism: Pinus albicaulis; assembly: GCA_034641835.2. Classification (NCBI taxonomy): domain Eukaryota; kingdom Viridiplantae; phylum Streptophyta; class Pinopsida; order Pinales; family Pinaceae; genus Pinus; species Pinus albicaulis. The sequence goes on from CM076575.1 coordinate 1,040,583,984, forward strand.
AGAGATGCGACTAGTATTAGGTTCGTAATTTTGTTTCTTGTGGTTGATGGAATGGACGATCTAGTTGTGTGAGTCGAAGAGTGGTTGCAGTGATAACGTGGATCGTTATTGTGGCAGAGGTCGATCAACGGTGCCTGGATGCTGCCATCGTATTCTACCTTCAATCATTGTTGTGTGGAATATTGTGAATCCATACCATTGCTGCATGGCAGATCGTGAATATTTCAAGCTTGAGGTTAATGCCTACAGAATACAAAGGTTGATATCATGACCATGACTCTCGGCAGCAAACGAGATTTTGTTAGCCAATCAACATGAGCATATTGCCCTGGGGAATTTGGTAAGACTCTCTGTTCATTCTGCGTACATATTTCTTGAGGCATGGATTGCAAGTGATCACTACTCTGGAAAAATGCTAGTGGTTTGCCTCTATAAAACTGCAACTACTCTATATATGGAATTTACCAAGAGAGCCATCCACGATAGATGTTCTTAGGTTCTAATGAGTGGTGGCTGCATATGATATCAAACATGTGCAAAGCTTAGATTTTTTCTCAGCATCATTGAAGGTCATTGTTGTTAGTAGAATGAAAACAATGGTGACCAGATGATACTCGATGAAGAATTTCCATCCTTTTGATCTTTGTGTAATGAACACAGGCCCACATGTAAAGGATGTAGATTTAGGATCTGACCATTCAAGTCAATTAAAGAATTATATGAAGGCCTCGACATGGCCCAGAGAATGTAACGAGATTCACAAGATAAGTCTTTCCTTTGGGTACTCGTAAAACTGAACGAAAATATGAGCATGCCTTTTTCCACACACTCTCGAAAGCCTCTGTATTATCATTTTATCCATCGCCTTTAGCGCTAGATTCTTCAACCCAAAAAAAACATTTGGCAGAAGATTTCGTCATGGAATCGAGTGTTTCTGGAGATCCCTGAACATCAAGCATGGTTTCATCAATAATGACTTCATCAATACACGTCAATGGAATAGTTCCCTCTACCCCCCGTGAGTGATAGGTAACTAAGTTGCTAGTAAAACAAAGAAAATATTTGAGGAGTTTCTTTCAGATGACTGGCCATATGAAAATTTCTACATTCTAAATTTGAAATTGAGTATTTCCAATGATGATATCTGTGATATTTGGGTTTGTTGTTGTAAGGATTTTGATCTAACATTTTCATGAATTCTCAGCTCCCAGATCGTGTGTACAACCTTAAGTCCCTCCCACACCGTACTTAAATGTTTGTGACAACTTCATGATTGTAGCTTATGGGATATTTTTAGCAAACTTTGGTGTTGCAATCTCAGATTTTGGTTGAGTTTGGGCATTGATTTTGGCTTCAATTTATCCACTAGAGCTCTATCTAGCACACGCATGTAGCTTTCAGGGAAAGAAAAATATCCCAAAGGTAAGTCTTCCACTGTAAGTAAATATTTTGTGAATCTGACAGATTGTAAAAAGTTGCTGTCATCTCCTTGAGGATAGAAGAGGGCCGAAATTCCTGGCACCCCCTTCCATCAGTTGCAAGACACTTGTAAAGAAGAATCATATGACTCTGTGCTTATGGTCATCCCTTTCTTTTCTTCAAAAGCACCTCCATCGTCCACTTCTACATCCTTTGAAGCAAGTGACACAGTTGATTGCAGCAATTGAGTATAATTTTTGCCAGCACCAGCCAAAGGAAATAATATAATTACGTGTCCACTATGATGTCTAAGTACTTGAAGGAGTGACTGCATTTGAGATGTCGTGGCACGATGAGCACAATTTGGGAAATACCACAAATTTTCAAAGAACCTCCAGCCGCGAGAACGTTATTCACGTTATATTCTTATCTCTCAATCCAATTTAAGGTGATTACATTATATTTTTACATGAATACTTAAAATCACTTTTTATATATCCACTAAATTGATTACATGTGTTTTTTGGGTGATATAAGGAGTATATATAATATTTTCGTTGCAAGGGGAGTTATAAGGGTAAAGATTGGGATTAAGATTAAATTGTTTCATATGAAGTATGTAAAGTTCTTTGGAGAGATAAATGACTCTTTTGTAACATTTGAAGTGAAAAGTTGATTTTGGTTACTTTTTGGAGAGATAAGGTGTATTAAATGTTTTTTTAATGGAGTGATAAGGTGTGGAGAGATAAGGTGATCTATTTTTGTAATAAAGTGAATTTTAAGGAGTAGGAGCATATTTTTTATTTATAGTAATAAGTGATTTTGGAGTGATAAGGATTTCCTTTGTTGTAAATATTTGGAGTGATAATTTTGGCACTCTAGGAAGTTATTGAAGTAAATTGTTGTTTGAAAAAGGGTTCGAACAAGATAAATATTGTAATTGAAAAAGTTACTCTTGGGTGTAAGAGCTCATTGTAACTTGAATAATAAACAACTTGGTTTTTGGTGATCGTGTCTTAGATCCACCCAAAATTGAATAAGGGATATTAGGTACACCATGTGTGGTAAATGCGTGTGCATGACTTGTGTCAAGTTTTTTTTTACACTCTCTTTGTAATATGGTTCACAACAACTTAAAAAACTAGATGCACATAAGCAAGCTCAAGTATACAAGTCATAAAACTTAAGTAATCTAGCTTAAGTACACAAGTAAAAACAATCACATGAATTTGTGCAACACATCATCAAGTTGATAAAGATGTCTTCTAAAGCCACATTCCACATCATTAAATCAAATAATTCAAGTTAAATATGCTACAAAATCAAGCATTCCAAGATAAGACGACATCAACAACACTTTTTGTATCACTTGCAGATAGACATTTTTGCAACTAAGTTGAATTGTACGGGTGAATTCTCGGTTGAAACTGACACCCACGTTTGAATTAATAAGGTGGTCAACCTAAGACAATTAATTCAAGTAAGTCTTCAACTGAGTCATATTATTTGAACCTGTCATTTGTCTTTTGGTTGCATTTTCGACAATGTTCGACACCCTTCATTTTCAAATAAGCACAATCAAGTGAGTACTTTCAAGGAAGTACAAAGTGTCAATGAATCAATCAAGCAAGTTCAAGAAAGTGATCGAAATGAAGAAAGCATGAGTTCAAGAGTTCAAGAAAGAAAGTTATAAAACTCAAACAAGTGTTGAAAGCAAGCGCAAGTGAGCCAGTACCTGCGAGCATGGCATTCAATCAAAAGATCAAGTGAGTTTGTCATTAAAATAAAGAGAGAAAGTTCACATGGTGAAACACATCCATATTTTACAAGTTCTGCCCAATTTGATCCTATCAAGTGCTAAAGACATGGTGCAAATCAACAAAGCAACTCTCACTGATATTTCAAGGCATCTACAATAGACAGATGAAACAATTGAGTTCCTTAAATTGGAGTTGCAAGTACAAAGAAATGAGTTGCAACAAAAAAGTGATGATTCCAAGCCATTCACCCATACAGTTGTAGATAAAAATGATGTTCCAAGCCAGTCACCCATACATATGAAGATAAGTATGATGTTCCAAGCCATTCACCCAAACAACTTCAAGTGTCGAAATTGTCCAAGTTCAACTATCTTCGAAGCCAATCATCAAGCCATGGGAAGAAATTCAAACTAACAGAAGTCGACGAGGATTAGGATGTGACTAAAATAAAGATGACTTGCATATCCCAGATTATTCAAAGCCCATCAAGTTCATCAGTGTAGGCTTTCTTGAACAAATCACATCAAAAAAATCTGCGAAAGTTGCAGACAAGTCGACATGCACGCAAACTGAAGTTGAAGTCAAACAAAAATGCTCACATTGTCAAAGAACATGTCATATGGAAGATCATTGTTTTGATCTCCAGCCTTGTCGCAATTGTGGCAAGCCAAATCATTCATCAGAGAATGCTGCAACCAAAACCAACCAGCTAGATTGAAGATCAATTCTGAATGGATTGATCCTTTGGAATGGTCGTCAATAGTCAAAATATTGTATAAGTTCTACAATCAAATTCAATCACACTTATTGCAACCGAAAGTCAAATGAAGATGGTACTCTCGTGTAGTTGAACAGGGGAGTACACTAGTGCAACACTCCTACACTTGAAGGGGGGGAGTTCAGGAATAATTTGTAGAGGATTGTCTCTCCTTTCAACTAAAAAAGGGCGAAAAATGATAATGACATTGAAGGTGGTTGTTAGACTGAAAGTTTCAACCACATCAACAAAAGCATCTAGTGGTCATCTTCAACAGCCAGTGGGCGTTTAAACATCCAAGAAGCTAGTGGGCATCAACGATCAGTAGTTTCCAAAAGCATCAACAAAAGCAACAGTTAGTTGTTTTTGACATCATCAACATCATCAGCCAGTGGGCTATCATCATTAGAAAATTCGCCAATGGGCATCTTCAAAACTTTTTTAGTGGATAAGAAAATTCGCCAGTGGGTGTCTTCAAAATTTTGTTAGCGGATAGAGGATGATGATTGAAAATAAAATACATATGGATCCTTTTGTAGCTTGGCATGTGATGAAGCTGTCAAGCAAAATTCAGAGATGAATCAGACATGCAACTAACTCATGGTCTCTTCAGATTGCAGTTGTTTTGGCATCCAACTTTTGTGGTTTTTAAGGAAATGTTTTTGAGGTTCAACATGAGAAATTGGAAGATGGTTCCTCATTCTTATTTTGGATTTATCATTGAGGGGGGAATGTTAGCCTCACTCTCATGTGAGAAAAACAATTATAAATCCAAAAATATAATTAAATTGATTAAATCTTGAAAATTAGGAATTTATGCCTAATTTTCAAGATTGAGTTGGTTCCTCTTAATTAGGAGTTATTTTAGGCCCACCCAAATTGGCTCCTATATTAGTGTGTGGTTGAGATATTTTCTCAACCAAGTTGTCCAAGATAGACACACTATCTTGAGACAACTTCCTCATCTATTTATTTATATTATAAAATTATTTTAATAATGAATAATATGTGAGGAGTATAGAAAATGTTGTGGTATTTTCCGCCAGTTCTATGTCTCAGGTGTTTTTTATGAGTTGATTAACTTTCTAAAAGAAAATATACCAATGCTTTCTTCGTTGCTCTAGGTTGTACTCTTTCCTCCACTCACTTTGTAACATAATCAGTACAAACCAAAATATAATTCTTACCTTTGGACATAGGATTGACGGGACCTACAAAATCAAGAGCTCACTTCTCAAAGGGTTCTATGAGAACCTATGGCTACAAAAGCATCTCATTTGATTGTATAGGCCACCCCATTCTCTAGCAGCTATCACACTTCTGAACATACTCCTTTGCATCTTTAAAAAGACTTGGCCAGTGGTAACCTGAGTGGAGGATCTTATAGGCTATTTGCTTGTCTGCAAAGTGTCCTCCACAAGGTTAATCATGGCAGGCTCTCGAGATGTCATAGATCTCATCCTCCCTGACACACCCACGAATAATCAAATCAGGTCCAATGAAAAAGAGATCTCCCTAATCCAAGAGTAATCGACGCTTTTCATAATAATCCTCTTTTTCTAGTTAGATGAAAATTAGGGTGGCAACTTTCCTGTAGCAAGGTAGTTGGCCATATCTGCAAACCAAGGTGTTTTTACAGAAATAAAAAAAAAAATTTCGTCGGGAAATTTATCATTTAGAGGAACATCCTAATCTGCATGGTTGAGCCTAGATAAGAAATCAACTACCTGATTTTCTTTCCCGGTCTATCCAATACTGTGATGTCAAATTATTGCAGTATCAAAATCCACCTAGTGATCCTGCCATTAGTGACTGGTCTATTCATGAGATATCGAATGGAAAAATGATCATTTTGTACAAAAAATTCATAAACTGTGATGTAGTGCCTAAACTTTTTAATAGCATAAATTACAAAAAGGAATTATTTTTCAATTACCGTGTAATTAGGTTCTGTAGGAGATAAATTTTTACTAACAAAATAAATAGTATGGGTAATTTCCAAAGGCATCAATGGAAATGTGAAAGGGTAATTTCCAATCTGGGTCTCTTAAGTCAGGTGCTGAAGAAAGCTTTTCCTTGAGTATATCAAATGCAACTTGATACTCATCATTCCAATGAAATTCATATTCCTCAGTCAATAATTTAAAAAATGGAGAGGCTACCTTTGTAAAATTTTCAACAAACCTTCTGTAGTAGCCTGCATGTCCAAGAAAACTTCAAACTCCCTTATGAATCATTGGTGGGGGTAGATTTACAATAAATTAAATCTTTGCTGGATCAACTTTAATTCCTGCAACAGAAACATGATGACCCAAAACAATATCTTCAGTCATAATCATAAAACATTTTTCATTACTTAATGAAATATTAGTTTCTCTACACCTCTGCAAATTTTTTTCAAGATTATGTAAAGCCTCTTCAAAAGTATCACCCATTACTATAAAATCATCCATATAAACTTCCACACAATCATGAAAAAGGTTGGAGAAAATACCAAGGATTTCCCGTTGGAATGTGGCTGGTACGTTGCATAGACCAAATGGTAATACCTTGTATGCATAGGTACCCCAAGGACATGCGAATCTTGTCTTGCCCTGGTCCTTTGGATCTATCCTAATTTGATTGTATCCCCTGAACCCATCTAGGAACGAAAAATGATTTTTCCTTGCTAAAGTTTCCAACACTTGGTCTACAGAAGGAAAAGGGAAATGGTATTTTAATGTAGTTTTGTTTAGTTCCCTATAATCTACACACACTCACAATTTACCATTCCTTTTGGGGACAATAACTAGTGGATATATCCACTGGATATTTGAGATAGGATAGATGAATGCTACATTTAACAATTTCTGCAATTCTTCTTTTACAATTTCCCTTAAGGCAGGGTTCATCCTTCTCTGCGGCTGTCTCACGAGCCTAGAATTTTATTCTATATAAATATGATGAATACATGTATCTAGGTGAATTCTCCTCATGTCTGTATATTCCCATGAAAGTGTATCCAATTTTTTTTTCAATGTTTGAATTAGCTATTTTTCTTGTTCAAGAGTTAAGGCATAATTAATGTTAAAAGAGTTTCCAGGAAAAATTTCAGCTACCTTACTCCCCCATTCAGTCATGGAATATGCAAGAAATGCAGATAAGAGGGCTAAATGTAGTTCAACTGCTGTACCATGCTCATAAAAATCTTGCAGATTTGTAATTATATCTAAATTATGACTACAATGTCCTTCTAAATGCTGCAGAAAATCAGGATTAGAAATACAACAATTTATCAAATTTTATTCTGAATTTTCCTTAAGGCACATGGCTTGGGAAATTGTTAAAACTGGATGGGTACATTCAGAAGCATGCTCCTCTTCTTCAACCCAATGTGTATTTTCTGATGTCAAGAGGGGTTTAGCAGGTTGATACTAATTAATGTGCTTTGTTTTAGCTCCATGAGTGATGGTCATGTTTCGAAACCTACACCCTATGTAAGCATTTGTCATGGCTAACCATGACCTCTCCAAGATCAAAGGATGACCTCCCAAGTTGGTTTTAGGCTGAATAACATAAAATCTTGGAGGGTACTCCCAAGAATATAATGAGATGACAATGTCTTCTAATACCCCCTATGGCTTTACCTTAGACCTATCTACTAACTGTAACATCGTTTGAGTTGGTAATAAGTCAAAGGATCATATATGAGATAATGTATCCATCGTCATTACATTAATGTTTGCACCTAAATCAATTAAAGTGTTCTTTATGGGATACCCATTGATAAAGGTGGTGACCATAGGGATTTTGAGGTCTGCATATTTTTCAGTAACATATTCGGTGGACATTAAACTTGCAAGCTTTCCACCTACTTGAATTGTGGAGGGTTCTCTCTTTGGTCTTCCTAGTTTCTTGGTACATAGCTCCTTCACTTTTTTGGCATAAATTGGGATATTATTAATTTCTTGCAGTAATGAGATCTTAATGCACACATTTCTCAGTTCAGACAAAAGATCAAACTCAAGCTATTTTAATCTCATTTCCAACCTCTCCAGAAAAGGAGGCTGAACCGTATGAGACGAGGAAGGTTATTGTGGCCTTATAGTAGGTTGTTCTGCTAGTTTAGGTGTAGTTTCAACTTCAGGCATTTCTAGAATATCTTCCTCTATAATCTCTTCAATTATTTTGGGCCGAGTCACCACTTTTCCCGATCTAAGTTTAATTTACTACAATGACATTGGAAATTCCTATAGAACAGGAACAAAAACTTCCTGTAGTGACACAGGAAATTCCTGTAACACAGGAACAAAAATTTCCTGCAGAGGCTGCGGTGCAATACAGTAGGTAGGAAAAGTGGGATAAGTGACCAATCCAATATTGTGAGCAGATTGGATGGACTTATTTTTGGGGTCAGACATTGGCTGAGCAAGGAGTTGTGTGGGATGAGGTTGATCTGGTGGGGCAAGCAACTGAAGCTGTTGTTGTGGCTTTATAATTTGTTGTGGTGTGGGTTGTGGAGGATTAAAGTTTTGATCTGGAAAATTATGAGCAACAGGGTGAGAAAAGCTTCCCTTCCAAGGTTCTTGAGGAGGCCAAGGTTGCCAAGGCATTGGAATATTCCACATCTGATTTTGAGCATAAGGAAATTGAAAATGTGACTGTGACATACCTCTAGGATGTGGCTGACATGGTATTTGAGGTGCCATTGCATAGAGTTCATTGACAACTCCCTGATATGCTATATATGCTTCTTTAATTTCAGGAAGAGAAGGACATTGATCAGTGGAATTCTCAGCTTCACAAATTCAACATACCTCTATGCTGTCAGCAGGGCATTCCCTTAGAGCATGTTCTGTCCCGAATTTGGAGAAGAACATAGCCATGGATTTATCTAGTTCCTCTTGCTTATTCTTAGCCTACAAAACATCCAATTGTGAAGATAAAGTGCTAAGAATATCAGTTTTAAAGTTTTCAAATAAATTACCCATTTTAGCTCTGGTTACTCCAGTTCCGGCAACATATTTGACACTCCTAGAAGAAGTGTCTCTTGGCCCACCACCAACCTTGGAATTTCCTCTTGAATATCTCCTACACAAATCACACACATCATCATAACTCAACTTTGATACATCACCTACTCCCATTAATGTTAAAATCGCTATAAATTCTAGTCTGATTTCCCTAAGAAAAAATGTCCTTCTGGTTTCTTTTCTTAGAGGATTCATCTTGGATCTCTGTAGATTATATTGAAATATTTCCACCAATTCCTCCAGAATCTCCCCTTCCTTCTAAGTCATGACAAAATATCTTCTCTGAGGTCTCTAGATTTACAATAATCTTGGTATTTCTTCAGGAATACCGTCTTCATTTCATCCCAAGTTGAAATGGAGTTTAGACCCAAACCCATAAACTACTTGAGAGATGCATCCTTCAGTGTAGCAAGAAAAAATTTCAACTTTTGAACATTAGAAGAATAGTCATAGCTCCTACATAACACATCAAACTCAAATAAGAAGGCATTAGGATCTTCACTAGAGGCCCCATGAAAATTAGGCAAGGCCGAGAGAGGAATGTTCTTCATTTGAGTAGCTCCACTAGTCTCCCTAATAGGGAATTCAAAGGTAACCAGTTCCTCTTATTTCTCAGTGTAGATCCCATCTGTGTTACTAGTACCCTCTTCATGAGCAACATATGAACAAGAGAGAGCAAGACCTCTATAAAATATAGATCCCTCAGAATCAATGGTTTTGAATTCTGGTTATTGAATAAGATTAATGAAGAACTCCTCTTTAGGATGACCACTGAGCAACGATGTTGACTTCCTTGGGAGGGGAGGTTCTAAATGGGAAGCAACAGAGGATTTCCCAATAGAAGATTTTGCTGTAGAAGTATTAACTCATTCTGAATCAACAACCAAACTCTCTTTAGGACTACACACCTCCTATTGAGATTCTCCTACTTTTTCTTCCTTTTTTCTTGCAGAACTCCTTGTTCTGGCCAATGTATTAGTAAATGGAGTGGTGCTCACACCACCACGAAAAATAATTGAAAATATTGGACCCTATTAATCTATTATACAAACAAATTCAAAAATTGTACTTACCACACAAGAAGGACATGGATTTGGAAAAATTATGATCTCTACAGGTGCATAGGCCTTACCCCACGTATTACCACTTCGACTCCCCCAGTCCTGCAAAAAAATTTCAAACAACAAAAAAAATCATAAAAACACTTTTAGTATCATCCCTTAACACCTCCCTGATAACGACACCAAAATGTTGAGTCAAATTATAGGCTTATAATTTGTTAATCACAAATTGTCAACTCAGGGCAGATAGGCTTATTAGATGATGTGAAAAATATATGCAGGCTTAATACTTCAAGTGTTTACTAATCAAACCAATCAATCACTCATTACTAATCAAACCAATCAATCACTCATCAAACTAATGCCTCTTTTCTGATTCTACATTTTGCAACAAAGGGTACGAAGTGGATCTAGACATCCCTCTACAACTGTTATTATTGGTGATGTGATTAGAAAATATATGAGATAAAATTTACAACAAGAATGAAATCAACTTGAAAATAAAAAAACAAACTTGATCAAATGAAATCCACACATTTAACATAAACGCTGAACCACTTAATCAATTGATAATTGCTGTTGAAAACTTCAGGAATAGCACATTAGCTGAATGAAATAATTATTACTACATAACAAAAATTAAAATGCACACACAAACAACTAAGGGAGTTGTGAATGAAGGGGGCCCTCCCTCACTTACAACCCCTGCAAGATTAAAGAGGCTTGCTCATCAGAGTAAACAAAACATGAAATATTGTATTAATCTATAATATTACATTTGAGTACAATATGATATATGTTATCAGCAAATCCCAACCCAACCAACTCCTCACATCATAAAACACATTCAAATTTATTTAAGTTCGAAATCCCATATTTGGCTCGAATGGGGAAAATGCTAATATGAGCTAAGATCTATAAATATAGGTACAATATCATCAAAATTAGCTAAGTCGGGTCTAATCCATGACTGAAAGAGTGGATTAGACAATAGGACAACTTCCATGTATGACAATTCCCCACAAAACCCATGTTCTCATTTGATTTGGTTGCGAGTGGAACATAGCTAACCACTAATTCTATTGCAGGAAATCAGAGCGTCTATAAGAAATTTGCTACAAGATTCCTAAAGCGTCTGTAGGAAATGTAGCCACACGAGCTATCTTGAGGAATTTCGGGGTTGTTTCGGATCAAATAAAATCTGCATAGGATTCTTAGATCAGTTGTCATGATAATTTCAATAAGGAAACAACTAGTTAAGGAATACTTAATATTAAAGGTAAAAATGATACTTTTTATGTTAATTTGCATACCTCAAGCCTATAGTACCCGTTTGGCCAAAACCTAGTTGATATAACCGAAATAAGCATATTAGGGGTTAAGGAGAGGTCAAAATGGGAGAGATAAGTTCTAATAAAGGTGTCAAAATTAGGCAAAATGGAGACTCAACACTTCTCATCCTTTATATTCATTCCTTGTTTTATAAATCTACTTGTCAATGGGCCAGTAAATAGAGTGGTTCTTACTACACCACAATTGAAACTAATTGAAACATGTTTATTAAACAATCTATTTTTCTATCATGGGGTTTATTTATGCATATGGTACCAAAATATTTTTACGTTACATGACGAGGTCTTGGAGAAACTCATTAAAGCAAACACATAAGTTCTTACCTCTTGTTTTATCACTTCTCCTCCTCCAAGTCATAAATGTTGGTGCACAAAAAGAAAATTTTTCTAAAAATAGTACAAGTTTTCCAATTCATTTAGCATTTCCCTAGAAATGACACCAAAATGCCAAAAATTTATTTCATTTATTGTATAACACTTATTATCAATCTAAAGTCCATAAACTTATGAAATTAAAACTTTGTACATGAAAAATAAGATTATTTGTTGTGAGATCTATCTAAAATAATTAATGTTTATCCTATTTTATGAAATCAATTGCATAAAGTGAAACACACCACACTTTATCAACCAAAAGTAATTTTATGACAATAAATAATTAATATTTTGAAACTAGACTACTCGATCTTACAACGGAAAAATATCGAGTTGTAAGGTGGAGTATGCCTTTCAATGGTGAAAATTGAAGGCTCACACAATGATGTTACATTCATAGATGTGTGTTATTGGTTGGATGAGAAACAAGTATGAATTTTGAGAGTAAAAGCAAGGCACACAACTTAAATACTTTTGGAATATTAAGCGTGCAATATCGCCTGATAATTTGTAGTTCCTTTGGATTTAAAAGGCTACAATGGTTGAATCTTAAGTATTATACTTATCTATAATTTTCTATTTTAAGCATTAAAATAAAAGGACATATTCAAAATTGGAAATAATGCTCGAGTAAGTCTACTTTAGTGGACTTTGTAGGCATTAGGGCCTTTTCGAATGAATGCTCCTAATCCTTTACCCAACCCATCAATAATCTCATTTCTCAAGACATTTACTAATCTATGGAAATAAAAAAACACAATGCTTTGATACAATACTAGTTTGATAGGATGTGCATGTATTATGGAATTTCCTAATGGGTGGGCACTCCTAATCTCTTACCTAGTTTATCAATAAGCTTGTTTTCAAAAGAATTGACTAGTTTATGATAATTAAAGACTTAATTTGTTCATGAACAATAACAATTTTACGAGATCTAATCAATCAATAAGGTTGATAACTTAAAATAGAGTATTATGGACAAAAAAAATACAACTATAATATTAGCAAAGTCAATCATGAAAAATAAGAATAAAGGTTAGATAAAATAAATAAAATTATTTACATACAGATAATGCACAAGAAATGAGATTACATGAAATAAATAAGATAATATAACGTTACATAAAAGGACACCATGTTATATTTGGAGTGAGATTAATTCTCTCAAGAACAAGATAGAAAGATACTCTATAATATCATAAACTAAATCAAAACATACAACATCTAAAACTAGAGAAAATAACGATTTATGTGAAAGGAAATGTCAATAAGTATATCATTATTCCACATGTAGTTGGACATACACTCCAAGAGTATTACCTTCAAAATGGAGAAGGAATTCATTTTTATACAAAATATTTATTTTAAACTAATATAAGCAATAATAATTCAGGTCCACATATCTCTCATGTGGTTACAACCATTTGTTAATAATTAACAAATAAATGTCTCTAAGTATTTTTAAATATATTCTCATGAATATTTCCAAGATATTTGATAACAAATATTCCATGATTCTTCACCTTCCAAGATATTTGAGTTATTATTCCAAATATTCATCAAATCTTTGAAGGTTGAAGAGGAAATTCGAATTTGGACTGTAATGGTCAGTTTTTTCATTGTTGGAATCTTCAAATATGCCTACAACCATCACCAAAATCATATAACTTTAAAATATAAGTGAAAATATGTTAGTTTTATAATTGATAAACATAAAATAAATCAAAACACAAAAATAAATGAATTGGAAAAGATTGATCTTAATCCCATAGATAAGCATAAAAATTAATTAAAACAAGGTTACAAAAGAGCGGAACAGAATAAAAGTCAAGGGAATGGTTATGAAAAGACGGAAAATCAAAGGATGTAAAAATATGGTCATTTTCATGACTCAACATTCCCCCCAACTAAAGGTGTTGCATGTCCTCATGAAACCTTGCATCTGATTTTCCTAGTTAAATTGTGTAATGGGGTCTTCCTTCACTGAAAAGTATTTTAATGGAAATTTAGTTTCTTGTGGTTAGTTCTTATGTGGTAACCACAAGTTTTGTAAGTGTTGGTTCTAATGTAACGACTCTTAACTCTTATACTTGAATTTTGATTGAGCTTCTTGTGGTTGGTTCTTTTGCAACAACCATGAGTTTATAAGTGTCAGTTCTTGTGTGACAACACTTAGCTTTTATCCTCCTCCTTGCCACAATAAAAGAATCTCATGCAACTTTAAAAATAAGTTCGTGTGAATTCATTCATAACCCAACAATATATACTTCAACAAAATTTCCAAATGATAACACATTCCTGCAAAAGAGACAATATCTCACAAATTCCACTATAATTGTTAATGATTTTTACTGAACACTAATTTAATCATAATTCCCTTGCTTATAAAAAAATTGAGAAAGCCATTTGATGGATTTCAAATCATGGGAAAGTTAGTTTTTACATTAAGAAAAACAATGTCTCACATGCCTAAGTGGCCTTAGAAAAATACATGCCAAAACTTGTAGATGTTTCCTTTTTAGAAAGAAAGACATTCTAGTTTAAGCTATCACCTTGTTGACAAAACCCACATCTCAAAATTTTCTAGCTCTTCTTCAATTACTTATACAAAATTTATCAAATTTTCAATTTTTCCCTTTTTTCCTTTTTTTTTCTTTTATAATCCTTTCCACAGAAATGCACCCTTGGGGATCATTTTAAGGCAAAATTGAGAGCATCAAAAGGGAGAAGTGTGTTTCCTCATTTTACCTTATGAAATTCTATACTTTCATTTTGATGAAGAAAAATTCTTGTTGTACAAAAGACTTGACTTTTGGATTACTTTCATATAGTGACAAAAAAATTGAAATCTGCCTTGAAACATGCCATCACAATATTCCTTATGAATTTTCTAAAATTTGCAGACATGATTACCTGAAGAGTTATATAAGGCACAAAATCCATGCCTCCGTTTTTTAATTTCTTGGCATTAGCTGCAAGTAACTGACATGCAAAAAATTCCCATGGAGCAAATTTCCTTTAACTACAATTGTCACATGTGAAAAAACCATTCATACCAATTTTCATAGGGGAACCTCTTAAGGAGACAACAAGGAATAATGAAAATACGAGACATGTCCTAGAATGTGTCATGAATATGTTTTTTGAGTTTCTATTTTCGTATTTCTTTCATCATCAATTGGACCTTTTTGATCCATTTTCCCCATTTTTGTGCTTAATCCCTATGCCTATTATCATAGTTACCTATGTTTATGAAGCTAATATATCCAACAAGCATGATAAGGTAATTTTTTGTTAATTTATATAATTTCATTTGTTTTTTTATGATTTGAGAAAATTTTTAATGATTTATCTTGCTAATGATAGTTATTTTTTAGTTTAGTTCTTGGTACGCTTGAAGACATTCTACCAACATAGTCCAATTCCTATTGCTCCAATTTATTTCTAGTTGGCATGATCATTGGTTTTCATAGTTTCGAGTGTCTAGGTGTGATTTTAACACATGAGTTTTGTTCCTAAGGTTGATGACATGGTTTTGGTTGTAGCGGAACTTACCCATCTAGTACATTGTTGTAGCCACTAAAACATCCCCCCAATTTTTTCACATCTTAAAATTTGGAGCCCCTATGTTGAACTTTTAAAGGAAAAAGTTTCTAAATTTTCTAAGTTCCTTCTACTTAGCAGAATATTGCACAAAATCTTAATCATATATTACCTCAAAATGTTACAAACAGTCACAATTTCACTTTTCATTCATAGTTCTTTCAATGCACTTTCTCAACCTAGGCACAACTGTATTTTACAAGACAAACTTGTGATAAAGATAGCTTTCACACTATCTTAGCTCAAGTTGCACTTTTCCTCGCGAGAACACATTTATTACGCCTATCAAAACACATGTGAGAAAAATGTATATATATGGGGCACCCCCCATTACATTTTCATTGTGTCATTTTACTCTGAGGCCTCTAAATGCTAAGTGAAAATTTCTATTGCACATCACTCTCTTCCAATACAACTTGTGATTGACAATGAGCGTTGGATCTAGGTAGGCCACACACCTTTCCTTTTGTTTCTATGATTTTTTCTTTTTTTGTGGGTCTTTTCATATTTGTAATCACTTCACATTTTTCATAACCAATAGTATATATATATATATATATATATATATATATATATATATATATATATATATATATATATATATATATATATATATATATATATATATATATATATATAGATATATGCATTTAGGCTCTCATTTGAAATCTTGCCCTCATGCCACTCGAGCCAAACCTAGTTCGACACTTAGCCATTTTTTTGCCTCTTATAGTCACATCCATGTAAGATAGTGTAGTAGAATTTCACCCCTAATCTACTTCTAGTTTCTCTGTTGCTGACATATAAATTTCTCACATCCTTGTATTAAAGCTCACAATCACGATTAACTTTACTGAACCTTCCTCTATTGTCCTATATATAAAATTAACATTTGTTTCATGTTTAATTCTCATAGTCGCATTTTGACAACTTATGGGCTTAATGTGTACATCTTGGTTTTTCAATATTCATTTGCGATCAACACTAATTGTTAGTTTTTATTATTGAACCTGTGTAACTTAGTCCCTGAATCCTCCCCATTGCTCTCTGCTATTGTAAATTGTGATTGTGACTAAAATACTAGTGCACTATGTTTTTATAGGTCACGCTATTCAATAGAATAACTAAAAATTTATGTTTTTGGCTAAAAATGAATGTTGAAATGAACATTTTTCAAATGTCAGGCATAGTAGATATCCAATGCCTCCGTGTATATTCATCCATAGGAAATATGGCACTAGAAATAAGGAAAGGACCTATGTCAGATGTCACAGACAATAGTGTTGAGGAGAAAGTTGGCAGTTTAAGAAATAGAGTTCCCACATTCAAAGACATTGGCTGCTACATAGAAAAGGAAATACCTATGTCATGGCTTGAAGTATATAAGGAATTCTCAAGAAAATATATTCCGTAATATGAAGAAGGATAGGATGTACACATTAATATGAAAAAGTATTGATTTCAAAATTTGGATGCTCATATACCTGCCTTCCCTTCTGCTAAAACTATGGATTAGATTTTACAAGAGACATATGATTAGAATATGATAGTCAGAAGTACTCAAGGTGCATCGTTGACCTCAAATCAACCAGGATATATTGCTATGTATTATAAAATGCCTCCACCTCAAGAATATATCGGAACAAGGTGGTATTGTGATTTCAAGAACCCTACCAAGGAAATTCTTAAATCATGGTGGCAATAACCCAACAAGTTTAGGAAAAAGGCTCGTGGAATATACAAAACCGAATCACTCATAAAGGTGTACCAACTATTAATGGCCATGTGTTGTAGGTTTACAGATGGGAAAATGCTAAGTTCTTTGAAGAAACACGAGTCTCCATGATACACACTTATGCCTCAAAAGGAACCATATTTATTTGGGGTAATGTAATTTCATCCTCACTAAAGACAATTGTTAGGAGAGCCAACAACCTAGCAGAAGGAGAGAAACATTAATTATACATGCCCTCCTACTTATTAGATGGAATTTGTGCCAAAAGGAATTTCCAGAGTTAGGATGGTAATGGAAATTTTCTAATGATATACCACATGTGCATATTTATTGAAAAATACTTTGGGAGACAAGTTATAGAGGAGCTTATGCTAGAATTATTGAGAAATTCATCTCAATGTTATACCAAAATATTTTTGAGAGTGAACCACCTTGCATGTATGAAAGGGAAAGGTCACCATTGCTTAAGGTAGTTGGTTAGCTTACTCCAACAAAAGGAACTTATATAAGGGCATTTGGTTCATACAAAATCTCTCACCAATTTCCATTGTTTGTCACTGACAAAGTAGTGTTGCAAGAGGTAATATACCCTTTCTACCATACTTACAAGTACATTAATGAAAGAAAAGAAGGATCCTTGGCCCACTTTTCCACTATGTATAGGAGCATATTTTCTTAATAATTTCAAGGAAGTGGAAGTTGAGGTACAAGAATTAGAACATCTTAATTTTGATGAATTGAGTTACCATAGATATGATTCCATAGGTGTTTCTACCCATAATTGTGCTATAATAAAGTATTGTTGGGTATATAATCTAGTTGTGTAGCAAGAATAAGAAAAGATAAATAATTTCCTTAACATTACCAAGGCGGTTGAAATAACCAAAGAAGTTGGTTCTTACAAGACAACAAAAACATCTTAAGAAGTCTGAAGAAGAGTCTCAAGAAAGCATGTTTTTAGAAGAATAAAGGGTCAAATTAGGTTATGAATTTTAAATAATCTACAAAAAGGGAAGAAAAATGTTGTTGTAGATGCACTCTCAAGAAAGGACGAGGATGTGGAAGAATTGATTTGTGCCATTTCTATTATCCAATATGAATGGATAATTGAAGCAAGGGATGAATGGAAGAATAATGAAGAGGTGTGGACACTAATTCAAAATTTGCAACAATATCCTAGTACATCTAAAACATTTAGTTGGAAAAATGACTCATTCTAGTACAAAAATCACTTATATATATATATACATATATATATATATATATATATATATATATATATATATATATATATATATATATATATATATAATTCCCAACTCAGCAAGATATTCTTCTGGAATTGCACACCTCTCTGTGTGATTGGGATTTTAAAAAACTTTTTAAATTCGAAAATTTGGATATTAATTGATATTCAAATTTTGTGGCAGAATGTTTGTTTTGCCAAAATAAATTTAGGGCCTACTAGACCCAGAATTATGTTTCGCCTTTAAATATTCATGTCAAATTTGGGAGGAGGTTTCAATGGATTTTATCACAGGTTTATACCCAAGTTCGAAGGAAAGGCTATCATCATGGTGGTAGTTGAAAAAGTTTCCAAGTATGCACAATTTTGTGCATTATCTCATCCATTTAAAGCCAATATTTTTTCTATTTCATTTATGGAAACAATTCAAAAGCTACATGAAAACCCAAAGATCATTGTAAGCGACATAGATCCCATTTTTACAGGAAATTTTTGAACGGAATTATTTTCTTTTTTGGGTACTTAATTAGCTCATAGCTCATCATATCATCCTCAATATGATGGGAAAAATGAGATAGTGAACAAATGTTTGGAAGGATATATTCATTTCTTTGTATTTGATAAACATACACAATGGGTCAAGTGCTTACCTCTGGCTGAATGGTGGTATAACACTTCCTTCCATAGTGTAGAAAAAATGAACCCATTTATGGCACTTCATGGATATCATCCACCATCCATCACATAAAATTTAAGATAAATTTCTAAGGTTCAGCAGTGGAATATCAAATCGAGCATCAACAACAAGTTATCCAACTCATAAATGATAACCTCACTTTAGCGTATAATCGAATGAAACTACATGTAGAAATCATATACAATATGCATATATATATCCGGACTCTCCTGATCTCACAATATTTAACTTCTTGCAAAATACAGAATCCTTCCACTATAATTCTTGCGGAAATTTAATCAACAATTGCAAAACACATGAAACAATAAAAACACACATAACACAGTTGTTTAATGGGAAAGGCTGAAGCTAAAAACCCCAACTATCATATTATGTATCATGGAGATCATATGACAATCTCATACAAACATACAAATCTTATCACAAGCTCTCATTACAGTAAAATCGTCATACACTAATCAGGCCTAATCTTGCAAATCCATGCACCGATCTTTGCCACCTGCTAGCCTGCCTCCACTGCGCAATCCAAGCTGATTAAAAAGACCAATTTGATGTAATCCCACTCTCATTGACTGTGTTATTATCATTGGAAACTCCAATGTATATGTAGATGCAATTCATGCATCACTATAGTCACAACAGATAGTCTATCTTTCCCTTTCACCTATCTCTCCACTGGTCTCCACTGAAACTGTCCATGCACTATAGTTAACTGATGTATTCTTCAGTTGATTAATGAGTTATTGATTAGTGAATTAATTAATTAATTAATTCACACCACTCTCACTAGTGTATCAATCAGTTAGACTAGATACAACTAGCTCAACTGAGTCTAACTGAGTTAAACTGAATACAACTCCATAACTACTTCTTCCAACTATGTCATAACTCTGCCACTTGAGTTCTAAGTCCTCCATGCATTAGCTCCAGTAAACCCTTAGGAATTGCGTAATTCCTTCTGTCAGCTGATGTGCCACATCTGTGCACTGAACTGAAGTGCTCCAAGAGAATAAGTTGTTGTTTAGAGTCTGATTATTATTAAGAGCTAATAATAATCGACATGCATCTATTTTTAGATTGATGATCTATAAATAGACTTCGCCCAATATTCTAAAAATAGAATTTCATCTATTTTTCACATTTGACCAACCATCTACAAATAGCCTCCTGCTACATATAGAATATGCTCACAATGTCTAAAAATAGACATACACCTAAAAATAGCCTATGCGGGCCCCACCTAGTTTAGGTGATTATTTTCCAACTAGGATCAAGGATGATGTTTCAGGATGCCTCCTTCACTGTTTCTTGTTGCAAACTTCAACACTCCCTCTCAAAAAGAAAGGAATGTCTTTGCATGCGACATGCAACTCCATGCATTCGCCCTGCAACCTTTGCAAGCGCCATGCAACTCCATGCATCTGCTCTGCAACTTTTCCAAAACTGAAAAGGCTCCAAACAACTCAATCAATATGATGCATCTATCATCAAAGTCATCTACTTCTGCTTAGCTACTGCACATGTCTTCAGGAACCACTGCGCTTTTGAACTCTGCACCCATGCACTCTGCACTTGCTATCAACTCTGAACTGCGCTCCAGTATCCAACATTGTCACTTTGATCTGCTTGCATCAATCTAACTGATCATCCTACTGCTGCTCTGTGGGCACCTCGTAGCCAGGTTCAATTCATGAGATCCACACCATCTCCATGAATCCTACCCAGAAATCTCCTCTTGGGATTTCCCATTCATTTCGCCCCACCTCTTACTTGGTGGTATAGCTGCATGCACTCCCTCTACCCATCTGGCACGAAATTTCTCTGCATGAGTGGTTTCTCCCACTCCATGATCCTCATCTTGTGGCTGCTCCACATCTCGAGGTTCAATATTACCTGCATGCAAATCCAAATCCCTCTCAAGCTTCAAATGCATGGCTTTCTCGCACTTCCCAATAGTAGGAAGTTCCGTAGAAATCCCATCTACTTCAAATCTATAAATATTCTTCTGCATCTCTAGTTGTGGCTGCTCCACAACCTTCTGAGACTGCTTCTCACGCTGCATGTTGAGAGGCTCCCTCTAAACCACCAAGTCACTAACCTCTGCTTTGCTCCTCAAAGCTTTGCATGCATCTTGTACCTCAGTGCATGTAGAGTCTTGGCTCGCGCACATTGCAATTGTCCCGCCGTCGCACAATTTTCTAACAAAAGAGCTGATTTTAAAACGACGATATCTCCCTCATCCAAGCTCCGATTCGATTGATTTTTTTTTTCAATTTGGGTATTTTTTTTCAAGGAATCAAAATATGCTATTTTTTTATGAAAATATTTCACAAAAAATTCAGATATTCTCTGCAAACTCGCGAACCCAAAAATTCCTGCTCTCATTCCATGTAGAAAATCTATAACACAGCTATGATACCATGTAGAAATTATATACAATATGCATATATATATCCGGACTCTCTTGATCTCACAATA
This sequence comes from Pinus albicaulis, assembly GCA_034641835.2. Taxonomy (NCBI): domain Eukaryota; kingdom Viridiplantae; phylum Streptophyta; class Pinopsida; order Pinales; family Pinaceae; genus Pinus; species Pinus albicaulis. The sequence goes on from CM076575.1 coordinate 1,040,605,479, forward strand.
TTTAACTTCTTGCAAAATACAAAATCCTTCCACTATAATTCTTGCGGAAATTTAATCAACAATTGCAAAACACATGAAGCAATAAAAACACACATAACACAGTTGTTTAACGAGAAATCCTAAAGCTAAAAACCCCAAATATCATATTATGTATCATGGAGATCATATGACAATCTCATACAAACATACAAATCTTATCACAAGCTCTTATTATAGTACAATCGTCATACACTAATCAGGCCTAATCTTGCAAATCCATGCACCGATCTTTGCCACCTGCTAGCCTACCTCCACTGCGCAATCCAAGCTGATTACAAAGACCAAGTCAATGTAATCCCCTCTCATTGACTGCGTTATTATCATTGGCAACTCCAATGTATATGTAGATGCAATTCATGCATCACTATAGTCACAACAGATAGTCTATTTTTCCCTTTCACCTATCTCTCCACTGGTCTCCAATGAAACTGTCCATGCACTGTATTTAACTAATGTATTCTTCAGTTGATTAATGAGTTATTAATTAGTGAATTAATTAATTAATTAATTCACACCACTCTCACTAGTGTATCAATCAGTTAGACTAGATACAACTAGCTCAACTGAGTCTAACTGAGTTAAACTGAATACAACTCCATAACTACTTCTTCCAACTATGTAATAACTCTGCCACTTGAGTTCTAACTGAGTCCTCCATGAAATAGCTCTAGTAAACCCTCAGGAATAGCGTAATTCCTTTTGTCAGCTCCTGTGCCACATCTGTGCACTGAACTGAAGTGCTCCAAGAGAATAAGTTGTTGTTTAGAGTCTGATTATTATTAAGAGCTAATAATAATCGACATGCATCTATTTTCAGATTGATGATCTATAAATAGACTTCGCCCAATATTATAAAAATATAATTTCATCTATTTTTCACATTTGACCAACCATCTACAAATATCCTCCTGCTACATATAGAATATGCTCACCATGTCTAAAAATAGACATACACCTAAAAATAGCCTGTGTAGGCCCCACCTAGTTTAGGTGATTATTTTCCAACTAGGATCAAGGATGATGTTTCAGGATGCCTCCTTCACTATTTCTTGTTGAAAACTTCAACACTCCCTCTCAACAAGAAAGGACTGTCTTTGCATGTGACATGCAACTCCATGCATTTTCCTTGCAACCTTTGCAAGCGCCATGCAACTCCATGCATCTGCTCTGCAACTCTGCCGAAACTGAAAAGGCTCCAAACAACTCAATCAATCTGATGCATCTATCATCAAATTCTTCGACTTCTTCTTAGCTACTGCACATGTCTTCAGGAACGCTGTTGAACTCTGCACCCATGCACTTTGCACTTGCTGTCAACTCTGAACTGCGCTCCAGTATTCGACACTGTCACTTTGATCTGCCTACATCAATCTAACTGATCATGCTACTGCTATTCTGTGGGCACCTCGTAGCCAGGTTCAATTCATGAGATCCAAACCATCTCCACGAATCCTGCTCAGAAAGCTCCTCTTGGAATTACCCATGCATGTCGCCCCACCTCTTACTTGGTGGTATAGCTGCATGCACTCCCTCTGCCCATCTGGCACGAAATTTCTTTGCATGAGTGGTTTCTCCCACTCCATGATCCTCATCTTGTGGTTGCTCCACATCCCGAGGTTCAATCTTACCTGCATGAAAATCCAAATCCCTCTCAAGCTTCAATTGCATGGCTTTCTCGCACTTCCCAATAGTAGGAAGCTTCGTAGAAATCCCATCTACTTCAAATCTATAAATATTCTTTTGCATCTCTAGTTGTGGCTACTCCACAACCTTTTGAGACTGCTTCTCACGCTGCATGTTGAGAGGCTCCCTCTCAACCACCAAGTCACTAACCTGTGCTTTTATCCTAAAAAATTTGCATGCATCTTGTACCTCAGTGCATGTAGAGTCTTGGCTCGTGCACATTGCAATTGTCCCGCCGTCGCAAAATTTTCTAACAAAAGAGCTGATTTTAAATCGACGATATCTCCCTCATCCAAGCTCCGATTCGACCGATTTTTTTTTTTCAATTTGGGTATTTTTTCGCAAGGAATCAAAATATGCTATTTTTTGCTGAAAATATTTCACAAAATAATTCAGATATTCTCTGCAAACTCGCGCACCCAAAAATTCCTGCTCTCATTCCATGTAGAAAATCTATAACACAGCTCCGATACCATGTAGAAATTATATACAATATGCATATATATATATGGACTATCCTGATCTCACAATATTTAACTTCTTGCAAAGTACATAATCCCTCCACTATAATTCTTGTGGAAATTTAATCAACAATTGCAAAACACATGAAGCAATAAAAACACACATAACACAGTTGTTTAACGGGAAAGCCTGAAGCTAAAAACCCCAACTATCATATTATGTGTCATGGAGATCATATGAAAATCTCGTACAAACATAAAAATCTTATCACAAGATCTCATTACAGTACAATCGTCATACACTAATCAGGCCTAATCTTGCAAATCCAGGCACCGATCTTTGCCACCTGCTAGCCTGCCTCCACTGCGAAATCCAAGCTAATTACAAAGACCAATTCAGTGTAATCCAACTCTCATTGACTGTGTTATTATCATTGGCAACTCCAATGTATATGTAGATGCAATTCATGCATCACTAGAGTCACAACAGATAGTCTATCTTGCCCTTTCACGTATCTCTCCACTAGTCTCCACTGAAACTGTCCATGCACTATAGTTAACTGATGTATTCTTCAATTGATTAATGAGTTATTAATTAGTGAATTAATTAATTAATTAATTCACACCACTCTCACTAGTGTATCAATCAGTTAGACTAGATACAACTAGCTCAACTGAGTCTAACTGAGTTAAACTGAATACAAGTCCATAACTACTTCTTCCAACTATGTCATAACTCCGCCACTTGAGTTCTAATTGAGTCCTCCATGCAATAGCTCTAGTAAACCCTTAGGAATAGCGTAATTCCTTCTGTTAGCTTCTATGCCACATCTGTGCACTGAAATGAAGTGCTCCAAGAGAATAAGTTGTTGTTTAGAGTCTGATTATTATTAAGAGCTAATAATAATTGACATGCATCTATTTTTATATTGACGATCTATATTTAATAGACTTCGCCCAATATTCTAAAAATAGAATTTCATCTATTTTTCACATTTGACCAACCATCTACAAATAGCATCCTGCTACATATAGAATATGCTCACCATGTCTAAAAATAGACATACACCTAAAAATAGCCTGTGTGGGCCCCACCTATTTTAGGTGATTATTTTCCAACTAGGATCAAGGATGATGTTTCAGGATGCCTCCTTCACTGTTTCTTGTTGCAAAATTAAACACTACAGGAATATAAACATCATAGCAAAAGAATTTTTGTTGTAGGAGAATGGATATTTTTACGGCTACAACCATACAAAAAAATGTCCCTCAAGAAAGCTAAGATGGATAATAAATTATCACCAAATTATTATGGTCCTTCCAAGGTGTTGTAAAATATTGGTACTATGGCATACAAATTGGAGCTTACTGCATCTTCCCATGAGCACAAATTTTTCCATGTTTCATGCTTAAATAAGGTTATAGGTGACAATATTCCAATTCAAACAATATTGCCAGAACCCGACGAAGAAGGAAAAATCATATTGGACCTGAAGCAGTCACAAAAACAAGAACTTGACAACTACGAAATCAATCAATTCTAGAGTATCTCATCAAGTGGAAGAACTTACCTGTTGAGAATTCGACATGGGAGGATGATAATTTTATACAGAAGAATCCAGAACTACTCAAGCATGAGGAAAATTATTTTTTGAAGGATAGGGGCATGTTAGGTCTCGATAATACTAGTGTATCCCCTTATTTTGATTGTTGTGCCCATGTAGTCCCCATATTGTTGTTATTGTGCCCCATAGAATCCCACTATTGTTCTTGTTGTGCCCTTAAATTGTTATTGTTATGTCGGCTAGGATTATATTATGACCCATTGGACTCCTATAAATAGAAAGGAGGTTTTTTCATTTGTATCATCGAAGAATTTTTCATTTATGCAATGTAAAGGAGGTTTCCCCCTTGAAAAGGATGATTTCTAAGTCGTTAATCTCTATTTTCTTATATTTTGTGAGCTGGTTTCATAACAAAGATAAATGGAAAGAAAAATAAATTAAAATACAAGGAGCAAGCCAAAAACAAATATGAGGAAGTAGCAAGGAATAAGGTATAGGAATAATCCAAAAGACAACAAGAAGAGGAGGCGAAAAAAGTGGAAGAAGAGCAGAAAAATAATGAAGAACAAGAGAAACAGAAGAAATAAGCAATCATAAAGAGAAAAGAAACATCCAAAAAGAGAAAAGAAGAATAAACTAGAAATAATAAGGAGGAAGAGTATAAAATGAAACAAGAAGAAGAATATAAAATAAACCAAGTTGAAGAAGCTGAGAGAAAGAAGAAAGAAAAAGTGTTAGCAAAGTAGCTAGAGTAAAAATTAATTGCCAAAGAGTTAGTTGATAAAGCAGAGCAAGATGCAAAGTTGAAAGAGAAAGAAGTAGAAAAAATATTTCCTTCCTTGAACATTGATCCATAAATTTTCATGGATATTGTACTCGACAATTCGTCACAACATCTATGATAATATTATATTAAAAATTTGAGATTCTACACTATTACAGTTTTATTAAACTTTAATATTTATAGATTTAACTATAATTAGTGCATGAATGCGAATGGAAATTATGCAGAAAAATAGATAACCACAAAATAAACTCACACACACACATAAGACACAAAATATGCTATGGGAAACCATTTAGGGAGAAAATCCAGCTAGAAGGTGAGGGCGCTTCAGTCTCTTTCTATGTCTGGAAATATGGCTATAGGTACAAAGAAGTAGGGCTTGTGGCTCATGGGCTGCTACAATGCACAAATAATCTCTACCTCCTATCCCCCTAGGCTATCTTTGCTAAGCTATGGAACAAATTCTCTCGACATAATGGAATGCCTCTTCCTTCTAGTGGTCTGGTTATAACACAACCCAATAACCTACTAGTGGTTAAGTTTGACTACATCAACTCTTAACTAGAGTTACAGTATAGACTCTTATATTTTATTTTACATCACAATCATGTGACTAGCCCTTTTTACATGAATAATGGGGGCTAACACAACATCCTCCTGAATTATAGGTGTGAAAAAAGGAAGGTCAACTCCTATGTGGCATAAATTTTTCATACAGACTCTGATTGACACACTTCTTGCAATGTTGGAAAGATATATTTGTGTAGAAAAATGTGGAAAGGTGATGCACTTATCAAAGGATTTACAATATATTGTATTCTCTCCTCAAAGTGCACAAGATACCTCATATAGGTGTAGAAGCCGAAACAAGGTCAAAATAGGAAGTTAAGCGAGAGAGTCAAGAGTTGATAGATTCTATAAAGATACTATGAGAGAGGATTGAGAAGTCACAAATATACAATCACATAGTATATTTTATAGCTAGTGAAGCTACATACTATGCTTTCAATTCTTTTGAGTCGACTAAAAACAAAATCGAAAGTCTTGGTCCCAGATGTTATGGAATGTCAAGTGAGATTTGATAATGAACTAGCACACAAGGTCACATTGGTCATTGCATAATACAAATATTGGCATGCATAGTTGGCTTGAGAGTTACACATTGAAGTACATAATATTCCCATTATGCATCTTGTTCCTTGAAAAAAATTTGTTTCTTAATTTCCATTGTAAAATTTTAAATAAAATGATTTTGAAATTAGAAGTATATTGTTGAAATGAAAAGTCAAAATGGAAGTTGAAAAATCACAAAGGTAGTTGAAGAGTCCTGAGGGGAGGTGAAAAGTAACCTCACTTTTTGTATAAATATACCCTCATAGTTAGAGAAAAATGAATTTATTTTTGGATTTCATTTTGAGCAAATTTTTTAGAGAGCTTGTAATTCCTTTTGAGGAATCAAGTGATAGCCTAGCATCTCCAATATTGGATTTCATGGACGCTTATTGTAATGGTGCACTAGACATTTATACATAATATTGAGAAGCTCTTTGAGCCAAGGTGACCTCTTCAGGCTCATATTGTTGAACATTGTGAGACTCATTTATTGGTGATTTGACGATATGTGTTTGTGTTTACATGTGTTACTTTAATGAACTATTTAATTTACTCTAACATTCATATTATTTGGAGTTGTATGATGCTTATGTTTTAATCATTGTTGTTGGTTGAAAACTAATTTTCAATCGTTAAACAAATAATTCTTTATCCATGTATATTAATTGAAGTACGATAACATTATTCTTTTAAATATTCATGTCATTTACTTTGGTTGTGGTAGTGTCTTGTCTATATTACTTGCAAAGTATTTCATAAAGCTATTTTAACTTGTGTTTTGCAAGAGTTATATGTATTTTCTTACATGTTGCTCAATTTTTCCCAAGAAAATCTCAAAACAAACAAGGTGGAAGCATGACTGTAACACCCCCTCCAACACTTACCCACTTTCATCAGATTTCCAAGGGTAAACATGAGCCGAGGGTTACTATGATGTGAATCAACCTCCTAGATAACCTTAAGGTATTGGAGTTGACACAAAAAAACCTGACTAACTTCTCTCAGGTGCGACAGGACCTCCAGGAGTAACCCAACCCCTCCAAGTATCCCACCACTATGACAACTCACCTTTTTCTTGACTTAGAGCCCTAGTATTGACCTTTCCAAGGCCTCCAAGAGACTATGGGTTCCAAATCACTCCCATAGGCCTGCATTAGTGTGACTATGGCCTTTTATTCCAATTTTGTGCCAGAAACTGCGAGAATTAATGTTATTTTCCAGGTTTACGGCTAGGCATCTACCCATAAAGCTATGAAACTTCCAGAACTCATAAAAGTCATGAAGACAATGTTTGTAAACCAAAAGGTGAAACCAAGACTTTACCTGACCACCCCCAGCCGGGACTAAAATTCTATCAAACACTTTGTAGATATGCAACCTATAGGTCATGAATGCAGGTGTGAAATTGAGGGACTGAAAACTCCTCCGAGCTTTAACAAGAAGGGTCCCTAACTTATCTCATTAGTTGTATTAACAAAAATTAGGTATTGCATTCACTATTTATTCAGTTATGAGTGAAAACATGAATAGAGCCATGAATAAGATATGTCATAAAACCATGATTGGAGCTAACATATAGCTAGGTAATTAACAATAAGAGAAAAAGCATTAAAGCCACATTATAACTAGTAAATTTCCTTACCAAACACAAGATAAAATTAGATTTTATTAACCATAGGAAAATACTGACCAGGTTCGGGACTTCCATGTTCCACCTGACCATAGATTTTCTGAGCCAAATATCTCTTCAGCCAATCACCCCCGTGCCATATTACCAACATGAATGTGGGATCTTATGGGATAAACCAATCCAAATACAACCAAGAGAATCCAAAGGTTAAACCACCTCCACACTCTCCATACTGTGATCATACCTAAACTAGTGCCGAGATCACAAAACCGAATCAAGCTTGGATGCCTTAGAATTTATTCACTATCCTTGAGGAATTTTCCCATCTCTACCCTAATAGGTATCCTGCCATTATTGGTCAAGGAATTCCTAAGCCTTTGGGAAATTTCCTAAGACCAGCTCACCCTAGTTTCTGAAACCATCTGGAAATCCAAAGCTCAAAACTGAGAATAATCCCATAACACCATGGATATCTGGAAGTGGCCAGGCTAGGCTAAAATCCATTGTCAAAACTTGGAAAAATCCATGCCAATGAGAAAAAAAAACCAAATACTAACATGCAGATACCATGCACGTCAAAACCAGCTAGGAAATCATACATGCAATCTGTTACCTGAAACTATTCCTACTGAATCTGCTTGATCCTTGCCTTCCTTTGCTTCCCTTGTCCATCTTTCCTTTTCCTTTTCTTTCTTGCTTTATTTATCCTCTCTGAGACAAATTCTAACACTAACTAAAAAAAGGATGAAAAAAACATTGCTCACTGATTCTCTAAGGTATTTTATTGATGAGGCCTCTAATGTATTCATTTTCGTGATTTTACTTCATTTTCCTCCTCACATGCAACCTGTGACCTTTCACCTTCCTTTTCTATTAATTTCCATTGTTTTCACAAATAATGTGCGAAAAAATACCTTTTTTCCTTTCCAAGCCTTACCCATTGCCTTTGCCAATTTACTTTAGCCATAAAACACAAGTGATGACCACTAGGATATTTTTCCCAAAATTAAGCTTGGAATAAGTGTCCCTTACTCGTGGTCTTATTTTACCTTTATTAAATTTTATTACATGAAATTTTAACTCTGGGGCTATTACAGACCCCTCCCCCTTAGGGGAACACTGTCCTCGGTGTTTTTTGACACCTAGAACCAACAAAACCATTGAAAATAAAAACAATACTACCTATGGAGATTTATGACCCAACTCAATGCAGTATTTCCAATGAAAAACTTGCTCAAAGAAAAACTATCATGAAAAACATGACAATATGACAAAAATACCACTTACTGGAGTTTGATATCATAGCTCATTACATTATTAGAATAAAACCCACATATAATTATGCACATTTGCTTCAACCAACAAATAACCATACTGTTCGTGGAACTTTATAAATCTAGCTTGATACAATATTTACAATAACATACACATATGCACATTTTCTCAAACAACAAATAAAAGGATACAATGCTTGCATTTGCAAGAAGGGAGTCTAGAGGCTCACACCTCCACCCTTAAAGTAATACCAAGATTCACGTCCTTCTTAGGAAGTCCAGAATCCACTGCGAAAGTCAAACCCACATCTAATGTCTAGCACTACTATCCCGAGCCACTTGTCCTCTCAGTGAATAGTTATCGAATCATTGTTCGAGGGCACACTCCTAATGTGCATATAATTCCATATGGAAATGATAATGACCAAAAAAAATCCATCCCCGATATTCCGTTATTTGCTACACAATAATTCAGGAAATCCAGACACCTCCTTCTGTGCAGTCACTCACCTTCCAAGTTCCCTAACATCCCCTTTCTCGGGTGATTCATCCCTTGGAAAGGCTTCCTCACATCGGAAGGTTAAAAAACCAAGGCATATACCTGCCTCAAAACCATCATACCAGTTATAACATGCTCATGGAAATCAATGGACACTATTGGGTACTAATGTCCCACAATGGCCTTGGTCCTAAATGCTTTAGCAACATATTACTTCCTGTTCCAATTCCCTTTTTCCGTTGCTAAATCTTATAGTAAGTTTCAACCACCCCAACGAGGAATTTTTTTGCTTTCCTATAAGAAGCACATAATTTCCATTAGACTAAAAGGAATTGAAATAAATTCAAATCATACCTCATCGGTGGCCCATCAATAAGGTACACTTGCAATTCTGTTTACTTCCTATCACAACAAGTAAAAATAACTCTTTGATCACATCATCATGTATACACATATAAACATATCACATCCTATTATCTCAAACACAACCATTATAATAAAAATCATATATCACATGTAACCATCATTAATCAGAGTCATAGATCACGTGCATTATTAAAATATGAAATAAAATATTGATATTTAACTTTCAAATGGTTCTTTTCTTTTGCCTTAGTTATCCTTTTTGTACACACACTAAATCAATTGCCAAACCTGGCAAGCACTTAGTGCCTTCACTTCAAGCAACACGGGAATCCAGAGACTAAACCACCTCCTCCCTTAATATCAGCAACAAGGGTATCCCGAGACTAAACCACCTCAACCCTCAATAGAAACAAGGGCCAAAAAACACAACACATACACCTACACCCGGTGTACAACATGACACATACACCTACACCCGGTGTACAACATGACACATACATCTGTACACCTAGTGTAAAACACAACACATACACCTACACTAGGTGTACAACACGAAAAATACACCTACACTTGATGTACAACACAACACATATACATACACACTATACAATACGATGAATACAAGTGTCGTGATACAATGACTACACAATACCTATGACACCATACAAAATATACACAGCGAAACATGTATGACGTGTAGACAATACCACATGTAAAAAAATACCACATTTATAACATGTACACAATACAACCTTTACACAACCCCACCTGCATGATGTGTACACAACACCACAAGTACACGAAACCACCTGCACAACATGTGCACAACACCACATGTACACCACACCATCTACAAAACGTGTACAAAACACCAGTTGTACGATGTGTGTGTAAAACCACATGTACACAAAACCATCAGCATAACATGTACACAACACCACATGCATGCAAAAACACATGTACCACATGTACATGTACATAGCACCACATGCACACAACACCAAATGTACAATCATGCACATCACACCATATCTAAACAACACTACATGTAAAACCTATACACTGCATCATATGTACATAGAAACACATATAAAACATGTACACTTCACCAAATGTACATAGTATCACATTCAAAACATGTACATAGCATCATCTATACATATACATAGCATCATCTATACATACCACTGAATATATGACATGTACTCCATCGATACCCATCACCACATATATAATCATTCATACAACACTATATATGCAACATGCACACAACATCATATAAATAAAGTGCACACACCATCATATGTAATAATACTACATATGCTACGTGTACACAACACCAGTACTACACATCCTAAGACCACACTTTCCTTACCAAGAAACCTTACTTCCAATGTCTTATCCATGCTTGTCCCAACATGTCACCGATTGTACTACTTTCATTTCGCTAATGTATCCCTAAACATTACCTGTCATAGAATAAACATAGGCATAAGCACATAATATCAAGTCATATCCACATGATACTGACCTCATAGATCCGCCAGGTCTACTCTTCCCACTTGATTCCTTATAAACTAGGAGTCTCTTCATGTCATTCACTTGCATAGCAAATCATTCCTCCACAAGTATGATTCCTAATGACCTTGTCAGACAACGACATACATACATATATATATACACACACACACACACACACACACACTCACATATACATATAAAAATGATCATAAAACAATGATAATCCCTGACAACCCTATCAGAAAATGACATGTAGACATGCATGTATACATATATAGGCACCAACATAATCATGATCACAACATAATTACCTGATATCATAAGTTCTAGGCTAAGAAAACTACCTTTAATCTTGCAACACATGCACAACTTTGAGAAAAATAGTTCCTAACATAGCCAAGGTATTTGACACATGAAATCCATTTACCTTACCTTTTCTGTTACCTTTCTCATGACTATCCTGCCACCTTCCATTTACCCCAATGGAGCACACCAATCCAACTAATTGTCATACTCTTGCCTTCAGCTTCCCTTATACATTCACCGAGCTTCATCTAGGTCTTACATTACCTATCGGATATCATACATTTGTCCCCGTCCTCCTTCTACTTCCCTCTTTTCCCAACCAATTCTCAAGACCTTTAAGACATAAAATGCAAGAACCAAAAGCATCCAAGAAGAAACCCTAGAAAACCAATATCAATATCGCACCACAAGCACTAGACTTAAACAAAGCCACAAAGTCAAGCACAACAAATCACAAACGACCAAAAGCACAAGACTAGCAAAAATCACCATGACTCAATCCCCATGGCTTCCCAATACTTCCGAAGGAAATATCAACCTATGCCTTCTCCAATATTTCATGGAAATCTCTTTGCCAAGCAATTTCTTATATCATACTTCCATATACATAACTATCAGTGTATAAATAAATATAGCAATATACCAGTTATCTTACCTTGTTGTGCCAACCGTGCTTCCTTGTAACTAAACACACATGTCAGCAACATGTTCCAAAGATAAATACATCATATCTATTAATTTTAAATAAACCTTTACTGAGTCTAACAAACATGCCATAATCAATAATCAACTCACATGCATCAATCATAATAAATAATTCTACAATGATCACCTACTTACACTCAAATAAATATCATATGTTCACAACACATATGAGTGAAACCATCTCAAACAAGATCATTGCTTCATGCAATCTTATAGATACAAACCCATATAATGAAACTAGTCAAACATTAAAACAATAGATAGAGGACATAATAGAAGCCAAACACTTCAAACACCAAATAGACGACATAATCAAACTCATACCTCAATGTATCTCACGGGAGGCTATCTTATCTGCACAATCAATCTAGATTAGCACGATATAACTTCAAAACATATAAACCCAAACATAATTAAGGTAATGATATCCATAATCATAACTAGCTAAGATGTTCACATCATAAACTCATAAGCAATTTTCATTCAGTCATAACAATCACATATGCATAGTGAGTCTAGATTAATGTTGCACAATATCACAAGTATATATACTAATATCTGAATGTCATAACCATAACCGTATGCATAGGCCAATGAAAATTTGAATGATACATATAACATCAATATCCTAAGTGAAACGATCATAACCATCATGCATATGACCACAATGCATATAACAATAGGTTACCATCATTCATGACTATCTGACACATGTACATATGACTACACTGAGTAACTAGCCTTTATCGTACATGTAACCACAATAAAAATAGAATGAAAATCATATAAGTTATCCTAATGATTATAAAAACCATTAACCAACATACTTTCATGCCAAGCATATAATACCTATATGATGATCTTCTCTTACCCCAAAGTCTAATGCTACAACCTCTCTCAGATGATCTGAATCACTTGCTTCATCTCAGCCAACACATCAACACCATAACATACCAATAGCATAATGGTGACATCAAATTACATGCAACAAATCCCACCCTCATCCTCGGGGGACTTTGAGTGCCCACTTAGGAGAGGTTAATTGAGCTACATTACACCATGTGGTATCATGCCAATATTCATCCACCTTCAGCAGTGCATTCTCCTTAGGAATTGCGCAATCCAGGAGGGCAATTTTAGTGGAGGGTTGATAACCCAAGTTTTTGAGCTTATTTTCCAGTGAAGGGAGCAACCTTTCATCCAGAAAGTTAGTGGGGAGGAGTATCAACTATTTTCTCATCATATCAGCCACCTCCCAGTAGCTACCCAATTGCAAAGCGTAATTTATCCCTAGGGCTCTATTTTTCATCTTGGGTATTTCTGGAAACCCTTTCTGGGTTATCTTGGAACTGTGTTAGAAAGCCTAGATCTCTGATCCTAAAATTTTTTGAGCACCCTATTAGCATATCTATGCATTCCTAGTTTACAACAAAAACTATTTCCAACAAGATTCTGCAGTCATAACCTCTCAAAATTTTATGTGGCGACATTTTCTTATGTCTTGATGTATAGGGTCATTTCAGGCTTGTTTTTCCTAGCTTGAGTGTCTTTTCATCAAGATATTTTACTTAATTTCTGCTATCATATATAATAAAATGGTTCAATAATCTGCTCATGATTTTTATGTAGTCATGTTTATTTCATTTTCTAGTTTTATGTTCAATATTCCTCTTTTTCCTATTTTGGAATATTATAGTGGTATCAGATTATAATATTGGCTCAGCCTCAGGGGCATTACATCTATGTCATCTGAAGAAGAAGAACCTCTTACATACCAGGAGAAGAGGTGTGTTAATAGAGGTCGAAGGTTTGGTTATAAAAACAATGAAGAAGGTAAAGGTAAGACTCCAATATCAAGAGAAATGGATGAAATTTTTTTTCCAAAGATTCTTCTCCAAACTATGCAAAATATTTCCAAAGAAATCAAGGAGATGAGGATGGAAAGGCAAAAGGATACCCCAAGAGGGTTTTAACATGGAGAAATTTTTGGCACTTCAAATCATTAGTGTGGGAAACTGGTAGTGCAGCAAGTTTCCCAATGCTCCACCATGCCTACATTCGTAGCAGTGGGAAATGGGGCTGGAGGACCCCAAGTGTAGGAGGCTCTTGGTGATTACTTCCTAGAATATGAATCTCAAACTCAAAGGTTCAAAGAGCGTCTGAACTTCCAAGATTTCTTTCAAATCAAGGAAAATAAAAGACCCAGTAATAACAATAGAAGTGGTGGGTACATATAGAACAATGATCTGCAGCGTACTATGGTGTTGAGGCTACTTTTTGTCTATTTTTCATCACCTCCTTAGCCCCTTTTTGGCCTAATTTGACACCTATAAACCCTCTTGTCCCTCTCCTAAGTCCCTAAACTGGCCAGACCTTCATCAACCACAGTTAAAGGTAAAAGCAGTATAAGTAGAGTTGTTTCCACTATTCTATAGCTAGTATTAGGCATTTTTTTGTAATATGCTATTGCCAACTTATCACTATGGGCAGAACAATGGATATATTTTAGGATGTGTTGATTAGCTTGGAGGAATTTTCAGATAGCCTACAATGGAGGTGCCAGCATGGGAAGCTCCATCTCAAGCCCTTGCTCAACAATTCAACGTCCTTCTAGCACTTTGGCATGGTCAAAACTGGTCGAGGGCCAGCTGGCCATTCTACAGCATAGTGGAGTTCGATTCATTCAAAGAATATATATATATATATATATATATATATATTTTTATATATAGCTGCAATCAGCTGTAATAAAAAATGTTAGTATGATTTAGATCAGGAAGTGCCAATTTTGTGGATTCTAGATCTCTGGTCTCCAATGATTGCCATGTCATGGAACTGTTACTAAATTTACAATGTAAGCATGCCTATAAAGGCAGAGACTCACCTTTTGATGACAAGAGGTTAATATAACGCATCCTTCAGCTGTCCATTCATGTGTGCTCTGGTGTTTAGAAGCAGAAATCGATTTAAAATGCCAATGTGTTCTTGATTGCTCGAAGATTATCATAGGTGTGCTGAGTTTCTGAGAAGATTGCTGTAGGTGTGAATTAGTTTGTAATCAGTGTTTTCCCGGGTGTGGCAAGGGCCCACCACAACCGGTTCAATTCGGTAGAATAGCCAGAGGTAATTCGTAGTCACTGTGTGGTTGAAATTGCAGTTGCAGCGTTAATCATTTTTACAGATCGATTTGTGTTGGTTTGATTTACATTTTCCAGGCTCAGATTTGAATTGCAGAATTAATTTGTGAAAATTGATTTGGATTTACATTTGCCGGAATTTCAAAGATTTAGATTACACCAGTCAATTAAATTGTGAGAGTCAATTTACGTTTAATAGAGTTTACATTTGTTGGGTTTCAAGAATTTGTGGATTTAAATTGCAGAGTTCATCAAATTGTGGAAAATGATTTTTAGCATAGGTCACGTTTGCTGAAGTTTCAGGAATCTGGTGATTTAAAGTGAAAAGTTGATTCAATTGTGAAAATCAATTTGTGTTTTCTTGATTTACGTTTGCTTGGATTGCAGAATTTATTTTGAAGAACGATTTGGTTTTTGCTTGGTCCATGTTGCTGGACTCCCACATATCAATGATTTAAATTAGAGAGTTATTGTATTTGGAATCAATTTATGTTTCCATTGCTATGATGTATAGATGTCAGTTGATTTAAATGCCGGAGGGAAATTGTTTTCAAAAGTCAATCTTGAGAAATTGATGTGTTGTAGTGTTAAATTCCCAGATTGCATCGTAGAAGAGAAATCTCAGCACTAGTGAAATGTTGCCATAGGGGGAAATTGCGTAGCTCCAGGATTTGATTGGAAATCTCATTGTAATTATAACCCGAATCTAATTTCTCCCATATCAATTGCGTTCTGATCTTCAATTCGCTGCATCAACATGGGTTCAGCATTGAAACAGAGCTTGGTTACATACTGGGGAGTGTGTTAAAGGTAGGTCTAATGTTATGTTCATAAATCCAAGCCACAAGAATTGAACCTCAAGTGACTGTAACAAACATGAGGGTATAATTTTCCACAAGTCCGAAAGGATAGGTGGCAGTGAGTTGCTATAGGAAGACAGACTTTAGATGATAATGCAATCACAAATCCAAGATGTTACAAACTCCAAATGATAGCTCACTGTAATCACTAATCCGAGCTGCTACAAGTGGACAGATTCCAAATTCTAATCCACTGTAATTACAAATCTGAGGTGTAAGGTTGTGTAGCTGGGATCCGTGTTATCAGCTTTAGAGAACAAGTTGTAGTGTGAAAGGCAGATCTTTGGTTTGGACACACTCAAATTTAATCTTTCTGTTGAATAAGTTAGGGTGAAACATGCAGGACTAAGATCAACTCCAGTGAAAGAACATAGAATAGATTGCAAAGAGATTCAATAATGGGTGTTTTTATGTGTGCTGAATAAGTCCCATACATTGAGTAACCTGTAGATGTGCATAGCCTAGATTGATGCCACTATGGTAGCAGAGAATTGTCATGATTTTGTTTGGATCCTTTTCATTTTGATTTAAAGAGGCAGTGTTGGTTTGCATTTGAATTCCAGCTTACTGTTATTTAAAATATCAACATAGAAGTATGAAATAGAGAGCGACAAATTCTTTTGAGGTCTCAGACAGCAAGACATTTTGTGTCTAGTGTGTTTATTAGGTGGAAGAAAATGGATGATGCATAGAGTAGTTTCGACCAGAGAACTTTCTCCATTCTTTTAGCATGTTTAAATTGGTATTTGCAGTTTGTTTTTTTTGCAGTTGCATTAGTGAGATCCTTTAGTGAAAGCGTATATTCCTTGAAAAAAGAGTTTTAATTAGCTTGGACTGATGTTTGGATTGGTTTCACAATTTCAATCCACAAAAGTAACAAAAGAATTAACTCTTGCAACCTGATTCGAAAGGAAATCATTTGTTGAACATTGAAACCTTCTTGCAAAACATCGCCATGATAATGTCAACTGTGAAAACCAAGAGTTAAACTCATCTTTGTCTCTGTTTTACACCTTGCTGTGACATGTGATGATTAAATTCATTGTCTTATTTCAGAATGACTATCATAATAGAAGCCTAAGTAATATTACCTAAGCGCAACTAGAAAATTGTAATTCGAAACTGATACCCAAAGAACAGTTGCACACTCCGATAGCTTGAGTCTGATGTAATTTGGTTTGCCAAGTAGAAATTAAAATTTCCAAGAGTAAGTGACATATGTATACATTAGAGGATTGAAGGCTGCCATGACTGGAGTCTGTGTGAGAAATTGATATCCAAACCAGTGTGATGCTGCACTTTTCCACTTAACCCTAGTATATTGAAGTTGGCATGGAGTGTTGAGATATCATTTGTAATTACAAGTTTGCTGTGTGAAGTGTGAGATCATTTATCAGTTCACTCAGATTAGAAATTCATCAGTGACCTCTGAAAATCAGAATTAGGGTTTTTAAGATTTCTCTTGAAGCAGTGAATCATTATTGCTATTGATTAGTAATGGTTTTGATTCTAGATTTAGATAGATAGAACGAAGATTTATAACTAGGATTTGCTATGAATTGATTCATTTTCAAGGTGTGTGTTTATTGATGTTTTTGTGTGCCTCCATTCTTGAATTAAATAGCATAAGGAATCGTGAAAACTTCAACTCTAAGAGCTAAATCTTGAAAGCGCAGTACAGCTCGTGTTTACGAGCCCGAGTTGATACATAAATATTGGTGAATTAATTCGACAGTTATTTCACACAAAATTTTGGCGTCGTTGCTGGGGAGGATGTAATTTCAAGATTCAGGTAATCATTATTGTTTGAAGTTTTAGAGATCTTGCAGGACTGTCAGAGGGCGGGGAGAGTACAGTAAGACGTGAGTGAAGAGCCACGCATCCAATTTTGTGGGGTTTCTCCAAATTCTGACTGATTACTGCTTGTTCTCAACTTTATTCTTATTTCCTTATGCGTAGAAGTAGACCTAGGGATAATAAAGGTAGATTTATTTCTAATTCTCAATTTCCTGAAAATTTTGGTCCGGTAAAAACTCCATTAACTAACCCCACTGATCGTTATGCAGGTACTAAAAACGAAAAAGGGAGTACCAGTGGGAAGGAGATTTTGGAAAGGGAACTTGCAAACCAAGAAGAAATAAGGCTGTCCATTGGCTCTCTCTCCACCAACATCAGCGCCAATATGGAAAACAATGAAGGTGAGAACAAAAACAATGAGGTGAATCATGAAGAAGAGGAAGGACCCACTTTCTTTGGAGGAAACTGGAATGGCCGGAGGGAAGAAAACACTGATGGACCACGAGGGGGACCAGACTACAAGGACGAAGAAACTACCTTCGGGTTTCCTATTATCAACATCACCAGGAATATCACAATGAAGAGCATTCCAATGACCTCCTTGCCGCTCTTTCATGGTAAGTCCTCCGAGGATCCTGATGCTTTTCTTTTCGAATTTGATATTTTGTGTAGAAGCTATAATTACTACGATGATGCACACAAACTGAAACTGTTTCCAGCCACCCTGAAGGATGCCGCACTTCGATGGTTTATGAGCTTAGGGGAAAACACCATATACACTTGGGATGACATGAAATCTATATTCCTTAAGAAATATCAGGATTTCTGCAAAACTAGGGACCTAAATGATATACTGAGAATGCAACAACTAGATGACGAGAGCCTAGAAGAATATCTTGAGTGCTTCCTGTATCATTTTAACAAATCCTGAGGAGCCCATCTAGAGGAAAAAACAGTCAGAACAGTCTTCCTAAAGGGATTAAGAGACGAATGCATCGAGAATCTAAATCTCTTAAGTCATGGGGATATTTACAAAAAGTTTTTTGCTAAAATAGTCGAACTTTGTCAAAGCTGCGTGATAGTCTCTAAGACACTGCACCTAGACACCAGAAACCTACTTCTGCTATTGTCACTAGGGTCGAACTAGGGAACCTACTGGAAGACTTCAAAACTGACATCTTAAACACCATTGGCAACTAGCTCGACACAATGAAACATAAGATGAAACTAGAAGATGAAAGGGCTGCTATGGCAATCTTTTGTCCCAGATGTAGGAAAAAGCATATGGAAAGAGGGTGTCCCATCACAATTATTGAGGTTTGTGGAATTTTTGCCTTAGAACATGCTACCGGTAAATGCCCTTCTCTTCCCGGTTTGCAGGCCATCTATAAAGGGAATGCTAAAACAAATGATCCATCGCAAGTAAGTAAAAATCCCTTTTGGAGAGGCCCCAATCAGAACATGTTCCCAGAACCTAGTCCCCAAGGATATAGTCAAACGCAACCCTGGAACTTCCACCCAGCATATCCTCCTTGGGCTGCTCCTCAAACCCAAAACACCCCATAGAACCAGAACTGGAGGACAAACCCTTATACCAACCCCTATCAGCCACAGAGCCAGTTCTATGCGCCCTACCCGAATATGCCAAGCACCACGACATATCAGCAAGGGTATAATCCTCATACCTATCAAGGGTACAACCCAACCATGCAATCCTATCAGCCAGGGTATAACCCTCCCACATATCAACAACCGTTGCTGCCATCCCCTCCCTTGCATCAACTTTTACCTGCACCATCTGACCCATCATCATCTTCACAGACACCTCCAAACTCACCTCGCCCTACATTATTGCCTGCGCAACCCATACCTAATCCAAACCATAATAGACCATGTCAACCTGCACAAAACATAAACATCTAGCCCTTCCCTACATACATGATCACTACCATCCCCATAAAAGAAATTTAGTTACGATCAGGGAAAACAATTAATAGCAGGAAATCAGCTGTTGTCATAGAGGAGGAGGTCCCATCCACATCATTCAAAAACCATATGCAAAATGAAAAACAAAAACAAATACAAGAAGAAGAATCAAATGAACCACCCTACCCAGAAAGAATCCTTGTAAAGAAGGAAGAGACTCCTTTGGAATATAACCTAGAATATGAATTAAGGAATGTCTGCATTAAAATTCCACTCTTACAAGCTATCAGAGACATCCCTATTTATACCAAAATTTTCAAGGATCTCTGCATCAAGAAGCCAGGTAGGAAAGGGCATAAGAACCAGAGCGTAAAAATCATGAGCCAAATGTCCACCATGATTTCTGACTTGCCTGCGAAGTATTAGGACCCTGGGAATCCCATTGTCACCATTGAAATAAACAGAGTACTTCTGCCAAACACACTTGTAGACTTAGGGGCGGAAATAAATGCCATGACATATGAGACTATGAAATCTTTGCAGTTGCCAGGGCTTAAACCCACCCCCATCATTTTTGAAATGGCAGACAAATCCATCATCAAAACAATAGGAACCCTAGAAGACGTAGTGGTCACTATAGTTTCATGGCAATACCCTATAGATTTTATCGTCATTTCTCCAAAAACCTCGAGACCTGGAAATCCTGTAGTTCTAGGAAACCCTTGGTTGGCAACTGCTGATGCCGTCATAGGGTGCAAAAATGGAAAAATGATCATTTCCAATGGTTCCACTAGCCAAGCCTTGTCTATTTTCCCCCCTGCCCAGACAGCTCCAGAAGTACCCTTATGGCTCGAGAGCCCCTACGGAGATGAAGACTGTATGTTTCCTTTTCTTACATTAGAACAGTCTAGAGGTCTCTAGGAACAGTCTGATGAACACATCTTGCACCAGTTTTTATCCCACAGTTCTTGTATTGATTATCTGATTTCTTTTAATGGTTACCACCATGTTTTCAGTGATGAGTTCCAGGAAGCTTGCCATCCAGCTGTGTTCACATATTTTGCTGTAATAGAGGAGAGCCGTGAACTCACTACAGAACCTGTGGAAATCACTGAAGGAAGAACCTTACACATCGGTGCCGAATTGACCACGGAAAAAAACAAAAATTGATGGATATGATTCGTAAGCAATCTGGAGCATTCGCTTGGGATTACCTTGACATGTGAGGCATCCATCCAGACACTTGCATCCATCACATTTACACTGACGAAGAGATGAGACCTGTCCGACAGCCACAAAGACGAATGAACCCAGCATTGAAAGAGATTGTCAAGGAAGAGCTCCAGAAACTCCTAGTTGCAGGCTTCATCTATCCTATTTCAGACAGTAGATGGGTGTCACCTTTGGTGGTGGTGCTGAAAAAGAACGGCAAGTGGCATATCTACGTTGACTACAGAGAACTAAACAAGGCCACATTGCGCGACTACTTCCCTCTGCCCTTCATCGATCAGGTACTTGAAACACTCTCAGGTAAGAAATACTTCTCTTTTCTAGATGGGTACAATGGATATAATCAAATCCAGATAGCTGAAGAAGATCAGGAAAAGACCACATTTACATTCCCTTAGGGCACCTATGCATATAGAGTCCTCCCTTTTGGTCTTTGTAACGCCCCAGCTACGTTTCAAAGATCTGTACTCGCCATTTTCTCCGATTTAGTCCATGACTGTGTAGAAGTCTACATGGATGAATTCACAGTCTATGGAGATGATTTTGGTCAAGCATTGGCCAATCTAGAAAAAGTATTGATTCGTTGTCAAGAAGAAAACCTGGCCCTTAGCAGTGACAAGTGCAGAATGATGCAAGCAAAGGGAATCGTTTTGGGTCATCATGTGTCATTAGAAGGAATTAAAGTTGATCCGGAAAAAATTGAGGTAATCTCACATATTCCCATTCCTAGTTCGCAAAAAGAGGTAATAAGTTTTCTGGGCCATGCAGGTTATTATCGTCGCTTTATCGAGACTTTTAATAATATTGCAACACCATTATTTAAGTTATTAAATAAAGATGCTGAGTTTGTATGGAATGTCAACTGTCAACAGGCCTTTCAGATACTAAAAGACAGACTGTCTACCGCTCCGGTGTTGATAGGACCAAACTGGTCCCTGCCATTTCACATATGTACCGACGCTTCAGACAATGCGCTAGGATCAGTTTTGGGACAAAGGGAAGATCACTATCCTTATGCTATGTATTTTATTAGCAAAAAGATTTCCCCTGCCGAATTAAATTATACAGTCACTGAGAAAGAATTGTTAGCAGTTGTGCATGCCATTGGGAAGTTTAGACATTACATTACCGGTTATGAGACTTTTGTCCATACTGATCATTCTGCCATTAGGTTTTTAATGAATAAACCAATTACAAATGGTAGAATAACTAGATGGCTATTGCTTTTGCAAGAATTTAATATAAATATCATCGATAGGCCTGGAAGGGATAACCTAGCAGCTGAATTTTTGTCTCGTTTGAATATTGGATAGGGAATCACGGCAACTCCGGTACCTGATGAATTCCCAAATGAAGCACTATTCTCCATTTCTTCCATCACTCCCTGGTTCGCTGATATTGAAAACTATTTGGTATCAGGGAAATTACCACAGAGCATGTCTGCCAGAGAAAAACATAACATTATACAACGCAGTGCTAATTATTCTTGGATTGAGGGAGACTTGTTTTACACAGGACCAGACCTGATCATGATGCGGTGTGTGCGGGAAGATGAAATGTATGATGTCTTGAGAGCCTCCCACGACGAGCCTTGCGGGGGTAGTTTTGTCGACAAACAAACCGCGTACAAATTTCTCCGTACAGGGTATTATTGGCCCTCGCTCTTTAAAGATGCCAAGAAATTTGTCTCCAGCTGTGATGCTTGCCGGCAGATGGGAAGGCCAGTTTCCTCTGACGAAATGCCTCTTCAAACTCAAATAGCCATTGAACCATTCGAGAAGTGGGCATTGGATTTTGTAGGGCCCATATCTCCGATGTTGAAGAAAAAGAAATACATTTTGGTATGCACCGATTACGTCACCAAGTGGGTGGAAGCGAAAGCATTGTACGCTGCCATGGAGAAGGCAGTAGTAGATTTTTCTGTTTGAAGACATTTTCACGAGATTCGGTGTACCGCGCGAGATTGTCACAGACCAAGGTACACAATTCACATCAAAATTGGTCAAGGCACTCACTGAACAATATCAGATTAAGCATCATAGATCTACCCCCTACCACCCTCAAGCTAATGGGCAAGTAGAGTCCACAAATAAATTCTTGGAGTCCATCCTCATGAAAACTGTTCAACTGCACCATAAGGACTGGGCGGACAAGCTATTGGAAGCCTTATGGGCTTACAGGATTACCTAGAGAAATGTGAAGAGACACACCCTGTACGAGCTAGTCTATGGGAAACAGGTACTTTTGCCCATCGAATTCCAAGTGAAGACATTCAGGACGACCGCCTAATTGGGAATGAATTTGACTGAAGCCCAAGAGTGGAGATTGATGCAACTAAATGAGCTTGATGAGATCCGAGAGGTCGCATACTACAAAACCTTGCTGGTACAAGATCAAAGAGCCAGATGGCATGATAAACTCATCAAAAATAAAGTCTTCCGTGCCGGCGACTGGGCCCTGTTGTACGACAGTAAGTTCAAACACTTCAAGGGTAAGTTTTCTACTCACTGGTTGGGAACCTATGAAGTAGTTGAAGTCTTTGATAATGGGTTAGTACGTATTAAAACCATTGATAATGAGCAGACTTCCTTCGTGGTGAATGGCCATCGGATAAAAGTTTATCATAAACCTCTCTCACATGATTTGTTTTTGCAGGACATTCAGAAGGATCCAGGACTAGAACTGGTTCATGGAAATGATCAGCCTCTTGCTGGATCAGTTGATTGATTTTTATTATTATTTTTATATATATGTATATATATATATTTATATAGATTAACTAGTGGACTGTAAATTTCCATATCTACAGGTGGTTCTCCCCACAGTCCATGTAGA
Source organism: Pinus albicaulis (assembly GCA_034641835.2). NCBI lineage: Eukaryota > Viridiplantae > Streptophyta > Pinopsida > Pinales > Pinaceae > Pinus > Pinus albicaulis. The sequence continues at coordinate 1,040,629,213 of CM076575.1, forward strand.
ATAAAGGAGAAATTTGGCAGGAATAGGTTTATTCCTTTATCCAGGCCCACCTGATTACTTATGGAAAAGGAATAGTTGGAGTCTTCTTTAGATGTCTTCAGACTCTTGAAAAATGAAGCTCTCTAGCACCGAATGATCCAGGCTCGTAAAATTTATGGACTAGTGGAATTTTAGGGATTCTTTGGGCATAACATTATTCTTTTCCGGGCCCAAGGAAATATCTATGGAAAAGAAACCCCCTGGAGTCTTCTATGGGCAACTCAGACTCCCTAAACATGAATTCCCCGAGCAAGAACTACCTTAGGCTCGATAAAACAATAAGGTGGTGGTAGCTTAGGGATCCAATGGGAATTGAATTATTCCTTTCCGGACCCACTGGAATTTTTACGGAAAATAAACCCCCCCGGAGCCTTCTTTCAGGACATTTCAAGCTCCCTAAACAGAAATGCCCTAGGAAGTTATCATCTCCAGCATGGATAAAATCCATGAGATGGTGAACAGGTTCCAGCCCCACCTCACAAAACTGGGTGGCACATTTTCAGAGAGATTGGAGGTTCTATGTTCTATCCTGCACAATAACCAGTTCCATGCTTCAGTTACCCTGGATTTGTCATCTTTGTACCTGGACATTCACTGCTGGACCAAAATCTTCACTGGGCAATCTGTTGTCCAGAAGCTACAGCATGATCATAAATGATCTATGGTACAAGTGAATTGTGCAGAGTTCTATTTTTGACGGCAGTAAAAGCCCTGGAATTGCAGCCCAAGTCTAAAAATCTGATTGATCTAGACATTATTACTTATTGTAAATTTTACTGTTAAGCATGATCAACCTGGCAGCAGAAGCTACAACTCAAACAGCAGACCGGCTCCTGTATTAACAAAAGGTGATGCTATGTCCATTCCCAAAATCATTTAAGTGACAAGGTATGTGCTTAAATCTTCTTAATCTAGTTATAGGTAGTGTAAATAATTACTACAAGTACATGTTGTTTACCACGTTCCCTTGCACGTCATCCCCGTATTTGCTACTCCCTCTCCCTTATCTTCTCCCCAATTTCCTTCATCTCCCTCATCTTCACATCAGTTTCAGCTCCCAGATAATATTGCCCAAGATATACATGCTTTTACCCCTACCCCTGCTTCTATAAGCCCAAAACAGCACGGTCCTTTCCCAATGCAGGGTATGGTCCACATGCTAGATAAAGGTTGCCCTCAGTAGTCAACAGTCCTAGTAGAGATATCAGTCCCTGTCAATAAATAATATATATATATATATATATATATATATATATAAAGAAAAAAAAAAGAAAAAAAAGGGAAAAAAAAGAAAAAAAAAAGAAAAATCAAAATCTAATTCAGGGAGAAGGACAAGTGCTAGAAGGTTGGCTACATAGTTCACAAATGCTCCACTTCATTCAGGAAGAGTCTGGAGAAGTTGGCCCAAGCAACTAATGTTTTTGACTGGACCATGATGACTTGGAGGCATGAGGACATGCCTCAACTCAACTGTGGGGGAGATGTTGAGGCTACTTTTTGTCTATTTTTCATCACCTCCTTAGCCCCTTTTTGGCCTAATTTGACACCTATAAACCCTCTTGTCCCTCTCCTAAGTCCCTAAACTAGACAGACCTTCATCAACCACAGTTAAAGGTAAAAGCAGTATAAGTAGAGTTGTTTCCACTATTCTATAGCTAGTATTAGGCATTTTTTTGTAATATGCTATTGTCAACTTATCACTATGGGCAGAGCAATGGATATATTGCAGAATGTGTTGATTAGCTTGGAGGAATTTTCAGACAGCCTACAATGGAGGTGCCAACATGGGAAGCTCCAGCTCAAGCCCTTGCTTAGCAATTCAACGTCCTTCTAGCACTTTGGCATAGTCAAAATTGGTGGAGGGCCAGCTGGCCATTCTACAACATAGTGGAGTTCGATTCATTCAAAGAAGATTTTGTTTTTTTATTATATATAGCTGCAATCAATTGTAATCAAAACTGTTAGTATGATTTAGATCAGGAAGTGCCAATTTTGTGGATTCCAGATCTCTGGTCTCCAACGATTGCGATGTCATGGAACTGTTACTAAACTTACAATGTAAGCATGCATATAAAGGCAGAGACTCGCCTTTTGATGACAAGAGGTTAATATAATGCATCCTTCAACTGTCCATTCATGTGTGCTCTGGTGTTTAGAAGCAGAAATCAATATAAAATGCCAGTGTGTTCTTGATTGCTTGAATATTATCATAGGTGTGCTGAGTTTCTGAGAAGATTGCTATAGGTGTGAATTAGTTTGTAATTATCATTTTCCTGGGTGTGGCAAGGGCCCACCACAACCGGTTTAGTTCGGTAGAATAGCTAGAGTTAATTCTTAGTCACTGTGTGGTTGAATTTGTAGTTGCAATGTTAATCATTTTTACAGATCGATTTGTGTTGGTTTGATTTACATTTGCCAGGCTCAGATTTGTATTGCAGAATTAATTTGTGAAAATCGATTTGGATTTACATTTTCTAGAATTTCAAAGATTTAGATTACACCAGTCAATTAAATTGTGAGAGTCAATTTACGTTTAACAGAGTTTACATTTGTTGGGTTTCAAGAATTCGTGGATTTAAAATTGCAGAGTTCATCAAATTGTGGAAATTGATTTTTAGCATAGGTCACGTTTGCTGAAGTTTCAGGAATCTGGTGATTTAAAGTGCAAAGTTGATTCAATTGTGAAAATCGATTTGTGTTTGCTTGATTTACGTTTGCTTGGATTGCATAATTTATTTTGAAGAACGATTTGGTTTTTTCTTGGTCCATGTTGCTGGACTCCCACATATCAATGATTTAAATTAGAGAGTTATTGTCTTTGGAATCGATTTATGTTTCCATTGCTGTGATGTATAGATGTCAATTAATTTAAATGCCGGAGGGAAATTGCTTTCAAAAGTTAATCTTGAGAAATTGATGTGCTATAGTGTTAAATTCCCAAATTGCATCGTAGAAGAGAAATCTCAGCACTAGTGAAACGTTGCCATAGGGGGAAATTGCGTAGCTCCAGGATTTGATTGGAAATCTCATTGTAATTATAACCCGAATCTAATTTCTCCCATATCAATTGCGTTCTGATCTTCAATTCGCTGCATCAACATGGGTTCAACGTTGAAACAAAGCTTGGGTACATACTGGGGAGTGTGTTAAAGGTAGGTCTAAGGTTATGTTCATAAATCCAAGCCACAAGAATTGAACCTCAAGTGACTGTAACAAACATGAGGGTATAAGTTTCCACAAGTCCGTAAGGATAGGTGGCAGTGAGTTGCTACAGGAAGACAGACTTTAGATGATAATGCAATCACAAATCCGAGCTGTTACAAACTCCAAATGATAGTTCACTGTAATCACTAATCCGAGCTGCTACAAGTGGACAGATTCCAAATTCTAATCCACTGTAATTACAAATATTAGGTGTAAGGCTGTGTAGCTCGGATCCGTGTTATCATCTTTAGAGAACAACTTGTTGTGTGAAAGGCAGATCTTTGGTTTGGACACACTCAAATTTAATCTTTCTGCTGAATAAGATAGGGTGAAACATGCAGGACTAAGATCAACTCCAGTGAAAGAACATAGAATAGATTGCAAAGAGATTCGATAATGGGTGTTTTTATGTGTGCTGAATAAGTCCCGTACATTGACTGACCTGTAGATGTGCATAGCCCAGATTGATGCCACTATGGTAGCAGAGAATTGTCATGATTTTTTTTGGATCCTTTTCATTTTGATTTAAAGAAGCAGTGTTGGTTTGCATTTGAATTCCAGCTTACTGTTATTTAAAAGATCAACACAGAAGTATGAAATAGAGAGTGAAAAATTCTTTTGAGGTCTCAGACAGCAAGACATTTTATGTCTAGTGTGTTTATTAGGTGGAAGAAAATGGATGATGCATAGAGTAGTTTCAAGCAGAGAACTTTCTCCATTCTTTTAGCATGTTTAAATTAGTATTTGCAATTTGTTTTTTTTGCAGTTGCATTAGTGAGATCCCTTAGTGAAAGCGTGTATTCCTTGAAAAAAGAGTTTTAATTAGCTTGGACTGGTGTTTGGATTGGTTTCACAATTTCAATCCACAAAAGTAACGGAAGAATTAACTCTTGCAACCTGATTCGAAAGGTAATCATTTGTTGAACATTGAAACCTTCTTGCAAAACATCGCCATGATAATGTCAACTGTGAAAACCAAGAGTTAAATTCATCTTTGTCTCTATTTTACACCTTGTTGTGACATGTGTTGATTAAATTCATTGTCTTATTGCAGAATGAATATCATAATAGAAGCCTTAGTAATCTTACCTAAGCGCAAATGGAAAATTGTAATTTGAAACTGATACCCAGAGAACAGTTGCACACTCCGATAGCTTGAGTCTGATGTAATTTGGTTTTCCAAGTAGAAATTAAAATTGCCAAGAGTAAGTGACATATGTATACATTGGAGGATTGAAGGCTGCCATGACTAGAGTCTGTGTGAGAAATTGATATCCAAACCAGTGTGATGCTGCACTTTTCCATTTAACCCTAGTATAGTGAAGTTGGCATGGAGTGTTGAGATATCATTTGTAATTACAAGTTTGCTGCGTGAAGTGTGAGATCATTTATCAGTTCAATTAGATTATAAATTCCTTTCAAAGTGTGACCTCTGAAAAGCAGAATTAGGGTTTTTAAGATTTCTCTTGAAGCAGTGAATCATTATTGCTGTTGATTAGTAATGGTTTTGATTCCAGATTTAGATAGATAGAACGAAGATTTCTAACTAGGATTTGCTATGAATTGATTCATTTTCAAGGTGTGTGTTTATCGATGTTTTTGTGTGCCTCCATTCTTGAATTAAACATCATAAGGAATCGTGCAAACTTCGACTCTAAGAGCTAAATCTTGAGAGCACAGTACAGCTCGTGTTTACGAGCCCGGGTTGATACATAAATATTGGTGAATTAATTCGACAGTTATTTCACACAACATATGGGTAGATTCCTTCTACCTAATTTTGATGGGTCACCCAAGTGCACAACCAAGGCTTGGGTAGAGAAATTAGATATCTATTTACAGCTGAACCAAGTTTCAAAGATTGAAGGTATTAAGATAGAAACGTTGCACCTTGAAGTTGAAGCACATGAATGGTGGTTTCACAGTCTATCTACATTGGGGCATGTAGGTGTGACTACATATGCAGAATTCACTCGGAGGTTGGAAGAAAAATTTGATCGAAGAGATCCATAGGCACACTTTGTTTAGCTAGCTAAGATCAAGAAGCCAGTTTGAAAATCCCAATCATGGTGCTAGATTTGTCTACAACTAGAAGACTATACATGTTTATTGATGGGCTGGTAGAGCCTTTGCATGGGTTGGTGAAGTCCACTAGGCAAACTACGCTCCAAGATGCCATTGAGAGGGCTAGGGACTTACAATATGCTTTGCCAAGGGCAATAGCTCCATTCTAGCAACAACCCACCTTTCAGTAAAAAGGTAAAGATATGAAGGTTCCTCTCCCAAAGGAGAACCAAGGAAAAGGACCTCTTAGTGATGATGTCCGAAAATATTTGAGGATGAGGAAGCTTTTCTTCACTTGCTAAGAAACATGGGCACCAGGACATAGGTGTGCTGCGTGAAAGGCACACTATATTGAAGTATTCTCTGATAGTGAAGAGGAGGAAGAAGAGGATCCAGAATGGGACACCAACTTTGTGGCACCAGGAGATGATCCACCACCATCCGAAGGAGGAAATGGAGCATTTTCTCCAATTGGAGGAGACCTTGCAGCTTTGCAGGGAGTTCCCAAGTATCTAACATTGAGAGTTTGAGGCACAATTCAGGGGTAGCGGGTGTCAGTATTGATAGATAGTAGGGCTACCCACAATTTTATTGATGCCTAGCTAGTAGAGAAGAGAAACATACCCAAATATGGTTTTGAAGTATTCTCAGTTTTGGTTCCTGGAGCTAGAACCATGCAGTGTGTGAAGTATGTTCCGACATTGGTAGTAACTTTGGGGACATACACATTGACAGATCACTTCTTTGTGGTTGATATTCCTGACACCAATGTGATATTGGATGTACAGTGGTTGATGAAATCGGGGAAGGTCACCATGGATTTGGAGACATTTCAGATGGAATGGACAGATAAGAAGAGCGGTAAGCACTACATGATCAGGGGGCATGCACACTTATCCACCTTCGGTAGTCTTAGAACATAAGATGGAGGTTGATTTTCATAGAGAATACATGGCATGGGAAGTATAAATGCATAAATTGGAGTTAGGAGGCAAGGAATATGATGTGAATTCTATGCTAGACCACTGTTCTACCTTATTTGGGGACATTCCACTAGGGAGGCCACCAAACCGAAAGTTGGATAAAGGGTTCTAAAACCTAGCAACACCATTCACAGATCTGACCAAGAGGGAAACCTTTGGTTGGGAAAACATTGCACAGAGGGCCTTTGATGGGCTCAAGGAGGTGATGATCATTTTTCCGATGTTTGTATTTTCAGATTTCACCCAACCCTTTGTGATGGAATATGATACTTCGGGGGAGGGGGTTGGCACAGTCTTGATGTAGGGAGGCCATCCCATAGCCTTTGAGAATCAGAAGTTACTGCCGCACAAGAGGATGTATTACCTATGTGAGAAGGAGTTGCTGGAAATCATGCATGCATTGGCCAAATTAAGGCAATATTGGGTAGGCAACAGTTTCAAGTAAATATTGACCACCATAGTCTTCAGTATTTTCTTGAGCAGAAGCAACTGCAAGAGAGAACACAAATTGGTTAACAAAACTATGACATATGTATCTGACATTGAATATGTCAAGAGAAGAAATGTGGTAGTGGATACCTTGTCATAGAGACCAACAAAACTATCATTGATGAGTGTGGATCTAGATTAGGAGGCCCAGCTGCTGGTGGAGTATTACAAAGATCGCTTCACATGTGAGATACTATATGGGAAGGTGACCAAGGAAAGGTATAGAGTGATGGATTAGGTCATCTACTATCAAGAACAAATCTTCTTGACTAGAGATTCTAGACTTAAGGAGAAAATTCTGCATGCAGCACATGATTTACCCCTCTCAGGCCACCAAAGTTTCACAAAGACATATTAGGCCATTAGGGAGAGATTCTCATGGAAGGGTCTCAAGGAGGATGTGATCCAGCACATCAAGGAGTGTATAGTTTTCCAGTAGAGTAAAGGAGAGAAAAACCATCCTGCACGGCTATTACAACCACTTCCTATTCTGGAAGGGATATGGGAGAACATTTCTATGGATTTCATTACCAGTTTGCCAGTAGTACAGGGTAAGGATTATATCTTTGTGGTCATTGATCGACTAAAAAAGTGTTCACATTTCTTTTTCATATCTTCATGGTAAACTGCTTCACAAGTGGCCAATATTTTCCTTAGATATATTCTCAGACTTCATGGCCTTCCTAAGACCATAGTCAGTGATAGAGATAGCCGATACATGGATGGATTTTGGCAGGATTTGTTCTGTTTGGGGTGTACCAAGTTAACACCGAGTACCAGTTATTACCCCTAACCAGATGGGTAGACAGAGGTAGTAAAAAAGTGGCTAGAAAGCTACTTGCAAAACTATGTTCTGGAGCAATAGAGATCATGGTTGCGCTGGCTCCACTTAGGGGAATATCGTTACAATCCAACATTTCATATGTCGATCAGTATGTCTCCATTTTTGGTTCTATATGGTTATGATGCTCTCTCAATTGTTGATATGATTTTTGCGCAAGAAAGGCTCCTAAAGCCAAATATTTGATCCAAGAGAGTTAGGATATATTCCAAGCTCTTGAGGACGACATTTCTACATCCAAAAATCAACAGAAGTTATATACAAATCATGGTCAGGTAGAGGGACATTTTGAGGTGGATAATTTGGTCTATCTACATATTCAGCCGTGAAAACAATCTACATTGAAGGAGAAGGGGGCTGATAAGCTTAAGATCCATTTCTATGGGCCATATAGAGTGATCCATGGTGTTGGGGAAGTAGCATATGGGTTAGAGTTCCCCATTAGGAGTAAGAACCCCAACATTTATTATGTCTCATGCCTCAAAAATTCCATTGGATAACATGTGGTTGCGACTATGGATCTCCCACCTTTTTATGATGAGGGCCATTTGGTTTACAACCAAAGGCTATCTTGGACACTTGGGAAAGGAAGCTAAGGAACAGGGTGATTAAAGAATATCCGATTCGATGGAGGAATCTTCTAGATGAGGATGCTACTTGGGAAGGAGAGAATATTTTGCAGCATCTATCCTTGTAGTTGCTTGAGGACAAGAAAATTTTTGGAGGGGAGGACTGTAATATTCCTAATTAGCTTTTAGCTAGTTAGAATATTAAATTTTGTTTTTGTCAATAAGATAAATGAATAAGAGGGTAGAGGGACCCATAGATCTCTTTAGTAGGAATAAAACGACTTCTAATGTGAATGTGGATCATTATATCTAATTGAATAAATCAATCCTTGGTGTGAATGGGGGTCAATGCATGTGGATGGGGTCAAGGTTGACCAAATCAACAACGTAGTCATGGAGGTAGTGGAGATAGTGGAGAACAATGCAGTCATAATGGGAGGAAGTATCCATGAGAGTAGCATCATTATTGAGTGGGGCCAAGTGGGAGGAGACTCACAAATCATATATGAAAGGGGATGGAAGCCATAGAAAGCATTATTAATATTGTTTATGTATGGTATTTTATGACTTTCTACACGCTTTAGCTATTTAGCGGAATCCCTTATGCTGTTTAGCACAAGGGTATTTTCGAGTGGAAATCTCACCCTCATCCTTGGGGGACTTTGAGTGCCCACTAAGGAGAGGTTATTTGAGCTACATTCCATCATCTAACATCAGGCCAATATTCAACCATCTTCAACAGTGCAGTCTCCTTCAATAATTTCCCAATCCAGAAGGGCAATTTCAGTGGAGGGTTGATAACCCAAGTTTTTGAGCTTATTTTCCAATGAGGGGAGTAACCCTTCATCCAAAAATTCAGTGGTAAGGAGTATCAACTATTTTCTCATCATATCAGCCACCTCCCAGTAGTTACCCAGCTGTAGAGTGTAATTCCACCATAAGGCTACATTTTTCATCTTGTGTATTTATGGAAACCCTTTCTCGGTTATCTTGGAATTGTGCTGGAAAGCCTAGATCTCTGATCCCAACATTTTCTGAGCACCCTATTAGCATATATACACATTCCTTGTTTCTAATAAAAATTATTTCCAGCAATATTGCACAGTCATAGCCCCCAACAGTTTATGTGGCAACAATTTCTTATGTATTGATGTATAGGGTCATTTCAGGCTTGTTTTGCCTAGCTTGAGTGTCTTTTCCTCAAGATCTTGTACTTCATTTCTGCTATCATATACAATAAAATGGCTCAATGATCTTCTCATGTTTTTGATGTATTGATGTTTATTGCATTTTCCAGTTTTATGTTTAATATTCCTTTTTTTCCTATTTTGGAATATTACACCATCTTACCCCATAAGCATTAAAGTAGACCTCATATAACCCATTGTGGAGTGTTAGTAATTATGGTGCAAGAATTGGTTAATGGAATCTTATATGATTTTGAAAGATTATGTAGAAAAATATTCTGAAGAAGGTAACAAAGGACCAACTAATTTGGAAAATATAGAGAGTGGGAATTTGGAAGCACTAGAGAACGGTGAAAATTTTGAGATACCACAAAATGAAGGAAATATTGATAATGTGCAAAAAGCTCAGAATCAGAGAGTGACAAAGAAAATAATAAAATTATGGGTAACAACCAACAATTGGCATGGATGGCCAAAGGGTTTCTTAATCTTCTAGGTTTTCTACATCTTTGATCTAGATAAGCCTAACACCGTAGAAGATCACGTCAAAAAATTTTATTTGTAACTAAGATTATTGGATGTATAGTATGATGATGTGGATTGTATATTTTTCCATTAGACACTTGAAAAAAAAGCCTCAAATTGCTATCATAGTCCCCCAATAGGATCAATTACTAATTTGGGAGACATTAAGAAGGAATTCCTGGAGAAGTTCACTAAGAAAAAGACACCAACTATGTTGTTGAAATAATTAACCTAAACATGGGAAATAAGGAGAAGGTAAAGGAATTAAATAAACACTATGCAACTATTTTGAATAATTTTCCTATTGATGTTCCACCACATGATTCATTACATTATATTATTATATTGCAACCCTACCAACTAATATTTCTATGTTTGTTAAAAGGGAGAACAAAGGCACATTAGCAAAAAAAGTCATTGAATATTTAGTGGTTGAGAAAAATCTCAAAGCCATTGGAGTAATTAACATGAAAGTTGATTCAAAATCCAATGGTAAGAAACCCCATGAGTCTACAAGTAAGTCCTTTGATAAGAAACTCTGATCTTGAGTTTGTTGTGAAATCACTTAAGAAGTTAACTAATGAAGATTCTGATTTGAAGAGGAGTAAAAGTGAGAGTTCATCAAGTAATAAACCCTTCAAGTCATTCTTCAACCACAACAACAACAACCCAACCAATTAAAATTAGAGCTCAAATACCAATTTAAATGTATAAAAGTTGGGGATGGACAACTATTCCACTTTCCATCAAGCATGCCATTCAGAAAAGACATGCCCGCAATGAGTGAATTCAATGAATTTAGTGATCAATACGCTGTTTGATGATCATGAAACTAAGGACCAATCTGAAAATTTGAGTGAAGGAGAAGAGGCTACCCCAATAGATCCCCTATATGGATGTTGGAGATGGCTCGAAGTGGTGAGGCTCAGTTGGATGGTGAAGTATCTGTTGGATAATATTAACCAGCCAACCCTCCAAATTATTATAATTTGAGAAGTAAAGGACCTATATCTCAACCAACTCTTGAGGACAAGAAGAATATATTTCTTAGGAAAATAATTCAAAAAATACTTTTAGAGTCCGACTCCTCAATCCAAGAAAGGTTAAAATTCAAAAGGAACCTAAAAAACTACTAAAATAATTTCAAAGACACCCGAGGTATTTTCTAAACCCTCTCAATCAACTTATTCAACTTATTTAACTCAAGAAAAGAGTTTACAAAGTAATGTGGGATATAATATAATTGAATATATGAATAAACAATGAGAAAACATAACACTCTTCGATTTAGCATAGTTACCTAAGCAAAGGAAGTTGATTATAAATATTTTTTCAACAACTTTAGTAAGTAAAGATGATTCTACTTATGAAGCTTCTCCTACTACTCAACCCCAAGATAATGCAAACATTGAAGCTCTAGTGAATGCAAAAAATGTGGGAGCTAACTCCCGATTATAAATTCCCCCATTTTTTATCACTTTTGAGATCTTCAATTACAATGTTCATAATTGTTTGGTTGATTCTAGTGCATCAAATAATGTAATTCCTTTTTCTATTTGTATAAATCTTAATGTTATGTAATATTTCCAATTAGCCATGAGCTAGTTGGAATATTAAATTTTGTTTTGTTGTCTTGTTTTATGAATAAAAGGGCAATGGAGGTCCATAAGTCTCCTTAATAATGAATAAATCAATGCCAATGTGAAAAGAAGACATCTTGGCAGCTTCATTGAGCACCCTTAGGTGTGAAAAAGGGTTGGAACACCTTGACTGGGTCAACTTTGACCAAATCAATAGTGTTTTCATGGAGTAGTGGCATTCAATGAAAAACAACGAAGTTTTAGATGGAGATGCTTTGCATGGAAGTAGTGCCATTATTGGATGGGGATTAGGGTTTGGAAGCTCATTTATTATAAAAGGAAGAGGATGGAAGCCATATTGATTATGTATTGGTATATGATATTTCTGAATATATGGTTTGTTTAGACATATAACTTTCTTTGGCTGTTTAGCTAATATTGCAAGTGTTGTTTAACACTGGGTGTTCCTGATTAGGAATCCCACCTCTTTCATTGAGAATCTCTTGAAAGGGTATTTTACTTAAATTCCACTTTCAATCTTAAGGCCAAGCTTCATCTTACATTTACAGTGTAGATCCTATTGAGGGTTGAGTTGTTTTGCAGGTTGCAGCAGTGGAGACCACATTTGGGTCACTTAAGTGCTTATTTTCAGTGGAGAAGGGCTCCTTTCCATTGGGAGGATAGTAAGGAAGGCCCTTTAGCATATTTTCATATCTTAGCATCAGGACATTGATTTATTTTCCTATACACCGTAGTTTCATTCCAGATCTGTGTTATTTTGAAGGAGGAGTTGCAGGGTGGTTTCAGCACATCATTTGGGGAGGAGGTTTCCTAGAGAAGGGTTGTTCCTTTCATCTAGGAGGTCTATTGGAGGAGGCTGAATTATTTGTTATATCAGATCAGCCACACTTTCTAGATCTATATGTTGCAGTGAATCTTCAACCCTAGGGCTTTGATTCCCATCTTGTACATGGTGTATTTTTGAAATCCCTTTGGGGGTTATTTTCTGAAGGTTGTATAGTGCCTATATCTGTAATAGATCCATATTTTGAGGCATATATCAGCCTTCTATAATTTTTGTAGTCATTTTCTGTAGCAGTGCTTTTAAAATTGCATTGTAGCAGTCTTCCGACATTTTGATATATAGTAGCAACACCTCTTTGAGGGTTTTGTCCAATGGAGGCTTGTTCTATCTTGTTGTACATTTTATGGCCCATTTATTATGCATATTTTTCTGCTATTATAATGAATGAAAGGTATCCATATTGGCCTCTTGATCTTATTTTATGTTTAACACTGCTATTCCAACATTTTGTACTATATTCCTAATTTTCCCATTTGGGAATATTACAGTGGTATCAGAGCATAATATTTACATAGCCTGTGCATCTTGAAAAGCCAATATGTCATATAAAGAAGGAGATCCTCTTACTGATAGAGAGAAGAGGTATCAAAGAAGAAGACACCGAAATTTTGACTATACAAATGATAGTGAAGACAAGGGTAAAACCCCTTTATTAGGAGAAGAAGATGAAGAGAAGCAGTTTCATAAGATTCTTCTCAAAGCTATGCAATACATTTCTAGAGAAATAAAGGAGACAAGGATGGATAGATACAAGGTATCCCCTAAATGATTTCAATAGGGTGAAAGTTATCGCATTTCTCATCACTGGAGTGATCAACTAGTGCAACAACAAAAGGTTTCCCAATGCTCTACAATGCCTACATTATTAGCAGTGGGAAATGAAGGGTTTCAAGAACAAGAAAATCTTGAAGACTATTTCATGGAGTATGAGTCTCAATCTCAGAAATTCAAGTACCACTTGATTTTCAAGAAATTTGTCAAATCAAGGACAATAGGAGACCCAGGCATCACAATAGAGGTGGAGGATTCATTCAGAATCATGATGTACACCGCACTATGGACATATTTTTCTTACCCAAATTTGATGGGTCATCTAAATGCATTGCCAAATCATGGGTAGAGAAGCCTGACATCTACTTCCAATTGAACAAAGTACCGGATATGGAGGCCATTAAGATAGCAACGCTGCACCTTGAGGGTGAAGCACATGATTGGTGGTTCCATGGCTTGTCTACATTGGGTCATGCCAATGTGACTGCATATTCAAAGCTCACAAGGAGGTTGGTGGATAGGTTTGATAGAAGAGATCTCGAGTCACCATTCATGGGGCTTGCAAAGATAAAACAACCAAGTAATCCAGAAACTTATATTTCTGAGTTTTTAAAACTTTCTGTTATGGTTCCTGATTTATCTATAGCAAGACAGGTCTACATGTTTGTTGATGGGTTAGAAGAACCTCTTCACGGTTTGGTAAAGTCTACCAAGCCCACTACCCTTCAAGATGCCATTTAAAGGGCTAGATATCTACAATATGCCTTTCCAAAAGAAAAGGCAACATTTCAGCAAAATCCCTCTTTTCCATCAAAGGAAAATATGAGAGGGTTTCTCTTTCAAAGGAGAGCTAAAATAAAAAATCTCTTGATGATGATGTCTGAACAGACTTGAGGAGGAGGAAACTCTGCTTCACATGCCAAGAATCATGGGCACCCAAACATAAATGTGTAGCAGGAAAAGCACAGTACATAGAGGTCTTATCGGATGATGAGGAGGAAGAAGAAGAAGAACCAAGAAGAGGTCACAACGCTGACACAACAGGAGATGAACCAAAACCATCAGGAGATGAGAGTGGGGCATTTGCTCCAATTAGAGGGGATATTGCATAATTGAGAGGAGTGCCTAAGTACTTGACCTTGAGGGTTCGAGGTTCCATCTTAGATCAAAAGGTTTCTATTTTGATTGACAGTGGGGCTACCCATAATTTTATTAATTCCCAACTAGTGTAGAAGAGGGCAATATGCACTGATGATTTTGAGGGATTTTCTGTTTTGGTCCCAGGAGATACAACTATGAAATGCATGCATTATGTTCCATCCTTATCTGTCACCATGAGGACATATACATTGACTGATCATTTCTTTGTGGCTGACATACCTGACACCAATGTGATATTGGGTGTGCAGTGGTTGATTACTTTGGGGAAAGTCACCACATATTGGGAGACTTTGCAGATGGAATGGGTGGATAGAAAGAGTGGTAAAAATCAGATGATTGAGAGAATGCACACATATCCCTCACATGCAACTTCCACATAGAAATCAGAGATGGATTTGTGCAGTGGAGCACGGACCTAACAATCCCATCTATTATGCACATGACTTTGGCCCATGGGACATTATTATTTTGTGGAAAACCACCTAGGGGGCCACCTAATCCAGATTTGGGGAGACATGTCTCACATCATGATGCACCATTCATAGATTCAGGAGGAATGGGAGCATTATAAGGCCCTGACACAGTGATGAGAGTCTTGGGTAGACTCAAGGAGAAGGGAGACATTCTCCGAACATCATCATTACCCACTCTCATTTCAGATTCTGCGCTGTGGGAGGAGAAACATGGGAATGATAGAAGCCTTCCAACATATACCTTTGGCATGGGAGATTTTAGGGAGAAGGAAAGCCATATGGCATATGTTCTTTGTGATATATCATCAACACTATCACTATGGAGGATAGAACCACATTGGAAATCACAACTATTGGTGGATTATTCCAAGGATCTTTTTAATTGCAGGATCCTTGATGACTAGCTTCAAGAGGAGGGCTATTTAGTCCAAGATGAGGTCATTTATTATCATGATAGGATAGTCTTATCTAGAGCTTCCAATCTCAAGGAGAAGTTGCTACAAAGAGCTCATGAAGATTTTATCTTCAGCCATACTTATTCTATGAGAGCATATCACTCCATCATGGAGGGGTACACTTGGGAAGGATTTGAAGAGGAGACATATCAGCATTTGAAAAGATGCTTGGACCATGTGGAGTTGGAAGAGATACATAACTCTATGGAGGAGTTATCACAACCACCTCTTGCCTCTTTTGGAATGAGAGGAGATTTATCTATGGACCACTCCATTTGTATGAGTAGAAATTTTGGTAAGGAACATGTTTATGGGCATGATGTTTCACTTGATTATTATTTGCATTCCTTTACCATGTATATGTGGTCCATAGTTCCAAGTATGAGAATTATTCCATATAAACTTCATGGCCATCTTTGGGCCATAAACATTTTTGAACATGGCCACTCCCTTGGAGGATATAGGGAGATGTTGAATCATTGTGGGTGCACTCCAAAGGCACCAAACATTTCTCACCTTTTCAGCCATTGTGAGAAGACTTAGGTAGAAATTAAGTGGTGGGGAAACCACTTACCATACCATTATATGATGCAATCATGAGATATATTGCACTGGTTCCACATGTGGGATTATGACCCACCTCCATTTTTTCATATTTCTCTGTGCATGTACTTGGTTTTGATCCCATACATTGATGATGTACTTATTATTTTTATGGGAATGATTGGTGGGAGGATGGGAGGATTGTATGTGCCCTATGGGAGATATATTCTCCATGTTCATTATGCTACATGTTTCAGGGAGAACAATGGGCAAACCATGTTTGTTTCATTGGATCTATTGCTTCCTTGTGGGATGGATCATTTGCATATCATGGGAACTTTCGAGGAGAATTTCATGGAGGGATGGATTGGGAGACACTTAGCTTATGATGGAAGCTTATCACATGATGGTGTCACCAATGATGGAGGAGAAGAGTTGCAACACTCACCTTGTCAGTTTCTTGAGGACACACAACATTTGGGAAGGTAGGACTGTAATATTCCCAATATGCCATGAGCTAGTTGGAATATTAAATTTTGTTTTGATGTCTTGTTTTATGAATAAAAAGACAATGGAGGTCCATAAGTCTCCTTAATAATGAATAAATCAATGCCAATGTGAAAAGAAGACATCTTGGCAGCTTCATTGAGCACCCTTAGGTGTGAAAAGGGCTTGGAACACCTTGACTAGGTCAACTTTGACCAAATCAATAGCGTTGTCATGAAGTAGTGGCATTCAATGAAAGAAAACACAATTTTAGATGTAGATTATTTGCATGGAAGTAGTGCCATTATTGGATGGGGCTTAGGGTTTGGAAGCTCATTTATTATATAAGTAAGAGGATGGTAGCCATATTGATTATGTATTGGTATATGAAATTTATGAAAATATGGCCTGTTTAGACATATAGCTTTCTTTGGCTATTTAGCTAAGATTGTAAGTGTTGTTTAGCACTGGGTGTTCCTGCTCGGGAATCCCACCTATTTCATTGAGAAGATCTTGAAAGAGTATTTTACTTCACTTCCACTTTTAGGCTTAAGGCCAAGCTTCATCTTACATTTACAACGCAGATCCTATTGAGGGTTGAGTTGTTTTGCAGGTTGCAGCAATGGAGACCACATTTGGGTCACTTCAGTGCTTATTTTCAGTGGAGAAGGGTTCCTTTCCATTGGGAGGACACTAAGGAAGGCACTTTAGCATATTTTCATATCTTGGCATCAGAACATTGATTTTATTTTCCCCTACAACATAGTTTCATTCCAGATCTGTGTTATTTTGAGGGAGGAGTTGTAGGGTGGTTTCAGCACACCATTTTGGGAGGAGGTTTCCTAGAGAAGGGATACTCCTTTCATCTAGGAGGTATATTGGAGGAGGCTGCATTATTTTTTATTTCAGATCAACCACACTTTCTAGATCTATATGTTGTAGTGAATCTTCAGCCCTAGGGCTTTGATTCCCATCTTGTACATGGTGTATTTCTGAAATCCTTTTGGGGGTTATTTTCTGAAGGTTGTATAGTGCCTAGATCTATATTAGATCCATATTTTGAGGCATATATCAGCCCTCTATAATTTTTGTACTCATTTGATGTAGCAGTGAGTTTAAAACTACATTGTAGCAGTCTTCCTGCATTTTGATATATAGTAGCAGCACCTCTTTGAGGGTTTTGTCCATTGGAGGCTTGTTTTATCTTATTGTACATTTTATGGCCCATTTATTATGCATATTTTGCTGCTGTTATAATGAATGAAAGGTCTCCATATTGGCATCTTGCTTTTATATGATGTTTAACACTTCTGTTCCAGCATTTTGCACTATATTCCTGCTTTTCCCATTTGGGAATATTACATGTTAATACAAAGAAAATAAATTCAAAGATTATTCAACTGTACAAATCTCAAGCACAACTGATTGGTGATCTTAAATATATGCTAATTCGATTGACATATGATTCAAGATTACACTAATTGATTGATATTGTAGTTGTGGAGATCCCTCACTACTATATATAGTAATAAATTTCAATGAAACAGTATGATGGTATGACTAAAATTATCCATACGGTCGAAAATTGTAAGAATTAATGTCATTTTTTTGTTTTTTTAATCAACCCAAAATTTTCGATATCATAATGACATATCTTCACATCTTCATAATTACGAAAATATTATCCATATCGTCGTAAGGGTGAAGTATCTTAAAATCATCACAATACTGATCAAAATTTTTTTTCCCTATTTGTTGAGCTATTAATGGAATGGTGGGTCACTTTTTGACTAGTCAACTTTAACTTGGTCAACTATCGTCGAAATTCCCATGGTAAGTAAATTTATAAATATGTTTATTTCAAGAGTGTTACAACATTTTTGCTATAATTACAATGGTTTTATAAGGTTATAAGGTCTTATTTTTGAGAGAAAAACAATTTTATATATATATATATATATATATATATATATATATATATATATATATATATATATAATTACAAAATATAATAACTGTAGTATGCCACTCAATTTTATAACATAATCATCACATAATTTTTTTGTGGGCAAGAATGTCAACAAAAATTAGTAGGGAAAATATCAAGGGGTGATGGTAGATGTTATTTAGATTGCGATGGATGTGGGGGCTTACTTCACGTAATTTTTTTAAAAGAAACAACTAAAATAAATTGTAGGAGACATCGAAACATTGAAGGGGGACCGGAGGAATATCATACCTTGGTAAGTTATATATTCATTATTTATTGTGTTTATATTCATTGTATTTGTAAAATTTTATATTGTTATAATATTTGTTATGCAAACTAATTTTTCATGATTGTTTGTAATTATAAAGTAAAGTTGGCCCCCTAGCTGGTGTCTGAATGCCCCAAGTAATAGTATAAATGATTTCGTACAAGTTGAGGAACATGGAGAAAATATTGAAGATCAATTTAATGGTCCTATGGAAGAATATGACAATAATAACATAGTTCAAGATGATGGGACAAATGAATTGATCCAATACTTTTTCGCTCGACCAGTTAATGATAAAAATGAGGACAATGATGATAATATTCTTGATGAACCTTTTCTATAAAATGCAACACCACCACTTTTCGAATGCTCAAGAGAAGATATTCTCTCTTCTACACTATTGTTGGTGAAATTAAATGTTTTGAATGGTATGTCAAACACTTGTATGATGTAGATCCTAAGGTATGTAATATGTTTCATCACATATTATACATAAAGGTTGATTTTTATTTTGTATTTTTATTTTTTTTGTGTTAATTAATATGTAAAATAAGAATAAAGTATTTACAATTGATATTTTTTATAGGAACTTGTGATTTTTTTTGTTGTAGATTGTTAGGTGGAACTTTGTTACCATCGTTAAATATTTTACCTTACACATACTGATATTTATATTCCATTATGAAATAAATTGGCACAAAGTATCAAGCTATATATGCATGTGTTAATGATCATATTATATATTATGGACAACATGCATCAAAAACAAATTTAACGTTATGTTAGAGTAGTACATATCGAACTGATCAAATAATAAAAAAAGTGCCTCAAAATGTTCTTCGTCATATTCCCATAATTCCACATTTGCAGCGATTGATCACGTGTGATATCATAGCACAATTTATGGATTACCATGCAGGAAAGAGAATTGGAGATGGTGTTCTTCTAATTTCTGTAGAAGGTTATGCATTTAGGGAAATTTAGGAACAATGGATGTATTTTAAATATGAACCTCACAATTTTAGGCTTTCATTGGTAGCTGACGGTGTTAATCCGTTTGGAGAGTTCAAGTATATTTACTCAATGTGGCAAATTTTTTTTACCAACAATAACCTTCCTCCTTGGATTTCAATAAAGAGGGAGTGCATAATGTTTGCAATGATTGTTCCAGGTATTTTATTACATTAATATTTTAATGTAACATTTTCACTTGTCTTGTTTTTTGCATAAAATCTTCTATTTTTTTATTTACTTATATGTATACATGTCACAATAGTAATTATGCGTAGTTCAAAAATTACTAGGTAAGTACCAAGTTAAAGATACACATGTAGATATCGAGCCTCTTATCGACGATTTAATAAATTTATTGGCCGAAAACACTTTGTATGACCTCTGCAAACGAATAATATAGAGGAAATTTCAATTCCATGGAATACTTGTATGGAAAATTCATGATGCCCCAAGACTAACACATTTTTGTTGTATGTCTTGTTCCAATATTTATCTTTAATAATATATAATTATTTTAAGATATCATGCATTCTTTTTAAATAATCCCTTTTTTATAATTTAAATTAATCGATCTCTTGCATGTCTTCAAATAAAGGGTACATTTTCATTTCCAGTTTGTGGTCCTAAAATGAAATCTCGTCATTCAAAAAATTTAAGAAAGGAGGTGTTTGATGAGTATAGGAATTTCCTATCTAAGAACCATATGTATCACACTACTGGAAAAAAATATTTTTAATGGGAAAGAAGATATTGGATTAAAACCACGAAGAATGGTACTTCACCTATGGAATTTGTAATATAACAAAAATAGTTAAGGTATGCATTTTTTTTTATGTATCATATATGTAATGTTTTGATTTCTAATTTTTATATAGTTTATTTTATTGTATTTAATAATTATTGTTGCGATTTCTTCAATGCTTCATCATGAAGGTTGGGAAGGTATTAATAATGGGATTCCACAAGGAATGAAAATATATCCCATTGAATTCATGAGGTTTCCTACTATGAGGACCTAAGTTTGATATAATACATATAAGGAATATTACAATAGAAAAGTTATGGAGAATCATAGATGGTGTTATCACTAAATTGAGGTTGCTGGGCTGCTTCAACATTTATCTCAGAGTAACTATTTCAAACCTACTTTTAGATAGAACCTAGCCTTTTCAGCCTGAGAGGGCTCTCTCAAGAAAAAAGATAATATTATGTAAATGAAGATCAACATATGGCTAACTCTGAAATTTTCTTTAAATGTTTTTATGTAGGTGAAGGATGTGGAAGTAGCTACCATTGGGTATGGAGTCAGAGGAACTCAATTACATGAAAATCATCTAACATGGAAGATGATAAATGTGTGTATTCTCATAAAAACATATACTGAACATTAAACCATATGTGTACAGGAAGTTGGACCATGATCAAACAAAAATTCCAAGTGATTACATATAAAGCAAACAAAAATACCAAAACACAACTAAAATAGTAAACCATATGCGTATAGGAAGTTGGAGCATGATTAAACATGAATTCCAAGTGATTGTACATAAATCAAACTGAAAGAAGATCAAAATATCCTCTAAGAAAAACACATACAAGAATACATGATGAATCTCAGATGAGAAAGAAGTTTTCTACAACTGTATATTGCTGACAGAAAAAAAATTACAAAATAGCTTCTAGCATTACATCCATTTCCCACCCATCCTCTCATATGTCTATTTATAGAGTTTACATATAGTCTGCCAGCCAAGTTAGAACTTCGAATATTTCCAAAGACACCTTATCCAAAAAGGAAATAAATTACAAGGAGAGAACATCAAGATATTTCTATTTACAAGAGTTTATGACTTGATATGACTCAAATTTTATTTATTACACTGACAGTATTTACATAATGTATTTATGATGATATTATCGAACATGACCACTTTGAGTGAAGTTTCACTGCCCATAACCAAAATAAATAAAAACTAACTGACATTAAGGATCTGCTCCTCAAAATTTGGAGATGTGATGGCTTTAGGCATTTGCTGTACTTCAAAACCTTGATAAACCTTGACAATTTTCAGCTGGCAATGTATACATGCATAACCATCTAATCCTATACTTTAAAGATTTAATGAACCATATAATCATTCATGACTTTAAATCATCTCCCATCGAGAGTTTAGAAGTGGAGTTCATAAGGCAGAAACAAAATGTTTTGTGATTTGCAATTGTGATGAGTGACGTGGTAGAAGGTGGGTCCTACTGAGGTGGTAACAAGGTGGTGGGATTGTGACGCGATATATCAAATTATCGCATTGGGGTTTAGGATCTGGCACATAAATGGTAAATAATGTGTAGGAAATAATGCGATAATGTGATAATCCAATGCAGGCGTTAATGCAATATGCGATATATCGGATCGGGGTATCACAATCGTAAGAGGGAGCGGAAAACATAAGGTGGGGATAAATAAATTTGTGAATTTGCGATGCGAGAAAGGATAAGGTGGGATTTTAAATTTTTGGATGGTTTTTTTAACTTAGAGAAAGGGAATAATCAAAACAACAAAAATGAATGTTATTGGTGATAACATATGGTAGGAGGAATAAGGAAAGGATCGTAAAAAATTGTAGTGAAATTCAGGAAAGAAATAATGCAATGTAAAGTGCGATCCAATTAAATATTGATGGACACCAAAATAGAATTCCATGGTTATTAACGGAGAATAAAAACAATGATGTAAAATAGGTCATTAGAAGAATTAAATTTCCCATAGGTTTTTCTTCAAACATAAAATATTCTAACAAAGAAAGGTGAATTTGGTGGGGTAAAAGATGATTGGAATACCTTCAATAAGGTAATTATTTTGTTATATATATTTCTATATTGGTGTACATATTCATAGTTTTTTTTTTTGTATATTTTGGATGAAACAAATAGCTATTAATTGTTATTATTAAAGTATGTTCTACCTCCCCAAACAATTTCAAAATACATGAGGTAAGTAGCGATTTATATGCAAAATGTTTTTTCAAATTGTTTTTAAAATTAATGATACGTGTTTTATTTGTAATGTGTTGTGGCTTCTACAACCCCTTCCAAAATTTTGGCCTATACCAAATTTCGGAGCCTTCCTTGGTCTTGTTCATTATTCTCACAAACTTTGAAGTCCATTTTATTTGTTTTATTAGAATGTTGTGATCCCTTTCGCAAGATAGGCAAAGTGTTGTTTGTTGGCATGTTAGTTGTTACATTGTATAAATGAGCCTATTCTAGTGGTTCCAAGAAGTTATATTTGTGAAAATGAGTTTTTATAACCTTATAATTACTTGTCGCACTCATTTCCAAAGTTTTGAGTGTTGTCGCACAACTGTCGCGACAGTCATTGTAAAGTGTATCTTTGGTGTCGCACTTGTCATAACCGGTCGTAAAGTTGTCACATGGAGGGGAATTTTGTGTTTGTATGTCATGGATGATATATGTTTCTTTAGTCATAAAAATATTCTAAGTTTTTTATTATAGTCAAAGTTCATCACTGTTCACACTGATCTCATCGGTCCCTCACTTAGTCATTTTTTGGAAAACTTCTCGAACGAGCAACTTAGCTTCACCCAAACTACCCTAAGTTGCAAAATACTCAATATCAGTCCTCTAGATGTGACTTTTATTCTTGGCACTATGAAATGGAAAGTTTCTATCTCGCAGGACTGCTACATTGCACAGTTTCTGTGACCAAGCTTTGACCGTGATCTCCAAAATTGCACAGTCATGACCTCCAGCTCGACTTCAACTGCACACTTCCCAAAAAAATTCCTCAAGATCATCCCTTGATCCCTTGAAATGTGTATATTATTAATATACCATCCTTCCTTGACTCACATAGCTGCACAGTAAGCACTCCCAGTTCCCATCCATTTAGCCTGTCCCATTGGCTCCAGAAACTGCGTAGTCTTGTCCCTCAGCCCAGCCTGAAATGCACACTACGTAGTCTCAAGGCTCAAGGATTACCCTTAAATACTTGAAATAAATAACTTCAAATTCACTAGCCTCCTTTTCTGTCATGTCACTTGTTCCAGGTTCAGTTATTGGATCAAAATGCATCATCTTAGGCCAGGGGTTTTCGGATTGATGTCGTCTCATCATGAGTGAATTGTAGGAACATGTACTCTATTATGTTATGGAAAGATGGAGAAGGATAAGAAGGATGGGATCATGATAAAATACACTCTTGCAGCTGAACTTATAATTTGATTGATCAAGAGAAAGTGAAAGGACACTAGTTTGCGACCACTATCCAAGACTTGAAATCATTAAAGACTCCTTATCACCAAGGAATGCAGAGGTTAAAGAAAAATTCTTTCACGAAGAAAATTAAATATCAATATAAACATTGGATTTACATTTCCATGTCATCAAGAAATCCATGTCATTAGTGTCATGCCATGTCATGTCATGAGTGGGCATATGCCACATCTCTATTGTGCACCATGTATATTGTATTCAAAATGTATTGTAAAGTGAAAGTCCAAAGGAAACACCTGGAATGTAAAGAGTCATGTAAGTTGAAAAGTCATAGGAAGTAAAAAAATAATGAGGGTAGTCAAAGAGTCACCCTTGGTTATATATGCTCCCTCATTGTATGAGAAAAATAATTTTTACCTTGGCTCCTACCACAAGGCATTAAAGAGATAAGCTAGTTCTTTTGAGGAGAAAGGAATGGCTCCAATGCTCCACTACTAGAGATAGTGGTGTTCATAGTATACATGTGTCTTGGAAATTTTACTTAATATCATAAGCCCTATGGGCCAACACGTTCGTCATGCATGGATTCTGGATATTTGTAAGACTATTCTGTGGATTTTTGTTTTTCATGTTTGCTTTGTGTTGGATGGATCCTTCTGGTTCATGTGTGTATCTTCTTGGGTGGTACTACTACCTCTCTCTTAGAGGCTCACTTTTATCCCTCTACACAGTAGAATAGATTTTACACACATGTGATTGAACTCTCACCAGGCACACCCCTCTTTCTTTTCAAAGGCGCGTGTGCACTCCTCTCTCTTGCTAATAGTTAGAGCCAAGGCATATCTCTAAGATAACTGGAAATTGGGCCGATATTTGGGATGTGGCTCCTAGTCCAAACGATGTGAGGGCTAATTGGGGCTTCATATGAGGGAGACCCCTTGGTTGATATATTTGCAGCACCGTCAACAATGGATCTATAAAGAGGAAATAAATAGGTTGTTCCCGTTAAGTCTAGTTTGAATCTCTTATTCAAAATGTCTCTTCCCCAAATCATAATCCCATGATGATTTTCTAAAGAGCTTAATCTTACTATCCCTATAGAATTTATTCATAACCTATCCCAATTTAAGTTTGATGGTGAGGGTAAATCAAATTTTTGTGAAAATCTGTTTCAAGTTGTCTGTTTTTTATTTTCTAACAAAATATATTGCAAGGATGTCATGGTTAGATTATTCACCCTCAAATTTGAAGGTCACGTTAATTTATGGTGTCATACCTTACCTGCTGCTTCTATCCATTCATTCAACCAACTTGCAAAGGAGATTCATAAAGCATTTGATAGTTATAATCACCTATATGTTTGTATAAGAGTCAATCTCTTAAGAATGAAGCCTAATGGATCAATTAAGGATTTTTATAATTGATTCCTTCACCTTTACTATGAATTTATGGAAGAAGACATTAATTGGTATGTCTTAAAAAAATAGTTTGAGCACTTGTTTCTTATCAATTTATGCAATGAACCTGAACCCCCTAATTTTCACACTCCCCAAAATCTTGTGAATCATGAGACACCTCTAATTCTAGAAGAGGAACCTAGTATTCCTTTTTTCCTTATCCTCATCCTTTTCCACTTTCAACGAGGGTACCTACTTGTGATGATAATAATGCTGGGAAATATGCTAATAAAATTCCTAATATGTCTTCTCATTCTTCTTCTACTTGTCATAACTTAGATTCAATGGAGGAAATTCCAAAATGGCTCATGAAGCCTATGGTGAAGACCAAATCCTCTATTCCACAAGATGATGTTATTGTTCATAACTCTAGTCTTGAATCTGATATGGATTTATTGTATCCTCTATCCTCCATAGATCTTGACTCTTTGTACCATGGTCCACCTCAGCAATCTATACCACCAACTAGTTTTTCACACTCTCTTGATTTTTGTGTTGCTAGTTCAAATTGAGATAAGATAAAAGGACATCACATTACACATGTAGAAGAGAAGGACGATGAAGAGGTTTTAGATATTTCTTCTATTTTCCAAAATACTTCAAGCGAATATGATGCTCTTCCATTCTTGGATGATTTTCGATCTACTGATATCAGTAGTGATTCAAATGTAGTCAATTATCTCAATCAATTCGTAGCCTTGGGAAACAAATGTTCAAATTATTATGACTCTGTTGATGTATGCAATCACAAATTCCTAGGAGTATTAACTTATATTATAGTATCTCATAAATATTTTACTTTAGATTCAGAGTCTGATTCAGTCAAAGAATATGTGCTCATCAAAACTTCCCCTCCATCTCACGATCAATTTTGGTTCCGCAGTATGTGATGAATCTACTTACGATGAAGATACTCCATGATCCTTAGGTTCTTCATCCGATGAGTTATCTTCTCGATTGACACAAGGCAGTGAGATTGTCTGTGATGAAATTGAAAGTAGTTAAATAATTGATTACTCTTCCAATTCCTCATTATATATTATCTTGCATGAAGACAACTCTTCAAATCAACTTGCTCACAAAATTCCCCCCATTCACTCATCTTTAAATTTTCAATCATAAGAATATTTCAACTTGAGTAATATGGTTGTTGAAGTTGGAAAATCTGGTAAAATCAGTGATAGTGGAAGCTTCCATTCGGTGAGAAGCGGCCCTGTTGAAGCCAATGGTAGCAGTTATTCTCAAACCATGCATGATCTGGTTCAAGCTTCAATATGTGATTTTAAAATCTTAGAAAGTTTCAAGACCTGCCAGGTATTCAAGGAACTTCAACTTTTGTTGAGGGTTATGTTAGGATCTTGTGACTCTAGTAAGCCCCCCAAACTAAGTCAAATCTGGTTTCCCTAGCACAATACTTCTATTTACATGGTTTCACTTGATGTAAATATATTTCTTGAAGATGTTTGGTATTTTGAATGTAATATTTCAAGCTTTCAAGATTTTTATTTTGACTAGATTCAATAATATTTTTTCAGTTCATTCATCTTCATGTAAATCTCTTGCATCAAACTCGAGTTTGGAATGTGATTATCTCATAGAGTCATGAAATTGAAAAGTTGATCTTTCGAAATACCATATTTGGCTGAAGGAATCATATATATATCAATTTTTTTTCATGATCAACAACTCCTCGCTTTCCTTGTGAACACCATATCAGAAATATGGTTCTTTGTCGCACCCGAATTTGTATTGTGTGATCTTGCGAACCAAGTTATTCTCCATTCACCATGTCTTGACTGGTCACATAATTTTTTTGTGCTGGCATCCCTTTTAATCTTTTGTGATGAGAGTGCATTTTTAAAAGGGGTATGCATCGTTATACCTCATATTATATGTTGTTTTGAATTATGATTTTTCATGTTGTTTCACATTATGATTTGTAATTGGTACCTCATGGATTATTTGAATGAAATTACCCTTGGATCCTGTTCTCTTCTTGTCAATGATCTTTGATGGAGGAGAGTCACTTCTATGTGGTGTATGGTCATGATTAATGGTCAAAGTGGTTTGGTTTTATTTCATGCATTTGATTAATAGACCACTCTATTGACATAGGGATGTTACTTCACATGTCATGTTTCTTGGATTACACAAGTGACTATGTATGGTTTTTCTATGTTATAGTCATTTGTCATTAGGAAGGGTTGTTCTATAGGGATCTATTTTGTTCCAAAATATCTTAGGGGTTAATGAGTGAGTAGAGTGTTGATGAATGATTAGAGTCTAGTTTAGTTTAGTAAATTGAATGAATGATCTTTTTAGGTTTAATGGATTAGCTATGGATTAAAAATATAAAATTTTTATACCACATATTGTATGATGTTTCATATTTTGATTTTCTGTTAGTACCCCATGGAATATTTGGATGGATTTGGGAGTTCACACCTTCGTGGATCCTTGGGGCCTCCTCTCTTCTAGACAGTGATCTTGCTGCTACTTCATGTTTCATGGTGCTATGTTATTCATTTTTCATTAGGAGGGGGTGCACTACATGGTCCCCTTTTCTTCCAACATAACTTTAGGGTTGATGAGTTAGTAGAGCGTAGCTTTAGAAAGGGTTGATGAATGAAAATTGTGTAGCCTATTTTAGTAATTTTAAGGAATTTTCTTAATGGCTTAGCTATGTATTTAAAAAAATGTGATCGTTATACCTCATATTCTATGATGTTTCACACTATGATTTCCATCACATTGTTGGGTTTTTTTGTTGGTGTTGGAAATTGTAACTAGGTTTGGTCTTCATTGTACTTGAAGCCAAATATGTAATATATTTTTCAAAAGAATTTTTTTATTATTATTGTTGAATTGACTTGTTAAAACATGGGTTTCATACTTGGTTCAAAGTTTATAGGTCAAGCCTCCATTGAAGGCTTTAGGATTAAGTCAAAGTCAATTTCTTATTTGTACTCCACCATCAAGCCATCCTCCTCTCCAAAGTATCCAAGTTGTCCTCAAATAGATTATCTACAAGATTACTTCAATTAATATAAATCAAGTCAACCTTATCATAAATTGAAGACAAAACGATTCATACTGGTCATCTCGACTAATTT
This sequence comes from Pinus albicaulis, assembly GCA_034641835.2. NCBI lineage: Eukaryota > Viridiplantae > Streptophyta > Pinopsida > Pinales > Pinaceae > Pinus > Pinus albicaulis. The sequence continues at coordinate 1,040,657,523 of CM076575.1, forward strand.
AAGATGGGAGACCCACTATATATACCCATGTGAGGAATTCACATTTATTATATACATAATTTTGGTTTACCTCTAAAATTTCATATGGAATTGTAGTCAAGCAAGTTTAGAGAAGATTTTAGGTGGTGTCTCGGCATTGTTGCAAGATAGGATTTTAGTTAGATCACATAATCTCGGGCCAATTGCAGAGGAAAAGGTTCAGAAATCATAGTGGATAATTTCAGTGCCTTTGTTATCACTCCAGTAATTATAAAGTTGTGAGATTTTGATTTAGAGTCTAAGAACACTAGAGGTAACCACATACCAAATTTTAAACTCTAAGATCTAGCCTTCTTAGGGTTCAGAGAGGGCTCTCTCTACAAGATTTAAATTTGTTTGTTTTATAAAATATTAGGCTAGTTATGATGGTGGAATTTGGTTTTTGTTTGGTTGGTTTGGTGGGAAAAATCACCTAATGAGATGTATAGTGGGAAATTTGTTTTTCCATTGGGCCGAGGAGTCAAAAATCAAGCAGACAGAGCTAGGATCAAGGTCAAGAAGTCAAATGTTTTTAGGGCAAGATAGATAACCCATGAAGATATTAGAAGGCTGTTTGGTGAGGTGATATGATCAGGATAAAGAGAAATGAAGAGTTATTTGATCCAGAAAAGGGAAGTAGTAGGCAGAGGTCTAATGAAAGAGGGAGAAAGTAAGGGTTCCCTACTCTGGAAAGAAGCATAAAATATAGAAATGATAAACAGTAAAGACAGGGTGATTTTAACAAATCCTGAAGTAATACTCTTGTTTATTCATTCAAATTTTAGAACACATAATGGATGCATGTAACAAAGAAAGATAAACAATGACAAGAAGTAAATAATTCACTTCAATAACTCATCACATGAATCCTGAAATATGATGCTACTTGGTCTAATCCAGTCTGCTACTCAAGATTTGAAACACAAAAGCCTTCAAGTCCAATAAAAAATGACTATAGAAATATTCAACAATTTATTCCACAATAATACTTCTAAAGATGAAGTATTTATACATAATTGTTTACAAAATATCCTAGAATGCTTCTAGGAATAATCTAAGGAAAATAGAAATATCTTTACAACAAAATAGAGACACCTGCTTAACAAACCAGCAAGTTGTCCTATCTTTTCAAATAAAATAGAAACTAATTATGGATGAGGTGTAGTTGGCTGCCTTGGTGTCCTTCTTGTTGGCTTTAGATATTTCAAGTTGGTTTTGAAATCTGATCTGCTTTATGTTATACTCTTTCACTGATTCTCTTTAATCTCTGATACTCTTTTAAACTCGGATACTCTTTAACCACTGTAAAATATGTTTACTGCTGTAATAAAAATATGTTTTTGATTGCAATTCAGCAAATTGTTTTCTCTTTTATCTTTCTTCCTTTTTATCTTTCATAGTAAATCTGTTAATGACTTCCAATATTCATCATTTGGAATTTGTATTTTCTTCAGCTTCCTGAAGTTTTCATCTGCTTCTGTATACCTAGAATAGGTTGGTTTTATAACAAACAAGTGCCTTATCTCATGCTATAAATAAAATAAGTCCTCAAAACTTCTGAGTAAGACTTTTCCTATTGGAGTACCTTGTCCACTTTACTTTCCAACTTGCTCCTTTGCAAATTATCCGATCTTTTTATTGTAATCTTCCTGAGGCATTAATTTCTCATTGATGACCAAAATATTAGGCAAACCTCTTTGCCTCAAATTATCAACTTTAACCATAAAACTGGTTATGGTGATGTTCATATTCTTGTTGACACCTAATCCTAAGGGTTGGGTGAGAATATTTAATATTGTATATTAAATTATATTAGGAAATAAGGAAGGCCAAGAGTCATTAGGAAGTGAATCCCAATATCCTCACCTCCATGTATAAATACATTCACATTCTTCAGCTAATATACATTCTGATTTGCGGAGTTGCCTCCTGGTTTGACATGGTATCAGAGCCAATCCCACTATTGGCATTTTTGCATGTGGTGTAAATCCCTTTTGATATGCAATTTCTGCTAACAGTCTTTGTGCATCTAGTTTTTTGCTGCTCTTGTATATTGATGTCATTCTGTGTTTATATACTGCAATTCTGCAATTTTTTTTATTATCTCTGCAATTTTTGCCCAGCTCTGAATTTGTTTTGCAGTTACTGAAAACTATGCAATTCTGCAGCTCCTACAATTTCTGTAGTTACAATTCGGCACTTGCAAATTTCTGCACTACAATTCCAAAAAAATTTCCACGGCCTGTAGGTCTCCCCTCTAAAATTTTTTATAGCCTACGTTGTCTCCCTTCTCCCCCTGCATGGACTACCCCGCTGCCTAACTCCCTACCTCCCCTCCCAACTCCCTATCCCGCTACGCCCCACTCGACACCCTTCCCTCCCCGCCCGAATCTCTACCCAACCCACCCGACACCCTTCCCTCCCCACCCAACTCTCATTGCACCTGAAACCATCCCCACCTCTCTACACCCGCTGCTCACCCAACTTCCCCCTTGCTGCATAACCCCTCAGCCTACCCACTACACAAACCCCACACCTGCGTTAACACTACCCCCTCACCATCACTCTACCCAGATCTCCATCCTACGCTACCCATCCTCTCTACACCCCCGCTATGGCCCAACGCCCATGGCCCCTAACCCTCTATGCCACCCCCGCTTAAGCACCCTCTGTAATCTACTTCCGAGCCCTTCACGGTAGCGCTCCAGTCCCAAACCCTTCCCCCTCACCCACTCTAAAATCCCTATAGCTACACTCGTGCCATACCTATCACTCTACGCTCCCACGGTTCCTCCCTTATACCCCTCTAAACAACGCTACCCTGCCCCCTAACGAGCCTCCCTTCCCACACGGACTCTCGGCCTTGCTTAATACCCCCACTCTGTAATATGGCCTCCCTTCCATATATAATACTTCCCACTCTGTAATACCACCTCCCTTCCATATATAATACCCTCCGAATTACTGCCTCCCCCAAATTGTTTTTACCAATATATATATATATAATTTTTTTCTTGCAGAATTGAGTATATTTCCAGCAAAGTTTTTTTTCAAAAGAAATTTTCCAGCAAACTAATTATATTTTCCCTTCAAAAGAATGCATTCTCTCATATCCATTGTAGGAGTGGTTCTCTCCGGCAAAGAGAACTATCTTGAATGGTCTCGAAAAATCAAGCACACTCTCATTTTTAATGAGTTGTGGAAAGGAATTTGTGAAGGAAAAGAAGGAAATCCACCAGCAAAGCCCACTTCAGACAAGGAGCTTGCCATTTGGGAAAACAAGAACTGCAAGGCCTATGCCTTGATTGCAACTTCCGTAAATGAAGAGGTGAGTCACCATATTTCACCATTTTCAAATGCCTATGAAGCCTTGAGCAAGTTAAAATAACTCTATGACTCACATTCAGAACTAGAAATTGTTCAATTGATGATTAAGCTGTTCAGTCTTGAAATGAAGAATGATGATCCGCTTGCTTTAGCTTCAGAAGTAAGATCTATCATGCATGACATTGACAACACTGGTGTAAAAATTGACATATCTCTCATAGCATATTTTAAGGCATTATATCCAACTTACTCACATTATCTTGAGTCATTGCAAGCAAGTGGAAACCTTGAGCATATCACCTTTGATTCCCTTGAGAAAACGTTTGCAGAAAGAGATAAATATTTCGAGAAGATGACAGTCCCTTCGTATTCTGAAGAGGCTGCATAATTTGCACATAGAGAAAGGATTCATGCTCCAGATCCTTCCAGAGGAAGAGGTGGCTGAAGAGGAAGAGGAAGAATAAACTCTAGAGGAAGGGGGGGCAGACAATCTGACAAATCCGATCTTCATTGCATATGTTGCAATAAATACGGGCATGATGCATCCACATGCAGAACACCTTGGGATAAAATTGAGCAGCAAATAAATCAAGACAAAGGTAAAAATAATGACAAAGACAAAGGTAAAGCACCTGAATCCGCTCATTATGTTCTAGCACATTGTAACAATGGAGTAACTAAAGACTTGTTTGATGTTTCATTTACTTCATGGAGATATTATTGGTTGCGAGATTCAGGAGCAACATGTCACATGACATTTAGAAAAGATTTTTTTGAAGAATTTACTGACAAATTTGATGGAGCAGTATATTTCGCAGATAAATCCAAACTCAAGCCATCAGGGTTTGGCACAGTCAGGCTTAAGTTTCCTGGTCTTCCAAATCATATTCTACATGAGGTTCTATACTTCCCTGAGTTGAGGAGAAACTTGCTGTCCTTGGTCCAAATCCACCAGCAAGGACACTCCATTCACTTGTTTCATGGAAAGGCAGAAGTTAGAAAAGCATCAGATCACTCACTTTTCATGGAGGGAATAGAAGAAGGACTCTTGAAGCTGAAAGGTTAATCTGCTCATGCTCAAAACTTTGCATTCAGTTCACATCATAATGAAGGTACATTCCCATCAAGTCTTTTATGCCATGCTGGATTTGGACACTTAAACTATGAAATCCTTCATTTTTTGAAGAAAAATGGTGTTAATGGACTGCCTACAATTCCTAGGAAACCTAAGGAATGTGATGCTTGTATTCTAGGAAAGCATAGAAAACAACCATTTCATGATTCACACTCCAGAGCACATACAAAACTTGAGCTTATTCGTTCATATTTATGTGGCCCTATGCCTATTGCTTCTGCAAATGGAAATAAATATATGATGACATTTATTGATGACTACACCAGAATGTGTTGGATTTACTTATTGAAGAACAAGTCTGATGCTTTTCAAACATTCTAGCATTTTCATGCATGGATTGAAAATGATGCACAAACTCATATTGGCTCTCTATGTACTGATAATGGAAAAGAATACACTTCAAACAAATTTGAAAATTATCTTCGTTAACATGGGATAAAACATCAAAAAACTGTGCTGTATAATCCCCAACAGAATGGTGTAGCTAAAAGAATGAACATAACTATTTTAAATATGGTTCGTTCCATGTTATTTTTCAAGAATGTAAAATTAATGTTTTGGGCTGATGCAGTTCTATGTGTTGTTTACATAAAGAATAGGTGTCCTTCAAGTTCAATTAGAAACAAAACTCCTTTTGAAATGTGGCATGGCCACATTCCTTTGGTAAAGCATTTCAGGGTCTTTGGGTCCACCTGTTATGCCTTGATATCCAAGGGACAAAGGAATAAACTTGGTGCTAGAAGTCGAAAATGTATCTTCTTGGGGTACTCCAATACCTCCAAAGGATATCATCTCTATGATGAAGCCAATACGAAGTTTGTAATAGCAAGATATGTCATATTCCTTGAATCTTCCAAGAGTGACAAGGTTGTTGAGAGGAAACTTGATCACTTGGATAGATTCACACATGCAAAGTCTTTCCAAGAATTTGATAATCAAATCCCACACCTTGAAGGGGGGATTCCTATATTGAATCAAACTGTGGAATCATTTCCTGAAGCACTCTCTCCCCCACATGAAGAAACAACCACGAATGACACATTGAATGATGTGATTGACATAATTGCGAGATTGAATCTTGAATCAATCCCAACTCAGTCAAATGAGCAGCCTGGGCCATCTCAGAAAGGTCCTCCCAAATGGCTGACAAAGACACTAGAGAATGTTCATCCCAATGAGGTTGGAAAAACAAGAACAAGAAGTTCCACCAAACAAACAAAGGTGACGTAGATAATTTTGATTATCATGTTGATATGGATATTTCTTATAACTGTGAATTGAGTTTGTCTACAGATCATGAACCAACTTCCTTCAAAGAAGCCGCTTCTCATGACGAATGGAAGGAAGCGATGCAAAATGAGTATGATGCCTTGATAAAGAATGGCACTTGGAAGCTGGTTGATCCGCCTTTGGGAACAAAACCAATTGGCTGTAAGTGGGTCTACAAGAACAAGTATAAAGCAGATGGCTCACTTGACAAGCATAAGGCCAGGCTTGTGGCAAAAGGTTTTTCACAAAAATAAGGAATCGATTATGAAGAAAATTTTTCTCCCACAACAAAATGGACCACCATTCGGACTCTCTTTGCCCTAGCAGCTCAGAATTGATGGAAATTCCATCAAATGGATGTAAAAACTGCCTTTTTGAATGGAGATCTAAAGGAGAAAGTTTTTATGTCCCAGCCAGAAGGATTTTTTGTAAAAGTCCAAGAACACAAAGTTTGCAAGCTTATAAAATCTTTATATGGCCTCAAGCAAGCACCACGAGCCTGATATGAGAAATTAACCAAGCATCTTCTGAAACTTGACTTCAAACATTTTGATCTTGATGATGCAAATTTGTTTTTTAATAAAGTTGGAAAAATAGTTGTATATCTTGTGGTTTATGTAGATGATATTTTGATGATAGGGAACAATGAGAGCTATATTGCATCCATGAAGAAAGAATTGAAGAAAGGTTTTGAAATGACTGATTTGGGTTATGTTCATTACTATCTGGGTATTGAAGTAATTCAACATCCTAAATTTATATTTCTTTCTCAAAAGAAGTACATTAGAGATCTTTTGAACAAGTTTGGCATGGATGAATTCAATCCCTTAACCACTCCAATGGAACAAAACTTGAAATTCACATCCATTAAAGGGAAGGAATTCGAGGATGCAGCTAAGTATAGATAGCTTATAGGAAGTCTTATCTACCTGACCACCACCAGAACTGACATTTCATTTGCTGTTGGAATCCTCTCAAGGTTTATGAAAAAACCTTGTGAAGGACATTGGTCTGCTGAAAAAAGAGTGTTAAAGTACTTGAAGGGGAGTCAAGACTTTGGACTCAAATATACATAGGTAGATGACTTCAGCTTGATCGGATACTCTGATTCAGACTTTTCTGGGGACAAAGAAACAGGGGTGTCTACTGTTATCACTCAGGTTTTCCTTGAAGTTGTGGAAAAGGAAAGTATACCCGAGGTAACCACAAACCAACCTTCAGATGCAGAATCTAGCCAATCTGCATCCAGAGAGGGCTCTCTCTTTATAATTTATCTTTGTTCTTAGAAATGTTTAGGCTAGTTATAAATCCAAGAGTTTGTTTGAAAATGGTGGAATTCGCCAACTAAGGGCAAGGTTGAATATTTTCAGGCCATTGGGCTATGGAGTCAAAGGATGGCTTTACTGGATTTCTATTCTAAACACAAGATGGCTTTGTAGGGCAAGATAGCCAAACAGAGAACAATCCTTAAAATTTAAAGTGGATGGAATGGGTTTTAAGGGATGAAAGGCAGTTAAGAATCTTTCACCATGTTCAAAAGAAAGAAATGAAATGATTACAAATAAAGAGCAATGAAGAATTCTTTACTATAGTAATCAAAATGTTTAAATTAGTGAAGCAAGAGCAATTAAGAATTCGTTGCTTATAACTAATTTAGAGGAAAACATTTAGAATATTCACAACTGAACTCAGAGTACAATTGAGTAAATTCTGAGTTATTCTTTTATGTCAAGTATTCAGAAATGGACACAATGATATTACAAACAAATATAAAACTTAAGACATAGGATAGAAAGACTTATTGAACTGCAGTCAGACACATGAATCCTACAAAAAGTCCTGAGCTTCAAATTGTCATCCAGCAAGCCACAAATAAATTTCTCCAAAACGCTTTTATTCCAAAAACATCAATGTCACAGCGAAGTAGTAGAATCCACCCTTCAATACTTTCTTTGAGGGTTTATTTATACAAAAAATGATTTAAAATATCTCACACTAACCTAGCAAATAATCTAGGGTGACTAATGAATAAGTTACAATAAAAAGGAGACAGATGGTCTCGTAGATAGGACAAAAAGTAACTGCTGGTGTGCTGTTTCCTCCCTTTGTGGATGTGCTGGAGTCAAGTCCTATAATAGGGCTCGATGCTGTCCTTCTGAGTAATTCTGTTTTACTGTCTAGCTTGTCTGATACTCTTTGTTTCTACTGATACTCTTTAAACTGCCTAACGGATACTCTTTAACCTGTGCTCATTATTTATCCTTGACATGATAGTAAAAAGACAAAATTCTCTACCTGAAGATAAATTTCACAAAATTTCCAATAAGTCTTCCCACCATTGATCTTCTGCTATTATGGTTCTTTTAAGTTTCCTTAATGTTTCATTGGCCTCTGTGTACCTGAAGAAAGTAGGCCTGTTTGGGAATAAATACCGTATTTCATACTCAAGATGAAACAAATCCTTTAACCTGTCGTAGAGATTCCTCCCTGTTGGCAATGTTGCTTCTGACGAACTGATAGAATGAGCAGTTGTGTTATGAGCATGTATACCTATTTTATTAACATAGGTTTCTAGGTCCATTATTTTGTCCTCTGAGAGCATAGGACTGGGTAACCCATTGTCCAATAGAACCTGAAAATTTTCTTTGAAAGCATTAATTTCTTCCAGAATATCTGAGCATTTCCTTTCCAAATTTTGCATAAGAGTTCTTTTGGTAAAAACTCTTTTTATTTCTAAAATAGTACCTGTCCTGTCATCAATTCCAAGCTCTGCAAGTTTTTGCCTGGTCTGGGTGTTCAAAAAATGTATAAGTTGATTGGCTTGCTCTGGCCTACCTCTTAATTCATCTCTTGTTTTATCTATTTCTTCCATGGCTACTTTGACTAAGTCATTTTGTTCAAAGATTATCTGAACAAAGGACCAAACACTCTTTATTGACTCAACTATATTATCCCAAAGAATTTCATGTATTTCTCTCAAAGGCTTTTCTAATGAAAGATCTCTTTCTAAAGCCTTAACCAATTTTTCAAGTCTTTTGATTTCCCTAGTATTATCAGCAACAGTCTTTTTAGACATATCATATTTCTGCTCCAAATTTACTAGCTGCAATTTTGTGGTTTGAAGTTCTGTGACTCTGAGTTTTAAACTTTCCATTTGTTTTACCAATTCATCAGAACTTAAACTAGAAGTGTTTACCTGTGCTGATTCTATTTGTTGATCTGATGTTGTGGTACCTGTAGTGATCTCTGTTGTAGATGTTTGCATGATATCCTGTTTTTCTCTTAATGCATGTTCCAATTCTTTCTCTGTTTCACTCAGTTGCTCAGTCATTTTCAAGAGCAACTCCATCATTTCTTCCTGTGAATTTTCCTTCAAAATTTCTTGGGTCTGGGAATGCCTTGAGGCTGGTAATTTTAGTTGCTTTCTCAGTGCAACAATATCATCATCTTTCTTTTTAATTAGTGCCTCAATGCTTTTGATATCTTTGGGATTGTGACCCAAACTAATGATTATTTCTTCCAGAGACTTTATTCTGTTATCTTTTGCCTGAGAAGAAGCCTTCTCAATTTGCAATTGGGTGTTTGCATTATTTAAAGAATCCTGCAGCCTAAGGGATGCCATGGCCTTATCAGTAAGGGTTGAATATATCATTTCTCCAGTTTGTCTATGCAATTCTATTTGGTCCAAGGGATGAATGTCTTTTTCCAGGACCTCAAAATTGGTCCTAATATAATCAGATGCTGTTTTGGGTTTTGGCACCTTGGATTTGAAATGGCTCATCATCATTTTGCCTTGTTGAATGTCAAATGTTGACATTAATCTTTCTTGATTGTGTGGAGCCATTCTCAGATACTGATCATATACCTGCATTCTCAATGGATCATTCTTTGCTTTTATATTAATGAAAGTTCTCTTTATATCACCTGTATCTATTTTTGGCTGTTTAAAGGAAGAGACTTCAGTACTCAACTATTTTTGCAATGCTTTTCCTTTGTGGCCTGTGTGTGTTTCACTAACTGTGCCAGTTAGTTGACTATATTCTCTTTCATCATCAATTATTTCATCTATAGTTTCCACTTCTGGGAGTGGATTGAGTTTCTGCTTTTTAGCTTGATGTAGCTCTGAGGATTCTTTGGGAGGAGTAGGATCTGGAACCTGTCTTTTCTTGCCTATTTCCATATTAGATGGAGTTTGCAATTCTGAAACTTCAGGATGATTTACTTGAGTAGGAGAAACCTGTGTTTGATCTGGTGCCCTGGAGGTTTGAGGTTTCTCCGCCATGATGAAAGTTTCAATGACCTGTATTTCAGGTTCTTTCCCTTTGCCTTTAGACTCTACTGCAATTGATGGACTATCTTCCTGTAATCCCTGTTGGAGATTTCCTGCTGAAGAAGTGCCAATGTGAGGTACCTGCACTTGACCAAAAGACTCTAGGTCAAACTTTTTCTCAAGATCTTTCATAATTTTGTTTATATTGTCTTCTTCATTATCTTGCTCAACTAGTGTTCCTTCCACCCACTCATCTTGATTAGCATATTGTTCTATTTCAGGAATCCTATGGTGAAAGTATGGGGATGATTTGTTCTTCATTATTTTATCATAGATAAAACTGAATGGATCATAAGGAACCCAACGGAAACTCCTTTGTAACTTGTAACGGTTTTGTAGTATATCTTCTGCTTCTCGCTCAGCGTCCCTAGAATTGCATATGAAGGGACCTAATTGACTTTTGATCCTGAGTTGGGCTTTCTTTTTTACACTACAAAAATGAATCATATCATAATTATTCATTTGCCTGAAATATTCTAAGGCAAAAAGTCTCATAGGCACATATTTTGGCAACCTGAATGGATACAATTCACATCCATATATTCTGATGACTGAATGATTTTGGTATAAATACCAGTCCCCAAATTTATATGTCCTTGAAAGCTGCAAAGTCTTCTTAATCTCATTACTGAGCCTTGGAGGGGGAATTCCAGTCAACAAGGTAGTTGTAGGATATACAAAAATATCGATGAACTCAGCATAAGAATAGGGAGAATTATAGGAAGAGTGAGTTATGGCAGACCAAAATATAACAGATCTAGGGTTTCCCTTGGCATCAAGATTTTTAACAGGAAAAGGGAACTTCTCTGATTGATAATAGATGATGAGATGGTAAATTACTGAGGAATATTTAAACACTTTCTCATTATCTAGCCTCATGAACTGGTCATGGATTTTATTGGCAATGAAAGATGCAAAGTCATATTTTACTGCAGGAGGTTGCCCAGGAGTAAAGATAGACAACAATACCAGGGTTATTTCATCAACATATTCACTTGTATTGAAACCCATGACAAAGGATATCATATTTAGGATGAGTTTTCCTAAATTATTAAAATAAGCAAAACCATAGGGAGGAGGTCCCTTGGGTTGATGTTCAGGTAACATAAAAGTCTGGCAAATGCATTTCAATTTTTCTGGGGACAGTTGGGTAGATTTTTCAAGTAGTTCTTCCATGGACAAAGGAGTAAGATCTTGATCAGGTTCAAAATGGAGCATTGTATTAATAGCTTGAGGAGTGATGGGGAAAAGGATACTCTGGTCAGGAGACAATACTACCCTTTGAGTTGAATCATAGTTGGAGTGACAGTAGTGGATGATTTCTGGGAAAATATGGACTGAGGGGATAAGATATCTCGGGAAATTGGATTCCCACAATCCAATGACATCCAGACCCTTCGAATAATCGTCTTTGCAGCGACAATAACTTCGAAAGGGACTTTCATCGAAAACTAAGTCTCTAATTTGAAAGTCTTTATCCACTAATGGTAAGTATTCTAACTCTCTGTGAGGGGCATTTAATGGGGTTACATTCATAGCTGTCGGAGCTTCCATTTTGCTTCTTGTGTATTCAAAATGGAAGTTTCGAGATTTTCTTCACAGACCGGGCGCAATTTTGTTTCTGGGAGCTTTGATTTTACTTGCAGGAACTAGAATAGACTGATATTAACCCTTTTTCAGACTTTGGCGTGAATTTTTAACACAGGAAAGTGGATTTTTCAAAGAGTTCCAGCAAGAAATCGAATAAATACCTATTTGATGGAGAAGTTTGAAATTTACAGGTACTGGTCAATGGTGGATGGATGCTTGGGCACTGGTCTAACAATGGCGTTCAGCAATGTTGGTTGCTGGTGTCTCAATTAGCGGAATTTTCGAATTCTTCAGTGGAGGGCGCAGTCTCTTTCAGTAGTGAAAATGACAGAAATACACGGGTTTTTGTTTTATTTACAAAGTCAATGGGGATTTTTATTTTTTTGAGGATGACGTCATCTGGTACGGGAGGACGCGTCACTGGGACCGGGCGGTAAGCGGTAATTTCTGCACCGCTCTTTAGGAGATGGTGGTATTCAACGGGGAGGTAACGATTCCATTAATCGACTGACACGTGGTCGGAGTACTATTCCAAAACCACTGTGCCCCCGCTTGTTATCTTTCGGACGCGAGACGGCCAGCAGAATGATCATGGGCCGTTGATCTTCGGGGGGGCGATCTGACGGTGGACGGGACGTGGAATTGGCAGAGTTTTAATGCGTGGGCCCGACGGGGATTAAAAAATGATTAACTTTAATTAAATATCGCGGGAGGCATTTGATTGGCGGAATCGATGGTTATTAATTAATCCTGGTGATTTAATTAATCCCATAGTTTATTCACGGTTGCGGCAGGGTTAGGGGTTTTTTAAACTATGGTTAAAGTGTCGGGCGGAATTTTAAAATGCCAAGGGAATGGGTCACGGAGGCTTGGGGGATTTTTGAAGTTTTAGTTTAAATTAAAACTTCGGTTTTATTTATTTTTCATTTTAAACATATAAAAATATATGTTAAATTTTTTTTTCATATATATGGTAATAAATAAATGTTATTTATCAACCAAAGGGGTAGGGAATAATTTATATGAGTATATTTTAGCCAAAGGGTTTTTATTGGGGGTTTTTATTTAACAAAGGGGATTAAATAAACTTTGGCCAAAACTTATAATAAGAGGGGTTTTTGGGATATTTATGTAAAAAGGAGTTATGTAGTATAGGATAAGGTCTTCTCACTAGGGATTTAATAGATAAGTCAAAGTTAATATGACAAAGGACAAGGTAAACTCAAAATACTTAACTATAACTAAGAAAGTGAAGATCTTTGAAGTAAATTATATCATCTTAATTTCAACACTTAAACATAGAATAGCAAGTGATTTTGAGGGTTTATTATGGAAATTTGCATGATTTTCCTAAGTAAAATAGGATTTTACTTAGGAAAATGATAAAAGTGAATGATTATAATGATAAATAACTTCAAGTACTTAGGTCTTTTTGATCATTAGGCCGAGGGTCCGGTCCCTCCAAAAGTCAAGGAAATGCCTTGAGCCCCTTTAATCTCCAAATACCTTAGCACTTTGGGAAAATTAGTAAAAATCTTAGGGAGAAAGTGATGTGGGAAGTTAATGATTTTGACTTTGCTTTCTGTGAATTTTCCAGTGCATTTTCTGCTTCAATATTTGTGATGAAAGTAAAATATTAAACACATTTAGCACCATCATTCATCACATGAAACTTGGGCAACACCATCTACCTACCCTATCTACTTTACACTACCATTTTTTCTTCTTTATTAGGGTGCATTTGGACTTGCAAACCCTTATCAATCTTCTTTTATTTTACATGGTAAATCTATCTAATTCTACCCTTATTACATCCAAGGGCTCAAATTAAACTGTTGAGCACCTTTTATTAACTCTATCTATCTACTTATCTGCCAAGATTAAACTGTTTGGTCAGATATTTATTCTCTATTCTACAACATGAAATTGAAATATGAATGAGTCAAGTTTATACAGTTTGACCCTTCATAAATTGTGGCAAAATTTTGACAAGCTGCACACAATTGCTTTATTGCAACAAATGAAATAGTAGTGGCATTTAGACTTGCACACTTTCCTTGGTCTATTTTTTGCTTGGGGTTCATTTCTTTCACTTTTTTGACCATTTTATTTTTCTTACCCTTTGATTTTTCTTTTAGGGTATACCCTCTTTACATTTTTTAAATTTTTTGATTTTTTAAGAATATGGAACACCTTTGCTCAAGAAAAAGGTTTGAACATATTCATAATTCATCAAGACTATCATGAAAAATGACACCTATTGGTATAGGAGTCTAACATATACTACAGGTTACACCATGAGTCTTGGATCAGGAGCTGTCTCATGGAGATCACAAAAACAGTCATTTCCAGCAGATTCCACGACCGAGGGAGAATATGTGGTAGCAGCTGAAGCAACAAAGGAAATTGTGTGGCTTAGGAAAATCCTAGAATATTTGCAGATGAAACAAATGTATTCCACACCACTCATGATTGACAAACACTTCTGCAATAAAGTTGGCCAAGAACCCAAAGTTCCATGATCTAACAAAGCACATCAATACAAAATACCATCTAATTCGACATCATGTTCAGACCAAAACCATCCATATAAATCATTGTTCCAAAAATGAGCAAACCACTGATATCTTCACCAAAGCACTTAGAAGAGAAAAGTTTGAAAAGTTCAGATCGATGCTTGGACTCACCAACATCCCTTCGGATTAAAGGGGGGAATTTTGACACCTAATCCTAAGGGTTGGGTGAGAATATTTAATATTGTATATTAAATTATATTAGGAAATAAAGAAGGCCAAGAGTCATTGGGAAGTGAATCCCAATAGCCTCACCTCCATGTATAAAAATATTCACATTCTTCAGCTAATACACATTCTTATTTGCGGAGTTACCTCCTGGTTTGAAAATTCTCACACTTTTCCTCAAGCTATTTCATCAAGTTCTTCTTCGTGAGGACTTTCCTTATTTCAAGGATAGTTTCAGTCCTGTTAGATCTCAATTTCTTCTAGCTCTTGCTTTTTTTTGCTATTAAGAAACTTGATCAATTCTATTGCTTGTTCTGGTTTTTTATCAAGTTCATCTTTAGTCTTCTGAATTTCTTCTAATGTTGCTTTGAGTAGATCTCTCTGTTCAGAAATCAATTGTATTGAGGGCCACAAATCATTGATGGCTTCAATGATCTTGTTCCATAAATGATTTTTCACATATGAAATTTGTTCCTTTAAGGTTAATTCCTTCTGTAACTTCTTCAATTCTTCATTTAGTCTAATGGCCTTTTGCTCATGTGTTTTGGCATTTATTTGAGCCAAATTTTTTGTATTTTCAAGGTTATTGTCTGAAGTGACATTTCTTCCATAGGTTTCACTATTTTGTTGGCCTCATCTGTGGGGTGAGCTCCTGTGGTGGATGACTTTATAACTGATGTTGTAGATGATGTCACTGGAACTGCAGTAGCCAATGGCTCTTTGGGTGCCCACTCTTCTGCTAGAGTTTATGGAACATCTGTAGTGACCATAGGAATAACTGAAGGAATTTCTGGTGTTTTTGGTGTTTCTTTTTCATGGACAAGTTTATCCATTTGAATCTTCATTTATTTGATCTGTGCTGTTAGCTGAAATATAAAATTCATCATGTCATCCTTCTCATTATGTCCTTCTATTATTTCCTTGGCTTGATGATGTTCACTTGATGGCAATTTAAGTTGTTTCCTCAATGCTGCAATGTCCTCATTTTTCTTCTTCACTAACTGCTCTGCTGCTTTGACATTTGCAGGTTCATATCCAACTTGCAAGACCAATTCTTCTAAAGATTTAATTCTAAGATATTTAGAATATAAGGATGCTTTGTCCAGTTTCATTTGATCTTTCATGTTTGTGATAGTGTTCTGAAGTTTCTGAAAACTCATAGCTTTGGTTGTAACAGTAGAGTATAACATCTCTGAACTATGTCTATGAAATTCTATCTGATCAAGAGCACGGATTTTTTCTAAGTTGGACTTCTAAATCAATCTTCTTATAATCTGCCACTATCTTTGGAGTTTTCACCGTAGGTTGCAATACTGACATGATTAGATTTTTATTTGAATAATAAAAGGCAGATAGAAGTCTATTTTGAGCACTTGGTTTTTGTTTCAGATATTGAGAGTAGATATCATTTTTGATCTCTTCATTCTTTAACTTGATCTGTTTGTACTTTTCCCTGATATCTAGATATTTCTCCTCAGTTGTTTGTGAGGATAAAGCTTCCATGTTCTGTTGTTTTTCTATCAATTGTGCATTTCCATTATCAAGCTATTCTTTATTTCTATTCTCTGTATCTTGCTCATTTCCAATGACAGTGGAAACATCTATGTTGGTATCTGGGAGATCTGTTTCTTCAACATCAATGGTTACCTTCTCTTTACGCACTGGATCTATTTTGAGCCTTTTATTATATCTTATTTTGAACTTATTTTCAGTAGTGGTTTCAGCAACATAAGTTTCTTCTTCTCTGACCCCCTTGGTGGCTTTTTTTGTTTGATCTGCAGTTTGTAAAGTGTGACTAGTATCACTTTTCTTCACTGCATCTACTAAAATATTTTCTGTCCACTCAGTCTGATTGGCATATTTTTCTATCTCTTTTTTTTTCTCATGAATGAAGGGTGTCAGTTTACAGTTAATTCTCATTTTACTTAGTATCCCTTATGGATCATAATTCCAAGAAAATCTCTCTTCAAACCTATACTCTAATAACTACTTAGTTGCTTTTGCCTCTGCATAACTATGATTGCAAATGAATGGTCCAACTTGATTCTTCAATTTAAACTGTGTTTTCTTCTTTGCTGCTAGGAAATTGATAGAATCAGAGTTTAATATTTGCTTGTTATACTCCAAGGAAAAAAATCTTATTGATACAAATTTGCGTAGCTTGTAGGGTAACAAATTGGATCCAAAAAATCTAATCTCAGTGTGTTTTTCATACAAGTACCAATCACCAATCTTGGTTTGCTCTGAGAGCTATAAAATATTCTTCATGTCATCATTTATCCTTGGCTGTTCAGGATTTTTTAATATTTTGATCAATGGATGGATGAAGGAATCTGAAAAGTTTGCATAGGTGAGCTCTATGGACTCTTTCCTGATCAAATAGGTCTAGAAAATAACTGAAATAGGATTCCCTTCTATGTCAATATTTTTAAGGGTTAATGGAAAATTATCTGCTTGAAAATACAAGAACATGTGGAAAAGGAAGGATGTGTATCGAAACACTCCTTCAATTGGCAGTTTAACCAATTGGTCATGAATATTGCCAGCAATATATCTAGCATAATCATAGATAACAGATGGAGGTTGTCCTGGTGTGAAAGTGGATAGGAAACCTAAGATAGATTCATCTTTATGTTCATCAGTAAAGTACCCTAGGATGAAAGATAACATAGAAATTACATGCCTATAACCCTCCGGAAATTTTGAAGTGGAATATGGAGGATTGATTTGAGGAATTTCTACATGTAAGGGCATGAATATTTGGAAGATTTGGAATATTTTAGGAAATTCAATGCCAATATATAGCTTGGTAAGTGCTTCAATGGTTAGAGGAACTGCTTGAGGATCAAGCTTGAGCTGTAACATTTGATTAATGGATTCAACAGTAATGGTGAAAAGTACTTCTTTAGTGGCATTGACTATTGCTCTTTGCTCAGGCATATAATGATGATGGCATAACCTAATGATCTCTGGGAATGAGTAGGTAACTGGAACCAAATATTTGGGCAAGTGTGATTCCCAAATTTGAACTTCTTCAACATTATCTAAAGATTTTTCGTAATTCCATTTGTGAAGTTCCAACAAATTGAATTCTACAATAGGGTCTACTATCTTATAATAAATATATGCTAATGGAGTGTGCTCAATATCTACAACAAAGGGTTGTAGAGGATTTATAACTATGGCAGTCTTAGAAGATGCAACTGGAGTAGTTTTAGGCATTTTGAGGCTTTTTGGACTATAAAACTATGCTTTGAGGCTTTTCTGGCTACTTCTACAAGATTAAACAGTTTGTAGAAGTATTTTTTACTTTGATAGGGATTTCTTTGATGAAAATAGGCAAAATATGGTATTTTCTTGGGTTTTTCCTTTCAATTTTGGACTCTCAATAAGATTTACAGACATTTACTAGTTTAGAAACAAGAAACAGGGGTTTCTTGGGTTTTTTCAATGAGTAATTGGGCTAAAAGTCCTTTGAGATTAGGCACAGAAGTTTAGGCTACCTTCAGAGGGTTTCTAGGCTCAATTTGGAGTTTAAAACAATGCGCAACATAAATAGGGTTTTTTTAGAAATTTTGACAGAGTTTGACCTGTTTTTTGGATATTTTAATAGGCTTGCTTTGACTAATTTTAAACTTTTGACTGGAATTTTTCTTTAAAGGTCTTTAAAAATTGATAACAAGTTCTAATTTTGGAGGAATACCTGTTATACGCAGGTACAGGCTTTTGACGATGTCTCTGAAGGTTTTTGAAAATATTCAATGGTGTCTTTTTTATATATGGAGCAATTCAAAGCTCCTTGGAAATCTTCAATAGGTACAGGCAGAAATTTGCAGGTTCTTGGTAATAAAACAATGGAAACTGCTTATTCTCTGTAAGTCCGAAAGGTGGATATAGTCAATAAGTGCTAAAAGGGATAAATGATTCATTTTCAAGGTTTTTTAGGAAAATTAGGTTTTATTGGTGCCTACAATAAATAGCGGTCAAGTCAAGCAATGGTGGTTTTCAGGCTCAAGGGGTTTAAAACTGCGAGTGGTTATCACGTTCGTTTTAAGTGGTAAGCAGTTTTGGATGTAACGAATGTGATCCAGTAAGAAAGAACCATGTGGAGGAGGGAGAAAACCTGAATACCACCCATTTCGCGTGGAAATGAGATGGTGGATATCGCACAAATTTATTTGCGATTTCGTTAGCTAGCTATCGGATCACGGGATTTGGTTGCGAACGACCAAGATCTGATCTGGAAGATGCTCGGGATTGGAGTGGGGATAGGGTGTATTAATGCAACGAGGACAAGTTTAAACTATGCAAATATGTATTTACAATGTTTAAAACTTTATATTATATGATGGTGGAGGGGTATAGTCATATGCGTTTTTTAATTAAAACATCAACAAATGTTCCAATTACGGGCGCGGGTCTTATTATATAGTATTTAAACGTTTTGATAAATGTTTAAAATTTCAGCTTATGAGCCTTCGTAGAAAAAAATTTAGAGCGAACATTTCAGATGGCCAAATCCCTTGCCTAAGGAGGAAATGAAGATCACAATATATATGAATTCTTAAGTTGAGAGGGGGTATTTTGTTTTATTGATAAGTTTAAACCAATAGGATAAAATGTGGGTTTTAATTCATTCACGTGGGATATTTAAACACTGGTTTAAAACTTAAATAGTGGGTTTTATGGGTTATGTAATATAAAAAGGGTTTTATATTATACGAGAGGGTATAATTTAGGGATTTAATAAAATAAGTTAGAAATTAATATGAAAGAGGGGTAATGTATGATATGAATAAAAAAGTACATGTTTTAACACTAAGTAAAGTGTAAATTAAAGCATATCTTGTCTTTGTTGTATTTTTTTCACACTTTAACTTAGGATAAATGCATTTTATGGGTTTTTGAATGATTTTTGAAAGGAAATGAAATTAGTTATTTAGGGTTTTACTTTTACTAAGTAAAAATGGGTTTTTACTCAGGAAAAAGGGATTATGATTATGGATGAAGGATTAATGTTGATGAATGTGGGTTTTATGTAGGAATTCAATATTTTTAACCAATCAGTCATCGAGCCTTGGGTCCGATCCGAACAGAAGTCAGAGAAATTCTCTGAGCCTTTTTAACTGATAGTTTAGAATACTGAATAATTGTGGGGGAGGGGAAAATTAGTAATTTTTGCTCGATGATGCTCTATTACATTCTTGCACAACTGCTTTCTAGCTACCCATAATTATTTCTAACATTTTTTACTTCATTTTCATAGGTGAATTTAGGCTTGCAACCCTAAATCAATTTTTCTTTTAAAGCACAAATCTATCTAAGTCAAACCTTATTTCATCAGAGGTCTCACATTAAACTATTGAGCTCCTCATTTATTCTCTATCTTATCTACTAATTTGTCAAGTTTATACTATTTGACATATCTTTATTCTCTATCTAAAACATGAAAATTTAAGATTAAATTATTTAACTGATCATGGATTATGACATTTATTGACAATCTACACATAATCATTATTCTTGAAGTAAAGTAAATAGTAGTGGCAATTTGACTTGCTCACTTTCAGGTTTTATTTTATCTCTTTTTTCTTTTGGGGTCTACCTTTTTAATAAGTCCTTTTATCATTCTTTTAGGACTTTTACCCTCTTTTTATTTTTATTATTTTTCATTTTCAAAATATGGGAAAACAACTTGCAGAAAGCAATGTATGTACATATTTACAAGACTATCAAATTCAATTCAAAAATTATGAATCCTGTTATTATAGGACCCTAACAGTGGCTCCACTTGGGGATGGCATTTCCTGGTGAAATGTCAAGAACTTTAAGACTAGTGGGCTTTGAATTTTGACTATGATGACCCTGTAAGTATCTTTATGAGCTCTGCAATTATTCATACTTATGATATTTACCTCTCAAAGCTTAAGGCCTTCTCTCCGAGTTTCAACTTTGTTAGGAAAACATCTAATCCAATCTAAAATCTTCAATGTATATGTACAATGATCAAAGTAAATGACACTATTTGTTATCTCAGGAGAGTAGTAGTGCTTCAGCATTCTACCATTTACTAGTCCATCTAGCATAACTGATCCATCCATTTCTTTCAGGTAGAAATCATTATTACCTTTATATCCATAAATCACAAAAGGTCCTATCCATAGAAAATCAAATTTTCCATTTTTACCATTGTCTTCTCTTCTTGAATCCCATTTTAAAACTTTATCTCCAATGTAAAAATAATCTTCTTTAGTATTTTTATCAATTTATTTATTTATTATTATTTTTTATATATACAATCTTATCCTGGATAATTTGAGACTTGATATAAACTTCTTCCCTTGTTTGTTGCAAGTGAATAGTTTGATTGATCCTTATTTGAATGTCATTTGTTTCAACTTGTAACTCTTGGATAATCTTCATTATTGGTACTCCTAGGGAGGATGGAAAAACAACATCCATTCCATAGACAAGTTGGTAAGGGGATGTACCAATAGATTTTTTAGTTGTAAGTCTATCTACCCATAAGGCATTGACTAAATTCTTATTCCAAGTCTTTTTGTTATCTTCCAGTAACTTTTTGATGATGTTTACAAGGCTCTTGTTTGAAGATTTAGCTAGGCCATTACCTTGAGGGTAATATGCAGTAGAATGACCTAGGGTAATATGGTATTTATGGCAAAAATCAATCATTTTATTAGATTTGAATGCTGCTGCATTATCAATAATTATATTTTGGGGACATCCAAATATTGAAAGAATGTTACTTTCTAGGAAGGAGATAATGACAGTATATGTGGCTTGCCTAGAGGGTATATATTCAATCCATTTGGTAAAATAATCAGTGGCTGTCAGACTCCACTTGTATTGGGCTGATGATGGGGGGTGAATTTCTCCAATGAAGTCAAGACCCCATTGTTGGAATGGCATTTATGTAGAGATGTGCTTTAAGGGCAGGGGTAACAGCTTTTTCTTACCCTCAAAGATTTGGGACTTATGACAGGAGGTCACATATTTTTTGACATCAGCAAACAAAGTAGTCCAGTAAAAACCAACTCTCGAGATCTTCTCTGCAGTAGTTTTCTAGTATAGATGCCCTCCACAGTCACCTGCATGAAATTATTGTAGTACTTTGTCAGCTTATTCTTTTAACAAACAATTTAATAAAATCCCACTTTGATCTTTCCAAAAAAGTACATTGTTTAAAATACAAAATATTACTACCTTAAGCTTTAGGAATCTAGCTTTTGTTCTTGATAAACCAGGAGGAGCTTGTAAGTTTAGTAATACAAATATAATATTTGAATACCATGGTGAGTCTGAAAAGGCTACACTAATCTCTGGAGTCACCATCTCTTCCTGATCATCTATTTGGGCAATAAAATTTATGTCTAGGGCATGACAATTTGATTCAGCCATAAGTCTGGCTAAACCTTGACCTTTTATCAAATTTGTGGGTTTTATCTCTATGTCATATTCTAATATAGTGGAAATCCACTTTCCTCTTCTTCCATCAGGACCATCCTGAGGAAGAATGCCTTTTACAACAACATTTGGGACATAGGCAATAATGTGAGAATAGATAATGTAAACTCTAAAGTCTTTAATGGCCTTTACCAAAGCTAAGGCTTGTTTCTCCATGATATTGTACTTCAAAGATGCATCTCTAAGTGTTCTGCTAAAGGAAGCTATGGGTTGTCCATAACACTAATCATTTTTCTGCAGTAATTGTGTGTTCTGAAGAAAATGAAAAAAATGATGAAATCCTTTTTGAAATTAGGACTTATAAGGACTGGAGTTTTGGTTAAGTCCTATTTGATGGATTCAAAAGATTGTTTGGCCTTAACAGTCCATTTAAGAATTGAATCCATTTTAAGCATGTTATTTAGTTCTCTAATTATCTCAGCTAAATTGGATATGAATCTTCTTAAAAAATTAATCTTACCTAGAAAGGCTTGTAACTCTTTTATGTTTCTTGGTGGATTGATGTTAAGAATTGCTTCTATTCTTGCAGGATCTATTCTAATTCCTTCCTTAGAAATTATGTGTCCTAGTAACTTGCCTTATTCTAATCCAAATAAGGTTTTCTTAGGATTTAATGAGATTCCAAACTTTTTTCATTTTATAAAGACTTCTCTAAGATGATCTAAGTGTTCATAATCAATCTTAGAAAATACAGTAATGTCATCTAAGTAAATTACCAAGAATTCATGAATTTCTTTTGCAAAGGCTATATCCATAACTCTTTGAAAGGCTGCCCCTGAATTCATTAAACCAAAAGGCATTTTTACATACATAAAAGTGCCCCAAGGAGTAGTAAAATTTGTTTTGGCTTGATCATCTAGTTGGACTAAAATCTGGTTGTATCCTGAAAATCCATCTAAAAGGGAAATCCTAGAAGATCCAACTACCCTTTGTAAAATATTATCCATTTTTGGTAAAGGATAATTATCTTTTAAGGATACTTTGTTTAGATTCCTAAAATCAACACATAATCTAATTTCTCCTGTTTTCTTTTTGGTTGGAACTAGGTTAGAAACCCAATCAGAATATCTGATTGGTGCAATTATCTGTGCATCATACATTCTTTTCACTTATTTTTCTATTAAGGGCATCAAAACAAGGTTAATTCTCCTTAACTTTTTTCTAAAGGGCTTTTGATCTTCTTTTACAGGAATTTTATGTTGAATTATATTAGTGTATAGGATTTAAGGTCCTCATAACTCCAAGCAAAAACATCTTGGAATTCCTTAAAAAGAGAAATATATTTTTCCTTTTCCTGTTGAGGTAAGGCTTTGGAAAGTTTAATCATTTTGGGTTTCAATTCCATGCCTATGTTGCATTCTTCAATGTTAGATCTAAGTGGCCCTATTTTGGGTTTTCTAGAAACATCATTTGAGTCAAATAAATCTTCTAATGGAGTTAAACCTTTTGGTAAGAAATTATCTTTGAGATTTAATATATCAGATTATTCATCAATTTCTACTCTCTCTAATTTATCTATATCTGATTGGTTGAATTTAGTTGGTTTATAAAACTTTAATTTATTTACATCTACATTATTCAGATCAATGTTACTGTCTAAATCTTGATCTATGGTACAATCGGTGTCTATTTTGCAGTTATGAAATTCACCTTCAATATTCATAAAATTATAAATTTGCTGATCTTGTAAAAAAATATGCCAATATTTGAGGTTTTCTAGGATTATTGGTCTATGTTTTACTTCTGCAGTATACATATGATTAGGCTAAAAAATTAAATAACAAGTGCTGGCAAATGTTGCTAAATAATGTGCTTGTAAATTTTGCCTTCTTGGTATTGTAGAGAAATTACATTCCAATAAATCATCAATCAAATCTAGTACAGTGTCCCTATATCGGCCTAAGCTAGGGTTGTAAACATAATATTCACCTTTAATTTGTTTTACAATAAACTCTGAGTCTCCTATTATTGCTATTCTTTTACCTCCTAAATTTCTGATTATTTGGAGTCCTAAAATGAGGGCTTCATACTTAGCCATATTGTTTTTGCATTTGAAATTCAGTCTAAAAGCATGGCCTTCTGCATGATTTTTCTCTATATTGGTTATCCATACTCCTGCTCCTGCTCCTAATTTTTTTACTGAGCCATCAAAATCTAGATGCCATAAAGATTCATGAAAGATATTATCATTGTTTTGTGTTTTATTTTCTTCTCTTAGTTCAATCTGAATTTCATTATTAGTTTCAGCATTACATAGGATGAATAAATCTAGGCCAATAGGTGTAGCATAAATGGGGTAATTTATTGATCTTGTTGCATTACTTACCATATATTTCATTAATGTTTCCCTATATAACTTCTTAGGTTAACCAAAAACTGATATAGTAGCATAAGACATGTCCAATTGTAGAGATCCCTGTAACTATGCTGCCCATGAGCGAGAATAACATTCCATACTTGAGTGGGATATCAGCTACTACAATGTCCATAAGTATACTCATACCAGGATATTGAACTAGTGTTACACATAAATATTTGATTAATCCTAGGCATTTTACTTTGCTTGAGTCAAATGAAAATAAATCCTTGTAAGGTCTTGTAATATCTAAGTTCAGGGTTTCCATTAGAGCTTTGGGCATTAAATTATGTGAAGCTCCTGAATCTGACATTATGTTGTGTAAAATTGATCATGAATGGTTAAACTGATGTAAAATGGAGGAATTGATCCATCTTGATGCTTTCCATTTACATCTGGGCCAAATATCAACTCTAGTTGATCATTATTCAAGTTTATGGAGTCTTCTCCACCATTTATGTTTAATGTTTCAGTGATGATTGATTTATACAAATCATGTTTTACCAATTCTGTTAAAGGAACTTGTATCTTTAACTTTGCAATTTTAGTTTGTATGTTAAATGAAGGTTGAGATTTACTTATTTGAATTAACTCTTCTTTGGTAACTATAGTTTGTGTTGGTTTATCTTGTTTTTCTACAGTTACATTTTCACTTTCAGTTTGAGTTTCTTGTGTCTTACTGCTTTTTTCTTTTTCTTTTCAGGAATAGTTTGTGAAGCAATAGATGTTTTTTTCAGATTTAGAATTTCCAGAAGCTATTTTTGTAGTGGCAGCTTTTGGATCTGCTGATTTTGGATCAACAATGGATGTTTTAGGATCTAAGTTTGTTGTTTTAGCAGAATCAGATGATTTTGCAGCAACATATTTTTGTGAATATTTTGTAACTTGATCAACTTCATATGTTATGTCAACAATCTTAGGGTTTGGTGAAATTTTAGGATCAGAAATTTTTTGGGAAGAACTAGAGTTTTGCCTATTTTCCCTAGGGAGAATTTGCAGAAGTTTTTCTTATTTTCAATTTGTGTTATTTTCTTAGTATAAGGTTTCGTATTTTTCTTACTCCTAGGGTTATATTTCTTGTGAAATTCATTTATAGAAAAATCATAACCTTGTTTATAATCGAAGGATTCCCCTGAATATAATTGGAGTTGTTGGAGTTCAAATAAGTCTTTATATTATTGTGTGAGAAAGATAGTGTTATTATCATATATTCCCATTAAATTTGTGGTATCCTCATCCTCAACATTGTTTTGAGAACTCTCAGCATAGTTCTCTTGAAATGGAGGTCTTATTGTTTGGTTTGAGACCGATTCTTTTGATTTTCCTGAATTTATGTTTTTCCTAAAATTGGGATTTCTGATTTTCTGTTGATAATCCCATTGAGGTCTTATTTCTATGTTATCTAATCTATCTATCATTCTCTCTAAAGTCTTAGCTAACATATCTATTTTTGTGTCGGAACTAGAGACTTCTTCTTTCATGGTTACTCTCCTCTCATTTCTCAATCTATCTTTCCTAGCTAAAATGTTTACTTCTACACCTACAACATCTGTTTGCATTCTTTCCAAGGTTTCTGCATTTATTTCTCTTAATTGATATGCCATGTCGATGTAAAATCCATCTGGGACTTTGAGTAAGACAGAGTCATGAGTGGGTTTTAGATTTACAACAATTGAATTGCAAACATTGTTATACCTAGTGCAGTAGTCTTGTACTGACTCATTTGGAGCTTTCTTCATTGCATCAAATTCAGACAATATTTGTAGGGGTTTTTTCTCCTTTTCCCATTTATTTAAAAATAATCTATGGAAAAAAACTAAATCAGCTATACTACCTGCAGTAAGACCTTTGAACTATTTTTTAACTTCTCCTATTAGTGTTTATGCAAACAACCTCATGTGTACATCTGATTCATCTATCTCATTGAGTTCAAAGTAATCTGTCATTTTGTTTATGTGCTGCTGTGCAGTATATTGTGTAGTAGCATCAAACTGTGGTATTTTAGTTTGGTAATCTCGGGGTATGTCATGAATTTGTCCTGGAAGAACTAGGGGAGCATACCTAGCAACCATAGCTTGAATTATAGCTTGGCTAGGAGGTAAAGTGGAAGTGCTTGGGGCTGAATTGGAGGAAGAAGCTGATGAAACTAGATTATAGAATGTTAAACTAGAAAAAGTAGTGGAAGAACTAAAAGATGAGGTGGAGGTACTAGGAAGTGAAACTGGAATATATGAGGAACTAGTAGGAAATGAGAATGATGTGTTTGAAAAAGTAGAAGATAAAGTGGTGGATGAAATGGATGTAAGGGATGAAGGAAATAATATTCTAGGTTGTAAGGGTAATCCAGGACTAAATGGATCTGTAGATTGGATGCTAGTAGAAACTATAGATGATGTAGTGGTATCTAAATGAGGAATGGAAGGTTTAGATGTATATGCTAACAGTTGGGATAATTCTATGGCTTCATCAATTTCTTTAAGAATAGTGGCATTAATCTCTTCAAGTTTGTCTTGATTTTTGACTTTCTTTAATTTAGATTATACTGTAATATTTTTCTATTTTGATTCCAAAATGAAATAAAAATAGGGTCTAAAACATCAGTACTTAGATTAATTTCAGATTTTCTTCTGAACAAATAATTTTGAAATTTCAAATCAAACTCTATATCTTGTAAACTCACTAATTCTTGTGGTAATGAATTTACTCTATTTAATGAAATTTTAACATCTAAATCTTCTATCTATTTTTTCTTTTTGACAATTCTGTCTGGGTTGTCCACTGTAACAGTATGTTTAGGATCCAGGTTAGACCTGGTATAATAAACTTTCCTAGAAGCCAGAATTACAAATATTTTGATAAAATGATACTCAGAACTTATTAAACAGTCTTAAAGGAAAAAAGATGATGGAAAAAGTTTCTTTAAGACTTATTTGATGACCGAGGATTGGTTAGTTCCCCAATATGGTCGCCAGTATGTTATCACTCTAGTAATTCTAAAGTTGTGAGATTTTGGTTTAAAGTCTAAGAACACTAGAGGTAAACACAGACCAACTTTTAAACTCTAAGATCTAGCCTTCTTAGGGTTCAGAGAGGGCTCTCTCTATAAGATTTAACTTTGTTTTTTTTTTTAAATATTAGGCTAGTTATGATGGTGCAATTTGGTTTTGGTTTGGTTGGTTTGGTGGGAAAAATCACCTAATGAGATGGATAGTGGGAAATCTATTTTTGCATTGGGCTGAGGAGTAAAAAATTAAGTAGACAGAGCCAGGATCAAGGTCAAGAAGTCAAATGTTTTCAGGGCAAGATAGATAACCAATGAAGATCGTGGAAGGATGTTTGGTGAGGTGATATGATCAGGATAAAGAGCAATGAAGGGTTCTTTGATCTGGAAAAGGGAAGTAGTAGGCAGAGGCCAAACAAAAGAGGGAGAAATTAAGGGTTCCCTACTTTGGAAATCAGCAGAAAACATAGAAATGATAAACAGTAAAGACAAGGTGCTTTTAACAAATCCTGAAGTAATACTCTTGTTTATTCATTCAAATTTTAGAACACATAATGGATGCATGTAACAAAGAAAAATAAACAATGACAAGAAGGAAATACTTCACTTCAGTAGCTCATTACATGAATCCTAAAATATGATGCTACTTGGTATGATCCAGTCTTCTACTCAAGATTTGAAACACAAAAGCCTTCAAGTCTAATAAAAAATGACTATAGAAATCTTCAGCAATTTATTCCACAATAATACTTCTAAAGATGAAGTATTTATACATAATTGTTTACAAAATATCCTAGAATGCTTCTAGGAATAATCTAAGGAAAATAGGAATATCTTTACAACAAAATAGAGACACCTACTTAATAGATCAGCAAGCTGTCCTATCTTTCCAAATAAAATAGAAACTCATTATGGATGAGGTGCAGCTGGCTGCCTTGGTGTCCTTCTTACTGGATTTAGATATTTCAAGTTGGTTTTGAAATCTGATCTTCTTTATCTTATACTCTTTCACTGATTCTCTTTAATCTCTGATACTCTTTTAAACTCAGATACTCTTTAATCACTGTAAAATGTGTTTACTGTTGTAATAAAAATTTGTTTTTGACTACAATTCAACAAACTGTTTTCTCTTTTATCTTTCTCCCGTTTTATCTTTCATAGTAAATCTGTTAATGACTGCCAAACTTCATCATTTGGAATTTGTATTTTCTTCAACTTCCTGAAGTTTTCATCTGGTTCTATATACCTGGAAAATGTTGGTTTTACATCAAACAAGTGTCTTATTTCATGCTGTAAATAAAATAAGTCCTCAAAACTTCTGAGTAAGACTTTTCCTATTGGAGTACCTTGTCCACCTGAATTTTCAACTTGTTCCTTTGCAAATTATCTGATCATTTTATTGTAATATTCCTGAGGCATTAATTTTCCATTGATGACCAAAATATTAGGCAAACTTCTTTGCCTCAAATTCACAAATTTAACTATAAACCTGGTTATGGTGATGTTCATATTCTCACACTTTCCTCAATCTATTTCATCAAGTTCTTCTTGGTGAGTAATTTCCTTATTTTAAGGATAGTTTCAGTATTGTCAGTAATCTCAATTTCTTCTGGCTCTTTCTTGTTTTTTCTATTAAGAAACTTGATCAATTATATTGCTTGTTCTGGTTTGTTATCAAGTTCATATTTAGTCTTCTGAATTTCTTCTAATGCTGCTTTGAGTAAATCTCTTTGTTCAAAAATCACTTGTATTGAGGGCCACACATCATTGATGGCTTCAATGATATTATTACATAAACGATTTTTCACATATGAAATTTGTTCCTTTAAACTTAATTCCTTATGTAACTTCCTTAATTCTTCATTTAGTCTAATGGACTTTTGCTCATGTGTTTTGGCATTTATTTGAGCTAACTTATTTGTATTTTCAAGGTTATCAACCATCTTTTTAAATCTGTTAATTTCACTTGTCTGAAGTGACATTTCTTCCATAGATTTCACTAGTTTGCTGGCCTCATTTGTAGGGTGAGCTGCTGTGGTGGATGACTTTGTAGCTGATGTCACTGGCACTGTAGTAGCTAGTGGCTCTTTGGGTGCCAACCCTTTTGCTAGAGTTGATGGCACAACTGTAGTGACCATATGAATAGCTAAAAGAATTTTTGGTGTTTCTTTTTCATGACAATTTTATCCATTTGAATCTCCATTTATTTGATCTGTGCTATCAGCTGAAAGACCAAATTCATCATGTCATCCTTGTCATTCTGTCTTATATTATTTCCTTGGCTTGAGGATGTTCACTTGATGGAAATTTAAGTTGTTTCCTCAATGCTAAAATGTCCTCATTTTTCTTCTTCACTAATTTCTCTACTGCTTTGACATTTGCAGGGTCATATCCAACCTACAAGACCAATTCTTCTAAAGATTTAATTCTGAGATCTTTAGCATATAAGGATGCTTTGCCAAGTTTCATTTGATATTTCATGTTTGTGATAGGGTTCTGAAGTTTCTGAACACTCATAGCTTTGGTTGTAACAGAAGAGTACAACATCTTTGAACTCTGTCTATGAAATTCTATCTGATCAAGAGCATGAATTTTTTCTGTTTGGACTTCTAAATCAATCTTCTTATAATCTGCCACTGTATTTGGAGTTTTCACTGTAGGCTGCAATAATTTCATGATTAGGTTTTCATTTGAATAATCAAAGGCAAATAAAAGTCTATTTTGAACACTTGGTGTTTGTTTCGGATATTGAGAGTAGATATCACTTTTGATCTCTTCATTCTTTAACTTGATCTGTTTGTACTTTTCCCTGATATCTAGATCTTTCTCCTCAGCTATTTGTGAGGATGAAGCTTCCATATTTGTTGTTTTTATATCAACTGTGCATTTCCGTTATCAACCTGTTCTTCATTTCTATTCTCTGTATCTTGCTCATTTCTGATGATAGTGGCAACATCTGTGTTGGTATCTGGGAGATCTGTTTCTTCAACATCAATGGTTACCTTCTCTTTACTCACTGGATCTATTTTGGGCATTTTATTATATCTTATTTTGAAATTATTTTCAGTAGTTGTTTCAACAACATAATTTTCTACTTCTCTGACCCTCTTGGTGGCTTTTTCTGTTTTATATGCAGTTTGTAAAGTGTGACTAGAATCACTTTTCTTCACTTCATCTACTAAAGTATTTTCTATCCACTCAGTTTGATTGGCATATTTTTCTATCTCAGGTTTTTTTCTCATGAATGAAGGGTGTCAGTCTACACTTAACCCTCATTTTACTTAGCATCCCTTGTGGATCATAATTCCAAGAAAATCTCTCTTCAAACCTGTACTCTAATAACTGCTTAGCTTTTTCTGCCTCTGCATCTCTATGATTGCAAATGAATGGTCCCACTTTATTCTTCAATTTAAATTGTGTTTTCTTCTTTGCTGCTAGGAAATTGATAGAATCAGAGTGTAATATTTTCCTGATATACTCCAAGGAAAAAACTGTCATTGATGCAAATTTGGGTAGCTTGTAGGGTAACAAATTGGATACGAACACTCTAATCTCAGTGTGTTTTTCATACAAGTACCAATCACTACCCTTGTTTTACTCTGATAACTGTAAAATATTCTTCATCTCATCATTTATCATTGAATATTCAATATTTTTTAATATTTTGATCAATGGATGGATGAAG
Source organism: Pinus albicaulis (assembly GCA_034641835.2). NCBI lineage: Eukaryota > Viridiplantae > Streptophyta > Pinopsida > Pinales > Pinaceae > Pinus > Pinus albicaulis. The sequence continues at coordinate 1,040,688,460 of CM076575.1, forward strand.
GAATCTAAAAACTCTACATAGGTTAACTCTATGGACTCTTTCCTGATCAAAGAGGTCTAGAAAATAACTAAAAGAGGTTTCCCTTCTATGTCAATCTTTTGAAGGGTTAATGGAAAATTATCTACTTGAAAATACAAGTACATGTGGAAAAGGAAGGATGTGTATCTAAACACTCCTTCAATTGGAAGTTTGACCAATTGGTCATGAATATTGTCAACAATATATCCAACATAATCATAGATAACAAATGGAGGTTGTCCTGGTGTGAAATTGGATAGGAAACCTAAGATGGATTCATCTGTATGTTCATCAGTAAAGTGTAGGTTTTAACCTTGTACAAAATTTATCTGCAATCGAATATTAAAAACAGAAAAAAAAACAATAGCGAGAGCATAAAATAAAAAATATATATACACAGATATTTTCCCTTGATCCCAAATCGGGATGAGCAGCTTGATTTTTCATTATATTCCTTTTAGTGTTACAACACATATATATACATGCCGAAGCATACATAAACCCTAATCCATTAACCCTGGATTAGAACATAATCGTAGTTCCCTTGACTAGATCTACAAAATACTAGGGGCCAAAAACCATCATGCCCCAAAACCATGTGCAAACCCATGCACAAAACCATGGGCAGGTCCGCCCACCGAAAAATAAGGACCAATTTTTTTTTCCCGGGGTGTTGCCCCAGATCCCGAAAAGGGGGCTACCACCACCCCTGTGACCCCCTGCTATGCCCAGCGCAATGTACAGGGGGTTCTATTGCCCTCCCTGTGACTCCCCTGCGCGTGACTAGTCATGGAAAGAATATAACACATACCCAACATTCTCCTACTTGTTTTTTTATTTCCGCAGGGGGCCACAGGGAAGCTTAGTGATTAGCCTAGCTCTGCAACACCCATTGTTTCTATACACTAAGAGAAATTCTGAGTGCTCACAGACTTCATAAATGCATCTATAACATTCTTCAAGGTGTCCACCTTTACCAGCAACACCCTTTTAGCCTCAACTATATCTCTCACAAAGTGATATTGAACATCAATGTTCTTTGTCTTTGAATCATAAGCATGGTTCTTAGCCAAGAAAATTGCATTTTGGCTATCATAGTATATCCTTATAACTTGCTACACCAACCCCATACTTGAACATAATCTCTGCAACCAAACTGCTTCTTTTCTTGCATGACTGGCTGCTATGTATTCTGCCTCTATATTTGAAAGAGCCACTACAGACTTTCTTTTAATCATTCAATTGATTGCACCTCCAAATAGGCTAAACACATACCCAATTGTAGATATTATTTGGTCCAGATCTCCAGCCCGATATGCATAAAAAAAAACATGAATGTCCAACACTCTTTCCAATCCTGGTCTTCCCTGGTAGCATAAGCCATAATCACTAGTGCCACGCAAATATCTAAAAACCCGCTTCACTGCTGTCCAATGTTCCTTCCCTGGGTTTGACATAATCGTGCTCAATACTCCCACTACATGTGCAATGTTTGGTCTAGTACAGACCATTGCATAGATCAGGCTACCCATTGCACTTGCATATGGAACACGGGACATATCCTCCTATTCTTCTTATGTCTTGGGACACTGTTCAGTAGATAGCTTTGTACCTACAGGAATTGGAACATTCACTGGTTTACTATCCTGCATATTAAACCTCTACAGTATAGTCTCATCGTACTTCCTCTGGCTTAACCAGAGCTTCCTCTTTCCCCGATCTCTCTTAATTTCCATGCCCAAAATACAATTTGCAGCACCAAGATCCTTCATGTCGAATTTGGAGAACATTTGGGTCTTCAAATCTTGGATAATTTATTTGCCATTTCAAATCAACAACATATCATCCACATACAAGACCAAATAAATAACATGGTCACCAATTAATTTAAAATAAACACAATGATCCTCCTTGCTTCTGGTGAAGCCAAGTCCCCGTATATAGGTATCAAATTTCTGATACCACATCCTTGGTGACTATTTTAACCCATACAAAGACTTCTTCAACCTGCATACCGATTATTTTTTCACCCTTACCAGCCTTGAGTTTGTTTCACTGTGAATCTCACTCTTTTCGGATCTTTGTGAAGAAATATTGTCTTCATCCATACATTCTGCATCAAAATCAAATGTAACGACATGAGATACGTACTTTATTGTGAGGAGAAAAAATATCACCAAAATCAATTCCCGACACCTGGGAATAACCTTTTGCTACCAACCTAGCTTTGTATTTCTCCACCTTTCCTTCTACATTCATCTTCTTCTTAAACACCCATTTGCTCCCGATGGGATTCCTTCCAGCTGAAAACTCCACCAGATCCCATGTCTCATTTTTATGCAAGGATGCCATTTCATCAACCATGGCCTCCTTCTAGAGTTTTCAATCCTCTAAACCTATGGCCTCCTTGACGGTTCTGGGATCATCATCAGTTATAGTTAAAGAAAAATTTGAACAGAAAGCAGATGGACTATATCTTTCTGGTTGTCTTCTTTCCCGAACTAATATTCTCACAGCTGTAGTTTGTGGCTCTTCCTCTTCTAAGTCTTCTTATGTTTTAGAGTCTGATTCATCCTCCTTTAGCTCAAACTCTATCTTTTTAGGTTCCTTTGATAGGAATTCATGTTTAACAACATATTTCACCTCTTTAAACACCACATCTCGGTTGTACACAACCTTCCTTGTTTCCGGGTTCCAAAGCTTGTAACCCTTTAAATCATCTGCATACCCAATAAATATGCACCTTTCAGATTTATTATCCAACTTGCTCCTTTTCCCCTTTGGAACATGTATATATGCATCACATCCAAATACCCTTAGATGTGAAAGAGAGGGTTTCTTACCAGTCCATACCTTAGGTGGAGTCTTATCCTCCAACGCTGATGAAGGTGATTCGTTGACCAAGTAACATGCAGTCTCCACTTCCTCTGCCCAGAATTCTTGTCCTAACCTGGTACCACTGAGCATGCTTCTTACATTTTCCATCAGTGTTCTGTTCATTCTTTCTGCAACTCCATTTTTTTGAGGTGTGTATGGAGTAGTCTTCTGCCGTGCTATACCACACTTCTTACATAACTCTTCAAATTCCTTCTTGCAGAACTCCCCACCATTATTTGTTCTCAACACCTTTATCTTCTTCTCTATTTGGTTTTCCACCAGAGCCTTAGATTCTTTAAATCTGTCAAAGACTTCACATTTCTTCCTCAAGAAATATATCCATGTATTCCTTGAGAAGTCATCTATGAATGAAACATAGTACATAGAATCACCTAGTGATGGAACCGACACAGGTCCAAACACATCACTGTGCACAAGCTCTAATATATTGTTTTCCATCTTAGCACCAGAAGGAAAACTCACCCGATTCTGCTTCCCATATACACAATGTTCATAGAAATCAAAATCCAGAGAGGTATTAGACATACCTTCTACCATACCATTTCCATTCAGTATCCGAAGGCCCTTCTCTCCAATATGTCCAAGCCTTTGATGCCATAGCATGGTCTTTTCTCCAGAGACCGCTAGGCTTTCTGCTCCACTTTCGAGAACCACAAAACTGTTGCACCCATCAATAATAGTGATGCCTTGAAGCTTGTACAGAATTCCAATCCGAACTCCCTGCATTAATAATAGTGCTCCCCGATCCATATTATAGGCATCTTTCTCAAACACTGTTTTTACACCTGCATCATCCATCTTGCTTACAGAAATCAGATTTCTAACCAATGCAGGAATGTGCAGAACACTAGGAATTGTTCTAATCCTTCCACCTTACAACTTCAGCTTAAATTTTCCACATCTGATGATTTTGGCCTTCCTATCATCACCTAAGAAGACATCACCGCCATCATATTTCTCATACTCGCAGAACCACTCCCTATGAGGAGTGAAGTGAAAGGATGCACCCAAGTAAATCAACCATGACTCATGATCTACATGTGTATTTGAAGAAGAAGCCAAATACACATCCCCACCTTCACCCGAGGTGGTTTTTTCCTCTACAGAAGGAGCATCATCAGATCCATTTCCTTTCTCAGGAGCTTTAGATCTATAGTCCTCTTTGTAGTGCCCTTCCTTTCCGTATTTCCAGCACACCTGTACAAACTTTCCAGGAGATTTAGATCTCCCTCTAGATTTAGATCTCCCACTCGAAACCTTATTCTTTTTTCTGTTCTGGGTACAGATAAGGCATCTCCATTCTGACCCTCCATATTTCTCTGTGTCATTCCTCTAACAGCAAGGCTGAGACAATGTCATCAAAATCAAGGTAGCTGTATTGCTACCTATTGCAATAACCAGACTGTCCCACGAGTCTGGTAGAGAACACAACAAACTGATGCACTTATCTTCATCTGAAATTTTAATATCAATAGATGACAACTGACTTACCATAGTATTGAAGGCATTCAGATGCTCTGTCACTGAGTCTCTATCCTTCATCCTAAGGTTATACAACTTTTCTGCAGGAACAATTTATTCACCAAAGACTTAGATTGGTACAATGTCCCTAGCTTGTCCCACAAGGTATTTGTCATAGCTTCCCCCGATGCATTCAACAATATTGAATCTGAGACACACAAATGTATTGTGCTCTTTTCCTTTCGATCTAGCTTCTTCCAGTCTTCATCTAACATTTTCGTTAGTTTAGTACCCGGATCTACCGCGATCCACTGATCCTTATCCACCAGCAGATCCTCCATCTTGAGCTTCCATAACTCAAAACTCTGACCATTAAATTTCTCGATCTCTATCTTCCTGTCGCTCACCATCTTCTTTCACTGTAATAATTGATCCCATAGATCTCTGACTGAACAGGGTCTACCTCAAGCCCAAGCAAAAAACCCCACAGCATCAAAGGTGTCCCCTTGAAGCTGAAACAACTATGATACCAAATGTAGGTTTTAACCCTGTGTAGGAATTATCTGCAAATGAATCTTCAAAAAAATAAAATAAACAATAGCGAGAGCATAAAAAATAAAACAAATATACACAGAGATTTTCCCCTGGATCCCAAATCGAGACGACCAACTTGATTTTTCATTATATTCCTTTTAGTTTTACAACACATATATATACATGCCGAGGCATACATAAACCCCAACCCATTAACCCTGGATTAGAACATAACCGTAGTTCCCTTAACCATATCTACAAAATACCAGGGGCCGGAAAACATCATGCCCCAAAACCATGTGCAAACCCATGCACAAAACCATGGGCAGGTCTACCCATTGAAAAATAAAGACCAAATTTTTTTTCCCAGGGCGCTGCCCCGGACCCAAAATAGGGGGCTACTGCCCCCCCTGTGACCCCCCTGCTGCACCCGGTGCAACGATAGGGGGGGCTGTCACGTACCCCCCCTGTGACCCTCCCATGCATGAGTAGTCGTGGAAAGAATATAACACATACCCAACATAAAGTACCCGAGGATGAAAGATAACATGGAAATTACATGCCTAGAACCCTATGGAATATGGAGGATTGATTTGAGGAATTTATACATGTAAGGGCATGAATATTTGGAAGATTTGGAATCTTTTAGGAAATTCAAGGCCAATATACAGCTTGGTAAGTGCTTCAATGGACAGAGGAACTGCTTGAGGATCAAGCTTGAGCTGTAACATTTGATTAATGGATTCAATAGTAATGGTGAAAAGTACTTCTTTATTGGCATTGAATATTGTTCTTTGCTCAAGCATATAATGATGATGGAATAAGCCAATGATCTCTCCGCATGAATGGGTAACTGGAACGACATATTTAGGCAAGTGTGATTCCCAAATTTGAACTTCTTCAAAATTATCTAAAGATTTTTCATAATTCCATTTGTGAAGTTCCAACAAATTGAATTCTACAATAGGGTTTGCTATCTTATAATCAATATCTAATAATGGAGTGTGCTCAATATCTACAAAAGGGGGTTGTAGAGGATTTATAGCTATGGCAGTCTTAGAAGATGCAGATGGAGTAGGTTTAGGCATTTTGAGGCTTTTTGGACTACAAAGCTCTGCTTTGAGGATTTTCTGGCTACTTCTGCAACATTAAATAGTTTGCAGAAGTATTTTTTTCTTTGACAGGGATTTATTTGATGAAAATAGGCAAAATATGGTCTTTCCTTGGGTTTTTCCTTTCAATTTTGGGCTCTCAATAAGATTTACAGACTTTACAGGTTTAGAAACAAGAAATAGGGGTTTCTTGGGTTTTTCAATGAGTAATTGGGCTAAAAGTCCTTTGAGATTAGGCACAGAAGTTTAGTCTACCTTCAGAGGGTTTCTAGGCTCAATTTGGATTTTAAAACAACGCGCAGTATAAACAGTAATTTTTCAGAAATTTTAACAGGGTTTTGCCTGTTTTTTGGATATTTTAATAGGCTTGTTTTGACTAGTTTTAAACTTCAGACTGAATTTTTTCTTTAAAGGCCTTTAAAAATTGATAATAGGTTTGAATTCTGGAGGAATACCTATTATACGCAGGTACAGGGTTTTGATGTTGTATTTGAAGGTTTTTGAATGGATTCAATGGTGTCTTTTTTATCTCTGGAGCAATTCAAAGCTCCTTGGCAATCTTCAATAGTTACAGACAGAAATTTGAAGGTTCTTAACCATAAAACAAAGGAAAATGCTTCTTCTCTGTGAGTCTGAAAGGAAGATACAATCAATAAGAGCTAAAAGGGATAAATGGTGCATTTTCAAGGTTTTTTAGGCAAATTAGATTTAATTGGTGCCTGCAATAAATGGCAGTCAATTAGAGAAATGACGATTTTCGGGCTCAAAGGGTATAAAACTGCGAGTGGTTATTGCATTCGTTTTAAGTGGTAAGTAGTTTTGGATGTAAGGAACACAATCCAGTAAGAAAGAACCACATGGAGGAGGGAGAAAACCTGAATACCACCCATTTCGCTTGGAAATGAGATGGTGGATATCACACAACTTTATTTGCGATTTCGTTTGCTAGCCATAAAATCATGGGATTTGGTTGCGAACAACCAAGATCTGATGTGGAAGATGCTCGGGATTGGAGTGGGAACGGGGTGTATTAAAGCAACGGGAACAAGTTTAAACTATGAAAATATGTATTTACAACGTTTAAAACTTTATATTATATGATGGTGGAGGGGTATAGTCATATGCGTTTTTTAATTAAAACATTAACAAATGTTCCAATTACGGGCACAAGTTTTATTATATAGTATTTAAACATTTTGATAAATTTTTAAAACCATAGGGGTAGGGAATTTTGTTTTATTGATAAGTTTAAACCAATGGGATAAAAGGTGGGTTTTAATTCATTTACGTGGGATATTTAAACATTGGTTTAAAACTTAAATAGTGGGTTTTATGGGTTATTTAATATAAAAAGGGTTTTATACTATACAGGAGGGTATAATTTAGGGATTTAATAAAATAAGTTAGAAATTAATATGAAAGAGGGGTAATGTATGATATGAATAAAAAATACACGTTTTAGCACTAAGTAAAGTGTAAATTAAAGCATAGCTTGTCTTTGTTGTATTTTTTTCAAACTTTAACTTAGGATAAATGCATTTTATGGGTTTTTGAATGATTTTTGAAAGGAAATGAAATTAGTTATTTAGGATTTTAATTTTACTAAGTAAAAATGGGTTTTTACTTAGGAAAAAGGGAATATGATTATGGATGAAGGATAAATGTTGATGAATGTGGGCTTTATGTAGGAATTCAATATTTTTAACCAATCAGTCATCGAGCCTTGGGTTCGGTCCCAACAGAAGTCAGAGAAATGCTCTGAGCCTTTTTAACTGATAGTTTAGAATATTGAATAACTGTGGGGGAGGGTAAATTAGTAATTTTTTCTCTATGATTCTCTATTACATGCTTGCACAACTGCTTTCTAGCTACCCATCATTATTTCTAACATTTTTTTACTTTATTTTCATGGGTGCATTTAGGCTTGGAACCCTAAATCAATTTTTCTTTCAAAGCACAGAAGTCTAACCTTATTTCATTAGAGGGTTTAGTTTAAACTATTGAGCTCCTCATTTATTCTCTATCTTATCTACTGATTTGTCAAGTTTATAATGTTTGACATATCTTTATTCTCTATCTAAAACATGAAATTCAAAGCATGAAAAGTTAAGATTAAATTGTTTAACTGGTCATGGATTATGGCATTTATTGACAATCTGCACATAATCATCATTCTTGCAGTAAAGTAAATAGTAGTGGCATTTTGACTTGCTCACTTTTAGGTTTTATTTTATCTCTTTTTTCTTTTGGGGTCTATCTTTTTCATAAGTCCTTTGATCATTATTTTAGGAATTTTACCCTCTTTTCATTTTTATTATTTTTCATTTTCAAAATATTCGAAAACAACTTGCAGAAATCAAGGTATGTACATATTTACAAGAATATAGAAGTCAATTCAAAAATTATGAATCCTATTATTATAGGACCTTAACAGCCTCCACAGTCTCAGACTATCACAATGATAACAATTTTAAGGGCTTGATGCTTCCACTATGTTGAGGGTTCGATGTAATCATGATGAGAAGTACAATTCGATGGTATCACAGTTCAGTTACCTTACAGTAATAAGGTCTCACAATGATCATGTCTTGAGATAACAATAATTTGGTGCTTACACAGTGTTGGTTTGCAGGCACAGTATAAGTATGACTTGATGGAGGGAGTCTAGACTAGTTTTTAAGGGTCATGGTCATCTTGTCTTGAATCTAATGAAGGAAGAATTTTGTGACTGGGTTTTCCCCTCGAGGGGGGTTTTTCCCTTGTAGCGTGCCTATATCTTGTGTTCTCCTTTATTTGTTTTCTTTTAATTAATATTGATGATGACAAAAGATAACTAAGATATAAAATACTAATAATGAAAATATCACAAGTTAATGTCATTAAGAGGAAAATCATTTAACTGCCACCCATATGGATTTTTGAACATGGTTTCAAAGCTATGGTAAAAGTAAAAGGAATTTGGGAGAAAATTCATAAATCTTTGAATAGTTCAGATCCTTCCAAATATTGGGTTCTTAATATTTCAATGGAGGCACAGTCTAAACATTTCTGTAATGGCACAATTTACTGAAGATACTATTTTGCTATATTTTACAATGATGATTTCAATGGCCAAAGAAGATCGCACTATAATGCAAAAAATGAAGTTTGATCATCTCTAAAATATAGTTCGGATTATAATGTAAGGATTAGGTTACACCACAGGAAATATTTCAATTCCATGGACATTTTTGATGCAATATCTATCCCAAAGTATTTACAGTAATAAGGGTTCACAATAGTAAGAAGGATTCTGTGTCTTTACAACAGGAAGGTATAGGTGCTACCACAAATGAAGTATTTGATGATGTCTCAGTACTCTCACATTGATAGGATCTCAGTCTTGGTAGCATTGTAGAGATGATTTATCGTTGCAAACTCAGTGACATAAATATTAGTGTATAGTTTAGATATGAGAATGACATAATAAAAATAATTCAGACCATTTTAGAATGAAGTAAAGAACTCGAAAAAGGAGCAAGTGTGGATACATAATTTGGATGTCACAAGATTTTTATCTACCACTGTAATTCAAGCTCGATAAATCCAAAAAATGATCTTATGAAGCAGCTCCAGTATGAAGTTCAGTCTACCTATAGAGATGTATCAAGCACTAGTAACTCAAGTAAGTACTGTCAAGATGCACAAGGTATGAAATCACAAGGTACACAATATTTTATATTTTCAATTGATCCTAGCCTAGGACAAATATTGTACTCTCTAAAATAAAATAGAACTTTAGTCCTCATCGTCGAGGGTTTGCAAGTAACCTAGGATATCAAATAAAAGGTCCCTTTGACGTTTGAATGATTTCCTCCTCCATGATTATGTAGAAGATCTAACTTAAGAAATTAAATTCTGTGTTTCGTATCACATTTTTTTCTTGTAAGTGTGTTCTATATATATAAAGGATGATGGCTGAACACTTAAGGTTTGCCAAGAAATATCTCTAGGTATGTCTCAAACCATACACCTTACATGATTACCGTAGAGTATGATCATATTATTTTT